>JARQAB010000010.1:5129454-6569833 GCA_036172955.1 Meloidogyne arenaria
ATTCACCCACAATTGGATTATCAATTAGATTTAAGTAAATATACACAATCGATGCTACAAGTATTTTTAATTTTTAAAAAATTAAATTTTAAATTGATTTTTTAGTTATTAAATCCTGAAAATCGTGCTAGATGGTTTGAATTTGGTACAAACAATGCACTTTTATCGCTTCTTCTATTGGTATCTAATTTTTAGCTTTTCTAAATATTTTTAATTGGATCTCATTTTTCTATTAAAAAATATCCAGAACCATGTTTTCTTGTATTTACGTTTTTCATCAATCCCCTTTTTCCCAGCCACATGTCTAAAAGTCTCAACTCTTATCTTTTGTATAATTTGGGATATTAAAAATTTTAATAAATTTTCAGACACCTGTTCATGTCAGCGAATTACAAACAGATACTAGACGTATCATTGAACAACATTTAAAACGTTGGTGTCATATAATGATTGTTCACATTTCTGATCTTTTATTGGGCCCTTTAGCCAATTTTCAATCAGAATTGGATCAATTTCAAGTAATTATTTATTTTTAATTTTATTATTTTATTCTATATTAGAATGAGCAAGAACAACGGGCAAAAAATGAACTTGCCCCTTTGGATGTTGCATCTAGTGAGCGATATAACCCTCGTGCTTTGAATGATAGATGTTCACAAGCTTTCAAGCAATTAAAGCAAAATTGGCCTCAAGTAAATTTATATTTTTTTATCCTTACCCTTTGATAAAGTATTCAAATCTTTTCTAAAATCTTTACCCTCCTTATTACTATATATTCTCCTTTGCTCTATTTTTTTCCTAACTCCTCATAGTAAATAACTGTCGGGGTTTTTCAAAATTATAAGATATTTCAAATCTATATATACTTATTAAATATTTAAGTCGGGCAAGTTCCGGCAGACTTTAAAGAATATTTGTCAGTTCAGAATATTTTTTGCTCTAAATTTTCTCTTCTAAGGTTCGTGTCGCTTTCGGTCTCTATATTGGAATGCGTGAAACTGAAGAAATTCTTTTACAACCTATACGTCGTGCAGTTTGCAATGCTTTTTCAAGTCTAAGTTCATTCGCCGAACGTCATTACGAAGAAGAACAACGTTTAATAATTTGTGCACCTGGACAAGAACAAATTTGGCTTATTTTAAATGCATAATATTTTGAAGATTATTTAATAATGGTGGTATGTATTTGTTTGTTAGTTAGAATTTCTATTTATTTTTTACCATAATTGGTCTATTTTTCAATTAGCATGTTAGGGTTCTTTCTGATTTATGAAAATTTATTGTATTTATCTGTGTTAACTTAAATTCTTTATATTCAGAATTCTCCAAAAATTTCTATGTTCTGATAATTATTTAAGTAGAAAAATTATTTTAAAAATTAGCCGTTTTCACAATTCTAAGTGATTTCAATCTATATATTATTCTCTAATTTATTCTTGTTAAATGGTTAGAAAATTTTTTTTTGATTCCAATAACAGACTTATTATTAAATTTTTAAATTAATTTAATTTCACTTTTTTATAAAGAGAAATATGTATAAAAATAAATAAATTTAATTATTATTCAACAAATTTAATTTAAATTCTTTTTTTTCTAAAAAAAGTTTCTTTTTTTCTAATTTATTTTTTTAATAAATAATAATTTAAATAAAATTGTTGTCATCTTTCATTTTCATTATTTGTATTGTCAAATTGAGAAGAATTTCCTTTCAATATTAGTGATGTATTTTGTTGTGTATTTGTTAGAAAAGGAGTTCGAATTCCTGAGTTTCGAGCTATGAATGAAAATCTCTGAAAAAATAGTTACATAAATAATTAATTAATGGAAAAAATTGGAAATTATATTTGAGCTAAGATCTCGTCCATTTTTTTTATTTTCTTACTAAATTATGTATGTCTTTCTTTTTTAGAATCGTATATGGAAAATTTAAGTTATTAAATTAATAATTATGTTTATTAAATCTCAATTATTCAAAAATTATAATGGAATTATTTACTAAATTTTAATTCAAAAACAAACCATTTCAAACGTTCTTCTGTTGTCTGATTGGTTTCTTTCAACGCCTAAAGAAGAACCACTTCTTTTCAAAAGACTTGATGGAACTGGATTAATCATTTCCTCTCGCAAAATATTTTTAAGCCAAGGGATTGTGGAGACAGCAGAATTTCTGAGGAAATTAAAAAATATTTCTACAAAAAATTTAAAGGGGCCGCCATTTGAAAGAATGGATTTTTCTGGATAAATAAAAGTATTGGATGTAGTCAGCGACTGAAGATATGGGACTCGGAAAATGAAGGGAAACCATTCAAAATAAAAACAAATAGAATCTTCACCTAATTTCAGCATGTTTCCACAAATAAATGTAAAGATTAATGCCAGCACCAAAAGGTGTTAAAAATCCTTGTAAAAAAGTAACATAATTAATTCTCGTTCGATCCTCGTGATCCAAAATCTAATAAAAATTTTTGAATAAATTATAATTTTTTGGCTTCACACCCTTGCGGTGTAAATAATTCTCACATTGAATGCAAACCATATTGCTGTAGGTAAAGCCCAAGAAATTGTGTAAAGAAGTAAAATAAGAGCAACAGAGATTGTTAACTATAAGAATGAGAGAATTTTTATTTTTTAAAGATTTTTTTTTGAAAATTCCACAGTACCCTTCGTTGCTGTCTTTGTTGTATATTTAATTGTTGACTTTCGCTTCTAGGCATACTCCACAAATTTACACTACAAATAGAATATTTATGTCTAGAATAAACATTTAATTTTCCCGTTTGCATATAAAACATAATAAGCATTGAAATGTAAAGACCTTAAAATTGAGAAAATTTTGTTTAAAATTGAGAATCCTCTATATAGTGAATTCTCTATAAAAGCGTCTTTTTTATTCGATATCTTTTGGTCACTAAAGGAATTCACAGACTGTGGTTAGTCTTCGGATCTGTGTCGACCGAAAATTTATTTTTGAGAGAATTTTAATAGTAATAGACAGGTGTTTAGAATCCAAACAATATACCAAATAACAGAAAAAATGCCTAACTACTAACCAAAAACAAGTAAGGTGCTGCTCTGCGCAAAAAGCGACCAAATAACAGAAAATAAAGGTCCAGCATTAATACCCATAGAACATTGAGTAGAAGAAGACTGAGAATCATCAATTCCCCATAACGAAAGCCATATAGCTCCCACAAAAACGGCTACAGAAAGAAAAAGAGATCCAAAAACTAACGACTAAAAACCAAAAAAAATTCGGAGAGATTTACATAATTAAAATTCAATTTTTATTTAATACATTATTTTTATTTCCATATTTTAGAGGACGTGCTACAGCAGCAAGTCTATCCAAAGCTAACATTAAAATTGTTATTTGGTTAGCAGCAAAGCCTCCAGTTAATGGAGCCCCAATCCAAACACAAAGGGAATGACTAAACTTCATTATAGAATTAGCCAAAACATAAAGTTGAAAAGAACCACGCAAAGCTGTGCCAAAACCTTTTTAAATTATTTAGTGAATAAATTAATGTTTGTAAAGCTTATTTTTATTTTATAAAAATTCGTCATCAAAATATTTTTTTGTTTGACGTTTAGGGGATTTTATGGCGTTTACCTAGCTGTGTAATTAATAGGATGTAAATGGATGTCTAATGGATGTAAATATTAATTATTATCAAAAATTACTATAAATTATCAAAATTATTAAATTATCAAACTAAATGGATGTCTAAATTAAACAAAAATATCAGAATATTCAAAATAAACAAACAATTATTTCAGAATTTTTATTTTCTAGAAGAAACAGAATTTTTTAAATAAAAAAATATTTTAAAGAAAATACAAGCTTAATAAAAATCAGAATTACCAATAATTAATTCTACAGCAGCATTTGCAGCAATAAATAAATTGCATTGAGTAGAACGTAATGATCGAAACCTTTTTTTAAATAAAATAAATTTAATTTAATTTATTTCTCTCAAAAAATTACCTAATAAATAAATATAAAATAAAAGCATTTGTTCCTATAGCATTTGCAGCTATTCCATAACGAATTAAATTAATAAAAAGGGAAGAATCTAATTGCTCTAAAATATTTTTTTGATAAGAAAAATATTTTGGTGTTGAAGTTTTGAGAAATTGTAATGAAATATTATTGTTATTATTCATTTATTTTTTAAATTTATTTTTCTAAAATATTTAAATTTTGATAGAATGAAAAAGGTAAAATAATGTGAAGCAAAAAAGCGTTGAATGGAACGTAAATGCCTTAAGGCGAGATTAAGTCAAGTAAAATAAATAATAAAATAAAATATAATTTAAAAATAGTAGAAATATTTAATAAAAGAATTCGGGGGAAATTAAGTTCTCACTTATCTATTACAAGAACTAAACGATACTTTTGAATTTTAAATGAAGCATATGTATTCGACGTTAAATTGTTCCTGTATCCAACTTTGAATTTTAAATAATTTCTAAGAAAAGATAAATTAAAATTCTAGACTAAATAAATAATTATAATAATTTATTTTTAATAATATAATAAAAAAACTTTTTTATTTAAATAGTATGTTGTATAAAAAAATAAAAGAAAAAAAAAGAGGAAGTAGTAGAGGTGTGTGAAAATAATAATTAAATTGTATATGTCTTGTTAAATAAAATAGAACCACGCCTTTTTAAATGGTAATTATTTATTAGCCCCTTTCTGGCTTTTTTAAATTTTATAAAATTTTAAGCTAGAGGTTGAAAAGCTTCAATCCGCAAATCGCAGCCGCAATTTTAATTTTAGAATCTACAATCCGTAAGTCAAAAAAACACGCAACACGTAAGTCGAAAAAATCCACAATAAAGTTCACCCCTGGTCTAGTCGATAATTATGGAAGGGAGTTTGCGGTCATCAGGCTAGGCATTAATTACACAGCAACCCTAAATAGGAGGATGGGGGGTGTATTTGATATAACAACTTCCCCTCCTTTAATAAGGGGAGCAAAACTAATTTTAAAAAATTCATCAAAAAAAAGAAAAAAATATTTTTAAATTTATTACAAAAACAAATACTAAAACACAAAATACAAATTAAATAAATAAAAAAAAGAATAAGAAAAATAAATAAAAATAATTGTAACTCAAAACAAAAAAATTAATTATTTAAAGAGTAAACATAAATAAATAATTTATTTAAATAAAAACTTTTCTTTAGCATAAAAAAAGAATATTTTTTTTTAATTTTCTTTGACATTTATTTAAGAAAAAGAAATTTAATTTGCATAATTATATTAAAAAATAAATATTTATTTTTAGTTTTTAATTAAAAAAAAAGAATTATTTAAATAAAATAATTGTTTTAAATTAAATAAAAAAAGAAGATAATAAAGTAATATTTAGTTATTTTTATTAATTTACATAATTAAATTTAAAAAAATAATAAAAATTCTTTTTAATTTTAATAAAAAAAATATTTTTTTATCCAAGCATCTAAAAATGTTGAAATTAAAATTTGTTTTCAAATTTTTCGAAAGGAAAAAGGGAATGGAGGGAGCCCCTGCTTTTATGCATACTAATTTCCTCTTCCTTCCTTTTTTGCAACATTTAATTTCCAGAATTAAATAGCCCCCCCCCTTCCTCCCCTCATTCCTCCATCTATTTAAAATCAATTAACTAAATTAATAAAAAATATTGAATATTTAAAGATATAACAAAAATTAATTAAAAATAAATAAAAGAAAATTTGTAAATATGTATATATTTGAAATAATTTTCATCTAATTAAAAATTCTTTGAGATTAGATTTAAATTAAAATTCTATTTTTATTTTTAATCTAAAAGGGAAGTTCCTTCAATGTTTTAAATTTATTTTTTAAAAATTTACAGTGGCGGAAATTTACTTAAGATCGGTATGGATTGTTTATGTACCGTATTTACTCTGGTAATTCCCCAGGGGGATTATTGTTTCAACCCATCTCTAGGGTGGGGAATTAATAGAGACTGGGGAATCAATAAAGACTGGGGGATTACTAGAGTAAATACGATAATTCGTTTCATCTTTATACGATCTGGCTCAATTAAAATAAATATTTACAAAATACAAAAATAAATATTAAAATTAATTTAGAAAATTTTTATTTTACATTTAAATACATATGTATATAATAATAATAATAATAAACCAGAAACTAGTTCAAAAATAAATTAAATAATAAAAATAAAATATTTAAATATTTCTTTTATTTTTTAAAGGTTTTTTGCCACCGCCCACGATTACTTAAATATTTTTTTCTTTCCACCTTTTTATAAAAATTTATTGGGAAAATAATACCGGAAAATAAAAATATTTTTTTAGCATTTTATTTAACAAAAAGTAAATAAATAAATATTATTTTTAATATTTAAAAAAAATATATAAATTATATTTTTGAAAGAATTGTTTGGTTAAAGTTAAATATTTATTTATTTATTTTTGCAAGAGAAAAAGTAAATATTTTGCAAAAAATAATTTTAAAATTAAATATCCAATTAAATTGTTTTTTTAAATTTTTTAGTTAAAAAGACTAAAATAATTTAAATAAAATTAGTTTTTAATATTTTTCTTTTTTTAATTTAAAAAAATTTCTAAAAATCGAAAATTCTAGAATTTTGTTAAATTTTAAATATAAACTAGGAAGTACATATTTCTACAAATAAAAATAAATTAAATTAAATTTTTTATTATTTTAAAAGTTTTGATTTTAAATAAAACATTAATATTTATATTTTATTGGAATGTTTGGATTTTTTTTGAAAATTTAATAGCCATAATTTCTAAAATATAATTTACTAACAAATTATTTTTTAAAAGTTTTTGTACAATTTATGCTCTCTTGTCCTTTTTTTTAAACGCCGCAATTAGAAATTCCCAAGAGATATGTTTTAGAACAGGAAGGATTTCCATAAATAAAATAATAAAAGGAAATAAATATATGTATATTTTTTTGTTTAAATAAAGTGAAGAATTAATTTAAATTATTTATTTAATATCCTTTTTTATAAATTAAAAAATATTTTTTGATTTAATACTTGTCACTAGAAATGGAATGTTCTTCAAAAATATGACATTTTTCCATTAATTTCTCTCCAAAAAAATTTTTTTTATTTCTCAAAGTTTCAATTTGTCTTATTTACAAACCCCTAAATATAGCTTCTACGCCTGAGGGTGTCCAAATAGAAAGCAAAGAATTTCCGCTTGCATGCGCTCCATTTCCTGTCATTTTTCTTCTCTTTTTAGTATGGCATTAAAAACAATAAAAAATTGCAAAAAATAAATATTAATGCTAAAAATAATTTTATTTAAAAATAAGAAAATAAATAATTCTTTTAAAAAATAAATATTTATTTTTATATTTAAAAACAAAAGATCAAAAATAACATTTATTTACATAATTACCTTAATTTACGTTTATTTATTAATTCCGGAAAGGTTAAAATAAATAAAAAATTAAACTTAAAATGATTAAATAACATTTTAATAAAAATAAAAACTTTAATTGTATACATAAAGTTTTGTTTTTTAATCATTTAAAGCTAATTTTAAGATAAAGGTTAAAATAAATATAAAAATAGAAAATTGTTTTTTAAAATGATGTTTGAGCAATAATTAAAGTAATATTTTTATTATTATTAGTGAAAATTTCATGTAGATATTATAATAAAAAAATCTCTAAAAATTTAGTTGAAAAATATAAAGGAGAGAAAAATAATTAATAATATTTAAGTAATATTAAATGATAAATAAACCTCTATCTAGATATTTTAAGTATTAATAAATGGAGTATTTTAATGTAGAAAAGTGCTTATATTAGCAGATTTTATCTAATAAATACGTCAGTCGATAACTCAGTCTGTAGGAGTGTTTGGAAGCTCATGTCAAAATTCAACACAACCACTTGTCGATAGTCAATATCTGCCCATTCTAAACTACATACTTTATTTAAATATAATTCAGAACTTTTAAAAATCACAAAATTTAAAATAAAAATATTAAAAATATTTTGATAATAAAAATTAAAGTTTAAAATTTTAATTTAATTTTCAAAAAAATAAAATTTAAAAGATTAGATTAAAACAAAAGTTTAAACAAATAATGTGACCAATTAAAAATAAATTTTAAAAAATAATAATCTCTTCAATTAAAAAATATATTAATCTCGTTTTTTTTTATTTTTTGATTTATTAAAAATATTTTTTTTGTTCAGACATAAAATAATTAAAATAAATTTAAATCTGCTAAAAAAATTTTTCAAAAAAATATTTTAAATTAAAAACAATAAATAAATTGTTAATATAAAAGTGAAGAGAAAATAATAGAGAAATACATTTTTTCAAAAGTTCAAAAATTAAAAAATATTTTTAAAAAAATATGGCTGTACTAAGCATTGTTTTAGTTAGTTTATTGTCTGTTGCTTTGCCAATAAATGCTCGTCCACAATATGCTGACGATCCTAATGGGGGGTCTGTTGGTCAAAATGCTGGAAGTCTAGGAAGTAAGAAATATTAATAAAATTGCTCGAGGGAGGGGAATTAATCGAGAAAATACGGTATGTAGAATCTCTTTTAATTCTCTCCTGTGTTCATCCCAATTCTTAAAAATTTATTTAAAGCAAACAGTGTTTTTCGTAATGATTTCCATAACTTGCCACCAAATGTAAAAACAAATTTTATCGTGATGATGTTGACATCCTTCAATAAAACAACCAATGACTTGAATAATGCTTGCCTTCAAGTTCTTGCTGGTCAACCCAGTCAAACTGTAGGAATTTTATTTTTGTATATTTACATACAAAGAGTTACTTGAATATTTAAATAAAAAAGTTTTATTCAACCTAATCAAAAAAAAATATTTTAGGAAATGTGTACAGAACTAAAGAATATGGAAACTAAAAAACAAGAAGCATTCCAAGAATTTGAGAATAGCTTACCAGATGGTTCACAGAAAACAATAGTCGATCAATTTAACGTAAAAAATTAATTAAAAAAATTTAAAAAACAATTGTTTTTAGCAACAAGTAATCAAAAATAATGATATGACACTTGGGGATAAATGTACAAAATTCTTTGAACTTTTGTCACAACTTGACGCAGCTACTAAAGCATTACTTTTTAAGGATATGTTTAGCAAATATCAGGGGCATGGTAATTTTATAAGAAATTTTCTGAAATTTTTTTTGAAGGAGGAACGCCTACATTTGGTGGTTCTAATGGAATGAGTGGAGGTATGCCTGGAAGCATGTCTGGAAATATGCCTGGAAATCCAGGGGCAGCACAAGGAGGATTCTTTAGTGGAGCTATGGCACCATCAAGTACTGGGGGTGCAACAACAACAAGTGGTGGCAGCGCTAGTCCTTGCAGTATAATTGAAAATTTTATGGCAAAAACGGCCGCGTATGTTGAGAATCACCAAATAACTGGCCCTCCATCGAGTTAAACAGAAAATTGGAAAGATGGAATTTTGTTGATAATAATGATAAATGATATACTGATATAATTAAATAAAATGTTTTGTAAGATAAAATAGTAGAAAAATATTGTAAAAACGGTTCATTTTAATCAGTAAAAGCAATATAGGTATAAATATTTCTTACTTTAGAATTAGCATTTTACGAAATTCAATATTATTTTTTTTTAAATTTTGGAGTCCTTAATTTCCTAGCCAATGCTTCAGTAAATATACGTAGTTTTGAATCTTTTACTCTGATGCTAAAATCATTCAGGTTGTGCCCTCTAAATGTAAAAACACAGAAACCTTTGTGTTACATTTATGTACTCACACCAAAAAATTTAAAAATATTTTTAATTAAAAATTAATTTTGAAGGTAAAAATTATGGAAGATTTATTTATTTTGAAATGGATAGATCAAATATAAATAATAATCAGACAGAACATACAGCATTCTATAGCACACAGTCATTGTATCTGAATGAAATAATTAAAAATATTTTTTAAATTTTATCTGTTTATTAGAAAATGATAACACATTTATTTTTTAATTAAATTTATTTAATTAATAAAATATTCCATTTTTATAAATATTAAAATTATTTTCCACCTGAATTTTTATTATTCATAATTTAATTAAATTTTAATAAAATTTTAAAGTAAACATTATTAATTTTGTTTACTAAAAAGATGTTCAAAACCTGGCAATTTTCTTTGAAAAAATTTTTTTTAATTTGTTAGCAGGTGGAAATTTTATTTAAAATAATTTTTTGTTTTTACTTTTTCATTTACCAAGAAAGTACTTTTTCATTTAATTTTAATTGAAAGGTTGGAATTAATAAAATGCTAGTTGTGGTTAGCATTTCAAACATTAAATCGTGGCTGTTATCTAGAAAATGTTTTACAGAAAGTTTAATTTAGAAATACATAGGGGGAAAAATTTTCAAAATATGTATAAGTACGCTTCAAAAATACAATCTAAAAAATTTATTTAGCTTAAATATTTTATATTTTTATCCAAATGAGTTTTTTCAGCGCTGCAGCGAAAATTTTGAGAATTTTAGGGTTAAATTTAATTTTTAAACTAAAGAGTCCATTTGTAAGTAGGTACTTACAAATAAGTACATTTTTAATTTCGTAGGTCGAAGGTCGATTTGTAAGTACTGTACTTACTAAATAAGTACATCTGGCGGCCCAGCATTATATTATGATTGCCGTAATTAATTGAAGAATAAAAAAATATTTAGTGTGCAAATTTTAAATTAAAAAATTTTGCGGGCTATTCTAGGCACATTTAAAAATGCCTTTTAAATCATACATACCTATACTGTTTTTGTTTCTTCCACAATATTTAATTCTATTTAATTTCTATTTAAATGAATCTTTTGATAAAATTAAAATAAGAATGAATATTTTTGTTTTATTAAGATTTAAAAATGATAACAGAAATATATAGGGCATTAACTTTTTGTGTGGTAACTAGTGGATTAGTTTTTAATTTTTCACTAATTTGGTTAGAGATGGGACCTGGGGGGTTATAGGTAAACGGCCATGAGAAATTTTTTGGGATAGCTGTTTTGGTGCCGCACTCAAATGTGGCACTCAAACGGCCAAAAGTCAAAAAAACACCGAGGCCGAAGGCCGAGGAGTTGGCTGGCCAAAGGCCCGCCGTTTGGCGAGGGCAGAAGGCCCGAGACGGTTTGGTGCCGCACTCAAATGTGGCACTAAATAGGCCAAAAGTCATAAAAACACCGATGCCGAAGGCCGAGGAGTTTGGTTGGCCGAAGGCCCGCTGTAGGCGAAAACCGAAGGCCCGAGACGGTTTGGTGCCGCACTCAAATGTGGCACCAAATAGGCCAAAAGTGATAAAAACACCGAGGCCGAAGGCCGAGGAGTTTGGCGGGCCGAAGGCCCGCCGTTTGGCGAGGACCGAAGGCCCGAGCATTCATTACATCTAAAACGCGGAGCAATAGTCAAAGGCAGAGTATAGATTTTCCGAGGCCGAAGGCCGAGGAGGCGAGGGCCGAAGGCCCTAGCATTCATTACATCTAAAAGGCAGAGCAATTGTCAAAGGCAGAGCTTTGAACCTCCGAGGCCGAAGGCCGAGGAGTTGGCGGGCCGAAGGCCCGAGCATTCATTACATCTAAAACGCGGAGCAATAGTCAAAGGCAGAGTATAGATTTTCCGAGGCCGAGGAGGCGAGGGCCGAAGGCCCGAGCATTCATTACATCTAAAAGGCAGAGCAATTGTCAAAGGCAGAGCTTTGAACCTCCGAGGCCGAAGGCCGAGGAGTTGGCGGGCCGAAGGCCCGAGCATTCATTACATCTAAAACGCGGAGCAATAGTTAAAGGCAGAGCATAGATTTTCCGAGGCCGAAGGCCGAGGAGGCGAGGGCCGAAGGCCCGAGCATTCATTACATCTAAAACGCGGAGCAATAGGCTAAGCTTTACCGGCGAGGGCCGAAGGCCCGAAGCAATGAAAAGGCAGTGCAAGCTTTACCGGCGAGGGCCGAAGGCCCGAAGCAATGAAAAGGCAGTGCAAACTTTTCCGGCGAGGGCCGAAGGCCCGAAGCAATGAAAAGGCAGGGCTAATCTTTGCCGGCGAG
Source organism: Meloidogyne arenaria (assembly GCA_036172955.1). Lineage (NCBI taxonomy): Eukaryota > Metazoa > Nematoda > Chromadorea > Rhabditida > Meloidogynidae > Meloidogyne > Meloidogyne arenaria. Next base: position 5,141,522 of record JARQAB010000010.1, read on the forward strand.
TTTGCAATCTTTACCGTTTCTAGCAGCGCGCGAAGCGCGCCCCAAAGCCGATAGGCTTTCCAACGGGCACCCCAAAATTTTACCGCCAGAGTATCCTAATGGGAATTGCATACGTAAGTTACCGCCATCGCATACGTAACCCAAACTAGTTCTCCGATATACAATGAATGAAATGAGAATTTATAATCGAATACTTTTACAAACTTGTATTGTTGATATTATTGGGATTTTTGTATTTGCTGCTGTTCAGCCGGTTATTTTAATTTTTTGGGATAAGGGAGATGAAATTGGGAAAATAAAAATGAAAATATTTAAATTAATTATTAACAATTTCGGGATGTAAATAAACTAAACAATCAACATTTTCCTTCATTTACTTTAATTAATATTTACCTATTTAACTTTTATTTAAAAGGTTTTTGTTTCTGATAATGGTATTGGAACAGTATGGGAATATGGGCCAACACATTATTTGTCAAGTTACTGGCAATCTATTTGCTTTGCGGTTTCTGCATTTATTAACAGATTTACAACAATGAATATTTGTTCTCAATTCGTTTTTCGTTATCTTGCTGTTGTTCGGTAAAATTTAATTTGCCTCTTAAAAAATAATTTTTACTTTTAGTAGAGTTTGAACTTTTAAAATTGCAGGGTCTTTATCAAAGTTTTCCTTGAAACTCGGATACGGACCTCAGTAATTAATAGATAGACATAAAATTTTTAAATTTACTCTTCGTGTTAGGGAAAATCTTAAATTTTTAGCACTTAATAAGCCAAAATTCATTTTCTAATAAAACTAATTTTAAGTGAAATAAAAATTAAATGGAAACATCACATAATTATACTTATTATTTCTGCTCTCCCTCTTATAGTTATGTTTGTTATATCGAATATAATAAACCACCCGACACCAGAAAATGAGCATTTAACAAATTATGAATTAGCCAAAATGTTAGAACTTGATAATTATACAATAAATAATTATGTTGTTGGAATGCGTAATCCGGTATATAAATTTATTAGAATCCTTAATAGAATTTAAACTGAGATGATCATTGAGAATCCCAAAATTATAAGTCGAGATTGGGACCAGATAAATTCAAATGGAGAATGTTTAAATTTAAAATTTCATTCCTCTTAAGAGCTCAATTTAATGTTATAATTTATAGGGTAAAACAATCTCATCTTTTTTAACAATGTATGCAAATATTCTAACATTTTTAACATATTCAATAATTATTTTTTGTGGAATAAGAATTCAACTGTATGTCCGCCGAAAATATACTGGACCTAATTTAGAAACTACGCGAAAAGTTAATAGACAGATAACTATTGTTTTGTGTACTCAGGTAAAATAAATTAAATATAAACTTAATTTTTGGGAATATTTTTTGATCATAAAAATTTATTAAAATATTATTTGTTCTAAAAATTTAATTTTCAAAGACTTCAAATTATTTAAAAATACATATTTAATATTTAACATTTTTCCCCAATTTAGGCCCTTCTACCTCTACTAACATCTTTCTCTCAAATATTAGTAAATATCGGACCTTATTTTAACATAACTGTAAGTTCGAAAGTTATTATGATGTTTGGACCTCCAATGACCGCTTTAATTTCTGTTTTAAATCCTTTGGTAAATTTTTTTGAATTTAAAAATATTTTCAATAATTAATTTTTAAGGTAACTTTATTAACTGTTAAAAATTATAGAAGACTTATTTTTAAATGTAATAATGCAAATGTGACAACTACTATTAATAATCAAATAGCACATACAGCATTTTCAAATAAAAATAATGTTATTGTACCTCAATAAAATTATTTAAAAATATTTTTTAAATTTTATTCGTTCATTTATATATTTTTGTATATATTTTTGCCATTATAAAATGATAATAATTATTGTACTATTCGATATTATAAATGCTAAATTCGACAAAATTAGAGTGTTTACGAGTTCAACAATTGTTGTTGGGATATTTAATTGTTCTGTTTTTGGCCCTAAAACCATTCGGAAAAAATTTATTTTACCGTTCCCTTTTTTCCGTACACAATAGGCGGCACTGAATCGACCTTTACTTTTGTTTTGAATATTTCATTTTGTAAATTGCCTTTTTTGTAATTAAAATTTTTTTCACAAAATGTAAGAATCTTTAAAACTTTCTTACTTGATTTTGTATTTTTTAAGATTGACAGATTGTGTTTGCCGTTAATATTTAATCTTTTAAGAGTTTAGATTTTTGAAATTAATTATCAAAAACTTCTAAAAATGGAAGAAACGTGTGAAATTGATGAAAACATTGCAGTTAAAGGTTTATTATTTGCTTTTATTAAAAATTTTTGCAAAAATCTGCAGGGGACTTGGAACTCAATCTCAACACATTAAAGATGGTTCCCTGTCCGTATGTCGATATTATTACAGAATTTGCGGATGTTGAGATTTTCCTTATTTCTTTCGATTCATTACTTTTGGAATTATGTGCTCATCGATATCATAATTGGACTTTGGGGGGCCAAACTATTGTTATTAGTGAACAGGTTTTTATAAAACAAAATTTTAAGATATTTTTCTTTCTTTTCGTTTTTATATTGATTACAATTTTTTAAATATTTAAATAACTAAGGAGATCATTTCATATTTTTATAATTTTTGTTTATGTTAGAATAACATTTTTTGAACCTTTTATTAAAATATTTCTAATAAAAAATATTTTTAGTTAAAACACTTTCTTTGTGCTCTAGAAGAATTAAATGCAAAATTCAAAATTGTTGTATTTTCTGATTTGTGTGTTTTGTTCAACAAAAATGGATATTTATCGTTTTTGTATTCATATCTTTTACGATTTTTAACTTCAAGTAAATGGAGTGGAGATATTGAGATTTTTAATTCTCCGCTTGATGAACGTTGGAATGTTTTTCTTCATCAATTAACGCCCTCATTTATTTTAATGTCATTAGAAAATGCTTCTCCAAGGGAAATTTTTGGGATTGAAAAATTAACAATTGATGAAAAAGATAAAAAGAAGAAGCAAATAGCAGTTTACGAGGATATTGATTTTGCTAGTTTTTTTATTTCAACATGTTTGGATTTTCTTTAAAAATATTTTTTTATTTTTAATTTTTAGCGTTCCAATTAATTAATGAAGCAATCCCTGTTGTATTATTTAATGCATTTACTATTAATTTCACTTCTGTTATGTCTTTTCGTTTCTCTACAGTGCCAATAAATATTGCAAATCTTAATAAAAAGATTGCTGCTTTGTGGACAAAAATATCTGGTTTTTTTCTAATTTTTAGATTTTTTAAATTAATTTTTATTTATAGAAGAAAAGCAATTAAACAAAATTGAAATTCAACAACAAATCCAAAAACAAGTTAGTGAATGTAAAACTGCGGCACAATTTTGGGCTTATGTTGTTTGTAAAGCTATGAAAGATAATGACAAAAAGGATGATAATTTTGAATATGTTTGTATGTCTGTTATTTTGTCTGCATTGGTTTGTGCAAGACTTGGAACTGGAAGAAAATATTTGGAAGAAGAAGAGAACAATTGGAGAAATGATCCTGCTCTTAAAAAATTTCAATATTTACAGCTTAAAGGAAAGGCCTTTTTGGAGCAATCTTTATTGAATTCTGAGGTATTTAATTTAAATAAACAATTGATTGATTTCCAAAATTTATCAGTGCATCAATTTTCCCCTAGAAGATTTATGGGATGGACGTATGGTTCTCTCTCTATACAAGAAAATTGTAGACAAAAAGACGGTTCGTTTTATAAATTTTTAAAATTATTTTTAATTTGTGGAGAGTGAATGTATAATTTCTTTTACTATTCTAAATATTTTTAGATCAAAACGGATTCCCAAGACGATACAGATTCCCAAAATTCCAAACCAAAAGGACCCCAAAAGTCCAAAACAAACGAGCCCATAATAACCAAAATAGAAGAACCCAAAAAAGTTGATTTACAAAAAGATCGAAAGAAGGAAAGACAAGAAGAATTAAAACACAAAAAGGCAATTATTGCTCAAAATAAACGCAAAAAACACAATCAAAATAAAAGCCATTCCAGTCAAAACGCTGGTGAGGGAGATCCCCTTGATCCTCCTAATTCGGAAGGTCTTGAGCAAGCAAATAATACATTAGAGTTAAATGGGCATTGCCATATTAATGGTACCCAAAATTCTAATCAGATTTTGCCTTTGCGTCTGCAAAAAGAATTTGCGGATCTTCATGGAATTGTTGGCTTCAAAGTTTCAATTCCAACAGATGTGAAAGAAGAATTACTTGACCAACTATCACCGAGTGAGGCTCCAACGACAAGAATGGATTGTTGTCAACTTTATGCAATTAAAAATGAATTTTTGGATCAATACATTCCTGATGTTCAATCGGTTGTTAATTTTTTAGATTTTACTTTTAAATAAATTTTAGTTGTTGACTGACACAAAAGTCGTTCCTTTATCAACTTTTGAGCATGATTATGCTAAAATTATTGAACATGCATACAGGTGGAATTTTGAGCCTATTGGAGATTCTTTAATGTTACAAGAAGAGAAACAACGTGAATATGAGAAAAAACAACTTCAGGATGCGAGAAAGGCGAGAAAATTAATTTGGCAGAGACAAAATTTATCAGCATGGTTTATTAAATTGTGTGATTAAAAATATTTAAAATTTTTAGGTATCAGCTTTTTTCTGATTCATTGGAAGGCCAGGGAGGCCAATTACTTGTCGATTTTTCTCGTGTTGTTAAGACTCCAGCAATTACTGAGGATACCGATAATGAAAATAGCCGTCCATCTTCTCAAATGAGCAAGAAAAATGTTCAGAAAAAGGAAGGAAAAGGGGCAAAGAAAGGTTTTGATAATCTTATTTCAGAAATTGTTTTTGTGTTAACTTTCAGGAGGAAAGCCGGGAGCTGGTGGTTTAAGTAAAAAAGATCAAATTTTACAGCAAAATATTGATGCAAAAAGAAAACAACAAATAGAAAGTGATAAACTTAAAATTGAATATGCTACGAGATTAAAAACTAATGTAATTTTTGAAATTATTTTTTAAATATTTTTTAAAATATTTTCAGACTTTAAATGCATTGGATGAATTGTTGAAACGTTTAGATTTAGACGAATCTAAAGCTCTTTGTATGTATCAGAAAGTTATTCGTTATGCTGATGTTTTTACTGAACAATTAACTACATTTGAAGATATAAATCAAAAAAGAGAAGGTGCACTTGGATTAGTAGAATCGGTTAAGGCGATGTTTGTAAAATATTTCAATTTTATTGATGAACAACAAAAAGAAAAGGTTTTTTCATATTTTAACTTCTCTTTTATGTGTTTTTAAATAAAATTAAGATCCTCTATTTTTGGGCATCCTTAGGATTTGGAAAGGCAGAATCGTTAAAGCGTCGACCAGACAAACAAATGGATTTACAAATAGATTTAATTCATTATCAATTAAAATATGGAGGCAGAATGATTGATGTTTTAACGGAATTGGCAACAAAAAAAGATGACCGTGTTACTGGCTTTAGCCCTGATGCTTGGCAACGAAAGATGCTTGATGCTGTTGATCAAGGTTTGAATTTGAAATATTTAAATTTATTATTTATTTTGGTATTTACTTTGATTTTTTTAGATAAGAGTGCATTAATTGTGGCTCCAACTTCAGCTGGTAAAACATTTGTCTCCTACTATTGTATTGAGAAAGTTTTGAGAAAAAGTGACGACGACGTTGTTGTTTATATTTCACCTTCAAAACCACTGACAAATCAGGTTGCTATTTCGACTAGAATTTTTCTAAATGTTTTAACACTTCAACGACGGATGGGGTCAAAATGACCCCAAAGCGATTTTTAAGCTCTATAACTCTCTTCACATATTTACTGCACTCATCTTTTTTCGTGACTTTGTTCATATCGGCAGCTAGTATTAAAAAATGAATAAACAATAGAAATACATATCTTGTAAAAATTTTTATGCCATCTAATCACGTTCTGGACGGTTGGGGTCATCTTGACCCCAGTTGTGTTAGTGCCTCATGGACCAGAGACCTAGATTCAAATATATATCAATCGATTCCACTCTCCAAGCTGAGTCGAACGGTACCATTGACTAGGTACGGAAATGCCTGTGGATCGAAATATAGATCGAGATATATTACAGTAACCGACATATAACTCGGTACTATCAAGTCTGATTTCGTTGATTTTGGTGTCATTTGACTCAGCTCGAGGAGCTCTTTCGAATGAGCTATTATTTGCATATTCGCATTTTTGACCCCAAAAATCAGCTTACTCCCCCCTATGGTTTTCGATTTTCGGGGGCCTATATCTCTGCGAGTTTTCGTCCCCCGCAAAAAATTCTTACATATTTGAACTCAGCTCGGCGAGAGGAATTGATTGGTGTAAATTTTGAATCTAGAGCTAGGGTCTAAAACCGATTGGGGTCAAAATGACCCCAATCAGGCTTTAACGTCGTATAAAATTTTCCGTCGTTTTAGTGTTAAGTTGTTTAATCATTCCCCATTAATCTTAATATTTTATGTCTTTAAAATCAATTTTGCTTCTACTATTTAGATTGTTGGTTCTGTTTATGCACGTTTCCGAGGGAAGGCAATGTCAAGTGGAAAAGTTCTTTACGGAATTTTTAATAATGAAATTATTGATAATGTTCTGAATTGTCAAGTTTTGGTAACAATTCCTGAATGTTTTGAGCAAATTTTGCTTTCTTCTGATCCTCGTTGCCAATCTTTTGTTTCTCGAATTAAATATGTAATTCTTGACGAGGTTCACTGCATCAAGTTTGTTTTAAAAAATTTTTTGAATAACTTTTATAAATTTAGTCAAAAAGACACACAAGGTCGTTCAATTGGTGATGTTTGGGAACATATCTTTTTACTTATTCGATGTCCTTTTCTTGCACTCTCCGCAACAATTTCTAATATTAATGAGTTAAAAGAATGGTTGAAATCCGCCGAATGTGCAAAACCTTTGGAAGGGTTACCAGCACGAGAAGTTGAATTAATTACTTATGATGAACGTTGGTCAGAATTAGAATTGAGTTTGCAACGACTTTCGGTCAGATTTTCTTTTATTTGTTTTACTTGTCTTTTTTTAGGTTTGTTCAAAGGATTCAGTAAGTGAAGAAAATGGTAGAGAATCAAAGCAAGAAAATACTGAATCAAAGAAAGAAGATGAATCGAAGTTTGTATTTAAATTTAAAAACCAAGATTTTGACTATGTACTTATATAAGCATATAGTTAAGGGAGACTGAAATCAGATAGTTAATTATTTTCTGCTCCAAGCCCCCCTCCTTGGTACGCCTTTGCATTTCTATGAGAGAGAATCTTATTTTATAGAGCAGACTGGAATGATGTAGTGCAATATTTTAATCCATTTGCTGTTTATAAACTTGAAAAGCTTCGAATGTTTGGCATTCCTGCTGATCAACGTCTAACCGCACGTCAGATTCTCGAACTTTACGAATTTATGGCTAACATCGATGATAGTGTTAAGTGAGTTATTGTGAAAAATTTTGTTTTTTAGTCTTAAACCTTTTAGAAAAGATTTTGAACCAACAAAATATTTTACTCAATTATGTCGTGTTGATGAGAAATCCCCAGATAGCGGTGCTGCTTGGTTAAACCGAAAAGATTTGCGTCAATTCGAAAATGCACTCAAAAATCGTTTTGTTCAATGGATGAATGAAGATAAAACAAAAATTGATAAAATATTTGAAATATTAGAGAAAGAAGTTGGTGAAGAATTTGAAAAACGTTCAAAACCTTATGATATGGTTCTTTTATTATTTCTATAAACTTTTACTCTATAACATTAAATTTCAGCGTAAATCGGCTCTAAACAATATATTGCCTTTGATTGATCAGCTCAAAAGGAAAGAGCAACTTCCTGCACTTTGTTTCAATGATGATCGTGATATTTGTGAAAAATTGGCAAAACATATTTTTAACGAATTAAAGAAAAGAGAAGAGACTTACAAAGCTAGTCCAGAATTCCAAAAGAAATATAATTTAAAAGCTGAAGAGGTTATATATTTTTGAAATTAATTTATGTAATTTTTTTTTTGAAATTTCAGAAAGCTTTGAAATTGGCAAAACGCAAACGTGATGAGGAAGAACGTGCTGCAAAGCGAAAGAGTAAACGTGTTGATGAAGATGGTAATGAAGATCGTTTTGAAAAAGATGATATGCCAGAAGATGGCGATGCATTTGCCCTAATGAAAATTCGTATGCGTGAAGATTTGGAAAGGTAAAATAAAAATTTCTCCATGTCCCCTTTAACCTTGTATATTAATGAGGTTGTATTTTTAAGATTCAAATTGTGTTGCCGTTGGAGCGATGAAGATATTTACAACCGTTGTATTGAGAAATTAAGTAAAAAGATAAAACGACCTGAAGCTCGATCGTTACTTACTCTTTTTGAACGTGGAATTGGCTTTCACCACGATGGTCTCTCTAATGCAGAACGCTCAGCAGTTGAAGTGCTCTTTCGAAGAGGATTTTTGGGGATTGTTTTTTCAACATCAACACTTGCTCTTGGGTAAATTTTCTAACAATCTCTAATCTTATTTTCTAGTATGAACTTGCCCTGCAAAACTGTCATTTTTGGAATTGATACGCCAAAACTCAATCCTCTACAATTTCGTCAAATGTCTGGACGTGCCGGACGTAGAGGTTTTGATCCAGCTGGAACTGTTATTTTCATGTCACTTCCAACAAAGTTTAAAATTTAAGTTTCCTTTTAAATTGTCATTTCAGCAAAATTCGACGTTTACTCACAGCTAGTCTTGCTACATTAAGAGGAAATGTGCCTTTTACAACAGCATTTCTTCTTCGATTAATTTCTTTTGTTAATGGAGAATTATCTAAAGAACAACAAAAATTATTGAAAAATGCAAGAACTCAGGGAGGTGGAAAATCTTCAAAAATAGACAATAATGACGTTTTAAATGAGGAAGTCCGAAGAAAGGCTAGAACTTTAAATTGATTTCTGTAATTATTTTTTTCTTCTTTAGGCTGCTTTAACTTTATTAAAAGTGCCTTTTGTTTTGCAAACGCATAATAGGAATTTTAGTAATTTATTAAGATTTTTGACATTTTTCTATGTTCAATTGCTTAGAAGAATGCAATTATTGGATGAGAAGGTTTTTATTTCGTAAATTATATTTTTAAATATTCTACCTAATTTAGTGCATTCCACGAGGTTTTGCTCATTTTGCCTTACATTTGAGTCAGTATGATCCTGGCAGTCTTGTCTTCATTCATATTCTTCAAACAGGCGTTTTACATCGTTATATTCATAACACATATGATGATCTCTATCACGAAGATAATAGAACAAAAGCTAAAGAAGATATAATTTTTATATTGGCACATATATTTACTCAAAAACTTGTGTCTTTAAACATTGTTGATGAACAAAATTTAGAAAAAGAGGTTTTTTGGGAATAATATTTTTTGATATTTTAAAATGTTTTTGTAGTCTGTCCTTCCTGCACTTCCCACAAGTATTGAAGATTCAATAAATGAATATAATAAATCTGTTGAGGAACTTGCATTAGCTTCATTGCAATTGGGTTCAATTAATCGAAGACTTGAGGTTATTTAAAATTGTTGATTTTAAAAAAATATTTTGTTTAAGAATCCAATTATTGCTTTAAGTGGATATACTGAAGAGTCGTTACATTTAAGTAGAGGTCAAATCGATTTTGCTTCAGTTTTTAACAGTGATTTGCAACTTGATGAAAGATTTATTCCTTTTGTTTATATCGATAGATTTGACCATCGCGGACGAAAGGTTTCTTCTTTTTGATTTTTTATTCGATATGTTACTTGAAAAACAATTTTTACTTTTTATCAGATCTACAAAAATAGTTACGCGTTGGACTTTTGGAGGAACCCGGATGCAGATGCTTTGGTCACTCGTAATCGTTTAAGTGTTGCTGAACGTTGGTATTTAATTAATGAATTTAGTGTAAGTTTTGGCATTTTTTAGCTTGAAAAAATCTTTTATTTTTTTCAGAAATTATTGAGTGATATAGCAGTTGGAATTGATTCAATTGCTAATAAAAGAGATGATTTACATAAATTAATTGTTGGTGTACCTGCAGAAGAGCGGCTCGGAATTGCTGACGAATATGAAGATAAATTTAGAAAAGCATTTAATATGAAAAGAAGATTTGTTGAAGAGAAGACCGGTGATGCTGAAACCAGTGAGAAAAAAGAATTAAATATTCAAGAAAATGAATAAATAAAAAAATAGTGATAATAAATTTAAAAAAATATATTCGGCCAATTTTTGTTGTTTATTTGTTGAAATTACTTTTTCCCTTCAAAAAAAAATTACGTAAATATTTCTACTCATTTTTATGCGTGGTTATAAGTTTTTTGTAAACCTTTCTTTCATAAATGCTTCAATAATGCTCTTTTGGTTAAATTATATCTTTATTTTAAATGCTTTCTTTGGTGTGTTTTGCTATAAATTAATTTTGTTCCTTTAAAGAATAAAAAGAAATAAAATTTTGATTGTTTTTTTGAAATATTAAAATTAATAATTTTATTTACTTAAAAATTTTATTAATGTTAGAGTGTTTTAAAAATTATTATACTTTTAGAGAATGATCTCGTTGGGGGCAGAGAAAATAGCGAAAAATGGTTTAAATCCAAAAAGAACATTTTCGACTAATTCTGGGGATATTTCGTTGCCTCAACAATTATTTGGTTATTATTTTTAATTTTATTTTTATACGTGTAACATTTCAGCCTCCTCTGTTGGTGCATTGCTCACATCACTTCTAGTCACTCCGATGGATGTTGTGAAAATCAGACTTCAAAGCCAAGTTCGGCCTTTGGTTAAGGGTGAATGCTTTCTTTATTCTAATGGTGTGTATTTTTATACCCGTGATGGTTGTAGATATTATATCAAGCAATGATATCTCAACTCTACATACTTTTCGGGGATAAAATTTTTTACGTTGAAAAAACTAACTGGGTGATCGATTAAGCGAGAGTAACCAAAAATTAAACTACCGTATTTTAATAGAACCATAGTCTCTAATATAACCCCTAACGGAGGTTTTATTTGTTTATGGGGGGGGGTATAATTATAGTAATAAACACACCGGTTAAACTACTAGGTTATTGTTCGTTTAATTTCTATGGGAAATTTAATTGGCTAGATTTTCTTTTGTCAGGTTTAATGGATCATCTATGTAGAGTATGTGAGGAACGCGTAACAACCAACGGCTTCAAAAATGCTCAAAAGTGTGAATGGTTTAATAGACCTGGTCATTTCACTGGAACTTTTGTAAGAGTCTTAAAATTCTAAAAATATTTTTTAAATTTTAGGATGCTGTAATTAAAATTACTAGAAATGAAGGAATTCGTTCTTTATGGAGTGGGTTGTCCCCCACAATGTAGATAATTAAAAATAATTTTTTTGAATTATGTTAAATTTTTTAAAAAATATTTTTAAGGCTCAGTGCTGTGCCTGCCACAGTTTTTTATTTTACTTTATATGACAATTTACATAATGTTTTACGTGAAAGGATAGGAAATAAAAGGTAAACAGAAAATATTTCTTAATTTTTAACCATTTTAAATTTTGGATCGGGATTTTGAAAAAAATTATTTGGAAAAACATTTAAATTTTAACAAAATTTTTTGTAAAAACTCTTTTTATTAAAGTTTTTTTGCTCCATTATTGGCTGGTTCATTAGCTCGAGCATCTTCTGTTACAATTGTTTCTCCTTTAGAATTAATTCGAACAAAAATGCAGTCAGAAAAACTTTCATATTTTGGTGTTTAAATAAATTTTATTAAATAATTCATTAATTATTTATTTAGAATTAATATCAGCAATTTCAAGAACTATTCGTTCTGACGGTTATAGTGCTTTATGGCGTGGTTGGACAGCTACAATGTTACGTGATATTCCTTTCTCTGGTGTTTTTCTTTGTAAAAATATATTTAAATTAATATTTTAAGCTATTTATTGGACTTGTTATGAAACTTTTAAACACCAATCTTTATTATTTTTAAATGTTGAAAGAATTAATTTTACTTATAGTTTTTTATTTGGATCATTATCCGGTAATAATATTTTAAAAATATATTTTAGAAAGTTGAGATTAGTGTTTAGTGTAGATAAAAATATACAAGAGATTCTAAAGGGTAGTTGAGGGAACTTGTTGAAATCGATTGAGCTTTGTTTGTCCTTGAATTATTTAGTTAAATAAAATTTTTGAGGGAGAGAACTTTCATAAATCTCTAAAAATCTTGTCAATTTTAAGACAAAAATTTTTTAAATTAAAAATGTTTCACGATTTTATTAAAATTAAAAAATCTTTTTTCTTTATAGGAGCGATAGCATCAATAATAACATTACCTTTTGATGTTGTTAAAACACACCAACAAATAACTTTAGGACAATTAAATAATAAAAAGATAAATTTTGAAAATGAAAGAATATCTCCTTCTATAAAAACAACAAGTAAAAAGGGTGTTTTCCCGATATTTAAAGAATTAATTAAAACAAAAGGAATAAAATCGTTATTTACAGGTAATTGATGAAAAAAATATATAAATTTAATTAATTAAAAAGGGTTAGTTCCAAGAGTAGCACGTGTAGCTCCAGCATGTGCTATAATGATTGGATCTTATGAACATTTTAAAACGTTTTTTGCTGATAAAAATAAAGAAAATATTGTAATGGAGAGGATATAGTGAAAAGAAGGATATTTTTTAATTCAAAGAATAATTTATAATTGTTGCTCAAAATTAAAAAAATTGCTACTAGTTCAAAAATTGTTTAAAGCGAATTTCAGAGGATTACAGAAACTTTTTTGATTAGCAAATTTTATAATAGATTTGAAATAATCCGTTTTTTTAGTTTAATTTTTGAACATTTGCTTTAAACGTCTTAATAGAAATTGTTTTCTTTTTTAAACATTTATTCACTTTTCGATTTAAAATAAATTAAAAAAATATTTAATGAGAATCTATTTTATATATTAAGGATCAGATTATAGGGATTTTTGCTCTAAATATGCAATCTAAGCCTCTAAAATTTATTTATTGACAATTTAGTTACCAAAATTTTTTGGAGAGAATTTTTGGCTCTATATGAAATTAGGGTGTGAATCGTTTTTTTTTATAACTTTTTTCATTTCTTTTTTCCTCCCCTTACATGACATAATGGTCAGCATTTTCTTCCTTGTTCTATTCCATTTAATTTGCCCGTGGCATAATCAAATGAGAGGAAAGAAAACACACACACCACACATACTGACAGAAAAATCACGGACGAAGATGGACAGACAAAAAAGACGGAGAAGGACAGACACGGACGAAGGACGGACAAAACACGGACGAAGGACGGACAAAACACGGACGAAGGACGGACAAAACACGGACGAAGGACGGACAAAACACGGACGAAGGACGGACAAAACACGGACGAAGGACGGACAAAACACGGACGAAGGACGGACAAAACACGGACGAAGGACGGACAAAACACGGACGAAGATGGACAGACAAAAAAGACGGAGAAGGACAGACACGGACGAAGAGGAAAAATATTTAAAAATAATCCTTTCCTCTATCATCACTCATTTGATTATGCCACAGGCAAATTTAATGGAACTAAATAAGGAAGAAAATGCTGACCATTATGTCATGTAAGGGGAGGAAAAAAGAAATGAAAAAAGTTATAAAAAAAAACGATTCACACCCTAATTTCATATAGAGCCGAATTTTTAGTCAAAAATTTAAAATTCTTTTGACCAAATTTTCGAACTCCATCCATACTAGAGCCGAGTGGCGTACGAGAATCGAGATCTCGAACAATTTCTATTCTCGTAAATTTTCGATATTTTCCTCCAAATCTCCTGATATCCCAGACATCCCTCAAATCAGATCTCTATTAAATAATGACACGGGGATTATAAACAATGAGGTAAATAAATAAGAGATAAAGAGATTTTTAAATATGTTCTTCTAAAGTCCATTTTGCAGGTATTAATTCAGAAAAATGGTATTTATACATTGAATATTTGTGAATAAAAGATATAAAAATTAATTTTAAATTTTTGTCTTTTTCAATCTAAAAAATTAAAAAAAATATTTAAATTAAAATAAAACTTACAAAATAAGGAAAATAAAGTGAATTAGCCATTCTTTTAATTAAATAACGAAATTCTTCATAAGAAAAATTTTCAATTTTTAAAAGAATATGTGAAGCAAATATTGGAATATTTATAGAGAAAATTATTGGATCTACTTTATCTTAAAAAATATATTTATATTGGAAGAAGTTTTGGAAGAAAATAAAAGTTTAACGTGAATTAGGGACAGACTTGGATATTTAAATAATTTTTTAGATTATTTAAATTTTTATATAATTTTTTAAAGGTTTTGTTACTTCTTTTTAACTTACTTCTAAAAGTAACATTTATTTATTCTTCCCTCATCTACCCAATAATTTATTTCGAAAATAATTATCTTTTCTTTAATTTAATTGTATATACTTTAAATTATTTTTAAAAAACTAATAATTTTAATTAAAAAACACCCTCCTCTTACTTTTCATTTCAAATTTAATAAATTCAATTCGATGATAATCATCTTTAGAATCAATTAAATCTTTAATTCCAATTATTTTATTTTGTTTGTTATTTTCTTCTGTAAAGGCTTTAACTTGTATATTTTCTAATGTATCGGGAACAAAAAAAGTTTTAATTGTTGAATTAAACTGAAAATAAAAAAGTTTTAATTTTTGATTTAAAAAATTTTTAAAGAAAGAAAAGATTCAAAGAAAAATTTTAAGAGCTTCCAAAACTTTAATAATTCCTAAATCACATCTACATGGATTCTCTATCTATTTTTTAAATTTTCTAAAGAATATTTTTATCCTTTCTAATAGGGTTGTCTGTTTCAAACCGAACCGAAGATTTTCGGTTCGGTTTGTCGGTTCAGTTTCGGTTAACCGATGAATCTAGTGAAACCGACAACCCTATTTTCAAATATTAATTAAATTTTGTCGCAACTTTTTTTGGTTTATAAAATTCCTTTATTTAATTATTTAATTACCTCAGTAAAAACCCTCATTTTACTTCTATTTCCAATTAAAGCTTTCAACTTTTTTTCAAATAAATTATCTCTTTCCCCATTAATAAAATATACCTAAAAATTATTTTTTAATTTTCTAAGAAATTAAAAAAAATTACCAGATTTCCAATAAACGCATTACTAATATCGTTTTGAGTAAATAGATTAATTATTGGTGAAAACTTAAAAATTATTATATTTAAATGGGAGGATGTTTGGGCGTGGGCAGGATAAGGGCGTTGGTCTTTTTATTAAAGAAGTTAATTAAAATTTTAGTTAAATTTTAATACATATTATTTAAAGTTTCTGTAAAACAAATTCTGAAATAAAAAATATATTGAGAGGAATTTTTGAAGAAGAAATTCCAAAATTTTTAAAAATATTTGAGTTTGCGCCCTCAATATCTCTGCGCCTTAATGACCCCAGTAAATTTAAAATTTATTACTTTTTCAATTAATTTCCAAATTATTTTTGGAGGGTGACAAATTGTAAATTTATTTATTTCGCCTTTTACAAGAAATAATTTGTTACATTTTGCCTTTTAAAATATAATAAAATTATAATAAATTTAATTTAAAAAAACTTTTTCATAAGTAAAAAACAGCCATTCATTATTTTCTTCTATTTTCCAATTATTTTGTTTGCCAATTTGAATATTTGGAGTTTTTAAACTTTGTTCTTTTATTAATGTTTCTATAAAATTTATTTTTTTTTATTTAAACTAGCTAATTGTTTATTTTTACATTTAAATAATTTTCTCTTATTAAAGACGAGGAATGGGCTTTTTTAACATAATAAAGGGAGTCGGGGATTAAGATTGGCAGTTCCTGGGGAATCTCCGAATATCTGAAACCGGAACCGATATCAAAACCGAAAATTGCCGGATATCCTGGCCTTTTTTGGTCTCGTAACCCAGAACCGCCAACTTTATCAGGGATTTGAAAGAAAGGAAAAATTAGGGTCAGAGAATATTGAAATTTCGTCCTTCCTTTCATTTCTTCTTTAAAAAATTTTTTTATTTTACCTATAGTTTTTGGATTATAAAAATTTTCATATTCCTCTTCCTCATCACTATAACTATAATTTTCTTCAAATAAATTATTTAAAATCCATTCAATACTAACAATTATAGCAATAAAATAAATTGAACGTTTAATTAATTTAAATAAATTTTTAAATGGAAATTGTTTTGTAGTTCGTATTTGGTGGAAAATATTTTTCATTTTTCTAATTTGAATTTGAAAAAATTTTTTTATTTAATTACAATAAAAAATGAAAAAGTGATTGAATGAAAATTGAATTTATTTGGCTTGATTAGTATTTGATCGCTTAAATTCATTTCTTATTTGTCATAATCCTAGACTAATGGCCTCCCTAACAAGTAAGTCTCTAATAAAGAAGAAATTAGGGTTCCCCGACGAGGGGGGGGGGATGCGAGGGGGGGGTTTTTTTTTAATAAAAAAATGACCACATATAATTTTTAATGTTTATAATTAAATATATATATCCTCAATATCTCAAACAATTTAAATATAACCGGTTGTCCATCTTCTCTCTTTTTATTTTTCAGGTTTCTCTGGAATTAATAAAAAGTGATTTTTCTTTTTTAAATAAAAATATATATTTATTATTTAGTTATAGCTTCTAATTTTAAATTTATTTTAATTTAATTATTTTTATATTTTTAATTGATTTTTGATTTAAACAAAATATTTTTTAAAAATTATTCGACTTCACTCACAGGAAAGTATCTTTCTAAAGGGGAAGGGAAGTTATGTTCTCTCCTCAATAATCTTCGCATCATTCCTGTCTCAATTACTTTGAATTACCTAAAACATGGAAGAATGAAGGCTAGAAAGCCAAAATGTTTTTTGGATGTTTGACGGCCGCTGAGGAGAATGTTTCCCCCATAAAATAAATAATTTATTTAAATAATTATTTAACAAAATTGATATTTTTTAAAATTTATTTTAAAATTAATTTATTACAATTAATATTTTATTAAAAAAATTCTCTAAATTTTGAAAATATTTTTACTTATTAATTTATTTATTTAAATTTGTTCATCAATTTATTAATTCTTCACTATCAATTTTCTCGATAATTTTCTTTGGAGGAGGGCCTAATTCTATTATTGCCTGAAAAATATAATTAAAGTTAAAAAAATTTTTCCTACTTCATCAATTTCAGTTTCTGTATTAAATCCACCTGTTTTTAATTAAAATTAATTTAAATAAAAATATTTAAAAATAAGCAAAATAATTAAATGTTTTTTTGGGTGAAATAAATTTTATTTAATTTTTGGACAAAAATTTCCTTAAAAACCTTTAAAAAAGATTACCATATTTTTTGTATTAGAGCCCCATGGGGCTCTATTTTTCAACTATCCTCCAAAGTGGGGCTTTATTACAGCGTGGGGCTCTATTTTTCAACATATTTTTGAAAATAGGTAATAGGATTTGTATTATAAGGTTAACTATATTTATCAAATCAAATAAGATTTAATCACAAAAACAAATTTCAGTATTAGGACAATTTCAAAGTGGATAGTTGCGCGTGCACAGTAATTCGCGGTTAGGTCATTTGATTTGGATTTAAAGCCAATTTGAATTTTAATTTGTGGAAGGATCGAATCCTATCGAGCATTTGAAGGTTCTATTCTATTTTGCTTCAGTCCGCATGGTTCACTCCTTCGTGTGTATATCTCGTTTAGTCCCAATTGAAGGATATAGATGTGAGCAAGAAGTTATTTGGGGATTAATTTTGATATCGGGGGACTTGAGGGGTATCAATGATTTGGTGATTAATCGGATATTGGAGGATATCTGAGATGAATCTGTTGATAACTTGGCTAATCTTGCCAATATCTATGCTTACCATTATATAGAAGAATCTCCTAATATCTCCTATAACGTCTAAATCCCTTCATTGGAGAGAATCATATATATGGAAGGAATATAGATATCAATGGATTAAGAGTGATTTTGGGAATATCAGTCTACGGATTGTATTTAATGTTATTGTTCATACAAAGGGATTTTCGAGGAGATATCATGAGATTAGGCGGAATATCTGGTAATTTGTATGGATTAAGTCTGGTTCAATGGATATCGGCAGATTAAGGTGGTATTAATCCACAAATAACCTCTTAATCGCATATACATAATCTCTAACATTGGCACAGAACATTAAATAAAAGAAAAAACAGTATAGTATTAAAAATTAACAATTTATCTCTAAATACAGCTCTAATACAGCGTAGGGCTCTATTTTTCAACTATCTTTGTAAGTGGGGCTTTATCACAGCATGGGGCTCTAATACAGCGTGGGGCTCTAATACAAAAAAAAGAGTATTTTTTCTTTCAACATTTAAATTTAATTATTGCCAGTCAGACCTCACTTGTATATGTATCCCTCCCATTAACGTGTCATTTTTCGGACAGAAAAGAAGGAGACGTTAATGGAAGGTAGACGTACAAATGAGGTTTGAGATTATCTTAAATAATTAATAAAAAACCCAAACTTTCTCTCAAAACTTTTCTCAAAATAACTTCTCTTTGTGTTAAATCAAAAACTAAATTGTTTTCATTATTTTCCTCTACTTCTTTACTTCCTTCTATTTTTGATTTAATAAATAATAAAAATATTAAAAAAATAATTATTGAATGATTTATTCCAAACATTTTTTAAAATTTTTTAATTTTTCGTCTACAAATCTTATTTAAATAAAATATTTATTAAAAATAAAATTTACAAAAAAATATTTTTAATATTTTGAAACAAATTGAAAAGATATTTTTTTAAACAAAAAAATATTATAGAAAAAAATATTTTAATAAAATTTTCCAAAAATTTTAATTAATTAAAATACAATTAAATAAATAAATAAAAATAAAATATTTTTGTAATTTAAATATATTTATTTAAAGAAAATATTTTGCTTTTAAATCAACCAATATTTTATTATTAAAAAATGTCATATTATTTCTTTTCTTTATAATTTGCACAGATTTATTTTTATTTATTTTTTTAGTTTGTCTAGCAGACTAAAAAATGAAATAAAATTATTATTATTATTTAAAAAATAATAATTTTTCGTATTAATTATGAAGGTGAAGCGGGACTGGATTTAATTATTTAATTAATTTTGAAGAGAATTTAGGAAGTTTGCTATAAGGAGAGTTTTACTATTAAATGAATAAACTAGTTGTGCCTATTGAAGTGATGGCGGTAAAATACTCTGGCGGTTAAATTTTGCTTTTGGTTTGAATTTGGCTCTACCCGTTTGAAAGCCTTAAGGCTTTGGGGCGCTAATTTTGGGGCTAATAATAATAATAAATAAATACTATATAAAATTAAAAATCAAAACGTTAAGATATTTTAAAATTTTTAAATTAAAATTTTATTTAATTAAATATTTTTTGACTTTTGATAATGTCATTTTTGTTATTTACAGTTTATTTGTAAACAAATAATTAATTTTTAAAAGTAATTTTAAGATAAATTTTAAATATTAAATTAATTTTTGATTATTTTATTGTCTATTTTTTATATAAAATTTTAATTAAATTAATTATTTTTTAAATAGTAAATTTTATGATTTGACAAAATTTTTGAACGTTTTAAAGTTTATGAACCAAATATTTTTTTGTTTAGGTTTGAAACATTTAATAAATTATATTTTATTCTATTTTGAAAATCTTAATTTTATATATCTATTTCCTCCTTTTTTATTTAGACTATAAGCTATTCACACCATTCTGGCAAATAAAACAAAAAATCAAGTCAGCTTTGTGATAGTTCAGAGGTTATAAACCTTTGTATTGAATAGCTCTCAGTATCAAGTCCCATCCGGCTTTTGCTATCGTTGGGACGGGTTCGGTTGATTCAATAGAAAAAAGAGACTGTGTACTCTTCTAAGATTAAAATCTATTTAAAATTCCTACATTCCATTTTCATATTATTTCAAAAATTTGGTTCCAATATATGGGAAGAGCTTAGTTGGCACTCCCCAATACGCCCTAATTTTACATAGACTTTTTCCACTCCCCAAAAGTTTATGGTATAGTATTGTAAAACCTTATAAAACATAAAAATATATTGATATCTGCTAGATACTTTTTTTTAATTTAAATTATTTTAAATAATTATTTTTTACTTAAAATTAATTATTATTAACGTCATTCAAAGAAAAAACTTTTTCTAATTTACTTTCCTGATTATCTAAAGCAGGTGAAAGGTTAAAAATGAAAACACCTGCCGTCTATTAAAATAAAGTTACTTCGGCATTTAATTTTATTAAAAAATTTTTGTACTTTTATTTAAAAAATTTAAATAATTTAATTTTTTTTCTGTTCAGACAGCAAAAAATTTTCAAAATATTTTTGTTATTTTTATACTTAAATTTAGACTAGCCTTTAATTAATTTAAGAATTAACTTAAAATATTTGTTTTTCCTTTATTTTTTGTTTCTTTAAAAAAATTTATCTTTTATTCATTTCTCTCAACTTTAATTCACCCATTATTTCCCAATTTTATTTCAATTTTAAAACTTCAGTTACTCCTTCCATTAATTATGTACAGAAAATAATTTATCTTTATTTAAAATTTAATTATTTAAAATTAAATATTTAAAATAAATTAATTGTTGACATTAAAATTATTTAAATTAAATTAAATTATTTATTAAAAAAATTTTTTACTTTAAAATTATTAAATTAATTTTTAAATAAAGGGAAGGTGAAAGTTATAGTACTAAAACATTAGAAAAAAATGATATTTTTTTAAACATTTTTCTCACATCCACCCATCTATAAAAAACCTTTTTTTTTATTTTTTAAGTTAAAAAATATTTTAAAATAAATTTTGTAGTTAAGAATTAATTTGTTTTTTTGTTTTTTTGAATTTTATATTAATTTACAATTAATGAATTGTTTAATCATAAATTGAAATAAATTATTTTAAATTAAAAATTAAATTTAAGTTTGACAAAAGAATTATTTAAAAAATCTACCAACCATCCATTCATTAAAATGGACAAAACAATCTTCTCTTTAATTCAAATGATAGCTTCTTTTCTTTTGGTTTTGCTTCAGCTTAGTACAATACCTGTTTGTTTTTAATTAAAATTAATTAAAGTCTACAATACTAATTTGTAGGGCAGACTTTATTCTTTCCTAAAAATTAAAACTCTAGTGAATTTATTTATTTTTTGTTATAATACATACTAATTCCCCAAACATTAATTTCAGAATTTATTTATTCTTTAAAGGTATTTGTTGTCTACCCAAATCTTCGGAATCGGATTCTTTACCGTATAATGTTGTCAATTGCCCTTTCCGACTTTCTCCAACTTTTTGCTATTTTTCAATTCACATTTTACGAATATTTTGGTTGGAAAGCGAGTGAATTTACCAAAAAATTTGCAAGTGGAGTTTATATAATTGCTTGGGATCATTTAATTGTTCAACACTTTTTGCTTGCTTTAAACAGATTAATTATTTTTGTTAGGGCTTTTTATTTTCCTAATAATTATAAAGAGGAATCGAAATCTGAAAGATGGTCTTTTAATGTAAAAATTTAATTTTTTTTAATCTAAAATAAATTTATTTGGAATGAATCGAAAATAAAAACTCGAAATACTCGATATAAATACTCGATGGATTTCTCCTTATACTTTCCTCTATTTAAATAAAAAATATTCCCTTAAATTTATTATCGAGATTTACTAACATTTTTTTCTGTATTTAAAAATTATTTTTAAAATTTTTCTAAATCAAAACAAAAAATATTCTTCAAAATTTAAAGTTTCTCCTTATACTTTCGTGGCTAATTATGTCAGCACTTCAAGTTTTATTTATGACAATTTGTGGGGGAATATGGGATGATGAAGCTGTTGGATTTTTCTATGATAATTCTCCTTGTAGCGATAAATATAGACAATTGGAATTTTATTTTACTATAGCATTCCCGGCTATTTCTATTTGTTGTTATGTTGCTATTATATTTATTCTGAAAAAGGTTGGAAAATTTTTTAGGAAAAGAAAAAAACATTGCTTTCATGAAAATTTAGATAATTATATTTATTTTTAATAGTCAAGAGAATCAACTCAAAATCAAACAATTCAACAACAACAACAACAGCCCCCAAAACAACAAAATAACCTTTCCAATAAAAAAATTAAAAAACAAAACCAAAAGTTTAATAAACAAGAGAAAAGAATTTTAATTATTTCTGTCCTTCTCTTCTCTATAATTACAGCTTTAATTTTTGCTTGGTATTTGGATTATAAACATCCCCCATGGACAATGCTTTTTCTTGGCTATCTTTTAATTAATACTTCTTTAACGTATAAATTAATTAAATTTTTAAATTTTTTTTCTAAATTTTTTAGTCTAAGCATGAATTCAGAATATCGAGGACATTTCTTCCATTTGTGGAAAAAAATTTACAAATTTATTTTATTCAGAGAAATTGTTAATAGTAATGTTACAGATGTTAGACAACAACAACAAACTGCTGTAGTTAAATTGAGCACTACTGCTGGTACAGCAGCACCGTTATTTTTGCGTAGAAATGAGGCTAACAATCCAAGAAATGAACAGACAAAAATAAATAATCCTTAATCTTTTAAATTTTTGATATTTTTCTGAGATCTAAAAATTAATTTAGAAAGAAATTTTTCCTGGAAAGTTTACTTTTTATTAATAAATACATATGTATATAGTTTGTTATTACTTTTTTAAAATTTAGTAAAATACTTTTGAATTTACTCAAAAAATTATTTTATTTATTGTATATTAAATTGACAATTAAAAATGATAATTTTAGTAGTGTGAGGTTCAGGACGGTTTCTATTATTTTAGAAAAATAATAATTTTTATAGAAAGAAAATTAGGAAAATGGCAAAAGGTAATTCGAAAAATGTTGGGAAATTAGTTTTGGTATTGCAAATAAAGTAAATTAAAATGAGGTGTTTGAAACAATTTAGAAGAAGGAAATATCCCCGAAATTCCTTCCTTTTATTTATCCAATAGACGCCCCTTTATGTGTCAAAAATTCCATTAAAGTTTCAATTTCTAAATTTATATTTGCCGTTGCTTTTCTAATCCTTTGGGCTATTTCGTTTGTTTCCCCGTCATCAAAAGATCGCCCACAAAAACTGGCAACCATTGCCTGGGCATGTGCATCTTCACTAAAAATTTAGGGAAAATATTTTTTTCCCAAAAATATCTTTAACCTAGCAACAGATATATTACTTCCATTCTTTGCCTTTCCCCCTTCTGTAGATGTCCCTCCACGCATCAAAAGTTTGTCTCTAAGTTCTGAAAAACAACAAAATTTCTTAATATAAAATTAATAAGCACCAACCATGCATATCAATAAAAGAACGTCTTTTGCTAGGTGTTGAACGTATTTTGTGTGGAGTTGCTGTTAAATCTAACTGAAAATTATTTTAAATTTCAAACAAATTTTTTTCTCTCATACTTGTTTTAAAGCATCATTTAATTCATGACATTTTCCACGAATTCTTTTAAAATATTTAAATTAAAATTTTTTAAATTAATTTATTAAAAACTCTGTATAATGTAAAATTGTGTTTTTAACAATTTCGTGTATTTCGGCAACCCAAAATTTCATTGAAAGACCCAAAGCTCGACGACATTCGTTTATAAAGGCTTGGGATTGTGCAACATAACGATCCAGATTGTGATTGCCCCAAAGCTGAGAAGAAATAGAATAATTAATATTTAAATTAATTTTTAATTTAAACAAATGAGTGAGAGTAGTGATGTATGTATAAATTATTTTGTAAATATGAATTAGATATACATATTATTTCGTATAAGAGGCCTTCAATTAATATCCAAAAAATTTTTTAGGGTCCGAAAACAAGATTTTGAATTTCGTAAGCAGGCCAGAAAGGATTTTTATAGAATAGACAACACAAGAGGTCTTCTCAATTAATTAGAAAAAATAACTCAAATATTTCTCAAAAAATCCCAAAGTTATATCAGTTAGTATGTTAGTTATTTGGGGTGTTTTATATATGTGGATATGGATTCGGGATTTGAGTGTTTGTGTGGGTGTTTATTAATTAGTGGATGTGCGAGTGTGGGCTTCCAGAGGTCCTACCCGTTTCTAAACCAATTCACCTAAATTACATTTAATAAATGGATTAAAATAGATTAGGGAAGTGAAACTGATAATTGGACATTATAGGATTGAATAGAACTGATATGATTTGCGGGAGGACTAAGTAAACATTCGGGATATGAATGAAATGAAGGAACTGAATATTGGACAATGAATAGTGTTAATTGGTTTGGACTGAAATGAGATATTGAGATTGGACTGGACTGATGTGTTTATTGGAGGGAATGAAAACCTTATAAGTTGGGAAAAGGGGAGTGGGAAGTGGAATGGCAATAGTCAACAAGTTGGATTAGTGGAGATTGTAAATTTGATAGGTTGGGAAAGTGATCGGGAATAAATGGAAATATTAGAAATTAATGTGAGTGGATAATGGAAAGTGTTTGGGAATATGTGGAAAATGAAAGGAGTTCACGTGAACGGATAATGGAAAGGCTGGGAAAGAATAGTTGTAATTGTAAACAATAATATAGAGGATTGGCGGAAGTGCGGCGGCAAGGTTCAAAAAAGAGAAAGTTATTAATTTATAAATGGGAAGATAGGAATGGGAATTAGAGTCTTGGATTGAGTCTGGAATTAAATTGGTTTTGGTTCGGTTCCGGGATCAGGGGTTACACCTCCCTTGCCCACCTGGTCGCGTCCCTGCGACCAAATCTTGATTGTAGGGATGCTTTCTTGTGAGTTGGGATTCCTATTGTTGAGTTGTGATATCGCAAGCTGGCCACATTTGTGTCACACCTGGAGTTATTAAATGTTTTGGAGATGAGGAAGAATTCCTAGGGGGAGAGGGATTCCTGGGGTGGACTCTTAATGTCTTGGAATGAATGGCATGGGATATTTCAATGCGGGTGTTAATGTAAAGGAGAAATGTGATTTGTAAAGGGATGTCAACAATCATAATTTTTTAACGTAATTATTGTTGTTTGGATAAAATTAGTTTTTGATTGAATTAAAAATTGAGTTCTTTAAATTGCAATAAGGATATTTTTGTATATAAAATAATATTGAGGATATTTTAATTTGTTTAGTGAATTGAGGACATTTAATTTTGGATATTGATCTGCAAAATTTTGATATAAATGTGATATGCTTTGTGGTTTTGAGAAAGGTTTATATAAATAGATGATAAAAATGTAGTTCTAGTGAATGTTGAGAAAAGTAGGAGAATAAATTATAGTGTTATATTCACATAATTTGGGTACTTAATATATTATATGGCGTATTCGATTGTTATTTGGATGCTAGGAGTGATTTGTGGATTTTATAATAGATGCGAGGAGGAGATTTGAAATAAAATATGGGAGGTAGTGTAGAATTTCAGTTAAAATTTTCATGTAATGATAAGCCAAGATTATAAGTGGGTTAATACTATTACAAATGGAATTTTATTTGGGAATAACAAATTTTATTTGGGTTCAATTTCAGGAGCGGTTTCATGTAAAAAGTCTATATGAATGGTTAAGGTGAGGGATAAGAGTTAGGATTTATGTATGAATTATCTAATAAGGGTTGCGTTTCCAAATTTAATAAGTCTTCATGTTTTTTTTTAATTGCGCTTTCAAGGGTTAATGGGAGCAAAAATCAAAAATTAATGGGGAAAAATGTTGAAGGAAAAAAAATTTACTGGGAAAATTTAATGGAACAAATCTAAAATTTAATGGAACAAAAATTTTAATGGGAACAGAAAAATTAAACAAAAAATTTTCTTGGGGTGTGGGCGAGTTTGTGGTAACAATTTTATTTTTGTAGTTATTGCTAATGAAATGTAAATAGGTATTAATTGCGGCGGGTACAGAGGATTGAACGGGGTGTAAATTTGGTATATTATTTATAGCAGATTGAAATTGACTAACAGATTCGGGAATAATGGGGGTACAATTTGGTTAATTTATAATTTGGAAACTAAAATAAATTGAGGTCAGTAATATAATATATTTTAGAGGTTGGGATGGTTGTACCTTTTTGTTATCTGTTGGGATTGGCACCTATAAAGCGTGAGTTTCAAAGAGGTCAGAGATTTTAAATGGGTGATTAAATGAATATAATGTGAGTTGGCGTCAGAATGAGTGGGAGTAAATACATCAATATTGAATGGGGAATTAAATACGGGTGGAAAAAGAGGGGATGAGATATTTTCTAAGGGAACATAAGACCCAATTTCGTCCTTAATCTTATTTAGAAATCTTACAAGACGAAAAATTAAATAATAAATATTAAGTGATTATAATATTAAATGTAAAAATGAGTTTCTCGCCAGGGTCCTTGCGGCCACCTGGGGTGTTATTAAATTTGAGTAAAAGATTTGGATGTTTTTAAATGTTTGAGTTGGAGGGTTATTAGTTGGAATGTGATTTTAGATGGATTAGTAAGTTATAAAATTGTTAATTAAAAAAGCTAGAAGCGGAAGTTATTAGAGGATGTGACAAAATTATAATTATTAATATTGAGCGTGCAATGTAAGGATGTTAGTGGTTAGTTGTCTATTAAGTTGTTTGTTAGTAGTGTTATGTGAAGTTTTGTTAGTGTTATGTGAAACTCTGTTAATAGTGCTATGTAAAGCTAGTGTAATTTTGTGAGAAACGAGAATTTTAATGGACTCTGGAAGTAAAAAGGAAATGAAAAATTGTTTTGTGGATTTAGGACTTTTATATATACAATGGGGTATTTTGAGTCTAAGCGCTTAGATTAGGATATGATTGTTCTGGATTTATTGTTTTTGGATTTGTTTTTTTTTAATATTGAGCGCTTGAAATAGGATGTGATTTATTGAGCGCGGATTGGATTTGTTTGATTAGAGCGCGTAAGGATTTGTTTGATTTATTTTTAATTATTGAGCGCGGATAAGATTTGTTTGCTGATTATTGAGCGCTTGGACTAGGATATGTTTTTTTGCTTATGAGCGCGGATTAATTTTTATTGTTGAGCGCTTGGATTAGGATATGAAATATTGAGTTATGAGCGCTTTGATTGATTTATTTTGGATTTGATTTACTGAGCGCGAAATGGATTTGAATGGATTTGATTAATTTGATTTATTGAGCGCAAAATGGATTTGATTAATTGAGTTTGATTGATTGAGCGCTGAATGGATTTGATTAATTGGATTTGATTGACTGAGCGCTGAATAGATTTGATTAATTGGATTTGATTGACTGAGCGCTGAATGGATTTGATGAATCGGATTTGATTATTAAGCGCATAGGATTTGATTATTTGGATTTGATGATTGAGCGCTAATGGATTTGATTTATTTTTATTGGATTTGATTGTGCGCGAATAGATTTGATTAATTGGATTTGATTGTGCGCGAATAGATTTGATTAATTGGATTTGATTGTGCGCGAATAGATTTGATTAATTGGATTTGATTGAGCGCTAATGGATTTGATTAATTGGATTTGATTGAGCGCTAATGGATTTGATTAATTGGATTTGACTGAGCGCTAATGGATTTGATGAATTGACCAATTATCTGTGATTAATAAAATTTATTTGTTTAAGTAAACTTATCTCACCAATAGGAAATGTAATTTAAATTTAAAATAATTTTCTTTGTAAATGAGTAACACGCAAGTTAATAAGTTCCATCCAAGTTTCAATTTCCATTTAGTTAGAGAACACTATACGTAAATTGTCCAATTTCCATTTATTCAAATTAAGTAATAATTTTTAATTGAAGTAAAAATTTTATTTTAAATTAATATTTTGGCATTTAAAACATATGAATTAATGTATTGGGAGCCCGGCCGGGACTATTGCGAGAGAATGAAAGAGGAAAAATGATTATTAATGATTGTTGAGATTATTAAGATTTAATGAGCTCGATATGGATTAGATTCTATTGGTTTAATGAGCGCGAATTTAATTTGATTATTTGACCTAGATATGGATTTGATTTTATTGTTTAATGGGCGCGAATCGGATTTAATTTGTTTATTGGGAGGATATGGATGTGATTTTATTAAATTAATGAGCGCGAATTGGATTTGGATTGATTTATCTATTGAGCTCGGTATAGATGTGATTTTATTGAGTTAATGAGCGCGATTTGGATTTGATTTTATTACCTCGATATGGATAAGATTTTATTGATTAAATGAGCGCGAATGGATTTGGATTTGATTATTTATGATTATGAGCGCTTGAATTAGGAAGGATTTATGAATAATGAGCGCTCTGATTGGATTAGGATTTGATTTAGTGAGCGCGGATTGATTTATTATTTAATATTTATTGAGCGCGGTTATGATTTATAAAGTGATGAGCGCTCGGATTTGATTATTTAATTAGGATTCGATTTATTGAGCGCGAATGGATTTGGATTTGTTGATTCATTGAGCGCTATAGATTTGAATAATTTATTGATTGAGTGCGGAATTTATTTTAATTTGGTTGATTTATTGAGCGCTAGAATTGGATCTGGTTTATTGAGCGCTAGGATTTGGATTTGATTGATTGAACGTTAAATGAACTTGTCGATTTAGTTGTTTATTTATGAATAATAAATGGATTTGTAGATTAAGTATAATTTGAATGTGTCAGGAATTAACGTGTATTGAATATGTATGATTTAAATGTAGTAAGAACACGGAATTGGATATAATATTTAATGAACGCGAATTCGTTATTGGTTTGATTTGGGATAAATGTATTATAAAATTTATTTAAAACGAGGGGAGAAAAAAAAATTTTATAATTAGTGTGCACACTTTCGGGTATTAAAAATAATGTGATTTGGGATAGAAAAAAATTTGGTGAATTGGGCAGGGGTAGTGGATCGACTTAGGTGCTACCAGTTAGTATGTTAGTTATTTGGGGTGTTTTATATATGTGGATATGGATTCGGGATTTGAGTGTTTGTGTGGGTGTTTATTAATTAGTGGATGTGCGAGTGTGGGCTTCCAGAGGTCCTACCCGTTTCTAAACCAATTCACCTAAATTACATTTAATAAATGGATTAAAATAGATTAGGGAAGTGAAACTGATAATTGGACATTATAGGATTGAATAGAACTGATATGATTTGCGGGAGGACTAAGTAAACATTCGGGATATGAATGAAATGAAGGAACTGAATATTGGACAATGAATAGTGTTAATTGGTTTGGACTGAAATGAGATATTGAGATTGGACTGGACTGATGTGTTTATTGGAGGGAATGAAAACCTTATAAGTTGGGAAAAGGGGAGTGGGAAGTGGAATGGCAATAGTCAACAAGTTGGATTAGTGGAGATTGTAAATTTGATAGGTTGGGAAAGTGATCGGGAATAAATGGAAATATTAGAAATTAATGTGAGTGGATAATGGAAAGTGTTTGGGAATATGTGGAAAATGAAAGGAGTTCACGTGAACGGATAATGGAAAGGCTGGGAAAGAATAGTTGTAATTGTAAACAATAATATAGAGGATTGGCGGAAGTGCGGCGGCAAGGTTCAAAAAAGAGAAAGTTATTAATTTATAAATGGGAAGATAGGAATGGGAATTAGAGTCTTGGATTGAGTCTGGAATTAAATTGGTTTTGGTTCGGTTCCGGGATCAGGGGTTACATATCAATTCAATCCAACTTTTTATTTTTACCTGTAAATATTCTCCTTTATGTTCTGGATGAGGTGCCCAATCCATAACAGCACTCCAATCCTTCATAAGCAAAGGTTCTACTTTAATTCCCGCCTGTAACATTGAAAGAATTCCTTGTTTTGTATATAAATCCCCTCGATTTAAATGTGGATATCTTTAAAGAAAAAAAAATATTTTTTTAATTTAAAAACAAATTTCCTTACAAAAATTTAACAGTCATTCGAACATCTACTTTACTTAATTCTTTTCGAACTTTTGAAAGTAATAAACCCAATAATTTTGCACAAGCTTTAAAAAAAAGAAACAAAATTAATTAATTAAAAATTAATTAATTTAACACCTTTATTCGATTTACATTCATCAACAACTTCACATTTTGGTTCACAATCTTGATGAAAACATGGACTTTTTGAAACAAAAATCATTATTTCATATAAATCGACCTTCAAAAAAATTTTTTTGAATTAAAAAAAAGAATAATTAATTAATTATATTAAAAAACGAGAATGGAAATAGACATTTTTAAATAGTCTGAATTAATGATCCAACACAATTTAACTATTTCTTATTGAATTCCATTAAATCTTTTTTAAAAATATTTTGCCAATAGGTACAAGCCCAGAAATTATTTAGAACCAAATTTAATTTTTTGAGATGGGAAAGGGGGTAATTAATTAAATTAATTATTTAAAAAATGTTTTCTCCAATTTAAAGTAAAAAAAGAAAATTGAATTTTTGTCTCTAAAAATAAAAAGAAAACCAACATTATATTTAGATATTAAATCATAAATAGCAGCAACTAATTGTTCCTCAACATGTGGTTCACTTTTAGAATCATGATAAAAATCTCCTCTATAAATGTAGTTGTCGCCAATCAAAGTGACAATTAATCCACTTTAATTCTTTATATTTATTTTTTAATTTAAAATTAAATTCTTTTTCAAATACCTGCTTTCGTGTTTGTGCTCCAAAAAACAATTTTGGACATGTTTTGGTACGTGGAATTTTGCTGCTCCGTTTGTACAGTCTCCGCTACATTTACAACTAAATAAATATTTAAAATTTAATAATTTTGTGTAATATTAACAAGTTAAAGACTTGATAAAAATTAAGAATTTGTTAGCAAAAAATATTTTGATTTTTTTATAATAATTTAAAAATAATTTTTTCTCTTAAATTCTCAGATGGTGAACATCAAAACAAAAAATATTTATAAAGAAATATAAAAATAAATTTACCTGGGAGAACAAAATTCATAAACTCCTCTACATTGACATTCTTTTTTGCCACATTGTTTCTTCCCCTTAGCACATTGACAACTTTAAATTTATTTTTTAAAAACAAATTTTTTAAATTAAATTATACCCTTGTGTTGGTTTATTTATTTTAATTGTTCTTTTTGGAGGTTCTTTATTTTTGCATATTTGTTTACAAACACAAAGCTTTAAAGAAATAATTTATTTAAAAAAATAATAATTTTTTTAATTTTTAAAATAAAATTAATTTTAAAGGAGAATGATTTTAAGGATATTATAATTAAAATAAGGAGGTTGATTTTATATTTATTTATTTTTCCCCAAATTCCAAAAATCACCTTAGAACAAGATTCCTTTATTCGAAGGCAATCACACCTTTCAGATTTTGAACAAACATTTTTTGCAGATTTTGAAGGGTCTGCCTCACAAGAACACTTTAAAGATAGGTTTTTTTAATTTAAAAATTAATCTCTTCTTTACTTTGCAAATTGCCTGATTTAGACAATCACCTCTATATCTTTAATTATTTAAATAAATAATTAATTAAATTAATTATTTACCTAGCAGATTCACAATGTTCATCACACATTCTTCTAGTTGCAAAACAAGGACAACTTTAATTATTTTAATTTACTTAACATTAAATAATAATTATTATTTACCTATTCTGGCTGCAACGATTTTGCTAAAAATAAATAAAAAAAATTGATTTATAGCAAGATTAATTAAAATTACCGCAGCTGAACATTCACAGCAAAAAGGCATTGCAGGAATTGCTGCATTTATTGAATTAGACACTTCAAAAAAAATTTTTTTTAATAAAAAACCCAAAAATTAATTCAATTAAATTACTTGAATTAACTCCTTGGTGCATTGGGCCTCCCTGTGGAGAGGACATTGTATTAATTATGTTATTATTATAATTGTTTTCTGGCAAGTGATTAATATTTTGATGCTAAAAATAATTTTTTTAATTTTTTTTAAATCTAAAAAAGCCTCTCACATTTGTAGGATTAATGTAATACAAAGGTTGAGTAGGTACAAGAATTAAAGAGGAAGATAGTTTATGTGTGCGGTGACCGACAAGGCTAGTTGCTGTTGAAACATCGATACTGCTACTTTAAATTATTTCAAAATAATTTTTAAACGAGGTTTTTGTTATTACCTACAAACAGAATCTGCATCAACTACAGAATGTGTTTTTGTATTTGAATATATTAAAGAGCCCGTTCCTGTATTTGCATTACGCCAGTAGGAATTGTAACTAAAAAATAAGAAGGTGCTTTTAATAAACATTATTTGTTAAGTATATTTTTGTTCACAAATAAAATACTTTTTAAAGAGTTTGTCTTAATCAATCATATATTTAGGTATTTTTTGGAACTTATGCACATAATCTGCTAAAACAGACCTTCAATTAGAAAATTAATTTTTTTTTCGTTTAGTTAATAATTAGGGTTAATTTAAATTAAAGCTAATTACAAGCTGATTTTAAATTTAAAAGATTAAAGGGATATATTTATGTATGTATTTTTTAATGAGTTAATTGATATAAACAGACAAAGAAAATAAATGTCTTTTATTTACCTATCAGTATTATAATTAAATCGAGTATTTGTTGTTGGTGTTGCTGTGCCAACCTGTAAAAGGGAAGATCTTGGATGTGCTAAGGGTTTGTGTTGTTGTTGTTGATTAACTCCAAAATCAGCTAATGCACCTTTTTTTAATAAAATTAAAAAAAATTTTTCCTTAATTTCTTACAAGTAGAACTTTTCTCTTCAACATTTTCATCATTATTATTTGATTTTTCTTCAATAGAAGCGATTGGAGGTACTTTACCAGTAATTAAATGTTTATCTGATTTGTTGCTTCCTCGACGTTTTTCCCACTTTAACTATTTTATTTAAAAATTATTTTTAAATATTTTTTAAAAATTAAGTTAGCAATTTTTGGAGAAAAATAAAGATTAAAAGTTGTAACAGATTTTGTGAAAGGATTTATATGTATAAAATTGATATAAACAATAAAAATTGTGAAATTTTTGAGAAATATATTCAAGTAACTTTTAAGGAATATTTGTATAGAGGTGATAAAACTTCTTTAGATTGTGATTTAATAAAAGAAATTTTTTATTCAAAAAATTATCTTAACCTACATAAGTAAAAGTTAAACAGAATAAACAAAATGTTAGTATTTTTCTAGGAAAAAAAATTTTTTTAAAGGAAAAAATAAATAAAATATTAAAGTAAATATAAAGAAAAAAATTTAAAATTCAAATTGTTTTCAAAGAAAATTTAAAAACTAGACAACAGTATCAATTTATTTCTTAAATAAATCTTCACAAAAATTATTGCTCACTTGGCAACAAAAACTATGTAATTAACGAGAAAAATAATGAATATTTATTTAAATGTTAATTGGCAAAAGAAGAGATTTGAGTAAATTCAAAAAAATATTTTTTAAATAATTTAAAGGTAAAAATATATTTATTTATTTATTAGCAATTAATTTTTAATGTATTTACAATGTTAGAATTAGCTTATTATTGATGGTAGGTCATAAGGGAGTGCGCCAATGGCAAATTGAGAAGAGTGTTGGAGACAGAAAATTGAGGAAAATAAAAGAGAGGAAAAGCTGGCAAAAGCTTTATAATAAAGTATTTATTTTCCAAAAACAGTCTCGATTGTATGCATGTGCCTAACAGAGAGAGGAGAGAGAGGAGGGAAAATTTTGTTTTGAAAAAAAATTATATTTTTGAAAAAGAGTTACTATTTTATTTTTAGTTTTATCCTCTCAACGGGAGAAGTATATAGCCAAGAGAAAAGTCTGCGCTCTCCTTTTTGCTATTTTCGTCGCTAGTGCCAATATATTTTGAGTGAAATGAAGAGAAGTATAGAAGAATTAGTTAAGAAAAAGCAAAAAGTAGAGGAGAGAGGGCACAACAAACAAGCAGTAGCTATTCAATTCATTGACAATCGAGAATTGAAAAAGGAGGAAAGAAGCCAAAATAAGGTCATAACAAAGGAAAGAAAATATAAAAATAGAAAAAGTGTTAAAGCATGTTTTTAGTGGAAAATTTGTTTTGAAAATAATAAAAAGATTTTTAAGTAAAAACAAATATTTTTTAATGAGGGAATTGATTATTGTGGCACACAAGGTAATTAATTGCGCGAAAATATATATGTAAAATGAGTAATTTTTATAGTTTGTTGAAGAGTTAAATAAAAAAATATTTAAAAAGTTATGGGTGGAAATGACAGATTTTTTAGAGAAATAAATGTAGATTTTTCCTACCTCTGGAATAAAATTTACTTTAGGTGGAGTTATAGTTATGAAGCGCCTATTTTTTCAAAAATATTCAATAACATTTTTAATTTTTCATTAATTAAAAAAATTTTTTTAAGTAATATGGAATATAGCCAATATATCATTTTACAATATTTTGATTTAAGTTAATCTTTAAAATCATGTTTAAGCTCGAAAAATTGTGATGAAGTTATAGTTATGAACCAGAGCCTATTTTTGTCAAAATAAAATTTAAAATTTATTTAGAGGAAATATACATATACCTAATTAATTACGAACAAATTTATTTAAATTATAATTTGGATAATTTTATAAAAAAATTTTCAAACAACCAATCATTTCTTTAGGAAAATACTTTAAAAATAAAAAAGAAAAACTTTATAAAATAATCCAAAATAAACATTTAAATTAGCTTAAAAGCATCAAAAACAAAATAAAAGTTTAAAAAAGGAAATTGAAGTTCTTAAGAAAATTGGTAAAAACCTCCAATTTTAAATTAAATATATATTTATTTATTTAAAGTAGAAAATACAAGTTTGATGAAAAACAATAAATAGAAAGTGTAAGATTATAAAATGAAGGAAAAAGTTGGAGGAGATTGGATTAAAAAATTTAAAAAAAAATAGAAATATTTAATAATTATTTTAATTTCCGAACTTTCCTAAGTTGGAAATTAAATTAATTTCTAAACTTTTTAATTTTTAAATAATTATGAAAAAAAAATATTTAAAAATTTTGTTAAAAATTCAAAAAAATTTTCTTACCATTATTTTTTGTTGTCTATTTAAATACCAGTAAAACTGATTTTATTTTTTTCTTAAATTAATAAAATTGTAACGGAGAATAAATATTCCAAAGTAAAAAATTAATTTATAAGAAAAGAATCTAAAGGAATTTTTAGTTTAAAAATACCCAAAAAATATTTATTGGTAAAAAATATTTTAACAAAATTATTGAAGAAAAAAAGGTTTAACAAAAATAAAGTTTTTTAAAGGAAAAAGTTGCAGAAGCACACCAAAAACAAAAAATAAAATCCCCTAGAGAAAATTAAAAAAAATATTTTTTGGCAAAAATAAAAACAATAAATTTTCTTTGAAAATTGTAAAAATAGCTTTAAATATTTTTATTGTCTTTTGGGATTTGATAAAAAGCTTTAAACTTTTATTATTTCTGAGCAGTTATCTAATTTTTTATTTAAAAATTATATCTAATTTTTTTCAATCAAATAAACTAATTATCTAAATATTTTTTTAATTTATAAAGGCCAAAAACTTACTTTAAAATAAAAATATTACTGAATTTTAAGTCAGTAATATCCAAACGATATTTCTTCTATAAATATTTTATATATTTCTATAAAATTTAAAATATAATTTTAATTTTTATTTAATTAAAGTTATTATTTTTATTTATTTGAATCGAATTTCTCCTTTATTAATTACAAAATTTATTTTAACAAAAAATATTTAAACAAAATAAAGAGAATTTAAAAAGAAAAACAATCTAATAAGAATAACCTGAATAACGAGATTTAAAATTTTTTTTGGTTTTTTATTTGTGTTGAAAATTCTGTATTAATTCAACAGATTCCCCTCCCCATTCTTCCCCCCTTTTATTCCAACCATTTTCTTTTTCTAATAGTTGTCTATAACAACTAAGAATATGTTCAACAAACTTTAAAAATTATTTTTTTTAATATCCTAAACAAATTGTCTACCTCAATACAGGCTAAATGAGCTAATGTAAGATGAAAATTTGGAGAACATAAACTGTAATTATTTAAAAATAAGAATGAGTAATAAACTTGAAAGTAATTAAAACTTTAAAGAGTAAATTAAAGTTTAAACTTAAAATAAACTACAAAAATTTCAAGCTTAATCTTAACTAATAAACTTAAATTTAAAAATAAAAGTTTTACCTCAAACAACAATGATATTTTCTTTTTGAATAAAAGGCATTTGAAGCAGACTGACACCATTCTGTTGTTTTACTGGATTTTCGAATTCTTCTTGTGCAGAAGAGCCACCTCCTCCGATTGAAGTGGGGAATTCTGTAGGTTGTTGCTAATATATATTAAATAATTAAATTACTGGGCGACTTTAATTAGTTATATATATTCAAATGCCTTTATTCCCTACTTTATAGATAGAAATTACCTATTGCCACCAAACTCAGGCACGTGCGTAATGGTAATCTCGAAAAAAAACATGGAATAGCAGTAGAGGTCAGAAGCGCCACGATTGAATGATCCGGTAACTGTAGCCAATGTCCTATTACGATTGTAAGACAACGTGATGTTCAGGTCAATAAAACGCTAAAATTTAAATAATCATTATAGTTCACAAAAATATACTCTTGAGGCAAAAATTTCCGTCTAATTAGAAACATTGAAAAAAACGAGACCAATTTAGGACAGAAAACGTATCGAGATACCGGGACCACAAATGTCAGATTTTTCTTAGCCAGAGTAGAAACCCGTGACAGAGCATTCATTTAAATTAACCAACGGAAAGGAATCCAAAACTTGACCCATAAATCAACATTTTTCAGAAAGAACTAAAAGAACCCACAACAGTAGTGTTCCGTAAATTCTCCAGCTCAGCTTTTAATGGAGCTATAAGATTCTCAACATTGTCTGTAGGTTGTCCCAACGCTGCCAACTGATTTTGAGCATTCTCGAGCGGTTCAAGTTGAGGCAGAAGGCATGACGAGGAGAAAATGTCATTCTGTATTCCCACAAAATAATTAATAAAAAAAAAGTTAAAAAACCTTTCTAAACTTTTGCTTCCATCCAAATCAACAAGAGTCCGCTCCATAGTAAACTAAAAATAAATTTAAAAATTAAGTATTTTAAATTCTAAACCTTCTCCCATAGAAAAAGATGGGGGTTTGAATAGTTTTGCGTTGCTAAATTGACAGAATTATAATCAAAAAACATCTATTTTATTTCAACTACTCGAGAGGATAATGTCCTTCCTTAAAATGATATAAATTTGAAATGTGTTTGAAAATTGAAAAAGATGACTTGTAAATTCGATTAATTATAAGAAAATAAACATTCTAATACCGAACTAGTTAAATCTAACAACTTTTAAAAGGAGGGATAAAATTCTAAACCCAATCTCAATTACGGCTCCTATACAAAGGATCATTTTGTAAAGGATCGTCCATCAAAGGGGCACTAGGACAGTTCACCAAAAAGCAATTCGCCAAAAAACAGTTCACCAAATGGGGTAATTCACCAAAAAGACAATTCACCAAAAGGGTGTAATAGACAATTCACCAAAAGTGTTAAATCTATCCAGATCAGCCTAGAAAGTGATCATCCGCGATAAAAAAGAGTGATCAGCAGGAGGATTAATCAACACGATAAGTGATCAGCCGAAAATGATCAAAAAGGAGTGATCGCAGGGAATTGATCAACATGGTAAGTGATCAGCCGGGAAATTGATCAACATGGTGAGTCTACCTGCTGATCATTTTTCTTGTTGATCATCTTCCGGCTGATCACTATTTGGTTGATCACTCCCGATCACATTCCCGGTCGATCACATTCCTACTGATCATTCTCTCGTATGATGACACGACACTTCTCTCGTATGATGACACGACATGATGACACGATATCAATGAAAAAATTTTAGTAAAAATCACATTTGTTTTAAACATAACACAATTGCCTTCATAGGCCTGGGCCTGTACTATAAGAACGTGGTTAGGTGACCAGGGTAGCGGCAGCGCCGACTCAAATAGGGATAAAATGAGGAGAAAATTTTTGCAAAAACGAACTTTCAAAGCATCGGGTTTGGCGTTGCCGTTTTTCCTCATTTCTCCCTGTTTAGTCAAACGACTTTTTTTAATGGAGGGCTAAAAACTATCTTATTTTTTCCAATATTTTCCAAACATTTATTAAACCAAACTTTATTTAAAATAATTTATAACACTAACAAAATCATTTTTCAAAAAACAAATTTATCAAATAACCTTAACAACTTTTTTTTATCAATCCTCAACCAAAAAATCATCATCGTCATATAATTGCAGAGCCGAATGATCATAGTTGAAAATATCGTAAATAAAAGGACGAGAAAATTTTGGAGTAAATTCAATCCCGCCACTCTTCTCAATGAACGGCTTAAAATCATTTGCATTTACGTCCAACCCTTTGCCTAAAATGAATTTTAATAGAAGTTTAGTGGGAAAAAGTGTTATTTTTAAATCAAACCAAGAATTGTGGCATTCTTCGTGAAGAAGACCGTAGGTCGTGAATATATGCCAGGGGGACTAAAAACAAAAGCAAGACCATACGTCGAATTTTCCTCAATTCCATTGCGGTCCAGTTGGATCTCCCCAAAACGCCCATGCTCAATAAACACTTTCGAAGCCAAAACAAATTTTATATCAATTGTTTCACCAAGTCCAATTCTAAGGCTGCAAAAATGAATTTTGTAAAAAAACTTTAAGAAATATTCAGAAGTTCTTATTTTGGGTGGATATTTTCTAAAAATGAAACATTTTCAAGAGAAAACGTGCAGATATGTATAGGAAGCCCTCCCTACTTTATAGATAGAAATTACCTATTGCCACCAAACTCAGGCACGTGCGTAATGGTAATCTCGAAAAAAAACATGGAATAGCAGTAGAGGTCAGAAGCGCCACGATTGAATGATCCGGTAACTGTAGCCAATGTCCTATTACGATTGTAAGACAACGTGATGTTCAGGTCAATAAAACGCTAAAATTTAAATAATCATTATAGTTCACAAAAATATACTCTTGAGGCAAAAATTTCCGTCTAATTAGAAACATTGAAAAAAACGAGACCAATTTAGGACAGAAAACGTATCGAGATACCGGGACCACAAATGTCAGATTTTTCTTAGCCAGAGTAGAAACCCGTGACAGAGCATTCATTTAAATTAACCAACGGAAAGGAATCCAAAACTTGACCCA
Source organism: Meloidogyne arenaria (assembly GCA_036172955.1). Taxonomy (NCBI): domain Eukaryota; kingdom Metazoa; phylum Nematoda; class Chromadorea; order Rhabditida; family Meloidogynidae; genus Meloidogyne; species Meloidogyne arenaria. Next base: position 5,180,908 of record JARQAB010000010.1, read on the forward strand.
TAAATCAACATTTTTCAGAAAGAACTAAAAGAACCCACAACAGTAGTGTTCCGTAAATTCTCCAGCTCAGCATTTAATGGAGCTATAAGATTCTCAACATTGTCTGTAGGTTGTCCCAACGCTGCCAAATGATTTCGAGCATTCTCGAGCGGTGGAAGTTGAAGCAGAATTTCACGCATTCTAACGTAATTGGCTTGATTCTGTAAAAAAGTAAAGATTTTATAAAAATTTAGTTTAGAAAGTTAACCAAATTTAGATAGAAAAACGTACCAGTTCAATGATTTGTTTTAAGCACCAATTCTATAAAATAAAAATAAAATTAATTTTGAACTCTACAGTTCTCGTCCTCCCTTCCTCCCAATTTTACTTTTTATGTGGCTAGTAAATTAAACAAAACGAATTAAAAACTTATTTAACATGCTTACGAGGATAAAACATGAAAAATCACTTAACATATACAAAAAAAAATAAAAAATTGGGAAGAAAGAAAAAGTGAACCAAAAAATTATTAAAAATAATTTGGAAACTCAAATAAAAGAATATGTACGTTATGCCATATTATTTTAATTTCCGCGAATTTTCAATTTTTATATCGGACACTTGAGCGCATCTCTAAATATAGCGCCTATCGAATTTGTTCGCTGCACTCGGTTTCGTCCCAGTGCGGGTTCGTCCCAAGCGGGTTCGTCCCACTCGGATTCGTCCCATAGAAGAAAAAGCGCGAGTTCGTCCCAATGTACAAAAAGCGCGGTTTCGTCCCACTCGGTTTCGTCCCCCAGAACAAAAAGTGTGGATTCGTCCCACTAAGTTAATAATCAATCTTTTGTGCTTTTTCCCGCTATGTATTATCTTTTTCTTTATATATTTAGGGATTAAATGATTCAAAGCTAATCTAAAATTTATCAAGAGCTTAAATCGAACTAATTTTTTGTTTGGCTTAGGTCTCTAGGTTTTATTTATTTTTTGTTTTTATTTTTTATTTCATCATCATGTTTGGCAATGTCAATATGGCGAATACATACACGCTGCTGAGGTTCTTCAATTGGCAGCAATGTCACTATCGACAGCAAGAAAACTTAAATAACCCTAAGGTTTTTTAAATTTTTTATTTTTAAATTTTTTGGTTAGTTTGACTTCTAGTGGCGGACCGCTTCTTCAGGCCTTTTTGATTCATCGAAGCTGTTGTTCTGTTTTCAACTACAAAAACCAAACCCAAACGGCCCTTCTTAGGGCCACAATTCTAATAAGTGAAACGAGACTATGACTTTAAAACTTTTGATAAAAATTTTTTGTTTAAAAGATTTTTTCTTTAATAAATTTTTAAATTTCTACGGATGTTTTGGTGATTTTTAATATCATTATCCGAAGAACTTATTTTCAGATATGACTAAGCTGTATTTTTTTCAACTGCATAGATCATGTCTGATCACTCTTTAAAAAGTTATAACCCAATAAATTTGAAAACACTTGTCCATATAGTTGGAAAATGATACCACTTAGTGAGGGCGTCTGAATGACATAAGATTCAGTTGGATTGGATCAAGGATAAAGTTTTAGCCGAGGTGACACGACTTTTCGTCAATAGAATTTCCGTCAATTATTTTCGTCAATGAATGAATGTTTTAAAGAAGATTTAGATACATTACAAAAAATACAGAAAATACTCCCGTATGTGGGATCGCGCAAACACGATTTTTCCGGTCTATACCGTATATACTGTATTAATTACCCTGCTCAATTATTGTTTCGATCACTCGCTGGAGGGGGTAATAAAAGCAGGCGGAGTAATTATTTGATGGAGGGCAATTATTATTTGACCTGTAAATTTTTAATTTTATCATAAATATATGAACAGTGATATACAATATGTTACTGAATGTAGAGATAAATATTAAATTTTTACAGAATGCTTCCTTCCTGGGAAGCATTGTGTCATCTCATAAACTTAGAAGAAATGCTTCATTGAGATGAATATGCCTTGTAACATTAACCTACATTCTATAGATATACTTTTTATAATGTACTTAAATGTGGGACCATACCATCAATAATTCCGTCTTCGGATATAAAAAGTCACCTAGTCAATCGAAAATTATGGAGTATAGGCCGATGCCGAATATGAAGGGTAAGAGTTAGTATAATTTCTTCTTTAATGCAATTGAAGAAGAAATTATTTTTCGATATTAATCCTTAAATGCTTAAGAAATAAAATGGTAATCTAGATAGATTTGAGGAATTTTTTGGGAGATGTAAGGTTGATAATAAAGGAGATATAATGGGACTTGGAGGGATTAAGAGTTATCTCAACGGTATCAACGAATTAACTGGATCTGGAAGATTAATGTGGATTTATTCGAGGATATAAAGATTCGGAGTGATATCGGAGCATTAGTGTGTATAATCTTAGATCAAATAGATCCATTTTAATCACTCAAAATCTCTCCAAATCCTCATAATCTCTCTTAATTCTCATAAACTCCGCGATATCCCTTCCAAATCCTTTTATTTTCTTGATTTAATTTTTATATTGATCATTAAAATGCACATTATCAAAATCATAATGATTTTTAAAAAATATTTTCAAAATTAGCCTAGGAAAAATAGGGAGTAATTATTTAAGGGAGGGCAATTATTGTTTCGATTTCGCTCGAGGGGTTAAATAATAGAGGTTGGGTAATTATTTGAGGGAGGGTAATAAATACAATATATACATTAATTTAAATTAAACCCGATTTTAATAATTCTTATACTGATCGAGATATCTGAATGTGTTAACTATTTTTCTCTAATCAGATCATCATATTAAAGTTATAGCTAAGTAAAACTCTAAAATAACAATTGCGCTCACTTAATAGGCTGTATGATGAATTTTTATTTCGCTAAGGAATTGTGAATTTTCAGCGGCAATTCCCGTTCAAAAATATCCAGTACCCGACTGAAAATGTTATCTCAAAAAACCGGGAAAAAGATGGAAAATCGGGAAACTATTATGAGTTCCAATCAGACCTGGGCGAAACTACAAATTTTTTTGGACGAAACGAAACGAAACAAAAATTTTTAAAAATCTTTTCGTTAAAATACAAAACAGTCAAAATCTAATTTAAGGTATGAGAATGCCCCCCCTACCTCTAAGGTACGAGAAAGGCTTTTTACATATTCTTCAAGAAATACCTTTCTTTGTTTGAAAGTAGATCCAATAATGTTGTACATTATACTTGAGGTAGTCAACATGTTTTTAGCGGTAGTCAACATGTTTTTAGCGTATTTTTTGAATTTATTATTTACTGGTATATTTACATATGAATATGGAAAGGATTTTATTGTTTTTAATATTTCAAAAAGTAATTCAATAGGAATTGCCATATTATTATGTTCTTTTTTTTAATTTTATAGTTACAGTCAACCCTCACTTTTAAATAGAGTAGGTCGATGTCGAGGCCTCGCCGAGGTCTTCGCCCATTTTCAAACCTCGACCTCGATTTTGCTGACATCGGGTCTCGGAACCTTGTCTCGGTCCTCGCCAAGGACCGAAGCCCTAAAGATTGACTTTTTTTTTGGCATAAATAGAAGTATTTTGGCCTATTTTCCTTCAGAAAATTCTCAAAAGTTTTCCTGCGGCGCTAAGGAAAATCTTCCCTCGCGGAGCTAAATAAAAAATCAAAATCTTCCCTCGCGGAGCTAATAAAAAATCTGGGGGTTTTCTAAGAATTATCCCCAAGATCCGCATCTAAACTGACGCTTGGGCTACGTACTAATATGATAAAATTAAAAAGATGAATTTGATAACGATTTAGTGTATTTTTGATAAAATTTAATAAACTTAATTAGATATTGAAGTTTTATAAAAAAAATTTTAAGAGCCTCGGTTATCCTCGAACCTCGACCTTGGATAAGATTTGCCCACCGCCTCGGTAATCTTCGGCCTCTATTTCTTCAAGAAACATCGACCTACTCTACTTTTAAATACATTTTAAGATGAAAAATTATATCTTATAATGAGGTATCTTGAATAGCGGGTAACGCTTATTGTTAGACACCCCTCAAAATTTCAAGAAAATGGTTTTTAAAATGAAGAAAATGCCTGACTTTGGGGTAATAAAAATAATATCTGACTAAAAATAAATTGTTGGAGATTGAATATATTAGAAAATTAAACTTTTTGAATGTTTAATTTTAATAATTTTTATTAGGGTTGTTCACGACCAGGTTTAAAACTGAAAAGTTTGAAATTAACCGTTTTTACAAAATTTAAAAAACCGAAAATTTCTGAAAATGAGTGATTTTATTAAAAATTCCCCCAAAAATAAAACCAGTATTTGTCTAAAACTCAAAACCGGTTTTAAAATTTGGAGTAACTGAAAACCGTGGGTACTGGTTAATAACCGGTAGTGAACCCTTAATATTTATGAAAAACAATCTCTACATTGATATTTACTATATAAGTATATCAATCAAAAACAATAAATATTAATTATAGTCTCAATTTTTATCTATTTAAGAGTACATATTAAATGTGCATAACTTATTCATTCTTAAATAATACTACAATAAAATGGGTAGTTTTTCCTTCATTGTTTGATCTCTTCCTTTGTTAAGGTGTTTGACATTTATTAGGCCTTTGTTGTTTTATATTTATATATATGTATGCATGATGTTTGATTATTCTTTTATTTGTTCTTTCAACTAATTTAAATTATGTATATTTCTTTTTGTTCTATTTAATCCGTATTAAGTAGTTAAAAATATTTTTATGTACGAGTCGAGTCGATTTGCTCGTACTCGTACTTGGCCTGTTTTATTTTCTCGTACTCGTACACAGGTACGAGTACGAATTTTGGTACGAGCTTCCAAACAATGCATGAGACCAAGAGGAGTCTCATCTATTTCTCAATCTATTTAATCATCTCGAACAAACCCGCATTAATTACAAAATTTATTTTAACAAAAAATATTTAAACAAAATAAAGAGAATTTAAAAAGAAAAACAATCTAATAAGAATAACCTGAATAACGAGATTTAAAATTTTTTTTGGTTTTTTATTTGTGTTGAAAATTCTGTATTAATTCAACAGATTCCCCTCCCCATTCTTCCCCCCTTTTATTCCAACCATTTTCTTTTTCTAATAGTTGTCTATAACAACTAAGAATATGTTCAACAAACTTTAAAAATTATTTTTTTTAATATCCTAAACAAATTTTCTACCTCAATACAGGCTAAATGAGCTAATGTAAGATGAAAATTTGGAGAACATAAACTGTAATTATTTAAAAATAAGAATGAGTAATAAACTTGAAAATAAAAAAGGGTAAACTTAAGTTTAAACTTAAAATAAACTTTACAAAAATTTCAAGCTTAATCTTAACTAATAAGCTTTAATTTAAAAAGAAAAGTTTCACCTCAAACAATGAGGTGGAATTTCACGTTTTATTTGCAAAAATGAATTTATCGGCAAATTTGAATTACTATTAATTAAACTTGAAGAGGCACAACATTGCCCTACAGAAGTAATATTGTAGAAACGAGGAAAGCATTTAATAACACTTTGAAAAATATTTATAAAATTTATTTATTTTCCCCTACTTTGTTAAACTTAAAGGAGGACAACGACCAGATGACATTGCTTGTTTTATCTGAAATAGTTGAAAAGATATCTTTATATTAAAATTTTATTTCTTTCTAACCTGTTCTTTACTTACATTCCTTGTACATAAAGGTCTATGTAAATTAAAATTTTTAAATTACTTTTAAAAATAATAATTACCGGCATCCAAAAGATTGCTCTTGGCAACATTCAAGTAATCCATCAAGTCTAGAATTATCTACAATAATTTCAGAAACTCCATTAATATGTACCCAACCATCCCTTCTAGGCCCAGCTTTTTTTATTGGAGAATTATTATTTATTGGAACAACCTAAATATTTTTTAAAATTATTTCTAAATCCCTTTCAAACATTAAATTTTGGTGCTCTCACTAATGGACTTGTTTCAATATTTTCTTTTTGATTAAAAGGCATTTGAAGCAGACTGACACCATTCTGTTGTTTTACTGGATTCTCGAATTCTTTCTGTGCAAAAGAGCCACCTCCTCCAATTGAAGTAGAGATTTCCTTGTGTTGTTGCTACATAATATATTAAATAATTAAATTACTAGGCGAGATTTTAATTAGTTATAAAAACTCTTTTTGTTAGCATTATCTTATTCTCGGGAAATCTTTTCCCAAAATTAATTAGGGAAAAAGAAATCTTGAATACCGTGATTAATAAGTCATTCTTATTCACTAAACTAATTTATTAAACAAATATTTAAATATTAGACTGAAGACTATTTACCTTCACTTTATTTTCTAATAATTTTTCATTCCTCATTTCCTCTTCTTCTAATAAATTCGCTTCAATATTACCATTCTTTATTAATTTTTTAATTCCCAATTCTCGTCTATTAGGCCCTACTCCTCCTCTTCTTTGCCAATTTAATTCTTCTTTTAAATTATTTTGTTTATTTAAAGGAGAATTATCAGTTGTTGAAGAATCAGTAAAGAATTCATCAATATCAGACCAATTTAAATTATTTTGGATTGGGGGAATTATTTCCTTAAAAATATATATTTAAAATATATATTTCTTTTAAAAATTTATACGTTAATGTGGCTAGAATAATGAGAATCAACATTAACATAACGGTAATCTCCTTATCCCCCCATTGTTATATTTCTTTAATTATATATCTCTATTTTTAATTTTCTGTCACTATTTGACCGGGGGAATATATATTTTTTAACTATTAAAGGTTTAAAAAAACCTTTGTACTGTTTGTATATTTTAAAGGTATTTTAATTCTCCTTCCAATTTGTTTTTGTCTAGTATTTATTTGCATTCTAACAGGAACAAGTCTTTGACCATTTTGTTGCCCTTTCTTTACTGGAAAAGGAACTAGACGAGGTGTTGATGTTGTTTTTCGATTATTTAAAGTTCGAAGACGAAATAATTTACGTAATAAAATGTTGTTATTTAAATTACTTTTTTATAGAAAAATTAAATAATTAAAGATTGGAAAATGTAGAGAAATCTTTAAAAATTTAAACTCACTTATTATTTAGCAGTTTGGGTTTGGAGTAGAACAATGATTTAGTATTTAGTTCCTCTGATCTATTTCTTTCTGATTTTTATTTAAAAAATTAAACATATTTTTTGTTTAAAATTATTAAGAACCCAAAAATTGTTTAAGAATTAAAAGAACAGCAAAAATTAATGTTTTTGAGATATAAAATAATCTTAGGAGCAAAATAAGATTTCCTTTATATTTTCTGTTCCATTGAAAAAATTTTCCAAAAATAATTTTTATTAAGAAAAATACCATTTATTTTACTATTAAATTTTTGTTGAATTCTTCCAATAACAGCCCCATCAACAAGAAATCGGGCATTATTTCCTTTCTCCTCCTCTTTATTAATTTTATCATCTTTTAATGGCTGTTCTAAATCTTCTTTTAAATTTTTTGTTGAATTTTTAGTTGAAAATCTTAATATTAAAATTATCTGTCTTATTTTCTTGAATAATTAATTTGGGTAATTTTTGTTTCACCCTCTAACTAGAAGAGTATTTAATTTAAGAAGTACAGGTATTCGAGTTTTGATTACCCTCACTCGAATGGTGGGCATTTGAGTGAAGGTAATCGAGAAAAGGTATTAAAATATATAAATTAAAATTAGTTCTGGTGGTTGAAAAAAATGAAAATAATTTTTGTAAAATAATTTAATTTCTTTAATTTTTAATTATAATCAGAATATTTAAAATCAAAATTTTTTCCATTACCTATTTATTTCTTCTTCAATTATTTCCTCTTTATTATTATTAGAAGAGCCAGAATTTAACATTTTCACACCTTTCCTATTTTGGAAAAAATCTTTAGCTCTTTGCAGCCTCAATAATAAAAGAGAATATTGATGACTTTCTTCTTCAGACATTTCCTAAAAAAAATTCTTTTTAATTAAAAATATTTTTTAGTAAATACTTTTCTGTCACAATTATTTCTTTGAACAGAAAATTGACAAATTTCTGCTTGTATTTTAGCTGCCCCATTATTTAATCGAATTCCTTTTAAATCTTAAGAAAAAATTAATAAGTTAAAAAATTTTAATTTTTCTAACCTCTAAAATATTCATTTTCTTCCAAAGGAAAATCCAACCTTAATGTCGGTTTATCTACTACAGTATTTATTTCTTCACTCCAACGACAATTAGGTTCATTTTCTTTCCCTTTTTAAATATTTTTTAAAAATTTTTTAATTATTTTCAATTACCTAAATTAACATTTGTAGCCAAAGAAGCACAACACTGGACAAGAAAACTTTGATCATTCAAAACAAATCCACTCATATAAGTACGTAAACCACGAAAAGCAGAATAATGGGAACTTTAAATAATTATTTAAATTATTTTCTTTACCAAATAATTTTTAAAAAATTATTTTATAATTTTAATTTTCTCTCCAAAAATTACCTTAAAGTACATCCTCCCCCTCCTCTCCCTCCTCCACCCTCACCCCCATCTGCCTCTACCCATTCACATAAACCAACACATTCAAAAGGAACAAATTTAGCACATAATGCCTTTCAAATAAAATTTATTTTTATAGAAATTTAAATAATAAACTAAACAGATCCTCTTTCAACACTAAACAATTTAAGGCCTAAATTGCATTGAGGAAAAGCATTTAAATAATTTAAATTTGTAATTAATAAATAAAATATAAAAAATAAATTTTTGATTAAATATTGTTGAAAGACTTGTCTCTTAAAATTTAATTAAATAGTTTTAAAAAATATTGAAAAATAGGTACTTACAAATAAATATTTATTATGTTGCATTTTAAATGAAAAAAGTAGAAAGAGATCTGAATAGTAAAATTAAAGTTGTTTAATTTGTTTTTTTAAATTTATTTAATTTTTATTTTCATTTTATTTTTATTCTTTAATTAATATTTAAATTTACTAAAAATATTCAATTTAAATTAATAATTTATAGAAATACTTAAACAGTAGTGTTGACTGACCATTGGAAATCTCTGAATTTCCGAATCCGCGAACCCTACGGTTAAAATTGTTTAAACCGATAATATCCGGAAAAGGGGTTGTCTAATTAAATCAACCACAAGACCCATTGTATATTTATTTGATAGATTAATAATTGAATCAGAAATTATACATTTTGAGAACAAAAATATGCATAAAAATTATTTTGTGAAATTATAATAAAGAAATATTTGTATGTGAATATTGCCAAAATTAAAGGCCAACAACAAAGAATTTTGGTTTTTGTTAAAAATCGTCAGGGCTGGTTTTCAAAATTTTCGGAAAGAAATAGGTATCTCAGGAATAATCTCCCAAATAAAATAACTAATTCAAAAAAAATTTTTGTTTTTTAAATAAATAAAGCCGATTAAATAAAAATTTAAAAATAGAAAGTTTTTCTTTAGTTTTTTTCCTTTTTTTATAAAAACTTTGATCGACAACACTTCAAGTTTAAATATCTCTGTTGGAGAATTTTCTCTGACCTCTCTCAGAAAGAAAAAGAGAGATTTGCGTAGATTTTCCCTTTTTTTTGAATAAAGGTTTTAAATAGTTTTATTTAAAATTTTAAAATAAAACAAAAAAATTGATTGTAATTAAATGTAAATAGGATTTTATCTCTAAATATTGTAAGGCCAGCTAGGTTCCCTCTCATCCTAGCAAATAAAGCAAAAATAAAAATGATAAGATTTAGTTGGTTTTGTTGGGCGGTTATTAATTTTGTTATTTATCTCCTCTTTTCTTGGACGGATTCGGTCCTCTTATATATGCAATAAAATAAATATCAACGAAAATTTGCTAAAATTAAAAGTAAAAATGAAAAAAAGGAATAAATAAATAAACAAATAAATATTATTTATTTGATTATTATTACAAAAAAAAATCAAAAAAATTAAATATTTATATATCCGGAAAGAAGAGGATATTCTTGCTTGTTGGTTCTTTCCCCCTCTCTTTTTTTGCTTGTTTGCGCAAATTTTAAAAATCAAACCAAAACAAACATTTTTTTGTTTTTATATAATTCAAATAATTCTCATCCTTAATAAAATGGCATGGAAAAAAATAAAATTATTGGAAGATGAAAAAGAGGAAAGGAAATTTTTTATAAAATAAAAATATGTACAAATCTCGTTAAATTAAGCTGAAAATTTAAAATTGTAAATTAATAGGTAGGTAAAAAAGAATATTTTATTTTCTTAATAAAATAACCAACCTTATTTAAATAAATGTTTTTTAAAAATATTCTTTTATTTTTTAACGTTTAAATTTTCCTTTTTTAATTTAAATAGAAAAATAATTCTCCAGAATTTTTCAATCTTTTAATTTAAAGAAATCTGTTTATTTTTTTATTTATTTTTTGAGAATAATTCCCAACAATTTTTATTTAAATTAATTATTTATAAAAATATTTTAATGAATTTTAACGGAGGCGAACATGTTAAATAAATATTAAATATTTTCGAAGAGATTAAACAGTTAAAAACACGAAAAGCAAAATCGTCAGATTGGTATTTGAGAATAAATTTCAAAATAAAAGAAAGGAAACACTGGATATTTTGCTGGTTTTAAACCAGTTTTTATTTTTCATCATATTTTCGGAAATGACTGGAAGGGGAGAAGATGGGCCGGGATTAAATTTAAGGGGAAAGGAATGAATTTTGGGAAAGGATGCGCAATCCGATAGAAAATGAGAGAAGAAAAAAGGAGTTAATTTTAGACTGAATGACGTTTAAAAATTAAAATTAAATTATGCTTTTAAGAGAATTTTTATGTAAAAAAGTTTGTTATAAACACAAAACTAATAATTTGTCCAAGAAATTAAATTAAATATCTCAAAATGCATTATTCATTGAATTTTTAGACTTTAGAAGTCAAAAAGATTCAAGTAAAAAACCAGTAAAAACCGGCTACTGTTAAGCTTTAAAATACAAAATGGTCATTATAGAATAATAATTATTTAGAGAATTTTTTCCTACAATTTAGGTTCTGTTGCAACCAATTTTTGATACGATGTAAAAGTATAATTTTTCTATTTTTTGCCACAAAGTTGTACTTTTAAATCAAACAATAAATAAAAGATAAGCATGTTTTCCTTAACGACCGCCCAAATAAAAAATTCCGGAAAATTACTTAATTTAATTTAGTTACTATTTTGCCTTTTTTGATTACGCAAAAAAACAAGCTTTTTATTAATGATGACTTACTTAAGCTTATTATTTATTTACAAATTTCCAATCGACAATTTTTTCAACTTGTTTATAATAAAAATGTTGAGGTCTTAGAGAAAAAGATAAATTAAAGTCGAAATTAGGTATAAAGAAACTAGAGAATTTTGCAAAAAACAGAAAAAGAAATCCTCGTTTTAATGACTTTAGGTACAGTTCCGCTTTTATCAAGTCATGAAGCGAGAGTAAAACATCCGAATCACAGAAAGTTCTTGGATTTAATATAAAAAAATTTACATATAGGTAATCTGTAAATTTTGGCGTTTTGTGTTTGGCGTATTTCGAAAATTTGAAAAACAATTTTTTTTTTAGTTTATATTTATTTATTTATTTATTTACACCTATTACGGTGCTGTCAAGAAAATACAAATAAAATGATGAATACAAATAAAATGAAAATCATAAAACAATAAAATAAAAGTACAAAACGCAACAAACGATTATAATGTGAGGCAGCATTGTCTGTAAATTCGAACTTTGTTCTAAAAGTCTATTAATGAGATAGTTCTGTTAAAATTTTTAATATCTAGTTTTTTAATGTTTTCTGGCAATTTATTATAAGCCCTTACATTTCTAATAAAAAAAGAATTATGCCTAATTAAGGATGAACATGATTTATGAGTTAATTTCGTGATATCCCCTCTCGTTTTAGATGGTATAAGTAAATATGGATTATTTACAGAAATAAGGCTATAGCCTTTGATATGACTATGGAATATTTCAATATGACTATGGAACAATTCAATTCTACTACAAGTTACAATATTCAATATGACTATGGAACAATTCAATTCTACTACAAGTTACAAGTGATAAATAATGTTAAATCAGTTTTCGGCTGTTAATATTTCGAATGATAAAAAAAGATACTGCATTTCGATATTTTCCTAATGATCTAAAAATTATCTACTCAATCGAAAATCAAGTGAGTTACTGTATTCTACTCTGAATTGACCGCGTCTGTTTGGACTCTGAATTATTACTTTGAATCGACCTTTACACGTTCTTTGTTGGCATTTTATTTATTTTTTTATAATAATTTATTTAATTTTTTTTATTTTTTTATAATTTTAATTAGGCAATTAAAAATCCAAGCATAAGAACGACAACACTTTTAGAAAACCTAGTATGGACGACTTTAACAAAGAATTTTCTTTAACTACATTAAAACATCAATTTGACGAGTCTGATTTGCATTCTATGAGTTTAGATGAATTAAGTAAATATTTTTTTAATTTTCTTTAAAAATTATTTTTATTTATTTTTAAGAAAATATGCGTCAAAAAGTTGAAGATAAAGTTCAAAACCTTCAAAGTGAATTGAGTGATCTTGCATTCCATAATTACCGAACTTATGTTGATGTTAGCACAACTGCTGAATATTGCCGAGAAAAGGTTATTTTAAGTTTTGAATGGGAAAAAGGTTCTTAACCACATTTTTAGGTGACTTTAGTTTAAGAGAAAATTTATATTTTTTTGAAAAACACTAGTCTTTATAAATTAATTTTTGCCGATAAACTAATTTTTATTGAAATTAAATATTTTTGTTTTTAGTTTTCTCAAATGGACATTCTAATGCGACAGTCAAGTTCCTCTTTTCCAGGCCTTGAAGAACATATTGATCAATTTAAAAATCAATCAACCCAATTATTTAATGAATTTAAGCTTCTGAGTGATGTGGAGTCTACAAACTTTTTAATTTGGGAAATAATTAGACTTCCAAAGGTTTAAATCTCTCTAGAATTATATCTCTTTTTTTTTTAGTTAATGGAAAAATGTATTCGTGCTGGACATTTTGACCAAGCTTATTCAATTACAAATTTTGCTTTGTCGATTAAACAATCTAAACTTGTCCAATATCCTTTGTTTAAGGTTTTTATTTTCTGTTACTCTTTTTTTTTAATTTTTTAGAATGTTGTCGATTATTTACTTGAAGCACGACATAGTCTTTTGGATGAACTTTTTAACAAATTTTCTGGCCCTCTCAATTTAGCAAATAGTATTAAGGTTCTTTTTACACAATTTTATTTTTGAATTAATTTCTATTTTTTTAGATTATAAATAATATAAGAAAAATTCCTTACATTTCCAAAACTCAATTACGTATTTCAATTCTTCAATATAGAGATATTTATTTGGAAAAGAAAGTTTCTTCTATTATGGTAATTTTCTTTAAAGTTGGCCCAATTTTATGATTAGCAGTAAAAATGTTAAATGTTTTTAATTGCATTCGCAAACAAAAATTAATTTTCTTTTGCCTTTATTAAAATGGGTAACCATAAGTGCCCTTTTCAATCTAAACTTTATACCTTTCTGACAAGCATTCTAACTAATTAATATAAATTTTTGTATTTTAGTCAGAACCAGATTTTATTTTGCGAGTTATAGAAGTATATAGAGAATGTATGTATGACACAATAATCCTTTATTTGGCTGTTTTTCCAGAAACAGACACACAACAACGATTTGTATTTTTTAGATTATTAATATTTTTAATTTAATATTTTAAAGGTAAATGAAGATACTCGTTGGGAAAGATGGACAGGAAGTTCACAAAATTATTTACTTCAATGTTGGGCTCAAAAAAATATTGAAAGATTATTATCTTATGTTCAATGTTTTGATTATACGTCTTTGTTGGATATTGAAATGGTTGTTTCGAAGGTTGGAATTTTTTAAAAATATATTTGGAAATAATTGTTTTAAGTTAATGAGTTGTGCTTTTTCTTTTGGACGAATGGGACTTGATTTCCGTTCTTTAATTCATTACAAATTTTCGCAAATGGTTCTTAATATTTTTCAAAATAAAATAGAAGCGGCAACAAAAAGGTTTATTTCAATTTTTTAATTTTCAAATGTATTTAATTGAGATTCAGGATTGTTTCTTGAAAAAATGAATACTATTTTGCTTTATTTTTAGTTTTACTTCAAGTGAAAAAATTGATCTTATCGATGATGGGATTTTTGAAAGCACTCAATCTGAATTAAAAAAAGAAATTAATCGTGTTGATTTATCAGCTCCATTAGAATTATGTATTTGGGATGAATTGTGTATTTTTGGCAATTCTATAATTAATGCATTAAATGAAATTAGACATTCTATTTATATTAATTCAGTTTGTTTTTTTTTAATTTTTTATTCGGATTTATTTTTAATTTTTGCAGATTCGTCGTGTTTTCAATATTTTACATTTTTCTTTTCAAAATATTTTTGCTTGGTTGGACTCTTTCCTTTCAAATCAAGAGAATATTTTTATTGTCAAAAAGGCTACTTTCCTTTTAATTAAACAATTTTTGCCTTTCATAAATTGTTGCTTCTTTTCTTGTTTTCCCTATGAACAATGTGCTAAAAAATATTTTATTACTGGAAATTGTTCTTTAAATGAATATGTAAGGAAATTAATTTTTTTAATTAATTTTTTTTTAGAAAAATACTTTTAATTTTGTGAATTCTAATATTTTTGGTTTATGTAAAAATGAAAATTTATTTTGTGAAATAATAAAAGAATTTGATTTGAAAGAAAATGAAGAACAAAATATTTTAATTGAGGAAGAATCAATTAATACAAAGAATGAAGGAAATGGTGAACGTTTAGAAATTGAGGGGGAAGAGAAGGAAAGAAATAAAGAAATTCTAAAAATTGAAGACGAGAAGGAAGAAAGAAATGAGGAAATTTTTGAAGTTGAAGATATAAAGAAGGAAGGAAATAATGAACTTTTGGGCCTTGAAGAGGAAGGGAAGGAAGAAAATTTGCAAGAAAATATTGAGTGATATGTAGCTTTTCACTTTTGATAATGACTGTGATAAATAAAATAATTATGTTTTGATTTATTTCTATAACTAGCGGAGGGGCTCGCCCTAAGGCTGTACGTACCCTTATTTTATTTATTTTATATATTTTTATAATTATTGTATTTAATTTAATGTTTTTTAAAGAATGTCTTTAGCAACAAAACTGCGTCGTATTAGAAAGAAACCTCCAGCGGGATGGGATTTGATCGAACCAACACTTGAAGAATTTGAAGCAAAAATGCGTGAAGCAGAGACTGAACCACATGAGGTTATTTTTTAAATAAATTAAATAGCTAAAAGTTTAAAAAAATTTAGGGCAAAAGACGAACAGAAACTGTTTGGCCTGTTTTTCGGGTTTTTTTTTAATTTAAAATAATTCTATATTATAAAATTAAAGATTCATCATCAACGCTCAAGATATATTTTCAATTTATTTTATAAAGAAGAAAAAATATCAAAAGAACTTTACCAATTTTGTATTGATGCAAAACTTGTTGATGCTCTTTTGGCTGCAAAATGGAAAAAACAAGGATTTGAGAATCTGTGTTGTTTAAGATGTATTCAGACGAGAGATACCAATTTTGGGACAAATTGTATATGTCGAGTTCCGAAATCTAAACTTGACGCGGTTTGAAATTTTTTTAATTAAAATACTTTTTTTAGGATCGAGTTATTGAATGTATACATTGTGGATGCCGTGGATGTTCTGGATGAAATAGATTTAATTTTTTTCGATTTGGTTTTATTTTTTTTAATTCAATTACTTTTTCTAAAAATAAATATTTCATTTCTTAAATTTACAAAACTTTAGATTATTTACAATTAAAATAATTCAAAATATACTTTGTTTCTTAAACTTTTTTCTTTTTTGACATTTTTCTGTTTAATAATTTCTGAATACATTGAAAATGCCAGATTGGGATCATTTCTTTGCATCACTTCGCAAATACTTGGACTATTTTCGATCTCATATCCAACTAATACCGACAATAAATGGGTTTGTAGGGGATTTACAATCAATTTCTGATGGTGAACTTTCTGGGCTTTTATCTTGGACCAAATTGGCTACTGCAATCTCTCTTGAGGTTTGAGCTTTTAGCTATTTGATTTCTTCCTCTGGACCTTACTCTAATTTATTAGGATCCTGATTCACGACGCCAATTTTGTCAAGATAAGGGATGGAGTGTCATTGAATCTTCAGTTGGTCTTCTCGCCAGCCCTGTGCCTCTAGTGTTCAAAGGATGCCTTTGCAATTTTCTTGCTGCCCTTGCAATTGATGAAATGGCTGCTGTAAACATATGGAATTGTTTACTTTGTGAATTTATTTGTTCTAAACAAATTGGTGGAAAATCTATTGGAATTCAAGTTTATCTTATAATTTTTTAAAATTTTATATATATTTTTAGCAAGATTTGGATTCTCGAGAGGCTCATCTAAAAATTTATGATTATTCTCAGGGATTTTTAACTCTAATGAAAGAATTGCTTTCACACAAGGCTCGCCCAAGTACCCAACAAATTGCTCCATTTATCCATTTTATTGTCAATTCAATTCTTTGTCAATTCTCTACTCGTTCATACAGCAACATAACTCAAATGGTAGTTATTTAAAATAATTGAATTGACGCTTAAAATATTGTTGCCCTTTCCTTGGTCCTAATACAGTGAATGGCTTTTTACTAATGATTTTTGAGTTTTTAAGAATACAATCTGATCCTTTCATTCATACTTATCTAAAGTGGAATCTCTTATATAAGTATCTTAATTTATTAAAAATTTTAGTGGATGTTGGTCAAACTCGCCCTTGACTGTTTATATCAACCATTAAAGACTTTCTTTGTAACAGCAGTTACTGTTGACAATAAAGTTTTTGAAGTACAAATATTATGTCAATTATTAAGTGATAGTCCATTATCAAGAGCGGTAAGAGATTTAATTTGAATATTTTTAAATCATTTTTTATTTTTCTAAGTTACTTCAAATAATTGCCGAAGGAGGTTCTCAACTTCAAGAGAATAAATTTTCTCATTTCCCTGCTAGAGAATATGCAACATGTTCAGCTATTCGATTACTTTATGTTGCCATATCAAATCGTTCAGCATTATCTGATGCTATTAGAGCTGTAAATTGTGATATTCTAGTTGCTACAATAGAATCTATTTTATTCTCACCATTTCCATATTCGCAACAAAAAATTGACAATTGTTATATGAGTTTACTTTTTAATTATATTAACGAGGTTTTCTTCTAAAATTGAAAAAGAAATTCTTTATTTTTTTTAAAGATTGATTCTTTTATAAAACACGCTTTTTTTGTTTGGTTAATAATTAAAGAAGCAACAGCCCAACGTCCATCTCTACAATCACATATTGTTCAATCACTTTTACCTCGACGTCAAAAATTAATAAATTGTGTAGCAACTTTGTCAATTTTTTCTTTAGAAGATATTTTTGTTGGAATTAATGATTTGGCTTTAATTGATATCGAGGGAATATCTTATGGAAGATTAAAAGGAGAAGTATGTCGATTAATGTTAGAAGTGTTTAATGATGCTATGCAATATAATTCTAATTCTCCAAATATTACTTATGCATTGATGAATTTTGATCTGATGAATATTTCTGCTACAATTCTTGATTTACCAGGTTTTTTGAATGGGATTGCTTGAGTTGTAGATATTTTTTCATGGCTACTTATTTATATTTATAACTCTTGTTTAATTTTTTGTTTTAGGGCAAGGATCCACTTGTTTGCACAATATTTTGGACATAGTCTTACAGCTGAAAACTTCTGATTCACCTCTTACGACTCATTTTTCTGGACTTTATGAACCTGCTTTGCGTCTTATTGTGATTATCTTTAAATTTAAAAACTACTATTTTAATATTTATAGCTTCGTTTATGTTCTCTTGGATCATCTAGCTCTTCAATTGTTCTCAGATTTCTCAGATCTCATTATGATCTCATTTATCAATTGGCTCAATCGAATGTTTTCAAATGTTTGACTCAAACTAATTCAAATGATGCAACCCCAACTGAAAGTTTTGAGAATGAGTCTTCTTGTTGGAGGAGGGAAAATGATGAATATGCACTAGCAACAATACAACGTTCTCTTCAGGTTTATATCTATAAGTGTTTAGTTCATTACGACAAAAAACATTCTTCTCGTTATTAAAAATGGATGAATTTTTTAACTTTAGTTTAAAAACATTTTCATTGAGTTTTGTTTTTTTTTATATCAGACATTTTCTAGAGTATTATTTTGGAATTGATCGCTTTGGATCTTTCTTCACTTCTCCGATCTGGCTTAATAGAACATCCACATAAATATTTACGTTTACTCTTTTCTACACCATCGGATCAAAATTCACAAACATTACAATCTTCCAATCTTTTTTCTTTAAATATTGAAGGCCAAAACGGTTAATTTTTGTTTTTTTTATTTCAATTTAAAATATTTTTAGTTCTTTTTTGGTCACTTTTGGAATCAAGTCGTATATTTGTTGGTGATCTTTCTCCTCCAATTTGTAACAAATTTGATCCAAATAAAATGGAAGAAGTTAATTTTTTTAATTTTTTATTAAAATGTTTTTCTCTTTTTAAGTTACTTTCTCTTTGTATTCGAAAAAACTCTTGTAATATTGAGCAATTCGATGTTGTTTATCTCCAACTTTTGTTAAATAGTGAAATTAATTGTATAATGAATACAGAAATTGATGTTATTAGAGAGGTTATTTTGAAATATTTATTTTTTATTAAATATAATTTTAATTTATTTTTTGAGGAGGCTCGATCGATTTTGCATTTTTGTGTGAAGAAAAATGCTTTAAATCTTTTGGAAGGTTCATGTACTCATTTGCTTGAAGGATGGCTTTCAGTAATGAATGTATTGTCTGTACATGTTCCTCTACCTTTCATTAATATTTGTAAGTCTATTTTTTGGGGTAATGCGAACATATAAACTTGGGCACTAGATTTAACATATTAAATTTATTCTTCTAATGCATAATTCGTGAATATTTTCTATTAGTAGTTTCTCTTTTCTCATTATTTTTTTATTTAGCTACACATAAACATATTTTGGTTGATGCACTCTTTCTTTTGCGGGATTATTGCCGTTTAGTGGAAATGAGTCCAGAACTAGCCGCTTCTGTTGCAACATGTTTTTCAAGAATAGTTTCCTCAGTTTGTAGTATGTTTGCAAAATATGAAGACATACAA
The DNA here is from genome assembly GCA_036172955.1 of Meloidogyne arenaria. Classification (NCBI taxonomy): domain Eukaryota; kingdom Metazoa; phylum Nematoda; class Chromadorea; order Rhabditida; family Meloidogynidae; genus Meloidogyne; species Meloidogyne arenaria. The sequence goes on from JARQAB010000010.1 coordinate 5,200,215, forward strand.
AAAGCCAAAAGTGCAATTTTGCCTGTTTTGCATTTACTTCTTCAATGTATCGTTTTATCTGGTTTGTTGGAGCTTAGAATTTTTATAGTTTATTTTTTTCTTTTTTAAGGTTATTCTAAATCATTTACATTTAAACGTGAACTTTATATTTGCTGTTTGCGTATTTTAGATTTATTTTGCAATTTCAAAGGAGAAAAAACTCAAAGATCTGAAATATCAAGTGGAACAACCAATTTACCATTAAAAAATGATGACCTTCTAACCTTGCTTCTTTTTAATAAACTTGGCCAAGAAGAGAACAGATTAATAGATAACACAAATGATCAAACAGTTAAAATGATGCAAAATCAACGAATAATTAGTGATTTATGGATGAAATTGATTGAATCTTTAAAGTGTGAAATAATTCAAACGTTTACTTCGGATGTTATTTTTGGACCACTTTCTCTTAAGGTTTTGTGTTTTTTGGGAAGAGATTTTCGGGAATTAGGGCTGTTAAGCAGGGTGGGGCAGTCTATTACATTTTGAACTTATTTTTAATATAGCTTTTTTAGATGTTAGCAGCAGCAACTTTTGTTGATTTATTACGTGAGGACAGCAAATTTTGTGGGCGTATTATAAAAGAATTTATTTTCGATGGTTCCTTGCAGTGTGTAAATGATTTATCTAAACGATTTGAAGACAATTTAAAAAATCCAGTCAAAGGAGTAGTTGAAGACGAAAATAACAGGAGACGAATGCAATCGCTAATTAATGCAATCCATTCTTTAAATATAATTTCCGAGTCTGTTCGAAATACAAAACAATGTTATTCAGTTATGTTATAAAAAATGTTTTTCTTTTGTTTTTTTTTTGTTTTTTATACTAATTTGTTAATACATTTTTTTATATTTGTTAATAAAACTTTAATTAAAATTATTTAAAAATTTTTAAATGGAAGATGGGTTTGCGCTCATCAAAGAGGAATATGTCTTGGGAATTAATAAAAAGTGTGGAAATAATGATGTTAACAAGGAGGACGTTGCACCTAGTAAACAGCCGGGTATTATTTAACTTCTATCGTTTTTATTTTAATTTTTCAGAAAAAAGGAGAGGGATGGATCGTCAAAGAAACAGCAAAATGTTAAAAGCCAAAATAGAGATGGGTAAGAATGAAATTCGGATATGTCCCTCTGTCTTTAGTGAAGATAATGTTAAGTGTAAATATGGTGATAAATGCTTGGCATTGCATTCTAAGGAGGAATATTGGACAAAGAAACCACCAGATATTGGTTTTTTAGACTTGAGGATACATTTTATTATTTCCATTTTTAGGAGCAGTTTGTCCCATCTTTGAACAACAGGGGAAATGCAAGTTTTCGTTGGCTTGTTCTTTTGCTCGGTCTCACACTAATCCAGAAACGTTGGATCAGATTGAGAAGGATCCTAGCCCTTCTTGGAAGCCTACAATCAATGCTCAGACTATACAATTACAAATAAATCTAAGAAAAAATCTTTACAAATTTGAAAAGTAATGATAGTAATTTTGAGTTTTTTGTGTTTCAAATTATTTTTAAGAACAGAAACTGCACTTAAAGAAATTTCTACCACTATTGGGTGTATGGAAAGAGAAACTAATTTAAATATGAAAACGCTGCGTGGTAAAACTTATTTGGCACCACTCACAACTGTTGGCAATTTACCTTTTCGACGCCTTTGCGTTGAACTTGGAGCTGAAATCACTTGCAGTGAGATGGCTATGGCTACTCAGATATTGAAGGTAGTTTTTTCTTATTTGTATTTTTATTCGTTTGGATGGAATTCTGAGTAGCGCTTTATTGACAGCTCTTTCCCAAGATTTCTTAAAGGCTCAAAAGCATTAACATTTTTTGGAATGATTGTGGAGAATTTAAGCTATCTGATTTATTATGGGCTATATAACTTTCACACAAATTTTTAGGGTCAACCAGCTGAATTATCTCTTTTAAAACGCCATCCCAGTGAAAAACTTTTTGGTATACAACTAGCTGGTGGCTATCCAGATTGTCTTGGCAAAGCGGTTGAATTAATCAAAGACAATTTTGATGTCGACTTTATTGACTTGAATTTGGTTAATTTTTCTTTGTTTATTTAAATAAAAATTTTCAGGGTTGCCCCTTGGATAGTGTAAATGAAAAAGGGGGAGGATGTTCGTTGGCATCAAGACCAAATAAACTTATTAATGTTCTCAAATGTATGCAAAATGTGGCTGATAAATTGCCAATTTCAATAAAAATGCGTTATGGAATGAAAGAAGGAAAAAGAACTGCACATACAATAATTAAACAAATAGCTCAACAAAGTCCTCCACAATTATTAACTTTACACCCAAGATCAAGGTTATGGGAATCGACTTTCTGACTTTTTGTTTTTCCGCAACCATCGAAAACATGGGAGATTTGGGAATGAGAATGTTTCATTTAAGGGTGTTTAATAATTTGAGGATGACTTGAAAAATAGGCGGAACGGTAAAATAGACGGGACAGAAATATAAGTATTTTAGAAAAGCCTTTTCTCACCAAAGTTCTTAATGTGGCCTGATCCAAACCAAAAAACGATTAATTATTTTTAATAAAATATGTATAAATTTTTAGAGATCAACGTTACACGAAATCAGCAGAATGGGATTATGTAAATGAATGTGCCCAAGCAATTGAGGGTCATTTTCCATTTTTTGTTTGTGGTGATATTTTAAGTATGGAAGATTATTATAATGTTTGTTTTTAATTTTATATAAGAAAATAATTATTTAAAAGAATATTTCTCTGTGGCCAATTGATGGAATTATGATTGGAAGGGGAGCTTTAATAAAGCCTTGGATATTTACTGAAATTGCTGAAAGGAGAAATTGGGATATTTCTTCGAGAGAAAGATTTGATATTATTAAAAAGTGAGAAGTTTAAAATATTAAATAATTGATTCTAAGAAAAAGTTTTTTTCTTTTTTAAATTAAAAAACCCTTAATTTAAAAAATATTATCACTTTTGGGGAAGTGATAATATTGGAGTTTTAAACAGCTAAATAAAAATCTTGTTAGGCTTGTAATATGTAATTATGAAGCAACCAAACATCAAAAAAAGAATTTAAACAAATAATTTCCTTCTTTAAAGCAACTTTTATTTTTTTTAGATTTACAAACTATGCCTTGGAACATTGGGGAAGTGATAATATTGGAGTTGAAAATTCGAGAAGATTTTTATTAGAATGGCTAAGTTTTCAACATCGATATATTCCTGTTGGAATTTTACAAGAACCTCCTCAAAAAATCAATCAACGCCCTCCAAATTATCGAGGAAGAGATGAGTTGGAAACACTTTTGGCTAGTCCAGCATGTTCTGATTGGATTAAAATAAGTGAAATGTTTTTAGGAAAAATGCCTGAAGGATTTGTTTTTGTCCCTAAACATAATGCTAGTGCTTATTAAATTGTACTAAACTTCAATTTGAGGGTTGAGGGAATTAAAATAATCTTGTCAGAAATTTCAGTTTTTTTTCTACAAAATTTTATTATTCAACCTCATTTTAGAGTTTTTTTTGTTGTTTGCTTTTTTGTTTGTTAAGTAAAATTATTTTTTAATTTAAAATAAAAAGAATTTAAAAGTACAATTAATTTAAAATATTTATTAAAAATAATTTGTTAGTTGAAAAAACTGCCAACGTTTTTAAAAAAAATCAGGAAGACATATTCTCGATAGAATATTTTTATTAAAATGCATTGAAAAATAATAGTTTTGTCACCTGCTTTTAATAAAAATTTTAAAGAGGAAAAGCTTTGAATAAATTGACAAATTAAAAATTAAATTTATTTTTTTTTTCTAAAATTCAATTCCTTTCCTTCTCTCCTTAAATTTATTCCATTTATCACATTTTAGTTTTCTCCATTTAAAATTTGCTTTCAAATAATATTTTTATTTAATTTTTCGTCGTTGGTAAATTCGTTATTTACATTTGAATCTCGATAATATTTTTATAAATTATTTTTTATCACCGGGATCGAATTGGGCCGATTGAAATTTGACTGTATTTAAAATAAATTTGAAAAATCTCTCTCCTTGTAGAAAATCGGAGGGGTTTCTTGATTAAAATAAACATTTTGTTTATTTTAAATAATTAAAGGTAAATATGTATGTAATACATATGTAAATATTGTATATTTATACAAATAATTTATTTTTGTCCTGATAACAAAAAATATTAATGAATTAATTTAAATGAATCATAAAAATAAATATAAAGATTCTTGATAATAGATTTTAAATAATTTTGTTATTATAAACTAAAAGAAATTATTTTAAATACCTTCAAGGATTTTTAAATTTAATCCTTTAATTTAAAAAATTTAAATTCAATCTTTTAAGATTAGTACTCATATATTTTGGGAGAGCATTGTCCTTTCATTAATTTATAATTTAGCTGTTTTCGTAATATTTATTTAAAAAATCTGTTGATAATTTTGTATTATTTTTCAAAAAATCTACAATTTGTGCTATTAAATAATGCAAATCCTTTATTTTATTTAGGTTCCATTCTAGGCCATTCACAAATATTTTTATTTTTTCTTTTCATTTTTTCCATAAACGTATCTTAGAAATTTATTAAAAAAATAATCTCTTAGATGTAAAAAACAATTTATTGTGAATATTCTCAGCTTTAATTCTAAATATTTCTTTTCCCTTCTTTAAAATTCTTTTTTCTTCCAAATTTTAATTTTTCTTAAAAATGAGGAAATAATTTCTAAGATTATTTAATTAATTGTAAGTTTATTTTTTAAACCTTTAATTAATTTATTTATTAGATTTAAAATAATGGGTCGGTCGATTCAAGTGCAATCTAGTCAAGTGTAAATAAATAAATTATAAAAGTGAGTTGAATTAACTTTTATTTTGTGTATTCTAAATTAAAATGGCTAGAACCGATATTTCGAAAATTAAGAAAATAAGATTTTGGTGAGATTTTAAGAAAAAATAATAAATTGGATCGAGATTTTATTTAAATTTTTTTAAATAAAATATTTGTCAGATCGTTTTGTAGAACAAAAAAACTAATTTTCTGTTCAAAAAATTTTTTTTTTAATTTTTAGCTCAAATAAAACTAAATAAACTTAAAATAAAAATCTGACTTTAAATTCTTAAATAATTTTTAAAATTCAATTTTTTATATTTTAGAGAGGTGCATGTACAAAAACTTCTTCGGAAAAAGCTCGAGATTTTTGGCCGTAAACTAGCCCAGTTATTTTATAGTGGATGCATCAAAAATGTTCATTCAATTTCTTGTAAACGGCTAAAAATGAGAATCTCGGAAGCATTTATTAAAGAAAAATTTCAAAATAATTATAATATTTGGGCTGGATTTTTAAGGTGTTCCTAAACTTCCCATGATCTGAGCTTCCAGAATCTGCTATACATGCATTCCTTTTCAAGTAACAAACAAATTAAAATCCTGGCACTAGTAATTTTATAAATGGACAATATTTATAGCAGAGGACAATTTTGATTATATACTTTTGTTCTTTTTTGGATAATCCCTAATTTCTGTATGAGTCTTTGAAGTTTCTTTGAAGTAACAAAATTGTCCATAAAAATGAACACAAATTCAGCTTTAGGGGAATTTTTATTTAATCTTTAACCCCAAAAATTTCATTTCAAAAATCTTTTAAATTGGTTACTCTATTTAATTCAGTTTTCTCTTTTATTTTTGGGTTCATGGGCTGTTTCTGAAGAAGTCACCTCTACAACAACCACCACATATTTACTAACAAATGAACTATTTTCTTTTTTCTTTCAAGACTTTAAAATTTTCAATCAATTAAAATTGTTACAAATTTTAAATAAATTAAATAGAAAATTCTTTCATTTTAATTTCAAAAGTCACTTTTATTTCAAAATAATTAAAACTACCAAAAGGGTAGACACAAAAACAACAAAATAGTGTGTAAAGTCATCAAATTAAATTATAAATTCAAAAACTTAAAACATTTTTTGACTTTTTAAATTCCTTTACTGTTCAACAAATTTTTTAAGCTTCTCGAGCAAATTAACGTATTGCTGATGCTCGTAATGAGTTGCTAAAATTAAATTTAAATAGAAAATTTTTAGAAATTATTTTACCTAATTTGACGAATTCATGACAGAACTGCGAGTTAAGTCCACGTTCTTCAAGATAACGAACAAAAAGCAGCACATGAAGTTGCTAAATAATATTGAAAAATTAAAAATATTTTTCGAAACACGATTTCACATCTATTTTTTGATTTTCAATTTAAATCTAAGGAATTCCAAAAAATTCCAATGTTCCGCGTAGTATTAGCCAACGTTTAATTAAATTAAAAACGTCAGTGGTAAGACCGCAGAAGATAATTTTTGTATCAAAAACCTCCCAAAAGAAATATTCATTCGAATGAGATTCTCTAGATACAATTTCCTTTCAAAAGTAACAAATTATTTCGGGCAAGAATCGAACCTGACCCCTATTGAGTCATTCATCGAATACAAATGTTTTACCAACTAAACTACCAGAGCTATGAACATGCTTTCTCCCAGATAAATTATAAACTTGAGGAGTTTAAATACCGGTGGTTATCTTAAATTTCATTAGGAAAATAGCATAATATTTGTCGAAAATCTATTCTAATTTGTCCCTTCTAAAGTCCTTTCCCCATTTCAATTTACATAAAATAATATTACCTCGTCAATGTATTGACCAGAAGAAGAATAAACTTCATCAGGAACATCCACATATTTGTCACCTTTTGTAGCCGGAGCAATCATAAACTCATCAACGCTGTAATCATCTAAAAAAGTTTTTATTATTATAAAAATCATATAAAAATATTTACATCCTCCTTCAATATCTTTCACCATTTGACATAAGAAAACAAGACGAAGATTGCCTTTTGTTATCCTTAATAATCAGAAGGATAAAACAAAATAACTAGATAAAGACTTACTCGATATGAAATGGTGGAAGCGAAACCGGAACATCCTAAAAATATATATGGTTTAAAAATATAGACAGGATGTTCGTAAACACAAGTAATAGAGTAGCCGAGGGCTAAAACCCCTCTTTACGCTTTTAAACTTGATTGTAAGTCAGGTATTAAGGACCTCTTGTTAGAAGAAATATTTTTTCTAATAAGATAGATAATCCTTTCTTAATTTCCCTTCCTACTAGAAATAAAAAGTTAACAAAATGGCAGGAATCTACCCAGAGAAGAGTCTATTTTATAAATAAAGATTAAAGTTTATACCGCTTCGACATCATCAGCTACACTACTGGGAATATTATCGTCCTCAAAATGCTCCTCATCCTCAACACTGTGATTAATATTACAATAGACCACAATTCTAAATTTACATCATAAGAGTTAATTTTTAATTAAAAAACAAAACTTTTCATTCCCATATGTCTTGGTAAGTCGAAACTCAGCGTCATTCATTCCAATTTCAAAACCCTGAACCGAAGGTGTTGCTTTACCGCCCAAATTCTCCTCTTCCGCAGTCTTCTCTGCATTAATCTCCTCATGAAGAACATCCTGAAGCTCCTTTGCAACAGAAGAGAATTCTAAAAAAACAAATATATGAAAGGATAATTAAAATTAAATGAACTTATTGGGGAAGTCGAAAAATATTGTTTAACAATATTTTGTTGCAATGGAATAAACTTGGTCAAAGCTGGAGTCTTGGCAAAAGCAAAACTGAACCCTCGAGTAGAAGCACGTTGCATTGAAGTAACAACTGGACGCCACATCGTAAATTGTTTTGAAAATACTTAGAAAATAACTGAAACTTAAAAGTAAGGCAAAACAAAATTAAAAAAACATTTAACAGAGAAAAACTTCTAGATGTCTCCTATTAACAAAATGAATGTTGACAAAATGACATATTTTTGATAGAAGCCTTTTCAGTGACACGCCCATGTAGGCGCGCAGTGCTGTGTGATTTCGGCAGAAGTGACGTAGGCGGTGGTTAAATGGGCAGCGAGTGATTTAGGCAGTGAAGTGAATTGGGCAGTGAGTGATTTGGGCAGTAAACGTTTTTTAAAAAAATTTTCCACATAAAAACAATTTGAGTATCAACGAAAAAATAATTATGCGTCATTTGGGCAGCGAATTTTATTCTTCAGGAATATGTATGTTTATAACTATTGTGATTTAATGTCAGTGCTGGTTGATCAAGTAGATCAAGGTGATCGAGTAAATCATAATTTTGATCGAGTAGATCACAATTTAGTGGCTCTTTCTCAAGATTTTTTCAATCGCGAACCAATAGCTTACATCCGAGCTTGTGCTCATCATTTACAATTTTAGATGAACTTTTAAATTTGTGAGCATTAATAATTTTTTAAAAACAATAATTTACTGCCTAAATCACTCATAATCTGATGATACTCAAATTGTTTTTATGTGGAAAATATTTTTTTAAAAAACGTTTACTGCCCAAATCACGACTGCCCAATTCACCTCACTGCCTAAATCACTCACTGCCCATTTAACCACTGCCTACGTCACTTCTGCCGAAATCACCAGACACGAGGCGCGCGGCCATAACGGGGAAAACCATAACTTTGCTGGAAAACTTCGGGCCCTAATCAATTTTGGTTCATTCTCTTTAGATCGATGAGAGGAATTGTTTAATAATAAATTTGGAAAGATTCTGAAACTTTGAAGCAAGTTATGGCTTTGCGCCGTTATGGCCGCGCGCTACCCGCCTTTTCAGAATTGACCGTTTCAGCATAACAGTTTTTGGCCATATAGTAACATGTGCGGCACGGGACAGGATCCCGTTCGGGATTTTACGGGATCCCGTCCCGAAATCCCGATTTTTGAGCGGCGAACGGGATTATCGGGATTAATCCCGCGGGATCCTGTCCCGAAGAAATTTTTGAAAAAAATCTTTTTTTTTTGCCTGCGGCGCTGAAAAAGGAAGAAATCTGGCTTCTTGAGCTCAAAAATTCTTAAAATTTTTGCCTGCGGCGCTGAAAAAACTAATGTTGGCTTCTCCTTCCAAAATTCGAAAAGTTTTGCTGTGGTGGATGTATTACGAGTAATAAGAATGGATTTTTGGGATTAACATAGATATAAAGGGTTTGTGAGATTTCGTTGGTTTGTGACTACGTTTGTTAAATCATCTTAAGTTTAACTCCTGAGGATTAGGAGATATATGATTTTGGAGTATTGCAAAGAGGTGTCATGGACTTGGGATTAACACCGTGGATTAAGAGAAATTTGGAGGATAATAGGGGGATCAGGGATTTATTGATTAAGTTATATTGAGGGATTAAGTGAATAATCCGCATATTCAAATCCAGTTGAGCCCTCTAAATCCGCTATATTTCTTTATTCAAATCACGCTTTATCACTCCAAATATACCGATATCGCCCTAAATCCATTTATAAGCATTCAAATCCTCTTAATCTCTCTTAATCCACTGATATCCCTCTTAATACTCCGATATCTATTCATTCCTCACTTAATCTGTCAAAATCCACCGATATTGTCTCCAAATCAGCCAATATTCAACATATCTATAGATTAAAAATTTTTTTGTGAAAATCCCGAAATCCCGCGGGATCCCGCTAAATTTTAGAACGGGATTACGGGATTAATCCCGCGGGATCCTGTCCCGTAAAAAATTTTGAAAAAAATCCCGTTACGGGATCCCGTAAATGCGATTTTGCCGCACACTAATAGTAACCCGTAAAAATTTTCATTTGCAATAAACTAAATAAAGAGTTTATTTTTAGTAATTATTTTTTCACTAATTTTTTATGAGACGTCTAATTTATGATAGTGATTTATGTTCGACGAGTTTTTTTGGCGACACGGGTTTTTTTTCTTTTTTTTATTCTTTTTAACCAAAAATCAACATCGTCTTGTCAATAGAATTTTTTATCACTTGATATTTTTAGATTATTATTCTTGATTAAAAATGAGAGCGATTTTGGCGTCTACAAGTGCAAATAATGTTAAACGCGGCATTTTTTCCTTTGACAAATCTCTACTTTCTAAACATCGAATTTGGTTAATTGGTATTGGAACAGGAATTGGAGTGGGAATTGGGGCTTATTATGTTTGTGTTTATTTTTAAAAAATAAATTTATTTTTTTAAATAATTTTAGTTATGGAAAAAGACTAGAGGGGAACGGGCGCATAATGCTTTTCTTGTATGGGCAGAACAAAAGAAAGCGCAAGGAATTGATGTTTACAAAGACAAACGATACCAAGAAGCCATACAAATTTTTAATGACATAATTCAATCACTTTATGACGAGCCATCTAAATTGATAGGTCAGGTATATGATGAATTGTTGGCGGCATGTGAAAATAATATTGCGGCTTGTTATGATGCTTTGGTTATTTAGAATGTTTAAAATATTTTTAATTTACCTTTTTTTAAGCTTGATTCAATTAAATGCATTGAACATTGCACCAAAGCTATTCAATTAAAACCTGATTATGCAAAGGCGCTTGTTCGTAGGGCTAGATGTTTGCATCGTTTGGAAAGACCTTTGGAGGCACTTGAAGGTTTTAATAATTATTTAATATTTTAAATTTTATTTCATAGATTATTTGGTATCGCTTTCATTGGAGCAAGGCTCTATGCCTTCGCAACAAATTGCGGTCATTCAAAATGACGTTGAGAAGCTTATGAATGAGATTAGCGAGGTTGAATGCAATAAACTTTTAGAGGTAGTTTTTATTTCTCTTATTTTTACCGAAATTTCAGTACAGAATCGTGTAGGACAGCGACAGAAAATTTCTCAATCAGTTGTTGAACCTTGGCAGTTTTGCACTTCGATTCATGATCCTTTGTTGTTGAGGGCTGCTGGACTTCATGAAAAAGCTAGCGAAGGAAGTTTGGATGCTGCTTTGGTTGAATTAAAACGTTGTAATTACAAGTAATTTTTAATTATTTTTTTATTAAAGTATTTTTAATCTTTAAACAGCGAAATTGTTTCTTTGTCGACGAAGGCTATTGAAAATGATCAAAATGATAATATTGAGAAAGCACAAGCTGTTCTTTTGGCTGCTCGTTTTCTTCATTATCATGGGTTAGAAGAAGAAGCTGTGGCTATGGCAGACAAATTTAAGACTTTTTGGGAACAATTAGGTATATATTTTTTAATTTTAATTATTTATTTTGTAAATTAAGATGAAGCTCAGAAATTGGCAAGTAAAGATCTGAATGTAGCTCAAATTGTGCTTGAAATGACCTTAGAACGTAATCAACCAGACGAATCTGGAATTGATAATGGAAATGGGGAAAATTTGACATTAAATGAGGCAAAAATTCAACGTTTAAATCAATTAGTGGATGAGGCGCTTCGTATTAATCCATTAAATGTTGATCCTTTGGTAGAATTAATATGCATTTATAAATTTTATTTACGTTATGTGAATTTAGATATTTCTTGTTTCTACTTTCCTAAGAACTGAACAACTAGAAGAAGCAACAAATGCTATGGAGAAGGCAAAACAATTGGATAAGGATCATAAATTTATTAAGTTTGTTTTAATGTTAAAAAATAGGTTTTAAAGTCTAAACGGCTTTTGAAAGGAGAAAAGATTTTCTGGTAGACAGATTTGATTAGAAAACAAAATTTTAATAGAGAATTCATTAATTTTCATTTAGATATTATGAAACTTATATTAATTTTGTAACGGCACTTCGTAGTGGAAATACTGCAGATATTCATAGACATGTACTTGCTATGGAAAAAAATTTCAAGGATTCCGATAATCCTCCAGTGTTTGCTCTGATGATGCATGTCAAAGTATTAAATATAAATTAAACTTAAATATCTTTTTATTTCCTTAATAAGATTGGCATTCTATTGCAAAACAACGAAATTGCTGTTGAATCAGTTAAAAAAGCAATCGAATTAATGCCTAATTGTTCTGCTGCTATTTATCTTTCTGGGTTTAATTATTTAAATATTCTCTAATAAATTATAAAAATTTAGAGTTTTGGAACCTCCCCCGAGTGAGAGAATGAGTCAAAATAACTTTGAGGCTTATTTTCAAAAAATGGAGAAGACAATGAATAATGCTCTAGAAGCTGATCCAAATAATTGGGAACCATACAGGATGCTTGCTAAAATGCAACTTAATAAGTGAGGAACTTTTTAAAATTAAAACAAAGTTAATTTGTTAATTTAACTTTGATAAATTAAAAAAAATTTTAGGCAGAACATTCATGAGGCAATCAAGTTTTATGATAAGGCATTGGAACTTGCTCGCGTGAAGGACGAAATTAAAATCTTAATGAAGGAAAAACTTTTTATTGAAATGGAAGAAAAGAGACGCAACAATAAAAAACTTCCAAAACGACTTGCCACCGTTTAAGTTTTCACTTATTTATTTTTAAAGAAATTTCTTTGGTTCTTTTCGGTTATTTCACACCTCACAAATTAATTTGGGTGGTAAGATCATCAACATGGTTCGTCGAACTGAATCGATTGATATAAAAATTGCTAGATTAAAGCTTTGATTAAATAGCAGGGGGTGTGACATAGCATAAAAGTACCAACTTTTTTAATCTACAACTTTGAGAATAAATATTTATTACTTCTGGACTTACATTAGTTTTAGAAGAAAAACAAAATAAGAAAATAACTTATTGTTAAGAAATTCCAAAAGAAAACTTTGAATTTTATCTTAACCTTTCAAATAATTTTACAATTAAATAAGTTTAAATATTCAACTTTATTATCAGTTATTACTTCAACCATTTTTCGTTGTCCTTAAGATTTACAAAAATTATCACCAATTCCCTTCATATGTTAGCTATTCGGTTTTATTGGACTTGTCTTAAATTGAAAATATTAGTTAAGGTTTCAAGGAAAAGACTAACCTCGAAAAATAACAACTTTTCTACATTCTCTATAGGACTATTGACTTGTTGTCGCATAACAAAACTTCCACTTTCATGTTCCAAATCTGCAAAGATACGATCTGCATCATCTCCAATTGACAATGAGTGTTCGATTTGTTCAAATTCATGTTCGTTTTCTTTTTCATCCTTTATATTGTCCAACTGAAGATTCTTTGAATATAACAATTAGATAGTAAGGGAAATTTTTAAAATTCGAAGAAAGTTTAAGAGACGGAAATCTCATTGATAATATAATTATTTAAGGAAGAATTCAAAACAATTTTAAAATACCCATGAAAATTGCAAAAATTCAACCTTAAAGAGCAAAGCATCGTCTGTTGAGTTATCTGATGAGTGAATAAATCGTTTCTAAAAATTTAAATATACAAGTAAAATTAAAAGGAAATACATTTGAAGTAGATCGACTACTGCTATTTTCAGTACTGTTTTGTCCATGAGACTTTGACAAATAAAAATCCTCCGACGAATAACTGTAACAGTTAGGACTTGAGCTCGATGAAGATTTTGTATAATTTTCACCAACAGGCCGAAAGACGTTTTGAATATCTGGCGAAGGAAATATTTGTGTGTTTCGACTCCAAAATTTTTCAACATCATGGTTAGGGTTGGGATTCCTTAAAATAAAAGAACATTTATAGAAAATATTTTATAAGGATTGAGTCGTTAAAATCGATCTTGCTATGAGAGAATTTTTTTAGAATTAGAATTTGGCAAATTTTACTTGTTTTATTAGGTCAGGCAAACTAGGCTTAAACATAAAACTAGATATTTCTTACCAGTCATCCGGCGGCAAAGAAAATTCAGCTTCATCAAAATTGACAGGTCGGAAAATAGCCAATTCATCGACCGACCAGGTAAATTTGACCTAAATATAAATTTATCAAAAATTATTCTCGAGACCAATAAACCTCTTCAGTCGATTCCTTTATTCGCGGTTTACAAATTTTTCTTTTATAAATTCCAGGCGTAACAAATACTGAACTTGTTCCATTTGAAGGTGGAGTTTGCGAAGGTCCAATATCCTTATCATCTTTTGGTGATAAATGAATTTTGTGACGTTTAAATGCATTTGTGTGAGATTCAGATTTGCCGATGCCTTCATCTGAGTCGTTTTCTTCTTTGAAGGTAGAGACACCATTCACTATCGAATTGGACGTTGTTCCATTCATTTTTAAATAAAATATTAATTCTAGATCTGTATAGAGATTTAATAGAAAAATTAAATGAATCTTGAAAAGTATGGTAAAAGATCGCGATTAATACAAAAATATGAAAATAAACAAGAAAATTCAAAACCTTTAATAAATGCATTTTTATAAAAATCTTTAATAACAAAAATGTTATAAAGAGATCAATTGAAAAATTAATTCTTTTATTTAATTTTAAATTAATATTTTCCATACAAACATCAATAAAACAATATTAGTGAGTAGGCTCATATCCACTAATACCGGGAATTCCAGTTGGCACAAAACGCTGATAGGCAATATAACGCTCAGCAAAAAATTCTTTAAAATTATAAATACTAAAATAATTAACAAAATAAATACCAATAAGATAGCGTTCTTCCTCATATATTCGTTCTTCGAAGAATCGATAAGACACAATAGCATAAGAAATTACACAAATTGGATTACAAAGGACTAACTTAAATTTAAAAACAAATTTTAAAATAATTTGAATATTTACTTGAGTACCAATTGACCACATCATCCAACCCAAATAACCTAAAAATATAATTCTTAATAAAGAGAAAAATATAATAGAAACCGGGGTGCCGGACTAACGCATAAACACCATCAGTGCAAAGACTGTGATTCCTGCTGCGACGAAATGATATCTTTAAAAATAATTATTTTAATTAAAAATTTATTTTAAAGTGAAACTTGATGTGTAAAGCCAATAGAAGCATGACACATAGCCAATTTTCGAAAGATTTCACCCAGTATGCAAAGAATCAATCCGGCAAGAGAAACAAATGGAGAGTAGAATGCTGCAAATGATGTACTGAAATAAATTTTGATCAACTTTAAATTTTTCGAAAATTTAAAGCATTTTAAATTTAATTTCTCAAAAATATCCCAATTAAAAAATTACTGGGAAGTATCCATAAACGAGTCCAAAATTCAATCCACGAGCACATTGCTGCTGTCCAATAAGCCCAGGAATGATTTAGAAGAAAAGAATCAGGCCGAAGTGAATCAGGATTAGAATATGCTTAGAAATAGAATTTTATTATTAGAATATTTATAAAAAAATTAACCTGTCATGAGAAATTCGCTAAAATGAAAAAGGCAAAACAATATAACATATAAACAAAAAGTGATCACGTCAGTACGCCCCTTTTCGAATGCATCAACACTAAATTTAATTGTCCAGGCATTAACAGTGCCAAGCAGAAATGCTTGAGAAGAATACTAAATTAAAAAATAAATTCTTAATAAAAAATAATTTAAAATAATACCATCCATCGTTGACGACTATTTTTAATTAAAACAACACAGATAAATCCCAAAATTGCAAGAAGAAAAAAAGATATAAATATATTTGAATTGTATCGTTCAAATATTGGAATAAAACAATTTGGAAGTAAATAAGCGAATAAAGAAACTCGAACACGAATGTCTTTCAAACAATAATTTAATTGTTTAAATCTTGCACTAAAAAAGAATTATTAGAACTTTAATATTTAACTAATTCGAGTAATTTTAAAAAGATGTGTTGAGATATGCGATCATATTCGCCGTTTCTGGTATTACTTTGGCATTAATACGAACATGCATGACACCCCGGTTTTTTATATTTAAACTATAACTTTCCAGCATATTTAAAATAATTACTTACCTCGATTTATTTCGATTAGCTGAATCATTCCAATTTTTAGTAAATTCGCGCATCCGCAAAAGTTGAGTCTAGGGAACAGAAATTAAAACAATGATAGAAAATACAAAAAGATTTAGTAACTATAAAATAATTTTTTTAATTTCTGAATTTTTTTTAAAAATAATAAAAAATTTATATACAATTTATACAAAAATTTCAGTAAACATTACAAAGTGTCAAGTATTTTCTCTTTACTCCTATCATCATCTCTACTCAACTCTGTCGCGTCATCGATTGCTTCAATCCTTTTTAATTTTGCTTTATCACGTTGGTGGTCGGTATTAGATGTATTAGAATTGTTCTTCTCTTTTCTTTGTTTTAATTGACACAGAGCTGGCTAATAATTAAAAGAAATTATTCGAATACCTTTCTTAAATTTTATACCGTTATAAGAGGAGTGTCTAAAACAGAATTATGCTCTTTTAATGGAACAGCAGAATAATACCGAACAAAATCCATCAGTGAAGCAAAAAGCATTTGTGTTTGTGCAAAGCCATAACCTCCAGAATGGTCAATTGTTGTTCTAGGATCACGATACTCAACCAAACAGGAATGCTTGAAGTGATGAAAATTAAAAGAAGAGAAATAAAAAACAAACCACATTTCCGTCTTTTGATATTTCTAAAGCGTAAAAACCAATACGCGAACTACTAGGCCTAATAAGAAAAATGCCATCAGTTGAAGCATTTGAATTGTCAAAATCATTCATTAGAGAACGAATAAGCGCTATTGATTCATCCTATTAATGAAAAAATTAGCAAAATAAAACAACCAAACTTTAATTGCTTGATGCCACAACCAACATTCACAACACCAGTTAGACATTGGCAATGAAATTCTAAGTAAAAATGTGCTCAAAGTGGAAGGTTCCGAATCAAGCTAAAGAGAAATTTTGAATATTTTTAAAAAAGCAGTTAGATGTTAAAAATAAAATATACCGCAAGCGAAACACTTTGAACAACTCTATCCAGTTGGGCGTGTGTAACTTTCTGTTTTGACATTTCAAGAAGTTTATCTCGATATTTTTCACATTTTCTGAAAAAAATAATATAAAAATAACTAAAAATAAAATGTAAACTTGTGTAATTTAAGCAGTAAAGGTTTTAATCTTCCAAGTTCTTCATTGATTTTTTGAAGAGAAAGTCCTATATTTTGAATTGCTGCCCTCATTAAATTTTGGGCCTTTCCAATTTCTTCCATCCTAAAATCAATAATTCAGGAAAATGTATTTACGATACCTCTCTTCCTGCAATTCAATATTTATTGTAAGAGATTCACGATCACGGTCATTGAGATCTTTTTCTCCGGATATTGTGCTAAAATAAGAATTTCTAGCAAATTTTTTGAATTCAAAAAAATTCCATACGTTTTCAATTCGGCAATTTTCCGTTCAAATATTTTTAAAGCATCGGCGTAGGCAGATTCTGTACGTTGTTTCCGATTATACTCCTCATTTAACGCTAATTGCTGATTAAATAACTGATCATAACGTCTAGAAACACGATCATATTCAGCATGAATAGCCTAAAAATTTAAAGAAAACATTATTTACACTGAATTCTAGGACCTCAAATGTGCATTTAAGTAAACTAACACGATAAGAGGGATCTATCGTTGAATCTGACTGAAAAATAAAAAATAATTATGAATAAATGAAAACCAATGAACCTTCATTGAATTCTGACAAGTTAATGATTGTGGCGATTTAAGTGGATAGAGCAAACAAGTATCAAGTTTCTCATTAAAATCTCTTAAAGAGCAAGTTTGATAAAATTGAACAAGACTGGCCATAGAATCAAAATCCATAGAATCTTGAGTAAAACCACATCTACCATTTTCCACCTTAAAAGAAAATTTGATTTAATAAAAATAATTTACAAGAATTTTGATAAGTTTGTTAGTTCCATCAATACGCAAAGTTAAAGTATATTGTCCTTTTGTTGAAGCATCTCGTACAGCAAAGGTACCATTTTGTTGGTTCTGTCAAATAAAGGATATAAACCAGATAAAATTTAAAATTTTTTACTTCCATCGCAGCGCTAATTTCTTCTTTAGATGCTGCACCCCAATACCAACAATACTCTTCCAATGTTTGTGAATTTAACATTGAATTATTAGTCATCCCAGAAATGCTATTATCAGACAATGAAGGAGTTAAAGAAGAACTGTGTTGTGGTTGTTCGAACATAACGTGAAAATTGAGAAATGTTTGTAGAAAGAATTAAGATCTATTAAAGTTCTTAAATTTAAACAATTAAAAGTTTAAAGAATAAAAAAACATGTAACAAAGCCGAAATTTTTTGTGACAATTTTCACTGGTGTTACGACAATTGCGGATACGCACATGCGGATGCGACAATTGCGGATTAAAAATTTTTTAAAAATTTTAAAAATGATCGAAATGATATCCCGTTTTTTAGTCCGGACTGTCAGTTTCAGACTTCTGACGGTTCCCGAATCATTTTTAGACAAATGTGGCACTGAAAACCTTAAAAAATCTTAAACATTTTAAAAATTTTATATCCGCAATCGTCGCTTCCGCACGTGCGTATCCGCAATTGTCGTACCGCCTTTTCACTCAACTGTAGAACGCGAAAAATTTTACTTACTATTTCGTCTCTCTTTATTTCTCTAACCGCTCCCATTATTTTTCACCTTTCTGTAAAATTGAGTTAAAACATTGAAACACAATAGTTCACCGTTCATAATTGTTTGATCTAGATTTCGACAAAAGAAGAATATCTTCAGCTAATAAACCTCTCAAAAACGTGGAATACTCTTCCTGTTAAATAAAACTCAAAGTGGATATAGTGTTATAAATAAGTAGAGACAGCTAGAGAAAAAGAGGGATTTGGGTAATTTGTTATTTTGTTGTTCACGCGGTATCTAAATGATTTTCTCGATTTTATTTTTAATTGTTTACTTTTTAAGTATTAAACCTTTTATTTTGATCTTTTATTTAAAATAAAAAATATATTTGTTTTATTTTTTACAAAAAAAATATGGCTGAAAGTTCATCCAAAGGCGACTCTGTTCCAAAAAAGTGGGCTTGCACTTATTGCACTTTTCTCAATTGGGATGCTAGCATTAAATGTGTTTTGTGTTATCAACCTCGGAATAAACCAATGCTTATTGAAGGTTTTTTGTTTTTAATAATTTTTAAATGTAAATTTTAGAACTTTGTCCTGCTAATGAGTCTTCAGTGAAAACTTCAGTCGTTCACGATGAACAACTCCGTTGGCCTTGTCCAACATGTAATTATATTTACATTTAATTTCTATATCGAATGTATTTTAACAACTATTACCAAATAAATTTAAATAATTTGAAAAATCCTGGGCTTGGATATTAATTGTTTTAGGCAATAAGTCCATTTAGGGGATCTCATTTTGTTTTTTAGGTACATATATGAATTGTCAACGTACAAAACGTTGCATTCAATGTAATACTGATAGACCACTTCGTTATGCAACTCCACCATTTATCAACAACCAAGTTATTCCAATTAAGCAGACTATTATTCATACTCAGCCGCACAAGGATAATAATTCAATTTCTCGTGCACTTAATAAATGGACTTGTCAGAGTTGGTTAGTTTAGGGATTTTTTAAAATTAATTTTAAATGTCGTTGTTGTTATTTTGATTTGTCTTTGGACTGAATTTTAAGTCAAAAACGGGCCTTATTCTTTTTTCCTATATACAATTTTTGACCATAGATTTAGCTAAAATTATAAAAATCCTTTAAAAATTAATAATTTAAGTTCTCTTTAAATTTTTCAGTACATTCGACAATTGGCCAAAAGCAACAAAATGCACACTTTGTGGTCAAAAGCGTTTGATATCTCGAGTTCAAAGCCTTTCTCCACCTCAGGAAGCTGAAGTTCAGAATTTGCATCACAGGAAACGTAGTTGTGTTTTTATTTATTTTTTATTTAGGAATTAAATACAAAATTTAAAAGATTCAGGTGAAACTCAACATCAAGAAGTTGAAAGAACTGACAGTCGAGGAGATATTGATTTGGAGTTATTCAATCAGCTGGCAATCGGGAATGCTCCTAGGCATGGAAATCGACCTGAACACAATGTTAATTTTATTTTTTTTAATTTGAAAGGCAAATAAGGCGTAAAATTGGGAGAAATTTTTCTTTTAAGCTTTTTTAATTTTTGACAAATCATTTACTTGAAGAATGTGTTTATCTTAATTCTGAATTAATATAAATTACGGCTCGAATCCAGACAAAAATGAAATCTTCCACATTTAATTTTCATTTTACAATTTTTATAGAAAGACCGGCACGGATCAAAACGTAATAATGAGCAATAAAAATTGAGGGGTGGCTAGACATGTTAATTTTGTTTGTTGTGACAGTTTTCTGAGGGATTGCAAAGAAAATATTTTATTTCGACCTCATCAAATGATTGCACAAAAATATGTGCGTGTTACACCCTCTCTATTTTTGCCACAAATTTATTTTGTTTGTTCCACCGGTTTTATTTTAGCCCTTGTCAATATATTTACCAAATTGTTTAAAAAAAGCTTTTGATATGGATATTTTTTTGTTTGAATGAAAGTATTGAGAAGGTTATTTAGATTTATGTACTTGAAAAGGGATAAAAACCCTAAATTCAAAATAGAAAATGGTTAAATTCTTGCCTAATTAGAATAATTTTTTTGATAATATTTCGATTTTTGAACTGAAATTCTATTCATGGGACTATCAAAATTTCTAAATGAAATATTGTCACACTTTAATTTTAAGTAGCACTAGAAACTCACAAGGGAACATTTTGAACTGTATGTGGAAATTTTGTAGTTTTTTTTGCACCATCGTGTAGAGCATGGTCGATTACCTATTGCCAATTTCCGGCTTTTTTCCCCCTGACCCCCATTTCGAAAAGTTATAGGGGTTCAAAGTTAGACCGCTTGAGTATACTTGTACCGGTAAGACACGATTCCGTGCACACGTTTCCGTGCCCGTTATAAAGGGCACGTTTCCGTGCACAACTATGGAAATACATGAAAAACAGGGTTTTTTTTAGATTTCTGGGTTTTCTTACTCTCTACGATCTGAAAAACATGTTAAAAGGTCGCCGAATCTTTACTCTAGGCTTTTCTTGGGCTTTTTCTGGCTTAGGGGGAAGTCTTGGTCTCGACTTTTTTTCTTCAGGGAACAAAATTTTAAATAAAAAACGAGTCAACTACTTAAAATTTATCAAAAAATAAATAAAAATCATTGTCTCGTTTCACTTATTAAATATGTGGCCCTAAGGAGGGCCGTTTGGGTTACGTTTTTGTTAAAATTCCATCACCGCCTTCCGAAATTTTTGGCAAGCTCGTCACAACGGACTTCAGCAGCAACTCAGCTCAAACAGATTGTTGACAATCCGTATCAAAAATGGTCTTAAAAATAAAAAATTTTTGAAAAATTTCAAAATTAAATCTTAAAAAAATTGGAAAACCTAGTTGATTGGAGTAGTTTGTTGATGTCACCACCTTCGTTCCCTCCAAAACTACGCGCTTGAAGCGCTCATCAAGCTGAATCAGAAAGATTAACTGAAAATTTCAAAAATGAAAACATAAAAAATAAAAAATGTCAACCCCCAAATTTTCAAAAGATTAGTTGAAAAAATTACAGACAAACAAAGAAACTGATCAAAACGACAAAAAAATAAAAAATAAATCAATTTCATAACAAAAATTTCAATCTTAAGGGTAAAATATCCCTATTTTGTATGCCTGGCACGGAAACGTGCCCTTTATA
Organism: Meloidogyne arenaria; assembly: GCA_036172955.1. NCBI lineage: Eukaryota > Metazoa > Nematoda > Chromadorea > Rhabditida > Meloidogynidae > Meloidogyne > Meloidogyne arenaria. The sequence continues at coordinate 5,221,772 of JARQAB010000010.1, forward strand.
ACGGGCACGGAAACGTGTGCACGGAATCATACCCCTACAACTTATTAAAGAGAAAAATGAGACTCCATTTCTCCTTATTCCCTTTCCTCTTGTTTTCTAATCATGGTTAAAGAAAGAGAAAAAGAGGAGAGGGAAGAAAAGGAATAGGCGCGTCTACCCTCTCTCTGCTTCTCCTAATATGGATTAAAAAGGAAAGAGAAGAGGGCAGAGACGCCTTTTCTTTTTCTTTTCTCTCTTTTTTTTCTCCTTCTTTTACAAACATTGGAGAAGAAGAGGAGAGGAAAAAAAGGCGAAAAGGAGTCTCATTTTCTAAATTAATATCAAAAATGAAGGGGACTCAACCGCTCCAAAAGGCGAAAACTTTGAACCCCTATAACTTTTCGAAATGGGGGTCAGGGGGAAAAAAGCCGGAAATTGGCAATAGGTTATCGACCATGCTCTACACGATGGTGCAAAAAAACTACAAAATTTTCACATACAGTTCAAATATTTGCAATATTTGTGTATTACTCTCTTCTGCAGTTTAAAATAGGTATTAATTTGGAAGAGGAAAATAATCTTTGAATTTAAGCTTAAAATGGACTTTAATATTTGAAGAGACCAAAGTTTAATTTGTTTGAAAATAAAATCCAAGTTTATTAAGTCTATCATTTCCATAAGTTTTTGATACATAAAAAATGAAAATGTTTATTTTTTATTTATTTTTAATTTTTCAATTATTTTTATCAACTTTTGGCATTCTCTGTGTCGGTCCAGGTGCTGATAATTGCCAAAATGAATTTTATTCTGATTCTCAATGTCAACTTGTATTTCACACTAACGGGGTTGTTAACGAGGACCGCTGCGAGAATGATCAAAGTGAGCAATTTAAAACCGTAATTCCCATGTTTTGTGAGTACTGGCTTTTTCCTTTTCCCCTCCTCCATTTGGTACGATTTATATCACTAAGTCCTTTTGGGAAGCCGGTATTTTTCATTAACTCACCCAGATAACCTGGCTATATGTCCCGAACCCAGAAATATCTAAATCGCTAAAATTTTATTTTCAATAATTTAATTTGAATTTTAAGATTGGCAAACTTATTCACTTAAATGCGCCAAAACATGCAAAATTTGTTGTCTAAGGAAAAAGTTTTCTTCTTACTTTGATTTAAAAGAAAAATTGTTTTTAAGAGATCAACCTATATGTGGGAATATTGGAAATGTGAAGGTAAAATGTAAAGAAGCTAGAGAGAAATTACAAATAATTATTTATCTTTCACTTAAAGCATCTTGCCCAGAAAGTTGTGAATAAATAATTTTATAAAGTAAGAAAGAATAGATTCTCCACTAAATTCAACAATTCTTTGAATTTTTCTAATATGTAGAAAAGATAAAAAAAACTAAAAAATAACAAAAAATATTTAACAAAAAATTTCAACAAAAATTTATTAAATAATGAAATCTCAAAGGATACACTTATTTAAAGCATTATTAACAAATAAATGTCTTTTGATGGCAATATTAATAATCTAAAAAATAAAAATAAATTTTATGTGTACTTAAAAGATAATTGAAGACTACCCAAATTAAGCCAAAGTCCCAAATTTTTGAAAGACTAACGAATTCTTTTCCTAATTATAGTAAATTGTGAGGAAGCTGCTTTATCAGCAACCCCCGAAAACACAAAGAATATATCGGGTTGGTTAGGCACGGCAAGTTGTGTTCTGAATCGGACCTTTTCCACGATGGTTCTATTCAATCTCTTTTCAATAGAAAAATATTTTGATAAATGTCCAAGAAGTGAAAATATTTTGAGAGAAAAATTTTTGTACTAAAGCCTGGTTCCCAACAATTATTCAACAATAATTATTTTAATTACCTCATCTAATAATTCTCCATCAATATCATTTGGATAAGACTTTGAAAATGAAGGGGAACAACACATACTTAATAAATTAATATTTCCATTTGGCCCAATAATAATTTCACAAAAATCATTATTATAAAGTTTGCATAAATCTGCAGGGGGATCACAGAGAAGAAAACGCTTTGAAAAGAAGAGAATTTTTTTGAAATTAAAATTAGTATACCTACTTGTTTTTTCTCTTGATTTTCAAATGTGCAAATAAAAAAAGGTAAATAAGCTAATAATTTTTCTAACTTTAACGGTTTATTTTCACATTCAGGTTTAACAATCCGGACCTTAAAAAATTAATTAAAAAATATTTAATTTTTGAATTAACAAATTTTTGCTTTTAACTATCTTACCAGAATAAAAAAATGGGGTGTGGATTTAACAGAACGGGAAAATCCTAAAAAATTGGAACAGAAAAAAGAAAATTCTTCAGGCGAGTCCCCAAAAATTAATAAATTCAAAATTTTAATTTTAGAATAAAAAAACCTTTTCAATATTAAATTCTAAAGGAACTTCCTCTCCAAGTAAAAAATCATCATCCTCAGCAAATAAAGTTTCAGATAAAGTTGTAGTTTTGTATTCAATAAATATTGGAAGGCTAAAAAAGAATTTTTTAAATTAAAAAAATAAAAACCGAGTATTTAAAAGAGCAGCCTGTATAGCTGTTAATATTGCATCTAATAGAAAACCATCCCAACTGAGAACCTAAAAAATACTAAAAATTGTAAAGCAGGAGAACAAAGGGAGTTTTTTTCACCCACGGCCCTCCAAAATACTCATGGCGTAATATAAAAAATCCTAAAAAATTGGTCCCCAAAAATTAAATTCAAAATTTTAATTTTAGAATAAAAAAAAATAAAAAAAATTTTAGAATAATAAGTTTTTAAAAGGAAGAAATTTTTAACTCAAGGCGTTAAAAACCGAAGACTTTTTAAAAAATCGCCAAAAATATAAATTTTGCTGAATTTTTAGGGAACAATTGCCTATAACTCTACCAGTGAAATAACACAATTAGCCCAGAAAATAAACTAAAAAAACCATTATTTTTAAATGTAAAGTCCATCTGAGTTGAAATTTTTTTGAATTTTTTCCTTCATTTTGAGTAAAAACAATCAATTGTTCTGGAGAAATAAGACAAGAATCATTTCCAAGTAATACACGTAAATGAGCTTTTGAATGCTCTAATAAATCCTAAATTGAAAAAATGCACTATAAAATAGTTAATTAAAAGTCGAAAATTTGAAAAGAAATATGCAGTTAAAAATTAAAAATATTTAAATTAATTTTTGTTTTCTTTTTGAAGGGAGAAATTTTTTTTAAAAATTTCAAAAAAAAAACAAAAACCTTCGGAACACTCTCCATTGCTTCAATTTCCCATTTAAATACAGAATCGTCGGAATCTGGCCCCAAACTCAATTTAACATTGCAAGAAATATAAGTACCTCCTTGTTGAACATTTACAGAAGACTTTTTAAAGTTTTCTTTTAATCTCAGAAAAACTTTTAAAAAATTTACCTGATAATCACTTACATTCCCTCTACATTCAATTAAAGAATCTCGAAACGAATTAATTGTTCTTCCTTCAGGATAAATTCCTTCAACGAGGAATTTTTTAAAATAATCAAAAGGATCGAGCCGTTTAAGTAATTGAGAATTTTCTGACATTTCTTTAAAATATTTTTTACTGAATTTTATAAATAAATAATTTTATAGGTTTACTAAATTTATTATTCCATAAAAGTTATTAAATCTATAATATTTAGTATATATTTTAAAATAATTTAAAACTTCTTTTAAAAAATAAAAACAATTCAAAGAAATTTAAAAAAATTCGAAGAAAAAATATTTCAAAATAATTTTGCACTTTTTCAATCTTTAAAAGTGGCCCGCACCCTTTTTTGTATCATGATTATTAATGCACTTTTAATGCCGCCTAAAAGATTAATGCACTTTAATGCCGTCTAAAAGAAGCAAAATACGCCGTTTATCCTTATACAAAAATAAAATGTTACATGCCCAAAAGGGCGCGCGGCTATAAAGACGAAAAGCCATAACTAGCTGGAAAATTTCTGGCTCTTATCAATTTTGGTACCAATCTCTTTAGATCGATGAGAGTAATCGTTTAATACTAATTTTGTTAGAATTTGGAAAATTTGAAGAAATTTATGGCTTTGCGCCTTTGTGGTTGCGCGCCCTTTTGGTCTTTCTCAAATAAAATAAAATATGTAAGTTGGTATGTCCTTTTGTGAGAATCACATTTTATTTTTGTATAAGGGGGGGGGATAAAAAGTGTGGGATTTATTATTAATTATCTTTATTAATTTTTTTATTTAAAATAAATAAATAATAAATAAATGTATTTTTTATTTCTTTGTTTTATTATTTCAATAAATATATTAATTCTTTGTCAAGCAATTGGAAATCAATCACTTTTGTATAATAAATTTTCGTGTATGTTTATTTAATAGAATTTAATCTCCTAATTTTAATTAAGTGTCAGGTTCATCTTTTCTTTTAAATGGAATAAAAAATAATAATTTAAATAAAAAATTGGATTTTTGGGGGATAAATAAAAATTTTACAAAAGGAAAATTATTCTCTGTTAATCCTTTAAATAAAAATAATTTTGTAATAAAAAATGGAAGTGATGATAAGCAAATAAAAATTAGATTGGCAAAATCTGAGGATGCTAAAGCTTTATTCTCGTTAATTAAAGAATTGGCAGAATTCCATAAAATGTCCAAAACAATTCGAATTTCTGCCGAACAAATTGAAAAAGATTTAAATTCCGGGTTTATGCATTCATTGATAGCATTTGGAGATAAAGGGGAAGTAGCAGCTTATGCTCTTTACTATCTTTATGGATCCAGTACTAAAAGCATAGGTAAAGGTGGTAAAAGTGTAACGTTTTTATATAAATTCACAATTTCTTTAAATTATTATCTAGAATTTAAAATTAAAATTAAAGTAATTAAAGTCTCCTCGATAACAGTCATTAACAAAACTTTTAAGTCTTCTAAATACACAAAACTTTTCTAAAATTAATTAATCACAAAGAGAGAATATCTGTACAAAATTTCATAGTAGCTACAATGAACATTAACTCTTGTTTAGGTCAAATAATGCACCTTGAGGATATTTATATTCGCCCACAGTTTCGTCGAAAAGGGATTGGGTTTTTATTGTTGGAGGAATCCGCTAAAATAGCTTATGCCGAAAACCTTCCTTTTATTGAATGGCAAGTATTGCGTTCAAATTATGGGGCAATTAAATTTTATAAAAAACTTTCTGGATTAATTGACGAGACTGACGGGAAAGAAGAAAATAAATGTAAGTTATGGCGTTTATCTGCTCAGTCATTCGATCATGTTTTGCAAAAGGAAGCAAAACAGAAGGAAAGTGGCGAAGAATTGATAAAAGAAATTTATTTGGATGGAGGGGAAATCTCTGAAAATAATTCTTTTTATCTTGCTGAACAATGGAATATTTTGATTGCCTCACAAAAAAATGGAGAGGAAGAGGAAAACAAAGAACTCCTCCTCGATAAACAGTCGTTAGCAAAACTTTTAAATTCTGGACTTCTTGGAGTTATTGTTGCAAAGAAGAAGGAAAATAATAAAATTGTTGGAATGGCATTCTTCCATAGAAAAGGTTATTCGACATGGCAAGGACGTTTCCTTATTTTGGATAATATTTTTGTTGTGGATTCTGAAAAAGAAAAGGGAATTGGGACTTCAATAATGGCAGAATTGGTTAATATTGCACAGAAAATGGAAGCAAATAAAATTCAATGGGAAACAAATGAGGAAAATAAACTAGTTGATTATTTCTTTAAATCATTAAATGCTGAAAATTTAACTGAAAATGAAGGCTGGTTGATATATCGTTGGTATTTTAATAAACAAAAATAGAAAAATATTTGAAGAAAAGAATTGTTATTTGGGGGAAAAAAGAAGAAAAGAAGAAGAAAATTATATTAAAAGAAAATAAATTAAAAAATAAAATTTACTGAACACTTTTATTTAAAAATACATATCTTTTTACTTTTTTACTTTTCTTTAAATTTAAATTGACATTTTTATATTTCATTAAATTAATAACTTTTAAATTAATGGGAATTCAATAAAGTTGCGTAAATGTAAACTATGCTTCTTTAAGCAATTATGCGCTTAACATGACACTTAATAAACCTAATTTGATTGTGATTAGATATAGAACAAATTAGAGACCGGACTCGAGTGATCGTTCGATAATATCGATATCGAAAAATATCGACGATATTTTTCGATATTTTTTCCAGACGGGGGAAGTTGTACCAATGACGGGGGAAGTTGTACCAATGACGGGTAGTTGTACCAATGACAGGTCTAATCCACCAATATCCCTCGATGCCACGTAAAAGTTCCTTGATCTTCACCTTAATCCCTCAAAATCCCCTTATATCCCTCTTACTAATTTTAAATCCCATTAAACTGTGGGGACTGATATACAAGGGAGACTGAACCGTGCAGACTGATGACTCAGGCAACTAGAGCTGGACCGGATCCCGGATCCGGAACCCGGATTTGGGACACATCAGACACATCATTTGGGACACATCAGACATCAGATTTGGGACACATCAGACACATCATTTGGGACACATCAGACACTCCAAACCGGCCGGAGTCCGGTTTGGCGCCTGTTACTACTTTTAATGTAAAAGAGAAATAAAACTTTAGGCCAATATATTAAAATTTAAAAGAAATTAATATCGAAAAATATCGAACAATTTATCGTTCGATATATCGATATCGAAAAATATCGACATCGATATATCGATATTTTCCATCGATATATCGTATCGATCCGATCTCTAGAACAAATCGATTATTTGGAATTCAAATTCGACCGAGTTTTTTGCGTATTTACTGATTAAAAGTATTCTCTTCAACTTTGTGTTTAATATTTTCCAATCTCTAAATGTGACAATATTGAAGTTTTTATAATTTTTAAAAAGTTTTTAAATATTTTAAAAACAAAGTACATAAAAGTAAAAATAAAATAAATATTCTCTCATTAAATTATTAAATTTCAACACGGATTTTTAGTAATAACACCAGGACAACGGTCATAACAAAACATAACCGTACATAATCGTTTTGCACGTAAACGAACATTTGGATCTCTAAATAAATAAAAAAGAATATTTAATTATTTTAAACTTACAAAACTTCAACTTCAGCCAATTCAGCATTGTTTTCAGTCAGAAAAGCTTCATAAAATAAAAATAATTGAATTAAAACAAAAAATTGGAAAAATATAAATTTATTCATTTTTTTATTTAAATTTAAAAAATATTTTTGGAAACAATTTTGTTAAAGAAAAATAAATTTCTTTAAATACTCCAAAAATTAATTCATTAAAGTATTCCCTTACTAATATATTTTATTTAAATTATTTTATTTATTAATTTCCTACAAAGTACTAAATAATAACCACTTTTATTTAAATCGGGAGAAATTCTTCTAACATTTTTAATTAATTAATTAGTAATTTATTATCCAATTAATTACTAATATTTTTAATTAAAAAAATAACATTTTTGTTTCTATTTAAATGAACAAATTAAAAAGAAAACTATAAAATAATGCTTTCCAAAATTCTAAATATTTTAATTATTTTAATGTTTTTATTATTTAAAAACATATTTTCAATTCCAGGTAATTTAAAAATAAATAAATTTATTTTTAAATTAAAGTTTATATCGAAACACCTAATGAGGATTTGCATCGATTTGTCCGGACAGTAATTTGTTGCTATGGATGTTGTGATAAAGATCCGTGGCCTGGAAAATAATTGAAAGGGAATTTTGGATTGAAAGAATTAATTTTGGAAGAAATTAATTTTAATTTAAAAAATTAAATTAGTTATTTCATAATTAACGAGAAAAAGTTCTTTTTTGGTTACTGTATAGAAGCAGAAATGACGTAAAAAAGCTTATTGTAGCACTTTTAAGTATTTTTGTTTGATGTAATTTACAAAAATAAATTGTCTAAATTTTGTTTTTATCTTTTCTTGTTTAATCTTTAATTAATTTTATATCTTTTTTATTTGTCAAGGATTACAGTAATTAATTGAAATGTCTTTTAAATGGGGGGAGGGGGGGGGGGTATTTAAATGGAAAAATAATTTTAAATTAATTAAATATAATCCCCAAAATTTAATTAAATATTAATTTAAATTAAAATTTAATTTAAATTAAATTCCTTGTAAATTAATTAAAACAAAAAATGTATTTGATTACATTAATTTTTATTTTTGTCTTGTTTATCGTTTTTGTTGATTGTGGAATATTTCAAATACCAGCTTTACAAACAAAAAATTATTTAGGTATTTTTATCAAGTTCCCCCTTCCAAAAAATTTATTTTTATTTATTTTTAGCCCCACCATTAAAAACGTCCATCAACAACAGCAACCTCTCCTTTTTCTTCCCTTCTTTAAAAACAAAAAATAGCCCTCCAAAAATATTTTCTTTAAAAATAAATTCATCAGAAACAAAAAATAAATTAAAAAATTTAAATAAATTTCCTTCAATTTTTCCAAAAAATTTTAAAAAATCAAAAATTTCTTCTTCTTCTTGGAATAATAATTACCCTACAGAAGAAGAAGGAGAAAACTATCCCTCCCATTCATTTTTTAATAAATCTAATAAAATAGCCAAAATACTTGTTTGGGAATTTCAACTTTATAAATTAAATGAGAAATTGGAGGAGGGGACAAATGATTGGGGACAACAACAATTAAATAAAGAAGAAAGAGCTAATGTTATTTTAATTTCTGAATTGTTTAGTTGGTTAACATTAAAAGAACATTTTAATGTAAATTTAAAAAAAGCTGTTGGATTATTAATTGCTTTGAGGGAAAGTGACAGAATTTTACAGAATGCCAATTTTCTTTGTAGTGTTTTTAATTATTTAAAAAGAATTGAGGGGGAAAAAGAATTACTTAATCGGTGGACTTTGGATGAATTAAAAATTAATTTTTGGAATGTTTTGGAAATTGAGGAGGTTTTTTATTGAAATTATGTATATGTAGAGATATTTAAATAAAACTTCTCTTTTAAATTACCGTAAATGTTCTAATAGAAGCCCGGCTCAAATAGAAGCCTATGCCCCATTAGAAGCCCACCCAATGGGACTCATTGAAAAATAGACGCCCAGGGCCTCTATTGGAACATTTATGGTACATTTATATTTTATGGTAATTTTATGGAAATACATAATGTAATTAGAATAGAACAGTAAAAATGTTTAGGGTCTTCCAATTAATTGAAAATATCGAAATTAATCGAGAGTTGTTGTGAAGAGGTTCTGGCTAATTCTTATTTATCTTCATTAATATTTTTTCAGTTTCCCTAAACCAATTTTTTATTAAAGAATTTATTCAGATTTTTAATTTTAAAATTAAAGCAAAATGAGGACATTTTGTTAAAAACTTCCAAAGTTTTAAATTTGCTCAGTTCTGGAGATCAACTTATTCAATTATTTGAAATTGCAGTTTTATGTTTCTCTAATAAAGAAAATGGAAGAGAATATATAAATAAATTAATTGACCGAATAAATATTGCAAAACAATGTAAATTAAATTAATTTAAAAAGAAATATTTATTTTTTTTGAAGGGACTAAAATTGTAGGAAAATTTCTTAAAAAAGTAAACAATTTTAAAGAATGGAATAATTCTGATATTCGATTGGAACAATTTAAAATAGATCCAATTTTAATTGAAAATTGTTGTGAAGAAGAAGAAGAAGAAGAAAATAATTAGAAAGAAAAAAATATTTTTATTTTATTTTGCTTGAAATAAATTAAATTTATCGAAATTTTTTTCTTAACTAAGAATTAGGATTAACAGAAAACTTTTAGTATTATTTTAAGATTTCAAACTTTTAAGACTGGAACAAAACAAAAGTCAGAAATAGCAATTCCCCACTTTTTTTTGGTTAGTGCCGAAAGAAGCTGATTGTGTTCTGAAATTCTTTTATAAAAATACAGAAAACCCCCAAAAATGACAAAAAATATATATATAATTTACTTCAAAATGATTCTAAATAAATTTAAAAAGTGCATTTTTTAATATTTTAAATTTATTTCTAAATAATTCTTAATTAAAAATTATTGGGCAGTCTTTGAAAATCTTTCAAAATAATTATCAAAAGTGCATATAAAGTACATATAAACATTTCAATGGAAAAGTGCATCTTTATGTAATATTTTGCACTTTTTAATTATTTTATTACTCAAGATGATGAAAGAAATATTTTTAATTAAATCATTGTTTTGAATATTTAAATATATACATATATATAAATAAAGTAAAAATAAAGTAAAAATTAAAATAAAAAAATATATATATTTAATTAATTAAAATGTTGTATTCTTTAATTATTGGGAATATTATTTTAATTTTGTTTGCTTTTTGTGATTCAACAAAAATAAATCCAACACTTTTGTGTTATCATAATTCTCCAAGTTTGTTTATTTTTTAAACAAAAAATTTTTTCTCATTCCGTCTAATTATGAAAACATTTCCCTCATTCAAAATTTATTTTCATGTTTTCTCAACAGTTCTTTCTTAATTAAATTCCAAAAATAATTTTCAATTAAAAATTTAAGTGGTTAGCTCTTCTTCTTTATTTCACCAAAAAATCCAAAAATTTCTTTTAATTTGAATAAACGTTTGGAAGAATTAAATATGGCAACTAAAAATAAAAATATTTATAAAAGAGGGAAAGTTTATTCTTCCAATCCTTTTTCTAAAATAATTGAAATGACAAAAGGAAAAAATGAAATTGAAAAGGAACAATTAACACAGGTAAAATAAAGAGAAATTAATTTATATTTTACTCAAAAGTAAACTCTAAGATTTAATTTTTATATTCAATTAGGAGCAAAAGGATTTGGTTAATTCTTTGACAATTGAATTAGACAAAATATTATATAAAAATTTTGAAGAAGAAGAAGAGAAACATAATATTGAGGAGGTGAAGAATGCTGAAAATAAAGTGGAAGAATCACTGCCAAAAGGGTTAAAATTAAATGATTTGGAAAATATTAAAATGATTGCTAAATTTATGAATAAATTAACTCTTTCTGAACAGCGAAGAGTTAACTTTCCCAAAGCAATAGAACTTTTAGTTGCTTTACATGAAAGTGATCGAATTATTGAAAATAAAAATAAAATATGTGATAATAAAAATTTAATTTATTCGAAAAAAGGTAAAGAGCGAATGGAAGGAATTGAGGAATATTTGCGTGATATTGTTAATATTAAAAAGGCAAAATTTTTATAAATTTAAGGAAGGTGTTATTTAATTAGTCTTCCTCATGTCTCTCGGTAATTCAACGGTGAAGGAGGGAAATTCCCTCAGCTCCTTCTACTTCTCTTCCAAAATAAATAAATTTAATAAATATATATAACTTATCCGCTGTGGAGATCCCAGCGAATTAATTTTATGTCTTAGTGATATTTAAACTCTTTTCCGACTTTGAAATTTTACAAATTATTTTTTTAATTAGGAAGACGGCAAAAAAGAACTTTTTGTAAATGCATTAAATTCTCTAGAAATAATTGAATCGGGATATCCAACAATTAAATTCTTTGAATTTTTAATAGCGGCTTTACCTCATCTTGTTACCGATGAAAAAATAATTGTGGAAAATATGAAGGAAACGTTGGAAGATGCTAAAATATGTAATTATTATTTTAATATTTAATAAAAATAAAATTTGATACTAAAAAAGAATCCTAAAAGATTCCAAAATATTTTGAGAGTGATAAAAAAAGTTTCTAAAAAATTACTGTTTGTTGGGTAAATAGAGAAAAGATATTACAAGATCTTTAAATTTGCTCACACCGAAAACTCAATTATTATACCAAATATTTTAATTTTTTTTTTAATTTTCAGGGGTGGAGATTAGTATAGAATATCTGAGTCAAAAGATGAGTGAATAAATAAAGATATAAGAAAATATGACAGAAATAAAATGAAATGTTTTTGTTCGCTAAATTGAAGTTAAATCTAAATTAATTTTTTATTATTTAATTTATTTTAATTCATTTCACTAGGAAATTTTAAATATTAAATATATTATCAAATTCTTTATAATACGTAATATGTGAGTCCACCCCTGAAGACCTACACCCCCAAGACCTACACCCTGAAGACCTACACCCTGAAGACCTACTGACCCTGAAGACCTACACCCTAAAGACCTATTTACCCCGAAGACCTACAACATTTTGATCAACACAATTTTTTACTTTTTACTTCTTTACAAGTCTAATCTGGGGATTTAAAGGAGGTAAAGAGGAACTAAGAGGGATTAAGGGGGATATCGATGGATTTGAAGGTTTTAAAGGGGATAAAGAGGGATTAAGGGGGATATCGAGGATTTTGAGTATTAAAATGGATAGAGGGATTTATCAGGGTGAAGAGGATCTCTTATTTAACTTGTAAAGAAAAAAAAATAAGTAATTTGTGTTGATCAAAAAGTTGTAGGTCTTCAGGGTAAATAGGTCTTCAGGGTGTAGGTCTTCAGGGTCAGTAGGTCTTCAGGGTGTAGGTCTTCAGGGTGTAGGTCTTGGGGGTGTAGGTCTTCAGGGTTGACCCCGTAATATGTAATTGTCCATTCGTGTTATAATTATTTAATAAAAATCAAATTTTATTTTTCGTGTTTCTGTCTTCAATATAACTTTTCTACTCAATTATTTTACAAATTAAATTTTCTGTTCCAGCTTTAGAATTTAAATAATAATTATTTTTTTAATTAGGAAGAAGTTTTATTAAAAGTTTATTTTTATATTATAAACAAAGTGTGTAAAAGTATATTACATATGATTGTTTTTATTAGTAAGGTTTAAATTTGGGTATTTTTTTCAAAATCTATGAGGAGATTACGTTTTAGAATTGCTATAAAAGGAAATAAAAACACGAGAAAAAAGAATAAAATAACCCCCAATTTTTACTTAGTAAGCAATTTAACGAAGAATTTAAATTATTTTTTATTCAAAAATTTAATGTGATCTTCCATAGAATTATTCCTTTTTTCATAATAAAAGTCAAAAATGAGTAATCCATTGAAAAAATGTTTGTAGATTTTTGTAAACAAGTGGATTAAAATGTTTAGTATAAAAAGAGAAAATTCTCTCAATTTACAAAAATCACCAATTTCTTTTTACATTCATTAAAATCAAATACAATTTTTGGCCCTATCTGAATGCGGCAATCAAATTTTTTCCTTCATTTTTTCCTTTCCATATTTTTCCTTATTTTGTACAGAAAGGTCAGACTTTTTCCCTCGTTCACTTCCAATGAATTTCCCTGTGGCATGTTCAAATGTAATCATAGAGAAAGGATTAAAAGCAAAAAATAAAAAATATTACATTTTTGTGTTGTCTGACAGAAAACACGGCGTATCGGGCTAAAACGAGGAACGGACAAAACACGGACAGAAAACACGGACGGACTCGGACAGAACACACGGACGAATACGGACAGACAAAACACGGACGAACACGGACAGACAAAACACGGACGAAGACGGACAGACAAACCAAGGACGGACTCGGGTTCGTCTGTGTTTTGTCTGTCCGAGTTCGTCCGTCGGTCAGTCAAAATTTGGACACCGGTCAGTCAAAATACGGACAGAAAAAAAGTAAATACTCCTAATATTAAAGAAAAATAATCCTTTCGCGTGTATTTTCCCTACGGCATAAATCAAATATAGAGAGAATTATATTAAAAAATTTACCATTATGGAGAGTAGGAAAAAATTTGATTGCCGCATTATTTTCAGATAGGGCCCAATTTTTCATCTAAAAATGATTTTATTTCTTTTTTTAATATTAGCATCAATTTCAATTGAAGCAATAAATGAAGAGCATAATCGAGCAAAACGTTTTGAATGGCCTTGGGAAACAATTGGAAAAGAATTGTGTAAAACAGCGGCAAAATGTAGTTGTGGGTGGGCAAAATGTGTGTCATCCCCAGGATATAAAGCTAGCAATTGTTGTGGTGAAAATTATGTATGGTCCTGTTGTGGAAAGCCTGTTAATTGAAATGAGGAAGAATGAAGAGAAAAATTATTTGTAAAGGAAAATCCGTCATCGATATGTTTATATAATAAATTCAACAAAAACCGTTTCACTTTAATATATCGCTTAATGTTTGCCATTTATAAATATAAATAAATTGAATTTAAAGTATTATTTAAAACAATAAGTACAGCTGATTAGCCCCTTATATCCTTTTTGCTCATTTTATCCTTTGTGACCATTTTGAGTTTTCGTCTTAAGATGACCGAGGTGTAATTAGATTAATAGAGATTTTACAATTTGATTTTTTTATTATAAATGACATAATATCTAAAAAAATTTTTGTCACGCTTTTCGTTTTTTGGATCTTATTTGTTAAATAGTCCACCTTAAATAAGTCCACCTATTGTTTATTTGATAAGAAAGTTTATTGTAAAGTAAGGTAAATTATTATTAAATTTAATTTGATAATATATTTTTCTAATTTAAAAGGAATGAGTTCAGAAATACAAGATGGGCAACAATCATTAGCTGAAAGGGTCCAAAAAGCTTACGATTCAATGGGAAGAGGTGCAAATTTCAATCGAATAATGAAAGGGGTTTTTCTTTTAAAATATTTTATTTTAAAAATTTAAAGATTCGCAGTTTGTCTGCAAATAATGAAGGGAAATTAACTGCCGAATTTACTGTTTTAGAAGAACATGTTAATGATAAAGGAACAATTTATGGTGGATTGTTGGCTGCTTTAGTGGATGTTTTGACGGCAACTTGTGTTAAACTTGTACTTCCTGAAAGTCGAATTGTTTCCATTGAATTAGCCGTTAGGTTTGTTTAGTTTTAAATTTTTAAGAATTTGTTCGAATTTAATTTAGAAAGCTTTCTTATGTCATCTAAATTAAGATCAGGGTTTCTTTGAATTTTTTATTGACTGGATTGACTTTTGTTGACTTTTATCGTCGTTCAGACCAAGATAGTCCCTGACATCATTTTATTCCCTTATAATTTTTGAACTAAAATTTTTGAAAATCTTTTTTATTTTTAATCCCTTTTTAAATTTAAATTCAAAATTTCGTTTCAGTTATTTATCTGCAGCAAAAATTGGTGAAAATGTTTTTATTGAAGCTAATTGTGTAAAAGCTGGAAAATCAATAGCATTTACAAATGCTTGTTTTTATCGTCGTTCAGACAATTTAATATTAATTACAGCAAAACAACAATTAGCTATTTTATCAGACAAAACGAGACAAGAAAAATCAAAAATTAATGGAATTATTGAAGAAAAGAAAAAAGATTTAAAAATTATTTGGCCTTCTCTAGCTATTGATGGTGGTGGAATTTATTTGGAAAAGATGAAGGGAATATTTGCTAGTATGAGTGAAAAAAATAATTTTTACAAAAATTTGAAAAATGTAAGATTTTAAAAATTTTGGGGACTCTTTTCCCCTATAAGAATACATGTATCAGTGTATCAGAAATCTTCCTTGATTAGTTGATATTTGGGCTTTGATATTTTATTAACCCTGTTTTCAAAATAATTTATGGAAATTGAACAAAAAGATTGTAAAAAATATAAAAAATAATAAAACATATTTGGATGTCGATATATTGAATAAAGCATTGACTCTTAATTTATGAGCTAATCTAGTCACCAAATATATTTATATTTTAAATTTAGATTAATGTTTTGTGTGCAGAACCTCCTTTTCTTGTAATTTCAATTATTCTTGGTGAGGAACATTTAAATAATGGAGGTAAATATATTTTTGAAAATATTTAAATAATTTTTAATTAAAATTTAAAGGCACATTGCATGGGGGGTTTACTGCATCGATTGCTGATTTGGGTTTTCTTTAATTTGAAAAAATAAATTATTTAAATTTTAGTAACATCTAGAGCTGTTCAAATGACTGAATCTTGTCCTCGTGTTTCTGTTGACCTTTCTGTTAGGTTAAAAAAATTGAAAAACAATTTTTTTCTAAATCCTTTTTTTAGTTATCTTTTGCCGGCAAAAATTGGTGAAGAAATTTTGGTGGAAGGAAAATGTTTAAAAATTGGTTGGATGATGGCTTTTACAGAGGCTACTTTTATTAAAAAATGTGATGGATCTATTGTAGCAAAAGGTCGACATAATTTATATTTTCTTAGAAATTTACAAAATAAACAAGAAAATTTGAATGAAAAATAAAATTAAAGAAAAGAAAACATTCCTTTTTTTATAATACTCAAAGACATAATAGGTGAATATTAACAATAAATATTGTTGTCTTTTAAAATTAAAAAATTCCTATTAGATTTTTAAAATTGTGTAGTTATTGTTTTGTGATTTATATTTAGTATCTATTAGAAATTAAAAGAATTTAATTAAATTAAAAAAATACTTTTCTGAAAAAAAGCTTTTTTTTGTCTTAATCTTCAATTTTTTGTTGTTTAAACAATTTATTTTCTATATACATTAATATATTGAATAGCTTCTAATGTAGATTATTAATTCCAAAATATTTTATAATGTTTTTAGATAATAAAAAGTTTTTGAATTTTTTATTGTTTGTTTAATTACTTGGCTATTTTTGTATTTATTTTAGACTTTGGACAGAATAAAATTAACAAAAAAACTTTAAACTATGAGTGATTAATAGGGTTTCGAATTTTTAGACTGTAAAACCCTTTAAAAATAGGTAGCTAACTAGGTTGTGAAAATGAGAAAAGGTGGGCAAAAATGCCGTTGATTCCTATTTTTCATTCTAAAATATCAGAAAAATAAAAATGGTAATAATCTTAATTTTTCAAAATTATCACTTGAAAATAATAATCAAGAAAAATATCTTAAATTTCTGAAAAATTATATAAGTTCAAAAATTTTTGAGAAAGAAATCGTATTTTTACAAAAATATCCAAAATATGTAGTTGATAAAAATAAAACAATTAAAATAGGCGGCAATAACTTTTGATTGAGCTTCTCACAGCATAACTATTTCAAGAAAAAAGTTTATTTATAGCCTAAAACTCCAATCCCTAATGATTAATATTGGAGTTTACCCCTTTTTTTCTGTCTAAGAGGACAAAACCATCATTTTTGAATAATCTGTCTGACAATTCAATTAAATTTGACCTCTTAACTGAAAGGTCCAAGTAGAGTGCCAAAAAAGGAAGATATGTAGGTCATAAAAATTAATCTTCCTTTATTTTTGTTTTAAACATTTCTTTTGCTTTAGTTAGAAAATATTTTTTTACTTATCTTTTATTAATTCTCCTTTTTATTAAAATCATTCCCACATTTCCATAATCATTCACCAACTTGACAATAATTAATATATAAATATTTTTACAAATATAAATAACTAAAGTCCGTTCCAAAATACCTTGACACCTTCTAATTTTTCAGACAAGTCGACATAAGGTTGTTTAATTTTTATAATTTTTGTTAAATATTTATTTTTTTAATTTTTGTAAATTTTACAAACTGTTCAAGGTATTTTGGAACACCCCATTTTTTGAAAATTTTTCATAACTTTTGATAAAATTATTGGTTTACTAAAAAACAAGTTACTAGTTTTTGCTCCTAAATAAATATCTTAAAAAATTAAAAACGGCTTGTCTGATAAATTAGGGATGTTGGAGGGGACTTTATATAAAACTAATAGTTAAATACTTAAAAATGTGATAAATTTTTCTGACATTTTTTTAAAATTAGATAATATAAATATTTTAATTAACTTTTTATTAATTTCAACAATATGGAAGGAGGAAACATTGAAGGTAAATATAATTTAAAAGAATTGTGAATATTTATGTATCAGGGATGTCACTCGTTGAGAAAAAAGTCGGGCCGGGTTTTCAAAATTTTCTTCGGATCGGGTATCGGGTCGAGAAAAAGTCCGGGTTTCAGTTTAAAGTGGATTTTGATGGATTAAGAGATATCAGGGGATTTGGGGATTAAGAGAGATATCAAGAGATTAAAAGTATTTGGTGAGTATAACGAGTCCATTGATTTCAAGCTTAAGGTTTTAGAAATATTATCGGGTCGGGTTTCGGGTCGAAAAGTCTGGATTTCGGGTAACTCGTGACCTTCCTGATATGTACTTATTATAGAAGGTTTATTTCTAAGATAAAGAGGTTTGAGAGAACCTCTTTAGGTGAGTTTATACATATTTATTAAGTACAGGGTGCGGCAAATTTGTCGTACTTTTTCTTTTTGGTATAACTTTCTTCAAAATTAATGAAAATTGATAATTCTTTTTTTGTTTTATTCCCAATACTTTAGGAAACTTGCTGATACCAAATATTAAAAATTTGGTTCACTATTGGCAAAGATAATCGAGTTCGAACGTAGAAAAAATTTAAAAACAATTTTTATGCCAAAGTTTAATTGATCATAACTTCGTTCAAAATCGTTCAATACCAATGATTTTGGTACTAAACGACTCATCTCGTTCAGGAGCATCAAAATAGCTTATAATCTCATTTTTGAAAATTTTATCCAAAAATTTTATTTTTAGCAAAATTATTTTTATTTATCATTCAGAGGACCGTATCTCATTCGATTTTTGTCATAGCCCCCCGATTTTGATGTCATTCGAATCAGAATGAAGAGCTGATTCGAATGATATCAACATTTCCAATATCAAAATCTCAGCCTTGAATCTAGGCCAATTTTTATCCAAAAAATTTTGCTAAAATTTTGAAGAAAATTTACTCAGAGTAATCTTAAAATTTAAAAGCAATTTTGGTATCAGCAAGTTTCCTAAAGTGTTGTGAATAAAACAAAAAAAGAATTATCAATTTTCATTAATTTTGAAGAAAGTTATACCAAAAAGAAAAAGTACGACAAATTTGCCGCACCCTGTACATATTGTGTGCCGAAACTGATTTTAAAAAAGCGAAAGGCGAAACAAAATAGCTTTGATTTTTGTTTATTTAAATAAAAATTTATTCAGTTCTTAATTTTGAAATGGTTAACTTATCAGGTGTTTTAATTGGCTTACAAAGACAAATAAACGCTATTGAAGGAGTTATTGCAATCGTTATTATTGTTATTGTTAGTCTTGTTTTGGGATTTGGTTCTACAATTTTAATCATTTATTTTCATTCAATTATAAATTTGGCAAAAGCAATGTTTCCATGGTTGTCTCTTATTGGTTACTGTATGATTTTTATTGGAATGGTTGTTGGAATTATTAAAGGATTTGTTGAAGCTGTTAAAATTATTATAAACTTGTTTCATAAATTAATTGAATTATTAAGAGGAAGCGGTTAAAATAATTAACAGAGTTTAACCAATATGCAGTTAAAAAATTTTGAAGACAGGAAAATAAAAAAGTTGAGGTTGCCTAAGTTTTTCAGTAATCTTTTTTTACAAGTGTCTTTTTTTAATTTTTTATTTTGCACGTTGGTTAAATCCTTGAAACTAATTATTCATTTTTAAACAAAAATTTTTTATCTGTAAAAATTGTTAAGAATCTTTGAATGAATTTTGTGACTTTTTGTAGAGTTTATTTTATATTAGAGTGTATTTAGTAGAAATTAAAGTCAATTTTTTCCGTTGACTACTACTTGTAGATTTTTTTATAATCTTTGGGAGCAATTATGTACATCAAAAATACAAATAAATAGTATCACCGAAAATTTTTCAGAAATAGAAATATTGTTTGAATTATACGAACATTTTTTTAAAAATTAATTTATTAAATTAATTCTATACAAATTTAATTAAATTTAACAAATAAAATTTTGAAAAATTTAAATCACAAAAATAATTAAACAGAAATCCCTGATGAGCCACTACTTGAACGATCAATACATTTTTGTTGGTTGTGAGATACTGTGCAACTTACTTTAGGTTTTGATTTAATATTTGAAGAAATTAAAGGATTTTGTTGGGGTTGTTGTTGGGCATTGTTAAATAATTTGTTAGAATTTTTTATCTGAATTTAATGATAAAGAATACAAATTAATTAATTAACTTTTAATGGACACCTTTATTCTGTTAGTAAAATTCTCTCCTCCTTCCTCCAAAATTGTTTCCTTCCTAAAATCTTCAACTTTTAAATTTTCTTCATTTAAATTATCTCTTTCTTCATCTCTTCTATTACAATATTCATTTGAACTTGTACCCATTATAAGATGTGTTGTTGAGGGTACTGCAGAAAATGATTGTGAACGTGTACATTTTTGTAAAACAAATCCTTAAAAGAATTTGAAAATGGAATTAAATATTAATTAATATACATATTTTATAATATTTTTAGTTTTTATTCCTGATAAATTTTTCAA
The DNA here is from genome assembly GCA_036172955.1 of Meloidogyne arenaria. Lineage (NCBI taxonomy): Eukaryota > Metazoa > Nematoda > Chromadorea > Rhabditida > Meloidogynidae > Meloidogyne > Meloidogyne arenaria. The sequence goes on from JARQAB010000010.1 coordinate 5,242,015, forward strand.
ATAAATTTTGCTACTTTGTATGTCAATTTAAGGATTTTTTTCTAATATTTCAATTTTGTTAATGTGTATTGTTAAATTTAAGCTTATTTTAAATAAAGACAAATACTTTGGATACACTAAACTATTAAAAATTTCTCCTTCCTTCTACTTTCCTCCTCTTCAATTTACAAAATTAAACAATATAAATATATTTCCCCAACCATTTTGCCCATTCTTTGATCCATTTGAAATTCTTGATTTATTTGTGTAGTCAAGTGTATGATGTCTCATAATTGCAGAATGACCACATAAAGAAGAATGGGATTTTTGTGGAGAAGTTGTTGGCCCAAAATGACGAGAAAATGTGCAACGAAAAGGACGAGAAAAGTTATAACTTTGAAAGAAGAGAAATATTTTTAATACATAAATAATTTATTTACTATATAACAAAGTTGAAACTTGAATTGAAAACTACAAGTCTAAAATTAAAAAAAAAAGAATTAATTTTAAAAATATTTGTTTTACAAATTAGATATATCAATTATATAATTAATTCTCCAAGACATTGAAGATGCTAAATGCTGAAAATTAAAAATAAATTTATAGGTATATTCTTCACATTTAAGATTAGGTTCTATTTTATCTTCAGATGTGTCTTTTTTCAAATATCAAATTTAATTTTTGTCTCATTAGGAAGGCTCAGACAAACAAAATTAAATAGTTAGTCTTCGGACTGGGAGTGTCGTACGAGAATCGAGATCTCGATAACCGAGATTTTTATCGAGATCTCGTCTCTGTCCGGTCTCTAATTAATACATATATGTAGCCCTATTAATTATTTTTATTTATTTAGGAATTTAAAATTAACTGTTTCAAAAATATTTATTAGCAAAGCAACAGTATTACATAAAATAAATAGCAAAACAACAAGTATCTGAAATATTTTTTTAGAAAAATTATTTAATTAGAAATTTAATTACTAACTAAAGCCAAATTATCGGCAGAATTTCCCTTTTTACAAAAAACAGTAGCAATAATAACAATAATATTCAAAACAATTAAAACAATTAATGGGCCAACAGCCAAAAAGATTGCATACATATATTTGTAATAAATGAGCATATAACTAGAAAAAATAAGAATTGTACGAGTTATTAAATATTAATTTGAATTGCCAGATTTTCTTCCATTTTAAAACATATTTTTAAACTTTACTCTTAACAATTGGGAAATTTCTTTTCGATTTTCTTTTCCTAAATCATTGGGAATTTCGTTGGGAATTTTTAACTTTTCCAAAAATATATTTAAATAAAATTTTTTATTTACGTGGGATGAAATCGTAAAGGTGCTGGACATACTTCAACAGATTGACTTTGAAAATTTGGATGCCAACAATCCAAAAGTATCGATTCAAAACAATGTCTATATTTTTTAATTAAAAAAATAATTTTAATAAAATTTACGGGATATTATAAATAAAGGCAAATGCAAGAATTCCACTAGCCAAACATTTTGTAAATAATTGACTTGAAAATAATCTCTTTATTTTTGTTGGCATACAAACCTTTAATTAAAAATATTAAAAAATTGTCCAAAATTGATTGGAATGGGATATTTGGGGGTTAAGAAGGTTTATTTAAGAGGCTTGGTAAGAATTTAAAATATTTGCCAGTTATAAGGGAAATTCAACAAAAATATTTGGATTAAAGGCAGAGGGAGGGTTGAGTGTTGGATTGTGTCAGTGGTTCATTCATAATTTATCCTTCCCTAGCAACAGTAATTAAAGAGTAATTTACTTGAACAAAACAATCAACAGCAGCAACAATTGTAAAATAAACTGAACAAGTCTGTGCAATCATCCCAGCTGGATATACAACAGGGGAAAGAGTTCCATATAAAATTGAGAGATTTAATGAATATCGTCTAATTGAGTCAATAAAGAAAAGAAAAAGAGCAGTCAATATCACCTTATTTTTTAAATTTTTTGAATAGATTTTTTAAATTAAAATTACAGCTGTATCTGAGCATCCTAAAGCAGATAAATAAATACTTCCAGTGTAGGAATGACGTAGAGCAGGCTTAAAGAAAAATCTGATGAATTATTACAGAAAATAAAAATTTTATTAGATTGTTAGTGAAGGGAATTTGATTTTTTAGTGATAAAACTAAAAATATTTAAATTGAAAATAAGGACAGTAGCTAACATAAAATAGCAAAAATATAGCTTAATAAATTTTATGGATATTGCAGTGGGTTATTAAGGTTAAAAAATTAAAAAATAGAGGGGGAGGGGGAATAGGAGCATTAAATAATTTACCTCCACCTTTTACTAAATTTATAACTAGAAATTAAAAAATAATTGTTTAGAAACAAACTCTGCTATAAATAAAAGCGGAGAGTATATTGCCGCAAAGGCCGCATAAACTGATAAATGGTAAAAGAAACCCAATAACTACCAAATTATACTGAAATTAGAAAATTATTTTTTATATTAAAATATATATTTTTACAATTTGATAGGCATGATCTGAAGCAAATTGTGTACAAAGACCACAATTGGGTAAACAATGAGTAAAATTGGGCCAATTAATTATTCCATGCCGAAATAAATAACGGACCTTAAAGAATATTTAAAAAAAATTTTTCAAAAAAATTTCCAAACATTTGCAGCATTTTTATATGAAGAACTTCCAATAGGATAACTACATTCATTTGGAAGTATTGTTGCCTGTAATTCAAAAGTTCCATCCCCATACTCCTCCATATAATCCAAATTTTGATTCATTTTATTTTTAACATAATTTAAAATAATAAATAAAGTAAATTTAAAATTAAACTAAAAAAGGAAAGATTTTAAATTAAATTATTAAACTCTTTCAGATAATTAATTAGTTGGATCCAATAAATAGCAAAAAATGAAAAAAGAACAAAATACAACAAATAATTAAATAATTAAAACAAGAGAAAAAGGAAGAAATATTTTTAATTTTACCCTTAATTGTTAGGTTAGGTAAATATATACATACCATATTTTTTTAATTAGTACTGCCCCCTATAATAGGTAGTACTGCTCTTTAGAAGAGGGTTGAAAAATAATACTGCCAAAAGTACTATTTGAGAAAATACGGTAGGTAGTCTAAAAATTATTTAATTTATAAAATAAATTTATTAAAATAAAAAGAAATCTTAAAAGTTGCTAAAAATAAATTTATTCTTTTAGTCTTTTAATATATTTATTTATTCTTAAATTTCAAAAAAAAGTTTGTTAATGGATTTCCTTTTAGATTATTTTATTGTTCATTAAAAGTTAAATTTACTAAAATATTATATATTAAATATCTGCTAAAAATTAATTCTTTAGTCTTTTTAATTTATTTAAATATTTACAAAAAAGTATTCCCAATTTCTTATTTTAGGGGTTTCCCTAAAAAAATTTTTAAAGAATAAAAAAGTTTGATAATAAAGATTTAAAAATTAAAATTATTATTTTTGTAAATTTAACATAAAATAAGAGAATTACTAGACAGAAATTAAATTTTAAAAAATTAAATATTTATTTAAGTTAAAAATTTGTAGCAAAATCATATAATAGAGAACAACACCATACATTCATTTATTGTTCTTTTATTCTTTACAGTTTTTTCATTGTTCTATGCCTCATGCATCACTTTTCTTCTTCCCCCTTAGGGACACAAAAAGGGATGTCCTGTGAAGTGGAAGAAAATGAAGAAAAAAGAACGTAAAAAAAGAAGGGAATATTCAAATAAATAAATAAAAATATTTTTTCTTAAGTTAAAAAACTTTTTAAAGCAATTGCCACTTCCTTCCTTTCCCCATCCTCCCCCCTCCCCATTTTTACCCACATGGCCCTCCTTTCCAAAATAATTTCATCTGTCTCAATTTTGACATTTTGTTCTTTGTCACGAACATATGTACGGAGACAAAAAAGAAGATAATATAAAAAATGATTTTTGAGGTTTATTTTTAAAATAATTGAAAAGATTTGTTTGGGTAAGGAAATGATTGAAGGAATGATTTTAGATTTAATCTTGAAACTTTTAACTGAAATTAATTTTTTTCCGACTTTGTAAACTGACACAAGAATTATAAAACGATTTACAATAAATATCATAATCGAAATAATTTGTATATTTATTTATTTTTAAATGCCTTACATATTCCTCAAATTATTTTTAATTCTTGAAACTTTTAACTGACTAAAAGTTCTCTCTAAAATTAATTTCAATTTAATAAACTTCATTTTGTCTATTCAAATTCGTTACCTATATCATTATTCGACTAAAAATTTGTCAAAGAGATTAAATTTAAAATTTAAATGAAATTTAAAAGATAAAATTTATATGAAAATATTTAAGCCTGGAAATAATTTGTTAATCTAAAATGAGGAAAATGAAAGCTTTATTAATTTTTGTAATTAATAAAAAGGATATATTTAGCAAAAAAATATAAAAAAAAATTTATATAAAGAAAAATAGTTAGTAGATATATTTATATAAAAATTTAATCATTCAATCAATCATTGTCAAAAGCCTTTTAATTATTTTTGTTTCTATTTTTATATTTGTATGTATAAGTAAATAAATTTAAACAAAATATTTAAAAATAAAATTTTATTTATTTTTTTAATTAATTGAGGGGAGTTGAGGGGAGGGGGTGAAAAAAGGTGTTATGTATTTTAAAATTAAAATAAAAAAACTAAAATAAAAATAAAAAGTCAACTAAAATTAATTAAAATAAATATATAGAAAGGCATAAAAGATAAAAATAGAAGAAAGGCTTTGGCAAACAATTTATTTAGAAAAACATTTTAATTTCCCTTTAATGCTTTTATGTTTTTACATATTTTTAATTCGAGATAAGAGAAAAATTTTTAAAAATCAACAATTGAATGTGAAAAGAAGAAAAATAAGGAAAATTGAGAATTTAAAATAAATAAAAATAAATTTGTTAGGTAAAATAAATATGTAAATTTTGAGTAATTAATAGATAATAGAGAGAAAAAGAGAAAGAAGATGGTAGTAAATTAATTTTTTTCCGACTTTGTAAACTGACACAAGAATTATAAAACGATTTACAATAAATATTATAATCGAAATAATTTGTATATTTATTTATTTTTAAATGCCTTACATATTCCTCAAATTATTTTTAATTTAAAATAATTCCAAAATTAGTTAATTAAAAAGAATGACATCACAAAAATTTAAATATATTTCGATAAGCATTTTAGGAAAAAAAAGAAAAAAATAAATATTTGTTGACAACAGAAGGCAAATAACCAAAAATTTCATCTTTTAGCAACAACAAAAAATTGTAGTTTATTTTATTTAAATTTTTATTTAGAAATTATATGTAAATTATTGAAATAAATAAATATATTTTAAATTAAAAATTACAGAAAAAGGTATAAAAGAATTAAAAAAAGAATCTCTGAAAGAGGAATCTGAAATTCTAGATTTTTTTTTAATTTTTTGTTTAAGTTAGTTAAAATTTAAAAGAAAAAGAGGATAATTATTTTCAAGTTAAGAATTTTATTTTTAAGCAAAAGATAATTATTATTAACTCGTCTTCTCAAATTTGAAATTTCTATTTAAAAATTTCGAATTAAAAATCCTGCAAAATAAATAAAAATATGAGGAAATAAATTTAAATAAAATATTTTTTTCTCTCAATTCCTTCAATCATTGCCGTAAATAATATAAAAAGATAAAATTTTATTTTTGCCACGGTTTAGGGCACAAAAGAAAAATGCAATTGTTCCACAAGGATATATACATAAATATATACATATATTGCTTTTAGAATTTAACAAAAAATTTTTTTGTTTAGAAATTGATGGCCACCGATGTGCGACAATTTTTATTTTATTTAATTTCTTTTTCAGAAGAGAAATGACATTAATGAATTTGTTTGATAAAAAAAAAGAATTTGTACATACTTATTTTAGTTGAAATAACCTTAAAAAATAAATAAATAAATATAAGGCTTTATCCTTTTAATTATAGAAAAAATGAAAATTTGATTTTGAAAGATACAAATATTTATTTTTATAAAAATATTTTTTAATAAAAAATGTTAAAAGCATCAAAATACAAAAATAAATATTATTTTACAAAATTTATAAAAAGAAATAACTTAGAAATTAAAAAAAAAGTATTGAGATAAGTATGGAGCCAGTACAAAAAAGGGTAGTAATTTGGTAGTAATTTGTCGAGTGTATGAATTTGCAAAGTCTTGTGGACTTGTTATGAATTAGTGCTTTTTGAATTAATAAATAAAATCTGATAAAATTTTAGCATCAAATAAATAATTATTAAAGTAATTCATATAAATCATTCTCTCATCATTTTCTCATTTAGTCAGAAAGATTAATTAATTTTTAGTAAATTATTAAAATTTAGGTTTCTTTGAACGAAGCCAATATAAAATTTTAATAAAACAAAAAACAATTCACCTCATACCTAAATAAAAGGTGTAACAAAATACTTAGCTTTTTAATATTTTTCGATATAAAAATGTGGGCATTCAAAGAAAGTTAAAAACAGTCCAAAAATTCACCAATTTAAAACAAAAATATTCGTCATAACCTTAAATTTATGTTAAAAAGACAATCCAAGTTTAAAAATTATGTAAAAAAAGTAAATAACATACAACTAAAAGGAAGAAAATATTTTTCAGTCTATTTCCTAAAACTTTTTTGGCTATTACTAATTTTATGTTTAAGAGTTTTCTTCTAATTCTAAAAATTCTGGTATTGACTTAAAAGAAAATAAATTCTTAGTTTAAAGGAAGTGAATATTACGTAGGGAAGGATTTAAATTTTAAATAACAATAATTTTAATAATATGTATTTGAATATTTTTTATTTTTCGGGACAAACTGCTTTAACCTGCAAAAAATATTTTTTTTTGGAATTTTAGAAGGCTATGAAGCCAAATTTCCTTTTTTATCACCACAGGCGTTTCTGGAAGGGCAAAATAAATTTTTTCAAGGATAAATTATTTCCATTAGGAGTGTGAACGCGGAAGAGGACAAAAATGCGGAAGAGCAAAAGATTGTAAAAGCATAGTTTTGGACATAGCAATTACAAATTCAAAAAAATACTAAGACAAAAATCGGCTCATTTTATACATTTAAATTTACACACAAACAACAATAATATACAATATACATACAATATGAATACAATGTGAACAAATAGATAATATCACATATACAATGTACAACTATCACACAATTTCCGAGGGCATCTTTCTTCTTGCTTATTTCTTCACGCCAGCACCTGCCAAACGAATTGCCACAGCTGCTGCCACAGCTGCTCCGCGCCCACTCCCGTCCTCCGAGAGGACTAGTTTGAACTAAAAAATGTTAAATAAGGCTCTAAAATGTTTCTAAGGTGGTTTTCTCACCTCATATTTTCCACCAGTCAGTGCCTCAATCTTTGTTGACAACAAGTCCTTGAATGTCGGGTGAGCTTTGTATAGGCTGCCATCCACTCCAATCGCGACTCGCTTCCGATTAATTCTTTGGAGAATGGTGGCCATCGCCACTGCGCAGAGATTGGACGATCTTGAGCTGATCATGGAGCAGACGTAGGCCACAACAGCACAGTCAGTTGAGGACGGAGAAGCAATACCTGTGAAATATTAAAAAGATGAATTTACCCACCCCAAAAATGCATGCGCACTAACCATTATCCGATAAGAGCAGGCCAATCTTATGCAGCGGCTTTTCAGACTCGAGCACATACCTAAAGGGAACAAATTTGCTTAACCAAAACTTTTAAAAATGGTAAAATCACCTCTCTACTTCTGACAGGATCCGAGTTGAGAACGATCCTTGTTTTCCGATAGCACTGCTGGTGACCGCTGACCCAGGGAAGAGAAGTCCCGCTCCTGCCAACTCGACCAACACAAGGCGCACAAGCTCGCCCTTAAAGAAAACTTAAACTTTTATTCGAGAGATAAAATCTGACCAAGTACATCCCGGAGATCATCTTCTCGAACGTTTGTTTGCGCGGATTTATGGAGTTGGCATCTAGTGTCCTGTCGTGCACCGTCCTGTACTTGTCGATCTTCCCGTCATCGCCGAAGGCACCGAGCTCACAGTTTATGCACATCTCTTCAGGAAGTCCATCTGAAAACGAAAGAAAAATATTTTTCACCCACACAATCACCGCCGACCATTTACGCTGACCAAACCATTGAGTTTGGTGATGTTCTGCAAGCGTTCCATATAACAAGCGTTGCTCCCAGTCCCAACAATGAGCCCAATGGAGCAGTCAGGATCGAAGAATGAGCATGCCAACATTGTTCCAACGGTGTCATTTACGAGCGCCACGACATTGACCGCGATGTTCTTCCGACGACACGCATCCGTGAGCAATTGAACGACGTCTTTGCCGACAACGCCGGAGGCCTGAAATGAAAACCAATTTTTGATTTTATAACTGAAAGTATATTGAAAAAGGCTCACACTGAATCCTTTGGTCCATGCGACAAGTGATGCCGATGCCAATCCTCTTTGCTGGCAAGGAAATGAGAAGGTGAATCCAAGCGGGAGCGTCTTGTTGCAGGAAAGCCTTTGCTCCACCATGAAGTTGTGAAGGCAGTCAGCAACATGGTCAAAGAGATGTTCTCCAGTTCCTTGCTGCAGCTCCTGTGGCACCGCATAGGTCACATGTCTCATTTCTCCCTTCTTTCCGTCGCCGTGCAGGGTGATCAACAGTACTCTGAAGTTGCTTCCGCCCAAGTCTAATGCCAAGAACTCCCCACTCTCCTTGCCCACAGAAGTTGCGCGAATGAACGATGGAAGCATTTTTACCACTGCAGTCTCTTCTGAAAATCGAAATATCGCATTATTTACTCTCGAAAATCGAAAAATCAAAACAATCAACGTACCATTTTGAAGCCCTTCTGCAAAGCTCTGCTCCAGGCGCTGCATGATTTCTCTTAGTTGTTCGTCGTTCAGTTCGATGTAGCTGCAGTGATCTCGGACCTAAATGCGAGAAGAAAACTTATGAATCCCCTAAGATGTTATTAGCGTATAAACCGACCTTGTTGAAATGCGCGATGTCGAACTCCTCTTTGGCTGCAAGTGCCGTGATGCTGCTCAACATGTTGACGTCCGAGGCCTGGCGCGATATCATGGCTGAAGGAGCGAGGTGCAGCTTTGAGCGTCAACGTAGATGACAGTAGATGATGAGTCGTGTTGAACTTGGTTATGGGAATTCTGTACTAAGCTGCTTTTATAGTTTATTTCTGACTCTGACCGTAATGGTGATTGCCTTAGTATATAAGCTGTTGATTAGTGTTAGTATAAAATCACCGCCATCAATTGGGACATACTATCTTCATAGTCGCGGTTCCCTCTCGACCTTCGCATCGTTCCGTCTCTATATTATTTTATTAAATCGTCAGACTTGTCATGATACAATATTGGTCTCGTGTATTATCAAAATCTCACACGAGGAGGTGCGAACTTTTGCCAAAAATTTTCCATATGCTCAATTCCTCTCGCGCATGTTGGAGTAGATTGCAGTCATCGCGGACAAAAATTAACACAAATCAGAGTTTCGGATTTTCAAAAAAAGCATTATTTCACTTTCTTAGCGCCCCAGGCGAATATTTTGAAAATCTAACTTGCCGAAGACAAAAATTTTCGTTCGGGAATGAGAGAAAATCTCACACGAGGAGGTGCGAACTTTTGCCAAAAATTCTTCCAAGCGACCTTTACTCTGTATCCAAGCAAGGGGTGGGAACTTCGAAAATTCTTGACTATACTTGTTCCTTAGTTATATCTCTATCATATAAATTTTATTTGATCTCAATATCCTTAATTTGAATAAAGTTATGCATTAAAATGTTTGTCCTAAACTTTTCTTGTCACCCTGTATATCGTGTTAATAAGGAGGATGGCACGACGTTTTTACAAAGAAATTTTTAAAAATAAAATGAAAATAATTGGGGTATTTATTTTTGTATTTCCAACGTTATTAATTTTAGGAAAAAAAATTAGGTAAAAATATTTAATCCCTTAACAATTAATTTATATCTCTTTTAATGCCACACACGAAGGGAAGGAAATTAGGGACTTTTATTGGTAGAGAGAGAATACTCAAAAATATAAAAAAATATTTATTATTAATTTGCAATGGTTGTTTAATAAAAAAAATTTAATATATTTTGATGACGGAAATGAAAATGTCAAAAGGATTTGAGGGGAAAAAATAGGTATCATTCATGTGGAAACGACAAACTTAGTCTTTAAAATGAGTATATTTTTAAAGGATTATTTAAATTTAAAAATAATAAGATCTTTTTTTTGTTAATTTCTAATCATACTCTTAGCACCCGCAGACCCAAATAAATTAATTATCATTAAACAGAAAAATTGAGAAATCGCCATCATTAATCAAAGGGCCTGGAATTTCACTCAATAAATTTCTCTAAAAATTACTATTTTTTTTGTTTTTTAAGAATTATTTTTGTAAAATGTTTTTGTAATTAATGATATATGTATATTTTTAAAATTATTTATATTTTTAGCTTATTTTTTGCAAATTTATTTCTGAAGAATGAGCTATTCTAATGATGAAAGAATTGTTTTGAATAATAATAAGGTATTTTTAAAATAATTTACTAAATATGGTATTGGATCAGAGCTGCACGAAAATAGAATTTTGATTTCAACGAAGCGAAATCGATAAAAAATTCATCAATATACTAAACGAAAAAATAAATTCCATCTTTACGAAATGAAAGAAATGAAAATTATCTTCAAAAACGAAACGAAAGGAATGGTAGTCATTAATTAAGAAATGACTACCTCGAAAATCACGAAGACGAAATGAAAAGATAATTTTTGTGTAGCTCTGATTGGAATGATCGTAGTGTTAGGCGCGGATTTAGAAAATAGATAAATGAAACAATTTATAAAAAAGAATTTCCCCAAAGGTCCTTACACATATCCTTCATCGTAATAAAAATAAGAAAAATTGGAGATTAATTAATTAATTTTGGAAAAATATTTTTTTGATTACCTTCCAAAACAGCCCAATCTATCATTATTTAATTTTTAAAAATTAAATAACATTCATTATTTAGATAAATATTAAAAATAATAATTGACCGGGAATTGTTCTTTTAATGCACCCTTTCTTTTATATTTTCTAAAATTTTTAGTAAAAAATTATTTTTTTAAGTACAATTAAATATTTAAAATTTGTCTTAATTCATTAGTCTTTTTTAACATTAAAGTAGACATTCCTCTTACATCATTTAACATTTTTATAAAACAAAATTTTAATTGTTTTCTTTCTTTATATTTTTTTATTTCGTGTATTTAGTTGTTTATTTATTTTATTCTTTAAACAGATGTTTTTTAAATTTATTTTTTTCATTTTTTTGCTAAAAGAATTAAATGCCAATCAGGCCTTATTTGTTAAATTTATAAATTTTCACCTGGAAATAGATAAATTTTTTGTTTAAAAAATGTTTTGCGTAGAGATATTTTTCGTTTAGGTATTTTATATTTAAAAATTTTTATTTTTTTGCAGAAAATAAATACTTTAGTTAAATATTTTTGCTCATAATTTATAAAATGGCTAACAGAGTATGGGCTAGATATTTATTTAATTATTTTCAAAGCCTAATTTTGTATCTAGTTAAAAAATAATTTTAAAGATGTTAAGATTTTCGGTTTGAAAATCATACACTAGTCTAGTTTCATTATATGGCAGAAAATTAAAAAAATAAAGTGAAAGTGACATCCAGGTTGGAAAAATAGTTAGGTACGACTTTATCAATTTTCAAACCCAAAGAAATTTTAATTCTCATCAAAACTATATCTAATTAATATTTTCAAAAATATTCTCATGAGATTAAAAATAATTTTAAATAAAAAGCAACAAATTTTTAATTAAAAATTTTTTTGACTATTTTCTCTTCGGATGTTTAAGATATAGGTATTTTAAATATAAATATTTATAAATATTTAATTAAATTTTTTATTTCTTTAAATTTAATTTTTAAATTAATTATAATACATATAAAGCTAAATAATTATATTCCAAATTAACTCAATTAAAGTACTTAGAATATTATATATTTTTTTGTTTCGACTTTTTCTTTTCTAGTAATTTATTTAAAACAAATTTCTGACGAATGTTGCTATATTTAATTAAATTTATTCTCTTTTTCTTTTTTTTTCTAATCCAATTAGCAATTTCTCTTGGGAGAGAGTCAAATTTTTGTGAAGAGATAAAGAGGAGGGAATTTATTTTGCCGAATTTTATAAAATAATAAAATTATTATTCGAGCAAAACAGAAAATTTATTTTTTGTTTTTTCAGAAAAATACAAATATTTTCATTTATTAGCTCTTTTATTTTAATGTAAGGTAATTTTATATAAATATTTATTATTTTAAAATGAAAAAATTTCAAAATTCTCCTAATTAAGAATGCAACATTTTTTAGAAATATTTGTTTATATGTAGTTTATTATTCAATTTGAGTTCTCGGATATATTTTTTATATAATAAATCAAACACCAAATTTTTATTTTAGTTTACTTATAATAAGTACCCCATTACCGCCTTAAAAACTATTTGATTTTAATTAAGGGTGTTTATCAACACGGTAAATATGTACATATGTACTTCTTATTTTTAATTATGAAAAAAGGATAGGAATAAAATAAGAATGACTAAGAGATCTCCCCATTTTCGTTATCTAGTTTCAATTAAATAAGAGTAAATCTACAATGTTTCTTTTAAGCATTTAAATTTATCATTTAAATATTTTATGTTTAAATGTCTCTCTTTCTCTCTCATTCTCAAATTTCGCGACATTTTTAACTCAACAAACAATTTTTTTTCTTTTTCTGAATTTTAAATGTTTAATTCAAAAATTTAAAATGACAATGCTTTTTGAATGCCAACTTTTATTTACAAAATAAATAAAAAAATATTTTTACTCCCACATAGAATATTTTATTTAAAATCTATATTTATTTATTTGTCCAATGTCAATAATTGTTGCATTTTCCCTTTGTGTGTACTTTAAATAAAAAGCAAATTAAATTTTATCTATAAAAATTGCTTTTAACTTTAACTACATTTAAATAAAATTTTGTTTTTTAACAATAAACATAACCTTTATTTTAATTGGATTTAAGGATAAAAAATTTAAATATTAATTTTGAAAAAATATTTTGGGAAAGAAAAAATATTTTTTATTTAACTTTTTTTATTCTAAGACTTCTAATTATTAGTCTTTGAATAATTAAATTTTATTTAAAAAAAACATTTAAATTTAACACTCAATATACCGAGCTTTTAGATGTGCCAAGATTTTCTTCGACCCCTTCAAATTTTCTATATTGAGAGCTGACTATAATTAATTACAATATTGAATTTTAATTCTCCTATTAAATTTATAATTTAAAGTCATAGAATATGTAATATCTGTATATTCTCTTTTCAACTTCATTCTTCAAATTATATTTATCCTCCCGTTTACTCAATAATTTTTATTTTTTTACATTGTTTTTTTTCTCGATTTTCTATAATTTAACTAATTAATTAAATAAACATTTTTCACGAGATATTTATTTAAGTTAATTTAAATTTAGCAAAAAGATTTAAATAAATTTTAGAAAAATATTTGTCTCTTAAAAATTCTTTGTTCTGTAAAAAAATTAAAAATTGTTTTTTGCATTTAAAATTAAGATTAAACTTCAAAATACTTTTTTCCAAAATTCATATCTTTTACCCATTTAAAATGAATAGAAAAACTTAAAGAAAATTCAATCTTTGGTTACATTGTTGCCTTTTCTTAAATGCAAATTAATTAATTATTTATAGAAAAAAAGTTTTTATTTAAATATTTTTGAAAAAATCATTTTTATTTTAAAGAAAATTTTAAAAAAATATTAAATAAAAATTATTATTTTGTCAAAAACTTTTTCATTTTTTACATTTTTTTAAATTTTGTAACTCGAATTAAATATAAATCTTTTTAGAAAATAATTTTATTTTTTTGTATTCTCTGATTGTTAATTAAGAAAGGAAAATCAGCATTTAGTGAATATTTTTAAAATTCAGTTTATAAATTATTAACAGCATCATCTTTTCATGCGTTAACACAAGGCTGGATCTTAATTTTCTGGACTACTTATAACACTAAAACTCAAAAGCCCGGATCTTCTTCCTAACAAGTTCGGGAAATCCAATTTTTTGTTCTCGTTCAAAACAATTTCAAAATCTCATTGATAATCAATCAAAATTTAGTATATTTTAAATTCAAAATAAATTTTTTAAAATAAATTATTAATTAGTTATATATTTCTTTTTAAGACGGTTCTTCTTTTAATTTTTGACTTTTAGTTTTATTTAAAAATAATTGCAGAATTATATTTAAAAATAAATATATCATATTTTCTTTTGTTTCAATTTTAAATAAATAGAAATAAATACTCTAGATATTTATTTTCTAAAAATAACTTTTCTTTTTTTCCTTTTTTCATTCCGGTTTTGTTTTCTTTCCTTTTTTGAATTAAATTATACGTGGAAAATTTAAAACATCTTTTTTTAAAAAATTTTCTTTTTATTCAAAATATTTTTATTAAAAGATTTAAAGGATTTTAAAATAATAGAGAATAAATTTTAATTATAATATTGAAAGATTATTTCAAGTTTTGTTTAAAATTTATGTATTGTTTTGTTTAAAAAAAATATTTTCCAAAATTTTATTTTGTTTGGAATTAATTTAATTTTTCTTGGAAGTTTGTCCAATTTGTTTTTTAAAAATTGAAAAATTCCATAGAATTTATTGTAACTATGGAATTTCCTAAATACTTTTATCCCTCCTTCTTTTCCTTCTTCAAAATTAATAAATTCAAAAGAAATGTAGAAATGTATGTATAATGTTTCCTCATTAGTTTTGGGTAGTAATTGTCCTACAATCATACGTATAAAGTCCCCTAATATCCCTACCACCATTTTTTTCTAATTTTCGTTTAAAAAAGATAATCTAATTTTCAGAATATTTTAAATATTAATTTAAAAGAAATTACTTAATTTATTTTTTTCTTTTCTTAATTCGTTGAAAACTAAATTAACAAAACTTTTGACTTTAAAAATATTTTTTCTAAACTTTTAATTGGTCCATTTACCGATTATTCTAAATTTCTTTTCATTAACGAAACTACATAACCATACATATAATGAAGACCACCCAAGAATATAAAGCCTCCTTCTTCGTTTCCTCCTTCAAATAAAAGGAATTAAATGAAAAGGAAAAGCACATTAAAAGCCCCCACTTTTACTTTTTCTTCTCTTTATTTTTTTAAAGCTTTTTCTATGTACATAATGCCCATCTTTTTTTAACAAAAAAGATTCATCTCCTTTTTTCAACCAAGTGCCCAAAATATTTTTTTATTATTATTTTTATTCAAAATATAAATTCTGAAAAAAATATTCTTTTAAAAATATAATATATGTAATATTTTTACTTTACTTTTTTTGTTCAAATTCTACCGCCAAAATTAATGGGGTCCTATTATGTATGACTGTAGTCGGTTTTTTAATCCCTATAAAATATACAAAATTCTGTCATAAAATTTTCATTTATAAATTTTGTTTAACTTTTAATTAATTAAAGAAGCTTAGGTAATTATTAAGATCCTCCTTCTTAAAATAATTAGCTAACGATCTTAAAATTTCAAAAAATTTTTTATGAGAGAAAGAATATTTATTTTCGACAAATTACTCCAAAATCTAAACAATTCTTTATTTAAAATTAAAATACTCAAAATTTATTCAAAAATAAAAATTACTTTTCTAGTCAAAATCACTTCCCTCAACACATCCCTAACTAAAATAGAAAATCCGGAACCACCCCAAATTATTTTGAAGTTTTATTCTTTTTTTATTACATTTATTTGATTTAAATTTTACAAAGATTATGTAAATATATTTATTTGGAAATTTTATTATGAATAAATTTATGAGTAATTTAAATATTAAATGATTTTTAAATTAAATTTTAAAAATTATTATTCAAAAATCACTGAAATTTCTAAATTAACTCTAGATAAATATTTGAGATGAAATAGTTGATTTAGAGATAGTTTGTCGATCTCCATTCATCCCATTTTTTCACAATCCACAATAAAACTCGATTTGGATCTAAAATCATTAAAAATTATATAGTAGATTTATTCCGTTTTTATTCTAAATATTTTTTCTAACTGATCTTTACGATCAAAATTATTTTGTATGGTTAAAAATAAAGGTCCCAAAAATCCCAAAAATTATATTTTGTTATATTTTATATTATAATTACTTTTTTTCTTTGAAAATATTGAATTAAAGTAATATTAATCTATTACATATATATAATATATTTAAGCAATAATAACACGTATTATTACCAAAATTTAATAAATAATTTATTTTGCTGTCAAAAATAGCCTTTTTTCTAAGTAACAAAAACAAGATAAATTACTTGTTCATAGTAGACTTTGTAATAAATTATTTTATATAATTAATTAATTTTTTGAAGAAAAAAATAATTGTTTAAAGAACATCATTTAATTTTTAGTTATTTTAAACTTCATTTTATATATTTAAAATGTCATATAAAAAATAGTTTACAAAAAATATTCTTTATTCTTTAAATTTTTAATTAAGCATTTATTTATTAGAATAATATTTTTTATTTATTTAAAGCCCACACAGCAAAAAAATATTTTTTTTGTAAAAAATATTTTCTTAAAATATTTGCTTGATTAAGCTATTTAAAAGTAAATAAATAATTCTCTTTTTTGGAATTAATAAATGGAAAAACAAATGTCATCTTTATATAGTTTTAAATTCAATTTATTATTTATTTTATTTCTCATTTTCTTTAAATATTCATAAAATTTAAAAAAAAAGTTAAAATAATTTCTATTTTAATTATTTACAGCCTAGACCATTTGTCATGCTTATTTTATAGTTTAAATATGTTCTTATTAATTTATTTTGAATGTTAAATTATTAGATAATTTTTTTTCCTGAGGGATTAATTGAGTCGAGTTGAGTAATCGAGATATATTTAAAACTTTTCCTTTTTTATTATTTTATATTAATCTATAAATTAATTAGTAGAAAATAAATATTAAATTTTATTGTTAAAAAATTTTTATTAATAAAAGGTGTTTTTATTTAAGGATATTTAATTCTCACATTTTTATTTTTAAGGAGAATTCCTAAATAATTTATTTATTAAATTTCCCTAAAAATACAATTAATTTTTCTTTTCCTTTTTTAAATTTAAAATTAATATTTTAATTAATTTAAGAATTTAATTTATTTTAATTAATTTATTTTTTATAACATTTTAAATAATATTTAAGTATATTTTTGCTAAATTTAAAAAGTTTTTTTTGTTTATTAAATAACTCTTGAAAAGCTTTGCTTAATGTTTTTCTTTTTTTAAGGCTTAAATTTATAAACTTATTTCCTCCAAACATAAAATGTCATTAACCCTTCCATTATTCTCTCTCTTTTTTATTATTTTTTAATTTAAAAGATTAAAAAAAAAGAAAAATAATTTTCAAGCAAAATTGCCTATTTTAAAAGTACATAAATATTTATTAAATCTTTTTCTCTATTTAAAAGCAACAATTTTTATTATACCACGCATATTTATCCTCCTCACATTTTTTAAATTTATTCAATACGAAAATGTTTTTAATAAATATTGGAAAAAGAGGAAAGAGCTAACTCAGTTTCTAGTAGTCAAAAAATATTTTTTATAAAAATATTATGACAAATTTTGAATTGATATTTTATTTACTTAAATATTTTTTATTTCCTTCATTTAACTTTTACTATTTCCGATATATTATAAACTCCCCCCCCCCCTCCTTTTTTTCTCTCCAAAATTAAATTGTTTAGTTAAATTCTATATATCTTTTAACATGCCATATGTACTTTTTACTTTCTCCAGACGTTTCTTTTCTTCAATAAAAATAAATTTTGGAAGGAAATATGTAATTCATTTAAAAGTCTGTTAAAAAATATTCTTTCGGCGAAACTTTTATTTTTAAAAAATTTTATATTTATGATTTTTGAATAAAATTTCTCTTAACAAATAGTTTTTTAATCAAATTCGAATATATTTTGATAATTTTGAAATGAACATATAAACTAACAATTTTTCCTTAAATCTTACACAAACAATTATATTTATTTAGGGATAATTTATATATTCTTTATAAATTTTTTTAGATGTTTCTTTCTGTTGAAGATATTAACCGTCAATGTCCTAGAGCAGTTAATCCTAACGACACAAATAATTGGGAAACATTTC
Organism: Meloidogyne arenaria; assembly: GCA_036172955.1. NCBI lineage: Eukaryota > Metazoa > Nematoda > Chromadorea > Rhabditida > Meloidogynidae > Meloidogyne > Meloidogyne arenaria. The sequence goes on from JARQAB010000010.1 coordinate 5,260,375, forward strand.
CTTTTGATGATAATTGCTTAAAAGTTTGAGAATAATTATTTTTTAATTTAAAATTTAATTTTTTAAAGTCATTTTTTCATAAATTAACTGCGCACCTTCGACGTTATTATATTTGGGAAACAGCAGTTTATACTTCTTTTTATGTTTTAATTTCGATTTGTGCAATAATTGGAAATGGATTGGTTTGTTAAATAAATATTTGAAAAAAATATTTGAAAAGATATTTGAAACGGTATTAAAATAATTGGAATCTATGTAAATAGGCTTAAAATTAATAAATATTGAATAAAGTCAGGTTTTCAAAATTTCCTTTTTTATTTACCTCCCAAAATCACTTAGTACTTAATTCCAAATTTATTTAATCATTTAATACATTTTTATTTTTAAAGGTAATTTTTGCCGTTGTTAGAAAACCAGCAATGCGAACAGCAAGAAATGTTTTAATTGTTAATTTGGCTTTATCTAATTTAATGTTGGCATTAACTACTGTAAATATGTTTTTAAAAATTAATTTTTATTTATTTATTTAAAGGTTCCATTCCTTTGGCTTCCCTCCATTGATTTTGATTTTCCTTATTCCAATTTTTTCTGTAAATTTGCAAATGCTTTACCGGGCTCAAATATTTATTGTTCTACATTGACTATTTCTGTAGGGATTTTTTGTAAATATTTTTTAAAAGGAATTATTTTTAAACTTAAGAATTTTATAATTTAAGCGTTAAATTTACATAAAAATAAACAAAAATACATTAATTAACAGACAATTTTATATAAAAATTAATTCTCTCTTTTATTTTCTTTAAGATTCTTTTTCTCCCCATCCTCATTTTCTTCTTCATTTCCTTTATTTATTACTTCATCCTTACTTTTATTATTATCCTTTCCTTCCTCTTCTTTAATTTCATTCTCTCCCTCCTTTTCTTCATTATGCTTCTCCTCAAGCTTCTCATTAATTTTCTCCTTCTCTTCCCCATTCTCTTCATTACTTTCTTCAATTTTAGTACTCACTTCCTCCGGTTTACTTGTAGTTATTTCTTCATTTTTATTTTCTTCCTCTTTTTTACCCTCATCATTCGAATGAGTAGTTTCTTCCAAATAGACCCCTTCCGCAACATTTTCCTCTCCCTGCTTAATTTCATCCTCATTGTCTTCTTCTTTCTCTTCTTTCACCTTCTCACCCTCTTTTTCTTCATCATATCTTTTACCGAAATAAACCCCATTTTTAGGAAGTTCCATTTCCACCGTTGTAGTCGTGTTGGATGCTTCTGTTGTATTGTTGATTGTCTCTATTGTAGGCACTTTTTCTGTCGTCGTTTTCAATTCAGCAACTTTTTTTGGAATCAAATAGTCATTCACACTCTTTTCCCAATCGTATGTCTCTTCTGTTGAATTTCCAGTTAAATTTATACTTAAGCCTCGCATCTACAAAATTTTAGATAATTTAAATAATTAAAAAAGAAAATACTTCAAAGACATGATCTGTCAAATTTTTTATGTCTATTTCACTTGCAAAGTTGATAACATGCTAAAATTAAAAAAATTAGTTGCATAAATAAATATTAATAATTTTAAATATCCACAAGACCGCTCAAAACTCAGAACGAAAACAAAAATAAAGTTTCAATTATTTTCTTACAAGACTATTTTCCTGATAATTTGCCCCGTAATTTTTCAAACTTCTATGTAAATCATACTTTAGCTTTTTCTCCTTCACAGCTATGTTCAATCTCAATTTTGAATTTATGTTTATATCTAAATTTGGAATGATAAAAAATATATCTTTATTTAAAATTACGTAAGGGGCGCAATTTCAATTTCATCAGCGAGAGATTTACGCGAAGGACAGAGACTTTAAAGAATTAATTTAAAAATATTTCCAATTTTTCCCACCGATCGCTAACTATACCGCCAACAATAAAGCCATTATTATATTTTGTCAAGTCGAGGTCAAGTGTGCTTAAAATTATTGTCTAAATTTATTTTTATTTCCAACCTGATATTTTCATTAATTTCTGGGCAAGCATTTTCAATCGGCCCCTTAATTAAAGTTTTTGTGAAAGAATTGTTTACTTTAGCTATTTTTCAAAAATTGGATGTGATTGAATGAATTTTTCAATCACATCCTTTGGATGTGATTGAATGAATTTTAAAGTGATTGTCTGATTACTTGAATTTCCACAAATCACACAACCTTCAATTATTACAAGGACCATATCTAATTTTTTAAAGAAATTTTCTTTAAATACTTCATCATTTTCAACCTTGCATATAATTCTTTTCATATTCAGTTTAAGCAAATTCAAAATAACTTAAAACAGCTCACTTATTTGTGTCCACTAATTTTTTCAAAATGACTACTATCCTTGTTAATCCCAAATCTGCATCTAATTCTAATAAAACTCCAATTAAACGTCCATTAACATCTTATTCGCCCGAACTCCCATCTAAAAGACAACAATTTTTGGATCAAATTGCTAATTTAAACTTAGACCCTATTCAGGAAGACCCCACAATATCAGATTCTGCCAAAACCATTATTTCACAACTCAATAATCTCTTAAAAACTGCTGGGTGTATAATATCTGATATGACCCAGCACCAGCAAATCTCCCAACATCATATTGACAATTCTATTGCTGAAAAAGAAAGGAAGCGGTCTGTTGTAATTTCGGGGCTCCCATCTTCTAAACAAACATTACCCTCTGCAAGAGCAAATGAAGATCGACAAAATGTAAATTGTATTCTCGATAAGTTGGGTATCGAGATTTGTCCTCAATCTGTATATAGATTAGGCAAGGATCTCCCAACTAGGAAAGGTGTCCCACGTCTTCTAAAAGTCGTCTTTCCCTCTTCATATTTTCAGACAGCTACTCTGCGAAATTGGTCCAAACACCATAACAACATTAAACAATCACCAATATTCAAAAATCTGGGCATCAGAGAATCTATGACATTGGAAGAACGTACTAATCGCAAAAAATTGCAGGCTCAATGTACTCAAAAAAGGTCCGAAGATAAAGGTGACTGGATTATTTATGCGAATACAATTACATTGCGTGAAAATATTCCCAACCTTCGTAAAACACTTATATAGGATAATCCAGGGATTCAAAAATATTTAGGTGAACGATATTTATGCCATAGCCACATCCAAAAACCTTTAAATCTTAGAAATACTACAGGTCTTAATATACCCAATAAAAGCATTAACACTTACAATAAAGATAAACAAACACCTAGCCTCAAATCTGTTCTAATAAATAGCAGATCGCTTATTAACAAAACTAAGGAATTTAAAAATTTTATATTGCAAAATCAATACGACATAATTTGCGTTACTGAAACCTGGATACAGGATAATATCATGCTCTCCAATGAATTAAATGCTAAGGGAAAATACTCAGTATTTACTTGTAATCGCTCCTCTAAAAAGAAAAAAAAGGGAGGAGGGGTAGCTATATTAACATTAAATCCAATAAAAGCAGCCGAAGTTTACACCCAGACCCAATTTGGATACGAATTAATCGTTATTGACATAATTAAAAAAGGTTCTCCAAACCTACGACTGATATTAATATACTTTCCACCAAATCTAACGAAAAATGCAAACGAACAATTAATTAAAACACTCAGAAAATTTTATACTCTTAACACTCTCATATGCGGCGATCTGAATAAACCCAAAATTAACTGGAATACTCTCTCCTCCTCGTTAACTATGGACAAAATATTTCTAGATTTTATTGCAAACTATCAATTTAAACAGCTAATAAAAGATCCGACACATATCTCGGGGTCAATTCTCGACCTAATTATCACAAACCAAATTAATTTAATAGATAATATTCAAGTCAAGGATGGGTTTTCAACTTCTGACCATTTCCGGGTAGATTTCGACATCAAATTTACAAAAGAACTGACACAAAATATCCTGTACCGTGCTTTCACTAAAACTAACATAAACAGAATAAAACCAATTGTAGCGTATAACTTATCATTAATGGAAGCATTCCCAACCACATCAAAATCAGTCAACGAAAAATTCGATAACTTTCTTCTACTTGTTCAAAATATAATTGAGCAAAATATTCCTTTTGCACCTAACAAAAACCAATCACGGCAACATTACCCATCCCATATACAAAAAGCAATTAAAGATAAATATACCCTCTTCAAACAAATGAAACAAAACCCCTCATTGAGAATTGAATACAATAAAATGTCCAATAAAATTAAATACTTAGTCAGAAACTACGAAAATAACTCTATTTCCAAGATCTCTAACAACAAAGATTTAATACATAAACATATAAAAACAAATATAAAATCTAGGCATCCTATTCCAGTACTAATTAATAACAACGAATACCTAATAGAAGATTCCAAAAAATGTCAAGCTTTTGCAACCCATTTTTCCGCACTATTTAACAATATACCAAAAAATCAAAATTTAACAAACACATTCCCTATAATAAGTCAAAATCATATAGAAGATATAGACTTCGACATAATAACAGTCGCAAATACCCTTAAAGCACTCCCTAACAAAAATTCGACCACACAGGATGACATACCCTACAAAATACTAAAAAATTTTCATGACATAATTGCTCCCAGCCTATGTGAAACTTTTCGTATCTCTTTAGACACAGGGGAAATACCAGACAAATGGAAACACTCAACAATCATACCTATATTTAAAAATGGAAATAAATCAGATATTAAAAATTATAGACCCATATCACTCACCTCTACTACTTGCAGAATTTTTGAAAAAATAATTCACTCAGAAGTGATGAAATTCCTTATTGAAAATGATTTACTATCGAAAAATCAATTCGGTTTCCTACCCAAACGGTCTACAACAACCCAACTGATATTTACTCTTAATAAATGGTATGAGGGCCTTCTCCAAAAAAAAAATATCGATGTAATATACATAGATTTACAAAAGGCTTTTGATCAGGTCCCCATACAATACCTTCTAAATAAATTATATTCTTACGGAATAAGAGGCAAAATACACAGATGGATAGGGAATTTTCTTAAAAATCGTAGTTTTTCTGTAAGAATCAATAAAGAAGAATCAACCACATTACCAATATTCTCCGGGGTTCCACAAGGCTCAATCTTGGCCCCTCTGTTGTTTACCATTTACATAAATGACCTTCCGTCAAAATTAGGTGATAATATATTTACTTCACTATACGCCGATGATATTAAAATAACCCATATCTATAAAACACAAGACAATCTCCTACAGGAAAAAATCGATATCCTCAATTCCTGGGCAAAAGATTGGGGCCTTAATATATCCCTCAATAAATCTTATGTATTCAATATAGGTAGTAAAAATTCAAAAAAGCCGTATAACATCCTAGACCACGAACTACAACACGTGGAAACAGTAAAAGATTTAGGCATTCTTATTGATCATAAACTTACCTTCAAAAAACATATAAAAAACATATGCAAACTTGGATATTTAAGATCCCACCAGGTACTACGTCACATTCATACGTCCAATCCCAAAACCTGGGGTAACATCTTTAAAACATATATTCTGCCTACTCTAGAATATGGATCCCCAATATGGAACCCAATCTCAAAGGAATTAACTAAGGATTTAGAAAGGGTACAAAAATTTTTTACTAAGATCGCTCTTTCAAAGTGTAAGAGGAAAAATCTCAAATATACCGAAAGACTAAAATTATTCCATCTCGAACCTCTACAAGTCAGAAGGTATTATATAGATGTTATAACAATGTACAAAATCCTATTCAACCATACAAGTTTAATACCTAACGAGCTTTTCACACTAAACACACGCCCAAGCAGAAAGCATGATTATATCATCCAGGTTTCAGATAAAAACGCTAAAACAATAAATTCCTTCATAAACAGAACAGTAAATATTTGGAACCTAATTCCTAAAAATATCTTTACAGGCCACACGTTAAACAATTTCAAAATCAATTTAAGACCCACACTACCCAATATTCTTCAAAAACTAAAAATAATAACCTAAATCCAATACAATCGGAATCCTAAATATTAAAGAATCCCTGAGTACACACCATAATATTGAGAAAAAAAAAATTTACATAACTGCCCTTTAACGTTAAATTCAAAAAAAATTCTCAAGCTGATTAGCATTTTAACCTGCGTTATAACCCCCCTTATTCAATTTTCTTTATGACAATCTCCCCACCCCCAAAATTGACATATTTATAGATCTAAACAACTCATTTATTTTCTCATCTCCAAATAATTTATTTATTTTTGACGCTTCATAATTTATTTATTTTTGACATTCCCAACATAATTTATTTGTTTTCTCACCCCCAATATATATTTTTTTCTCTTTTTTTTTTAAGCAAATTCAAAATAACTTAAAACAGCTCACTTATTTGTGTCCACTAATTTTTTCAAAATGACTACTATTCTTTTTAATCCCAATTTGTAACATTCTATTTTCATATAATCATCCATTTCAGTGGTATATTGTATACCCTTTGGTATGAATAAATTTATTAAAAATACATTAATTAACAGACAATTTTATATAAAAATTAATTCTCTCTTTTATTTTCTTTAAGATTCTTTTTCTCCCCATCCTCATTTTCTTCTTCATTTCCTTTATTTATTACTTCATCCTTACTTTTATTATTATCCTTTCCTTCCTCTTCTTTAATTTCATTCTCTCCCTCCTTTTCTTCATTATGCTTCTCCTCAAGCTTCTCATTAATTTTCTCCTTCTCTTCCCCATTCTCTTCATTACTTTCTTCAATTTTAGTACTCACTTCCTCCGGTTTACTTGTAGTTATTTCTTCATTTTTATTTTCTTCCTCTTTTTTACCCTCATCATTCGAATGAGTAGTTTCTTCCAAATAGACCCCTTCCGCAACATTTTCCTCTCCCTGCTTAATTTCATCCTCATTGTCTTCTTCTTTCTCTTCTTTCACCTTCTCACCCTCTTTTTCTTCATCATATCTTTTACCGAAATAAACCCCATTTTTAGGAAGTTCCATTTCCACCGTTGTAGTCGTGTTGGATGCTTCTGTTGTATTGTTGATTGTCTCTATTGTAGGCACTTTTTCTGTCGTCGTTTTCAATTCAGCAACTTTTTTTGGAATCAAATAGTCATTCACACTCTTTTCCCAATCGTATGTCTCTTCTGTTGAATTTCCAGTTAAATTTATACTTAAGCCTCGCATCTACAAAATTTTAGATAATTTAAATAATTAAAAAAGAAAATACTTCAAAGACATGATCTGTCAAATTTTTTATGTCTATTTCACTTGCAAAGTTGATAACATGCTAAAATTAAAAAAATTAGTTGCATAAATAAATATTAATAATTTTAAATATCCACAAGACCGCTCAAAACTCAGAACGAAAACAAAAATAAAGTTTCAATTATTTTCTTACAAGACTATTTTCCTGATAATTTGCCCCGTAATTTTTCAAACTTCTATGTAAATCATACTTTAGCTTTTTCTCCTTCACAGCTATGTTCAATCTCAATTTTGAATTTATGTTTATATCTAAATTTGGAATGATAAAAAATATATCTTTATTTAAAATTACGTAAGGGGCGCAATTTCAATTTCATCAGCGAGAGATTTACGCGAAGGACAGAGACTTTAAAGAATTAATTTAAAAATATTTCCAATTTTTCCCACCGATCGCTAACTATACCGCCAACAATAAAGCCATTATTATATTTTGTCAAGTCGAGGTCAAGTGTGCTTAAAATTATTGTCTAAATTTATTTTTATTTCCAACCTGATATTTTCATTAATTTCTGGGCAAGCATTTTCAATCGGCCCCTTAATTAAAGTTTTTGTGAAAGAATTGTTTACTTTAGCTATTTTTCAAAAATTCATTACCTTTGGATGTGATTGAATGAATTTTAAAGTGATTGTCTGATTACTTGAATTTCCACAAATCACACAACCTTCAATTATTACAAGGACCATATCTAATTTTTTAAAGAAATTTTCTTTAAATACTTCATCATTTTCAACCTTGCATATAATTCTTTTCATATTCAGAAATAGTTTTTGGATTGTTCCTTTCAAACAATGTACCGTTTTTAACAATATCAATCCCTTTAGAACCAAAAAATTTTAATCGGGCACAGTAGGAGAATTGTCTTTAACAGGAAATTTTTGTAGAATTTATTTAGAGCTTTTTTAGACTTACTCATAATTTCCGATACTGCACGTTTTAGTTGACAAATTTTCCATATTTTTCATTGAGAGGTCGATAATTCCTTTATCTTTGGTTTCTCTAACCTTTATCTTTAAATTATTTAAATATTTTAAAAATTAATTAATAATTTTTTTGTAAGCATCCCTCCCTATATTGTGTATATTTTCAGTTCCTATTTAGTCTTATCCAAAAGAAAAATAGGAACCAAAATGGAGGTATAAATATTTTATTTTACCAATCCATTAGTTCCATATTCTAATTCACCATTTTTTATTTTGAAAGCTATTCCTTTCCCCTCGGCTAAGACGCAATTTTCTCCATCAAAATCAACAGTTTCATTAATTTTATTTTCACCATCACTGTTTTTAGTAATATTTTTATTATCATTTTCGTTTGGAGTCTCTTCAGCATGTATATTTTCACCATAATAATCATCTGAAGAAGTAGTTGTTGTGTCCGTTGAATGCGAATAATGTGGTAAATCTTCTTCACCAAGATCATCTTCGCTCTCAAATTTTAAAAAATTAAATGAAAATTTAAAAATTTTTTTAAGCTAATTAAAAACTTTAAAAAAACTTTGCCTTTTCCTCCTCATTTTCATCTTCATTTCCTTCAATATTCCCTTTAGTATTCGTTGAGTTGTTGGCAGAATTTTCCTCCTCAGTCGTTGACGTTGGCAGAGTTTCGTTCTTTGTCGGTTCAATTTCATCTCCCCTTTTAGCCCGTAAAGGAACCTTTGCGGAACCTTTATCAAACAAAAAGACAAAAATACTAAAAAAATCAAAATTTTCTTTGGTTTTTAAATTAATTTAAGCAAACCTTAAAGTTGTTAGGAAAAACAACTTTTTGTTCATCGTTAATTAAAAAATAATATTTTGAAACTAAAAATGAAAATTTTGATAGAGATTAGACAGTTTTATATTAAATAATTAGTTTAAATGATTTTTTCTGTTATTTTTAATGATTCATCTCTTTAAGCTTATAAAATTTAAACGTTCTTTTTTGTCACTTTTCTCTCATTTAATTTCTGTTACAAAATTAATTATTTAAATGCATATTTTTTGAAAAAACTCTAGCTGAATCGATTTAAATAACAGATAAGGCTGATTTTTTTAATTATTCATCAATTTTTGACCGGAAATATGTTTGGAAATAAAAATAAAAAAAACATTTTTAATTAAATATTTATTTAAGGTAATGGCCATTGATCGTTATTATTCTGTACGTTCAATTAAAGTTGCCGGCCCTTCAAGTAGATCAGGAAATTGTGTTCGGGCACTCTTAATCTCCGTCCTTATTTGGGTTTGGATTTAATTTTTAAATTAAACTAAATTCTTTTTTTTATTTCAAAAATATATTTTTTCATTATACTAATTAAGATTTTAATTTTATTTTTAGGTTCTTTCTCTTCTACTTTCGTTCCCTTTACTCATTTATTATCAAATTAACATGCTTTATGTATTTAAAGTAATTATTTGAAAGAAATTATTTATTTAAAAAATAATTACCTTTATAGGATGTTTATGTATTAAAGGAGGAAAGTTCGAAATCTGAAGGAAATTCAAGTTCTGTAGAATTAAAAAGTTATGGTTGGAGACAATGCCGTTTAACAACTACGAGTGATACTGTTGGGGGACATGGAACTTTTATTCATTATGATGAGGGAATAGTTAATGAAAGGATGGTTCAGGCAAGTTAATTATTGCTAATTTTATGATTTTACAGTCTAATTTTTAAAAATAAAATTTTTAAAAAATTAGCAATTAAAAAGAAATCCTTTCCTCAATAACTGAAAAATATTTTTCTCATTGCAGAATTAAATAATTATTTATTAACATTTTATTTTTTAGTTAGGAATGTCATTAATGCAAGCATTGATGCTTTACGCTGTTCCTCTCGTTGTTCTTTTAATTTTTAATCTTAAATTAACACGATTTTTGGAAAAGAATTCAAAAAATATAAATAATCGTTTACCTAAAGTATCTGTTTCTGCAGCACAACAAAATAGAGTTGAAAAGGTTTTTAGTTAAAAACAGTAAATATTTAAATAAATAAAAAAAAAGATGGATCGTCGAACATCCGATAATGAGTCCTTAAGTTGTGCAGAGAAACTTATGGAAAATTCAGATGGACAACAAAAAGGGATAAATAGTACAAAAGTGAGTATAAACAAGTTTTTAAATAAATTTTTTTAATAATTTTTTTAGTCTGGCAGTCTTGTGTCTGGAGTAGCAGTTGCTTCTTCTACTACAAATAATTTAAGAAAGAGTTCTGGAGGAGCTTTAATTAGCAATCAACAGAAAAGAAGAAATAAAACAACATCCCTTTTAATTGCTATGGCTGGGTCCTATGCATTTTTGTGGTTCCCATTTACTTTAATATCTGTTCTGATTGATCTTGATTTAATGGTAAATTATTTATTAGGAAAAAATCCCCCAAATCCCCAATAATTAAAATCCTACTCCTCTCAGACTTTGAATTTTCGAATTAAATATCTAAATCCCCATCCATATATTTAGAATTAATGTTTAAAAAATTATAGGAAGGAGGTTCCCCAACAATGGAAAGAGTTGACCAAGCATGTAAATTGGTAATTAAAAAATAATATTTTTTATTTATTTTTCATTCTTTTTAAAGATTTCAATTTTATCAATTTGTGTAAATCCTTTCCTTTATGGATTTTTAAATACAAATTTTCGTTCCGAATTTAATGAAATATTTATTAAATGTATTCATTGCCTTCCTTTAATTCTTCGACAAACAATAGAAAAGAAGCAATCTACAAAAATACAAATTGTGGGAATTAAAAGAAGAAGTGTTAGCATTAAAAGAAGTAATTCAAATAGTAAAAAGAATTGTTTTGATAAAAATAAAGATGTAATTCTTTAAATTTATATTAATAAATAAATTTGATTATATAAATAAATATATAAATGTCTAATTGACTTTCTATACTGTAAGTAATTTGGTATATTACTATTATGGCATCATTCACAATTCAATTAATTTCTTAAACGTTTTGTAATTATACAAAACAAGCATGTCAATTTAAGAATTTCAGTAACTTTATTTTAATAAACTCGAGCCAATTATAAGAAAATTATATATTATTTTGAAGGATGAGACAAACTTTTGTATTATCAAATTTTTGATTACATAAATTATTAAAAAAATTTTGACAAAAAATTATAAAAATAAAATATTTATTAATTAAACTCCACTTTTCACTACTCATTAGATTTTTCTTCCTCCTTCTTTTTCTCTTCAGTTGCCGATTTCATTGTAGTACTTTCTTCCAGCGTAATATTCTCTTCATCCTTCTCCTCATTTTCTTCTTCCATATTATCCTCATTCATTTTATTTTTAATTTTGTTAAAAACTTCTTTATTTTTCATATTTTCTTCTTCATTATTTTCAGATAAATGTTCCTCATTCGCTTCTAACTTAAATTAAATTTTTAAATTTTACTTAACAAAATTCTTTCGGGGATTTTAGAGCAACGAAAGGAGGGAAACAGAAATTTTTTTGGGATTGATAATATGGGGAATTAATAATAGGTATTATATCCCCTATACATATATAAATAAATATTTACATATCTAGATGTAATATTATCAGATTCTTTTTCTTTTTTCAACTTCTTTAATTCAGCCGGAGATATAGCAGTGTAGTAATTATACCCCAACCCTTTATTTTTATTTTCCCAATTCCAATCAAATATTTCTTCCATGTCCGTTCTGTCATTAGTTAAATTAATTAACAATCCACGTAACTTGAAAATAAAAAAAATAATTTTTAAAAAATATTTTAAAGAATTACTTCAAAAACATGATTTTCTACATTTTTATAGTCAATTTCTTTTACAAAATAAATTTTACGCTTAAAAGTAAAATAAATTTTTTCAAAAATTAAATTAAAAGTATTACTGTATTTGACAATCCATTACAGCTATGCTCAATAATAATGCTGAACTTGTGGGTATAGCTAAATATTTAAAGATTCGAGAATATAAATTTGAGAATACAGATATTCCAAAAAATTATAATTAAAAATTTTGTTATTTTTCTTTGAAAATTCTAAACTCAATCGGAATTAGGTGAGGGTGCGTCTTAGCCATATTCGATTTTTATTTAAAAATTTTGAATAATTTCAATTAACCTGAGCGGTACAAATTGAATTTCATCATTTATTGTTTTTCGTGTAGGACAAAGACTTAAATACTTATCATTTATTTAAAATTTTTATTTAAATATTAACCGCTCATTTAAAATTCCACCAGTAATAAATCCACCATTATTATAATTATTTAAATTAAAAGTAAAATTACTTAAAGAGAGAGAGAGATATACTTTAATAAAATAATTATTTTAACCTACCTAATCATTGTTACTTGACCATCTGCACAAACAGGCTTAATTGGCCCCTATAAAAGTTAAAATAATTTAAAAATCTAACAATTTTAATTACTTCTTTATGATTTTGATAAAATAATATGTTAATTGGTTTTGTTTTGTCTTTGCATAAAACACAACCTTCAATCAAAACAAGAGCAAAATCTGAGATTTTTTTATTTAAATTCTTATTAAGAATTATTTTAATTTTAAATTTCCTATTATTTTTTCCACTAAAAAATTTCGGTGATTATCCAGATATATTTTACCTACCATACCTAATAACTTTTGTTCCCCTCTTTGATTTCCCTCATTACCTTGCATATAATTCTCGAGATATTCATTAATATTCGTTGGATTGTTTGGTTTAAACAATTCTTTATTGAAAGTTTTCTTCTCATCAGAATTAAAAAATTTAACTTTGGCACAATAAGAAAATTGCCTAAAATTTAGTTTAAAATATTTAAAAATCCTTAATAATATTTAAAATAAACTCATAATTGTCAACACCACACTTTACTTCAGTCAAATTTTCCAAACTTTTAATTCCAAATTCGTCAGTTATTCCCTCATTAACAATAATCTATTTATAAATTTATATATTTTTTTAAAAATTAATAGACTTTATATTTATTATTTTGGGGCAAAATAATGGACAGATTAGTTAAAACAATGAAAAACTCAATTATAAATTTTAATCCAAAAATTATTTAAAGAAGATTTAATTGCCATTTTAATTACCTTTCCATTTACTGCATAGATTGATTTACCATTGTTAGAAGCTTTAAAATTTGCTTCCCCCTCTGGTACAACCAAACATTCGTTTTCATCAAGATAAACATCACTTCTTGGAATATTATTATTTTCTCCAGCCTGGATTTGCTCTTCATTTTTTTGAAAAGATTTATTATTCGGACTTTCTTCTTCCTGATATTTTTAAAGTTTTAAAATAAATAGTAAATAAATATATTTAATATTTACTGTAACAGTTGCCAACACTTTTGGAAATATACTAGAATTTTCATCATACTTTACAGTTGTTTGTTCAGATTCTTGCCCTTTAGTTGTTATATTAAAATTTTCATAACCTCCGACCAACAATAATGGAAGAAAACTTAAAAATATTTTTTAAAATTAAAAAAAAAATTAATGTTATAAAAAAATTAATGTTATAAACCTTAAAATTGTCAGAATAAATTTTTTATTCATTTTGTTATTTAATTAAAAATTATTGAATATGTATATTAAGTGAATGTAGAATTAATATTATATTTATCTAAATATTTTTATATGAATGATGATTCATTTTAAATAATTTAAGCTTTATGTCCACAAATATTTAAACGACATCCCATTTGTAAAACAGTCTCACGCTAACGTCGGATTTTTATAATCGAAGGGTGACCATACAAGTGAGGTCTTACTACTTATTATCACAAAACGTAAGTCAGATTTCAGTCATTTTACTGTTATTACTGTTATTTTTTATATTGGAAAGAAAAAAATAAAATTTTTGAAAATGTATTTAAAAAGTTAAGTGAATTCAAAGAACTTCTATTTAATTTAGATGTATTAACTTATAAATTTTAATATTTTTATTAAAATAAGATTTGTATATCTATTTCTTGAATAATAAAATTTAAATTAATTTTTTAATTTATCAACTAGTTAAAAATCTTATTATATTTTCTAATTCAAAAAATGTAAAGATTGGGTGTACATATTACTTTTCCGATAATTTTTAGATTAGAAAATTAAGTCCCAGCTTTTTTTTGTTATTTTAAAGAATTTCCTTTTCCATAACCTCTCAAAATTTGGTGTTACAAATGTTTGTTATGAAACAATACATGAACGATTAAATAATATTTATTATGTAGAAAATTAATTGAAAATAAAAAAAACGGGGAAAGCAAAATAAACAAATAATTATTTTTTCGGAAATTAAACATTTATAAATTCATTCTTTCTTTACCTCATCAACCTTTTGCTTTTCCTCGACTTTTACTTTTTCATTCATATCCTCTTCTTTCTTTTCATTTTTCTCATTTTTTTCTTCTATTTTCTCAATTTCCTCATTTTTCTCTTCTTTCTTCTCTTTATTATCCTCATTTATTTCTTCCTCTTGGGTAATCTGATCACTTTTTTCAGGATTTTTCTCTCCCCCCTTAATTTCTTCTTCTTGAGTTATTTGCTCGGTTTGATAATTAATCGTTTCGTTCGTTTCCTTCTCTCCATTAGTTGAATTTAAAACTTCTAAATTCTCTTTAAATTGTTCTGGATCAGCCAAACTCTCGTTTTTCTTCTCATCCGCTTCCAATTCCTCTTCCTTCAGCTTATTCTTATCCTCTTCTTTCACTTCTGCCGATACAACATCGAGTTCCTCATGTAATTTCTTCATTTTTTCCTCCTCATGATTTTCCTTTTTCTCATTTTCTTCTTCACTCTTCTCTTCATTTATCACTTCTTCTTGGTTATCTTCATTATGATTATCTTGCTCTTTTTTCTCTTCATCATGATTATCTTCCTCTCCTTGTTTCTCATCAGCATGATTATCTTCCTCTTCATCATTATCCTCATCGTCATCGTCTTCATTCTCGTCTGTAATATACTCCGAATGAAGAACTTCCTCGCCCTTAAAATTAATTTACTTATTGTACATTTTATTTAAATTTCGATTTAACCCAAAGAAGGGAAATGCACAAATAATGAAAATAGGACCCATTCCAATTGTAAAATTATCAAAGAACGGGAAAAAGAGCCATAAAACTTTATAAAATTATGTAAGGAAGAGAAAGAGAGAGAAAAGATCCAGCTGGCTAGCATTTAAAACGCTGACTGCGGGGGTTTAAGATCTAATAAAAGAGAAGGTGAAAGCAGCGTCCCGGTAGCTCAGTTGGTGGAGCACCTGTACGTGGTGAGCGAAAGCGCCTAGCAATAACTGCCAGGAGGTCGCAGGATCGAAGCCTGCCCGGGATCAAACTTTTACCTCGCTCTTACTATTATTAATTACTTGAACAATTTCAGAATCATTTGATTGTTTAAATTCCGTGGCAGCAAAATAAGTATAGCCAAAACCTTCCTTTTTATCATTCCAATCCCAATCGAATGTCTCCTCATTTTGATTTAAATTAATATTCAAATCGCGAAGCTTAAATTAAGAAAATTATTTGAAATTTAAAGAAATTTACTTCAAAAATATGTTCCTTCAAATTTTCAAAATCAATAGCCTTTGCAAATTTGGAAACATACTGAAATTTTAAAATAAATTATGTTATCCTAACTGGGATATTTAAAAAAGTAAGGCTGAGATAAAAAGAAAATACTTTAGGTTATTATAAGGAATTTTGGTCTTGCCCTCACAATCAAATGAAATTTTTAAATATTTTTTGAGTTAACCCAGATCCGAATTGTAAAATTTATTTTTGGGCATCAATTAATTGTCAGGTATCCCTTTTATTACGGATAACTCAGAAAATTTATTACCGTTGCTTTATTTCCTGCGCAGCTGTGTTCGATAACAATTTTAAAATTGTGCTTATATCTATTTAATTTTAAAGAATTAAAAAAAGAAATTTATTTATTTAATTTACTTAAGCTGTGCAAGTTCAATTTTATCTTCAAGGGTTTCTCGTGCTGGACAGAGACTTTAAAAATTTGTTATAAAAATATTCTATAATTTAAACTTTTAAATACCGTTCATGCAATATACCTCCAACAATGAAACTACCATTATATTTTTCATAGTCAAGTAAATAATGGCTTAAATTTAAATAGAAAATAATTTAAAAAAATATTATTTCTACCTGATGAGTTTTTCTTCTGCTGGACATGCATCCTTTATTGGTCCCTACAATTTAATAAAAGAATTAACTTTCCTTAAAAATATCAAAAATATTTATTTAAAGCTAGAGTTGATCAAGACGAGACCGATACCGAGACCGATACCGAGACTCTCGGCTTTTTTCCAATATCGGTCTCGGTTTTTTCATTCTCGGTCTCGAAACCGATACCGATATTCTCGGTCCATTTCTCGGCGAGAAACGATACTGACTCAAAGACCCCAATTTTCTTGTATTTTTTAATAAAAATGAGGATTTTTGACCTTTAGCCTTCTGAATTTCAAAAAATTTTCGCCTGCGGCGCTGAAAAGAGTTAATCCTTCTTTATTTGCCTTACAAAATCCGAGCATTTCACTAAGCCCTCACGATTGAGTTCGCGCGACTGAGTTGCCCTTTTATCTAGCTTAACTAGAGTTGCGCCCCGACCCCGCTCCCGAACGATTTTTTCAGACTTCTCCCCGACCCGTCCCCCGCCCCGAAACAATTCAAAAACCCCGTCCCCCGACCCGAAACAATTCAAAAACCCCGTCCCCCGACCCGAAAAACTTTCGGGGTTTTTGGGGGTATGACCCCATAAAATGCCATTTTTTAGAGGAATTTAAAGGCCTACCTATAAGTCCTACTATTAAATTCTCCTATCTATAAATCCTACTATTAAATTTTTTATAAAAAAGGATGTTAACCATCAATCGAATCGGATCCAGATGATGAAGAATATTTATCTGATGATTTAGATGATGAAAATAACGAATAAATTATTTTTACACTATTTTTTGACATAAAATAAAAATTTTTGTTAGTCTCGGTCAGTATCGTTTCTCGGTATCGGTCTCGGCTCAAAATGATGGTATCGGTCTCGGTATCGGGTTCTTGAGTATCGGTCAATCTCGGTCTCGGGTTGGCCGATACCAGTATCGTTTTGATCAACTCTATTTAAAGCTAATAATTAATTTGGAATAAATCTAGAATCTAAGATTTATTCTCTATTACTTCAGATCTCTCGATGATCTACCATCTCTAACTTAAAAGAAATTTCAAAAAATAAAGTTTTTACCGCTTCGTTTATCTGCCAGAATGTTATGTTGATTGGGCCTTTGTCTGAGTTTTCACAAGAAAAACAACCTTCAATCAAAACAAGGGCAGTGTCTGGAAATAATCTTTTGAATTTAAATTATTTAAAACTTTTTTAAAGACCTTGCAAAGAATGTTCTTTATATTGAGTAATATTTTTTGGATCGTTAGGTTCCAATTGTTTTCCCTCACGGATATCTTTTAATTCAAGTTTACCAAATAATTTAACTTTAGCGCAGTAAGAGTATTGACTAAAATAAAAAAAAATAAATAAAAATTGTTTTTTTGAAGATTCACTCATAGTTTTTAATTCCACATTTTAAATTAGAAAGTTTTTCCAAAGTTGAAATGCCAATTCCTTCTGATTGTTTCTCATTATAAATCACCTAAATATTTTAATTTCCCCTTTATATTAAAAAATTAACTTACATCACCCTTTACTGCATAAATATCATTAAATATTTCTGATTCTTTATCAGATGTTGTTATAAAACACTTCTCTCCATCAAAATTGCTCACATATTTTGTTTCATTTTTTTCTTTTTCCGGAGGATTTGGGTTCTCTTCGCCCTTTTATTATTTAAAATTAAAAAAAAATTAAACATAAATTTGCCTGTTCCTGTTCATCATCTTCCTCTTCTCCCTCTTCCTTTTTCTCCTCCTCCTCATGCGCTTCATTATTTTCAGTAGTTGTTGACAAATCATTGGCAGTAGACTGTTCATTAATTGTTTGCGGGTATTCTGTTGTTTCATTTAATTCAATTGCTTCTCTCGCTTCCCGAACTTTTGCAGAATCATTTCCTTCAGAGAAATTAACAAAAGGACTGCCATCATTCTCTCCCTTCTCATACTTTTAGAATAATAATAATTTAGTATAAATTTTATTTTCAATTAATTGTACTTTCAATAAAGGAGTAATTAAATAGATAATTAATAGTAATTTGATGATATTTTGATTACTTACCTCTTCCTCTTCTTCATACTCATCCCATCTGTTTATTGCCCTCGCAAATCCTTTACGAGTACGGATATAGTCACTGGCAGTCGTTGTTTCCGTTGCTTGTTCATAAGTTCCTGTTGGAAAGTCTGTGGCATTATTTTGGTCATTTGTTGGCATTTCCGTTGACGTAGACAATTCTTCATTATTTATTTCTTCCAATTCTACTCTACTAGCTCGCAAACGAATCTTTCCGGCACCTTTATCAAACAAGAGGAAAAAAAGACATAAAAATATAAATTTTATTTTTTAAAGAAAAATCAAAAAGTTTCAAAACAAACCTTAAAATTGTTAAAGAAAATAAATAAAAATTCATTTTTTGCTTAAAAAAGAAATGTTTTTATCTGAAAAAATGAAAATTTTAATAGAAAATGAACAGTTTTATATATAAAATTAGAAAAATTTGATAGATTTTTATCATATTAATGGTGATTCACTTTTTTATATGGTTTGCTAAAAAATAGAAATAAATCACAGGAGCGGTTAAATTTATTTTAACACTATTACCATTATATTTAAATATGTATTTGATTTTATTTTAAAAACAAAAAAATTTTGCTTTTCATTTTTATTTAAAATATTTAATAAAAAGATAAAAACGATAAATAGCTAAAACAACGGAAATGATGATTAATTAAATTTTCAAATAAAAATAGGATTAAATAGATTAGAAATTAAATATTTAAATTAAGGATTCAATAATTAAATTTGCTAGGTCTTGTTTTATAAATAAAATAAATAAAAGGATTGAAACATTTTTCTGTTAATTAATATGTGAGTTAGAGTTGATTAAGGGTTGAATAATTATAAATTAAGAACGCCCAATAATCAACAATAAACAAAGATTTGTTTTTTTTTAATTATTAAATTTACATTTATTTTCTAATAATATTTCAATTTTTTATAAAAATAAATTAAAATTAATTAAAAAAAAATTAATTAATTATCGTTTAAAATTTTTAACTTTAATTTCACAAACAGCAACTTCTTTCTTAAATTCTTTTAGTTTGTTTTTTATTTAATTTTTATTTATTCACTCATCTTTTGACTCATATATTCTATACTAATCTTTATCCCTAAAAATTAAAAAAATAAAATTTGTTAATAAAATTATAGAGTTTTCGTTATTTAGAAATGTTTAATATCTTTTCTCTATTTATTCAACATATTTCAATTTTCTGTTATAAAACTGAATTTTTTTTATGAAATTTGGGGCTATTTTCCCCAAAATATTTTGAAGATCAGTTAGGATTTTGGACATTAAGAATCGTCGAATAAAACCCGTAAATAGTTGTCTAACTATATTATTTTTCAATATTAACCAATTTTATTTTTAAATATTAAATAATAATTACATATTTTAGCATTTTCCAACGTTTCCTTCATATTTTCCACAATTATTTTTTCATCAGTAACAAGATGAGGTAAAGCTGCTATTAAAAATTCAAAAAATTTAATTGTTGGATATCCCGATTCAATTATTTCTAGAGAATTTAATGCATTTACAAAAAGTTCTTTTTTGCCGTCTTCCTAATTAAAAAAATAATTTGTAAAATTTCAAAGTCGGAAAAGAGTTTAAATATCACTAAGACATAAAATTAATTCGCTGGGATCTCCACAGCGGATAAGTTATATATATTTATTAAATTTATTTATTTTGGAAGAGAAGTAGAAGGAGCTGAGGGAATTTCCCTCCTTCACCGTTGAATTACCGAGAGACATGAGGAAGACTAATTAAATAACACCTTCCTTAAATTTATAAAAATTTTGCCTTTTTAATATTAACAATATCACGCAAATATTCCTCAATTCCTTCCATTCGCTCTTTACCTTTTTTCGAATAAATTAAATTTTTATTATCACATATTTTATTTTTATTTTCAATAATTCGATCACTTTCATGTAAAGCAACTAAAAGTTCTATTGCTTTGGGAAAGTTAACTCTTCGCTGTTCAGAAAGAGTTAATTTATTCATAAATTTAGCAATCATTTTAATATTTTCCAAATCATTTAATTTTAACCCTTTTGGCAGTGATTCTTCCACTTTATTTTCAGCATTCTTCACCTCCTCAATATTATTTTTCTCTTCTTCTTCTTCAAAATTTTTATATAATATTTTGTCTAATTCAATTGTCAAAGAATTAACCAAATCCTTTTGCTCCTAATTAGTTATAAAAATTAAATCTTAGAGTTTACTTTTGAGTAAAATATAAATTAATTTCTCTTTATTTTACCTGTGTTAATTGTTCCTTTTCTATTTCATTTTTTCCTTTTGTCAGTTCAATTATTTTAGAAAAAGGATTGGAAGAATAAACTTTCCCTTTTTTATAAATATTTTTATTTTTAGTTGCCATATTTAATTCTTTCAAATGTTTATTCAAATTAAATGAAATTTTTGGATTTTTTGGTGGAAATAAAGAAGAAGAGCTAACCACTTAAATTTAAATTTTAATTGAAAATTATTTTTGGAATTTAATTAAGAAAGGACTTTTGAGAAAAATAAAAAATAAATTTTTGAATGAGGGAAATGTTTTAATGACTGATTTGTTAGACGATATCCAACATTGAGAGTTTTTGTTTAAAAAATAAACAAACTTGGAGAATTATGATAACACAAAAGTGTTGGATTTATTTTAGTTGAATCACAAAAAGCAAACAAAATTAAAATAATATTTCCAATAATTAAAGAATACAACATTTTAATTAATTAAATATATATTTTTTTTTTTATTTTAATTTTTACTTTATTTTTACTTTATTTATATATATGTATATATTTAAATATTCAAAACAATGATTTAATTAAAAATATTTCTTTCATCATCTTGAGTAATAAAATAATTAAAAAGTGCAAAATATTACATAAAGATGCACTTTTCCATTGAAATGTTTATATGCACTTTTGTTAATTATTTTGAAAGATTTTCAAAGACTGCCCAATAATTTTTAATTAAGAATTATTTAGAAATAAATTTAAAGTATTAAAATATGTACTATTCAAATTTATTTAAAATTTTTTTGAAGTAAATATTCACATTGTTTCTGTCATTTTTGGGGTTTTCTGTATTTTTGTAAAAGAATTTTCAGAACACAATCAGCTTCCTTCGGCACTAACCAAAAAAAAGTGAGGAATTACTTTCTTGAACTTGTTTTGTTTCCGTCTTAAAAGTATGTACATAGTCTTAACAAATAAATTTTAAATTAATACTACAAGTAATTTCGATATTTTATTCAAAATATTAATATGTCGTAATTGGAAGAAATCCTAATTCGTAATTATCAATAAAATTTCGAAAATTTTAATTTATTTCAGACAAAATAAAATTAAATATTAAAAAGAGATTTTAATTCTAATTATTTTCTTCTTCTTCTTCTTCTTCTTCTTCACAACAATTTTCAATTAAAATTGGATTTATTTTAAATTGTTCCAATCGAATATCAGAATTATTCCATTCTTTAAAATTGTTTACTTTTTTAAGAAATTTTCCAACAATTTTAGTCCCTACAAAAAAAATAAATATTTTTTTCTCCTTTTAAATTAATTTAATTTACATTGTTTTGCAATATTTATTCGGTCAATTAATTTATTTATATATTCTCTTCCATTTTCTTTATTAGAGAAACATAAAACTGCAATTTCAAATAATTGAATAAGTTGATCTCCAGAACTGAGCAAATTTAAAACTTTGGAAGTTTTTAACAAAATGTCCTCATTTTCCTTTAATTTTAAAATTAAAAATCTGAATAAATTTTTTAATAAAAAATTGGTTTAGGGAAACTGAAAAAATATTAATGAAGATAAATAAGGGGTACACCCCGATGTACCGCGAGCCCAATGTACCGCCGAGTTATAACTTTGTCAAAAATTGTCGGATCCGTGGCGCCCTGGTATGGTTCGATTCAGAATGTCAAAACGCATCGAACCATACCAGGGCGCCACGGATTCGACCATTTTGGACAAAGTTATAGCTCGGCGGTACATTGGGCTTGCGGTACACTGGCCTGCTCCCATAAATAAGAATTAGCCAAAACCTCTTCACAACAACTCTCGATTAATTTCGATATTTTTAATTAATTGGAAGACCCTAAACATTTTTACTGTTCTATTCTAATTACATTATGTATTTCCATAAAATTACCATAAAATATAAATGTACCATAAATGTTCTAATAGAGGCCCTGGGCGTCTATTTTTCAATGAGTCCCATTGGGTGGGCTTCTAATGGGGCATAGGCTTCTATTTGAGCCGGGCTTCTATTAGAACATTTACGGTAATTTAAAAGAGAAATTTTATTTAAATATCTCTACATATACATAATTTCAATAAAAAACCTCCTCAATTTCCAAAACATTCCAAAAATTAATTTTTAATTCATCCAAAGTCCACCGATTAAGTAATTCTTTTTCCCCCTCAATTCTTTTTAAATAATTAAAAACACTACAAAGAAAATTGGCATTCTGTAAAATTCTGTCACTTTCCCTCAAAGCAATTAATAATCCAACAGCTTTTTTTAAATTTACATTAAAATGTTCTTTTAATGTTAACCAACTAAACAATTCAGAAATTAAAATAACATTAGCTCTTTCTTCTTTATTTAATTGTTGTTGGCCCCAATCATTTGTCCCCTCCTCCAATTTCTCATTTAATTTATAAAGTTGAAATTCCCAAACAAGTATTTTGGCTATTTTATTAGATTTATTAGAAAATGAATGGGAGGGATAGTCTTCTTTGTCTTCTCCTTCTCCTTCTTCTTCTGTAGGGTAATTATTATTCCAAGAAGAAGAAGAAATTTTTGTTTTTTTAAAATTTTTTGGAAAAATTGAAGGAAATTTATTTAAATTTTTTAATTTATTTTTTGTTTCTGATGAATTTATTTTTAAAGAAAATATTTTTGGAGGGCTATTTTTTGTTTTTAAAGAAGAGAAGGGAAAGGAGGGGTTGCTGTTGTTGTTGATGGATGTTTTTAATGGTGGGGCTAAAAATAAATAAAAATAAATTTTTTGGAAGGGGGAACTTGATAAAAATACCTAAATAATTTTTTGTTTGTAAAGCTGGTATTTGAAATATTCCACAATCAACAAAAACGACAAACGAAAAAACAAAAATGAAAATTAATGTAATCAAATACATTTTTTGTTTTAATTAATTTACAAGGAATTTAATTCAAAAGAAATTTTAATTTAAATTAATATTTAATTAAATTTTGGGGATTATATGTAATTAATTTAAAATTATTTTTCCATTTAAATACCCCCCCCCCTCCCCCCATTTAAAAGACATTTCAATTAATTACTGTAATCCTTGACAAATAAAAAAGATAAAATTAATTAAAGATTAAACAAGAAAAGATAAAAACAAAATTTAGACAATTTATTTTTGTAAATTACATCAAACAAAAATATTTAAAAGTGCTACAATAAGCCTTTTTTATGTCATTTCTGCTTCTATACAGTAACCAAAAAAGAACTTTTTCTCATTAAATAATTATGAAATTACTTACTAATTAATAATCATTTTTTCAATAAAATTAATTTCTTCCAAAATTAATTCTTTCAATCCAAAATTCCCTTTCAATTATTTTCCAGGCCACGGATCTTTATCACAACATCCATAGCAACAAATTACTGTCCGGACAAATCGATGCAAATCCTCATTAGGTGTTTCGATATAAACTTTAATTTAAAAATAAATTTATTTATTTTTAAATTACCTGGAATTGAAAATATGTTTTTAAATAATAAAAACATTAAAATAATTAAAATATTTAGAATTTTGGAAAGCATTATTTTATAGTTTTCTTTTTAATTTGTTCATTTAAATAGAAACAAAAATGTTTTTTTTAATTAAAAATATTAGTAATTAATTGGATAATAAATTACTAATTAATTAAAAATGTTAGAAGAATTTCTCCCGATTTAAATAAAAGTGGTTATTATTTAGTACTTTGTGGGAAATTAATAAATAAAATAATTTAAATAAAATATATTAGTAAGGGAATACTTTAATGAATTAATTTTTGGAGTATTTAAAGAAATTTATTTTTCTTTAACAAAATTGTTTTTTTTTAAATTTAAATTTAAAAAATGAATAAATTCATTATTTTCCAATTTTTTGTTTTAATTCAGTTATTTTTATTTTATGAAGCCTTTCTGACTGAAAACAATGCTGAATTGGCTGAAGTTGAAGTTTTGTAAGTTTAAAATAATTAAATATTCTTTTTTTTATTTGTTTAGAGATCCAAATGTTCGTTTACGTGCAAAACGATTATGTACGGTTATGTTTTGTTATGACCGTTGTCCTGGTGTTATTACTAAAAATCCGTGTTGAAATTAAATAATTTAATGAGAGAATATTTTATTTTTACTTTTATGTATTTTGTTTTTAAAATATTTAAATTATTTATTAAAATATTATCACAAAAATATAAATTAGTATTTGGATTAAAAAATAAAAAGATCATTTATTCAAAAAAATAATAAAGATTAATTGTTTTTTAAAAGAAATATAAAAATTAAATAAAGCTTTCAATTAAAATAAAAAAGGAATGTAAAAATTAAAAGAGATTTATTGGCTTAATTAAATTTATATTTAGGTAAAAGATTCTTTAAAATAAGGATTGACTGGTGGTTGTGGAGGTGGTGCACTTGGATCATTTTGAGTAACTGGCTAAAAGCAAAAGTTTTTTAAAGATTTTAAAGAAGTCCTTTTATGTAGCTAAATGGAATCTATGAGGGGACAACCCCTTTCATCGAAACTCTGTCACAGGATTCTGCAAGACCTTCTCGTAGTTACGGAGATGTCTTGGTTGAATTATTATATTTTAATTTAAAAATTGCCTGAAAGGGACGATTTCTAAACAGCATTTCTCTATAATATTTTTTTGTTGCACACAATGCTGTAGCAATATAACAAATAAAAAAGAAAGTCAAAGGGATTAAAATAAGAAAATAAAATCTTAAATCCTCATGAATTCCTTGTCTTTCTTCTATTGAGATATTTTCAGAATAAAGATTCTAAAATTTAAAAAAAGATTAAGAAAAAATATCAAAAATAATTACTTCATAAATTAAAATTAAAATATTATTTATTGTTTGAGATGCTCCAGAAAAGTAAATAACCAAAAGAAGGGCAATTAAAAATCCAAAAATTAAAAGACCTGTTTGTTGAACCTTTAAATTATTTAATTTAAAAAATTGGGGTATAAATAAAGTTATCCTTGATCCCTCTATACGACATCTGAATAATCAACATTTCCTTAAAGTTGCAAACAAGCGCCGCATGTGAGTGTTTACAATTCTTTCCCTTCTAGCGCCGCAGGCGAAAATTTTGAGAATTTTGGAGGTTCTTAAGCCAGATTTCTTCCATTTTTCAGCGCCGCAGGCAAAAATTTTTTGAAGTTAGGAAGGCCAAAGTGTTAAGATTTCTTTCTATTTTTCCTAATTCTAGGATCCGAACCGAAGATTTCGGATATCCGGATCCGATATCCGAACCGAAAATTTCCGGATATCCGGCCTTTTTTCGGATCCGGATCCGCCAACCTTAATTGGAAATATATGTATTAATTGGAAGTATATTTATTAAATCCTACTCAACATAAAAATTTTAAAAGTTTGAAATTTATTTTAATAATTATTTTAAGACATTCCTATACTGAATAAATCATAAAATTGAATATTTCCCCTCGAGACAAGACAAAATCGAGAAAATGTAAAGATATCGGGAAAATTAATCAGCTCTACCCCTGATCCGCATTAATTAATCAAAACAATTAAAAAATTAAAAATATAAACCAATCTAGGCAAAATCCATTGTGCATCATCTTTATATTTTGCTAAACAAATAGAAACAGTCGAAACAAGTAAAGTAATTAACCAACCAGAAATAATTAAAAGAATAATAATATTATTTAATTCACTTAAAATTAATTAATTTAAAATAATTTTAATTTTTATTTTTACATATTTGTGTGCATTCTAAATAAATTATTTAATTCACAATACCAACAATAAATTGTGCAAATTAATTCAAAAACGCAAAACCACAAAACACAACGAAATATTGGGCAACAACAAAAACAACAAGCCATTAATGTTGTTTGTTTTAACTTTAAAAAATAATTATAAGTTGAGGATTTTAGAAAAATAAATACCGAATCAAAAAAATTCCCAAATGTACACTGTTGTTGTTGTTGGAATAATTCCTGAAGGAAATATCTCCTTGGATTTTTATTGTGTTGCTAAAAAATATACAAAAATTGTTAATTTAAAAAACAACGTTTATTTAGTCAATTTTAACACAAAATTGACAATTTTGTTGTCTCAATTTTTTTCATTTTTCCTTAAACCTACATGTTGTTTTGTATTTTTTATACCCCTACATACATATATGCCTTTCCCCCCTTTAACTTAATTTTCTTTTTATAAATACTTGGCCAGAGAGTGAAGAATTAGTAGAGAGTTTGTCAGCCCGCAGCTGCTGATGTGTAGAATTATATGGGCGTTGTATTTTGTTATTTACATTTCTTTCTCTTTCATTATTGCCAGACGGGGCTGGCAGACAGATGAGAGAGTTATTTGAAGTAAAAGGAGAGTTTGTATTTGTTGTAGAGAAAGAAATGGATGGATTTACTGGATGTGGAGCTCGAGGGCCTTTAATCGGTTTTAAGTCAAAAAATTGTTGTGAGGAAGAATTTGAAATGGAATTGACTGGATGATGCATGTTTGGCACTGATAAACTAAAAAATCCTTTCATTTTGCTGAGTACATTAGTGACGTGTATTTATTTTTAAGTTAAAATTTTCTAAACTTTTAAAGAAAAATTTTAAATAAAAATATTAAATTTTGAATTAAATTAAATTAAAATTATTTTTTAAATTAAACTTTTCTATAGCTAGCTAAGTGAAACTGTCGATATATTGGGAATAAAATTTAGTTAGAAATAAACAAAAGTATATCAATGTTAATTGTCTAAAAATAATGAAAAAAAACATCTTTTTGCGCTTCATTTTACTAATACATAATCTATATTTAAATAATTTGTTTAACTTAAAATAATAATTATGTAATTTTTTTAATTAAAAAAATCTAAAAATTCGTACAATAATATTGACAAATATTGCGCAAAAAATATTAAGACATAAAAAGCTGCAAAAACAATTATTGCTCGAATGAATGACCATTATATTTAGATAAATAAATATAAAATTCTCTCTTTTCTTTTGTTGTTTTTCAAACAAACAATTCTTTTAGTTAAAAGTATGAAAGGTTAAATACGAGTATGTATAATATAAGCAGTTGGTGCCAGTCGGAGAGAAAAGAAAAGAAATTTTATTTATTATTAGTGGCAGATGTTTAATTTTTTTCAAACATTAATTTACCTTTTAATTTAAAAATATTAAATTACAGCTACAATTTTAATTGTTTAAAGAGTACTAATAAGGATTTACAAACGAGGGTTTACATAATTAAAATTCCTAATCTAAAATATCAAAATTAAAAAAACTGATTTAAATTAAAATATTTTTATTTTATAATTTCTGAAATTTTAATAAAAAATTTTTATCGTTTTTCTAGAAATCCTCCAATTTTTACTCATCTTTCGATTAAAAAATATTTTTTGGATAAATTTAAATAATTCTTAATTTTTTATTTTCACAATTTTTAAAAGCGCGCAACAAACAACCACGCGCCTAACAATTTTTCCTATTGTTGTTTAACCTTGAAATTTCTCATTAGAATTTTTTTAATTTTCTCAGTAAATTTTAATTCATTTATTGATTTATAAACATAAAGTCATTAATTTTTTCAATTTATTTTGACCTTGAAAATAAATAAAAACTCCGTTCTCAGCACGAAAAATCGAGTAAATGAAGCTAATTTTTTAAATTCTTTATTGTTACCTCACAATTTAATCAAAATATTTAAAAAACTATAATAATTTACATATGAAGATTAATTTTATGAAATAATAAAATCCCTAGAAAAAAATAAATGTTTAAATATGTATCGCTTTAAATTTAATAAAAATAATATTACATACCAGCTCCTATTAGTACGGGTTTATTAGAGCTCCAAAAATTGCATAAAATTTTGCTTATCATAGAAATATAAAAACTAAAGATACACAATCCTGATTTAAAATCCTTATTTTTTTCTGGATTATTTTATAGCTAAAGTATCCAACTTTAGATTGTAGTTTTGAATATAACCAGACTAGGGATAAAGCAAAAATTAATGGAAATCTTAATACTAAGAAGAAGCTGACTTTAATGTTAATAAAATAAAATAAGTTCTTTATTTATTTCTTGCTTAATTTCCTTGTAAATTTATCTTTTAATTTCTGTAAGTTATATTTCAAATCCAGATTTAATTCAGTCGCAGAATAACCTTTTTGTTTTTTCTTTTTATCACCTTTATTTTCATAATTGAAATTTCCGCCAATTAATGGAGTTTCCTCTCCCGTAGAGTTCTCAATACTATTTTCATTTTCATAATTAATTTCTTCTCCAATTTCGTGAATTTCTCGAGTATTTAAAGGATTTAATGCAGTATTTGAGGGATCATTTAAAGGAGTGTTTAATGGAGTATAGAACGGTGTTGATAGTGTAGTAATTTGTTTTGTGTTTTTATTTGTTTCATCATTATTCTCAATGACAACACTTTTGTCAGAATCTGAAGAAGAATCTGAGGATTTTGTTTCTTCGAAATTATCAGTTGTATTGAAGTAAATATTTGAATGTGTTTTTTGAGAAGATGAGGAACTACTAGTTAGAGTTTCTTTTGATTGAATTCTTTGACTAGAATTACTTGAATTACTTTGTTTTGATCGAGAAGTTTTAGCAGGGGATGGAAGAGTGTATATTTGGGTAAAAGCTTTAGATTGCTGTAATTCTGCAGGTTTTCTAATTAAAAGAGGGGAGATTGAACAATTTTGAGCATATGAAGTGATTGCTTTTCCATGATGAATAGGAGAAGAAGAAACAGATGGATGAGGTGAAGGAGAAGCAGAATGATGAGGGGAAGGTAAATCGGAAGGAAGAGGTGAAGGAGAAGGTGAAATATTTCCACCCCTTTCTGACGAAAAATGTGTTTGTGTTGAAACAAAAGTATCAATACTTTCTTTGCCAGAAGATGAATGTGTAAGTCCTTGTTCTGATGGTTGTGATGTGCCAGAAGAAGGGAAATTATTAACACTCTTGCTAGATGATGAACGTTGTAAAATTTGATTATTTGGAGAAGTTATTCCACCCAAAGGGCTTCTTTTGACAGAACTTTGATTTCTCCGTCTTAATCCATTGTCTGAATTAATAGATATAGTAGGACTGCCAGTATCAATGGGCGAATTACTTTGAACTGAACTTCCTTCTTTAGATAAAGCATATCGAGGTGGTGTACTCTTTCCAGAATTTAAGGAAGCCGAAGAAGAATTTGTTGTACTTTTCCTATCTGGAGGTATATAATTATTTGAAGGCTTCCCTCCACTTGCACTTTTAAAAGATTTGTTGCCTGATTCGGATGACTGTTCCTTCTCAACGTTTTTATTTCTTTTTCTGATCAAAGGGGAGGATGACAACTCATCCTCTGTAATTTCTGGTATTGTAAGTAATCTATTAGTTTGTTTCAATCTATCAGTTTGTTCTCTTATAAAATCGTCCATTTGTTCATCACTTTTTAACTCTACAACTTCGTTTTCACTTAGTTCATCTCCACTTTGAATAGTTTCTAGAGGAATATTCGAGAGAAAATTCTCCATCAATTCATTTTTTGTTTTATCCTCTTCAGAAAGTTCTTCCTGTTTTTCATGTTTAGTAAAAAGTCTAGAAATCCATCTAGTAAGTTTACTCTTTTTTTCAACAGGCTCTTCAATTTCATTTTCAGTAGTAAAAACTTCATTCCCCTCTCCTTTGAAAACTCGTTCAAAAGTTCCTGGTGAAATTGGACTTTTAATAGATTCAAGTTCGCCGCTAGTATTTCTCGATGAAGTACCTTCATTTTCAACACGACCACGAAAAAATTGTTGATATAATGACATCTCATCGTCATTATAAACTTCGACTCTCTTAGAAGAACCTTCACCAAAAGGCTCAGTCTTTCTGATATTAATTTCTTCAATATTATCCTCAATATGCTTCTTTCCTTTTGAAGGAGCAATTTCTGTATTTTGAATTGTTGGAGGACCTTCACTAAATTAAGTAATACTCTATAATTAATTTTTAAAAAAAATACCTGTCAGAATCTCCAAAATTTAAAATTGAAATAATATTATAATTTCTTTGTTTATTATCTAGTCCAATTTTGTACGTATAGGTGGGATTTTCGCCATTCTAAAAATTTTTAGAGAAATCATTAACTTCTTATTTAATATAATGATACCCTAAAAACTAACCTGCAAAATTGGCATTTTTAAATAATGTCGAAATTGTCGATATTGAATTTTTTGGTCATCAAAATTAACTAATTGTGTTCTTAACGAATAAAAATATTTAAAAATATTTTCATAAATTTACTTTTTATCAATTGCAAATCCTCTTAAACATAAAGAACATCTGTGTTCACTACTAATGTAAATATCGACAACGCTAGATATCTCATTTTTATTTATTTGTTTTGTTCCCGATTTTTTTACACTTTAAAATAAATAAAAATATTCAGTATAAATATAATTTAATTTTTATTTAAAACATACGAATTGTTGATACAATAAGTGTGGAAATAATGCTGAATAAGAAAAAAAATTCTTTTTAGGAATATTTTTTTACTTAATTTATCATTAAAGTTAAAATTTAGATATCTCCCGAAGCAGTTCTTTATTCTTTTTACTCTAAAACATTAAAAACGAGAAAATAGACGTAGTTACATTCCCAAAATTTTAGAAGGAAGAAAAAATCTTTTATTGACCCGAAACTTGACCAATTTCTTGACCCGATCCACAATATAATTAATTTTTGAATTTAATATTTTTAAATATAATAACCTCGCAAGTGCTTAATTTAACAACTTCTCCATAATTCTTTTCTCCACATATCCCACAAACAGGCATCTACATACATATATTTTTAATAATCATATTTATTTATTTACCTGTTCGATAATTAATTCCATTGAAGGAAAAGTATTATTTTGTAAATATCTAATAATATTTACTTTTTCTTCTTTAATACAATTTAAAAGAGAAAAAGGCCAAGAAGATCTCCTTTTTAAAGGAACAATTCCATTTGTTCCTCCCAAAGGTATTTGAAAAGTTTCTCCTTCCAATGAACTATCAGGCAATTCAATAATATTCCCAAAAATTTTAGAACTATATTTGTTGCAAAACCAACCAGTCGCAATTAATTTTGCTTTATATTTTAATGGGCGAGCACCAACTTCGTTTTTATTCAAAATTAGAGGAGAAAAATAATTTAAATCAAATTTAAATTGCAAATAAAGTCCTAATTCTGAATTTGATTCGTAATGCCCAAATTGAAAATGATGTTCTTTTCCAAATTCTGGCACAACATTCTCCCATGTATATGTCTAAATAAAATAAATATTTTTTACTTTCATTGAGATCTAAAAACATAAAAATCAGCGGAAAACCGGGGTAAATATCTTTAAAAATATTTTGACCCCATATATATGTACAAATTACATATTCCTTAAATTATTAAAAATATATAATTTACTCTATATTTTCCTGCCAATTTATCAAGTGAAGTAATTTTAATTTTTAAATTAGTTATAGCCTCATATCCTTCTCCATTAACTACAGGAGAAGCTAATAAATAAAAGACAACTTTTCCAGCATTTTCTAAAAAGTTTTGTGTTTGCAATATTTGTGTATCTAAATATTTATTACATCCAATTAAACAATCTAATTGAACAATCCAAACAATCGGTAATAATTTAGAGCCAATAGTTCTAATATTTGGAGAAATACGTAAATGAAATTCATATTGTCTTTGGCTTTTAGGTACCAAAGGGAGAAAATAAATTTTTGTTCTGAAAAATTTTTATAAAAAATTTATATTTTATCAAATCAAAAAACCTAGTAAACTGCCCTCTCTGAAGATTATAACAATCTATTTTATTATATTCTTTTTGTCTGGTAATTGTTGGATCAAATTTGTAGGTATAAACTGGATTTTCTCCATTCTAGAATTTCAGTGAAAGTTTAAAAATAAAATATTAATGAGATTATGACTGGCCCAATTATGTATATTTATGATTATAAATTAAATTGTGTCAGTTTAGAACGTAAACCCGAAAAATTTCTCAGATCGTCAACCCTACATCGATTTATACTTTTTTATCGTTGTTTTATTTTAAATTATACATTTTTTTAAACACTTAAATTCTGTATTTACCTGAAGTATAGGCATTTTTAATTCATGTCTGTATTGCCTTCTTCGAATTTCTGCAGATATTGTATCATATAATGCATCATTTTTCCTATAAATTTATTTTCAATTTTAAATTATTTATTTTTAAATTCTAACTTCATATTTATAATTATACGGCTATTGCAAACTGGGCATCTATGTCCACTAATATATGAACCAAATTGATGAGACCATTCAATATCAAGCGTTGTTTGTGCTCCCAATCTTAACAAATTTATGATTTTTGAATGAAAAAAATTTAATTTTTATATTTGGAAATGAATACCGGAATAGTAGAGAAAACTAATTGAAAAATAAAAAAAAAGGAAAGATTAAATTTAAAGAATTACTACATACAATTCTAATATACATTTTCTGTGAAAATAGTCCTATAATTAATAATTTATTTTTAAATATAAATTAATTTATTTATTACCTCACAGCCTTTTAATTTGAACACTGACGCCTCTTTATTTTCTCCGCATATTCCACAAGAAGGAAACTACATATAAGTAAAAGAGAAATTTTTAAATTAAAAATTTCATCTACAAAATTTAATCTTTTTCGAGATAATTTTGAAAAGTTCTCTGATGCTTTTAGTCGGTATTGAATCCCAAAATCACCTTTTTCTAATTAGTTTTCAGTAATGAAAAAAGTTTGTGTTAGAGAAATAAAGGGAATAGACTAAAGAGGGCAACAAATTCTGAAAATATTTCCTTCTTTTGATGTGGTTATTTATAAAATAAAAATATTTATTTAAATTTTACTTGCTCAATAATTAATTCCATTGAAGGCAAAGAGTTTTCTCTTAAATATTTATCAATTGGTTCTAAATTTATTAATTCCCTCGAGGAAGAAAATGGCCAAAAAGATGATGCTTTATTTATATTAATTCTAGCATTATCTCCCCCAATATAAATTCTAAAAGATTTTCTTCCTTCTATTTCAGAATTTGTTAATTTTTCTTTAAATCCAAAAATTTTTGTTGATTTAAACCACCCATTTTGTTTTGCTTTAATTCTGGCATTATAATTTACGTAAGAAACTCTCGAATTTTTATTTAGAATAGTTAAAGGTAATTTATTCCCTTCATTAAATTTAAATTCTAAATAAAATCCTGTTTCTGAATTTGATTCAAAATGGCCAAATTGGAAGTGATGAAATTTGGTAAATTCTGGATTTATATATTCCCATGTATATGACTAAAAAATTAAAAAAATTATATTGGACTTTTTTTAATTTTATTATAAAGAATGCTAGTATATTTTAGAAAATATATGTTTAAATACATATATCGAAATATTAATTGTTTTCCATATGTTTATTTATCTAACAGATAATCACAATCAATAATTAATTAATTTATTAAAAATTAATTTTTACCCTATATTTATTTGAAATTTCATCCAAAGAGGATATATTTACAGCCAAAAGTCTAATTTCCTCAAAACCCCCTTGTTTCTTCATTGCTGCCATCAAATTAAAAGAAAATTTTCCAGCATCAATTACAGTGTCAGGCGTAATTGTTGAATAATATTTTGAATGGGAATTACAACCTTGACGGCATATCATTTGGATATACCAAATTATAGGTTTACCCATTTTATTTAAATTTGGTGTAACTAATCCATGAAATTCATATTGTCTGTCAGTATTAAATAATTGAAATGCACAATTGCATAATTTTGCCAATAAAATTGTTGAAATAAATATTTTAAATGAATACATTTTTGAGAGAATGCTAAAAATTAGAGCTATTAAAGGAAGGGGGGAAATTGTGTATTAGGTATTTTAAATATATTTTTATTTATCAGAAATTTCAATAAACTTTCTATCGGGTTAGAAATAACTAGATTTACTCGTCCGAAATAATACTATTTATACTTACCGTATTTTTTGTATTAGAGCCCCACGCTGAAATAGAGCCCCTCTTTTAAAATTGGTTCCGTGACTTTTGCGCCGAGAACATTTGCGCCGCGACACTTGCGCCGCGACTTTTGCGCCGCGACTTATGCGCCGAGTGACTTTTGCGCCGGGGAAAAAAAATCTTCGGATATCCGGAAATCTTCGGATATCCGGATCCGGTATCGAACCGAAATTTTCGGATATCCGGCATTTTTCGGATCCGGATTTTTTAAAATAATGGCGGCGCAAATGGCGCGGCGCATAAGTCGCCCGGCGCAAAAGTCGCAGCGCAAGAGTCGCGGCGCAAAAGTCACCCGGCGCAAAAGTCGCGGCGCATAAGTCGCGGCGCAAATGTTCTCGGCGCAAAAGTCGTGATACCTTAAAATTTACCTATTGTATAATAAATTGTTAATTTTTAATACTAGTATACTGTTTTTTCTTTTATTTAATGTTCTGTGCCAATGTTAGAGATTATGTATATGCGATTAAGAGGTTATTTGTGGATTAATACCACCTTAATCTGCCGATATCCATTGAACCAGACTTAATCCATACAAATTACCAGATATTCCGCCTAATCTCATGATATCTCCTCGAAAATCCCTTTGTATGAACAATAACATTAAATACAATCCGTAGACTGATATTCACAATCACTCTTAATCCATTGATATCTATATTCCTTCCATATATATGATTCTCTCCAATGAAGGGATTTGGACGTTATAGGAGATATTAGGAGATTCTTCTATATAATGGTAAGCATAGATATTGGCAAGGTTATCAGCAGATTCATCTCAGATATCCTCCAATATCCGATTAATCACCAAATCATTGATACCCCTCAAGTCCCCCGATATCAAAATTAATCCCCAAATAACTTCTTGCTCACATCTATATCCTTCAATTGGGACTAAACGAGATATACACACGAAGGAGTGAACCATGCGGACTGAAGCAAAATAGAATATAACCTTCAAATGCTCGATAGGATTCGATCCTTCCACAAATTCAAATTCAAATTGGCTTTAAATCCAAATCAAATGACCTAACCGCGAATTACTGTGCACGCGCAACTATCCACTTTGAAATTATCCTAATACTGAAATTTGTTTTTGTGATTAAATCTTATTTGATTTGATAAATATAGTTAACCTTATAATACAAATCCTATTACCTATTTTCAAAAATATGTTGAAAAATAGAGCCCCACGCTGTAATAAAGCCCCACTTTGGAGGATAGTTGAAAAATAGAGCCCCATGGGGCTCTAATACAAAAAATACGGTATATTAGGGAATCCCACAACAACAATCCACATATAAAATTAATAGCATTTTATTTTTTTCACAAAAATTTAAAGATTCAAAATTAATTTTGAAAAGTTAAATGAGGGAAAAGTAAAAAAAGTAGATTGTTAATTCCTCTTATAATTTTAAGAGATAAAGGAGCAGTTTATTCTAAGACGAATATAGAAAGTTTCCTTCCTTCCTCCCAGACAGACAAATAAATTTAACAAAATAATATTTAATTTTATTTAAAAACTTTTAAGAATAAAGAAATGAAAAATAAATTGTTTATTTCTTAATTAAAAATTAAAAAATTAAATAAAAGAAAATTGCCCTTTTATTTAAGTTATATGCGACCGCTTAAATCCGATACGCGCATGTTAAAGTGCAATAATTCTCTCACTCATTCGGCAAAATTTATTTCCTTTAAAAGTATTTTTATTTTTTTTAAATCAATTAAATGTATTTTTAAATTTTGCCCTTTTATTTTAAACTTGCACTTTTATTTAAATTTTATTTTGAAATGTTTATTTAAATTAATTTAAATATAATCGGTAAAATTTCATCAGATATATCCAAGTTTCAGATTATATATGTAAATGTATTGAAAAAAGGATATAAAGTTAGAGAGCACACATTAAGTTAACTTAAATTTAAAAGAATAAACAAATAATTAATTTTTAAGTTTTAATAATTATTTATAAGTATGCTCATCACTTTAGAAAGTTTTTATTTACAAAATATGTTCAGAATATTATTTTTTAACTAAAAATTAATAAATAAATTTTATCTTCTAAATATTAATGTCAGAAATAGAAATCGAAAATAATTTTCAAATTTTTTTCTTAATCAATTTTTAAAATTCTTTTTATTTTCCAAAATATTTCTCTTTCTTTCATTTTCTTGTTGCCCAAGTTTCATTTATAACAACTCTGTTATGTGGTACAATCATTGTTGACGGCGGTAACGGGACAACTTTGTCTTGATTTTCTTCTCCATTTTTACAACGAAAAATTAAACGACGATAATTTCTAACACTCAGAATTGTTACCTTTAAATTATTATTTTGGAAAATTTTAAAAAATAAAATTTTATTACAATTGGATTCATTACAGAAATTGTAGCAGATAAAGTTGTGCCCAAAAACATTCCAGCTACTGAAGTAAACAATCCTGGCATTGTAAAGAAAACACTCATATTTGTCATTAATTGAGGGAAAAAAGTTATCAGAGGAAGAAGTGCCTTTTAAAAAAGAATTTTTTAATTTTGTAATTTAATTTACATAGGTCTAGCATTTTTTAAGTGAATTTAGGTAAATCTTGCTGGCTAGCGAGGTTTAAAAGATGTTAATTACAACATTTAAGTATTGTAAGGAAGAGAAAGAGAGAGAAAAGATCCAGCTGGTTAGCATTTAAAACGCTGACTGCGGGGGTTTAAGATCTAATAAAAGAGAAGGTGAAAGCAGCGTCCCGGTAGCTCAGTTGGTAGAGCACCTGTACGTGGTGAGCGAAAGCGCCTAGCAATAACTGCCAGGAGGTCGCAGGATCGAAGCCTGCCCGGGATTAAACTTTTACCTCGCTCTTACTGTATAGGGGTTTAAAAGAAATAAAGATTTAATATAATTTTAATTTCTACCTGAGCAACCAAAACCATTGTAACTTGTCTATTCATATAGCGCATTTTGGCAAATGCAGCTCCTTTACATTTTTTATAAACATGATATTGAATACAAACCCCAAAAGCTATTACAATAAAATATGAAGAAAAGGTCAAAACTGTTGCAAAATTAGAAACAAAACTTGATAGGGGTGTTAACTGAATAGATTTTTTGAAAAGAATTTTAAAGATTCTCACCCTAGAACGCATTCCAACAACATAAGTTTGCAATGTATCATTACTTAATTCAAGCGTCTTAGCCAAAACATAATTTGTTAAATGTTCATTTTCTGGGGTTGGTTGGTTTGTTATAAAAGAACAGACATTTAAAACGACAACTGGAGACATAAAAATAACTAATAAAGCTATATGATGTTTCCAACCAATCTTTATTCCCCTTTAAAATTAGTTTTTAAAAAAATTAAAAAATATATTTTTTATACCAAACTAAAGTCAAGTAACGATAAGCAAAAACTGAACAAATATTCATTGTTGTGATACGTAACATAAAAGCAGTAAACATAAAGATAATGCATTGCCAAGGATTTGGTAAATAATGGGTTGGTCCATATTCCCAAATTGTGCCAACACCATTGTCAGAAACGTAAACCTTTTTTAATTATTTTTTAGAAAAATTAAAAATATTTTTATGTTTTATACACAAAATAGAATTATTTATGTGGGATTTCTATATTCTCTTTAATCTTCAAAAATTGTAGAAATTTACGTATTTACTAAAAATATTTTAAAATATAGATTAACCGGCTGAACAAGAGCAAATAAACTAATAGCAGTAATGTCGACTATACATGTTTGTAGAAGGATTCGATTGTAAATTTGCATTTCTTTCATTGTAAAGCAAAGAATTAACCAAATTAGGAGGAAATTCAAAATTAATCCAGATGTCGCCATACAAAAAGCTATAGCTCCATAGATTTCTGTTATCATTTTTAGTATCTTAATATTGGGAAAACATTATTTTTATTTTATTTGAAAATAAAAATAAAAACATTATTTGAAAATTCATTGGATGAGAGATGGAAATAAAATATAGTAGTTATTTTATTTAACTTTGCTTTTGCTCAAAAAGAGAATTTATGTAATTTAGACGATAAAAGTTGCATATTAGACTACCTATCTTATTTTTATAATTAAGTATGGCAATCTCTGTAATATTTCTTTTACTTAATTAAAATCTAATATGCCAACAACCACCAGTTTTTTTAAATAAAATTTTTTAAATAAATTTTAACTTTCAATTAAACTAATAAAAATATTCTAAAGGAATAAAAAATTAGAAAAGAAAAAACTTTCAGCTGTTAATTAATTTTAAAAAACTTTAAAGAAAATTGCCAGTTTACTTTAAAGCAAACAAAATTATTCTGTTTACTTCAAAAACTTTAAATTAAAATTTAATTATGATTTGTCTAAAAGTCACATTTTTGCACTCTTGAGGGCAAATTTAATTAAAAGTTGGCATTTTAAACTAATTATGACATCAATAATTAAATTGAAAAACTTTTTCTTTTAAATAAAATTTATAAAAAATATTTGAATAATTAAAAAGAATATTCAAATTTTTATAAAAATATATTAAAAGTAAGATATCTGTGGTGTTAAAATCGTCACTTGAAGAATAACCAAGTAGCACATAAAAGTGAAACTCGGATCGAAACTTATACAGACTTCTCGCAATTAGTGATACACAGAAACGTGATAAAAAAACTAATGATAGGTGGAAACTTCAACAAGCTAAATAATTATTTCGTGTTAAATTAAAAGAATATATTTATTATTTTATGTTAAGATTTTATAGTACATATTAAAATATTTATTGTAGTAAACAAGAAACTTCATATGTAGACTTACGTGTAAAAGTTTAAAATTTTAATTGAAATTAAAGAAATTTTTATCTTTAATAAACAATCTAGTCACGTTATCCAAGTAATTAATTTTCATGTTTTGTAATTAATTTTGTAATTAAGTAACTAATTTGTATTTAATACCATAAGTTATTAGAATATTTGACATTTATAAACATTTAATTTTATTTAAAATTTAAATTTTATACATAGCTTCAAAAATCTTAAATCGAAAATAATTAGGTAATAAAAATGTTATACACAAAAGCATTACTATTGCAAGAACGTGAAAATTTTAGATAGTAAATAATCTTCCTGAATAGGGTTTTGATTATGAACAAAACCGAAGAGTCGAGGATATCTATTTTGATTTGATTATTTGGCAATTCTGAATTTTTAGTTTGCCGCTTAAAAAGTTTTTTATTTTTTGATAGCGGCGCTATAAGGATTAGAGATCGGACTGGGACTGTCGTACGAGAATCGAGATCGAGATCTCGAAAAATCTCGAAAACCAAAAAAATATCATACGAGAATCGAGATTAAGATATCAAAAAATTCTCGATCTCGATAACCGAGATCTTTGATCAAGATCTTCTCGTCTCGTTCCGGTCTCTAATAAGGAATAAACTGGCTTTCCTGTTTTTAGACACAAAACTATTATTTAAAAGATAAAAAATTTATTTTTAAATATTAAAAATTATTCAGAAAAAGGTTAAAAAATGATTGGTGAAGTTTATTCTTCAATAATCGTTTATTTGGAAGCAATTGGATTATTTTCTAATTTTCTTTTAATTTGGTTAATTCTCCGATATACAATAAATGAAATGAGAGTTTATAATCGCATACTTTTACAAACTTGTGTTGTTGATATTATTGGGATTTTTTTATTTGCTGTTGTTCAGCCGGTTTATTTATTTTAGGGTTGCGCCCCGAATGCTTGGGTTCGATTAGGTCAAGGTAGAGGGGTTTCAATTGGTTGTAGGGCAAGTTTAGGGAGGCCTCAAATAGCAAATAAAAATATTTTTTGAAAAATGTCTAGTTCATTAATAGTATCTAACAAATATCCGCACAGAGAATAAAAATATTTATAATTAGGTTTATGTTTCTGATAATGGTGTTGGAACAGTATGGGAATATGGGCCAACACATTATTTGCCAACTCCTTGGCAAAGTATTTGTTTTATGTTTTTTGTATTTATTGCCAGATTTACGACAATGAATGTTTGTTCACAATTTGTTTTTCGTTATTTGACTGTTGTTCGGTAATTATATTTTTTTTAATTTTATTTTAAATATAGGTTGAAATTTTGAAATTGACGAGCCCGTATCCGGGTTTATTTAAACTAACCCCAACCAAATACTCGTAGTTTTTAAAATTTCTAAAATTTACCTTGTCTGTTGGGTGAAATTGTTAGTCCTTTAATAAGCCAAAATTCCTTTTTTTAGCGCCGAAAGCGAATAATATCGAATTTTAAGTGAAGTAAAAATTAATGGGAAACATCACATAATTATACTTCTTGTCTCTACAATCCCTCTTATGGTTATTTTTGTTATATCAAGTATAATAAACCAACCAACACCAGAAAATGAACATTTAACAAATTATGAATTGGCTAACTTGTTAGAACTTGATAATTATACTATAACTAATTATGTTGTTGGACAACGTATTCGGGTATATAAATTTATTGCAATCCTATGTAGAAGTTTAATTAATTATTTTAATTGAGATGGTTGTTGAGAATCCTTAAACTTAGTTCACTTTAAATGTGAGGGGATATACTATTTGAGCCTTAAGTTAAATAAATTTCATAATTTTTATAGGGTAATACTTGTTTAACAATGTATGCAAATATTCTAACATTTCTAATATATGCAATAATTATTTTTTGTGGAGTAAGAATTCAATTGTATGTTCGTCGCAAATATAATGGACCTAATTTAGAAACTATGCGAAAGGTCAATAGACAGATAACTATTGTTTTATGTACTCAGGTAAAAACTAAATCTTAAAATCAGCTTCGTGTTAAAAAACATATTAAACATAAATAGATATTCAGAAAAATGATGATTGATTGAACAACTTTTTTTCCATTTAAAAAAGAAATATAAGGAATGATCTTAAACTCCAAGTATAAGTACTATCTCTTTAGTTGCAGATTTTTGAACATGGAAATCCTCCGCAAAACAAACTTAACCCCAAAACCTCAACGATTTTTTAGAAGATATCCGAACTCGAACTATGATTTTCTACCACGAAGGCAGTTCTCCTTCGCCCTAAACGTGACTACATAATCCAAATATGTTGATATGTACTTGTAAAGGTCGAGAAAATACATAAAATTATTCCTTCTTCTAGATATGCCATAAAAATTTAATTTTCAATTAATTTATTTAAAAATTAATTAAAATCTTTTTTTAATAATTTAAGGCACTTCTACCTCTACTAACATCTTTTTCTCAAATCCTAGTGAATATCGGACCTCATTTTAACATAACTGTAAGTTCAAAACTTAGTATGATGCTTGGAACTCCAATGACTGCTTTAATTACTGTTTTAAATCCTTTAGTAATTTTTTTTGAATTTAAAAATATTTTCAATTAATTTTTAAGGTAACTTTATTTACTGTTAAAAATTATAGAAGACTGATTTTTAAATGTAATAAAGCAGATATACAATCAAATATAAATAATAATCAGACAAGACATACAGCATTTTCAAATAGAAATGTTATTGTACCTCAATGAATTAATTAAAGAAATGTTTATTTTGGATGAAGATAGAAGATGAAAACAATTGAATAAATCATATAGTACTAGATCGGATATACATAACTATGTGCATAAAATACAAGATTTCTTTACAAAATATAAAAATTGGGTGTATTTTACAAAATATTTTTATTTGTTTGACCTTAAACAAATTATATT
This sequence comes from Meloidogyne arenaria, assembly GCA_036172955.1. NCBI lineage: Eukaryota > Metazoa > Nematoda > Chromadorea > Rhabditida > Meloidogynidae > Meloidogyne > Meloidogyne arenaria. The sequence continues at coordinate 5,302,891 of JARQAB010000010.1, forward strand.
ATAATTACTAGTATATTTATATACAAAAATGTTTATATATTTATTACATCCTTTACATCCATTTCTTTAATGAATTAATTCCACCTTACTGAAAAAAATAAAATTTATTTCCAAATTTAAACTTTAAAATTCGCACCATTATTGACCGGTCTCAACACGATAGATATAGAATAACAACCCAGCAACACTAGAAAAAAAAAACAAAAAATTATTTAATTTAAAAATATTAATTACATAATTAGCAGAAAATAGAGAAGAAGCCAACGAGAGAATTGTTGTCGTTCAAGCAATTCTAATTTGGAAAGTGTCCGTTCAAGATGTCGAAGTTCTGACGAAACAGTGCGAACCGAAGTGGTGCTTTTTATTGTGCTAGAAATTGAAATGAGTTGAAAAATTAAATTTTATGTTAAAGGCAATGAAATTACTTAGCCTGGGAAGCCTGTCGAGGAACAATTGTCTGCCTTGAAGTACTTGTCTTTCGAGCAGGACTAGGTTCTCGACGACTCAATTGTTGTCGAATACTGTTTGATTTATTTGGAACATCAACAACGAGAATGTCAGGCTTTGCATTTTCATCAAATTTTGCTGCATTTGACGGTAGATATCCAACAACTCTGGTCAACGAGCAATTATCCAAATCCTCAAATCTCCCATCTATCGCCATCAGTAGAATCATTTTAACATAGTGCCAACCATCGGGGGTCACAGCTTCATGTGCAGAGATGTCCCAAGTGAGAGTTATGAGGGTTTCTGAATGTTTTCCAATTATTCCGCTGGCTTGTGGTTCTATCTAAAAATTTAATGAAGATTTTAAAATTGAAGAAAATTTCCCGAACCGCAAGTTTAGTGCCGCTAGATTTTTTGAATTTGAAGTGTAGAATGCTGTTAGATATATTTAGCATTGAGAGACGCAATTTTCCAAATTGACTGCCATATTGTTTGAAGAATATCGAAGTATTCTCGCTAAGAACTGTCCGAATTGGAGTAGGGACCGCAGTTTTTGTTGTCTCGACTGAAGGAGTTTTCGAGGCTGTTTTTGTAGACGAAGTTGATGCTAAGTTATCCATTACCTTCTGAACGAAACCTTATTTCAATAAAAAAAAAACAGATTTTAATAAATTAAAGAGACAAACCTAACGTGGACAGTCAAATGAATGAGAAACTAATTAATTTCACGTTTAAATAATAACACATTATATGTAGTTACTAAAAATTTTTAAAAGTACTTTAAATATTTTAACTACCATAGTTTACAAAAATATATTTACCATACATATTTATTCTAATAGAATGGCCGCCGTTCTAGTTTTCGATACCTCCAAAAAGAGACCATTCTTTTAGAAAGGCCATTCAAATGGAGGTGGCTATTTTATTTTTCATAGGTTAGAATCAGGGATTAGAGGAATTGAAGATTTGTTTGAATATTTTTCGAATTTTAATTTAAAATTTTTAATTAATATTTCTATTTTATTCTTTATACATATGTACATATGTATTAGTTATTTCTTCAATTTAAACATTTTATGATTTTTTTTTAAATTTTTCTCCTTTTTAGAGGCTTAATTTTCTTTCTCTTGCTATGAAAATTTCAAATTAACTGCAATTAAATCCATTAATTCTATTTTTGTAAATTCCATTAAATCTTTCCTTCTTAAATCAAAAAATAAATAAATATTTAAACAAATAGGTATGTTATATAAAAATATTATAAATTTTCTTTTTTCTGCATATATGTACTCGTGAGGTGTGTAAAGTGAGAAAAAATAAGATGACAGTTAGTATTTTGTAGAAATGATTAATATGTACATATATATGTATTTAGGGTTAGCACTTCTCCCTTTTTACTATTTTTGCAAAATTTAAGGAATGATGAATAATCATTTTATATATTTTATTATTTATGTATGTTACATAACACTATTTTAATTATTTTATTAAAATTCGCTCATTAATTATGTAAATATTTTATTAAAACAATCCAACTATTTTTAATTAATTAGCCCGAATAAAACACTATATTTAAATTCTTAAATGTTTATCGAACTTGTAAAATATGTACTATATGTATTTTTATATTAAAGGTAGAGTGAACACGAAAAACAAATTTTTAAAAATGAAGAAAATTTAAACATTCATCCAATTCATAATTTTAATTTTTTTATTCTTCAATGATTTTTTAATCAGGAATATATTTTGCCCAATAATTTTTGTTATTTGTCTTCAAATTTTAGAGAACATTAAGAGTTTATAACTGAAAAATATATTGAGTTTTGGTTACACTTAAAATTTAAGAGTTTTTGGTTGAGGGAGCCGAGAAAATTTTTTGTATTTAAATAAATTTTGGAGAAAAAGGAACGGGATTGTTTAGAAAAAGAAGGAAAGGGAAGGATTAATCTTTTCCCAAACAAAAAACTGTCCAAACACCTTTCCATTTCCTCTTATATTTATTTGTTCTCCAACCACTCTTCTTGAGCACTCTGTTCACTTCAAATTCATTCCTTTCCCTCATTTTCTCACTTAAGCCTCTGTTCGATTGCAGCAATGAATATTTTGATCAAAATACAAAAAATAATATATTTCATCATTTCTTTAAAATTTAGAGAAATATTTACATTTATTTTATTTTAAAAGCGTTTTTAGTAAAATAATTTTTTAACAATTTTATTCCCGCCTCAACATTTTACTCATAAAGCATTTTTCCTTATTTAGAAATGACTAAAATTTAAGAAAATCAGCTACCTTTAAAGTTGGAATTTAAATAAATTTATTTGCAATTAATTAGTCACTTTAAATTTGAAAATATTTATTCTGCTCAATTTATTCTTATAAAATTCTTAATTATTTATTAAAAAATATTCTATTTATTTTTAAATTTTAAATTTCATTAAAAATATTTATTTATTTTAAAAGCTTTTACAGAAATAAAAATTTTAAACGTTATTTATTTATTTACTTACGTTGCTATTAGAAATACGACACTGCAAGAGAATACCCAAAAATAAATAAATATCCATTGTTATCCCCCTCTTAAGCATTTCCTTCAATTTATTTTTAGCCTCAAAATTTTCTTTTTGGCTACTCCTTTTATTAAAAAATTTAAAATTCTTGTAAGAAATAATATTTTTGCAAAAGATTAATTTAAACTTTTAATGTTTTTAAGAGTTATTTTTTATTTTCTAATAAAAATTCTTTTTATCTAATTTATTTTTCTGCTTAATTTTCTCCCATAAATAGTAATAATTAGGTAAGTAAATAAAATAATGACGAAAATAATTTTTATTGTATATTTATTTTTAAAAATAAAAAATATCTAATATCGGTTATTGCCCACAAGGACAAATATTAAAGTCATAATAATAATATACTTTTGGTTTATTTATTTACCTACCAAATATTTAGTTGAGTAAATCAATCATTCTTGACAATAATATTTTTTGAAACTAAATTTTTCCAAATATTTTTTTATTTCCTATATTTATTTTTTCCTTCTTTTCTAGAGATGAGTTTTTAGGTAAATTAATTATTTATTTATACAAATAAAGGAGAATAAAAGTAGGTATATATATCTTCTTTAAATCCTCATCCTTCTTTGTCTTTAAATGAAGTCTAAACGTTCCCAATATTTTTCGAAATTCATTTTGCGTATTTTTAAAAACATTACAAATATTTTCATATAAATTAACGGGAGCAGGCCAATGTACCGCAGCCCAACGTACCGCAGGCCCAACGTACCGCGAGCCCAACGTACCGCCGCCCAATGTACCGCACGCCCAACGTACCGCCGAACAAAATTTTTATTTTTTTGGAATGTTCCTGAACTAATCCCCCGTTACTAAGCAAAATCCCCCGTTCTTGAAACAACTTCCCCCCGGAACAACTTCACCCGTTGACAGGACAACTTCCCCCGTTGACAGGATCCCCCGTTGAAGGAACAACTTCCCCCGTTGAAGGAACAACTTCCCCCGTCATTGAACAACTTCCCCCGTTCATGGAACAACTTCCCCCGTTGAAGGAACAACTTCCCCCGTTGAAGGAACAACTTCCCCCGTCATTGAACAACTTCCCCCGTTCATGGAACAACTTCCCCCGTTGAAGGAACAACTTCCCTCGCTGACAGGACAACTTCCCCCGTTAACGGACCAACTGCCCCGTTCTTGGAGTAACCTCCACGTTGTTGAAGCACTTTAATATTTGTTTGAAAAATCCCCCGTTGTCGGAACAAGTTCACCAAGTCATTGGGTCAACTCTCCCCATTAATGTAACAAATATTTTTGTTGTAGTTGTTGTTTGAACAACTATTATTCATGATTGATTTGCGGTACGTTGGGCGTGCGGTACGTTGGGCTGCGGTACGTTGGGCTCGCGGTACGTTGGGCCTGCGGTACATTGGGCTGCGGTACGTTGGGCGCGGTACGTTGGGCTGCGGTACGTTGGGCTGCGGTACGTTGGGGTGTACCCTAAATTAACGCCAAATTTTGTTCAATGATGTGTGTATATTTTTCCGTGTTTTAATTTTAGAGAAGAACACAAATCACTAAAAAGAAAAGGGGAGCTCAAGGCCAATGGGTCTTTCTTTCTAATTTTTATTTTCTTTGTTTTGCTCTTCAATTTTTCCTCATTTTCACTTAAATCCTCATATACACAATAATAATATAACAAAGCAAAATCGCCGCCTAGTCTTTTTATTCTCCATATAAACAGACCACACATTCAATATAAACGTCCATTGAGAGTTCCCATTCTTTTTGACTTGCGCTTTGTTTTGTCCATAAATATATCTTTCTTTAAATCCTCATATCCTTCTTTGTCCTTAAATGAAGTCCTAATCTCTAGTATAATTCCTTATTTGAACAAACACTTCTGATAATTCTTTAGATAATTTTTAGAATTTTTAAATTTTTTTCAATGTAAAATAAAAAAAATATTTTTATATCCATTTTTATTTTGTAAAGAAATACAAAATGGATTAGCACTTCCGAATAAATATCGGGGATCTCTTCACATTTGTTTTTATTTGAAAAGGGATAATTGTACAAAAATAAGATCTTTTTGTTGTTATTTGACTTTTCATTAATCTAAATAGGTATATAAATTTATTTAAAGAATTATTCATTTGTTAAAAATATCTTTTATATAACCTTTTATTAAAAGAGCAAAAGCTCTGCTGACTCATTACAAAATAAAGAAGCATTTCTTTATAAATATATAAAAAATTTAAAAGAAAATATATTTAAAATAATTATTTTTTAATTATTTTTTTTCAAGCCTTTATCTGTTTTATTAGATTGTAGACTTTTAATTATTGTAGGCTTATGTATATCTAATTTTAGGCCCTTCCTTTGTTTTCCAATACATGTCCATTTAAGGTTAACCTTTGTGTATTTCAAATATTTTCTGTTATCTATATAATCTAAATTTATTTTAAATTAAAAAAGATTTATTTATTTTTCCCAACAAAGCCTCAACAGCAAAACACACCTAACGTTTTTTTGAAAATTTCAATTAGATAGTAGGTAAAATATGGCGTCGCTGCGCAAAATTCGGATGTTGAGAGATTGATGATTTTTTACTCTTTCATTTCCTCTCAGTTTTTTTATTTTTTACTGGTTTTGGCCTTGAATTGCTGCCCTTTCTATGAGGTTGACCTTCTTTTTTTTACTCCAAAGTATTTTTTGTTTTTACCGAAAGATTAATGAATAATCTACTCATTAATATGTCTGGTAGGCAACTGTTTAAAGCTTTTAATTATTTTAAATTTAAAATTTTCTTTTAATCTTTATATTGCCACAAAATATTTTTCCGCAACTTTAATTTTATATTTTTATTTTTGTACATTTAAAATCAATTTGTTGCGCTCCTATTTTTGTTGAAAGGGGGGAAATGATGTGCTTTTCCGCCACATTGCCAGCAATTTCATTTTCCTCTATTTTCGGCTCTAATCGCAATTAATTCAAAGGTATTTAGAGAGGATATTTTTGGATTTATATTTTGTATATATTTACATAAACGGGCTGTGGAATGTTTTTTAATTGTTTGTGCTTTTTATGGAATAAATGGAAAAAATGTTGTTATTTTTACATATTATTTTTACTTCCTGCTGTTTTTAATTCTTTTTACAAAGGAATAAAGTCTTTTTTTTTAATATCCGTGAATGTAAGCTAGATAGGGGGAAACTCAACTAATAAATACACACATCAACAATAACTGTTTCTGATTTTGATACACCTAAATATTTTAATTTAAATTAGAAGCAACTAATTTTAAATTTTAGTTTACTATTTATTTAGTTTTTCTCAAAATCATGATTTTCAATTTTTAATTAAATTTTTATATTTTCTAAATTATTTTTTCCTCCTTTTCATTACATAATTTTTTAAATAAAAAGTAATAAAAATTTTTTTGTTATTTTTATTTTCAATTTATTTTTAACTATTTTGTACAAATAAAAATAAACAAAATTTTTCTATTGTGTTATTCTTCCATATTTTTATTATCAATTGCTCTATTTAAAGTGGCATTTACTCTTTAAAAATTTCCATTAATTTTACATATTTCATGCAAATTTAAATATTTTAGTCATTAGTCTTTCCGCCATCAAAATTCCCCATCTTTTAAATTTCTCGAGTCATCAACGACCGTTCGCCAACGGAGACAACCACTCATTCATTCCCCTTTTTTATTATTCTTTTGCCTTTTTATATCCTTGCCGATAAATGACCACTATAAAATAAAACAATAAAAACAACAGAAAAATTAATAGCCGCCATATTTTTGACATAAAATATTTATAAATTCCTCAATTCAAAAACTAGAAAATGGCATCCCCTTTAATTCAAAATTTTGGAGTTAGGCAGAAAATAGAAAAAATTACTAATAATAATAATGATGAAGAAGAAGCACCGCCATATAAACGTATTGAAATAAATATAGAAAATGAAAGTATGTTTAGCAAAAAATGGCAAAGAAATTTTTTTTAATTAGTCGGTTTTTTTTTAATTTTTGGACTAGAAATTCTTTATTGGGAAAGGGAACTATTGAGATAATTTTATTGAAAAGAAATTAAACCTAATTTTAAAAAGAAAAACAATTAAATTTAGAATTAAATATGAAAAAAACAATTTAATTTTAATTTAAATATATTAATTTTAGAACTAAAAGATGAAATGAAAAGAAAGTTGGAAATTAGTAATGCTTTAAGGATCCAAGCTGAATTACTAGAAGAAACTTTAATTAAAAGACTGGAAGAATTAAAAAGAATATGCATTGAAGAAGCTGTATGTTTTTAATAAAAATTTTTCGAAATTCTCTAAATTTTTAAAAATTATTTAATTTAAATAATATTTTTATATTTAAATTTAAAAAATTATATTTTAGGAATTAACAGGGCAATTGCCAAAAGAAATTTACAAAACTCTTTTACCTGGAGAGCCTGAACCAATTATTAAAAGAAGAGTTGGAACAGCATTTAAATTTCCACAAAAACTTTTAAATGATAATAATCAAGTATTTTATTTTAAAAGAAAAATAAAATATTTTTTTATAATTTAATAGATAGATGAATTGGGAAGGTTGGAAACAGAAATAGTTTTAAATAAACGTATTGTTGCTGCAGCAGAGAGATTGGCAACTGATTGGAGTGCAAATAAGGGTTTAAGAAAAAAACGCCGTCGTGACCTTCAAATGGCAACAATAAAACTTCGGACATTGGAAAAAAGTAAAATAATAATTAATTTTTAATTGATTCGATTATTTTACTTTTTAAAATATTTTTTCTACTAAATACTTCTAAAATGGAGTAGTTAAGATGAGTTAAATTCTATTAAGTGAAACAGCCGTATCTGTATATTTTTTAATCTCACTGACAAATGAGACGCTTTACAGCTTTACCCCCCCCCCCCCCCCCCACCCCACCCAATAGATAAATCTAACAAGATAAAAAAAAACAGAATGATTGTCCACTTATGATTAGAATTTTTTCTCAAATACTTTAAAAATGTTTCCCCTAGTTATTTTAATTTTTTAAATATATTTTTAATAATATAAAAATTATAAAAAATCAAATATTATAATTTAAAATAATTATTTATAAATTCTCAGATTTAAATAGAAGAATTTGCCTTTCAAATTCAAAACCAGATGTGTCTACTCCCCCTCAGGAAGAAATTCAAGGAATGCGACGACAAAGTAAAAATGCGGGAAGTGGATTTTCTTTAAATAGTTTAAGTAAGTTTTACTACATTTTTAGATTTTTATTTAAAAAAAAATTTTCTTTAGAGAATTGGCCTAATTTTTATAATACAATTAAATGGGGTAATCCTTCAACTAAATCTTGTCCTTCTACTCCACATGGCTCTGTACTTGATTTGGCAGAAACTACTCCAAATATTTCTCCACAAAAGAAAAATAGAAAAGACTCGAAAAAATCTAGAAAAACTCCAACAAACGCAAAAAATTTGCATAATTTAATAAAGTAATTTTAAAAAATTAAAAAAGATTAAATAATAATATAAATATTTACCCACCACATCTGGTTAATTAGTTTTGTTTTAAAACTTTTAAACTTTATGTATTCTTTAAAAAAATATTCTTTTTATAGAAAAGAAGAGCAACAAAAATTATTAAATTCTCAACAAATCCCTAAACAACAAAATCAAAAAATTAAAAATTGTTGCTCTCCCCCAACTACTAAATTGCCTCTCTCATTTTCCACTTCCGCCTCTTCATCCTCAACTTCTTCATATTCTTCCTCCCTTTCATTAAATGGACCAACACCTTCAATCAAAGGTCAAAAGATTAATGGAGGAACTGTCTCCGCGACAATTAGTTCAAGTAGCGGGATTTCTGCAAGTATGAGTGCCTCTTTAGCATCAGCTTCTTCTACTAATTTAATAACTCCCCCACCTAGTTTGTATTTTTTAAATTATTAAAGAACTTTTTATTTTTAAAGTTCCATGTCGGCGTTCATCAGCTGGAAGTAACAATAAAAATAATAAAAGTTCTCCTCCTACTCTAAAAGAAACATCCAATTTTTATATCAAAACAGAAGTAAAAGAAGAAATAACAACAAATAATTCAACACATTTGTTTGTTAAAAATATTTTTTCTGAAAATTAATTTATTTATTATTTAGATATGCAAATATTGGCTATACATCTTCTGCTCCATACAAAAGTGCCTATAGACAATCTAATTTTCCAACATTACAAAATACTCAAAAAAGTTTATCACCAACTAATAATTATTGTTATAATAATTGTTACTCTGTGCCATCTACAAGCATTTTAAATAATGTAAGAAAAATAAAAACTTTTTTGTTGTTTCTTTTTTGGGAGAGAATGAAATTCTTTGGAAAAAAGTTATTCAAGTGCCGTTAGAGTTCAAGAAAAAACTTGTGTCCCGATTTATGGGTGTTATATTCAGAAATATTTTAAAGATATTATTAATTTATTATTATATCCCCCTAAAGTATGTCCGCCCCTAAAAATAATTTTTTATACAAAGGACGGCTTCGGGTTGTTCTTTGAAGTAATTAATGTTTTTTGGCAGAAATTTCTTCAAATTTTTTTTCAGAAAGAATTTCCATCATCAAAACAACATTTAACTACTTTAATTAATTCATCTAGTATTTCCTCTTCAGCATTACCCAGATTTAACAAAATAAGTCCACAACAATCACTTTTAATACCTTCATATTATTCATCATCAAGTTTAGACAGAAGAGCTTTAAAAGGAAAGAAAAAGTAATTTTTATTCCAAAAAATAATTAATTTTAAAAATTTAAATTAGTCAAACAGAAAATAAACAATCCCCACAATTACGCTTACAACAAAAACCTCCTCCATTTTATAGTTGCCATTTAAATGAAAGTTTTGTTAAACAATTTTCTCTTCAAAGAAAAAATGCGGCAACAACATTTCCTGTTGATACAAAATTGTTATATTTTAATTTAGTAAATATCTTTAATTTGTTTTTTTTCAGAAATCCATTTGAATCAACAGATTCTCCCAATTCTCAACAGAATTCTTTTAATTTAAATAAGGTAAATAATTTTTAAAAAGAGCGTTGTTCTTCTTTCTCTCCAAATTCCCTATTTTTGTCTTTCGCAACAAACAATTATTTGAGAAGAATAACAAATCAACCCTAAAAAAATTTTTTTTAATTTTATTTTTTAAAGATGTTAGAGAAGGATGAAAGTATGGAAAATCTTTTAGTTTTGATTCACAATACAACATTTAATAATTAATTTATATACTAAACATATCTGCTACAAATGAGAAAATGTTACAAACGAAAAAATTAAAATTATTTAAAAATTATTTTGTTATTATATTTTAAATATTTTTGGATTTTAATAAAAATTTATGTAGTATTAAATATTTTATAAAATTTAAAAATAAGAGATTCACGGAAAAATATTCCTCTTCAAATTTTTTAAAATTTACAAAAATATTTAAGGTATTCAATAATTGGCTCCTATACAAAGGATCGTTTTTTTAAAGGGTCGCCCTGTTAAAGGATCGTCACGGGCAAAAAGTATTAAAGGTCGTTCATTAAAGGATCGTCCATCAAAGGGTCGCCACGGGTATAAACGTTCAAAGGACGTCATTTTTTAAAAATTGCATAAAGCCAGTTCAGTGCCACCAGTTTGAGTGCAGTTATGTGCCACAGACTGATAACGGTGATTAAAAGGGATATCGGTGGATTTGAAGGGGTTAAAGTGAAGGCGAAGATTTTGAGATGGATATCCGCGGATTTAGAGTATCATATCCGTGCCCATCCATATCCATCTTATTAAAAAAACATCCATATCCGTCCGTATCCGCTGATATCCGGATATTATCAGTTTCCATGAGCAGGAAAACTGATAACGATCCTTTAATTTTTTTAGACGTTACGATCCTTTGAACGTTTTTAGCCGTGGCGATCCTTTTATGTTACGATCCTTTGTATGGATACGCAATAATTATTATGAGGATTTTTAGTTAATTGCAGTTTATGTTTTTTTCTCTTTTTGTTGTTTACACCCCATCAAATATAAAAGAGAAAAACGTGTGGTAGAAATATAAAGGAGAAATTAAAAAGTAGAAATAAGTTCTTGGCTGGATGAGGATCATAGGAACCACATTAAAGCAGATAATTGCTTTTAAATGTTCCTGGGAAGGTCTGAGAAATGGCCCACACTTTTGAGTGTTATCTCCGAAAAGGAGTAGTCTCGAGTTGAGGCTGGCGCTGTACTGGAAAGGCTATCGGTCAGCCGCTGTTAATTTTGTGCAAAGGGAAAAGAAGTTCTTTTAAAGAATTGATCCCGCATTTAATTAGCATTGGGAAACAGTGTTGGTGCTAGCTTTATTTAAGTGCGATGATCCTTTCCAAACACAATTCAGACTACTCTCCGGCCAAGATAAAAATATTTTTTAATAAAAATTCAAAAAAGATTAACTGAACTGGGCTATAGCTAGGAATGAACAGCTGAGAACGAACCAGCATCTGAAGATGTGTTACCCATTACTACGTTTTACATTAAGTATTCATATTTTACAAATTTATTTTTCTATGTAAAGCAGGTCGATCTATTATAGCCATTTTTTTGTTTTTTTTGGTTCTGATATTGAAATTAAAAAATTATTAAAGTTTGAATTTAATTTTATATGAGAGAAACATAAGAAATAGAAAATAAATTATTCACTAAACAATATTATTAAAACTTTTAGATTTGAATAATTACATAAAGTAAAGATATAGTCCCATAAGCGAACAAGAAATTCTAGAATTAAAATAAAATTAAAGAAAAAAAATTTAAAAAGAAAATTAAAAAATGAAAAGTGCATTTAGACTATTAAAAATTATTTTAATTTAATATTTCTTAATAAATTTCCTTTGAAGTTTGGGAAAACCTCATATGATATCATCCGACTAAATGTGTTTTCATCACCAAGGTGATATCATTCGATGATTCTAGTCTGATTCATACATATGTAAAAGGGCAACACATGGAAATGATTTTTTGCTTTAATTTTCCTTTTTTTTCAAAGTATATTTTTTTTAAATAAATTATATGTACATAAATTATAAACTATATTTTTTATTTGATTGCACTATACAGGAGAAAATGGAGAAAATAAAGGAAATTTGAGAAATTTATATTTTGAAATTTTGCCTCTAAAATTTAAATTACATCATCTTATTTAAATTTTTAAATTTATTTATAAAAAATTATTTACGAAATTATTGTTGTCATTTTTTAAACATTTCTCTTATTATAAAATCCCTTAGGAATTAAGCAGTAGCCATTCATTATTAAATATTTTTAAATAATAATTTAACTTTTATTTATTTACTTATTTATTTATTTATTTATTTATTTATATTTTAACTTTTATTTATTTATATACATATTACAAATTATCAAAAGATATAATAACCCTATAAATCTATTTATTTTTTGATTTAATTTTCCGAGATTTAAAAAAATATCGAAGACTGCCCTTTCTCTCCTCTCATAATTTTCGGATACATAATTGTAACGTTTCTGAAAATTAATTTTTTGAGTTTTAATAATTTTAAATTCAAGCAACTTTTGTTAAAAGTTAAAAAGTAACAAAAATGAGAGGCAAGAATAAATTTATCCCATAAATATATAATTATTAAATTTTATAAAAATTAATTTTAGAATCAATTGGTTGAAATTTAATGAAAAAAACTATTAATAAATAAATTAAATAATGATAATTCAACGGCTTTTATTAGTCGTGGTCCTTTTGATCTTCTGCAATTTTGGGGGTAATCTTAAAAATTTTCTATTTAATTTGAAATAATTTCTTTAAACAGTAAACGGACTATCGAAAGAAATTGTCGATAAATGTTCGCGAAACTACGAAGGTTCAAATGCCTGGGAAAAGCTCAATCATATCGTCAATCATCTAAATTCCGATCTGCTAAAAACAGATCAATTGGATAGTCGTCAAATGGCTTGGAAACAATTGGCAGCATTTTACGTGCCAATGCCTCAATGGCGCCGTGAAGAAATCACAAAGGATTATTGCAAACGTGTTGGCTATTCGGAGGAAGTAAAATAAATTAATTTTTGTAAAGGATTTTTGAGGAATTTACTAAAAAATATTATTTTAAATCGTTATGGTCCCATGTTTATGTATAAAAAATAAAAACTGAATCGGATTTGCTTTGTTAAAACTTGGTTGGCCACGACGTAAGGTAGGTAAGGTAGGTAGGGACGACGTAACAGTAGGGATACCATTTTAGTAAAAATTGTACCACCTTATACCATTTTATTAGGAATGCATCCACAAAATATTTTGGCATGAAAATGCTTCTATCAAATCACTTCGAAACACAGGCTTATTATCTGGACTTGTGCACAAATCATATGACAATATTGCAAAAATGTTTGAATTGATGATTGTCCCAAGAGAACAGGCTTTGGGTGAAAGGCTCTTTGGAATTTTGGAAAGTAAATTATTTGGTAATTAATAGACCTTATTCCATTGGACCGATAAAATGATGGGAGTAATGTACCGAATAAGGAGGCCCGGAAAATTTATATAAAGGAAAGGTGAATAGATCTTTACCTCTCAGGATTAATATAACCCTCGCTTTTTTTAAATAAATCTTTTCTCAGATCCTCAAACTGAATTCGGAACTGTCTATGAAATTCTCCTGTCTCAACCAAAAATTGTTATTCGAAAAATAATCGAATACTACGAAAAATTTAATGAAAATCTTCAAAAGAATTACGGGAAAAAGGACGTGGAAGAGATAATTGAAACAAAATCGAGCAAAATAGAAAATACAACTTCTTCTGTTGCTTCTGAAAATAAATCAGATATATCTAAAATGAGTGATGATTATAAAATTAATCCGGAATCATATTCAACGCTTCTTTTACATATATTATTAAAAGGAAAAAAAGAGAAGGATTCGGGTATCAAAAAAATTTACGAAATTCTTGCGAAAAGAGTTTATGTAATTGACAATGATGTAGACTTCAACGACTTTGATCTTGAAAAGGTATATACAAAATTATTTTGACCTTTAAATTATAAAAGAGTTTTGATAAGAGAGTGGAGTTAATCCAATCCTATTCTCTATTAATCCTAAAATATATGTATATTTTTAAAGATGATTGATAGAGTAGTTGATATGTGTCCAACACAACAAAGTGACGACGAAATTGGAACTCAGCTAGATGTGAATGAAAGAATTCTCCTTCAATTTGAGAATTTTGCAAAAAGAGTTTTAAATAAATTGTTAATTCGCTTCGAAGTTGATTCGGACCTCGCAAAAAGATTTTCAGAAGAAATTAATAAATATTGTCCAGTGTTTTTAAGTTACACGGTCCCACAAAAGAATTTACTTGAAACTAGACTTGCCAAATTTCAAAAAAGCGAAGATGGAAAACCAAGGACACAAGAAGAGATTTTTCAAGAAAAAAATAAATTAACTAAAAAATTATTTGAAAAGTAGGAAAATTCAATATATTTTAACGAAATTAATTTTAAAAATCTTTTAGACAATCGTATTTGGGGGAATTGGCAAAAATGCTTAAAATTTCTGGATTGGCCGGAAAAATACATTACAATAGAGAGATTCGTCAATCTTTAAAGAAAAATCATGACAATCGAAATTATGAAGGTAAAAATATGAGTAAACATAAAAAGTCAATTAAGAGATTTAAAAAATTTTTTTTAAATTATTTTAATTAATTTGATCCTAAAATGCCGCAATTTATCCGTTCATAATTATCCGGATTTATCCGGATTTTAAATTTTTAGCTTCTAGGAATAAGAATACATATCATTTTCATACCAAAAATATATTCATTTAATTTATTTGAGGTATAATAAATTTCGTGGCTATCCATCTTGATCGTGATTGCAATGAAATCCTGTCTGAATATGGTAAAGAAAATCAAAAGAAAAAGAAGGAAACACCTTTTGAAAAAATAAATAATGATTTAAATATTGGGTTTGGAATGAAAATGTTGGGAGGATTGAGTTCGGAGATTAAACTTTTTAATTTTGCCTATACCTCCATCCTTTCACAAATTTTTGAAAATGAAGGAGAAAATAAAGAATGTTATTTAAATACTGAAAAGGAGAATAATTGGGATTTTGAATTAATTAAAATTGAAGGAAATGAAAGTAAGAAAATAATTTTTAAAAAATAAGTCCATAACTTAATTAAAAAATAATTTTTAGAAAAAATCCAAAAATTAACTCATGTATTGGAAGATATAGTTAAATATTTAAAGTTTGGCAGAAAATCGCTAGAAAAACCCCCAGATTCATGTGATGATAGCAAAACATTTTGGATAGACTATATTCAAGAAAATTTTTATGGAAGCCCTTTGAATCCCAAAAATTATTATTCAGAAAAGATTTCTGAATATATAAAAGAAAATAATGACACAACAAAGCCCTCAGAATTAACAGAAGATTTAATTTGTTTAATGTTAATAATTGGGAATGAAACAGGAAAATATTGTAAAGAAAGCAAAGAATATAAAAATAAATTTTTGAATGAATATAAAAATTATAGTGAAGGAAAAGATAAAGATTTAGTTGAAAAATGGGTTGGAAGGATTGAGGAAAGAATAAATAAATTTGAAAAAATTTGTGAGAAAATTGAGAAATTAGAAGTAAATAAATTAAATAATTAATTAATTAGAGAGTAAGGAGAGAAATTAAGAAAAATAAAAAAAAAATTTTTTAATATAAAATAATTTTTGAGAATTCTCCAAAAGGATCGGGGTGTTTGAAGAGAGATTAATTAATTAGATAATTAAAATAATTAAATAAATAATTATTTCTATTTAGAAAACTGATAATATGAAATCAAAAGAAAATGGGAATTTAAAGAAAATAAATGAAAGTAATGACGAAGATGATGATGAAAATGAGGAAAATATAAATTTACAAAACGGAAAAGAGGTTAATAAATTGTTTAATAAATTAATATTAAAAGAAAAGTTAAGTAAAAATAAATTTTGAGATGAAAACTTAAATTATAAATTGTTAGGTTTAGCTAGTATATATTAAAGTAAAGCAAAAAAACTATTCAAAATCAAATTTTCGAGAAGGGGTTTTTAGTTATTCAATAAAAAGAAAAGTTTCCCTTTAATTATCGAAATATTTAGGTACAAGAAGATTCAGAAGAATCGCCAGAAGAAGAAAAGACAGCCTCCTTTGAGAATAAAACTAAAGAAGTTTTATAATAATAAATAAAATAAATTTTGTGAAATTTTAGGAAGATTTAATGAAAACTGCTGAAGAAGATTTGAACAAATCAGAAGCGAGGAAGCGTTCGGTAAGTTTTGTTTAAATAAATAAATAAATTTATTTTTTTTAGGTTACATGGAAATTAGATGAAAATGGGAAAGGTTTGTAAATTTAATAAAAAATTATTGTTATATTCTTTAGATAAAGTAGAGGAAAAGAAGGAGGAAATAAAAGAAGAAAAAGTAATTGAGAAAGAAGTGCCAATAAAGGGAGAAGAAATTAAAAAAGAAGGATTTATGTCAAAATTTGGACGATTATTTTCTTTTGGTAAAAGTAATGAAAAGAAGGATAATGAAAAACAGCAAAAGAATGAAGAAGTTGTTGTTAATCTTCCAAAAGTAAATTTTTATAAATTATTTTAATGGAATTTCTAGTATTAAAATAAAGCTGTTGGGAAGGGTGGTAGTAATAAATGAAAAGGTTGGCACGTACCTAGTACCTTTTACTTACCGTTGAGCCCTCTTAGGTTGAAAAGAGTTTTATAAAAAAAATTTCCAACTAATTTTTAATCTTTAAAGCTCTATTTTGACCCAAAACATGAATGTAAATGTTATTTGTATGTGGAAGGAGGGGAAGAGAAAAAGCCAATTCCAGCTAAACTTGCAATTGAAGACTTTTTAGAAAACGATAATTATGACCCAACCTCAGCAGAAAAAAGTTGGGAAATTTGCCAAAAAGTAAAGGAAATTTCTCTTGACGAATTGGAAAATTTGGGTAATGGAATTGAAGAAAGTACAAAGGAAAAAAGGAGGGAAATGATTCAGAAAAAGAGAGTAAACTTAAAAAGATTGGATTTTATGTGCTTAATTGTTGTGGTAAATTATTTATTTTTTTATTAAAAAAGATTTTTAATTTTTAAAAAAATAATTTAGGAAAAAAGAATGAAAAAAGTTGGTAAATGGTTAGAATGGAATGCAATAATTCTACGTGAATATCAACTACTTTCTACACAACAAAAAAGCTTAAATAACCACAAAATTGAAGATAAGAAAGAAGAAAATCAAAAAATTGAGGATTTAGAAAAATGCCAAAAATTTATTGAGTCAATCCGTTCCCGAGAAAAATATGACTGGAAAAGTGATATACAACAACCAATAAAAAATTGGAGAAAAACTTTTGATAAAAATGGATTGTGTGATTCTATAGCTACAGAAATGTTTTTAAAAGAAGGAAATGAAGTTTGTGATCAAACAAGTATTTGGTTGAAAAATAATGAATTCGAAAAGGGAGAAGAATATATGGAAAATTTGGAGAGAAAATGTTCTGCATTAAAATTGGTAATTATAATTTATGAAAAAGATTTTCTGATTTTTAATTAATCAATTAAAGTCAAAATATAATATTCTCTAAAAATATATTTATTATAATTAATTAATTAGTATACACACAATATGCATTGGAATGAAGAAAATGACTATTACGAAATGGACAATGGATCTATTGCTGAAAAACAATTAGAATGGCTATTGAAAGCACTTAAAAAGATAAACTTGTTAACAGTTGTAAGTAATGAGATGAAAAATGGCCAAAAATGTGATGAAATTTTGGTTGAAGCAAAGAAAATAAAGACTGACAAAATTAATGGTAAATTAATTTTGGTTTTCTGTAAAAGAAAATTAAAGATTTTACTGATAGAAATTGTAGGGACGGTAAAGTTTTTCCCATTCCAATTGATTAAAAAAATAAAAATAATTCTTTTACGGATTAATTTTCGAAAATTTTTAGATGAACTTCCTCTATTAATAAAAAAGAAAAAGGAAATAACTGCTTGTCTTGAGCAAATAAAAAATAAATTTGAAAATGAGGCTAAAAATATATGTGAATCAGCAAAAATATTGAGAAATATTGAAAAACAAGTATTCGATTCTGAACACATTGAGGAGCCCCAATTTGCTAAAAGAAAAGAAATTATGGAGAAAATGTTGGAAGAATGCCAAGTTGTTGAGGAAAAAGAAGTGAAAGATGAAAAGAAGGTAATTATTAAGTGAAGGAGAGTTCACTAGTATACTAACTTTAGTATCAAGAGTATTCACCTATGAATTTTGAATATATTTCTTAAAAAATTGAGAAGGGTATATAGATTATATCGAAAGCGCTCGAGAGCGAGAACCCAAATTATTCTTAACAAAAACTAATAAATTACTTTTCATAATTTTAGAGAATGGAACTTGAAATGCCAGAAAATGCTGAGGATAGAGAAGAGGCAATAATGAGAATTTTGGAATTTTCTGGAATAATTTGGGAAAGAGCAATAAATCAAATAGGTATGGAATTTAAACCCCCAATACATTGCCAACATTTTGGGGATGAAATATTACAAGAAATTATTAATGGAAATGAAATGGAAGGAGTTGAAAGAGATTTATTTGAAAAAATGGAACCTCAATGTATTTTGAATTATTCAATTGATTTGGGAAAAAGAGCAAAAAAATTGGTAAGAAATTATTAAATAAAGGGGCTAATACAAAATAAAGTGGATATTTCACAGATTAAACAAAACTCATTGCTATAAGTTTTTTAAACAATTTAGGCGGATGAATGGGATATTGAAATACCAGAGGATTTATTAATGGATTTAGAAGAGAGAGAGGACTATTTTGGGGAAAACAAAGAAAATGAGAATTCATCAAAAGATAAAACAAATGAAGAATTAAAAAATGATAATGAAATTGAAGAAGAGTTTTATGACTATTCTCGGGCTATTGTTCCATATAGAGGACCAATGAATTTACCCAAAATCGAAGAGGAAGAGGAAAAAGAGGAGGAAGATGAAAAAGAAAAGGAAGATGTGAATAAAGAAATTAAAGAGGAGGAAAAAGAGAAGGAAGTAGAGGAAGTTGAAAAAGAAGAAAAAGAAAAGGAAGATGAAATTCCTAAACGTTATAGAACTCGTACAAGATTTACAATCAAAAATAAAAATAGAGAGGTCACTGTAAAATTTTCTCATAAATTCGAAACTGAGATTTCTGAAGAAGAAAAAGAATCAAAAAGTAAGGAAATAAAAATGGAAAATGAGAAGGAAGAAACTGGAAATAATTCAATGATGGATTCTAAAAGTGAAGTAATTGAGAAGAAGGACATAATACCAAAAGATTTAAAAGGTGAAGATATTAGGGAAGAAACAATTAATGTTCCCGAATTGAATTTAAAAAAGGAAGAAGAAACCCCAGAGAAACCCAGTCAAGAATCGAAAAATCCAAAAGAGGAGGAAATTGAAGTGTCCCAAACAAATCCTTTAAATGAGGAAATGTTAAAAATGATAAAATCAAAGGAAAAAGTTCAATCAAAAGAAAATTCTATTAAAAATAAAAATATAGAAAAAGAAATGCCAATTAATGAAAATAAACCGGTAGAAAATCAAAACAAAAAAGAACCAATCATTGAAGATTTAGAAAATAAAAAATTGGAAACACCTCGTAAAATAACTGCAAAAACAAATGGAGGAAATCCATTTTCATTTAAAGATTTAATTAAAAAATGGAATAAAGACCCTGTCGAAACACCTAAACAAATAATTGAACCCCATAAAGAAAATAATCCAAATAAAGGATTAAAAAATGAAATAAAAGCACCTCTTAATCATAAAGAAAATAAAGAAATTCCACAAACTGAGACAAAACAAATTTTCGAAAAACCAAAAGAAATCATTCAATATCCCCTAAATAATGCTCAAAATGAAATAAAAAATCCTTTAAATCATCATAAAAATAAAGAAATTTCTGAAAAATTACAAGAAAAAGAAAATATTCCAAATAAACTTGAGAATAAACAAGAGATTAAACAGATTACGCCAATATTACCGCCACCAAAAGAAAATGGAAATAATCAACAAAATAAATTAGGTAAAAAGCCTAAGGATAAAAAACAAAAACGTAAAAATGCTCGAAAGGGAAAAGGTAAAAAAAGAAATAAAAAGAAAAAAAATAAAAATAAGAAAAATAATAATAATGGCAACCGAGGCGGTAATAAACCTTCTCAAAAACGCCGCAACAAAAACAGGCGAAAAAACAAGAATAAGCCAACTCAAATAAATAATACTCCTTTGCATAAAATGGAAATGGTTCAAGGTTTAAATAAAGGGCAGGAAAATCCAAATGCTAGAAAGAAACAAGCTGAGGTAAGCAAAAAGATACTCTGATGGGACCAGTGATGGAAAACTTCCAAAATTTCTCCGGAACCGGTTCCGGTTCCGGAACCGCTTTATTAATTTTGGCGGTTCCGGTTCCGGTTCTGGAACCGCTTTTTTAAATTTGGCGGTTCCGGTTCCGGTTCTGGAACCGCTTTTTCAACTTTGGCGGTTCCGGTTCCGGTTCTGGAACCGCTTTTTCAACTTTGGCGGTTCCGGTTCCGGTTCTGGAACCGCTTTTTCAACTTTGGCGGTTCCGGTTCCGGTTCTGGAACCGGTACCAGAACCGGTTCCAGTGACAAAATTTTTTTAGCTATTTTAATGAAAAAAATTATTTTTTTTATATAAATAAGTTTTATTAAAGCCTTCTGAATTGATTAAGGGTGATTTAAGGGAAATCAGTAGCGTAAGGAGTGATAAAGAGATTCGTGAGTATAAAGGTTTGAGGGATTATGAGGGATTAAGAGATAGATTTCCCGTTTCGGCATTTTTTTGTTCCAGCTCCAATACTAATCAAATTTTAGTTGCAAATCCGGAGCCGAAGTAGGATATTCTTATTTAGAACAGGACTTGATACATTAGCGCCGCAGGCGAAAATTTTGAGAATTTTATAAGGCCAGAAGCGAGATTTCTTCCAATTTTCAGCACCACAGCCGAAAATTAAAAAATTTTTTTTTATTATTTTCCAAAAACATCCTTTTTTGCGCCGCAGGCGAAAATTTTTAAAAATTTGGAAGTCGTAGCATATAGAATTAATAAAAAGAATTAATTTATTAATCATTCATTAAGTCCGGGTTCGATCCTAATATCCATATAAGTCCTCAAAACTAAAACAGAACACACTATCCAGTCAACCACACATCATTATTAAAGAAAAGAAAAAAATCTTTTTTACCCGGCTCAATTTTATCTTCCTTTTCTTCTCACGACTCCCATATTTTGCTCATTTCTCTGATTTTAGCCATCATTAGGGGTGTATCTTTGGAACCGGTTTTGGAACCGGTTCCAAATCGGTTCCAGACCTTTACCGGTTCCGCGGTTCCGGTTCCAAACCGGTTCCGGACCTTTGCCGGTTCCACGGTTCCGGTTCCAAACCGGTTCCGGAACTTTACCGGTTCCACGGTTCCACTTCCGGAACCGGTTCTGGAACCGGACGGTTCCGGAACCGGAACCGGAACCTTTCCATCACTGGATGGGACTAGAGGGGATAACGATAACTAACATTAAATTAAACTTTATTTCTTTTATAATTAGAATCAACCAAAGCCAGCTGAACAGAACCCAGCAGTAACATTAGCAATTGTTCCTCATGTAGCAAAGAATATTCCAAAGCTTCAAAATATTCCAAATGCACCAAATACAACACCTCCAAATCCTCCACATAATAAAAATAATCGTCATCCTCACTCACCTTTAGGTCGAAAAGGAAAAAATGTCCTTCCACCACACCCGCCACCACCATCTGGAAATAAAAATCAGCCAAATAATCATCAAGGATTAAAGCAACCAAAAAAACAATTTAAAGGGATTGCTCATCCTGGTCCTTCCATTTTCAGCATTAAACATGAATTCCGCCCTGATGGATCAGTTCGAATTCACACAAAAATTTTGGGAGGTAATCCATTTGCTACAGGAAATACTAAACATCGATTTGGGGTAAAACTGAATCGAGTAAAGCGTGATGCTAAACAATTTGGAATTAATAATGATGGAAAGGAAAAACAAAATAATCAGCCAAAATGTTTGAATGTCAATGTCTGTGAAACTTACAAGTTTTTGGATTTGAGTGCAATTAAATGGTGGTGGTGTAGAGATGTAGAGAAGGATGATGCTTTGGAAATAGTCAAGAATATTAAATTATTAATTGAAGATATTGACTGTGTAGAAGATAATAATAAATGCAAAAAAGAAGAAGAAGATGATTACCAGATTAAAGCTGAACAGCACGTTGAACAATTCTTTGAAAAAATTTTTGTTGCAAGCGGGGTTGACGAAATGAGTCAAAATGGAGATTATATGGATTCTGAATGTTTAATGAAACTTTCTAATTCATTAAATGAGAAAAAGAAAGAAATATGTGGACGTTTTATGGAAGGTTTGTAAATAATAATTATTTAAATAAATTCATATTTTAACGTCTAATTTTTCTTTTATCTATGTTCGTATCCGTTTTAGTTTTGGAAGGCCAAGGAAGGTCAATTTTTGTGATTTAAAATGGGATTGTTATAGTAGATAAAGTAAAAAATAAATAAAAAAAAATTTTTTTTAATTTAAAAAATTATTATTTATATTTTTTAATGAAAAACTTTTTTAAGAAAAAGATGACAATGATCAAAATGAATTTAATGAAGGATTGGATGAGGAAGAAAAAAAAGAATTCATTAAACTTTGTAGTGAAATGTAAGAATGATTTTAAAGAATAGCTAAAGGAATAGCTAAAGGAATAAAAATGATATTTTTTTAATAATCTTCGATTTTTTCTAAATATATTTTTTAATTCTAAATTTAATTTTAGTAGTAATTTAACTGAATTAGATAAATATATAATTTTTATAACTCTTTGATTTGTTTATTATTAATTAATTTAAAATGCATAATTGGAATATAATTGGAATTTTAAAAAATATAGGTACTATATACTAGTGTTATTCACGGTACCGTATTACCGCGGTATTTTTCGGTAATACCGCGGTATTTTTACCGAAATACCGATACGGCCTAAATCAAAAATACCCGGTATTTAGAATACAATAAAATATATTGTATTTTGTATTTTACCGAAAATACCGATACCGCAAAATCGCGTTTGAATAACACTACTATATACGTATCTTTAAATTACCGATTTGTGATGCTAAAAAGAAATAGCATGTGTTTTCTTTCGTTCTCTCCCCATTTTATTGACCCCATCTAATTTTTCTCGCCCCTTATTTATTGTAAACCCTATTTTCACTCCCACAGGTTCGTTCGTTGTTCGTTTTTAGTTAATATTGATAGTTTATTTAAAAAGGAAAAGTAAAGTAGGCTGTACGACAATTGCGGATACGCACGTGCGGATGCGACGATTGCGGATATAAAATTTTTAAAAAGTTTAAGATTTTCTAAAGTTTTCAGTACCACATCTGTCTAAAAATGATTCGGAAACCGTCAGAAGTCTGAAGCTGACAGCCGGGACAAAAAAAACGGAATATCATTTCAATCATTTTTAAAATTTTTAAAAAAATTTAATCCGCAATTGTCGCATCCGCACGTGCGTATCCGCAATTGTCGTAACACCGTAAAGTATTTTATTTTGTATTTGTGTCTTAATTGATTTGAAAAGAGAGAGTCCCCTTAAAAGATATTACTGATTATATATTTCTAAAGAATATTTTGGATTAACAAAAAGATTTTTAAAATTTTAAAATTCTTTTTAAAATTGTTTTATAATTTTAAGCTGGCCAAAATATAAAATTACTTTTGCCTGCTCCCCATCTGTTTTTCTGTTTATTTTCTTGGATCTGTTGTCGAGCTCCGTCTATCATTTACTTGAATATCTTTCCTTTTTCTTGGAATATTATGCTTAGATTTGGAATTTTCTATTTCGTGTTGTGGAATATCTCCACAAATGTTTTAAAATTAAATTCTTCAAAAATTAAATTTTTTCAATTTTTTTCAGTTTTATAGTGATATGGAGAAGGAAATTCAATGTTAGAAATTTAAACATTTCTATGTTGAGTGATATGTCGTACTAAAATTTCACTTCGTAACAAAAATTCTATTTATAAAATTCTGAAATTCTCCAAAAATGTTTATCTACATATATTCAACTTTTATAAGATTCGGATTCCTCAAATCCCTTTACTTATAACCAAAACATAACCAAAACATCTCTCTAAATGAATGATTAGCGTCAAGTACTTATTGTGCTGCCATAGAGCGTAGAATATAGACTCATTTAAATTGGCTATTGGCTTTAAATTCTTTGCAAGGAGGGAATAAATTTAAAATCGAATTCAATTTTACATTAATAGCTCCCCGTTAATTAAAGCTCTCCCCATCCTCCCCTTATGTCTCATTAAGGCGAGCCAATAAATTTATCGACTTTTTAGAGATCAAACTCAAGCCGCGTGATCAGACTCACACTGCCTAAGCCTTCATTGCCTTCTCAATTTATTGCCTCCCCTCCCTCTCCACTCATTCATTTTAATTCTCGGCTCTAAAACATTTTTTGTATCCTGTAAAAGGGTATAAACTTTGAGAAAAACTTATTCAAAATAAAAACTAATTAAAATCAAGGTCTATGTATATTCTAATTTATATTTAACTATTTTATAATACGTATTTACAACTAATAAAAATATTTAGTATTTAACAAAAAGAAAATTCGATCCCGTTTCAATAAGTTCAGTTTTGTTCCGCATCTTTAGGTATACCCGATTTTTAATTACTCACATTAATTAGCGAACAATATTGGCAAACTAATATAAAATATTAATCGTAATATCCTTACAATAAATTATAATTCTCTATTTATAAAAACTTTTTTCCACTCTCTATCACTTCTCGAGTAAGATGTTCTAATTCGAAGATATCTAATAATAAGTTTCGATTTATATACAGCCGGAGCTCAATTATTTAAATGCCTTTCTTTGGCTAGAAAAATAGTAGTTAAGAAGGAGCGATCTGATAACTTGGAGGTATCCCTCCTCTGGATAACCGTATTATATAATTTTAAGAAAACTAACAGATAATACAATTTTATTTCCTATGTCGTTAGGATTTTAAAAATTAGAAAATAAAAAAAATTATTTTATGTTTGTTAATAAAAATTTATTTGTATTTTAAAACTTTTTTATAAATTTTGAATTAGACTTTATAAGGAGTTTGTCGGTTAAAATCAATGTATAAACCAACATTTCTTAAATTGTAATGTTAGTTTAGATTTTAAAACTAATCAAACTTGCATTAAAAAGTTAAATCTTATAAAAAATTTAGATAAAGTTAAGAAAATTGATTAAAAAGGGAGAGAGAGAGAGAGGAGAATTATAGTGGAGATGAGGGGACCGATTGAGGCCAAAAGAGAGATTATACATTTAAAATATTTACATAGGTTGCCCTATTCAATCCCGGGAATGTATTGATAGGGGATAGTTTAGATTTAGAGGGAGATAGAGAGAGAGAGAGAGGAAAGAGGGGAAGGAAGATTTGTCTAGTTGGCATGATAATTGCCCTGATTTTAAAGTCAAGGGGAGAATAAAGCCTTTCTTTAATCTTATGAGAAGCTTTCCCTCTTTCTTTTAATTTTTTTATTTTTAATTTTTAATTTTGTTGTATGTATAGTAAGCCTCAAAAAGTTCAAATGTTAAATAATTATTTTAGATTTTTGTTTTAATATTTGAAACAATGTTTGAATTAAATTCTTCACAATTTATTATATTATCTGAATATAATAAAATTATGAAAGAAAATGAAAACTTGGATTTAAATTCGATACAAGAAGCTATACTCCGTGAGAAAATAAGCACAATTATTGAAATTGGAAAAATGGAATGTGAAACAAATTTAAAGGGAAATGCAATCCAACAATTATCAGAAACAAAGTAAACAAAAAAATTTTTTTAATTAAATTTAATATACCTAAATTAGTTAAATATAAAATATAAAAATTTTAAAAATAAATGCAAAAGCAATAAAAACAGAAAAAAAATTAAAAAATAATTTATACATATAATGTCCCTAGACAAAAAATTGTAGAAAAAATAATTTAAAAAAATTCCTGAGAATTTCTTTCAAAACTTGTTCCTTAATAATCACTGGGAATTAAAAATGTTTAAATTTTAAATAATTAAAATTAAATTATATATATTGGAAATTCCTAATAAAACTTTAATTTTTTTATGATTTTTGGTTATGTATGTAAGAGCGAATTAATATACATATGTATTATACATACTTTCCATTCAGAATTAAAATTTAGAAATTTTTAAATAAAATATTAAAAAATTTAAAATTTGACAAATTAAAAATTTTGTTTGTATCACAAGAAAAAGTTTATTTTTAATAAAAATTCGAACTTAATTATTAATATAAAAAGTACTCAATTAATATTATATTTTAAAATTCAAAATCTTATTAATAAATAGTATAAAAAATATAAAAAATAATAAAATTACAAATATTATTTTCTTTATTAAAAGATAATTAGATTAAAAATATTAAAAATAAATTAAATTAAAAATAAAAAATAATTCTTTAAAAAATAATTTTTCTTTTCCAATTAATTTGCTTAAATATTATTTATTAATATTTTTATAAATTTAATTTCAATTAAAGTTCACCTTCTCAAGAAAGCTCACAATCAATTCAAAATATTCCTGAAAGTATTAGTAGATTAACAGAAGATAGCAGCAGTAATTTGTCTTTAACAAAAAATAATGGAGAAAGGAATTATTCCTCTTCAAATTGGATATTTTTAAAAGAAGTTAAAAATAATGCAGAATTAGAAACTTTAAGATGTATTAATGGAGTAGCTAGAAATAGAACTTTAATTCATGGAATTCGTTATGCTTGCACTAAAACAAGAAATAAAAGACGTTTTTGTAAATTTATGCTTTTGTGCAAATTTTTGGATTCTCAGGTATTTTTTAAGAGAAAAAAATGTAATTATTGTATACGATGTTCATGCTGTGGAAAAATTGTGGATGGGAGATGGAATTGAACCATCATGGAATGAGCCCAGACCGAAGCACAACCGACTGTGCCACCATCCAATCCAATGCTGGGTTATTTATTTTCATTTATGTTCTTTCTGCAAGTGCGGACACAACACTCCTTCCGCCTTACGAAACCAAGCGTCCTCGCTTGTTGCTTGTCTTCTATAACTATCAACTGTTTTTGATTTTTGGGAGAGCACACACAGAAACCCATTTGTGGCATTTTTTTTTTCCTAGCTGCTCACACAGAGTCTTACGCTTTCTCTAGCTGCTCACACAGAGTCTTACGCTTCTAATTTCTGCCCGCACACAGCACAGGACGATACTCACGGGTCTTCTCCTTATTTCTCTTAACAGTGGACAGCATGTCAGATCATCACAGCATTTGACGGTTCGCTTAAGTTCCTCGGGCTATGCCCGGCGGGTCGTGGCACCATTATTGTATACGATGTTCATGCTGTGGAAAAATGTGGATGGGAGATGGAATTGAACCATCATGGAATGAGCCCAGACCGAAGCACAACCGACTGTGCCACCATCCAACCCAATGCTGGGTTATTTATTTTCATTTATGTTCTTTCTGCAAGTGCGGACACAACAGTAATAAAATATTTTTTATTTAAAGTTAAGAGATGAAGGCCCTATGCATATTTATTACCGAGGAGAACATTGCCACCGAGCGAATATTGTTATGCCAATGAAAAAGAACAATATAAATTCTCAAAATAAAAAGAAAAAGGAAATTTTATGAATTTAATTTTTAAATTTAAATTGTATTTATTTTTTTCAAACATTTTAGTGTAAAGCTTATTTTTAAATTTTAGTGAATTTTTTAACTCTAAATATTAAATACAAAAAGTTATATTTTGCCGCGAATCTTAAATTGATAATTAAATGATTTTTAAAACATTATCGAAAATTAAACACAGAACTATCGGGACGACGATTATTGCTGCTTCTTTTATCCTTGTGTTCGTTTAACACTCGCTTAGGCGTTTTAAATGCTAGTTAAAATATTAAAAAGTTTAATATCAAATTGTACAGGGTGCGGCAAATTAAGGGAACTTTTTCTTTTGCTTATATCATGCTTCAATCTTTACGAAAATTGATAATTTCTTTTTTATTTTATTCCCAACACTCTAAGAAAATTTTTAATACTAAAATTTGTTTTAAATTTTATAATTTAGCTTGCTTAATTTTGCTTCGAAGTTTGAGTAGAATTTTTTTGATAAAAGTTGGCCTGGGCTTAATGTTAAGATTTTGATATTTGAAAACTTTATGTCATTCGAATAAGCTCTTAAAACTGATTCGAATGATGGTTAAACAAAACTTTTATCTGGTCCATGAGCTGAGATATGGATTTTTAAGGAATAGATTCGAATATACGTGATTAATTTCAATTTTTAGGTGAAAACTTCAAAAATGTTTTTCTTGACTACTTCGATGCTCCTCATTGAGATAAGTCGATTGGTACCAAAATTAGTAAGATTGGACGACTTTGAGCAAAGTTATGACTAAGTAAACTTTGTCATAAAAAATGTTTTTGACGCGTTTAAATGTTTGGATGGGTATATCTTTACTAAACTTGGACCAAATTTCTATTGCTTGGTACCAAAAATTTTCTTAGAGTGTTGGGAAAAAAATAAAAAAGAAATTATCAATTTTCGTAAAGATTGAAGCGAGATATAAGCAAAAGAAAAGGTTCCCTTAATTTGCCGCACCCTGTATTTCAATTGACGTTTTTAAAGTTATGTTAATTTGTTTTAAAGTTGTTAATTCAAATATAAACTATAAAAATAATTATAAATTATTCAAAATATTTATAACAAATTTTCGAGTTGTTATGAAATTAAAACGACTTTGGTGTAATTAATTATTTTTACTTATTTCCACACGAATGCTTTTTCACACATTTTAGAATGACCAATGAAAAAATTCGGGAATTAGATTAAATTGAAACCACTACCAATCTTTCCTTTATTTTCCTTTGTTATATTATGATAGATTGAAAGTTTGTTGTGAATAATAAAGAAAGTAAGGATTCGAAATGTATTATAAATAAATAATTAAATAAAAACATTAATTTTTTAAATTTAATACATAAAATTTAAAAAATAAAATTAAAAGACAATATTGTTTTAATAAAGTTGTAGGAAAAATAATATCTATCATTTTTTATTTAAATTAATAATTTCAAAAATAATAAAAATTTATTAAATTTATTAACAATTCGTCTAAAATACGAATTAAATTTAATTATTATTTTTCTTTTTATTTACCATATACGGTTATTTAAATTGTCCAGGTTCTCAGACAGGCCCAAATGCTTTATATCACTCTCCTGAATAATTCTAAATCTTTTGTAGGAAGATCCAGAAGAGCTTGCTTGATTTGTTTCGAATTCAATAAATTTAGTTATTGAAGCCTTTAAATTAAAATTAATTAAAATATTAAATTAATTAATTTACTGATTCAACATCCATTAATTGCCCTGTTATTTTTTCATGAATAGCACCAATTACTTCATTGTTTGTAACAATTACAATATGCTCTAAATAAAATATTTAAAAATTATTATTTAATTATATAATTAGAAATACCAGAATTATTTTTAAAAACGATAATTTAATTAAGTATATAAAAAATATTTTTTAATGATAAAAATTTCTTTTGAAATATTTATTTAAATAAATATTCACAAAAATAATTTTCACCTGCTTCATCTTCTCCAACCCACCATTTAGTATCTTCAGAGCCAAATACTGATCCTACTCCTTTTTTGAATTGTTTATAAAATTTTTCTAATACCCCTGGTTTTGATTTAATTTTGTTATTTTCTGCACAATATTGCAAAACACAATTAAGAATTTTATCAATTCTTTCATTGAAATTATCCAAAGATTTTTCCTGTTAAAATTTTATTAATTTAATCTGTTTTAGTAATTAATTAAATAATAAAATTATAAATTAAAGTGTTAAAAATTACTCCTTTTGGATTTAGAATATTACTACATTCATTTTCTGACTTTTCCCTTTTATTAAAATAATCACAATTAATTCGTCCTTTATTGGCTTTTTTGAGTTCTTCACATTGAGGAAATGATGGTTCATTACCATTGAGGAACTTAGATTTAATTTATATTTTTAAATTTCTAATATGTATAATTAACAATACCTTGTAAAATCCAGGTTCATAATTAATTTGCAAATATTTTGGAAAGGTTAAACTAAGTCCAACTTTAATATTTTGTTCTTCTGGTGACGAGAAAAGATGAGTTATGGGAACAGAGCGAAAACTGAAATTTAAAGAATAATTTCAAATTGGACTTTTAATGGAACTTCAGAAGGATATACCATGTACCTGTTACGTATTAACCTATGGTTTTCAATTAATTTGAACTTCTAATATTTGAGGTCTCGTTATAAGCCAAAACCATATCCAGTATAAAAAATGACGTGTTATAGAAATGGATTTAAAAGAAATGAAAAAAAGATCTATATCCATTTACAATCGTATGTAATAGTCCCAAAAACTCACTATTTGTTTATTTTCTCTATTTGTTTTTTCCTTTCATTCTCAGTTTTTGATTTGATTTGAATTTTTTGAGAATTTCTCAGTTCCCCACTAATTAAATAAAGTACTTTTCTAACTTTAGGTGGCCATGTCCTCGTTTCTAAATTATTTACTAATTCCGTATTTTCTTTTGGTTGTTGATCTATATTTTCTTCAAAAGATAATCTAGTAGGTGTTTCACCATTAAATACTTTTGAATTGTTTATATATGTGAAAGGGTTATTTTCAAGAGCTCTTGACAATTGTGATGCTGAAGAATATCTTTCATAACGAGAAGATGATGCCCTTGGACTGGTCCGAAATGAATCTGATTTTTCTCTTTCTCTGCCTGAATTACTTTTAAAAAGATGGGGATCAGTTGTTGTTGCTAAATAAGATACATTTATTAAAATAAAATTTGGGAATAGATTTTTACATTGTCTTGATTGTGTTGTAGATAAACATTCTCTTCTACTATTAGGTTTAATCCACCAAAAATTAAATTCATCATTTAGACGACCCGTTATTAAATTATAATGTTTAATTTTATCTTCAATACCTAATTTAATTTCTTTAAATTTATTATAATTTTTTTCTAATTTCAAATAAAGTAAATTATCCAAATTCTCCGCCGTTTCTTTTAAATAATTTCGGAAAGATTTATATCTTTTAACATCAATTTTACAGCCCTAAAATGAATATTTTAGATATACTTTTAAGAAACAAATATTGTAAGACGTTAGAATTTAGATATCTCCAAAAAAGTGACAAAAATTGATAGAATTGATAAAATTGAGGACTCTCAAGATCAGTTCCATAATCAGAACAGGTCCAAGACTTACATACATTTAGACTTGTAAAAACAAAAATTCTTTCCCGATCACCGCTCCATTTTAAAAACTTTTCCAAAAACAGATGCCCAACCAGGAAGTTAAGTGTTTTTAAAACACGGTTATAAAGTGTAATTTTCTTCTTTGTAAATTCTTTATTACTTAATTCATCAATAATTTTATATATTTTTTCAATTAATTCAATATCTTTTTGGAGATAGTTGGCCTGGAAAGATAAAAAATTTGGGTGAATGTTTAGACTTATTTAATATTATTTTATAATTTTTTTGTTTTATTTTTATTACAGTGAAACTGCTAACAAATTTTATACATATATCCCAAAATTCCAATTTTTATATTGAAATTTTGTATACATACACTTTTTTATTAACATACACTGTTTATCAAGGTATAATTAATTAATTTAATATATACATACATTGAAATTTTTCACACAATTAGATATTGCTAAAATAAATTAAACATTAAGTTTTTAAAAATTAAACAAAACTAGAACGGTCAAATTTCCTCCTAACAATAAAACAAAAATAGGAAAACAAATAATCTTTGGGAGGAGAGGTGAAGATTTATAGAATGGAAATTATATTTGTATTGGAAAGCTCAATCCCGTACAAACTTATTATTTAGTTTCTGGTTAAGTTTGAAAAATTAAATATCCACCTTTCTCTTCGTAAGGTGTTCCTTCAAGAATTAACTTTTCCTGACAATGAGCCAATGCAGCAATTCCATTTAAAGTTATTTGTGTACAAACTTTGTTTGTTATCACTTAAAATTATTTATGTAGAAATTATTCAAAGAAAATCTTTAAATTCAAACCAATAAGAATCTGAAGGACAAAAATCGCAGACGAAAAATTCATTTTAAATTAAATTTTTTAAATAAAATGTTAATTAAAAATAAATAAAAAAGAGTATTTTTTGGTAATAAATAATAAAATAATTTGCCGGAAAGGAGAGCAAGACAGACATTATTATGTAATATTTATTTTAAATCTGCGGGAAAACTTTGATTAACATGATTTAATAAAAAAATTATTGCAAAATAATATGCACTTTTAATATTTTTTTATTTATTAAAGCTTTTTAAAGTTTTTAAGTAATTATTGAAGTTAATAAAAGACATACATAGCAGGGGTGGCGCAAGTGCCACAAAATACGAGACACGAGATTCACGAGATACGAGATTCTCAAAAAATACGAGAACGAGATAAAACGAGATACGAGATCTCTCAAAAAATACGAATTTCACGAGATACGAGATATTAAGTATTTATTTTTTTCAAAATTATTCATACATAAGATTATAAAGTCAAAAATATGAGGGTCTGAATGGATAATAATTACAGCTGGATTATGAAGGATATTGGGGAATTAGAGGATCAAGGGGATTTATTGAGATATCGGGGATTACGAGAATATTATGGGGTTTGGAAGGATAAAGGAGGGTTAAAGAAACATACCATGGGATTATTGAAGTTGTCAATCTGATTTGAGTGATATAGGATACCAGCGCCGCAGACGAAAATTTTAAGAATTTTAGAAGGCCGTAGGCCAAAAAATTCAACATTTCAGCGCCGCAGGCGAAAATTTGAGAATTTCGGAAGACCAATGAGCAAGATTTTTACCTTTTTTCCTAATTCTAGGATATTAAAATAGCCCCAAATTTTTGACCTTTTTTCTAAAATAGATTAAAAATATCTCGTGTCTCGTATCAAAATACGAGATACGAGACGAGCGCCACCCCTGATACATAGTAGAAATATTCGAAAATATATTAAATATTACTTAGAAATATTTAATTATTTTATATGGAATTTTTATTGAAATTAATGTCCAAAAAAGACTGAAAATTTATTTCTGTTAAATATTTCCAAAAAATTAATTTTCCACAAGAAGATTTTGAAATTAATTTTATTCATTTTCAAAGATTAATCTTATACAATAAATTACAATGACTTTTGCCAAAAAATATTTGTTAAAATTAAACAAAGAATTCAAAGTTTTTATATATTATTTCCTAAATATGTTTATTTCCTTGTTTATGAGAAAAAATGCTTCTCAGACTTTTTATTTTTAAAAATTTGATTTAAAAAATAAAATTTATTTTTGAATTATTTATTTCATTGAAATACCAGATTTCATTAATAGATGTACTTTTTCGACATTCTCATGAAAGATTTTTTGACAGAATAATTAAAATATTTTTTGATTTTAAGGGCAATTGTAAGGGCATCCAGATTTTTTTAAAAATATCCCATTTTATATTATCACCATACCTCAATTGTAAATTCCAACGCTTTAATTCCTCTACATGTATTTGAACTAGCCAAAAAATAAAAATTTCAAAATTCTTGGAAATCAGGAATTCTCGACGTTCGGAATTTTAAATCGGTAATTTGTTTTTTACGTCACGCGATCCCTAATATATACATATTAAATGCACATTTCCCTGAATATTTTCTTTAAATTTTCTTAACCCCTCAGATTCCCAGTAACTCGTTTATTTTTCCATTGACTTTTCAACACTACTTTTATTTCCAGTCATCACGTACTTCGTTTGTTTTTCATATGTTGCCAAAATTTAGTGATAACAATTTTTAATTTAATGTTACCTTTAATATTGACATGTTTACTTGAGAAAAGATAATAAAAGAACGTTTTTCTTAATTCTATCATTTTTATCAACTGTTTTCCTTCTTTTTTGCTGTTTTTTATTTTAAATATTTTCTAATTTTAAGATTGATTTTAATTAACTATATTAAATCGGTTATGTCACACTTTTTTTACAGTATTTACAAAGAAAAGGAGAATTTGTTTTGACACGAAAATTTTTCTTTTAAAAAATAAGAGAGAAAAAGTTGTTTTTCTCTAATTTTGCATGAAAAAGTTAAGTGAAAACAAATCAACCAGCCATCTGCCATTTAGACGCAGGCAGGCAATTTTTTGCAAATTAATCGAAGGCAGTTAATTTTGGTAAAATAAACGCTGCCATTTATTCGTAGATAGGAAACTGTTTATCTATTAGAGAAAAAAAATGAAGAAATATAATGTTGATTTCAAAATAGGAGAAATGTTTTTAACTATATTAAATCGCTTATGTCACACTTTTTTACAGTATTAAAATAAAAATCATGTGAAGGGATATTTCAAAACAAAATACAGTGATATAAATTATCAGCTAAAGATTTGTAAAAATTTTTGATTGATTTTCACAAATTTCTGATTATTTTTACGATTTTAGACATTTAATTTAAAATTTTTTAGTAAAAAATATAAAATGGTGCGTACGAAACAAAATATTTCTGATTCACAACCTTCATGTTCGTCATCGGCTCCTCAAAATTCAGACGGGTTAAAAGCTCCCGATAAAAGCAGAAATATGGGTTCAAAGCTCCCATTTGAAAAAGCGGTTAAACCGGTTCAAAGCTCCGGAGGAAAAAAGCGGACTGAATTTAAATCAAAAAATCTGATAAAAAATTTAGATAATATTAACGATGATTATTTTGAATTAGATTATAAATGTCTTGAGTCTAGAAAAAGAAAAGCAAAAGAGAGAGAAATTTTGAAAATATCTCAAACCCAAAACAAAAATGAATCTTATAAAGCGGCAGCAAATTTTTCCAATACTAAATTTTTTGAATTAAGTGAATTTAAATTTAAGTGTTTAAAATGTGATTCAGTACATTTTCTTGAAGAACTGTCCGAACAAACAAATAAAAAAGAATTTGTTTTCGTCAGTTGCTGTAAGTCTGGAAGACTCACAAAACTCGCAGAATACTTTCAAGAATATTCGGAAGAATTAAAAGTCCTCTTTGATAAAAATCATCCTTTTCATAAAAATTTTATTGAAAATATTCGTCGTTATAATAACGCTTTCGCTTGCGCTTCTATAAGTTGTTTTAAATTTAAATTTCCAACTGCTGGCCCACCATGTTATAAAATACAAGGCCAAGTTTATCATAAATTTAATCCTCATGCAATGCCATCTAATAAGAAAGAAGTGCCTTCAAACGGGCAGTTATATTTTTTAGATTCTGAAGAAGCTGCTGATTTGCGTTGTGATGTAAACAAAGAATGCGATTCAGAAATAATAAATTATGTTGAAAAATATATTAGGGAAAATAATAAATTTGCCAAATCCTATCAACTTATGAAAGATATATATAAAAAGTATGAAAGTATGTATAATAATCAAGGTATAAAAATACCAGAAATAAGATTGCTTTTTAGCTTAAAAGAAAATTTCGATAAAAGACGATACAATATCCCGCAAAGTAATGAAGTATGCGCAATTTTAGTTTGTGATGCTAATGACGATATTATGCCTGCAAATATCGTTGTTTACCCAAAAGGAGAAAAAGATCTTAAAAATATCTACCCCTTAGACAAATGTGTGGAGCCTATGTGCTATCCTTTACTTTACCCTAATTCGACTTCTGGATTTACATTTAATTTAAAAGATACGAATGGAAAAAATATTTCACTTTGTGATTATATAAAATTTTTAATGTTTGTGAAAGATAACAAGAAGTTTACGCCTCATTTTTTTGCAAAAAAATTATTTCAACAATGGATTGTAGACCAGGCTGCAAGAATTGAGTGGAGTAGATTAGAATATATTAGAACTCATCAAAATGAATTGTGTAGTAGTAGTTATGTTAATGTCGAAGATTTTTTAAATTCTAAAGCTTTAAAAGGTGGCGCTGAGATTCAAAAAAAGGTAATTTTGCCTTCAACGTTTAGTGGGGGACCCCGAAGTATGCATGAAAATTTCATGGATGCTATGTGCATAGTAAATGAAACAGGGAAACCTGATTTGTTTATCACATTTACATGTAATCCAAACGATCCTGATATTCAAAAATGTTTATCCCCTGGACAAACTGCTTCAGATAGACCAGATATTGTAACACGTGTTTTCTCATTGAAAAAAAATTATTTGCTAAATCTAATTTTCAATAAACAAATATTTGGTGAAGTTATAGGATTTTGTTGGGTGATTGAATATCAAAAAAGAGGCCTACCTCATTTGCATTTACTAATAACTTTAAGTGCAAAAGATAAATGGCGAAATTCAGAAGAAATTGATAATTATATTTGGGCTGAAATACCAGATGAAAATATCGATAAGGAACTCTACGAAGTAGTGAAAAAATTTATGATTCATGGTCCATGTTCAGAGAATTCACTTTGTTGGGATAAAACAAAGAAAAAGTGTAGTAAAAAGTTTCCAAAAGCTTTTCGTGAGTTTACGGAAATAAATGAAGATGGTTATCCAATGTATAAAAGGCCTAATAATAACAGATATGTCTATAAAAAAGGGCAGAAGTTAACAAATCAAAATGTAGTACCTTATAACCCTTATTTATTAAAAACATTCAAAGCTCATATAAATGTTGAAAGAGTGAGCGATATTTTAGTAGTTAAATACTTATATGACTATATTTATAAAGGATATGATGCAGCAACGATAGAATGTGTTCAAATTGGCGAGGATGGAAGTAAGAAAATATTAAATTATGACGAAGTTAGTAAGTATTTAGAAGCCAGATATTTAAGCCCGTGTGAAGCATGTTGGCGCATATTTAAATTTCCTTTACAAGGAAAATCGCATTCTGTAGATAAATTAGACATACATTTAGAAAAAATGCAAAAGATTATTTATGGAAAAAATGCTACGAAAAATGAAATCAGAGACGCGTCAGAAAAAGATTCTACTTTAACAGCTTATTTTAACTTTTGCCAAAAAAATCAGAATTTAAATATAAAATACATTGATATGCCAAAATTTTGTACATGGATAAAAAGTACTCGAGAATGGAAATATCCCAGAAAAGTAAATTGTAAAAAATTAGGGAGAATCATACCGGTTAATCCTATAGAAATTGAAAAGTATTATTTGCGATATTTGTTGCTCAATATACCCGGAAAGAGTTTTGAAGATTTAAAAACTGTAAATGGTATTGTTTATGACACGTTTGCAAAATCGTGCTTAGCAAGAGGATTAGCAAGAGATGATGACGAGTGGTATAAATGTCTAGAAGAGGCAACTTTTTTTTCAAAGAAACATCCTCAAGGATTGAGAACATTATTTGTAAATATTTTAATTCATTGTGGTCCCAAATATCCTGGAAAATTGTGGGAATCATTTAAAGAATATTTAATAAATGATTTGATAAAAAAATATCCAAATCTTTCGAAAAATGCACTATTTGACATTTGTCTTTGTTTAATTGAACAAGGTTTAAAAGATCATGAAAAATCCCTTAAAGATTATAGCGATATGCCGCAAAACAAAAATTTAATTAATATAGATGAAAATGAACTTTATGATCCAGAAGAAGAGTTTATTTTATCACAGAATTTAATTGCAAAAATGAACCAAGAACAAAAGGAAATTATAGAAAAAATAACCAATATTCTTAAAGAAAATGATAACGAAAAATGTATTTACATTGACGGACCAGGAGGAACTGGAAAATCTTTTGTCTTAAAAACATTATACCACTTAGCAAGATCTTTGAAAAAAAATATTTGTAATATGGCTTATTCTGGTATAGCCGCAACACAATTACAAAAAGGCCGTACTTTGCACAATCGATTTAAGTTGCCTTTGAATATTAAAAAAACTTCAACTTCTGGTGTAGAAATAAAAAGCAAAGAAGCTGAAGAAATTAAAAATATAGATATTTTTGTTTGGGATGAAGCACCAATGGCTTCACGATTTACTTTAGAGATTATTGATAAAAAATTAAAAGAAATTATGAATAATCAAATGCCATTTGGCGGGAAAGTTTTTGTGCTAAGTGGTGACTTTAGACAATGTTTACCAATAAAAGAGTTCGGTACTCGGACAGAAATAATTGACTTATTAATTAAAAATTCTTTTCTTTGGAATAATTTTTTGATAATGAAACTTAATAAAAACATGAGAGCCGATCCCAATGAAAGAGAATTTGCAAAAAAATTGATTGAAATTGGTAATGGTATAACAGAAAATGAAAATTTGATATCTGTCCCTGAAATATGTTTTTGTAAAGGTAGTTTATCTGATGAAATTTTTGAAGAAGTTTTAAAAAAGGAAAATTATAATGAGCTTTCTAATTACGCTATTTTGTCCCCTTTTAACTCAATTGTAGATAATTATAATGAGGAAATAATGAGAAAGTTTCCTGGCGAAGCAAAAACGCTGTTAAGCATTGATGAAACAGATACAAATAGTAATATGCTAATTACACCGGAAATTTTAAACTCCTTAAAATGCCCCAATTTTCCAAACCATAGCATCTCTTTGAAAGAAAATTCAATGATTATGTTAGTAAGAAACTTAAATATAAGGGAAGGTTTGTGCAACGGGTCCAGACTTCAGGTTGTCAATATTGGTAAACATGTCTTAAATTGTGTGATAAAAAGTGGTGATAAAATTGGAGAGACAACTCTCATACCACGTATTACATTAATTGAGGACAAAAAATTTCCATTTATATTAAAAAGACATCAATTTCCTATAAAATTGGCATTTGCCTTTACTATAAATAAAAGTCAGTCACAGACTTTTGAGAAAATAGGGATAGATTATACAGAGGACCCTTTTAGCCATGGACAAACATATGTTTCATTAAGTAGGGCTAGATCATGGGGGAAAATAAAAATAAAAGTATCCGAAGGAAATAAGGATAAAAAAATAAAAAATATAGTATGGAGAGAAGCCTTGCTTAATTAAAAAATAAGAGAAAAAGCAAATTTAAGAATCAGACAAAAATTAACAAGAAAAATAATCAAAAACATACAAACTACAATAAAATAATAAAATTGCCAATTTTGTAAAAAAAAATAAAATGATGTTTGAAATTAAAATAATCAAAACATGACTTTAATTTATTATTAAGAAAAAATCAATAAACGAAAAGAATGCAGCAAAAAATATTTTAAAAATATAATTTTGAAAAAAGTAAATTATTTAAATTAAATTAAAAAAAATAAAGGTAAGTTAATCGCTACATTTTAGAGGAGGATGTAGCGTGTGATAGGGCGGGATAACAAGAAACCCTCTAACTATCACAGGACTCCTCAATTTTTTGGTATCCTGGTTTTGGTGCGTTCACGCCGCGGATACCGTCAGTAGGGATAAATCCCGAAGCTAAAACCAAAACATTTAAAAAATACAAGTTTGTGAATTTTTAAAACATTTTAAAGCTAGCTTGAAAAATAATAAAAATCAGGAATTAGTTTTTAAAATCAAATTTTCAAAAAAAAATGCGCGAAAAAAACATTTGAGAAAAGATGTATAGAAAATTTTGTAGCATTTCGCAAAATTAATAAAGCTTTGAAATTTATTTTAAATTAAAAAGCTTAATTTTAAAAATCATGAACATTTGTTAAAGAAGCCACGCTTAAAAATAAACAAACTTTTAAAAACTGGAGGATTTTATTGAAAATATAAACAGTTTAAGACATTTGCTAAGAAGAAAATAAAAAGGCATAAAAAGAATATTAATAAAAAAATTAATGGAATATATATTTTTGAGAAGTTTTTGTTTCGAAAAAAACAACTCAAAGTTGAAGGAAATAAAGAATAATCTATTAAAAAGAAAATTGAATAAAAGCTAAAAATGATAAAATTAACTAAACTGTTTGCTTTTATACTAAAAAGAGAGAGAAAACTAGAAGAAAAACATAACGCCAAAATAAATTAATTTAAAGAACAAAAAGCAAAAAATAAACAGTATTGAAAAACTTAAAGAATTCAACAAAGAAATCACATATTTTGAGAATTTAAAAAAGTAATATCTCAAAATTGCGAAAATTTCATTGTTAAACGGTCTGTAAAAACAATCGTTATTATTATAACCCAAAAACGCACAAGTTTTTCGTATCAAAAAAAAACACAGCCCAGAGTAAGAAAGTTAATTTTTAAATTTGTTTTTAAAAGTTAAAAACATCAAAAATTAAAAAAGCCAAGAATCCTGAATATTTTTTTTATTTTTTGGAAAATATACTTATCAATTCCCATTCAGCTCTGAAAAGGTTATATACGAGCGTTCAGGTGCCGCGAAGCGGCACCTGAACGCTCGTAAATAGTTATTTCTTTTAATATTATTTTTGCAGCGTAATGTCAACCAAAAAAGAGAGGAGGAACATTGTGACAGGCATGCGGTCCTATCACGGTCGGACTCTTCCTTTTTTACTTCTCATTTTTTTCTGGCTGCGCCCCAAAATGTCCTACCCCCAAAATGTCCTCCCCTAAAATGTCCTCCCCCAAAATGTCCTAGTGAATAAAAACCCCCAAAATGTCCTAATGAACAAAAACCCCCAAAATGTCCTCCCCTAAAATGTCCTACCCAGAAAATGTCCTACCCCATCCCTTCTTTAAATTCGGGTAATTTTAATTTAAAATCCGGAAAAAAGGTTTCAGGAAAACCCGGAAAATGTTTTCCGGAAAACCCGGAGAATGTTTTCCGGAAAACCCGGAAAATGTTTTCCGGAAAATCCGGAAAATGTTTTCCGGAAAATGTTTTCCGAAAAATCTGTACTATTCCGGAAGCCATTTTCCGGAATTTTCAGTAAGTTATTTTTCGATAATTTCCGGAAATCATTTTCCGGAAAAATTTCTATATCTTTTCTCGAACCAACTTCATGTTCAGAAAAACGTGACCTATTTGTTTTTAATTTTGAGTTCGACAAATTGAATATTTTAATATATTTGACATTTTGAGATGGACATTTTTGAGGGAGGACATTTTAGGGGTTTTTGTTCATTAGGACATTTTGGGGGTTTTTATTCATTAGGACATTTTCAGGGTAGGACATTTTGGGGGAGGACATTTTGGGGGTTTTTATTCATAAGGACATTTTGGGGGTTTTTGTTCAATAGGACATTTTGGGGGTAGGACATTTTAGCAGCGCGCCTTTTTTCTCGTCATTCAGAAGACTCCTCTGACAGCAGTTTTGTCGCCCGCAGGGTAGTCAACTTTCTTTTTTAATAGTTACATCCATTCTTACATATTCATTTTTCACTTTTTTGCCCTCATAGATTTTCGTAAAATGCAGAAAGTATGTAGACGAAAACAATTTTTTAAAATAAAATATATAAATAAACTCTAGTGCAAGGAGATAATAGCTCCATAACATTTAAACTTGTTTGGTTATCCATCTGAAAGTCTGAAGGTTTTTCCTTCAAAATGTCCTGGAATGGGTTTTACTATAATTTGAATTATTCCCTTAACTTAAAAAATTAATAACCACTATCACAATCCCCTCACCCTTAGCATTCTATGCTGACTGATATTTAAAACTATTTTATACATATTTTACAAAAATTCGATTTTCTGAAATTCCGAAATTTTTGTTTGTAGACTCTCACCCAATTTCCCCAATTTTTTCTTCAAAAACATCAATATTACAACCATTTTTATTCTCTTTAATTCTCTAACATTTACTCAAAGGCCTAGGCTCTCGACTATTTCATATGTATTTCAGCCATCTGCTCCCCCATACTCTTGTTTATTCTAAACATGTATACTTGCGAATGTTTTTTTATAAAAAGCTTAAATATATTAAATAGAATCAGCTGATATCCCAAAATAAAATTATTTTTTATTTTGTTTTTTTATTAAAAAATATATCTAAAATTTTAATTAAAAGAATTCTTTTTATTTTCCAAAAATTAATTATTTACATATTTAATTTTGAATTATTTTTTGAATTATATTTTTACTAAATATATTTATTTTTGTAATTCCAACAACATTCAACGTGGAATATTTTATGAATAATAGTTTCATTAAATCTTATTTTTAAATTCCTTAAACCTTCTAAACATTTTAAGTTTTAAATGGAGAATTAGGAGGGTTGTTTGGATGTTTAATAAAAAACATATACCTATCCTTAATCAACAAAAACACGTTTTATATACAACGAAAAACTACTTTTATCACTTTAACCTTTATCTAATTATCAGCCCAAAATATTTTTTAACTTATTATATTAGAGGGTCCATCTACATAATTTCTTCATTCAATACTTTTAGTGTAATTTATTGAAATATTAAAATAATATTCTGATTTCACTATAACAATTATTAATTAAATATTACTAATCTACTAATTATTTTTTAAAATTATTTTTATTTAAATAAGAATTCTTCTACTTTAATTTCCTCTTTTTTGAAATTCTTATAATTAAATATTTTCCCTTCAAATGTCCAAAGCTTTACTACTTGATGATACTTTTGATGAAAAAGATGACGAAATTGGAATTCGTTGTGAGCAAAAACTTGGACGTAGGCGAAGCTTAACATTGAGGACAGCTTCTGTCGATAAAGGTAAATTATAAATAAGAATCTGTTCCTTAATTTATTTAGTCAATGAGAGACTTTCATTACAACCAGCTACTTCTACTCCAAGTTTAAGTGAATCTTATGGATCTGCTACACTTTTATGTAGACCTGACAAGCAAGGTTTATCAACAAAATAATTTTAAAATAATTTTTAAGAATTTGTAGAGAATCAATCCCAACAACAAAGAAGGAAAATTGAAGTTTTTGCTAACATTAAAAAGGTTAAATTATGTCAATAAATAATCATAAAACTTGATATTTGGAGATTATTCATATATGTATGGTAGTATCTCCGGAAAATTTAAACAGAACCCTTAGAATTTAATTACCGTATTTACTCGATTAATTCCCCTGAGGAATTATTTTTTCAACCCTTCCTTGGCATGGGGAATTAATCGAGGGAGGGGAATTATTCGAGTTTTGGCATTTGAACGTGCAGTAGGGTATTTGGGGGTGGGGAATTATTGT
The DNA here is from genome assembly GCA_036172955.1 of Meloidogyne arenaria. Classification (NCBI taxonomy): domain Eukaryota; kingdom Metazoa; phylum Nematoda; class Chromadorea; order Rhabditida; family Meloidogynidae; genus Meloidogyne; species Meloidogyne arenaria. Next base: position 5,346,216 of record JARQAB010000010.1, read on the forward strand.
ACCCAACTCTAGCATGGGGAATTAATCGAGAGGTGGAATTATTCGAGGGAGGGGAATTATTCGAGAAAATACGGTAGTTGTTTAAATGTGAGATGTTTATTTCCCCAAATCTTTATTTTTTTAATTAAAATGTTTTTGAAGACAGCAGAAGATTCTTTGGATGATAAAAGTTGTGTTGATTATTCACCATGTACTACCATTAATTATGATACATTTTTGAATGAATCAACAGAAAGTAAAGGAATAAATAATGAATTGATTAAAAATCAGGTGATTATTATTTTGAGAAGGCAGTTGTAGAAGGGATAAAAACTCTCCTTAATAATTAGCATTTTAAGTCAGAAAATGAACATTTTATTCTTAATCCTGTATTCTGCGATACTGACATTGAGATTGAAGAAAATATAGAAAAAAGGAATGAAGAAAAGATTGCCTTACTAAAAAATGAAAATATTTTAAATGAAGAAAATTTTGGAAATATTGCTTTCTCATCTAATTTACGTAAAAGCTTAATTTCAACAAAACAAAGAAAAGGCGCTGAAGTAGCTGTTGAGGAGGGGATGAATATACAAACTAAAAAGGGTAAAAAGGTGGGTTTAAAATATTTGGAACAAACTAATCTGTTTAAAAAAATGCCCTCTAATGTATACTGAGGTGGATTTGGGATTCGGATAAGCAAATTTTGGGAACTGTATTTGTCTTTAATGGAGAAAATAAAGGAAGAAATAAAAATATTAAATGATGATTTGTTGCTCCCTTCCCATCCAACGAAAATTCAAAGGAATTTTAAATCCAAATTTGGTCTTTTAACAGAATTCTTTGTTAATTACTGTTTTTACTTAGCTAATATAATTTTTAGTAAATAGTAAATAAAACTAAAATAAACAAAAATATTTATTTATTTTAAAAAACTTCCAGTGAAGCCAAAAAATAAATACATAAATCCAAATATTTTTAATTGTTTATTTACAAATACTTAAAGTACTAAAATATTACTTTTTTTAGTTTTTTTGGTATTCACATAAATATACCTCCTCGTAATTTCAGCCCTCATTTCCTCCTCTCCTTCTCTTCACCTTTTCTCCTCTTATCTAACAACAAAAAAACAAATTTTCTCCCTTTTTTCTTTTTCTATTAAAATACATTGATTTTTTCTCTCTTATTGACAGTCGGGCCTTTTTTTCAGCGACCTTCTCTTTCCCCGTACTCATTGACAGCTACGACAACGTCGGCAGCTTCTCAACTGTTACTGCTACCAACAACAACAACAACCACCTCTACCGCCCTTTTTCCTTCTTCTTCCCAATCCATTGCTTCTTATTCTTCCTCCTCTTTACCCTTTTCATCTTATCATTCTTCACCACTATCAGAAGGGTCCAACAGCAAAAAACGACGGCAAAAAGCCAGTGAAATGCGCCTGGTGGGAAATGATGGTGATGGAAGTGGAGGCAATGGACGTCAAAGCACTTCAGTGGCACCGGTTGGTGCGAAAGTTTTATTTACAAATATTAAATATTTTTTTTGTTTAACGGGATTGTTTTTTGTAATATTTTTGATAATAAACAGCTCTCTCTGGGAAAATTATTATCATTTTTGTGTGTGGTTGATTATTAGAATTATAACAATTTAGAAATGATTAAAATAATATTTTTAATAAATTGCCAAAAATAAACTATTTTTCAAAGAAAGCAATTAGTAATTGTTGCCATAGCTCCTCTCCTCTATTTTACAACAAAATTTTAGATAAAATTTTGTTTAAATTTTGAGTAGCTTTTTTTGATTTTCTAATTATTAATTTGGCAATTTAATTTTAAAATTTCTTTTAAAAATTTAATTATTTTTAATTTATTTTAAGATGAGTGGTGGTATCAGCGATGTGCCTTTGGATATGAAAGGATTTTCTGGCCCTGTTGTTATACCTAGTGGAAAAAGAGTACAAGCTAAACAGAATCAGGTAAAAATTTTAAAAAATCAAATTTATCTCAAATTATAAAATTTCTGAAAAAATATGCTTAAAGAATAGCATATTACATATTATTTAAATTTTAAAAATTAAAGTAAATTAATTTAATAATTAAATTATATGTATGTTTAACTTACTTTATTTTTTTAATTTTTATTATTTTTGAAATTAATTTTACATTTTTTTTAATTTTTTTATGTAAATTAATTTTTAAAACAAAATTTTGTAAAAATTAAATGTACATATATTTTTTGTAATATATTTATGACTACATATATTTAGTAACCTACAAATTCGGGTCAAATTCTCATAAAAAATTTTGCGCGAAAATATTAAATATTTATTTACATAAATATTTCTTTGGCTGTTTTTTTACAATTTTTACCGCAATTTAACTAAATAGAACACAAAATTTAAAACACAAAAGATTGACTAAATTTAGCGATGGAAAAAAAATAAAATTAATAGAAATTAATTATTTTTTAAATAAAAAGTTTGTCGATAAATTAAGGCTAATAATTAATAAAACAAAATCTAATTTTCAATCAAATTCTTTAAAATCGTAATTTAAATTTAATTTTTTAAATGACATTAAAAATCTGAATTTATTCTGACTTTATTTCAATTTAAATCAAAATTTTTGTTTTAATAATATAAACGTAATTTACTTTTTAAATTAATACATAGATAATTATAATTTTTGGAATTTAATGGTAGCTTTTTTTTGAAATTATAAAAATCTGAATTTATTAATTTAATTTTTTTCAGTCAATATTAAAACCATTTAGACACTTTATATTTCTATTTTTTTAAATTTTCTAAACTTTTGTCGTTTCACGATTTATAATTAAAGAATTTCCTATTTAATTTATCTTTGAATTCCCCCATTTTTTCAATGACACCTGCATTTACTTAAGATTAAAATATATATTTTTTAACCCCTTTTGTTGATTGGTTTTTATGCTCTTGTTTTTTTTGTCCAACCCCCTTTTTTTATATCTGCTCTATCTTTATTCTGTTTTTTTTCTTCTTAATTTTCAAAAAACTTTGCTTAAACTATATACTGAATTTTTGCTACTCAACTTTTGCTTAAAAAATATAATTTTCTATAAAACCCTTTTTTTTTTGCTTATATTGAAAAATTTAACCGTTTCTAATAAATTTAATTAATTGTTTGCTTGGTTGGAAAATTGTGAGTTTAACCCCTAAATTTTTAATATTCGTGGAACGTCCCTTTTGCCTTTCCGCGACAGCTCAGCCGGTGAGGTTTAACTTACCTCTTGCACCAATTCAAAAAAAAAAAATAAAATTTTTATAGCGGGGAAAATTAAAATGTCCTCCGGGTACCGCACCGAAATTATTACTTTGCTTGAGGACGCAGACACACTCCTTGCAGCTCCCAAAACATTCAATGTACCCTTAAAAGGACCCACTCAATCAAATGCCCAATTTAATGATGCCATTCAAGCTTCCCTAGCAGACCTAAATCTTGAGTTCCAAAACTTATGCGAGATAGCTGACGACCTTTCCCAAGCACACACTAACTGGATGTCGCTCCGGAGCAACATGACAGGCCCCGAACGTATGGCGGATAATTCAGTTTATGACCAATTTTATGCGCAACATCCCTATATTGAAATTCTTAACAAACTGAAGCAATACAAACGAAAATTACGCTCTTCACAGCGTTTACTAGAGGGAGCACTACCCTCTTCTTCCTCTCAATCGTCATCGCACGCTCATATACCTAGAATGAATCTTCCTCTTTTTAGCGGCAAATCTGCCGATTTTCTTTCTTTTTGGAACCAATTTACCGCCGCTATAGGAAATATCTCTTCCCTTTCCGACGCTGTAAAACTCTCGTATTTAAAATCCTGCTTGAGCGGCACTGCCCTTTGCTTAATCGAATCATTACCACTTACTGACGATTCCTATGGCCAAGCAATCCACCTGCTAGAGAATAAATTTAATAATAAAGAAGAGATTGTTCGAAGCCTTTACCAGGCGATTAAAGCCCTTCCCTATGTGAAAAAAGGGGAATTTTTTAACCAGGATTTTGCTGTGCTTACTGATAGTCTGGAATCAATACTTATTCAATTCAAACAACATAATTCTGATCCTAATGTCCCATCAATATTTATGGACATTGAAGCTAAACTACCAAATTTTGTATTAGAAGAAATTTTTAAAACAAAAGAACAACTTGCTGGGCGCTGGACTACCGACGACTTGAAAGAATGTTTAAAATCAATCCGAAAAAGAAGAGAAGAAATTAATTCAATACACCCTTCTCGGCCGATTCCTTTAAGGCCAAATTTCCAACAATCGTCTTCCAATCGATTAGAAACGCCGGTAAGTAATAGATTTTCATTACCTTTTAACAGGCAGCACCCAGCTAGAAATCTGCAACCAACACCGCCTTTAAACTTATCGATGGTAACTAATCAACAGTCCAATAAAAATCCCGGCTTTAGACATCCGTGCCTTTTCTGCAATGACCCCAGGCACATTACAACATATTGCGAAAAATTTCAAGATTATAATTCCCGCATCTCCCGACTTAATGAGCTGAAATTGTGTTCCCGATGCTTGAAGCCTAACCATAATTTTAAGAACTGTCCCAATCCTTCGCAATGCAAAAATTGCCACAGAACGCATCCACGACCTCTTTGCGGTCAAATTCTTGCTAAAATTAATCCGAACACAAACATGCGAAAAAACCAAATCCCCACCGCGAATTACACTTCCCGCAATTTTTACATAGACAATGCCCCCCAGCAAAAACAAACACGAGTTTATGAAAATAACCAGCAAATTAATGCTAATGAGCAGTACATTAATCGATCCCATGCTCAGTCTCTAATACCATCTACAAGCACAACAGTAACCCCCAACCAACAAAACCAAAATTTCTCACTTCTCCCGCAAAATATAAACATAGAAAGTAGAAATGCTGCCGAATTTTCCGCCCATACTCTGCAAAAAACGGCCACCAATTCAATTAGCACGCTAGCCTCTATTGCATATCCCGTTTTGCTAAAATGTGTTTTAGGAAGAATTTTTAACCCGAATGATCCCTCAAAGCAAATAATAGTCCCGTGCTTGCTTGACGATGGTAGCACGAACTCCTACATTCTATCTGCGGCAGCGGAAGCGTTAAAATTACCACTCGAACCGATAAATATACAAATAGGCGTTTTTAACCAGCAAAAATGCGCTCAATCTCCTGCTTTTTCCACAAAAATTGGTATTCAACTAGTTAACGGTCGTACGCTCACCGTTTCAACAACTACGCTAAATTTTCTCACTCATCCTTTGCCTGTAGCGAACATTAGCCCGAACCAGCTATCCCCTGACTCAATACCTGCAGAATTATTAATTCAATGGAAGTCGCCAATAGTCCTGCTAGGAAGTGATGTTTACTATGATATAGAGCCAACTCCCGTTGCTAAGCTCCCTAACGGCTATAGATTGGTACACACGCTCCTCGGCCCCTTAATCGCGGGAAAATCAGAAGTAAATCACCCGAACCGATTAAGCAACACGATTTACAGAACACACTCGTATTTTACCCAAATTTGCGAAGAATTTACAGGAGAAAATTGTGACCGCCAAATAAACGACCTATTCTCGTTAGAAAACATAGGCATAACAACCCCAAATCCCGCTACAGAAAATAACGACGATACAGTACACAAAGCTTTTTTAAAAACAATAAAAATGGTAAACAAGCGATATCAGGTAGCCTTGCCTTTTAAAAGCGATCCCAAACAAATTTCGCTTCCTTCAAATTTCGGTTTGGCTTGGGGACGCCTCCGATCGACTCTCAATTCACTTAACAAAAACCCAGAAAATTTGGCTAAATATAATGCAATTATTAAAGAACAGCTGGACTTAGGAATAATTGAGCCCGTAAAAAACATCAAAGAATTTTCGCCTCCTTTGCATTACCTGCCCCACCAACCAGTAATTCGGCTAGATAAAAACAAAATGCGCATTGTTTATGACGGCTCTGCGCGCGAATCAAAAAACTCTCCCTCTTTAAATGACACGCTTTACCCTGGCCCTCTTTTGATGAATGAATTAATCGGAGTCCTACTTCGCTTTAGATTGCCAAAAATAGTGGTTGTCTGTGACATAGCCAAAGCTTTCTTGCAAATAGAAGTCTCTCCCACTCATCGCGACGCAACGCGATTTTTGTGGGTTTTAGACATAAACAAGCCATTCTCTTCCCAAAACATACAATGCTATCGTTTTTGCCGTGTTTCTTTCGGCTTAACCTGTAGTCCTTATCTTTTGGCAGCAACAATAACCCACCATCTTTCGCAAAACCCATCCCCACTCTCGAAAGAAATAGCCCAAAATATATATGTCGACAATATACTATTCTCTGCAAAAGAAACAAGCCAAGCACAAGAAAAATGTTTAAAAGCGATTGAAATATTTGATGCGGCTTCTATGCCTCTGCGAGAATTTTCCAGCAATGAAATAAATGCTATTAACCATTTACCCGATTCTTACCGATTGACAGGCTCCAAACAAAAATTCCTAGGCATACCATGGGAAACAGACCTAGATGAACTCTCGCTGGCCCTAAATCCCCTTCCTGAGCAACCCCTAACAAAAAGAAAAGTCCTTGCATTTTTTGCCTCGCATTTTGATCCTCTTGGACTTATGGGCCCCTTACTGTTACCGACAAAAATATTCATGCAATCGCTTTGGAATATTTCCCTCTCGCTCGGATGGGACACCGAATTACCTCCCGAAGCTGTAAAGGAATGGACCAAATTAAACAAAAATTGGAATGCCTCCTCAATTAAAATTCCCCGTAGGAATTTCTCTTTTGATCTGGCAAATACAACCTTCCAATTACATGCCTTCTCAGACGCTTCGCAAACCGCCTTCGCTACAGTAATTTACTTAAGGACCACAAATAATACTAAAAATGAGGTAGAAACCTCGCTACTTTTTTCAAAAATTAAGGTAAAACCAAAGGCTAAAGCTAAAAATTCCCCATACACTATTCCCCGTCTAGAATTGTTAGGAACATTAATTGCAACTCGTGCCCTTAATTTTGTCCAAAAACACCTCTCCCCCTCCATTAAACTTGAAGAGAATTACTTTCTGTGGACTGACTCATCAACGGTTATTAATTGGCTAAATAATACTGAAACAATTAACGACATATTTGTCAACAACCGAATTACTGAAATACGATCCACTAATAATTTAATCGTCCAACATGTAATTGGAGTCGAAAACCCCGCCGACCTGGCGACCAGAGGCGAAATGGACATCAATGCTTTTCAAAATAACCGTTTGTGGTGGTATGGTCCAAGCTGGCTGACTTCTTCTAACTGGCCAGAACACCCGCAAGTTAAAAAATTTTCATCTGAAATATTTAAAAATAAAATTGAAAAATTGCCCCCAATAGCCCCTCTAGAGATTTACTCATTTTCCAATGCAATTACTATAGAAGAACCTGTCTTCCCAATTTTTCGGTTCTCTCGTCTCCCACACTTGTTGCGAATTATAGCATATGCCTTGCGATTTATTGCCAAGATAAAAAATACTCCGCTCACTCCTTATGCAAATGGCGACGTTTTCCGATCCTCCTCCCGAACAATCAGCCCAAAAGAAATAAACGCTTCGCTTTTTATTCTCCTAAAACTAGAGCAAAAGCGAATGCCACCTGACGACAGTGCCCACTTATCTCTCGGCATATTCAAAGGAAATGACCTAATATTACGCTGCAAAGGAAGAATGGCCAATAGCTGCTTACTCAATTCAACTAAATTCCCTATTTATCTGCCACCACATTCTGATTTGACTAAGCTCATTGTTTGCGAAACTCACCTACTAGGACAGCACACAAGTCCATTACAGACACTGGCACTCATTCGAAAGCGATACTGGATCCCAAGCGGAAGGCGTACTGTAACCCATATATTACACAATAATTGCTTTACCTGCCGCCGATATACAGCCAAACCTTTCGATTTACCCACCTTTCCCCCACTCCCCGCTGAACGAGTAAATCCTGCTCCTCCCTTTACCTTCGTCGGATTAGATTTTTGTGGGCCGATATACGTCCATACTTGCTCAGAATTCTCAGCCAAAAGTGCCAATGCTAGACGAAATAAAAATAAAAGCGAACAGACAAAAATTTGGATAGCGGTTTTTGTTTGCCTTGTTACACGCGCTATCGTTCTAGACATAGACCCCGACCTAACAACTCAGTCATTTTTTGAAAGTCTAAGGCGATTTTTAGCCAATCACGATCCAAAAACGATATTTTGCGATAACGCCCCGACTTTTAATCACACAAAAAAGGTATTAAATCTGCACGCAGCTAAATCCGACCCAAAATTTAGCGCAATAAAATTTAAATTTCGATGTCCAATGGCAGCTTGGAAAGGTGGTTTTTATGAAAGAATTATGGCAATAATCAAGCATCATCTAAAACGGACACTCTCTAAAGGCATTTACCCAAAAATTAATTCGTTAAACTCAGTGCGCACTTGCTTAACAGAAATAACCACAATAATAAATAGCAGGCCAATTACTTTTGACTCCTCAAACCCGGCAGATCCTCGGCCACTTTGCCCAATCAATTTTCTGCAGCCATTAAGAGAAATTAAACCTTTGCCATTCCCAAATACCGACACACTTGCAGATCCTACTTACAATCCCATGCCCCCCAGTGACCCATCACACTTGCTTAATTTGTGGTCCAAACTTAGCGCTGCTTCGAAATTATTCTGGAAATATTGGAAAGAAGACTACCTTACATCGTTACGTGAAAGATACCAAAAAATTACTCCAAAAAATCAAAAAACCCCAATGATAGGAGATCTGGTTCTTATCTCTGAAGATTTCCTTCCACAATCAAGATGGGTAACCGGCATTATTTTGCAAATTTCCAATAACACACTCGGCCAACCAGACAAGGCCAAAGTACGAATCATTTCCCCATCGGGTAAGGGTCGAGTGTTCGAAAGATCAATCGGCCATCTTTGTCCCCTCGAAACACAAAAGGAAAGTGAAGAAAGAATGTGTAATACAGCAGCTAATACAAATGTGTGTGAACCAGCGGCTAACACAAAAGAGAGCAAAAACCCAGCACCTTTTGTATAAAGCAGATAAGCTTAAAATAAACTTTAAATAAAATAAATTGTAAATATTTCCCCCTTTTGTAAATAGATTGGAATTTCCACCTGCCTACTAAACCATAAAAATTTTACTATAAATTAATTTAATCATTCTTCATTTTTAGCTTTTTGCTGCTTCATTTTTAATTTAAATTTTCTTCAATTCATTGCGAATGGGATCTATTATTTCCCTTGAAATTTTTTCTGCTGATTTCCTTATAACTCTTAACACACAAGAATCCAATCACCACTTATACATAATAATAGGCCTACTTATTTTTGCCTTAATTTGCTCGAGCCTCCTTATAATCTACAAAATCAAACAAAATTGCAAGAAACCCCAACGAAATGCCTGGATTCCTCCACCTACATTAATGGCCATAATTTTAATTTTTTTAATTTGCTCCCCGACAATAGAAGCTGGCAATACTAAACGTAATTCTAAATTGCGCAAAACTGTAAAATGGACCGGGAAAGCTTCTGCCAGCCTTTTAGCCTCATCCGCCGCTTATATAGGTCTCGACTACCTTGCTGCATACTTACTCGATAACCCTGATCTGAGCTCACTAATCTTAGCAGCAATAACCCTCCTTATAATAACCCTCCTTGCAGCAATAACCCTTTTTGTTTATAAAACATTTACATCACGCAATCGCTCCGAACCGCTCCCAAACAAAATTAAAAATTTGAATGAAACCGAACTAAAAATCTTGAGGCAATTAGCCTCCCAAGTTAATAATACGCCCCAATAATTTAAATAAATCTAAAATTTTTTATTTTAATTTTTTTTTAACAGCCTTATGCCCAAGGATAAAAAATCTTCCCTCGAAATTATCTTCCAACATCTTAATTTACAGCAACAACCAAAACAGCAGACACCACCAGCCAAAATTATGGAACGACCAAAAACTCCCCTCTCACCTGCTCTTTCCATTGAAACAACCATTAGTGACCCACCAAGTCCAAAACCCCTCCCCGAACCTAAACCCATTATAATTTCTTCTACTGAACCCAGCAAAACCAACAACAACGACTGTATTGAACCAAACACCAAACACCCAAGAATTTACCCTCCATCAAATATAACAACTCCCCCAGCCACTAATACAAACGAAAAAACAACGGTTCCAAGTAATGTCTACACAAAAAAGCACCTACTCAATAACTTACCGATAGCAAAAGCTGTTTTGATAAAAAGAGGTAATGAAGTTTTTGCCACAAAAAACCCCATATTTTTTAATTCACATGATGGTTCTGGTTCTTCAACCCAACTTTTGGCTGGTGGTATCCGTCCACGTCCCCTAATGTCTCTTCATGTGCCACGTCCACTCAACATCCAACGCTTCTCCCAACCCTACCCCAACATGCCACAACAGAATTCCCGATTTGTTCAACTGCCCTATCAATTTAATCAACTGGCACCAACACAATACTATTGGAATAAAAGAAATTGAACGTTTCCGTTGCTGTGGAATGTCGTTTCACGATTTATAATTAAAGAATTTCCTATTTAATTTATCTTTGAATTCCCCCATTTTTTCAATGACACCTGCATTTACTTAAGATTAAAATATATATTTTTTAACCCCTTTTTGTTGATTGGTTTTTATGCTCTTGTTTTTTTTGTCCAACCCCCTTTTTTTATATCTGCTCTATCTTTATTCTGTTTTTTTTCTTCTTAATTTTCAAAAAACTTTGCTTAAACTATATACTGAATTTTTGCTACTCAACTTTTGCTTAAAAAATATAATTTTCTATAAAACCCTTTTTTTTTTGCTTATATTGAAAAATTTAACCGTTTCTAATAAATTTAATTAATTGTTTGCTTGGTTGGAAAATTGTGAGTTTAACCCCTAAATTTTTAATATTCGTGGAACGTCCCTTTTGCCTTTCCGCGACACTTTTCTATTAAAAATTCTTTCTAATTTTTAACCTTTTTTTCCAATCCTTAACTCATCATTTTCAAAACTAATCTATCAAATGGTCAACCTCATCCATCTTTTGCCATTATTATTTTTTCCTTCTTTTTTTAAACTTCCCTCTTCCCTCATCAAAGACATATTACCGCCCAAGTAACAGTCAATTTATTTTATTTCTGATCGACATTTATTTTTATTTTTTTCTGCAAAATATTTTTCCTTCCATTCAAAATTTTTTGGATTCTAAAAATAATATTAAATTACTCACATCAGTTATATTTTTTAAATTATTTTATCTATGAAAATAATCGTCCATTCAATTTTTCAGTCGTTTTTTAAATTGTTTCTCTTAAATTTTATAAGGGATATTTATTGGGGAAAAAAGTATTTTCTTATGCAAGGGGATTAATTAAATTAAGGAAATATTTACTTCTTTTTTTTAATAATTTTAAAAGGTTGCATTTATTTCACCTTATTTAAATTTAAAAATTAACAACAAATAACAATAAAGCTAATTATTACATACTAAAGAAACATATATTTTTAAAGGTTAGATTGTAAATATATTTTTATTAATATTTATTTTCTAAAATACGTCATCTATATTTATGTTTCATTATTTATTTTTTTAAAGCAAAATTCTTTAAATAATTACAAAATTATATAAAAAAATTTTCATCCATCAATAAAAATTTTTTTTTATTTTTTAAGTTTATAACTAATTCTTTCTTACCTCTGTTCGACATTTTTTATTTCTTGATTAATTTCCTAACTCCCCTAATATGTATGTATATAATTTATTTTTTCTCTTCAAAAATGAACAACAATTTTAAATCATTAAAATATTGCCAAAAATTCATTTTTTTGATTATTTAATTACCAATTATACTTTTGTAATCTTTCTTTGCATCTTTTCATTCTACCTTCTTCGCTAAAACTTATTATAAAAAGTTTCTCCATCACATTATTATGTTGAGGACATTATAACAATTTTGCCAACCGGTCCTTTATATTTTCTTTAGAACTGGTCCTTTCTGTCATTTTTCCCTCATTTATATGTTACCTCATAAAGCGATAAAAATGTTTTTTTCTTTAATTTTCATTAAAAATTAATACAAGTTTTTGAAATGTTTTAGCCATTCTGAAAGGTTTTTCTAGTTGAAAGATTGTTTTTAAAAATATTTTTTTTAATCAACCGCATTTTAATCATTAAAATTGTTACCATTTTTTAAAATTTCCCTTTAACTGTTTTTTAACAGTTAAAGGGAAATATATTGAAACGCTACAAAATCTGTAAATTTATTGTCTTTAACCTTCAAGTAAGCTTTTTAAATCAACAAAACATCTGTCACTTTTTTGTCTGAAAATTTCTTTTTATAATTTAAATTTAAAAATTCTCTGCTTTTTATGCGCGGTATTTTAAAAATTCTAAAAATTTCTTTAAGCCCCATCTGTTTCTTTTATTATTTTTGTAATTGTCTAAAAGTTTTAATAATTTTCACAATTTTTCAATAATTTCTTTAGGTCAAGGAAATAATTTTTAAAATTTTTATTTTATTCACAAACTGTGTTTTTATACCAAAAATGTTTTTAAAAATCTTTTTAATACCATTTTTATTTTTATTTCCCCTCATTTCCTATCCATCTGTCCTTCTCTCTTTCCTCTATAATTGTCCTTCGCGCATTCATTGTTGATTCTTCCATCCTTTTTATTTGAAGCTTTTTTATTATTTAAAATTCGGGTCACAGAGTTCTTTCTCAATCCTTTTTTTTTATTTTTAAGTTAGTATATACATATTAATTTTTTCAAATTTTCTTGTCTGGATATTTTAATGAATGAACTTAAAAATATTTTTTTGGCATTTAGGTACTAATAATGGATTTTCTGCTTAGAAATAGGCTTTGCTTAATAATCAATGATTTTTCTGATTTTCCATATGTTTTTTGTCTGATAGAAATAAAATTTTCATCAGAGACATCATTCAGCCTTAAATCATTATTACTGTAAAAGTTTCAAGATTAGAAAAAAATTCGAAAAATAAGAAATTTTTCTGAAAAATGGGGAACTCGACCTTAAGTAAAGATATTGGCCTAATTTTTTTTATATTTTTATAATATCAATAATATTTGATGGAATTTTTTCTAGATTTTTATTATAATAATATTTTTCTACGATAATCTTTTTTTAATTTTTAACTTCTTTACATTTTAAAATTTATTTTATAGAATTGCTATTTATTAGCAATTATTTTATATCTTTTAAAATCATTTAATCTATTTTGGATTTTAAAATACTTTAATCCCAATGTTGCGTAAAGCCTAATAGACGTGTGAAAATCATCAAATTTAAAGGCGATGTGGAGGATTTGCTTTTAGCGAGAAATGCTTTCTGTTAACAAATAAGTCCATTAATGTATATTCAAAAATTGTCAATACTTTGTTAGATACATACTACTCTTAGGCGACAGATGTATACATTTAAAGGCAAACAAATATTTTTGTAATAAAATATTATGTAGTTGGGAGGTACGAACATTTGTAGTATACTTCTTACTACTTTTCTTTCCTAAAAAGGCACAGAACTAGTTTTTACGAATCTAGCAAAATATCTAGCAATTGACCAAGAACCATTAGATTTTTGATGGAAAAACGAGAAAATATGTCAGGGGTCTTCTTTATGACCGTTTTTATTTGTTTTTGTGTCCTGTTGTGCCATACATACATATATTTTTATTATATTCATTTACCTCATGTTAAGTTACCGCTCTAGTATAAGTAAGATGATTTGTGGTGCTGGACCCTTATAATTTTTTGAATTAGAACCTAACTTACGAATTCGCGTATTGATAAATACAGAAGTTTTAGTCTTATGACCTACAAATTTTACCCAAGAATATCTTCCTTCGGAAGTGCTGACTTTCGATAATCCTCCGGAATACGAAATTATAAATTCTGGATTTAATTTTAGCAAACAATACTTAAGAATTTACTTATATTATTATTTTTTTGGTCTCCATACTCTATTTTTCTCCTACAATTTTATCAAAAATTTTTTAGTAATTTTTTGTTTAAGTAATTTAATAGCTAAATTAAAGAAAAATCTGGCAATTTACTGACTATTTTTTTAAAAAACAATCCAAATTGCAAATATTTACTCGGCCATTACTTTTCTCATCCCCTTTCCATTTTGCTTTTTTAGCGAATTATTTTTTCTTCCTAAAATTTTGTTTGGTTGACTGAGCGCTTCGAGGCGAATTAAAATAAAATAGGTATATATTTATTATTTGTGCGTGGCTCATCACTCATGCGGAATCAAGAATTTACTGCTAACAATGAAACATTATATAAAGAGTACCTCTTTCTCTTAAAAGATTTTTAGCATCTTTTTTTATTCTTTAATTGCTAAATAAAATCTAAATTTTTGTTATTGAGGTATCTGATATTTTTTGATTAGCACTTTTTAATTTAATAAATATTAGACAATTCTACAAGTTTTTCAATTCTATAACGTTCTTTGTCTTTCTGAAAGGAGAGATTTCAATTAAAAAATACTGCCCTTTTTTTCTTTTATTAATTAGCTTTTCTTTATTCTAATTTTTAATTATATAATTAAGAAAATTCTTTAAAAAAATCAAATGTTGACTCTTTTTAAAAATAAAATTTTCTTCGAATGTCCACCTACATCAATTAACAATTCAAAAAATTCGGAGGAATATTCAAATAAAAAGAGCAAAGCTATTGTATTACGTGCTCTTTATAGAATGGATCCATTAGTTCATTTTGATTGTTCAGTTCATCATGATGGAATTCTGTGGGATTGGCGATTAGAAAATCCGGAGGTTACACCAACACAATCCACAATTATTTGGCCTAAAAGAGCTATTTACAAATTGAGAAGAATTATGCGAAAAAATAGGAAAGGGAATGCTCATATATCAAATAAAAGTCGAAAACGCGCGGTAATTTTAATTAAACTACATTTGTAATTGTATTTTCATATTGTGTCTATATTTATAACTAGGGGGCGGATTTTTATTGAAATATATTTTTTTCTGCAAACACATTTCGTCGAAAGAAGCCTAAATATGCCATTAGTTTTTTGATATTATGATTTTGAACAAAATAACATTTTAATATATTTCAATATTTTGCCAATTTTCGCGTTATTTCAATATTTTGCACTTTTTCCAAATTATTTCAATATTTTTGCATATTTTTACCGAAATTTTGGGATTTTTAATAAATTTTAGGAAAAAAGTGAAGAAATTTGGCTTCTTGACCTCACAAAATTCTAAAAATTTTCGCCTGCGGCGCTGAAAAGGGGGAAATTTGACTTATTCTGGCAAAATCGGCCAAAAAATCGGCAAAACAACATATTTTGAAGCGGGCGTCCCCAAAATGCCCCTGAATAAAAATCCCCAAATTGTCCCGATGAACCAAACCCCACAAAATGTCCCACAGAAAATAATTACCAAAATGTCCCATACCCAATTTAGCCCATCTAAAAATGCACAACAGTAAAAATACTCAATTTATCGAAGTATAAACCTAATATGCAATTTTAAAGAAGGGATTATAATTTTTTTTCTAAAATTTAACATTTTTTTTTTATTTTTACTAGTGAATAAGCCATGCTTTATTTCAATATTTCACTAATTTTTGGCAGTTTTTGTCAATATTTCGTCAATTTATTTCAATATTTTATGGCCATATTTTGCGATTTTTTGTCAATAAAAATCCGCCCCCTATTTATAACTACAATTAAATGTTTAATGTACATATTATAGATTGAGTTCTCTAGCTTTCCTAAACAAATGCCAAAAGAAAATTTTTAGAAGTTGTTAACTTATTAGAGAACAGTCATAATATATTTCATTTGATTTAATTTTCATCATTACTAATTAAATTGATTTTTTAAAAATAATTTCATTTAAATAATTTAATTTTTAAATTAATTTTCAATTTGACTTTTTGACTAAAAATGATAAAAATTAAATAATTTTTTTAATAAAAATTAATTTTTATTAATTATATAGATTATAATTATTTAAATATTAAGATGTATTTGATAACAACAATGCTTCCTGGAACTTCTCAACAACAAAACGGGCATACTTCAAACTTTCAACAACAACAGAAATACAACCACCAACATGTTCCCACAGCTCTAATTAATCGAATGCTTCCCACTGAACTTATTTTACGGTAAAAATAGCTATAGATAAACCTCTACCACAAGGCCATAATGCATATTAAACTTTTCAAATTTCTCCCTAGTATGCTTGATCCAGATCGTTATTAAATATTCGGCCGTTTGGGATTAAATACTTTTGAATGAATTTACTTGAAAAATAATTATCTATTTCTTTAAATAAATTTAATATTTTTAAAGGGTTTTCTCCTATTTGGATATTACTTCACTTTGTCGATGTGCACAAGTTTGTAGAAGTTGGAATAAATTATCAATGGATGGAAGTAATTGGATGGATGTTGATTTATTTTTATTTCAACGAGAAGTTAAAGTAAATTTGAGAAAAAATATTCAGAATTTAAAAATCAGAATTTAATTTAGACGGCAGTTGTTGAAAGTTTAGCAAAACGTTGTGGTAATTTTCTCAAAGTTCTTTCACTAAAAGGGTGTGAAAATGTGCAAGATAATGCAATGAGGTCTTTTGCCACAAAATGTCCAAATATTGAAAGATTAACTTTAACTAAATGTAAATTAATTACGGACGGGTAAATAATATTTAATTGTAAATTAAATATTAAATTAAAGTACTTGTGAATATATTGGAAGGTATTGTTGTAAAATTGTTATGATTGATTTGGAGAATTGTACGTTGGTGACTGATGTTGCTATTAAATTTATAAGGTATTAATTACTAAATTGAATTGATAATTGCTTATAACTTAAGGGGAGGTTTTCTTGATTTAAGCAACTTTTTGTGAATCCAATATTTTCTGATCACATTCACCATCCCTTTCCCAATTTAGCCATCTTGTTAAATTAATTTCCTTGCATATTTAAAAAATATTGGGAATAAAATTAGACATTTTTGTTTTTAAATTTAAAATATTCAAAATTTAATTAAAAAATTTTATTATTTTTAGTGAGGGGTGTAAACGTTTGGAAGAACTTAATATTAGTTGGTGTGAGCAAATAACAGATTTGGGGCTATTTTATATTGCCAAAAATTGTAATAATTTGAAAACACTTTTTTGTAAAGGATTAGAAAATGTTTGTTATTTTCTTTTAGAAAATATTTATTTTTATTTCCTTTAAAGATAACCTCAAATTGTTTTGCAAATTTAGAAATGGCAGAATTGAGAAGATTAAGTTTGCATTCTTGCCCTGTAAAACAATTACTTTTAAAATTAATTTATAAAATTATTTTTTAGAATGTATTGGATGAAACAATTAATGATATTGCTAGGCATTGTCCTCGTTTAGAGTTTCTTTCATTATCAAATTGCAAAGAAATTACTGACCTTTCTCTTGTTGCAATATCTCAGGGATGCCCTCGATTAAAGTAAATTTTTTTGTAATTAAACATTAGAGGATATTTAAGGAATTAATATATAAATAATTTAAAAAGGGATATTGAATTGGCTGGGTGTATTAATCTAACAGATGCCGGCTTTATCCAACTTTCTAAAAATTGTCACGAACTGGAGAGAATGGATCTCGAAGAATGTTTATTAATAACTGGTAAATAAAGAGGAATTTTAATTAAATTAAAATATTTTTTAAAAAAAGATATTACAATTTCTAATTTAAATAATGGATGTCCAAATTTATTAAGTCTTTCACTTTCTCATTGTGAAAATTTAACTGATATTGGGTTGGCTGAACTTTGTGGTCACTTGTTTTTTAATTAAAAAATGTTTTGTTTTTAGCTTCACATAAAGACAGAATACAAGTTTTGGAATTAGATAATTGTCCAAATATAACAGATAATACTCTTGAATCTATGAAAATGTTACAAGTTTTGGAGAGAATTGATTTATATGATTGTCAAATGATTACTAAAGATGCAATAAAAAAGTTTAAGGTAAAAAAATAAAAAACAAATGTATTTTTAAACAATTATTTTAAAAACTATTATGACAATATTGGTTGTTCATTCTATAACCAATAAATTGATGATTTCGATTTCGTTCTCCAACAATTTTTAAACAATTTTACCAATTTTTGTAACCTATTTTGCAATAGTTTAATTCTGATTCCATCCCTTTATCGTTATTATTATATTACAGATTTACTTAATTTCATAATCTCCTTTTATCAAAAAATTTTAAATCTTCAATAATTTAAAAAAATAATATTTAAAATTTATTTAGCAAAGCCGACCAGACGTGGAGGTACATGCTTATTTTGCTCCAGCTACTCCTCCACCACAGGTATTCGCAAAAGTTTTTTAAGTTTTTCCAATTTTTAGGCTCCTCCTGTCCGTAGAGGTATTTGTAGATGTTGTGCAATTTTGTAATAAAAATTTTTTTCAATTTTTTATTGAAGAAATTAAAAATAAATTTAAATTTTCACTTTTATTTTCCCTACTTTTATTTATATACTTAATTAATTCCTCACATCAGCCATTTCCAAGCCTTTTCATTATAATTTTAATTAATATTTTTATATGTAAATAAATGTATAATAATAAATTTAAAAATCATTTTTTGATTTTACATAACACATTTCAGGGTAAATTTTTTTTATCCTGCAAAGGAATTTCTAACATTGTATTTTTAGCGCCAACTCTGGGGTATAGTCTATAGTTTAATAAACATCCTTTTACATCCTCCATTTCCTAATGATACCATGATCGATTAGATTTGATCATTGAACAGAATTATGAAGCAGAATTCTCGCTTGAAAAACTTTGTGCAACTTCAAGGGATTAGACAAAAGCTCATAACATTGCTCATTTAAGTCAGATTTGTTGATTTTAGTTCCATTCGATTCAGCTCGTAGAGCTGAATCGAATGATTTATAGGTAGTTTGCAATAAAAGGAGAAAAATAGAAAATAATAGAACGGAAAAAAGAGGGGCTACTTCCAAAGTATGTCTTTTAGTCTTTTTACTTCCACAATTTATGCCAATAAAACTACATATTTAAATATAAAAATAAACATAAACTAATATTAAAAAAAAAGAAAATCATTTTTAAAATGAAAGTGTTGTTACTTTAATTTAGAAAACCAAAAAGTCAAATATTTAACAAAGGATTTTAGAGGTAGAAAAGAAATAAAAGAGATATTTACATAAATATATATCAGTAATTAAGACTGGGATTTTTAATTAAATCAATTTTTCTCTGCGAGTTGGGAATTACATAAAACGTTAAAAATTTGTTTTTAAATGGTTATGGTAACGACAAGTTTTTTGTGACTTTTATTATGGCCATTCCAGACTATATTTTAGTCTTTTTATAGCTTGTTTGGTATTGTTCTGATCAGTAAATATTTTTATCTCCAACTATGTTTTTCTCTATTTTTCATGACTATTTTGGATTTTTAGTTACTATTTTTGGCAACTATTTTACATTAAATTTTTTCGTGATTAAAATCCCAGTCTTATCATAAAAAAGTGTAAAATGAAGGTAAAATAATTTAAAAATTAATAATTCTAAAAAACTGCATTGGAGTAACCTCAATAAATATGTATGAATATCGACAACTCAGAATTGCATAAAAATTTTTGGAAAACATTTCTATCAGAATATATTTTTTTAGATCTTTACTTTTACTCTCATTCATTTTTTGGAAAATAAAGATCAAATCCTTTATAAGGATCATTTAATTCCAATTTCAAGTGTTTTAAATCATTACTTCTAACAAGTCGAAGTTTTTTGTACATTTCTCCGTTTCCAATTCCAACATTTTCTTCAGATTCAAATTCAACAAATTTACTAACAGAACCCTTAATTTTATTTTAAAATTTAAAAGAATTTATTAAATAATATTTTTTACATTTAAAACATCCGCCCATTGTCCTGTAATTCGCTGATGAATTTTACCAATTGTTTCATTTGCAGCAACAACTACCAAATAGTCTGTAATTTTTAAAGTTTTATATAAAATAATTAAAAAATAATTTTGTAAAAAAATAAATATATTAATTTGTATACTACAGGGTGTCGTTTGAAACGATAATTTATTATGGTAATAAGTGAAAAACTACGGTAGTTGAACGACAAATTTAGTGGATGCTCAACCCCGTCCCCCAAATTTATCGTTTGAAATTTTGTAAATTTTTTAAAAATCCAAACTCAACCTAAAAATTCAAATAAAATATTTTTAGATAGATTAGAATGTGCTCTATTTTTTGATATAATTTTTAGAAATTTTCGTTAAAAAATAAATTTACTATAAGATCTCGCGTGAGGTACATCCATTTTTGAGAGAAATAGGGACTCCTTCTCTCAAATAGGCGTTTTATTTTTGATTAAGCGTCTTATAAATTTTATAACTATTAGGAAAGTAAAGCTAAAATTCTGATTTTTACTTATATTATGTAAAACACTCTCCTCTATCTATCTGTATAAAGATTGGAGGGATTAAAGGGATATCAGTGGATTAAGGTTGTACGTGGATTACGGTTGTATATCAGTGGACGTGGATTAAGGTTGTATATCAGTGGATTGAGGTTGTACCCCCAAGGTTGTACGTAAAATAGGAGATCCGACTTAAAATTAAAACACAAACTTGTAATATTTTTGTCAATTTTTCCTAAAAATACTTCGGGGGCTACTTTTTCGGGTAACAATTTAAATGTTTCTTTGACTTTTTTGAAATTTCTTTTTGATTCATTTTTGAGCCATTTCCAAGACTTAAATGTCGGCAATTGTGAAGGTTTTTTATCTTCCTCCGAAAATTTATATCCGTTCTCAAAAGTGCATTCTTTTAGCATTTTTTCCAGTGCATTACTAACACGTTTAGTAAAAATTTTTTCATCTTCATTTTTGGCACTCTAAATTATTTTAATTTCAGTTTAGATTATATATGAGTTATAATAAATAAATCGAAAATTATTGAGATGTTGGAAGCACGATTCCGATTCGCCCAAGTAAGTATTATTTACTGTCCCCAAAAACTTCAAACTTTTATTGGTATTGCGGAGCAGTTTGGAACTATTATAATTATGACTCTCCAACTAAACTGCTTTTCATAATTATAACCTACTTTAATTTTTTGAAATTTTCAATGTTAATTCAACGTAACTTTTCGAAATTAGGCAAACCGATATGTTTAAATAATGTAAGAATATTCCCTATGTTTCACCAATTTGTAAGTTTCACAAGATTCACCAATAATAATGTAATTTTTGTAGATTTTCTCCATAGTTAAAAATATGAAGACGGGTTATAATTGTGAAATACCTATTTTAGGGAAAATTTTAGAAAATAAAATAATTGAAAATCTTGTAGTGAACAAAAATTGGTGAAACTTAGGGGATATTCTTACTTTATTTAAACATATTAATTTGCCAAATTTCGAAGATACATTGAAGTAACACTGAAAAAATTCAAAAAATTAAAGGGGGTTATAATTATGAAAAGCAGTGTACATATTTGTCATTTTATTCAGAAAGAATTTAAAACCTCAAGAAAACTAAAATTTATTTTTTAATGACTAATATTTTAGTAAATTTGCATATATTTCATATACCTCAGCAAATCCTGAATCATACTTAACACGTATAGTCCCCAAATTTTTGCTAATTCGTGTTGCAGTTTTCAAAGATTTTGTATCCGGAGCTGCAAGAATATGCGAAATTGGTATCTTTTTAAACCTGAAATAAAAGTGTAAGACAATTAATTAATAAAGGTTGAGGCATCTAAAGAGATAACAGGTGCTGTGCCGTTACTATAAATAATATAAAAAAGTCTTAACAAACAACGAAAAAAGTTAGATTAAACCAGGGTTACGATTTGTACTTTATTTGAAAGTATTGTACTTTTAAATCGACCTCTGTACTTACGAAATTGAATTTGTACTTTATTCAAAGTACCGTATTTCCTCTAATAGAACGACAGCCTCTATTTGAACGACACCCCCTATTAGAACGACAGTCTAGAGGGAGGTTGAGTAATAGAACGACATGTTGTTCTATTAGTGGAAATACGGTATGTACTTTGAAATCAACATTTTGGAAATCAACATTTGGAATAAAAACCCAGAAATGTCTGTTCGAGAATTATATTTAGAGATTTTTCTGAAATAAAGTTTCCGAACTCTGAATAGCTAAAAAGAACATTTTACTTGAAATATTGTGTAGAAATTTTAGTAAAAAATCTTATTTGAATGTTCTAAAATCATTTACCATACAGAATTGGCTTAATCGCATTTATTTATTAAAATTATCTTACAATTCCTTCAATTTATTCAATTCATTATCGTTTGCATTCCCATTAACCAACAAAAAAACAGTTTTAATATTTGGATAAACAAACGATGATGCTAAACATTTTGGATTTTGAGCACTATCTAAAGAGTTTTTGTCAGTATCATTTTCTTCATTAGGTGGTGTTGATGGTAATGATGATGTAGACGGTCTTGTCGCTAGAAAAATTTGAATATTTTAATTAAATTAGTTTAATGTTTAGAGATCCGTCAAGATTTTTAACAAGAACAATCTCAATTACTCTTACATCTATTATGGCTTGTCATCATTTTAGATAAAAATCCCAAACTATTTTTGTATTTATAAATATAAGAGGAAATAATTTACATGTTATTGGTGTTATAAAGTGATTGCTTCCTTGATTATTTTTCGACCATATCCACCAATAAGGTTGTGGAAATAACCATATATTATGTGTAATTTCGCATTTCTCCAAGTTTAATTCCAAGGAATTTTTTATTTTTTTATAATTATCATAAAAATTCACTCCTCGTTTTTTTAACGAACTGTCAAAATTTTGAATAATTCGATTTAAATGATTTTTTCTGAAATCCTTATAACGATTTTCGTCCAATTTTATTTTCTAAAATTAAAAATATGCATATTGGAAAATTTGGATAAAATATGGAAATTAATGTCACTCCCTTCAGTTCCGAACTGAGCTTTAAAAAACAAACTTTTTCAATATTAGCCAAAACTGTTCCTCCTTCAAAAGCATTTGATTTAAATAGCTTTTCAGCAAGTTTATCAGCAACAGTATAGTAAAGTATTTGCAATATCCAACCAAAATACATCATTTTTGTTTTGTTTTTACTTTCAATTAAATTTTTAAATACTATTTGGTTGTCAAGAGTTTTGTTGATAAATTCATAAAAATTATTGTTTAATTTATCAATATCATTACCAATAGAACCACAATTCTAAATTAATTAATTACTAAAAATATTAAATTTATTTTTACATTTTTGATGTCAACAAGACAATCTTTAATTGAGTCTCGAATTTTTGTGTAAGGTTTCTCATTTAAAGGGATTGTCTCTGTAAAATAAATTTTATTTAATAAAAATGTTTTATATTTGTTAGGCCTTTATAATCATAACTCCATCTTAATTATTCGGATTTAATCATAATTTAAAACTTAATTTAAATAAAATATTTTGTAAAATACGCATCTTTGATTGTCAATGTAACGTACATTAAACAATAAAAATTCGTAGAAAATAATGTGATTAATTTTTCAGAAAATGAGTGCCTCCTCCGCTTTTCAAATTAAAATAACTTTTAAAGGAAAATTGAAAAAAGTCTATAGAAATTACTAAATTGAAGTTGTTTATCGAGATAGGAAAGTAAAATGCCGACATAAAAAATAATTCTCAGGATTGCTGATAGATACATAATTTTTATTTTATCCTTATTAAAATATAATTTGAACAAAATTTATTCTCTATCATAAATAAATACCTTGTTTAACATCTCCAAGAGTTCCTTCCTTTAAATAATTCAAATGACATGACAGCAATGCAGCTACACCATTTGATGATATCTCTATTTTTTGAGATGGTGCTATTATTTTTTCTAAAAATAATTAATATGATTTACGAATAAAATTACAACTTATAATTTAGTATGCCTAAATTTATTTATCTCAAATAATAAAAAATATTTACAAAATGCGAAATAGGAAAATAAATAAATTAAAAATATTAAAACTAACCAAAATAATAAACAAACACTAGAAGAAATAACGATTTCATTCACGGAATTTAAAGCTTTAAATTTTGCTAAATTTAAAAAATTGTTATAAAGTTTACTTCTACATATATGTTGGGTATTCTGGCTCCATCGGAAAAATGTGGAAAGTTCCAAGAATGCAATTACTATAAAGGGTGTACAGCCGGAGCTTTACTGAAAAAATCTCCTGCTACGGAGGATCTAGTCTCCAAACCAGAGACATACCCAGCACTTATTGCCTTATGGGAAAAATGTGGGAAAAACAATTCATAAAACTATAATGATATGTTGCCATTAACGCAAAATGGGGACCTAAGCTGTAACAAGAAAAATTTCCTTAAGTTGCTAAATAAACAAATCGCTTGTAATAAGAATTTATTTTTAAATTAAAAAATAGAATTTAAAAAAATAAAATGTATATTATTACTGTTAAAAAATTTTTATTTAAAAATAAAAGAAAGAGGTGGGACTTTAAAAATTCTTAAATTTAAAAATAAACATGTGAATGTCGGCAATTGTGAAAGTAAAAAAGAAATAAATAATATATACATGTGAATGCCCTTTTTAAATATCTTTTTAATTAGAAAAATCAAAGACAAAAACCGACAAAATTAATAAATAATAATTTAATTTTAATTTAGAAATGTGCGCAACAGAAAAAAAAGTTATTTTTATTTAAAAATAATAAAAAATATTAACAAAAAATTCGACAATATTAAATGTTATTTAACAAGAAAATTTTTCTAAACTAAAATTTCTTCAAAATTATATAAACATTACAGTTTCTATTTTTTCAGTTTAATCATAAAATTAATTGAATTTCATTTAAAACGGGATTTTAATAAAAATATGGTACTATGCGTTTATATCCCCACAATTCCGCAAATGTTTGTCCGCACTTTTTTTCAATCTTTCTCCTCATAAAAGATTAGAAACGGTCAAGTTAACCCGCATTTTTTCTTGCCTTCCTTCTCCTCTCACAAAGATTAGAGTTCAAGTAAAATAGTAGAGGAAGACAAATATTCGCTTATAGAAAAATATAAAAGTAAAAAAATAAGAGAATGTTTAGAAATTTTTCGGTAATAGTTTGTTTGATACCCCCCCCCCA
Organism: Meloidogyne arenaria; assembly: GCA_036172955.1. NCBI lineage: Eukaryota > Metazoa > Nematoda > Chromadorea > Rhabditida > Meloidogynidae > Meloidogyne > Meloidogyne arenaria. Next base: position 5,371,492 of record JARQAB010000010.1, read on the forward strand.
TTTTTCTGATTTGACTGGACCGAAATACGTGCCTATGAACATTTCGAATAAAAAAAGTTTGTACAAACAATTACTCATTTGAAGCAGTTCGACGAGATGAGTCAACAAAGATGAGTCAACAAACAACAAAATCATTGTGATTGAACAAGATTGGACAAAGATACGATACAAGTTACGATACTTGCTCCACCTATGGTTTTTGACCATTTTGAGCCATATATCTCGGTCCACAAGCATTTACGGGAAGAAAGTGGTACCGTTCAACTCAGCACCTTTTATTACCTATATATGACATTTTGAGCATTAATTTTTGGGGGTGTGGCAGAACGGTACCAATAAGGGAGAAACGGAAGGAAAAATGAAAAAATGGTCAGAAAAATTGGGAAAAAAAATGGTCAGAAAAAAAAAATCAAATATACCATTTTATTTAATTTAAAGAAAATTTTATTTAAAAGTTTCTTAGGAGTTAACAAACACATTTAATAAATGATGCAAAAATTTTGTTTTTAGTCTTGCTTCATAAATTTTTTAAATCCTCTACATCTTTTGAGTATTCCTACGTTTGGGCTAGTTGCTGTTTCATACAACCCCGCTGTTCCAATAAAACTCTCCTATGTAGTTACTACTAATTCATTTTACATTTACATAATTAGACTTAAGTGAATATGTCTATAATTTAAAAGATTTAATTGCGCACAGCATTGCTTAATAAAAAGAAAAGGGCAAATGCAAATATTTAATCAGACAAAGTCAATTACAAAATATTAAATTCAAAATACAGGGCTGAGCATAACACAATTTTAAAATAAAAAAGTTTCTATCTGATAAAAATTCGTATGAAAGTGAACGTGAATTTTATTCTAACGTGTTTTACGTGACATGACCATGAGTAACCGGGATCAAATTACCGTTGTATTTTTTGGATTTTTTATCGAACTCATGGGGAAATGTTTTCAAATTTTGATTGACTTTATTGTTTTTCATTTATAAATATACACATACTATTTGAAAGATTTAGTCTGTCATAATTTAATCCCCTTAAATATTTTTCCTGTTAATTCAAACTACCTATTATTAAATAAAAGAGTAGAAAACAGTAAAAGAACCAGAAATCAAAAACATAATTTCAACTAAATTTTAAATAAACATTAAAAAATTAAGAAATATTAGTATTTTGAAATTAAAAATATTGTTTTTATGATGCACTTTTAAAAATAAAGTCGGCAAAGTCTTTTTAAAATTTTATTTTTAATTTTTGCACTTATATATGTAGACAGGAAATATATTTCATAAATTAAAAATATATTTAAATGTTTTATTTTTTACAATTTAACATTTAAAATAAATTTTGTTTCCCATTAATTTTTAAAATATTTATTTATAAAAACAAAAATAAAATTTTTATTTTAAATTTAAAATAAATCTAAAAAAAATAATTTTCTTTACAGATGAAAATAAACATTTATTTTTTAATTAATTTATTATTTATTTTAATATTTTTGCAATATAGTTTATGTCCACGTCCTCCAAAAATAGGAAAGTCTGTTAATAAACAAATAACTAATAAATTTGGTAATTTTAATTATTTATAGGTAAAAATAAGGGGTTTTTTTAATTTTTCTGTTACAAGCTTTGGGAGAAAAAAGTTTTTAATTAATTAATTTTATTAACTTTCTAGATATTTGTAATATGGAGAATGAACAAATTGAAAACCTTTATTTTCAATTAATTTTTGAAAAAGAATTAAATGATCCAAATTTTAAAGAAATCCATCAGAAAATAAATTTAAATCTTTTTTGTGAAAATATTTTAAAAAATAAAAATAAAATAAAAAAAGAATTAGAAAAAGAAAATAAAAGTTTAAATAATGAAATTAAAAATATTGAAGGGTCTGAAAGATTTGTAAATGAATGGGCAATTTTGGAGGGAAAAAAGGAATATTTGGAAAAAATTGAAAATAATTTAAATGATTTTGAAGAATTTTATAAAAATAAATTAAAAGAAATTGAAATAATTGATTGGAAATTAATTATAAATTTAATGGAATTTAAACAAATATTTGAATTATTTTTTGATGAATTAATTAAAAATAAATTAAAAATGATGAAATAATAGAAAATAAAAGATTAGAAATTGTAGAAGAAAAATTTAAAATATATAGAGAAGAAATTGAAGAAGAAGAAAATTTGAAAGAAGAAAAAATTGAAGAAAAATTGAAAGAAATTGGTAGTAAATTAGATATTGAATTAATGAATGTTGAAAAGTAAGGGAAAAAAATAAATTTATTTTTAAATTTAAAATATAAAGGAATATAATGAAAACCTTTTAAAAGAATCACACACCCTTTAACAGAAACACATTCCCTAATAATTAAATTAATTATGCCCAAATTTGATCTCAATTTGAGCTACTAAATTGAATTCTAATTTAAATTTGGATTAAATAAAAGGTACCAAAAATATAAAGTTAAATTAATTTAAATCAAAAATTATTTTATTTCATTTTTTCTTAGATTAAAAATAATTATCAATAATGATGTTGAACAAATAAATTCTTATGCTCCTTCAAAAAAGAAGAAAATTTCAAGCCAATTTGTTACAAAATTAAATAATATTTATTTAAACTCAGAAATTGAATTTCTCAGAATTAAAGAAAAAATGAGAAAATTATTTGGAGAATTTATGTTTAGTGAATTGGAATTAAAATATCCTCTTTTATTTAGAATTGGTTAGTTTTGAGAGGTTTTTATGATAACTTAATTAAAAGTATATAAGAACAAACCTGGTCCCGAAATAAGAATTTTAATTTAAGAAATTTTTATGTAATTTAGTTAATGAATAAAATAAAAAAGTAAATTAGAAGGGTTAAATAAGTATATAGTTTAATGAAAAGAATAGAAGAATTAAATAAATAATATAAAATTTTTAAAGATCTTGTTGAAGATTCGGAGAAAATTCGTCGTTACAAAAAATTATTTTCATATCGGATTAAATCCAGTGAGGCAAGAAAGATTGGGTATAATCAAATTCTTTGTATACTTTTTGAAAATTATTTGAAAGAAATTAAAAAGAATAATAATAATAATGAAGAAAAAATTAAAAATATTGTTAATAAAACGTGGAAAAATATATATCCTTATTTAATAAATGAAAGTAAAACAGAATTAGAAAAAATTATTTTAATATTAAATGAACAAATGGAAACCCCAAAAACATTAGAAGAATTATTTAAACAAATGACTAATAAATTATTTGAAGAAATTAAAGAAATAAATAATAAAAAAACAAAATGGAATGAATTTAAATTATTTTTTGATAAAAATTTTGGAGCAATAGGACGCGCAAATTATACAATATTTGGGGATATAGATAATAATTTTACAACGGAAACAATGAGGAATATTTTACCAATTGGTACTAAAAAGTTTTAGATTAGTTAAAAATAAAAATTTATTAACTACCTATATAAATTTATTAAACAATAAAATAAACTTAATGTTAATATATAGCCAAGCTAGCAAGGTGGCCGGACACATCTTTACGTAAATAAGATAGAGAATCAAAGACAAGTCAAAAATTATTTGTACATATAATTATTATAATTATGATCGATAAACTATATAATTTTAAAATGCATTACTCACAATTTTCTATTTTAGAAATAAGTAATGAAAAATTATCAAAATGGTTAGCATCTAGCTATTTGGAAATATTTGGCAATTTTGATGAAAATGATTATAATTACAAAAAATCAAAATTCACAGCAGATATTTTAGTTTTAATTTTAAATTTTGATAAAACTATCTATAAGAAATTTTTTGAGTTGTACGGAAGAAGAGAAGAATATTGGCTAAAAGTTCATAAGAGAATTATTTTCTTTTTGGAAGAAATTGTTGAGGAAGAAAATAAATTTAATAAATATAAAGAATATTATTTAAAAATATTTTATAAATTTAATCGGTTTAGAAAACTTTTGGAAAAAAATGAACATCCAAATAAAATTGCCGAAGAATTTAATAAAAAAAATTTTGAATGGGAAGAGAATGAGGAAATTGAATTTTGTAAATTTTTGGAATTGGAGCATTCGAAAACGTTAAAAAAATTAATTAAAGAAAATAAAATGTTTAGGGAAAAGATTGAAGGTTTGTCTTCTACATATTTAATTGATAAGATTATTTATTATTTAGATTTGAGACCTTTTGAAAAAACTAGAATGAATAAATTAACTGGAAAACAAACAGAATTGGATACAAAGGTATTATAAATTATCTAAGTGAAAAATTAAACTAATCTAAAGTTGATTGGAGCGAGGAGACTCTCCCCCCTCCCCGTTCCCCTAATAATTTTCTTCCCGGTGGCGGGGGTTGAACTCTAGACTATTCATACACTCTTGTAACTTTGCTTTAACAAACCTAACAATTTTTTGTGTTTTAACGATGTCTAAAAGACACTCCAGAATTATATAAATCTAGAGAACTTCTAAACATGAAGCTTGATTGTAATTAAGTTGTATAATTCTACAAAAATAGTTTACTTAGAAATAAACTTGACAAAAAAATAAATTTCCAGAAATACTGAGAATATTAGTTGAAGAATTTTTGTTTGAAATAAAGAAAATATTACTGTGCAGAACTGAAATTTTAGTCAGAATATGAGCCAAAAACAAAAAAATCTCGAAATATCCGGCACATCCCTAAAAATTACCTTCAAATATTTATTTTTAAAAAAATTTTATTATTTTTTAGATAATTTACTACAGCTGTGAATATAATTCTGATGAAGATTGTAATAATTAAATACTTTTTTTTATAAAATCTAATAATTATTTAGTAGGTACAAGTAATAATATTGAAGAGGATAATTTTAATTTAATTATGGAATTATTTGAAAATTTAAATGAAGAAAATTTATTTGAAAATTTTGATGGAAATTTCCATAAGATTTATTTAGAGGCAACACTTTTATTTTATAAACAACAAATTAATAATTTTCCTGAATTAGATTTTTCTAAAAATATTAAAGAAAATATAGATAAATTAAATAGAATTTTGGAAGATGAATATAAAATAAATAATAAAACGTTAATTTATCCTGAATGGATTAATGAAATTATTAATTTAGATTTCGAGGTACTCAAATTCTATTTTAAATAAGAAAATATGTAGAAGGGCTGGCTTTTCAATATTTATATGTGGCTCTCAGAAATCTTCCAAAAAATATTTTTTTAATGTCTAAAAATCTTTCTCTCAAAAGTCTTCCAGAACTATTTAACTTCAAAGAATAAGATGATGTTTAATGTTTGAAGATAATCTCTTTAGTTAAAAGTTCTACATATCAAAATAAAAATTAATTAAATTAAAATCCAAATTTTTAAGGATATTTCAAGTGGAGAATTACAAAAAATATACTTTTTATATATAAAATGGTTAATTGTTATTTCAAAAAAGTTTCGACAGTTTCTTTGCAAAAAAGGAAAAGAAGAAGAAATATTTTCTAAAATAAAAACAATTTTAAGTGTATTTGTTGGATTTAACTATTTTGAAATTTTAGAAGAAGAATTTCCAGATATATTGAAAATAAGTATATTTATTTAATTATTTAATTAGTAGATTTAATTTTAAAATAGAAAAAAAACAGAATATAGGTATTTACCGTAAATAATATTCACAAATGTGAATTATTTAAATAAAAAACGTTTTCACTTTGTCCTCCAAGTTAGACTCACCTGCTTACCACAATAAAAATTAAAGTGAATGATATAAAATCCATCAGTCAATGATTTATAATAAAAATAAATTTTAGCGAAATTGTACATTTAATCAAGGCAAAACAAAAAATATTTTTAGTTAAGGACTGAAATAATTTAAATTTACAAGTGAAACAATAAGAAAATTTAGTGAATAAGAGATATTTGAATACTTTAAAAATAATTTTATAATTAAACTAAATATTATTAAGATTTTATACATGCATCTACAAAAATAAATATTTACAAGAAATTTCTCAAATATAAAGTTGGAGAAATAAATTCGAATTCTGTTGAATTAAGAATGTCTATAGCTATATTAATTAATACTTTAATAATAAACAAAATGAATGCATCTACTAATTTAAAACATAAAATAAATAATGAGGAACATCCAAATCAGTCAAATATTGAATTATTGGAAGTTTTTGAGAAAAAGGCAGAATGGTTGAAAATAAAAATATTTTCATCCGAGAAAATAAATTCTTTAAAGAATGTTTGTTTAATTATTCGATTTTTTCTTCTAATAATTCCAGCAATTAATAAAGATAATCTTAATGGAGATAATAATTTAAAATACTTATTAAAAATAGAAATTGAAGATAAATTATTAAAAAATACAAAAAATATGGAAGATATTTTAAAATGGGATGGATCAGAATGTGAAAATGAGAAAGAACAAAAATTGGCGTTAATTGAACAAAGATCTTATTTAATTAAACAACATAAATATTTTATTCAAAGAGAATTGGAAGGTTTAAAAATTTGTAAAATTCCAGGAATAAAAACTAGACTACAACAATTAGTGCCTCAACTAAAAATGTTTAGCGTTGTTTTAAAAAGCGAAGGTTTTTTTTAATTTTTAATGTTGTAGTCGAATCCGGATATAATAGTTTTCCCTTCCATATACAACTCAGTTTATTAAATGCTTTTTAAATATGGTTGACTAATAGTTGAGTGGTGACCATTATCCTTACTTAAGTGTTCAACTCGGTGTTGTGTGAGATTTTCAGCTCCAAATCCATATACTTTACTATAACTAGATTCAAAAGTATATAACATTTACTGTTTATTGTGTGATTTTCTTTATTTAAAAATAAATTAAAATTTAATTAAGAATGCAGGTAAAACAAATTTATTATTTATCACTGAGTTTTCCATATTTTTATCAGTGTATAAATTCGACCTTAGGGTTGAAAAAACTCTATGTAAATTCAGAAACTTTGAAAAGTTTAAAAAGAAACTTATTAATTTAACATAAAATATTTTTTAAAGTTTTTTCATCTGATTGGCGCGTTAGATCACATTCCATGAAAATAATTATGGATGAATATCAACAACAGAAACTTGAAAATAAAATTGCTTTAGATTTTCTAGTTTGGGTATTTTGGGTAGAAAAACAATTTAAAAAAATGAAAGAAGAAATTAAATATTTAAATAAAATGTGGTTATTTAGAAGGGGATATTTTTATAGTAAATATGATGAATTATTTGAATTAAATGATGAAAATAAATTGGAAAAAGAAGGAAATTTAATGAATAAAATACAATTTGGAATTTGGAAGAATTTGAAAGAAAAAAATTTAAAAAAGAAAAATTGGGAAAAAGAATGGAAGGATATAGAAAATGGAATTATTAGAGTTAAAAAAGAGGAGGAAAAAGAATTTAAAGAATTTTTAAATGAAGAAAAGAAAAAAGTTTTGGAAAAAGAAATTAATTGGGAAGAGGAAGAAGAAGAAAATTCGGAGGAAAAAGAGGAAAGAAAAATTTTTTATAAATTTATAATTGAAGGTAATTTGTAAATAAATAATTAAAAGAATAATAAATTTTAACTTTAAGCTTTATCTAAAGAAATTGGAAGAAAAAGGTTGGAAGATTTAATTGGAATTTTAAATACAAGAGAAATAATTAAAAATATTAAAAATAAATTAAAAAATAAATATTTGGAATTAGAAAATTATGAAAAAGAATTTTTAATTGAAATTGAAAAAATAAAAGAAGAATTTGAAGAAATTGAAGAAAAAATTGAAATAAAAAAAGAAGAAAAGGAGGAGGATGAGATAAATAAAATAAATGAAATTGAAATAATTAATGAAGAAAAGGATAATGAAAATAATACAAAATTGGTAAATAAAAAATTTATAGAAAATTAGTTAAATATATTTAAATAATTATTTTTAAGATTGCTAAAATTCTTAAAAATGAATTAAATAATGAAAATAACAAGAAATTAATTGAAGAAGCTTTGGAATTATTAAATAACAATTTTATAAATAAGTGGGCTTTGGCTAACAATGAACAGGTAAAAAATTCTTTTTTAATTTATGAGTCTAATAAAGTAAAAATGAAGAAAAAAATGTTCGGTATTTCCATTATGTAAATAGTATGTAGACATATAAATATAATAAAAGCTGTAGATGTCAAGTTCGTAAACACTAATGTCATTAGAAGATAAATTCTCAGGGACTCAGGAATAAATACTCAGGGAATTAAGGTAACTTTGGGACTCATTAAAAGAAACTAAAGCCCCGGGGAAGTATTTCTAAATTTACAATATTCCAAACATTTATTTTAATTATTCAATTAGTAAATTTATTAGAATGTCTATTTATTTTCAACAAATTTATTCGAATTAAATAATTACGATAATGAAGAAATTGTTGAAATAATTATTTTAACAAAAGAATTAACTAAAAATGATTTTTTTGGAAATATTTTTAATTGTACATTTAAAAGAAAAGAAATATGTAAAAATGACATTTCTCTATTTTGTATTCTTTGTGAGGTAAAAAATTAATTAATTTTAAAAAAAAATTTGAGAAAATAAAAGATTCCAAATTAAATTCAAAAAAAGTTTTTTATTTAATTACATAAAATTATAAATAAAATCCCGTAAATAACAGTCACTTTAATTCATACATTTATTAAGCTTAGTTATAGAAAGTAACCGAAATGATCGGAATTCTTTTGTAAAAATTTATTTAATAATTTAATAATTATTTAGGACGAACAAATTCAATTTATTCAAAAAATAGAATATCTTGGCCCTTTAATAAAAATTTATTTTAAAAACTTTTATTTCAATTTGCATTTAATTTCTGTAACAAATCAAATATTTGGAAAAGAATTTGAAAAAATATTTAGTAAAATAGTTAATTCAAATAAAAAACAAAAATTTGAAATTATTGATATGGTTATAAATGATTTTATTAAAAAATCAAAATTGTCTGTTAATTTAGATGGAGAAATATATTCATTATCAGGTATTTTTAATAAAATTTATTTTTAAAATTAATTACGTAAAAAATTTTTTTAATTTTAATTTTTCTTTCTATGTGACAACATCAATACATATTAAATTATTTTTAATTAAAAAATAAATAAATATATGTAATTTAAGAATATCGTTCAAATCTAAGAATGCTGCAAATATTGAAACAAATCGAAGATAAGTTCTGGATAATATATAAAGTCGTACGTCGATGGGCTATAAGTAAAAATAAATAAATATTTAAATCTAAAAATATTTTCAGATAATTTAATTTTTGGAGAAATATTTGGGTTTTTAAATGAAGAAATAATTTTAATTTTGGTTTATAAAATAATTGAGGAAAATAAAAAGGAGAATTCAATTTTAATTTTAATTGAGAAAATGTTTAGTGAATTAATTGAAATAAAGTAAGTAGGGTCTGAAAAGAAAATTCTTAAATTTAAAATTTTTGTGATAATCGATGGCTTTTAAGTTGTAGATTTAATACACAAAAAACTAAAAAGCCACGTTCCAATTTCAGTTTGAAAAATCCAAAAAATAGAGGGTGCGTATAATTAGTTAACAGAGTGTAGAAATAAAATTAATTTAAAAATAATAATTATTTTAAGTAATGAGAATAATAAAATTATTAAAATAGAAGAAGAAATTAATAAAAATGTTGAGGATTGGAATTTAGATATAGATATGAAAAGAAGAGAAGTCGAGTTGGGGAATAATGGTTTTGCTAGTTTATTGTCTTCAGAAAAAACAAAAATTGTTTGGGGAATAATTAATTTAGGTTATCCACAACAAAATGTTGCTTATACAATTAATTATTATACACAAATTATAATTAAAGAGAAAATGGAAATTGGTTAGAATAATTTAAATATTTAAATTTAATTAATTTTTAGCAATTAAACAATTAAATGAAATCAAAAAGTTGGAAAATGAAAATAAAATTAAAAAAGAATTGAATGAATGGGTGAAAGGAGAGAATTTTGTAGAAATGGTTAAATAATTTTTTTATAAAATTTAGCATAATTCCACAAACATTTTATTAGTTTGAGGAAATAATTTTTATGCCCTCTCTCTATTATATTAATGCGTTCTTGATAATTTGATAATTCTGTAATTACTAGACCAAATAAAAACAATTAATAAACTATAAAAACCAAATCTGTTTATAACTGGCTAGCATTTATAAAGTACATATTGGAATTTAGACGCTGGGTAGTGATGGGCAGTTCTACTTCAATCAAAAGCTAGTCTTGCTCGATAGCTAATCTTTTACTTTAATTAGTAAAACTGAAAGTATTCAAAAAATAAATTTCTAAATTTATACTTTTTAGTATCAACACAATTTACTTGTTATTTGTGCCTATTCTCCAGACAGTTTGGGAGGTCCTTCACTTTGTGATGTAATTGAAAGTCATTTAACATTTCTTTTAATAAAAAAATTTGAAACATTAAAATTTATTAAATATTTCCATATAAACCCAAAATCCTTATTCAAAAGAGAAAATTGTCCAAAAGAAACAGGAATTAAAGAAGAGGTTTTTTAATTTAAAAAAATTTTATTTAATAAATAATTAAAAGGATTGGAAATGTACTGGTTGGATTATTGGATTTAAAATTTTAAAAGAAGAAGAAATTAAAGAAAATATAGAAGAATTAAAAAAGAAAATTAAATCATTAAAAGAACATGATTTTAAAAAATATATTGACAAAAATGGAGAAGATGGAAAAATCAAAATTGGAGCTTCTTATTTAAATAAGAAGAATGTTGAAAAATTTATTATATTTATATGAAGATATGAATTTATTTAAAAATTAGTTTTTGGAAGGAGAAAATTTCGGGAAGATTTTTGGATTTTTACAAATTAGAGAAAAACATTTGGAAGTTTTTGGGAATATTTAATTTTAATTTATTTTTAAATTATTTTTTATTTTATATTTAATTTTTCGTTTAGAAGTAAACAAATCCTTTTTTTATTTTTATAAATATATAAGTTTATTTTAAAATACAAATTGTGTTCCAAGTTTAAGTTTCGAAATATGTACATATATTTTTTACTTAATTTATTTTTATGAAATATTTAAATATAAATCAAAATGAAGTGGTTTTTAATGTTTATCACTACAATTTTGTTATAAAATTCAGGATATGGAAATTTTGTTTGGCAAAATATATAATCAATGTAATTAGGGTTGTCGGTTCGGAATCGAAACGAAAATTGGAGATTTTTCGGTCCGGTTCGTCAAAACTCATTTTCCTAGAATCCAAAGAATTTGTTGATTGTGGAGGAGATATGCTGATTGACTTTTTGATGTAGTAATGAATATAGTGTGGCATTCTTTTGTTCTTATTAATTAATATAAAAAAATTGTTACTCTAATTAAATATATTAATACAAATTAAATTATAAATCTTTGATTTCTTTTGAACATTTTTTAAATAAAAAATATACGGCTGTCTATTTAATATATAAATTAGTGTGGGCGTTCGTTTGTCGATTATTTTATACTAAGCATCTGTTCGAATTTACTGAAATCTTTTTATTACTAAAATGAATTTAAAGAATTTTCATTTCAAGTAAAATCATTTTATTTTTAAAATTTATTTTTTATATTTAAATATTTTAGCTTTTTTAACATGTATTTTAAAAAATAGTTTTTAATCAAAAATACAATTTAATTTTTAAATAAATATTTAAATAATATACATGCATAATTTTAAATTATTTTTACGGGATATAAAACCACAAACGTTCATAGGGTGGATTCTTTTACGAGCCATTTAGGAGTATCTAGAAATGGGCATGAGCGTAGAACTATTTGATATTATCATAATCTCATCTCTTGATTTAAGTGTTCCTTGTGTTTACAGTCTCTGGTGTCTGGACTCTAATTTTAGTTTTTGGGTGAAGTCTTGTTCTTGATTTTAATTTTGTACAATTCTATGTAAGATCATCCATTGGATAGAATGTTAATTTAACTAAAATCAACTTTTATATATATTTAGAGTATAGTTAATATATATTAGAACAAATATGTTTGGAACAGCTCAAGATCCAGCTATTGTTGATTGTGCTATTTGTGAAAAGAGAGTTGAACATGCGGATAAATTTGTTGTGGAGAAAGAGATCAGTAAGTGAATTTAATAAATATCATTCTCTAAATATACATATATTGAGTTACTTTAATTGATAGGTAATACTAGAAATAATAAATTGAATTTAAAGCTTGTAGATATTAATTATTCTTTTAATCAAAAATAAATTTAATTTCAGTTCATAAAGACTGTTTTAAATGTGCTTTATGCGGGACAAGACTCCAAGTTGGATTTTGTGCAATGGAACTTTCCCTATATAATCGTTATGGACCTCGCTGGTATTGCTCATTAATCTGCGCACATCAACCCCAAGCTGTTAAAGAAGCGAAACTTAAAGAATTGGGAATACCTGTAAATTAATTAAAAATTAAAAAAAACTATTTCGGGTTTTTAAAGGTTCGTCAACCTAAAACAAAGAAGGAAAATTGAAAACAACGGCAAAATGACAATTATACGAATATGTGTATGTATGTGAGGTGCCAGATAACAAAATTATTTTAAATAAAGCTTTGTAAAATGGTTTTAAAACATTTAAATGAATAAAAATTATTTTAAGAATATTTTATTTTCGGCAAAAAATTGAAGATAATACTTACAAAGTAATGAAAACAAAAAAGAAATTCTTTTATAACAGAGAAAATTCGCTTAAATTACTGTTCATATACCTAATTAAAATTAATTATCATTTTATCTACTGGATTTGTGGCAGTTATAAATTTTTATTAATTAGATCTTCAAATAGTATTAAATAATAATTCAGGGTTGCTGTTCTCAATTCAAACTGACGTTTAGTATCCACTTTATCGAGCAGACTTTTTAAAGTTATTTTGCCTAGCAGCTTCCCATCCAAATTTTCGCAAACTTGCTCAATTTTTGACTGGGTTGGCTACATATTAACATTTATTTAATCATTCATAAATATACGTATATCCTTATAAAAATATTTTTAAGAAATTAAATAGTAATTTATTTTCCAGCATTAGTATTAATATCATTTTTTATTTAATATTTTCTTCACTATTTTTTCCATTTCTTTCATCTTTTATTTTAGTAGATCTAATACCCAATTCATTAACATATTCATCCACATTATCACAATTCTCTGTCGAATTACATTTACGTAAAAGGAAAATTGCTTGGTCTCTCAATTTTGGTAAACGAAAATATTCAGCTTCTTGTGTTAATAAGGCTAGCCTGAAAAGTTTTATGGAAAATTATTCGAGTAATTTAAGTTTATTTCTTTCAATTTATAATTTTATATCCATCTTTAAATACCTGTCTGGATCCTTAGGCAAGCAGACCTCCCAGAGTTGTTTAGATGTTTGGAGCCGCAAGTAATTTAGAATTATACCAAAACTAATTGAATCTCTATCAATGAAGTAACGTCCTTTAATTGTGAAATTTTAAAATTTATATCTCTAAAATCATTTACAAAATGTTAAAAATATACAAAATCTGTTTTGGAGTTTAACGTTTTTAAAGTTTTTTATTTCCTTTATATAAATTATTTTCAAAAATATAAAGTAATAATGGGTTGACCCAAAAAGAATGAGACCTTTATGGATAATGCAAATAATTTACTACATATAACAAAAAAAAACAAAAAACAATCAAGAGACAATGTATTGTCCATTATTATCTATTACTTCTTGCCATTTTCTGGGCAGCTTTTGAATTCCTCTTTGATAAAATGTTGTAGCTGATTTTGCCTCTAGAAAATCAGTTACCCGATTTTTGATTTGCGTATCATTTTGGAACCGAACTTCACGTAAATGATTTTTCATAGACCGGAATAAATAATAATCAGATGGCGCAATGTCCGGCGAGTGGTAGAATTTCCCATCCGAGCGTTTCAGTAATGTGTCTTTTTGGGTCAACCCATTATTATAATTATGGGGGGGGGGGGGGGAGGGATTATGATAATTTACTATCTCAAACAAAATAATTTATTTTTTAAATTAACCTTTTCTGTCCTTATTTAAATGAGCTTGTCCTTTGCGTTCAATATACCACTAAAAAGTTCTTTTGCTTTTTAAGTGGAAAAACTTTAATTTACCGAGTAAAGAATACAATTTTTGTCAAAACCAATTGTTTCATATGTTGTAGAAAAATATTGCCCACCAACATTAAATTCTATTAAATCCGCCATTCCTTTAAATATCTTTGAATTAAAAAAGAACAAAATATTAATACATAATTAAATAATCTTTTAATTTTGAACTAATTCATTTGAAAAATAATGGAAACCACATATTTAAAAAAATAAAACATCTATTTTTGGCAATGAAAAACTTTTTACTAAAAAAATTATTTGCCAAACAATAATGTAAATAATAGAAAAAGCAAAATGCTTTTCCACTTATAAATTTCAAATCAATATTGTTTTTTAAATAAGCCCTTGGCTTTCGAGTGCCGTTTAAGACAATATTACTATTTTATTTCATAATTTTGATGAATGTTTCTATGGAAGTAAAAAAATAATTATTATTGAAAAAATAAAAGGATTTAATTTTTAATTATAAATATTGAATTCAGGGAAATTTCTAATTGTTTTTTTTTTTGAAAATGTTTATTTAATTATTAAAAAATTATTTAGAAAAAAATAATTGGATGAATGTGTTAAAATAAAAAATTTGTTAAAATCTTTTTTTAATAGAAATTATATTTATACAAAATCGATTCCAATTTCAACTAATAAAATTTTTTCCCTCGAACCTCATTCCGCTGTGCAAATTTGTTTTATAATTTCGGGTAATTCAACAATTTACTCACCAACCTAAAAACAGCAATTCTCTTCAATTATATTTTTAGCGCAAAGTAAGTCCATAAAAATAAATGAGGGAAATAAAAATATTCAGAAACATGAAAAATAAAATTAAATAGAATTTTCTTACAAAATTATTTTTTTATTATTTCCGATTATAAAAATTATTTTAATATTAAAAATTTCTTTTAACATTTAATAAATATACTTTAAATATAAAAAGATAGAAAAAGATAAAAAAAATCTCTGATAATCATTATAAATTTAGTTGATTAATAATTGAGGAAAAATGTTGGTAACTAAGCAAAAATGGAGAAAAACAATTTGTAAAAAGCCCATTGAAAGAAAATGTTCAAAATATATAAGTAAATAATAAATGATGGGAAAATATTTAATTAAAAATTCGTGATAAAAAAATTAAACAAAAGCCATAAACTCGTCAAGAATTCTCGATGATAATTTTTTCACTTTTTTTATTTAACAAGGTCTTGCTGTATTTTCACCATTATTAAGAGAATCTCTATTTTGTCTTGAAATTGTCCCTTCAATTCTTTCAACTTTAACAGCTTTATAAATTGCTTTTTGTTTACGATATCTTTAATTTATTTTAAATTTTAGTTAAAAAATACGTATTTATTTATTTTTCACCTCAAAAATAATTCACACCATGCCAAAGCACAAGTAAAAGTAAAAAGAAAATTCGAAAATGTTAAAAGTTTGGCCAAAACTCCAATAACAGTAAAAACTTCATCAAAAGTATTTCCTTTTACTCGAAAAGAAGCAATAAAATAATCTATATGATGCATTATTTCATCAAGAGAAAAATATGTTGAGAAAAAATCAAAAAAATTAAGCCCGATTGAAGCTATAATTAAATCCTGGAAAAGCCCCTTATGTTGATGAAGAACGGTTTTTGGTAAAGAAATTAGTGTACACAAAGAAAATGCTTCTAGCCATTTTGATACCTTTTTAAAAAATAATTAAATATTAATTTTAATATTTTAGAGAGAAAGAAGGGGTCCCTCTCTTATAGACTGCTGATAAATATTATTATAATTATAACATACAATTATTTTAATATTAAAAATTTCTTTTAACATTTAATAAATATACTTTAAATATAAAAAGATAGAAAAAGATAAAAAAAATCTCTGATAATCATTATAAATTTAGTTGATTAATAATTGAGGAAAAATGTTGGTAACTAAGCAAAAATGGAGAAAAACAATTTGTAAAAAGCCCATTGAAAGAAAATGTTCAAAATATATAAGTAAATAATAAATGATGGGAAAATATTTAATTAAAAATTCGTGATAAAAAAATTAAACAAAAGCCATAAACTCGTCAAGAATTCTCGATGATAATTTTTTCACTTTTTTTATTTAACAAGGTCTTGCTGTATTTTCACCATTATTAAGAGAATCTCTATTTTGTCTTGAAATTGTCCCTTCAATTCTTTCAACTTTAACAGCTTTATAAATTGCTTTTTGTTTACGATATCTTTAATTTATTTTAAATTTTAGTTAAAAAATACGTATTTATTTATTTTTCACCTCAAAAATAATTCACACCATGCCAAAGCACAAGTAAAAGTAAAAAGAAAATTCGAAAATGTTAAAAGTTTGGCCAAAACTCCAATAACAGTAAAAACTTCATCAAAAGTATTTCCTTTTACTCGAAAAGAAGCAATAAAATAATCTATATGATGCATTATTTCATCAAGAGAAAAATATGTTGAGAAAAAATCAAAAAAATTAAGCCCGATTGAAGCTATAATTAAATCCTGGAAAAGCCCCTTATGTTGATGAAGAACGGTTTTTGGTAAAGAAATTAGTGTACACAAAGAAAATGCTTCTAGCCATTTTGATACCTTTTTAAAAAATAATTAAATATTAATTTTAATATTTTAGAGAGAAAGAAGGGGTCCCTCTCTTATAGACTGCTGATAAATATTATTATAATTATAACATACAATATTTAATAATATTGGGGCATCTAGAAGAACAACAGATTCTAATAAAGAAGTACCACTTCCATTAATTCTGAAGAAATAAAGACGTTCAAGGAATTGGGCCAATGAAGCTGGAACCATAAATGGCAAGGTTGTAAACATCATTAATTTATCAACAAAAGAATCAGCTCTGTATATAACATCTAAGGTTTCACAGGGAATTTTCCTTGTCCAATTGTAAAGCTTAATTATAATTTTAATAATAATTTCAAAATAAGTGTGGGTTTATAAGTAAACTATAATATGTTATCTTTATATTGCCTACACAATAAAACATATAAAAACAACCAAAATTCGAAGAACAATTTGCGTTAAAGCAAAAACAAATTTAGTAACAAAAACAGATTCATTAATTAAATTATCTGAAGGTGATTGTAATATAGGTATACCATCTTTAACTCCATTCATTCTCAAATATAAATAAAAAGAAAATAACCAAATTAAAAATCCTGTCCCGAACAGAATTTTTGATAAATTTTTCATTATACTCTCACTCCAGCTGGGAATTGGTGGAGCATTTAAAGGTTTTGTTGAGGGGCGAATACTTCCCTTAATTTATATTTTTTAAATCATTTAATTTTTTAACGCTTTAAAAAATAAATTACTTCAGGTAATGCCATATTAAAAACAAAACCAGGCATTTTTAAAGCAGATGTTAACTAAAAATAAAAGGTAAATATGTCATCCAGCTCCTTTCCGCAAAAGGAAGTTGCATTTGTCTCTCATTTGCAGAATTCTGCACCGTTGCCACTTTCCTTTAGCTTTCCTCAGGTTATCAAATGATTATATAAACAAAGAGATGCTATTCGGGATATCATGTTATAAGGACAAGGCTTGGAAGAAATTTAATTTTAATATTTAATTACCATTTTCTTTTTAGCCAAAAATTCAGCTCTTTTCTCTCCATAACCACAAACTAGCCTTAAAATATTTTTTTAATTATTTAAATTACAAGACAAAAATAACCAATGAACAACAAGTAAAACAGGAATAAATTCTGTAGCCAAACTAATAATTCCTGGATAAAGAAGATTTTTACTTAATCCAACCCAGACAAGCTCTTTTTCTGTTGATGCATTACAATAATTTCTAAAAAAAATAATTTTAATTTTAAAAAATATTAATTTTAAAATTCACATATTTCCCTGTAAATGATTATGCGTCTCTTCAGGGCAAAATATTTCTAAAGCCATTTGAACAGTCTCATCTTGACATAATTCCTTAAGAAAATAATTATTAGCTTAATTAAATATCAACAACATACCTCAATTGTTCCATAAACTTTTGAACCTATTAAATCAAGACGGAATAACACTAAAGTAGTGTTGAACATTGTACGTGTCAGTGTATCAAAACAAGTATTTAATGAACCAAAATTAGCTCTTTAAAAAGAAAATGATTAAAATATATTTAAAAATATATCACTAGACTAATAGATTAATTTACCCCAGGTCAATTTTAACTCGGAAAGTGTGACGAATTTAATAAAAATTATAAGTAAGTTTTTTTAGCTAATAAAGAAATTTTTGGTTAATTATGTATATTTAATAGTTCCTTTAAAAAAATTTCCAGTTACCGTCTAATTAGGTAAAATACAGAAAGTATAGCAAAAACAACAAGTCCTGCACGTTGTGTTGATCTAATAAGTAAAGTAATTATATCTCCATCGCTAACATGTGGACAATCTTGAAATGCCAGTTTGAATAACTACAAACAAAAAATCTTTTAAATTAATTTTTTTAATCAAACAAAATGAAATGCATATCCCATTGCTACAAGTGTACCCATTACAATCATACAAATAAAACTTGGCCAAGGAATATCGTATGGATCGTCCAATCTTGGCATAAAATGAAGTTTATAAAGGAAGATTGACAAAAATAATATGGAGAAAATGACACAAATTGTTAACATCTGTTGGGAAATTTAAATTGAATTTAGTGCAAATAATATTATTAATTAATCAGGAAAACTGGATGGATTAATTTATTAATTGGAAATTCGAAAATACAATTAATTATCTTCAATCCGCTAGATTTTTAAATAAATGTGTGAATAAAAAATTAAATAAATTTTAATAATTTTCATTTTAATATAAAAGCTTACTAAATGATAGGGAATTGTAATTCCCTTATATCTCCAAAATAAAACTAAAAAATAAATTATCATTCCAATTGCTGGAGCAAAAAGCCCATCGAACATCCACCAATATTTTCGCATTTAAATTTTTATTCAAAATCCTTTTTACAAATTCTAAAATATTTTCCTTTTATTTTATTTTTAAATAAAGGTTGTTTTACTCGTTTTTAAACAGTAATAAAGTTGGTTTGTAAAAATGTTCTCCATTATACAAATCCCCTCTTGACTCCACTAACATTAAAAATTTCCACACGTTCATTTTACGCATGTTTGAAATAAAAATGCCGCTATGGAAACGGATATAATTTAGTTATAAATAGAAAAGAAATTTTAATTTCAAATAATGTTATTACGTTGCTAAATTATAAGAAAACAGCTACAGCCAAAAAATTATTTTAATTTGATCAAAAATGTTAAACAAAAAAGGAAAGAATATTTGCCTATTAATTAATTATAAATTAAAAGTAGAAACCTTATAGTAAATTATACTTACATAATTCTAAATAAAGAATTTTAATAAATCAAATATTGATGCTTTAAATTATTTAAGTTTTATGGTTTCCTTATTTTAATTTTGATGTCATTTTTAAAGAATGATTTTTCAGAATAAGTTTTTTATAAATGAACAAAAAATCTTAAGTTTTTGGGACAATTTGTAAATTAAGTTTACTTTATTACATAGTATGTATATAATGTTACTTTACTATATTATGTTCATAAAAACAATATTACACAAATCACATATTTACAATAAGAAATCTTATATTATTAGTTTTATATATATGATGTACAATATTCTCCATTATCTTTTATATCGCTGATCTCGGGGAGACGAACACAGAGCGTGGCATCGATTCGGCACTTCTAGCGGAAGAATTTGATCTGTTACTTCTCCGACTCCTGCTCCTACTTCGACTTCTGTTCCTACGTCGACTCCTGCTTCTTTGCCGACTCCTTCCTCTTTGTCGACTCCTGTTACGACTACGACTTCTTTCTGATTGTTGCCTATCTCTGTGTCGATGCCTACTACTACTCCTATTCATGCTCCGACTTCTATGTTGTCGTTGACGACTTCTACTCCCTAAAATTTTTATTTTAGCTTGAAATTTAAGGTTTTTAATTATTTACTTGAGCCTCCACCAGTATTGTTAGAAGAAACGGACAAAGACGTATTAGTTATGGAGGAGTTAGTCCGCCGCGAATTATTTGAAATAGCTGGAGATTGCGAATTTCGCCCATGACTTCTACTTTCACGTCTCCTTGTGTTGTGGTTATTTGATTCCCCTTCAGTCTCACGCGCTTGTCGTGCTAAAGCATCAGCCTAAAATTGCAAACAATTAAATCAGCCGTTCTTTATCAATGACAGGCCGCTTCATTCCCTTCAATACCCGCATGACCAGGAACCCATCGGAACAAAACACCACGAGGGAATTGTCCAGCAACATCTCTCAGTCGTTGATAATCATCAGAAAAAGCCCAATCGCTACTGTCGGACTGCAACCCACGGACAATCTGTATATAATCAGAGTTTAGATCCACATTTTCGCCACTAAAAAGTTTAAATCACAAAAAAAAACAGTAAAAATATCACTTGTATGATGACCATCTTAACAAATTGTTTAGACCAATTCTTGCTGCCATCAACTCGGCCAATCCACTGTTGATTACGTCTCGTAAATAAACACCTCTGTTTAATGGATGATCTCGGCCGTAGTACATTCCAATCCCAGAACCTCTATAATGATCAGTAGAGCCATCAGTGAATACCTTAAAGATATTTGGAAACTATAATTGTCAAATTATTTCGTTAACTTGAATGGTTGCTCTGTCAGCAAACCGTTTCGGTCTCTCGAAGAATACCACACTTTCATTAATTGCAATGTCTGAAGCTGCTCTTCTGATTTGTGCAGGGTTTGCAGAATTGGCATGTCTAGAAGACGGAGGTACTGATACTGAGCGTCGCATGTGTTTATCAAACGAGTTGTTGTTGGAGTGCTTCAAGCCACCTCGGAGCAATCGCAAAGTTGAAGTGATGTCTCGAGAAGAAGGCCTCGTCGTGGCGAAAGGGTGTTGACCAACGGATGAGTAAGTGTAGATTAGCACTGATTGAGTGGATTCTAGTTTAATAAAATTTAATTTTTATACTACCATACTTATTATTTTGGAATCTCTTTTATCTCTAAGAGGAATTCATTAGGTAACGTAATAGACCATTTTTGATATCTACGGTTTTTTGCCTCAAATTGTTGCAAAAATTTGCAAAATTATCTGGCCTAGTATCATCGGAGTTGAGACGAAATAGTGCATTTAAAAATGAGAATTGGCGAGAGAAAAAGACTAATTAGCTAATTAATTTTAGGTCATTGGTTTGTTGCAGCAATTTATTTTTATATTTTTCTTAATTCTGAAACAACGAACAAACATCTTTATTTAAATCAAAACTAAAAACAATGACATACCGAAAAGTCTCTCAACAAGATTTACAACACCAATCTAGAGGTGCTTACTTTGCTTTTAATAATTAAATTTTTTTGAAGAAATACGTTCTCAATTATTTGAACAAATAAAATGTTTGGAACAACGATCAAATGATAAAGTTGCTATATTTCAAGAAATTAATGATTTTCTCAAAAAACGTGCAGAATTAGATTTGCAATATTCAAAAGAGCTCGATAAATTAGTTAAATCTGTTATGATGAGACACAAAGCGGAAAGACAAAGGTAAAAAATTTTCTGATTTTTAAAAATAATTTCTTTAGACGACCTAATTGGTCTATTTATTCGATATGTAATTTATGGCAACAAATTGTAGATGATGCTAAAGATGAAGCTAAACAACGTTCAATAATTGCTGATGTATTTTTTATTTTTTAAAAATTTCTTTAAAAATTCATAATTTTTCTTTAAAAGGTTTGTGCAAATTACATAATTCCAGGAATTAATAATAAATGTAATTCACTCCAAAAAATGTCTAAAAAGGTTTTTAAAATGTTTTTATAAAAATAATATTTAAAGTGTCGTGATATTGCTCTTCTCGCGGCTGGGGAAGTTATGCGCGTTCTAAATGAGTTTTTATAATTAAATTTGATTTTAAATAACTTTTTCCTTAGGCTCTCGTTGGCTATGAAAACTTATCATGTAAATTTCTTTATTAAATTTCTATTTTTTAAATAAATTTAGAATTGTTACAATGAATTTTCTGTTTTGAGCGCTAAACTTCACAATGCTGAAGAACAAAAAAGAAAAATAATGGAGGCAAATAGTTCACTGCGAAAGCAGAATTCTATACAAAAAACTTATGAAAAAGTATGAAATTTTTATTTTGTTTTTTTATTTTTAATTTTTAAGAGAAATGAAAAATATGAAATAGCCCGGCAAAAATGTATGCGTGCTCGAAATGAAGTTCTTTGTATTTTTTGTTTTAATTTTATTTTTAAAAAAAAGTATCTTCTTTGTATTGATGCGGCAAATTCGTCTCTTTACAAATACTTTGCTGATGATGTATCCAATATTATTGATGTTTGTTATTTAAATGATATTAGGCATTTGGAATAGCATAAGTCTTATTATAATAGATTATTGTTGTTCTCTTTATTTCTGCCTAAGAAAATCTTTCGTTTCTTTTTAAAGTCCAACTAATTTTCTCTAATCTTTTTAAAATTTTTATTGCCTTCCCTTATATTTATTTTCAATAATTTCTATTTTCTAGTGTGAGGATTTGGGATTAGACTGTTGGCTCCGCATGATTCTTCAGAATTTAATTGCTGCGAGAAAATCAGCGTGTCAATCGGAAATGAATGGTTCTCTTTTATATTTTTTTAAAATATATTAAATAAAATTTAATAGCACTTGCAAATCTGAGTGGTTTTCGTGACTCTTTGCAATCAAGAGATGATAAACAACGATTTTTTGAAAGCAGCAATCAGACATTTATGTTACCAAAGAGATTTGATTTCAAGTTTGATTAATTTCAAAATCTGTTAATTTAATGATTTAAGGTGCGAGCAGAGCGAAACTATTTTTGAAATTTCAACAAACGATTTAAGAGAAGAATTTAAACAACGTCATAATCAAATAAGAAAACGTTTAGAAATTTTGAGAATGGAATCTGAAGGAAGTTGGCAAAAATTGGTTGAAATGGAAAAGAAAATGCAAGGTTTTCTTATTAAAAGTTTTCTCCATTAAAATTATTTAGAATTACTTGCTGTGTCTACAATTGTTGAGATTAATGAATTTGGAATTTCGGATAAAAGGCCATCTACTGAATTGGTGGAACAGGAACTGAGCAATATTTTTGAATCTTATTTACAAGTAATCTTTGTTTTGATAAGGACTTATTAGATTGTTCTTTATTTGAAATTTATATTTCATGTCTTTCTATCATCTAAATAAGTAAAATTATTAAAATAATTATTTTAAATTTAGTCATTCACATTCTTCCTTCTCAATGCTAATTTAATTTCTCGATTAGAAGCTAGAGCTAATGGAATCAATATTGGATTAAAATGTAGAAATATAAATGTTGCCTCATCAAAACAAAATATTTCTGACGGTGATAGATTGAATGGTTTATTTTTGTAAATAAATTTAATTATTTTTATTTTTAGGTAATTCTTCTATTGAGAAAAAATCTGACACTGACGGATCTGAAATCGAGACAATAATTCATCAAAGACCAAAAAGAAGAATTGGGTCACAAACCTCAACAGAATGCCAATTTTCTTCCCCTTGGACATTACGTCCAAAGTTATTTGGAGGCAGTTTGGAACAATATACAGGTTTTTACTAGTTTATTGTTAAATTTTAGTAATTTCTAGATGGCACTGGGGAACAAATTCCTCTTGTTGTTGTAAGCTGCATTCGAGCGCTTTCTCTATTTGCACTACAACATCAAGGAGTATTTAGAATTAGTGGATCTCAGATTGGTTTGTTTTTAATCTTTATCTTTTTTTTAAATTTAACTTTAGAAATAAACCGGATGCGTGAGGCTTTTGAAAATGGTAACATCATAAAAGGCCTGAAATTTATTTTTATAAATTTAGGGGAGGATCCTTTAAAAGACGTTAAAAGTGCAACAGATACAAACAGCATTGCTGGATTGTTAAAATTGTATTTTCGAGAGCTTAAAGAGCCTTTATTTCCGTTCTACTTATTTGATTTGTTAACAGGTATTTTTATTATATTTCAATTTATTTTTAATTTTTATTCAGATTGTGCAAAATATCATAAAATCTCAGATTTTATTGCCCAAATTAGACCCTTAATAAGCAAATTGCCTCGTTCTTCATATATTCTTCTCCGATTTTTATTTGCATTCCTTAAACATTTAAGTGAATTTAGTGACGAAAATATGATGGTATTTTTAAATGTTTTTTTTAATTTTTAAAAGTACCTATTTTTATAGGATACTTATAATTTGGCTATATGTTTTGGACCTACTCTTTTACCAATTCCTGAAGGAAAAGACCAAGTGAGAATTTTAATATTTATTTTTTTTTAATTTTTAGGTAATTTATCAAAACTCTGTCAACGAGGTCATTAAAAATTTAATAGTCCATTGCAATGAAATTTTCGACGAAAAATTGCCTGGGCCTAAATATGAGAAGTACAACCTTAATAGCGGTTTGGATACTCCAGCAGATACAGAATTGGAATTATTTGTTGACGATGAATCAGGGTCAATTTTTATTTTTAAAAATTTTTCCTTATTGAGCACAAAAAAATAAGATTGTTTAAAAAGCACAAAAAAAAATAAAATTGTTAACAATTAGAAAAAAAATTTTTGTATCCATTACTTATGGACAAATACAAAAATAAAATTTTTTTATTTATAGTATCGATGGATTAGATGGCGATGGAAAACAGTGGAGTTGTGGAAGTGTTGAAGCTTCGCTATTTCCTTACGACTATAAAAACCCCCAAAATATAGTGCCTTTTTTGGGACGTCCTATTCAACTTCCCAATTTTTGTGAACAACCACAATTTGGTGAAACAATAAATGAAAGAGAATTGAATTTTTTAAATAGTGAAAACTTTAATCAAACCGGGTGTATTACAAGTCCAAGTGCAAAAAATAGAGGTTGTTTAATTAATTAATTGCTAAAAATGTTTTTTCTGGCATTTTAGCAACTTTGAGAGAACAAAAATTGACAGCTACGGGAAGACGAGAAATACAACCCGAGAAATTTAATGACGACTTTTACACCAAATATTCTTTAAAAGGTAGTTTTTTGTTAAAAAAAGGATCCTAACTTTTCTAGTTTACAACTAGATTTTTGATTATATTTCTTCTAGGTTTATTTTGAATTAACGATCTCTTTTTGTTTTCCTTTATGTTCCCATAAGTTCTAAATCGATTTCCTTTTACAAAATTGTGACTTTTGATTGGTCATTATATGTAATTGAACAAAGCAGCATATGAGAAAAAGTGGTCATGAAAAAGACTACAAAATGATCTAGGAAATCTTAAATTTATGGAAGCAAATTGGTGTAGCATATTAATTGTTTATAATTAATATTCAGTTGACCGAAGCATGGATCATGAAGAAACTTCATCAAGTAACATAATTATGGTCACAGAAAATGTTAGGAATAATCCTCATAATAAACTATATTCTTCAATTGATAGGTGAGAATCTAAAATATTTCATTTACACAATAATTTTTAGAAGCACAAAAACGACTGCCTCTTCTAAGGTTCCAAATACAGAGGAATTGGAGGTGAATGATCCAACTAGATTTCTGAGTTTCTATAATCCAAAAACTTTTCCCAATGAAAATGTTAAATCTCACAATCCTCGACAAATTGGAACAGATAAAGGTATAATTTTTTGAAAATTCATTATACATAAAATTTGCAAAATGCAGGGCAAATGCCTTCCGCGATAGCAATTGAGGGAGGACGTCAATGCAATAAAATCGATGATTTGCTGAATAAACTTGCTTTGCAATCAAACGAAAAAGAAGGTGTTGGAATAGGAAAAAATATTACTAGATAAATTTTATACTAATTAAACACTAATTTCCTATAAATATAATAATTTAGTCCGATTCTCATATCTTTGTGCCCAATAATTTTAATTTTATTTAATAACTTTTCATTAATTTTTGAAAATGAATCATTTAAATTTATTACTATTTTACTTTTGATTTTTGACGAAAGGAAGAGATCCTTTTTAATTTTAACATATTTGTTAAATTTTTTATTTTTAGATTTTTAGTTCTTTCACATGAAAATGCCGAGTGCAGATCGTTTATCCAAGTCCTATGCTATTGTAAAAGTTGGTTATATTTTTTGATATACATATCTGTAGTACTTATAACTGATTTTTTCTATTCATTTGTAAAATCTGCGTTTCTATTTACTCCATTAATTTTCAAGTTTAATTCGAATTTAGATTTTTACCAGTTTGATTCTAGCAAAAATATTTTTGAATTTTAAGTTGCGAGCTAGAGAAAATAGAAGTGTAATTTCTAAAACAATCACCAAATCGAAGAAACCCCTGGTATTTTTATATGAATTTTATCAACTTTTTCATCTGTTAATTTAATAGAATTTACAAATTCGTTCGTTAAAAGTGTCTGGATTGCCACTAACGAGAGATGGCCCACATAGCAGTTCCGTTGATGAAATGATTGAACAGTTACAAAAAGTAAAACAGTCACTTGGCAACGAAATGGAAAAGCAATTCAAGATGGTTATTTTAGAATGAATATTTATATTAATGATATTTTAAGAATCCAATAACAGAGACTGCACTAAATGAAGATCAGGATTTGCCAGATAATTTGAATGTACACAATACTGAATTGAATGATAAATTTGAAGATATGCTTGTAAGTTTTTATATTTTGTATAACACTTTTGGATTTATTTTAGAGGCGTATTGATCTAATTCAACAACAAATTAAAGCAGTTAGTATAAAATGTAAAGAAGAAAGGGCAAAGAGATTGAAGGTTTGTCTTTCAAGAATTTTCTAAATTTATTTTTATTTTAAAGTTATCAGAAGAAATGAATCAAAAATACAATTATGTACTCGAACAAATTGCTTCTTTGGAGGAGAAATTACAAGAGAGATTTGGAAATGACCAGATAAACATGGATATTACACAAAATGCTCTGACTTCCGAACAGGTAAATAATTAAGTTTTGAAAATGACTAAAATTTTTTGACAATCGCTTAATTTTAAATATTTCTGAACGATATATTTAATTCGCTAAATCCTTTCTTCGTTCTATTAACAATAGAAAATTAGGTATATTATTTTTATTCATTTTTAAATAATTTATAGACCAATGAACTGATCAACCAAAATGATAATAATATTCCTTTGGTTGATTCTGAGGATATCTTAATCGACAACGATATTTCTGTTAGTTAAATACTTTATTGACTCAAAAAATTATTTATAGATAATGCCTCAACTCGAAAAAGCTACAGATTCTCAATTAGATGTTGAAATTATTGGCGAAGTCTTACATGATTATAAGATTGGATTACCTGCGTTTAAAAAAGAGAGTGCGTCGAATCAGCTTGCTGAATGGCCTGTTTTAACTTTGGAAAGTGATTATCCTGAAAATAATGATATAACCAGTTCTCGAAATACTGTAAGTTCAAAGTCAATTCTTTATTCATTTTTTGGTGGGAAAACACATTCGTTTTTCAGTTATTTTGGGTCAATAAAAACATTTTTATAATTGTCACATAGAAAAAAATATACGGTTTTATTACGCGTTCTGATTTTTAAAAAATTGGAAAAACAAACATGAATACAATAAACATTCTAATACCTCACTTTAAAACATTCTAGGGTCTTGCTTTGATAAGTCTCAAATGAGTCTTCGGCTTTTCTATAATTTAACATCAAGTATAACTTTATATTTTAAGATTATTCCAATTCGTATCAAAAATGAAAACAATAATCTTGTTGATCCTCGGCCGTCTACTAGTAAATACGGGAATTGAATTTGAATGATATCAATTAAAATATTCACACATTTGAATCCCTTTATAGCACCGCCGGTCAAGGGCGTAGCCAGGGGGGCTGAAGCCCCCCCCCCCCCGAAATGGGGGAAACAAGGAAAAATTTTGGAGAAGTATGATCAAAAAAGTGAATTTTTTTCGCCTACAACCTCCAAAATTCAAAAAATTTTCGCCTGCGTCGCTGAAAATGGAAGAAATCTGGCTTCTTGAGCTCCAAAATTCAAAAAATTTTCGCCTGCGGCGCTGAAAATGGAAGAAATCTGGCTTCTTGAGCTCCAAAATTCAAAAAATTTTCGCCTGCGGCGCTGAAAAGATAAAAATTTATGTACAAAAATTTGCGTTCGGAACGCCAAAGTGAGCGCCAGAATTTTGGCGTTCACCCCATGTTAGCCCCCCCCCCCCCCGAAATCGACCCCCTGGCTACGCCCTTGCCGCCGGTATATATTCCCAATAATGTAATAGGTGAAGCCAATAAATTGGGTCCAGTAAGGCCTATACTTTCACATTAGAAACATCAAATTGTGTTATTTTTAGTGAAGTGATATGAAAAAACATTTTTTAATATGTCTAAATGAAACTTCTTCGGCGTGATCCTACTTTTGGCTCCATCCTAATGGCGGGACTATAACGAGATTCAACTGTGTATATTTTTATTTTGGCCTTTTCAATTATTTTTTTGTTTACCTTTTCATTTTACTTTGAACATTACTCTAAACATTTACCTTTTCTTTTACTTTTTTTAGTGAAAATTTGAAAACACCCCAATTTTAAGTTATTTGGTATTGATAATATTTTTGATAGTAAAGATAATTGTTTGATTTTTTACTTTGAAAATTTGATGTTTTACCTAATATATGATAAACTTTGGCTATTTATAAGTTTCTTTCATTTGTCTCTTAGAATGACTTGTCAAAATAGATATAAAATCTAGAATTATGTACACGAAGAGATCTAAAAAAGACTATATTAGACAAACGCCAGGGGTATCAGCCTTGTCTTCCTGGCTTTCATCATCATTAACCGGATTTTAGTTTTCTAGTCTATTTTTTATTTATTTGTACAGTAGCTATTTCAGGCACAGTTGTTTGTTGTGCCGTTCTGTACTGCGCCTGCAAAAATGTAAATATTGTGGCTATATTTAAATAAATTTTTAATTTAACCTATTTCATACACATTATTTGGAAAATTGTTTTGTTGATTGGCTATTTGATTTGTTCGTATATGGTATGGAAAGTGTTTTGCTTTGCAGAAGGGGCATGTTAATATCTGCCATTTTTTTAATTTTAGAATAAATTTTGTAGTAAACGTACTAAAAAGAAGATAAACCCAGCAGTTATGATTGCAGAATCTACACTTTGAACAACTTCCTCTCTTACCCAATTATCCAAAATAAAATTGGCAATGATTAAAACGATTGGACCTGACCAAAACCTTTAAATTAATTAATTATATATTTTAATATTTATTGAAAACCCAACCAAAAAGTGCTAAAAATATTCATAAAAATGTAAAATCGTTTTTTGAGTGGGTATTTCTTTACTGTTACCTGAAATGTTAAAATAATTATTATATAATTGAATAATAATTAAACAACCCAGCTGCATCGTGAGAACCAAATCCATCCACAGATATTTAAATAAATAATACAATATGCCGGTACACTTTCTGACATGTATGTTATTTGAGCTGGGTCGAAAATCTAAATTTTAATAAAATATTTTCAAAATATTTTATTTTTTTCTTGAATTGGAAGTATTTATCTAATTTTTGTCCTATTGTTGTCCCTTTAATATAAATCTCTCACACCTTTCAATAGAAGCTTAAAAACGTTCCACTTTTCTGTAAATACTTACAATTATTTCCCATCCTAACATTAAAAGTCTGAGAATAAAATAAGCAGAAATAAAGAAAACAATTTTTATGCTTGAACATGTTGAAATCTTTGCTCTCGTTATAGTATATCCTTTAGCTATTAGAAAAAGAAGAAGCACAAATAACACAATAGAAAATTGTCTGAAAATAGACTAAATTGTTTTTATTTTTAAATATTTTGTCATAATAACATTTCGATTACCTAATATAGAAAATATCTGATCTCAGGGGCGGTATGCAAAAAAGCGGGTTGGAGAACCTGGTAAGTTTACCATTTTTGAATAAGGGTTCTGGGTTGGTTAACCCCTACCTCCTTTATTGCATACCGCCCCAGATGTTATGGTAATGAATGGGAGGTTTTTATTAGGTATATCTCCTTTTTCTTAATTGAGACCGAGGCTATTTGTGTAACATGCCAATACTTAATTAACACAAACTCTAATCATAACCTTAAAATCATCGAACAAAATTTAAGTAAAGGCATTCCTTCCCCATCATCTGCATAACGATCAAAATGCATCCAAAGTAAAGTAGAAGCAATTAATTCACAAAAAAGTGAGTGAAGAAATAATCTAAATGTTATATGCAGCATTTTACGTTTTTTCAAAACATCTAAGAAAATAAACTTTATTGAAATTTATCTTTAATATTTATAAAAACTCACAAGAAAAGATAATTGAAGAGAGTAACAAAACAATAATTAAAAATAAAAATAATAGAGAAATGGGTAATGCATCTGCAAAAATAGGAAATAATTTTAAATATTTAATAATTAAAATTTAATTTACAAAATTCGTCGAAAGAAAAATGATATTTCCAACGATTTGTTTTATTATGTGAATTTGTCATTAAAAGAGAATATTCCAAATAAAGACCATTTTGTGAATCACAATTTCCTATTGCAAAATACCACCATCTTGACCGCATTGAACTTTTAAAAAATATTAAATTTAATTTATTAAGGCTTCTATGAGATTATTTTTATCAATTCTAGAATAATACCAATTGCTGGACACTTATTAAATACTAGACTTAATCTAAAACTAATTCTTACAAAAAAGATCGTTTTCCAAAACAATGATACCAACTTTCATTATTCTTTACAATTGTTTCACAACTCGAATGTTCATCTATAAATTTAGCGCTTGGGGCAAGTCTAATTATTTGATAATTTTTAGGATCTAAAAGGCGTTCTCTATCATTGCAAGTCTTGAAAATTTATTTAAATAATTAAAGATAATTTTTTTCAATTTACTAAAGAGATGTTATTATAGGCAGCTTTCCATTGATTATCTGTATCGTAATACATATAAATTGATTGAAGTTCGAAATTCTGAATTTAATTAATTGGATATTAAATATAATTTTAGATACATATTTAATTAAAGTATTTAAATTTATTAAAAATATTTTAAAAAACTTTTGGATAGTAAATATTGTATTTAAATGTTCCTTCTTGAGATACAAAGCAGAATCTATCCAAATATTCCCAATCCTTAAAAAATTTTTTTTAATAAATTTTTAATTTTAACAATTAATTCCAAACATTATTAGAAATTAATATTCCTGAAGATATTTTTCCGTCAACTAATTTAATTAAAAAGCAAAAAATGACAATAATAATAATATTATAACCCATTTTAATTTTTCTTTAATTAATAAAAAAATGCTAAAATTTATTTAAAGCTTTTATTTTATAAAAATAAATTTTTGAAATTTTTATTTAATAAAATTTAAGAAAATAAAATTGCCTTATTGCGTGATAATTTAATTATTATTTTTTATATATTTAAATAGGTTTTTATAATACCTAAGTACATATGTATTATTAAAAAAATATTTTTAAATATTTTTTTAAAAATCAAAAAAAAAAATAAAAGCTAAGAAATATATGTATAAATTCTCTCATATTTTTTCATTAATTTCTGTCACAAACTTTTTTTAATAAATAATTTCCAGTCGCCCAGGGAAACAATCTTAAAAAATAAAAATATACATAAACATGAAAGGCTTTTATTTAGAAAAAAATTTAAAAGATTAATTTTAATTAAATAAAAAATTTAAAAAAATTTTTTTGGAATTTTTAAACGATAAATTTCTTTCTATCGAACTAAAAATCTGATTCTAAAAATATTAAAGAAAGATTATATTTTTGAAGTTTTTAGAAAATTTAGGTTGAGTAAATGTCAAAAAATGCGACTTCATAATAAAAAAGAAAATTTAATTTTATTCATATATACATACATATCTTCCGCTATAAAACATGTCACAGAGGATTCTTTTAATTTCTGAATACCATTAAATAATTGACGAAATAAATTTTTTGCTTCATTTCATTTTGTATACGAAACGATTTTAAAAATTTGAGTTTTGTCTTTTTGAGAGAAGCTTTTTGTGTTTCGCTTATTTTCGAATTCTCTCTTATTTTTTAATTTTCAAAAAAAAAACTTTTTTTTCCATTTCCAACAATATTTAGCAAATCTTCAATTGAAAATTTATCCGTTCCGATCTAGGGATTTTGTTTATTTTATTTAAAAAAATATCCGATTAAAAACAAATTTGGATAAAAAGAAATGAAATTTTACTTAAATATTTTGCAAATAAACATACAAAGTTTGATCATTTTTAAGCAATTCCTCTCTAATATTATTAAAAATATGTATAATCCTTTTAGTATGATGACCTAAAAATTTAACTAAAAATATACATTTTAATTTAATTTTTATATACAAAAATAAAATTAAAAATTTTTTTAAAGATATTTTTAAAAAAGTACAAATTTAAAAATAAATTTAAATTGTTTGCAATAGAATTTTTTTAAATTAATCATATCTCTTGATTATTCACTTTTTTTTTAGTTTTGAACTTTTATAAATAAATAAAAATAAATATATATAAATATACAATTTTTTTCTAAATTTATTTTTTTTGTTTTTTCTAAGTTAATCATTTTTATCAAAATAAATATTTCTTGTAAATTTTTTTCAAAAATTTTTCTTTAAAAAGTAAGCGAAAATTTTTAAACATTAACATTTTCAGGGAATTCATTCTCTAAAAAAACAAAATAATCTTTTTTCTTTCTATAATTATTTAAACGTTATTTTTAAAATCCAAATTTTCTATTTTTATTAATTTTCTTCAAAAATCTTATTTTTTTTCTTGAAAACAATTTTAAAAAATAATATACATATCTTCATGACGCCTTCTAATTTTTTTCTTTTTATTTAAAAAAGTTAATCTCTCAACAAAACTTGGGTTACGGAGACAAAAAAAAACAGAATTTATTTTCTTTTCCTCACCAATTCCTTTCCAACAAATAGCCCTCAATTTTAATGTTCTCAATCCGACGACCTGAAATGAGGAATGAAAGATTTTCTTTTCTATTTATTTCTCATCATTCCTCGAAGCTATTTGTAGCTGTGGATAAAAAAAGGAATTAAAGTGTGCGTGTAGTTGTTGTAGAAATTGTTTTTTTTCGATCGCGGATGAGTGAAAAAAAAAGAGGAAAAGAGGGGGAGGAAGGGGGAAGTTGTTTCTTATTAGAAGATATTCAGTATATACTTGAAATGAAGAAATCGTTCAGTATTTAGATCTCAAAATTATATATTGCATAGCTTAAATGTTGCTGATTGGTTTCTTTTTTTCTATTAAAATAAAGAAAAAAATTTTTATCTCGAAAAGGGTTGTAGCATAAATTTTACTAAAAAAGAAATGGATATTAGGTATTTGTTTAGTATAATAGAATTTACACATTTTAATCAATCTTAGCTAATCACAGAATTTAAATT
The DNA here is from genome assembly GCA_036172955.1 of Meloidogyne arenaria. NCBI lineage: Eukaryota > Metazoa > Nematoda > Chromadorea > Rhabditida > Meloidogynidae > Meloidogyne > Meloidogyne arenaria. The sequence continues at coordinate 5,405,161 of JARQAB010000010.1, forward strand.
ATAATAAATCTTGCCTTAATAAAAATTTACAAATTAATTTACTTTAATTTTTTAACAATTTTTATAATTTTTTTCTTTTATTTTCTTTTATTTTTTATACACGAGGCGGAAAAATTGTTTACAGTTTTTAAATGTCACCATCCCCCATAAAGCCTCATTTTAAGAAAAACTATCCAGCTGATTTGTCTTGAAATAAGGGCAATTTTATATTTAATATTTTAAATTAAATTAAATATAAATCTTCTTTTTTTTAAATTTAATTTTAAATATTTATTTAAAGGTAATGAAATTTAAAGATTTATTTATTATCTCAATATTTATTTTCTTCATTAATAATATTTTATTTATAAATACAGGTAAATTAATTATTTAAAATTTTTTATTTTTCCCAAAAATATTCTCTACACAAAGATACAGTTAATTTAGGATATTAAGGCTTTTATTTAGAGCTTAACAATAACTGCTTTAATATTTAAAAAACCTCCATTCGGGCTCAAAAATTTTTAAAAATTTTATTTTTTAAAGTTAATTCCTTAAATTGTTATATCTGTGCTGAGGATGGTTTAGACGAGGAAGGAGAATGTAAAGATTCTTTTCCTTTTAGCTGTAATGGTTATGCAAAAAGATTTTCTAAAGATCAAAAAATGTTATGTCGAACAACTAGACATAAAGCACTTAATGGTTATTTAAATACATAAAATTTTTTTAATTTAAAGGACAATTCTCTTTTAAAGGTACATTTACTGTAGTAAAAGAATGTATAATAGAAAATGCCCATTATGCCACATTTGAGAGAAAACCACAAAAAACTGAGATTGACTGTGATATTCAATTATTAGAAGGGTTTGAAGTTGCTTATTGTATATGTAATACTTCTCTTTGTAATTATCCTTCTATTGGAGAACAATTTGCGGAGTTTGAACAAGTAAATTGGCAATAAAAATATTTTTGATAGAAAAAAACTAAAAATGTTTATTTATTTAGAGAAATTGTTCTTAAAAAATAATTTAAAGTTTTCAATCAAAGTTTGGAGGGTTTTAGTTGTTTTATAAAATCTCGAAGGATTTTATTAAAAAGGGGGAGGAAAAAGCTAAAGAAGGTTATAAGTAAACTCTCTAAGTCTCAATAAATTAGACAAACAACTTTAACAATTTCATCTCCCAACAATTTACAAATTTAGTTTCTGCTCTAACAGTCCAAGTTTTCTTGATTACCCTATAGCTAATTCAATCTACTATCCCCTTCTCAATTATTTTTATTGTAACTAGAAAAGAAAATTTTTAATCATAAAATGTTTTCCTAGTTAAGTTTTGGAAGTTTTAAATACTTTTAAAATTATTTTAGAAAAATCCAGAATTGTTTGATGATGTCTCTGTTGAAACAACAGAATTAATTCCCGAAATAAATAAAAATAAAGAGGAAATAGAAAAAAATGAAGAAGAAAAACAAATAGAAAATCAAACAACTTTTAATCCAAAAATTGAAGAAAATGAAGAAATATCAAAAGAATTATTTTTTAATAATCAAAAAATTATAGAAGAAGAGTTAGGAAAAGAATTATTGTCTTCAACAACTATTGGTAATTATTTAATTAATAAATTTAATTTATTTTTGTTTACATTTATTTGTTTTTATTTTAAATATTAATTTTAATAAATTCCTTCTTAAAATTAGATTTTGAAAAAAAACATTTTTGAAATGAGATTTAACTAAATATAATTTTTTTAATTTAATAAAATATAAATTATTTATACATATTTTCTTTTGTAATTCTGATTCATTTTTAATAAATTAACCAGTCTTATTTTATTTTTTTTGTTTGTAAATTTTTAAATATAATAATTGAACAAATAAAATTTTTTAACAAAAATTTAAAATATTTTTAATATTTAAGAATCCACAACGAGAGAAGATTTAATAAATAATGAATGGAATAATAATAATGAGGAAAATGAAAAAGAAGAAATAATTAAACAAAATAATTTATTAACAACCCCAAAAATTTCAACAAAATTATTTACAAAAAATTTAATTATAGAAAGACCCAAACAACAAAGCCTTGAAGTTGATAATACACCTTTAAATGGGGATATTTTGGCATCTGGAGCTCAATTGGGGTTATTGCCAGGTATTTCTCTTTATTTTATATACACTACTATTTTTTGTATAGATATTATAAAATTAACTCTCTCATTAATAAAAAGTTTTTAAATATATTAATTAAAATTTTAATAAAAATAATTTAATTTAATAAAAAGAATTACAATGTATGCAATGTAAAGAAGAAACAAATAATACAAAAATAAATGCAGAATGTCTTTTCCAAATAGTTGTTAGTTGTCCAGATTTAAGTAAACAAATAAATGGAATTGGCAGACCTTTTTGTATAACTAGACATTTTTGGATTGAACCGGGTAACCTTTTTCTCAAAAAAATTTTTTAATTAAAAAAATAATTTAAAGGAGGTAATTTAACAATAGAAAAGAATTGTTTAACAGAAAGAAAAATACTTGAGGAATATGGAAGTTATAAAACTGTTGATTTATTAAATGGGGCAAATAGAGATGAGGCAGCTTGTTTAGATTTTAGACCTTCTTTGTCCGGTCAACAACAAAGACTTTGTGTTTGTTCTTCTCCTCAATGCAATAAAGTATCTCTTTCTGAACAGGTTGAATGAAAAAAAATTTTTTTTTTTTTTTTTTTTTTTTAAAAAATTTTTTAAAAAAAAAATTTTCGGTGTGTCTTATCCAATACTGGGGCGAGGTTTTTCGAAAAAGCCTCGAACTCCCGCAGCCCTATCCAAAATTATAAAGATCTTCCAACATTTTTAGCTAAGAAAAAAATTAAATTTAGAGAGATTTTTGAGGGGTTTATGTAGATTTATGCTTATAATACAATCTGAAATTAATTGTTAAATTTAACAAAAGATGTCTTTTGGAATTCGTAAAATAGCTGAACTTGATGAAATAGAAAATAAACAAAAAACAAATAAAATACAGACAATTAAAACAACAGAGAAAATAAAAGAAACAACAGAATTAACTTTAAAGGAGGAAATAATCGAAGCTTTAAATTGTGCTGTTTGTGTAGATAATGAATTGAAGTAAATTTTTTGAAAAAAATCAAAATAATTTTTAAAAAAATTAAAATATAGTGATGCAAATGCTGATTGTCGAACAGTTAGAACAATTAATTGTGCTAAACAATTAACTAACAATGAAAAACAGTATTGTATAACAAGACAAACACAAAACAGCAAAGGTAAAATTAATTGAAAGAATTTTTTCTATTCAAAACTTTTCTAAAGATACTTTTATTGTTGAGAAGGGTTGTATGTCAAAAACTCAATTCTCATTACTTTTTCCTGATGAAATTTCCGAGCAAAATATTGGAAATGAATTACTTTTAGGTTGTGCATCTACACATAATGGTAATTATTTAAATTAAAAAAAATTAAAATTAAAAAAGGTTTTGTTAATTATTGTGTTTGTGATAGTCAAATGTGTAATAGATATGGAATTGCTCAACAAGCAGAAAATAGTAGAAGGTGAAATTTTATTTATATTTTAGTTATAAATTATTGGTTTTAATTATGCTCTCTATTTTTTTAAAAATAGTTACACAAAAAAGGCCAATTTTCTAATAGTTTTTTTGGGTTTAAAATCTAATTTCTATTATTAATAAAAATTAATTTCCATTTAAAAATTCAGGAGAAAGTAAATAATTAAACAAAATTAGCTAAATTGGCAAAAATAAAATTAGGATGAAAATTTTGGGGTCGGGTTCTCAACAAAAAATTATTTAAAATTAAATATTATATTTTTGTTTAAAATACTATTTAGAATAACCTCCTCCTCAACAAATCCATATAAAACATCCACTAAACAATTATTCCCCTCAACATCCACTCTTCCTCCTCCTCCTCCTTCTACAACAACAACAACCACATTATTACCCACTACAACTGAACAGAAAATTTCAACAAAATCCTTCTTTGATGATTATACAACAAAAGAAAATAATAAAATAATAACAAAAGAGGAAAAAGAAGAAATTAATATAAAAATAATTCCAACAGAAAATATTAACGAAATATCAAAAATAAACACTACATCAACAGAATTTCCTTTAAAAATTTTAAAAACAACTACAACAAATAATTTAGATCAACGATTAGAAAAATGGAAAATAAATACCCAAAAAAATAATAAATTACAATCTAGAAATATTTTTGAAGAAGAAAATAATGGAACAATTAAAAGAATTTTAATGCCTTCAATATTAATTATTTCGTTTTTTATTATTGCTTTTATGTGCCTTTAATATATTTTTTTAATTTTGATTAAAGAATTATTTATATGTATATTTTTAGTTAATTTTATAAAATAAAGGATATTCCATAAACATTTTTGTCATAAATTTTTGATAGAGGGAAAACTTGTTTATTAAATTTTGCCTATTTACTTAATTAGATATCTAATTATTTTAATTAATTTTTATCAATTGTAAATCATCTAAATATAAAATAAATTTTATTTAGTCCATAAAATTTCCTCAACATTTCTCCCCTTATTCATTTATTCCATCAAATACATATAAGAGGATTATTTATTCGATCAAATTTTAAATTATCTCGTTTTTAAGGGTTGTATTTCTACACAATCATTTTCTCCTATGTTAATTTAACAACAAAACTAAAAATATCAGCTGGTATATATTTCTAACAATGATTGGGAGAATGAAAAAAGAACACTGAAAATACATAAATTTTATTTAATCCATTAATCCCTCTAATAAAATATATAATATTTGTAAAATTAGATTAGAAAATATAATATATGGGAATTATGAGCAGGGCTGGGCGCAATTGAGAAAAAAATTCCGCAACTCGCAATCCGCAACTCGCAATTTCATTTTAAAAATCCGCAAACGCAATCCGCAACTCGCAATTTCTTTTTAAAAATCCGCAAACGCAATCCGCAACTCGCAATTTCTTTTTAAAAATCCGCAAACGCAATCCGCAACTCGCAATTGCAAAAAACCCGCAATTTACGCAATTTCCGCAACTCGCAATCCGCAATTTTTAAAAATGTAGAAAAAAATCCTCCAATATATTATTCAACTTCCTTTTACATCGCCGCAGGATTAAGTGATATATGTGGATTAGGGAGTGAATTATAAACGGATTTGTCGGATATAAGTGATTGGTAACGGGTGATAAAAGAGGTTCTAAATAAGGGGTTTTTAAGGGATATCGGTTGAATAAGGAGCGATAACGTTTTGTGGGAATAAGGAAGAATTGAGGGATATTAGGGGATTTGGAGGATTATGTGAGAGTAAGTTCATAATATCCACCAATTTCATGATAACCTCTTTGATCACCGCTTTCTTCGAATTATCCTTAATCCCACCAGATCCCTATATATCAAATCACCGATATACCTTTATAAATTTTGCTACATTGAAATCCGCCAATATCAATCCAGATCCCCATTAATCCATGCTTACTCTCAAAAAAACTCCAAATCCCCAGATATCCAATCATCATGATCGAAGATTTCTTCCATTTTCAGCGCTGCAGGCGAAAATTTGAGAATTTTGGAAGCTCAAGAAGTAAATCTCTTCTATTTATGCGCCGCAGGCAAAAATTTTGAAAATTTGGGAAGGACAAGAAACCAAATTTCTTTTTTTTCAGCGCCGCAGGCGAAAATTTTGAGAATTTTGGAAGATCAAGCAACCAGATTTTTTCAATTTTTGTGAGGGTAATTTCGAAAAATTGCGTGAAAATTGCGTGAAAACCATGAAAATCCGCAAACGCAATCCGCAACTCGCAATTTTAATTTTAAAATCCGCAAACGCAATCCGCAACTCGCAATTTTAATTTTAAAATCCGCAAACGCAATCCGCAACTCGCAATTGCAAAAACCCCCGCAATTTACGCAATCCGCAACTCGCAATCCGCAATTGCGCCCAGCCCTGATTATGAGTCATAAATTTTTAATTATTATATATTTTTTTTATATTTCCAACTTTTAATTTTTGTAACTGAATTTATCTTGTAAAATGTTCAAAAATTAAATTTTGTCACTTGTCTTTTATTCCACGTTTTAGCTATTATTTTTTGTGAAATAAATAAATAAATAAAAATATATGTATGTAAACAAAAACTTAAAGGTTTGTAAAATAATAATAAGGATTTGTTTAGGTAAAAGAATACAATAAATGAATGAATCATCCTTATAATATTCAGAGAAAAACAAACAATTGTTTCTCTCTCCTTTTCTCTCCTCAACTAACGCGCATTTTCAGTTAAAAAAGAATTATTTGTAATCCTCTTTTCTTCACTAAAAAAGTTTTTTTTCGGTCATTCGAGAATATTCGTTAGAAAATTGGGAAATTATTTTTTTATTTGGTTTATATTCAGAGAAAACAAACAATTTTATACTAAAAATATGTAATTTGGTTGTTAATTTTATTTTTTATTTATTCCAAATAAAAATATATTGTATGTAGATATTCTAAACAAAATACTTTCCCTTCATTACAAATGATTGTATTGAAATTTTTATTTAATTTTCTTTCGTCCTCCCCATAAAGTTCTGGCTTTATTTAAATATTTAATTTTCAGAATTTTTAAAATTAAATTCAGAAATGCTTGGAAAATTTCTTTATATTATTCTTCTAATGGAAATTTTACTTATTAAATCAAATATGTCATTTATTTATCCAAATCAGAATACTTTAATAAATACTGAGAATCAAATTCCTTCTCAAATTGAGAAGTAAATTATTTAAAATAATTAATTAAAATATTTTAAATTTTGTTTGGAATTAAATAACTTTTTTTTCTGTCAAATGAAAAAAAATACTTTTTATTAAATATTTATTAATTAATTTAAAATTTTAAGGACAAGAGTACGACGTGGATATTTTAAAGCAGCTTTAGTTGGAGCTGCAGCGGGAGCTGTTGCACATGCTGTTAAGAAAACATTTTTTAAAAATAAGAATAAAAATAAATATTACAATAATGGAAAATAATTGGAAAATTAATTTGCTATAAATATATTATTTTTGTAATTTTTATTTCTTAATTAATTAACCAAAACTTTTGTAAAATTAATTTTCAAATCCATCTAAAAATTTATTCATTTTATGTATTAATAATTAATATTCATTTTAATGATTTTCCCTCGATGAAAATTGTTTTAAATCTTAGACAATGAATATTTACAAAACATACAACTAAAAGAAAGTTTCAGTCAATTTCCTAAAACATTTTTGGTCATTACTACTAATTTATGTTTAAAAGTTTTTTTCTAATTCTAAAAATGCTGGTATTGACTTTAAAAAATTCTTAGTTTAAAGGAAGTGAATATTACGTAGGGAAAGATTTAAATTTTAAATAACAATAATTTTAATAATATGTATTTGAATATTTTTTATTTTTCGGGACAAACTGCTTTAACCTGCAAAAAATATTTTTTTTGGAATTTTAGAAGGCTATGAAGCCAAATTTCCTTTTTTATCACCACAGGCGAAAGTTTCTGGAAGGGCAAAATAAATTTTTTCAAGGATAAATTATTTCCATTAGGAGTGTGAACGCGGAAGAGGACAAAAATGCGGAAGAGCAAAAGATTGTAAAAGCATAGTTTTGGACATAGCAATTACAAATTCAAAAAAATACTAAGACAAAAATCGGCTCATTTTATACATTTAAATTTACACACAAATAACAATAATATACAATATACATACAATATGAATACAATGTGAACAAATAGATAATATCACATATACAATGTACAACTATCACACAATTTCCGAGGGCATCTTTCTTCTTGCTTATTTCTTCACGCCAGCACCTGCCAAACGAATTGCCACAGCTGCTGCCACAGCTGCTCCTCGCCCACTTCCGTCCTCCGAGAGGACTAGTTTGAACTAAAAAATGTTAAATAAGGCTCTAAAATGTTTCTAAGGTGGTTTTCTCACCTCATATTTTCCACCAGTCAGTGCCTCAATCTTTGTTGACAACAAGTCCTTGAATGTCGGGTGAGCTTTGTATAGGCTGCCATCCACTCCAATCGCGACTCGCTTCCGATTAATTCTTTGGAGAATGGTGGCCATCGCCACTGCGCAGAGATTGGACGATCTTGAGCTGATCATGGAGCAGACGTAGGCCACAACAGCACAGTCAGTTGAGGACGGAGAAGCAATACCTGTGAAATATTAAAAAGATGAATTTACCCACCCCAAAAATGCATGCGCACTAACCATTATCCGATAAGAGCAGGCCAATCTTATGCAGCGGCTTTTCAGACTCGAGCACATACCTAAAGGGAACAAATTTGCTTAACCAAAACTTTTAAAAATGGTAAAATCACCTCTCTACTTCTGACAGGATCCGAGTTGAGAACGATCCTTGTTTTCCGATAGCACTGCTGCTGACCGCTGACCCAGGGAAGAGAAGTCCCGCTCCTGCCAACTCGACCAACACAAGGCGCACAAGCTCGCCCTTAAAGAAAATTTAAACTTTTATTCGAGAGATAAAATCTGACCAAGTACATCCCGGAGATCATCTTCTCGAACGTTTGTTTGCGCGGATTTATGGAGTTGGCATCTAGTGTCCTGTCGTGCACCGTCCTGTACTTGTCGATCTTCCCGTCATCGCCGAAGGCACCGAGCTCACAGTTTATGCACATCTCTTCAGGAAGTCCATCTGAAAACGAAAGAAAAATATTTTTCACCCACACAATCACAGCCGACCATTTACGCTGACCAAACCATTGAGTTTGGTGATGTTCTGCAAGCGTTCCATATAACAAGCGTTGCTCCCAGTCCCAACAATGAGCCCAATGGAGCAGTCAGGATCGAAGAATGAGCATGCCAACATTGTTCCAACGGTGTCATTTACGAGCGCCACGACATTGACCGCGATGTTCTTCCGACGACACGCATCCGTGAGCAATTGAACGACGTCTTTGCCGACAACCCCGGAGGCCTGAAATGAAAAATTTTTGATTTTATAACTGAAAGTATATTGAAAAAGGCTCACACTGAATCCTTTGGTCCATGCGACAAGTGATGCCGATGCCAATCCTCTTTGCTGGCAAGGAAATGAGAAGGTGAATCCAAGCGGGAGCGTCTTGTTGCAGGAAAGCTTTTCAGCTACCATGAAGTTGTGAAGGCAGTCAGCAACATGGTCAAAGAGATGTTCTCCAGTTCCTTGCTGCAGCTCCTGTGGCACCGCATAGGTCACATGTCTCATTTCTCCCTTCTTTCCGTCGCCGTGCAGGGTGATCAACAGTACTCTGAAGTTGCTTCCGCCCAAGTCTAATGCCAAGAACTCCCCACTCTCCTTGCCCACAGAAGTTGCGCGAATGAACGATGGAAGCATTTTTACCACTGCAGTCTCTTCTGAAAATCGAAATATCGCATTATTTACTCTCGAAATCGAAAAATCAAAACAATCAACGTACCATTCTGAAGCCCTTCTGCAAAGCTCTGCTCCAAGCGCTGCATGATTTCTCTTAGTTGTTCGTCGTTCAGTTCGATGTAGCTGCAGTGATCTCGGACCTAAATGCGAGAAGAAAATTTATGAATGTCCTGAGATGTTATTAGCGTATAAACCGACCTTGTTGAAATGCGCGATGTCGAACTCCTCTCTGGCTGCAAGTGCCGTGATGCTGCTCAACATGTTGACGTCCGAGGCCTGGCGCGATATCATGGCTGAAGGAGCGAGGTGCAGATTTGAGCGTCGACGTAGATGACTGTAGATAATGAGTCTTGCTGAACTTGGTTATGGAAATTTTGTACTAAGCTGCTTTTATAGTTTATTTCTGACTCTGGCTGTAATGGTGATTGCCTTAGTATATAAGCTGTTAGATCAGTGTTAGTATAAACCGCCATCCATTGGAACATACTATCTTCATAGTCCCTGATCCCCTTCGCCCTTCGCATCTCTCTGTCTTTATATTGTTATTTTATTAAATCGTCAGACTTGTCATGATACAATATTGGTCTTGTGCATTATCTTTTTCCATAAGCTCAATTCTTCTCGCGCAGTTGGAGTAAATTGCGGTCATCGCGGCAAAAGTTAATACAAATCGGAGTTTCGAATTTTCAAAAGAAGCCGTTATTTCACTTTCTTAGCGCCGCAGGCGAATATTTTGAAAATCTAACTTGCCGAAGACCGAAAAATTCACTCATTTTGAGAATTTCGGAAGGCCAAGAAGCCAAAATTCCTCCATTTAAAAAATAGAAAACTTCCTGAAACAAAATTAAACTTAAAATAAAATACACTTTACTATGATTAGGAATCGAACCCAATCTTAAATAAATAAAAACCTTAGCACTTTAACCACTTATATTTTTGGCCTTATACTCGTAATTCGTACACACCTATTTTTTCTCTCGACTCATACTTTGTACCAAGTACGGGTTTTGTTCATTAATATTTGTTCATTTTAATGTTTACGGGTGATAAAATTTACAGAATTTTAATTAAAAAATTATTAAATAAATATTAAAATGTATCAAAGCCTTCTTAAATTAATAACTGTAATTATAGCCTCTTCAAATAATTCTTGTAATCCTTGTTTTCTATCAGCAGAACATTCAATATAATTTTTTGCTTTTTCTTTTTTTGCTAATTTAAAACCAAAAGAATTAGTTATAGGTAATTGCCCTCCTAATTGTAATAATTCATATGTTTTTTTGTCTGTTCTTAATTCAATCTTTAAAAATTCTTTTTTTTTTTGTAATTTTTTTAAATTAATTAATTATAACCTGTGTCCCAACTAACAAAAATGGAGTATTTGGACTTTTTCTTCTAATTTCTGGTAACCAAATAGTTTTTACATTTTCCAATGTTTGTGGTTTAACAACAGAAAAACAAACAAGAATAACATCAAATCGAATTTGTTTATAAGCTAAATTTCTAAGTTTGTCGTAACATGGTTGTCCAGCTAAGTCCCAAATTCTTTTAAAAATTTATTAATTAAAAACAATTAAAGTTATTTTACTTTAATGTAGAAGGTGTTTCTCTGATTGTTGTCTAAATTTAAAAACTTTTGATAATTTCGGATTTTTTAACGTCAAAATGTTTCAGAAAAAGTTGTGACCCGGCCCGTGCAGTTTCCAAAAGGAAAATCAATTTTTCAGAAAAATATTTATAATAATAATTTTTGAAATATTTGCTTAGAAATTGAGAAATTTGAGGGTTTGAAATCTCCCAATCCTCAATTAATTTATTCAAAATATTTCTTTTTTAATTAATTAATTTAATAAAAACAAACATTAATTGTATGTTCAAAAAATAAACAATTACTATTTTTGTGTTGTTCAGGAAAATAAGTATCCAAATAAGTACATATTAATTTATATTTTTCTGAAGATTCATCACCTAACAATAATATATTAAATGTATCTTTTGAATTTATTTGTGAATAAATTTTTTGTTTACTAGCAGATGATTTAAGTGGATTTGAAGAAATGGTTGGTGTTGTTGTTGTTGGTGTTAACATTTAAATTAAAAAAATTAAGATTAAAATATTTTTTCTTACAAAAATCATAAACAATCGACTAAAATAATAATTTGTATGTAATATATTAATTTTTTGCGTGTGACTAATTAAGCAATTAATATTTTACTTTTAATTTTTATCAGTAATATTATTTATTAAATTAAAAAATTTTTTTCATTATGATAAAAATTAAATAAAACAACCAATTTTTGATTAATTCACGGAAAGGAAGATGTAATAAAATTTGAAATTAAATTTTTTGTAAGCTTCTTAAGTGTATTTCAAAATAATCTAAGTTTAAATAAAATAATAGTTTAATTTTATTTTAGCCAAATAATACATTAAAGGTATGAAGTTTTTTAAATAAAACTTAAGAATAATTTTCAAATCCAAAATAGAGCAATAAAAAGTTTATTTTTTACATTAAAATTTATGTTTGAATAGTTGAATGATGAGTCAAAGCTTATTCTTTATATATGTCCATAATATGTGCATAAAAATATTTAAGAATGTTTAAAAGAATATTTAAAGTGTAAATATTTATCCTCAATTAAAATTAAAAAAAACATTTTTTATTTAATTTTAATCTTTATATTTTATATTCTTAGCTTCTATCACCATATTCAATAATTCTTGCTGGTATTCCATTATAAACACCGACTGGTTCATTTTTATCTAATCTAAATCCATTTATTAAATTAAAAATAAAAATTAAATTAAAAATAATTAAAAATAATATTTTTGTTAAAAACATTAGTTTTTTTAAGTTAAAAAAGAAATGTAAATTTTGTGGAAGAAAATTAAAAAGGATTTTTGGAGAAAGCTTTTGGTTAATAATTTTATATAAATTATATTTTTAAATGCTTTTTTTTATGTCTGACACAGGAGGGAGAAGGGAGGTGGGGGAGGTAAAATATTCTGTTCTTTTTTAAATTTATTTAAATTTAATAAACATTTATAGAATATTTTAAATTAAGCGACAAAAAATGATGGTAAATAAATAAAAAAGAGAAATTTAAATGTTGAAAATTTAAATAGGTAAATTTTAAGATAAGAAGAAAAAATATTTAAAATATTAAAAATTATTTTTATATTAAAAATATTGGTTTTTAAATGGTTATACCTCCTACCTAAATATTCTAAATTATAATGAAGATGTAAATAGAAAAATTTTAATTTAATTTATATGAAGAAATTTTTAAACCAAAAATTTTTTTCATAAAATTAATAAAAGTTTTTTTAATAAATATATTTTTAAAAATTATTTCCAATCAATTGTTATTTATTGTAATCATTGGTGGATCGATGAATTTTCGGCTAAAAGAGAAATAAAATGAGTATAAAAAAAGGAAAAAGAATGGCCAAATATTTATGTAGACAAACAATACAAAAAATGTTTTGAAATTTATTCGTTAAAAAAATTATATTTAAAAATATATTTTCTTTACAAAAAAAGAACAATTTAATTTAAAATAAAATATAGTTAAAGGAATATATTATTTATTTACTGTATTTACTTAAATAATTACCCTCCCTCTATTTATTACATAATTACTTGAAAGAATAATTATTTAGGTAATTATTTGAGTAAATACTAAATACTATTTATTTATTTTTACTAAAAATCTTTTTATCATTTTAATTTTTTTTTCTCAATTTTATCTGCTTTTAGATTACCTAAATTGTTTTTCAATTTTTGTTTGTTACTTCCATTTTTTTATCTTTAATTCAAACCTATATTTATCGTTTAGATGCTACTAATAAATCGTTTATTTATTAGTACCATCTTTAAAATAAACATGCCTCTCTATTAATTAATTAATTAATTAATTAATTAATTAATTAATTAATTAATTAATTAATTAATTAATTAATTAATTAATTAATTAATTAATTAATTAATTAATTAATTAATTAATTAATTAATTAATTAATATTTAAAAATATTTTTTTCTTTTTCTAATCAGCAGAGCAATACTTAAATTATTTTAAATAAATGAATGATAAAAATTACTCTTCCTCCAACATTACCTCCCCTCAAATATATTCACCACAATTTACTACCACTACAAATTATTTATTACCAAAAACTCCAAATTTTACATATTTTGATTTAACTCCTCACAAACAAAAATCATTTAATAATTCAAAAAAAGAAAATAATCAAAATTTAAATTTATTTCCTTTTTATTTTTTAAATAATTCAATTTCTTCTTCAATTAATCCAAATTGGAATTATCAAACGGCAAAATCTAAAACAACTACTTTTTCAATTAATTATTGGTTAATTATTATTATTATTTTTAGATTTTATTCGAGATAGAAATTTTAAGGATAGACATTTTCTAAAAATAATTTTTAAAAAAATTTTCAATATTTTAAATAAAATTTTCGATTTAAAAAAATATTTAAAAAAATTCAATATTTTAAATAAATTTTAAATAAAATTAAGAAAATCAACTAAACATTTTATTTTCTTTTTAATTGGTTTTTGGCCCATTTTTTGGTTATTTTTAAGATAAATTAGGTAATTTGATTAATAAACTCGTTTCCCTTTTTCTAATAATTAATTAATTTTTAAATAAATTAATTGCAATTAAAAGACAGAAATTAGGAACTTCTTTTATTTTTTTAATTAAATACATATATTAATTTTTAGTCGTCGAGAATCAATGCAAAGACTAGAATTTGAGGATAAAATTTCCTCAATAGAGGATTCTAATTTAAAACAAACAACAAAAAATGTAATTTATTTTTAATTTATTTAAAATTTATTAACGTTTTTTTCTTCTTCAAAAAAGGTTAATAATAATATAGAAATACCAAACAATTCAAAAATAACAACAAATAATTGTTTCAAAAATGGAAAAGAAAATTTATTAAATAACTCAACATTATTATTACCAAATTGTTTAGAAAACAGCAATGTTGTTAAAGAAAAACCAACTTTAAAGACAAGAATTATTGTTTGCTTGATTTCTGGTTTTGTAATTTGTTTTTGTTTAATTAAATTATTTTATTGGAAATAAATTTATTTTAATAAAATTTTGAAGAAAATTTGGAAAATTTTGAAGAAAAATAACCCTTAAAATTTTAAAATAATAAAAACGGTGTTAAATTCTAAATAAAAAAAATTTTATTTTAAGAAATTTTAGATAAAATAATTCACTAAATATTTTTTAATTGCTTACATGTATGCATATTTGTTTTAATTGCTTAAATAAGTAATTTTTGAATTTTATAGTTATGTTAATAAATTCATTTTGAGATCATTCTATGCATATGGCATTTAACTGATAAGAAAATTTTATTTAAAAATTAATTAATTAATTATAATTAAATTATTTCCCTTTGTATTTAAAAATATAAAATGAATTCTAATAAAAATAAAAATTCTTTTTTAATTGGATTAAATAAAAATTATTTAAAAAGTATTTTTCGTCAAAGGTTAGTATAAAATAAATTATTGAATTTGGCTTAAAAATAATTCACAAGTAATTAGCTATACTTTAGGTCAAATCTAAAAAATTTTAAGTCTAAAATAAACTTTATAAGATGCTGGTTCGCTCCCAGCCGCCGAATAACCTTTTGCACTAGCTAAAGGAGAGAAATAGCTATAGCCCAGCTGCTTTACTATATGAATATCTGTTAGATACAATTGTATTAAGTAGGGCTGGACACAAAGGGTTAACTGAAAAAGAACCCCGAAAACAAAGGTTTCTCATAACTAAAACAAGAGGTTTATCAAAACCCCAACTGAAAACCTCGAATAACAATTAAATAACTGTGTTGTGTTCGTGTCTAAATCTAATTTTAAATTATTTTTTTTAAGAATTAATTCTCTTATTTAGATCATCACCATTATTTATTATTTTAATTATATTTAATATAATATTTTTATTATCATCAATTTGTTTTGCTCTTCTTTATTTTATAAATATTAAAAATAATGAAAATAATTTAATTAAATGGCCTAAACAAACTGACAGTTTTTATGGAAAATTTGCAACTGGTAATTAATTATTAATTAATTTTTAAATAAAAAAAGTATTTTCTATTTAAGCGGCAGTTGCTGCTGATAATGTTATTTGTTCTAATATTGGAAGGTAATTAATTTATAAATATTTTAAAAATAATTATTATTTTAAAGAGATATTCTCTTACGTGAAGGTAATGCTGTTGAAGCAGCAATTGCAACAGCTTTTTGTATTGGTACGAATATTTATTTAAATAAAATTAAAAATTACTAGTATGAATTTAAATTAGGATTCTATGTTTACAGAGACTAATTTTTTAGTGTTTTTGAGTTTTTGTTAATTATATCTTTCATAAAAATCAAATTTTTTATCAAAAATTCTTATTAATTATTGAAAAAAAAACACTTTGTCAGAAATATTATTCTTCTCATCAACCTAAAATTGTTTTCAATATTTGAAAATACTTTTTCAAAAAGTCGAAAAACTTTTTTTATTTTTTACTGAATTTTTTAGAAATGGGTATTTTTATGCCATTTTTGTTTTATCTATGAACTTTTTGAACAAAAAATAGAAAATACCCGACATTTTGGCTTTTTGCACAAAATATCAACCTTTACTTACAACTTATTTTTCTGTTCTTGTTTCGTATTTTGGCATTTTATACAACCTATTTTAAGGTTTTTAAACCTAAAAATCCGATCCTTACTAATTAATATGGTTGTTGAAGATAGAAATTATTAAATATTTATTATAGTTTATTTTTAAAATAAAGGAATACAAGATCCACATTCTGCTGGTTTAGGAGGAGGACATTTAATGACTATTTATAATGCGTAATTTAAATTTTTTTTAATTTTTTTATCTAAATTAGTACAACAAAGAAATGCCATGTTGTCGATGCTAGAGAAGTAGCTCCTTTAAATTCGACTGAAGATATATTTTTTAATAGAAAAAATGCTTCTAGATATGGTGGGAATTAATAAATAAAATAGTAAAACTTCTCTTTTATATATGTAGGTTATGAAGCTGTTGCTGTGCCTGGCGAATTGCATGGGTTTTGGACAGAATATAAAAATTTTGGTGGAAATTTAGAATGGAAAACTCTTGTTGAGCCAGCAATTCAATTATTGGAAGAAGGTAGTCCGGTTTCAACTATTTTTAACTAATAATTCAAAAAAAGGTTCTCCAACCTCTCATATTCTTGCTCGACAATTACAAATTCATAAACAACAAATTGTTTCAAATAAATTATTAGCTTCCATATTTACAAATCCACAAACTGGACATTTATTTGCTGCTGGAGAACAGATTAATACAAGAAATAAATTGGCAGATACATTGAGGATATTAGCTAATTCCTCCAATCCTTTAGAAATATTCTATAAAGGAGAAATTGCAAGGAGTATTTCAAACGAATTTGAAAAAAATAGTTTGTAAGGGGAGGGGGGGGGGGATAATTAAAACTTGGATTGAAGAATTTAATTTAAAAAAATAGAAAAATACTTTATTCTCTCAAATAGATAACCCCTATATTTGAATGGCTCTTCCGTTGAATGAAGTTATTAAAAAATAGAATGGCAATCATTCTATTTTTAAAAAATTCGGTTAATCTATTTAGTGGGAATAAAAAATAACGAAAAAGAAATATTTTTGTTCTAATTTTAACAATTTATTTAAAGATGGAAGATTAACATTTGAAGATTTTAACAATTACAAATCAATTATTCGATCAGATAAAGATATTATTTATACTAAACTTCCTAATGGAAGAACAATTTGTGGACCACCTCCACCATCTGGATCTGCAGTAACTCAAGGAATTATAAATATTTTATCAAAGTTTGTAAACAAAACTAAGATATTTTCACTGAGGAAGTACCTAATTTATATATAAAATAAGATACATAATTTTAAGATTTAAATAAAAATAATCCAAAAATTATTTTTATTTCAAAGAATGGAATTCAATTTAACTACAATATCAGGCTCTGTCGATTATTTTCATTCATTTATAGAAGCTTCTAAATTTGCTTATTCAATTCGAGATTCGTTAGGTGATATTGACTTTATACACAATTCTCTTAATTTATCACATTTATTAACTAGCCAGGAATGGGCTGAGAATGTTCGGTCAGAAAAATATTTTCTTTCTTTTTTTTCAACTCTTCTTTAAGAAATAAAATAACTTTGAGAACTCATCCAGACAGTTATTATCAAGAAGGAAATGCTCGTCAAGCATTACCAGAAGATCACGGTACTTCACAAATAAGTGTTATTGACCGTTGGGGAAATACAGTTTCTATAACTACAACATTAAATATAGCGTTAGATAAATTAAAAATTTAAAAAGGAAATAAAAATTATTTAAAGATTTGGTTCTTTTGTTTTAAGTGAATCAACGGGAATATTATTTAATGACCAAATGGATGATTTTTCGACTAAAGGAATGCCAAATTGTAAAATAAAAAAAATTTTAATAAAAATATTTTAATTAAAGATTGGGGTTATCCACCCTCTCCTCAAAATTATATTGAGCCGGGAAAGAGGCCAATGAGTTCGATGAGTCCAATTATTGTTTTTAAAGAAAATGGAAAGGTATCTTAGAAATATTAAAAAAACAGGAAAATATTTTTAAAGGAAGCATTGGCTATAGGAGCTTCGGTACTATGCGTTTATATCCCCCCATGTCCGCAAAAGTTTGTCCGCACTTTTCCCCTTCTTTCTTCTTTATCCTCTCATAAGGATTAGAAATGGTCAAGTTAATAAACCCTAATTTTCTTTTTCTTCTCCTTACTTCTTTTCCTTGTTACTTCTTTTCCTTACTTCTTCTTTTCCTTGTTACTTCTTTTCCTTACTTCTTTTCCTTGTTATTTTGTTATTTTCGTGTCGGCCGTCGGTCTAGTCTTTTTTTCGGACCTTATTTTTATCGAGTCGTGCCGTAAGTCTTTTTCCGACCTTTTTTAAAAAGATTCATTTTAAAATTATTGTTAGATTGGAGTGATATTGTTATGTTCGAGGGTATTTCCGTGCCAAATATCATAGGCCCGACTCGATATTTCGATCCGAGTCGGTCCGTTTTGGACCGACTCGGATTTTTTTGGACCGAATGTCATTTTATATGAATGATACTTTGTCGTATTTGATGTTTTTTAGAATCTAAAGAAAAATTCTTGAACTTTAATTTTAATTGACCATTCTTAATATTTATGAGAAAGAAAGAAGCAAGGAGGAGAAAAGAAAATGTGGGTTTATTAATACTTACCATTTCTAATCCTTAAGAGAGGAGAAAGAAGAAGGAAAAAGTGTGACAAACTTTTGCGGACGTGGGGGGGGGGATATAAACGCATAGTACCGGAGCTTCTGGAGGTTCAACAATAATTTCTGGAGTAGCTTCAACTACTTTTAATATTCTTAAAATTGGAATGAACATTAAAGAAGCTATTGACTTTCCTCGATTGCATAATCAATTTAGACCAAATTTTACCATGTTTGAAGAAAGAATACCCGAGAAATTAAAAGAAGGATTGCAAGAACGTGGACATTATTTTAATAATTTAGATTGGCTTAATGTTGTGGTTACTATTTATTATTTTTAAAATTTTAAATATATTTTTAAAAATTATTAAATAGGTCGGTGTACATCAAGCTGAAGATGGAATTATCTACGCTAATAGCGATTGGAGAAAGGGCTGGGAAAGTCAACCAGCTGGTTATTGAATTTATTGTCTTCTTTTTTTTTACAATTTTCGAAATCTATAGTATATGTAATTATGGAAAGAACACAAGCTTATACAAAATTGTTAAAATACTTAAATAAACGTTAAAAAAGTGTCATTCTCTTTTCGAACACATGAAATTTTACCATAGGTAATTAATAGAAGAAAAAACTAAAAAACAAAACAAACAACTCTCCTTTGTTAGAAAAACTACCCTTTTGTTGATAGGGTTTCGATACAAAGCAATTCGATACATATGTAGGGTACAAAGGGTGCAAACACAGTGGTGGACTAGTTTATAGTGGGTTATTCTTTTAGCGACGGCAATATTTTAGCAGAAATATGGTATTTGTATTTGTCATTTTTAGTTACTGGCCAACTAAAATCGCCTCTCCGCCAAGTAGTGTAGTCTTTCACGTCGAAGAGTAACTCACATAAAAGTCCTCTAAAATTTATCATGGATGAGAATTAAAAATGTTAAGAAAATATGAAAGAGAATGTGTTGAATGACTAGGAAGAAGGTGGTAACAATAAAAGAAATAAAAACAGATTGTACTGATAAGTGGGAGGTCATTTATAAAATTACAAAGTTAAAGAGTGCTTAAATTAATGGAGAAAGGAATCCGATTAAATTAAACAAAATTCAAATAAAAAGGAATGTTAAAATCATTTCATTTCAAACTCTTCAAGTAAATGATTTGTCAATTCATTATCCCAATCTGATTGTTTAGAACTCGGTGATGGTCTTCCAATAGAGAGGGGGCGGGCCATCTGGCGAAGAGAATTCTCCATTACACCAGGAAAGAACATTGGACGTGAAATCGTATGTGAAGAAGATACATTCTGGGAACATATACCATCAATAGGGAATAACTCGTTTGAACGTTTTGATAAAGACTTTACAGCCATTGAAGGATTTCCACCAGATGTTGCTGTGAGACGACGCCAGATTCGGTTTAACCCAAGATTGCTTAAATAGATAATATAAATAAAGATTTAAGAAAAATATTACGGCGATCTGCTGCGTGAATATTGACGGGCAAAAGGACGTTTTTGAAGCTCATAGTCACGCTCAAATCTCGAAGAACTTTGATGATCAAAAGAACGTTGCTGTTGGATAGGCCTAAATACTCTACAAAGTTTCCGATTCCCTCTAACAGATCGATTATCCTTTGCCATTTCTGGCAATCCATAAGTGATATGACGAGGGTAGAGAGGCAAGTGAGGCTCCGACCAAAGAGGTAAAGGTTGTTGCCCAAGTGATTGAGCACTATTTTGATGTTGCCGAGAAGTACGACCTCCAAAGTGTGGTCTAAGCGAGTTCAATTCATTGTTAGTGCCACCAGTAAAAGAAATTGAACGTTTCCTAGAAAGGGATGTTGAAAAATCAGAATTCAAAAAATACCTGGTTGCCTCAAGGCAATCAAAATCATCATTCTCACCGAAGATATGTTCCTCATCGTCTTTATTTAAAGGAATAATAGTACAATTATCTGAGATTAAATTATTGTGTTGAGAATTTTTAGAGACTGTTTGACTTGTGTCATGGCGAGACATTGTGAATAAATCAGCTTCTAAATTAGTTCAAATATTATAGTTAAAAGAGAAAATGAACCAGGTAAAGACGATCGTTTACGTTCATTTGAGGCTTGATTAAAGTTATCGGCATAACTATCATTAGAAGAATTGCATTCAATGGTTGGGCATTTATGGTAGTCAAATGAGGAAGAAATTGCAATTGAACCAAGCTTTCGTCTCTTTTGTGGAGAAAATTGATTGTTACAAATTACACTCGAATTTTTCAATTTAATGTTTGAGTTCGCCTCCTTAATTGATTGTAACATTCCGTTACAAGCCTCTGACTTTGAGGAGAGAACATTATTTGTTCCATTAGAAATTATTGTTGCTGTGGAAGAGGGTTGCTCGTTGATATTTTTGCGAGAATTAGAAATAAGTTGACTTTTAAACTATAAAATTAATAATTAAAAATTCAAATCGAAAATAAAACTCACTTGATTGTTCATTCCAGAGAGAAGACTAACACGACTGGCACCTAAATAATCAGCATTAACATGAACTAGGCCATCCTCAATTAATTCGCAATTATTTTGTTGTTGATGAGTTGATGATAAACTATCAGTTTCGCCTATTGCCTTTTCAACAAGACGCCGTAAAAGAGCAGTAGTAGAGGGTGAGCCACTACCTCGTTGTAAAGTACTTGTAGATTCTGCATTTGTCAATGCTGCAAAAAATCAATTTAATTATTTAATAAATAAGTTACTCAGTGAATCACGTGGATTTTGTTTATGACGAAAAACATTTGAGCGAGGGAATATAGCTGGATCAAAATGTTCAGATTCATAATCTTCACTATCTGAAATAAATTCATCCTCGAGGTCATCAGAAAAGAAGTTGTAGTTTAAACGATGAACAAGCCAAAATGTACGCATTGGTCCTTTGCCCTAAAAGAGATTATTAAGACAATTTTTGGTTCTAATTGTAAACCTTAATTTGAACAATTCCACGTTCCTCCATAACAAAATCACCATCCATATCCAATGCTTCTTTTGTTTGATGACTGCAATGAATTTTCAGAGCTAGAAGAGAATATAAACTTTAAAAATAGAATCGTCATACCTTTAGATGTACTTTCCATTCGAGATGCTGTATTAACAGTATCACCAAATAAACAATAACGCGGCATTGTCTTTCCAACCACCCCAGCCACAACAGGACCTAAGCGAAATAAATATGAAATAAATAGAAAGATATGAAGTTGCCTGTATGAACACCAATTCGGAGCTTTAATTGCTCTGTAGGTCTGTGAGGGATTCTGAAGTTTTCAACTGCCTTCAATAGATGTAAAGCCATTGTAGCAATCTGTTCGGCATGATAAACACCATTTCTCGACGTAGGAACACCAGAGACAACCATATACCTTTATAAAATTAGATTTGGAATTGTTTTATTCAAAAAGACACTCACGCATCTCCAATAGTTTCGACTTTATAAACATCATATTGTTTAATAATTCTATCAAAAAGAGTATAAAGCTTGTTCAACATGTTTACTACCTGAGAAGATAAAAAATCAGATAGGAAGGGACGTAACCAGGGAGTATCACTTGGACATTATAGATATAGGTATATATATTGCAGGGGTGGCGCTCGTCTCGTATCTCGTGAAATCTCGTGTTTTTTAGAGGTCTCGTATCTCGTATTTTGCCACGAGACACGAGATATTTTCAATCTATTTTAGAAAAAATGATAACCCATTGGGTTTCAAAATTCTCAAAATTTTCGCCTACGGCGCTGAATAAGGAAAAAATCTGGCTTGTTGGCCTTTCAAAATTCGCAAAATTTTCGCCTGCGGCGCTGAAAATGGATGTAATGTTGCCCATATCTTCCAAAATTTTCGCCTGCGGCGCTTGAAAAAAAAAAGATTTTTATTGATATCGGAGGATTAATCAAATTCTCCCGATATCCCTATTAATCACCATCAGTGGATTTAAGTGAAAAGTCGGATTTGAAGAGGAAATCGGAGGATTAAGGTGGATATTTGGAAGGTCTTCTCTTGGTTACTGAGATATTTTTGTCCCTCGATATCCCCCTTAATCCTTCATGGACTGTAGCCTCCGAATACCCGAATCCCATATATCCTCCAAATCCACTGATATCTTCTAATCTACGTATATCCACCAAATGCCTGACTATATTAATCTTTCAAAACATAGTCTCATCAGGGATACGTTAGTCTCGTATCTCGTGAAATCTCGTATTTTTTGAGAGATCTCGTATCTCGTTTTATCTCGTGTCTCGTATTTTTTGGCACTTGCGCCAACCCTGATATATTGCTTACAATAAAAAAACAAATTAAACCTGAAGAGGAGTACTTTCACTTGATATAACAGTAAAACCGACAATATCAGAAAAATAAACAGTCACCGACTGAAACTGTTCAGGCACTACATCACGACCTTGCAACAACTAAAAATATTGTATAAATTATTGATATTCTTGTATATCATGATTTATATTAACCTGTTGAGCCACAGAAACGGGTAACATTCTTTGAAGTAATAAATCAGTTCTTCTTTTCTCATCTCGGAGTTCTTTTGTCCGTTCATCAACCAAGTCTTCTAATTGATTTTGATATTTTTCCATCATAACCTAAAAATAAATCATTTAAAAATCATCGAAAAATCTTGAACCAAAATATGGTCCATTAAATTGCGCGAATGTAAAGTCCCAGCAAAAAGTTGTTTAAGCTTGTGACGAATTGCATGGCGGAAATCAGGCCTAAATTCCGGCTCCTCAGACCAACACAATTCCATTGTATCCACAATATAATCCTGACATTGTAATCCTTTCAAGCTTGGTCTGAATCCAATCCCAGCAACCTGAAAGAATTTTAAATTGAATGATAATGTTAAATATAATAAATATTTACCACTTTTCTAACAACTTCTTCAGCACTCGAAATATCTTCTGTTTCATCATAAGTAAAACAATTAAAATCTCTAATTAAATTAAACGGCCCCTGACGAGCAATTAATTCGTGTAAAATAATTCCAAATGAATAAACATCTCCTTTTTGTGTTCCTTTAACAACGCGACAAAATTCGGACTGGTTTAAAAGCTCTGGTGCTGTCCAAAGATAGCTCTCCCACTAAGAATAAATTAATAGTAAATCTTTTAATAAATTAATTACCATAATCTGTGGATTTTCCCACTCTTGACCATCACGTAACTCATGTAATCCATAATCCGCTACTTGTAAAGCCCAACGAGAGGTAATTAAACAATTCGTTGATTTTAGATTCCCATGTACTTTGACATCCGATTCATGCAAATAGATCATTCCTAAAGTCCGGAAATTATTTAAATATATATTCGAAAAAAACCTTTAATGAGATCTTCAGTAAATGAAGCAATAAAAAGAGAATCTAATTTAATATCACGATTTCGCAAAACTTCCATCAAACTTGTTTTTGGACAAAATTCTCTAACAACACAAATAACATTGTGAAGAAGAATAACTCCCAAAAAGTTGTTAACATTGTCATGCCTAAGTTTAGTCATTCTCATTAATTCTAATTTTGTTGCTCTTGTCAATTCTTTTGGTTTTCTAGTATAACGAATTTCTTTTATTGCCACAAGCGCTCCTTTGTATAAAGCAATCTAAAATTTTTTAAAGAATAAAAAGTATATTCATCTAACCCCTCGGAGACTTGGCCAACGGCGGTCTTGCGCGGCTTGCCCAAAAAATTCACCATTTTGAGCAATTCCAGCCTCAATAATGTAAAGGGAATTTGAGGATGAATTGTTGCAATGCACAATCTTTTCAATCTCTCGCCTATCAATCCTCCATACCATAGACAATTCTCTTTCGAATTTTTGATTTCTAATAAGGAAAAACTTTATTTGTAAAGATTAAAACTAAATTCTGAATCAAAATAAAGTAATTTATTTTTTACCTGTAAGTAACAATTGCACCGATTCCAAAGATTAAAAGTAAGGAAACAAGCACGATATAAAGCACAGTCCCCCACCAAGAAGAACTTTCATCCTCTTTGCACTTCTCCCCGTCGAAACCACATTCAGGTTCGTCTAATGGAGGTTTCCCAGTAGGCCAGCGAATTTTACGACGAAATCTAAGTTGAGGTAAGTTTATTGGATTTGGATGAGCCATGAAGTCAGCAGTGATTGTTAAAGCTTCCTTGAGTGGATAATAATCAGGATTGCTACCGTCAAGAACCTAAAAAATAAACTTGAACTTATTTTTTAAATTAATAATACCGGCTCGACTTCCTGAAGTGCCAAAAGAGTATAATTTCCTTCTGCATCGCCATTTTCGTCAATACGCATATCAAAACCTTGCATACCTAAAATTGAAAAAAGGACAAAAATGCCTTAAAATAATGAGAAAAAATAAAACTTTTATATTTTCTGCCTAATATTCTAGAAATAATTTCCCTTCCATTTTCAATCGATTCATCCACTTTAGAGATAGAAGAGGTTTTGTTTAAAGTATCCATGATTGTTTCATGTAGGGCCTGAGAATATAACATAACCGCATCGTAAAGATAACAAGCAAAACGATTAGCCTGAAAATACAAATCATTATGATAGGTAAACTTAAATAAACCTTTATAGGGGAGCTAGTCTCATGATGATGAACACCAAAGTTAGGTAGGTAAGAATTTGCTTTTTTCCAAAAATCGGTAAAAATTTTAGAATTGAGTTGTACAGGAGTCGGAATTATCTAAAAAATTATGTAAATTCAGTAGTGTACCAGAAAAAATTTCAAAAGCTGAAACTAAATATCGACAGACATTCAAACGCCAATTTTTATGCACAAATAATTTTGCCCTCAACACGTTTTCACTGTCGCAAACAAAAAATTTTAGAAAGGACAAAAGCCGTATTTCTTTTTTAATGAAAATTTAAGAAATTTAATAACGCCACAAGCGAAAAATTCATTATCTTTCCTAACAAAATTTCATTTTTCTCATTCGGGAAAGAAGGTTAAAGCACCCTAATCCACTCATCTGAATAATACGCCATTGCTAAATTTCATAAACCTAAAGTAACCATTTAATTAAAAAATTACTGCAAGAGCTGATCTAGAATAGCCGATTAACTTTCTATCCATAGAATCAGGATTGTCCCAGGACTCATTCAACTTGCGTAAAGTATCTTAAATTAATATTAAAAAATCAGAAATTAAAAAATAACAACCTCGAAAAAAGTGATTATTCATCGCGTGGTAAACATTCAACCTATAAAATAGAATACATTAAACATAGAAAATTAAAACAACAACCAGTTATAATCAGTATCTAAATAAAGAAGTGCATATTCCCCATTCGACATCAACCCCATTTCACCCATTTCAAGCAAAATTCTTCGAAAAAGACGAACATTTCCAAAGGTAACATAAATTCTAGTTGCAGTTTTTGTAGCATCAACAATTTGACGAATTTTATCAACATTTGTCTTCTCAACCTAAAAATATTTTAAAGAAAAATATTTTTATTTAAAAAAGCTAACCTCGCTAAAAGGATGATTAACTAGCGAAACATTTAAAATTGTGTATTTTCTTTCACCTTTACAACTATTTACGGGATCTGAACGTTTCTTTTGTTGCTCAACTTGCTGACTTTCTTCTTCTAAAAGACGTCTAATAGCAGTAAGTAATTCTACATTAGCATGGGCATTTTCAAATATAACAACAAATTTGTACCAGCAAAAATGTTTTAACAGAGCAATAAATGAACGAGCAATAACTGATTCTGCTGGCACTGTTCTAGCAAATGTTGGATATCTTTAAAAAATATAAAGAAATTAAATTTAAATAAGCAATGTAGAAAAAATTATACATAAATTAAAAAACTTTTAAACCAATTTTAATTAAGAAATTAACGAACCTTTTTTTATCACTGACGGTCTGATCTTTGCATTTATGTGAAATTAAAGGTAAATTTTGAGATGAAGCCATCGTAGCTTCTGTTCGACAATTGACTTCTGGTCCGATAAAAACTTTTGCTCCACGTTTCCAGTGATCCATAAAATATTCAGTACCTGTTAAAAATTAAAGAAAAAACAAATTTTAACATTTGATCGAAACAAAATTAAATTTTAAATTTAAACAAACTTCTCATTTCATCACCGCAAGTGTTGTTAAAAATATATTTTAATTTATAACCAGGTAACATATCAGGCCTATTATTTACATAATCAATAGCAACTTGTAATGCTCCAGATATCATTGATCCTTAAAACACAAAAATTGTGTAAATTTAAATTTAAAAAACCTTCAAATTCAGTACTAAAACAGCTGTGTCCATTCATTAAACTACTAAAATCAGCCAATTCATTACTTCTACTATTAGCTACATCTTGGAGTTTATCAAAAATAAGTTGAGAAAATTGAGAAACAGCCGCCAAGTAACTAATTAAAATTGGCTTTCTAGGATCGTGAACTTCTTGGGAATTTTGACGGAAAGCTGTTTGATCATCTTCTGACTGAAAAATAAATTAAATAAAAAATTTTAATTAATTATTTTAATTTTACATGTAAAATCTTTTCTTTAAGAAAAGATAAAGCTCTGCTTTTATTTGTAGAATTTATAGGTTCTTCAATTATATTTTGATTTGTGGAAGCAAAAATAAAAATTTTGGAGAAAAATGTAAATAAAATAAAAACTAGCATAGAATATTTGTTTAGCCAATAAATTGAGATATGTTTGTAGTTATTTACCCGTTGATAATTAAAATAAAATAATAAAATATTTTATGTATTTAATTTACATAAAACTAAAAGAAAAATTAATATTATTTTCTTCTACGTAAAACAATCAACAAAAGAATATAAATTCAGAGGGGCATGAATACTTAGGCGCAGCTCATTTAGACCGCAACTGCGCAAGACCATTTTGTTCTGCTCAAGTTTTGATGATGTTTCGAACTTTTATATATATATTTTTATTTATGTACATATAATTTTTCACAAAAATGGAAATTATGTAAATATCTTTAATACAATGTAACAATTCTCTCATAATTATATACATTCAATAAAATTTTTTATTAGATGTTTTATAATTACATTGCAATTTTAGCCTTTTAATTTTTTCGAATAATCAATAAATTTAATCGACAAATTTAATTTTTAAAAAGTTAAATTTATATGTATGTTTACAAATTATTAAAGAAACAATTAAAATAATTTCCGGGAATATATTTAATTTTTAAATCACAATTTTACGAAATTAAAAAAACTTTAATAAAAGTTTTAAATTTTCTCTATTTGTTTTGACGATAATATCGGTTGCGTCTAAATATTATTTTTTAAATTAGTAAAATAATTTAAAGTAACAAACTTAATAAAATGCCGAACAATTTCCATAGGCAATGGAAATATGATTGTTCTGTTTTTTTCCGCACTATTAAAAATAATTTTTTTAATTAAAAATACTTTCAGTATTTAGTAGAGACTAAGTTAATAATTAATTGGATCAGAGGTCCCCACTCTGATCCAGTTAATTTTTTAAACTTATGTTCTATTTAAAGATCATAATCTTTTCGATACTAACAAGAATTCTTTCTTTACCTAATTGTTGAAAGTGTTTGCAAAAAGCGAAGTTGTAATGCTACGGGTGATTGTGAAACTATTAAAGCCTTTAAATTAATTAATATTTAAATTAATTTCGTTAAAAAATTAAATTTTCTTTTACCGCTTCACTAAGCGCCTTTGAAGCTTTTTGTTCTCCTTCAGCAGCAATTATCTTTAAACAAAAATTATTTTTTATAAAAAACATCCAAAGGGTGGGGGGATTCTCTTGCATGTTCAGAAAAAATAAAATAAAAGTACAGAAAGCACAGAATTTTGTTTTTAAAAAATTAATTTAAATTATTTACTTTAGCCCCAGCTTCTCTAGTTGCTTCTGCTTCTGCAGCCATCGCTCTTTGTAATTGTACAGGTAATCTTACATCTTTCATTTCAACTCTTTCAACTTTAACTCCCCATGGGGATGTTATCTATAAATTTAAAAATAAATTATTATTTATTATTAATTTACCTCATCTAAAGTACTTTGCATTTGAAGAGAAATTTGTTCACGATCACTAAAAATAGATAAAATTATTTAAAAATAAATTTATTTACCTAAGCATTTCTGCAAGGGTTTTTGTGCCAAGTATATTCCTTAAAGTTGTTTGTGCTAATAATTTTGTTGACCGACTAGAATCTTCTACATTTGTAACAGAAATTGTTGCATTTGATATCCGAAAATAAACAACTACATCCTAAAAACAAATTTTAAGATTAAAATCTTCAAAATAATTTAAATTTACCACAGCCACAGTTACTGCATCTCTTGATAAAATCTATATTTAATTAATTATTAATTAATTTAAATAATATTTTTATTTACTTCTTGGGGCGGTACATCAAATGAGAGAACACGAAGATCAACTTTTCTATATGTATCGATGCAGGGAATTACCTAAAATCAGAATGGACATTGAAAAGACAAAATTAAACAAATGTTCGGATATCTTGCAATAATTCTTTTCAAATATTAAAAAAAGGAGAGAAAACCTACAATAAAAATTCCAGGTCCACGAGCACCACCAGGCAATAAACGACCTAATCTGAAAATCACAGCCCTTTCATATTCTTTAACAACTTTAACACAAAAACAAATTGCTATTGGAAATGTTAGAGCCAAAAGAATATATGAGCAAACCTTTAAAAATTAAAAATAATTTTAAATAATATATAAACATACCATCAATATATATCCACTTATGCCTAAATTTCCAGTCATTGGCTCTAAAAATACCTATATTTAATATGTACTTTTATTTCTTTTTCAATAAAATAATTAAAGTTTGGGGACATAATAAAGGTTTTAATTACTTCAAAATTCCCGAGAAAAAAACTTTTTAAATTTTTCTCTTTCTATCTAAATCAAAGTTTTGTTCTGTTTTTACTTTCTAATATTAAAAATTGTCTTTTAAATGTTTCTAAATTAAATTAAGAAATACGTAATAGGATCAAAAGGCGAAAATTCTAAATGCTCTTCTGCCATTTTATTGGAAAAACGGCGTTGGGAATGGCGCATCAAATGTCTGTCCCTAATGTCCATAATTTTAATTTTATTTTGTTGAATAAATAACAAAAATATAAGGAAATTGAATAAAAAATAATAATTTTATAAATTATTTTAATGAATTTTTTCGAAAAAGTATAGATGGATTTTAATTTAATGAATTTATTGTTTTTAATTTATTAATGAGCAAGAAAGAATTTTTTAGAATAAAAGAAATTCTTTTCTTTATTTATTTATAAGGCTTATAAAGCCATTATATTTTTAGCCATCTTTTTTTTTGTTTATTTGTGCCAGATTATTTATCTTATTTTAAATTAAACACTTTTCTTGACTCTTTTTTTGTTTCAACGTTTTAATAGATTTTTAAAGGGAAAATATAGAATTTCTCCTTTCTTATGTACATTTATAATTTAATTAAATACTTTTTTGCCCCCTTACATTTAAATGAAAATATTTTTAATTAACCAAAAAAAAGTACTAAAAAGTTAACAAAAAATTAATTTAGCAATATTTATTTTTAAATTATATATTAAATACCGTTAGCGAAAAAATCATTTCGATCATTGCCTTTGAATCGCATAGATTGATGTCTATAAACCTATAAATATTAATTATATATTCTTCAAAATTTATTTGTTTCATGTTAAATTAATGTTAAGTTTATCGTTTAATTTTAATAATAAATGAAATATTTAAAATTATTTTTAATAATTGCTTCTCTTTTTAAAATAAAATTAATTAAAATATTAACTTTTAAATAATTATTTTTTTAATTTAATTTATTTTTAAAAAATATTTCGAAGTTTACATGAGACGGTTTGTATGTAGTCCCTAAACGTGTATCCTCAACCTCAACCCAATGGGAAGCTGATGGAGTAGCCTCCGTTTGCGATGATGGATCTTTATTTTTCTTTCTTGAAGGATTACTAAGTAAAGAATGTAAAATTGTCATTTCTGTAAAATTTATATACAGTTAATTTTATTTAAATGCTTTTTTCGATCTGATCTACTCAATTTTACCGATCAGGCCGTCTCCGGAGTTTTCTAATCAACATATTCTTTATCAAGAAAGTTTTAATTAAGCATAGGTAGGTGTTAAAATATCCTAAGATATACATGTCTGATTAACAAACGGGTAAAAAATATTCAAAATTATACATAGATACTATTTAAATTCTTTCGATAAAAGATTTTAATTTTTCTAAATATTATTAGGTATTTAAAAGTAAAGTCTTCCTTTAAAATATTTCATTGTTTGATAAAAAAATTCTCTCTCAAAATTCCCCCACCCTGATATGCACTTAATTTATTGCAAATTAATTTAATTTAAAATAAAAAAATAATAATAATTTTCTATAAAATATTATTATTACTTACCTATTTTATTTTTAAATAAAATTAAATAATATTATGATTCTTTGAGAAAAAATATTGCAATTCGCGCAATAGAGGGATAGCTAAATAATTAAATATAACGACGTTAAGGTTTCTGACTTTGTTTGTGATGGAATAACGAGTGAAAGAAGAAAAATAAAAAGGGGACGAGAAGCGGCAAAAGCTGATATATATATATAAGCATTGCCTCTAGATAGTATTTTTCTCTTAAACAAAATAAATAAAAGAGAAAAATATGTATATAATAAATAAATACTTGGTTGAAGGGAGAGGAAGAATGGTGGCAATTTTGCCACAAAAATAGTTTCCACCAAACCCTTCAATTTTTTGGAGAGAGGAAACTGGCATGAAAATGCAGGAAGCAAATGATGATGAAAATAGGTGCAATTTATTGGTAATTTTGAAGTAAACATAAGTATTTTTTAAAAATATTTTTGGACTTTTTATGAGTATAAAAATAAAAATTTTATTAATTCCACAATTATTATTAACTGTCAAATTGAGTTTTTTAACCTTATTTTTGAAAAAAATAATTCTGGATTTATAATACATAAATTAATATTAATACATAATGATTTTTAAAAATAACTAGCTGCAGGGCGTGTAGCTGAATGGGATTAAAATACTCTGGCGGTTTAGTATTCTAGGGGGAGCCTCTGGTTACTATAACTCTGGGCGTTGGAAAGCCTGACGGCTTTAGGGCGCGCTTCGCGCGCTGCTAGTACTTTGGGGATGCGTCAAGGGACGCGCGTGGAAAGCCTGCGGCTTTAAAAGGACGCTAGATTTTCTTTTTTGCTTGGCGATTTACTTTAAATATATTTAGATTCCTCGGCCTACGGCCTCGGCCGGTTTCGGTTTTCTGCCCTGAAGTGGGGTGTTTTGGATGGTTTGGGGGCCTTCGGCCCCCCAAACCCATCGTTTTGGAGGATAATTTGCCTTTTGGCAGCTGTGGTGGGTTGACTCGGGAATATATGGAGAGTAGGCGAGGCGCTTGTGCAAAACCCCGCGCTTCGCGCGGGGTTTTGCGGCATTTACGGACTGACTTTCAACGGTCGCTGGGTTCTGGGCTCGTAACTTAATCCTATTGTAACTTAATTCATGCCTTTCTTTCCCCGCAGCAGCAAAAACTCCACGGATGCAATAGGTAAGGAGCTAAAATAAACGATCATAACTTTGTCTAACTTGTTAGATCAAAAAGCTATTATTTTGATGAAATTGCACATCGAAAAGATATTAAAATAAACTTAATTATTTTTTCGTCTTTGAAAATTAAATTTAATTAAAAAAATTTTTTTTCCCAAAAACGGTCCGCAAATGTCCGATCCGCAAAAGTCGGTCCGCAATCCGCAAATGTCCATCCGCAAAAGTCGGTCCGTAAATGTCTATCCGCAATCCGCAAATGTCCGTCCGCAAATGTCGGTCCGCAAGTGTCGCACTACGGTTTGGGTTAATATTAATATACATAATGATTTTTAAAAATAATTTATTATAACATGCAGGCATTTATTGCTAAGTTTGAATAACAGAAGTATGTTTTATTGGAAAAGGACTAGAGCAAGGAGTTGGTAAAATATGTACTCTATATGTAACTATAGTCGGTTTTAGTTTAATGGCTAAATTGGGAAGGGAAGAAATTAATTTTAGGTATTATTTTCAATAAAGTCAATAGATGTCAGTAAATATATAATTTTGGAATTTTTACTATATTTATTTTTCACGTTTTTCCTTTACATCATTACCATCTTGTATTGGCACATCTGCCAAATTAGTTTCACTTTTCATCACAAATGTCCTCTCTTTTGCTCTTTCATGTAAAAGAGAATGTTGGCTGTTTTGGCTGTTTTCATTTTTTAACCAAAAGCTCAACTTTAAAAAAATCAAAATAAAAAACAGAGAAATCTTTAAAAAATACAACTACTAGGTAGTTTTTAAAAGAAATTTGTAGGAATTTCAAAACTTTTAATCCTTCAACTACTACATACATATAATTAGAATATCCTCCTTAATATATCTTCTATATACATATATTCTTTCTTGATACAATAAAATAAAATTTTATTGTCTGTTATATCTTAAATGATATAATCCAGGCATTATCCTAAACCAACTGCCAAAATTCCAAAAAAAAATTCAGAGATTTGCTATTTTCCTTCCAAATTATTTCCAACTATTAAAAACCCTAATTTTGTTTAACAATAGCAGCTAAATTCCCCAACCAAAAATAAAACGAATTTAAGTTATGTAAAATAAAATAAAAAATCCCTCCATTTTTTAACAAAAAAAAACAATTTTCCCAAAAATACTTTAAATATTTATTTTTAAGTAAAAAAGCTTTTATTTTTATGGGAAATTAAATTTTAATTTACAAAAATATATTTCTATTAATTATTTATAAAATGATGTTTTTTTCTTCTTTTTAGAAAATTCCTTTAAATTAAATATGAGATTTTTGTTTTTAAAGTTCTTCATCATGTTCTTCTTTACTAGACATTGCTGCCTTTAAATAATTAATATTAATTTATATTAAAATCTAAATTTTTTAAAATCAAAAAAGAAAAACGGATGTATTTCTTCATTTCATTGTTTTTTTATTCAGAGAACAATGTAAAAATATTATCATTCATCAATATTTATCTAATTACCTCAAGAAATCCCTGTTTCATCCAAGCAATAACTGCTTGCATTAATTTCATCCAAACTACCCCAATTGAATGTTTTTCATTTCTACAATGTTCCAAAGTCTCTACACAATTTAACCAATTTTTTTGTTTTGAAAGACCATAAAGATCTCCAGCACTTCTAGCAAAAACTGGAAATACTTAATTTAGAAAAAATGGAAATGGAATTAATTATTGTACTTTGTTTTCCCCTTTTTAAATTAGAATTAGCCATTAAAACAGTATCAACAACAGAATGTTTAACACATAACCAATTTTCTGCCTGAAACCAAACTTTCATTTTATAATGCATTTGTCCATTAGCTCTACACATTTCTGCTAATTTTTCTTCTAATTCTATTATATTTTGATATTCATCTTCTAAAGCAATTACAATCTATTAAAAATAAATTTTCTTTTCAAAAATATTTTCTATAATTATTACACGTTCAAAAAATCGAGTAACTCCATTCCCAACTTGCACAGCTCTCGGACAAAAACGTGCTAAACTTTGAACATCAAAAACTTCAATTTCGTGTGCTTGTGGTGCACACCTAGCCAATAAACTTTTGTATAGAGATCTTTAAAGAAATTGAAAATAAAAATTATTTTTTATTGTTAACCTTTTATCATTTAAAAGTCGAATAACAATTTCATTCCCAAAATCAACTGTTTGAAGGGCTCTACAAAATATTTAAAAAAGAATTAATTTTATAAAAGAATCTTCTTCCCAACTTTTTCAATGTTTGTGCAACCAATTTAATTTCTTCAGGTCTAAGCAAAGGTTTATGTCGAGTACTATCTGAAGCTGTTAACAAACTACCATTTAATACAGTTGGCAAACTTGTTACTGATTCGACCATTGGAGATATAGAACTTGTTGAGGGAGTTTCTCTTGGACTTATTAATCTAGAAAAGATTTGTTTTTTTTTGAAAAAATAAAAATTTAAATTTAAAAAAACCTGGATATAGGACTGCTTCTTGTTGAACTACCCCTTGAACGTCGAAAGAAAACAGGAAATTTAAAGAAAGATGCCGAGAATTTAAGGAATGAGGAGGGACGGTCAATTACAGGGAATTCTTCCATTCTATTTTTAATTCTAAAAATTATTTTAGTTTATTTAGTAATCATTTTAACATTTTTAAATTAAAAAAATATTCTTTAAAATATTTTTTTTAATTTAAAAATATACACTAACTAAATAAGCAAAAATATAAATGAATATATGTAAATATCCTCCTCGTTTTTAAATAAAAAAAAGATAAATATATAATAAATTGTTAATAAAAGAATTAATAAAATTCACTGGAAAAATATATTTTTATAAATACAAAAGAATTGAAAGAAGGCGGGAACAAAATATGAATAAGCAGAATAAAAAAAAAGAAAATATTATATACCTATTTTTAAAAAAAGAATATATAATTATTAATTCTATTTATTATTATTTTTTGTTTCTGCAAAACATTCAGTAAATCATAATTGAAAAAAAATAATTTTTGATTATTTAAAATTAAAAAAAATTTTTTTGTTTATAATTAAGTTTTTGATTAAAGGATTAAAAAAGAATGGAGGAAGAGGAGGAAGACTTTAAATTTAAATTTATTATTTTCTAAATAAAATCTAATAAAACTTCTTTTATTCATTAAAATATTCAATTAATAAAAATTTAAAATTAACTAAAATAACTTTAAAAAATGTCAAAAGATTTCTGCTTTAAATAAACTTGTCAATGCTTGAATAAACAATTTAGGAAAACATTTAACAAAAAAAGTTTTATGATTGACATAACAAAAATTCTCCATTTCCGTTTTTGGTAAAAAATGAGAGGAGGGGGGGGAGTATATATAAATATGTAAATAATATATTTATTTAAATATATTTTTTGTTATTTATTTTTAAATAAAAAAAGGAAATAACAACTCATTAAAATTAATTTGTTTATTTGTAGAATATACCTATATTCAAATAAACACAAAAATTTGTATGTACTTTTATTTTTTTTATAAAATAATTTTTAATATTTTTTACAAAAAACTTCCTCATTTTTTTTGAATTTTTAAAATAATTCCAAAAAATAAATCAAAAAATATTTGCAACATAAAATAAATTTAAATGTCCCTTTTTTAAAGAAAAATTCAAAGACAATTCTTTTATTAACACACAATTATTGAGACAAGAATATTTTTAAATAAATTCTAATATGTAATTATTTATAATTACATATACTTTTAATTTCCTTAAAAATTAAAATAATTCTTTATCATTTTCAGAATAAAAAAATAAATTGTCACAAAAAAAAAGAATAAAAAAGATGAGATAAATACTATAATTAAATTAGTATATTTTTTAATTTTTTGTATGTGTGGTTAAAAATATAAAAGAATATTATGTATAAAAATTAATAGAAAATTAAATAGAAAATAACGAAAAATTGGAAATGTGTGGGTAAATTAGAAACGGAAATAGATGAATAAAGGAAAAAATAATAATTAAATAAATAAATTTATGTATGTGAACAGCAGGGGTGTGCCGAAACAGATTTTAAAAAGCGAAAGACGAAAGGCGAAAAGGCGAAAGTCAATTTAAAAAGCGAAACACGAAAGACGAAAAGGCGAAAGTCATTTTAAAAAGCGAAAGACGAAAGGCGAAAGACGAAACACCAAAAAAGACGAAAATATGGCGAAAGACGAAAAGGCGAAACAACTGTAATGAGGAAAAATCTCTAGATATCGGTAAACCAAAGCTTTAGTTAATTACCTACTTTCAAATCTTCTATCAAATTCACCAAATCTTGCGATATCCTTCTTAACCGCTAAATTATGGATATCAGAGGATTTAGAGTGATTAAGGAGGATATCAGAGGACGTGTATGGAAAAATTCATATTTAAATTTTTATTTTTTCCTATCATTGGAAATCGTTGATTGTGAATATAGTTAAAAGATATAGCCCTAAATTTGGATCCGAACTTAACAATAATAAAATGGTTGCTAGTCGAAGTCTAACAACTTAACCACTCAACCATCAATTACTTTATTTAGTTAACATAAAATTATATATTTATCCCCACTCGTCCTTAGTTTTTCTCTCCTTTTCTTCTCCCAATTACCAACTTTTCCTCACATACCATCATTAGGGGTGTTTAATATTTTCGCCTTTCGCCCAAAAAAGCGAAAGACGAAAGGCGAAAAGGCGAAAGTCATTTTAAAAAGCGAAAGACGAATGGCGAAAGACGAAACACCAAAAAAGACGAAAATAAGGCGAAAGACGAAAGGCGAAAGACGAAACGGCACACCCCTGGTGAACAGTCCTTAATGGTAGAATGTTCTTTTTATAAATTAATCTCTTCTGTTTAAACATCTAAACTATTTTTGTAAAAAAATATTTTGAAAAATATAATGTTTTTATAAAACATTTAGATTTAAAAATACGTGGAAAAAATTTAATAATTGTTATAAATAAATTAATTTTTGTAGAAGATTTTGATTTTTAAATATTTATAAATATTCAGAAAAATAAATTAAAAACCTTAAAAATACTTAAACATACATCATAAATAGAAATTTAAAAAAAATATAAATGAAAATAATTTTTTATTCTAAAAATTGTTGAGAAAATTCCCACATCTCAAAACTTCTAAATTAAAATAGTTATATGTAAATATTGAATTTATATTTAATTAAAAAATAAATAAAAGTTTTTTATAGACATTAAAAATAAATTTTTTTTTATTTTCTTTTTACTCATTTCCCGTCTATCTATCCATCAATAGTAGAAATAAAAAATTAATTTAGAAATTAATTTAATGTTCTTAAAAGAACGGGCAATTTTTTTATAATTTTTTTTATTTAAAAGTAATTGTTTGGAAAGAAAACAATAATAATAATATTACAACGTCCTTAGGGAAATTTTAATAAAAATAAATTAAATTATATATTAATTTGTATTTTAAAATATATTTAAAATAAAAGGGTACTTTTAAAATTAATTAATAACTTTTGTCAAAAAATGTCTAATTTTTTATTGAAAGTTGATTATTTAAAAATATTTTTTTAATTATGAAAGTCAACAATGGTGAATATATGTAGGT
Source organism: Meloidogyne arenaria (assembly GCA_036172955.1). Taxonomy (NCBI): domain Eukaryota; kingdom Metazoa; phylum Nematoda; class Chromadorea; order Rhabditida; family Meloidogynidae; genus Meloidogyne; species Meloidogyne arenaria. The sequence continues at coordinate 5,443,139 of JARQAB010000010.1, forward strand.
GTGTAAAGGGTTAACAGGGAGGGAGGGGGGATAATAAAATTAAAATTTTTGAAAAAGAATGTTTGGATAGTATGGAATTATGTAAATAAATATATTATTGTTTTTACAAAAACTAAATTAAAAATTAATTATATAAATATTTATTAGAAAAATTTAATTTAATTATTCGTCACCATTTTTAAATTTTAATCTTTTTATTTAAAAAAATTAAAAATAAAAATTTTGTTTCCAATAAAAAAAACTTCAAATAAAAATATATAATTTTTACAAAAAAAATTCAATTAAAATTAAAAAAATAAATTCTTTTATTTTTGTTTAAATTTGAGGAAATTAAAAGAAAAAAGGGTAAACAATTGAATTTTGAAATTATTTTGAGAAAGAAATCCAAACAAGCGTTAAATTTTAAGTTGCGCATTAATTCTTGATTTTTTTCCTTAAAATAAAATAAAATAAATACCTAATCATCATTCTTTATTTTATCAAAATTTTAAAAAATAAAATAAATTTATTTAATAAAATAAAAATAAATATTTAAAAATTATAAAGAAAAAATGGTTGTTTTAATACAAAATTTTTAATAAATAAAATGTTAACATCAAAAAGTTTCGACTTATTTAAATATTTCATTTCGGCCAATTCGTTTTCGTTACACAAAATAAAACCTTAATTTTAAGGAAATTCCTTTTATATTTCTAAAAATATTTTCTGAACTTTTCCATGTTGTGAATTGTGAAAGAAAAAATATTTTTTGGAAAATTTTGGTGTTATTTTATTAAATCATTCATTGTAATTTCATTAAAAAATCTTTAAAAAATTGACAATTTTTGAAAAAAATATAATAAATTTTTAGAGAAATATTTAAAGTTAATATCTTGTATTTTATTTAAATTAAAATAATTTAATATTTTAATTTTTAAATAAAATTAATAATGAATTACATCAACACAATAATTAATTTAATATATTTATTAATAATTATTAGCAACGGAAATTTGTCAGATGGATATTGCTTTCAAGTGGTTAGAATTTAAATTAATTAAATTTAAAAAAAATAAAATTATTTTTTAAATTAAATAGACAAATGGAGTACCTAGTTACTCAGAAGGGCCAAATTGCTTTCAAATAAGTAATGGAGGTTATCGACCTAATAAATTTAGTCATTATGGAGGAAATAGCCAATTTGGTACTTTGCCTAAAGGAGCAGAAGGATTTTGGCAGAAATTTCCATTTTTTGGGCAGCAATTTGTTTATAGTGGATATAATGATGGAAAAGGTTGGGGAGGATCTACACAATGTAGTGCTTCTTGTATTGGAACAATGTGTTCACACAGTTGTAATTAAAAAGGAAAATAATTGAAGGAATTATAACGAAAAAGGGTTTCTAATTGAAATTATTTTTTTAAATTAAAAAAACAAATGTTTAAATTAAACATTTAAAAATATTTATAAAATAATTTTTAATATTTAAATAGGGCAGAGTAAATAAATATGAATAAATTTGAAAATATAAAATAACAAGTTGAACGTTATAGAGCAAGGCAGAAAATTTAAAAAAACATAAATTTAAAAATAATTTTAGTTCAATACGATCTTTGAAACGTGATGGGGGAAGGATAAAAAATATTTATAAATTAAAAAAATATTTTCAAGTTAATAATCTAAATTCATCAAAAAATCTTCATTTCCCCAATTAATCTCTCCATTTTTATTAAAAATGTTAGCTTCATTACTTTCTTCTGTTTTGGTTTTCTCTTCTTTTTCTTTAGCCTCGTTTTTTAATTTAGCATTTGACTTAAAATTAAAAAATAATTTTTTAGAATTTTTTTTTATATTAATTTAATACAAAGGAATTATTTTCCTTCAGATAATTAATCAGCAAATTTAGGTAATTTAATTAAAAAAACATACATATTTACTTAAATTATTCTTTTTTAAATTTCCATTCTCTTTCTCTTCGTTTTGTATTTTCTTTTGATTTTCTTTGTTTAAACGACCAGCAATTGGCTTAAATAAATTTTTAAATTTTAGAAAATAAAAGGAAAATATATATAGGTATACTTTCTACTATTTTCTTTTTAATTAATTAAAAAACAAACATTTATATAAGGATTCTTTTCAACAATTTCAAAAAATTCATTATACTCTTCAATTAAAGTTTCAATTACTTTTTTAATTTCTTTTAAATTAAAATAATTTAAAATTGAATTTGTCGATTCTCTAATCCATTCAACATACAAAACATCAATATTTCTAAAATACTTCAATAATTTCCCTTCATTACTTCTAAATTGTTTATCAATAGCCAAACAAAAGGCAAAAAGTCTAACAATAATACACAAAGCATTTTCTCCACTTCCTTTAATTTCTCCAATATTTTCACATTTTTTGTCAATTGATATTGCCAAATTTGTCATTTTGGATGGCCATGTTCCCTATTAATTTGTGATTTCAATTTAAATAACAAAAATAAATTTTTTAGTTAAAACATTTTAAACAAAAAAAACAAAACTCTAAAATAAATTTAAAAAATCTTTTCCAATAACTAACTAAAAACAAACTCCAGATAATAGCCAATCATTATATTTAAATAATTCCTCGACTGATTTTATATTTATTTTTTCATCAATTATTTCATGTTTTATCGAGTAAAAACTCCCAATTTTCTCAATTTGTAAAATTTTCTCATTTCCTTTTTTTCCTTTCCAACTCAACATTTTACTTAATTTTGAAATTAAATTTTTATTTAAAATGTTTTTTATCAAAATATCTCTCGATTCTAATTCTTTTCCCAAAAATACATCAACATAAAAGGGCATATTTGTTGTTGCTAAAGAACTTGAATCTGAAGAACCGTTTTTGTTCTATAAATTAATTTATTTATTAATTTTTGTATTTACACCAAATAAAATTTTTTAGTCATTTACTAACTAAAAATTATTACTATAATAAAGCCCTACCATCATCAGCATCTTCATTATTCTCCTTACTATAGCTATTTGGCGGTGGGATCGAACCAGTATTTAAACCAGAATCAGAAATGACACTACGCTGCCTCCAAATAGCTACTACATATACATGCTTTACACCGTTTATAACAATTCCCTCCTTAACAGGATTTTCAGTCAAGAAAACTTCTCTGTTCTTTTAATTAAAATTCTTTTTTTAATTTAAAATAACAAGAAGTCCTTTATTTTAATAAAAATTAAACCTTGTAAATTCTATTTTTAAATTCTTCTATAGCCTCAGGGCTTTTATCAGTAAATGCTTTAAACAACAATTTATCTATTAAATTTTCATAATATTGTTTGAGTGCTTTCTCCTCGTTTTTTTGTTTCTCAATTTTTATTTCTTCATCTTTTTGCTCCTCCAGATCTCCACCATCATTATCTTTTTTATTCTCCTTACTTTCCCCCTCTTTTCGTTCCATATATTTATTTTGATTCCAAACAAGATAATAATTTGTATAATGATGTATAGCATAAATATCCAACAAAATAAGTTTTGCTTCTTCAGCAAAGATTTGAACTTTTGTTGTTATATCTTTAATTTCAAAAGTTTTTTTTTGATTAATTTTGTTCAGACAATCGAGTAAAAGTTTCCATATTTTATTTCAATGTCAATTTAGGGGAAGTGTTTATTTATTTAGAAATATGGTAGTAAGTATTTTTTTTCTCATATTTTCTGGTTTTGGAAAATTTTTAATTAATTGATTACCTTTTTAAATTAAAAAAAATATTTAAATAACCTTTATTTATATTTTCAATTTTAAACGATTCAGAAAATTTTAATATTTTCTTTTTTTCTTCTTTTAAAGAATTTTTCTTTGCAAACTTGATAATATCCTTCGAATTATTTTTTGAGAAAGAATTTTTAAATTTTTTGAAATTATTTTTTGTATCTCTTAAAAATTTTCCATTAATTTTCTTCTTATTTTTTAAATTTTTATTTTGTTGATATTTTTTAATTAAATTGTTAAAAGCAAAAGAATTTATTTTATTTTTTAAAGAAATTTTTTTCTTTTTTCCTTTTTTTGAATTTTTTGTTAATTTTTTAGCAATTCTTCCATTCATAACTTTATGTAATAAATTAGAAGTAATATTATTCTGATTTCTATTTTTATCAGAATTTTTTTTAATTAAAATTTGTTTCACGTTAATATTTTTGTTGTCGTTGTCGTTGTTTGTTATTTTAACAAAACCTTCTTCTTTTTGCTTTTCATTTAATATTTTTTCTTTTTTGTTATATTGATGTTTTTCTAGTGGAGGATATGTATTTGGATTTATAAGAATTCTTGGAATTTCATCAACTCTTTTTCCTAATTCTCGTGTAATTGTTGAAATGATAAATAAATTAAATAATAAAGTAAATAATAATTTTGTCATTACTTTTAATTAAATAATTTTTGTAGTTTTTACATTTTCTTTTAAAAAATATTTTTATAAAGTTATTTATATATTTTTTAATTAAATTACAAACTTTTTTTTAATTTTTATACAATTCTTTCAAAATTCTTATCCTTTGACTACAATCATTAATGTGGATTTTACAGTTTTTTAAAACTTTTTATATAAAAATTGGCTCTTGAAATTACAAAATAACTTTAAATATTTTATTTTAATTTTATTTTATTTTAAATTTTAATTTGAAAAATAAAAAAAAAATTTATTTTAAATCAATAAATCGTAAAAAAATGAAGAATGGCGGATGGATGCCCTTTTGCCAACATATCCCCAACACGCGCAATATTTTAAATATACATCATGCCTTCATAATAAGTCTATTTCATGTGATTTAAGAAGAATCGATAGCTTTTAAAAATATTAATTTTTAAATTAAATAAACAAATAAAATATTTTTTTAAAAAATTTTTAAATAATTGTTAATTTGGAATTTAAATAAATATTTAATTTTTTTAAAAACAAATTCTCCATTCTGAAAAAAACTCAAAGTTTTTATTGTGGTTCTAATTTAAAATTAAATATATAATTTATAAAGCCAAAATTAGACGCACAAAAATATTTAATAAACTGAAGAGTTAAATTAAAAGTTGATTGGAACCAGAAATATATATTAACTTCGTTGAGTATAAAATTATCAAAACTTTAAAATATAAAACTAGATAAAAGTATAATAATTGTCGCTACTGAAATTGGTGGAAAAAATTATTTTAATGATTGGATATTTGGATTATTAAGAAATTACCGTATTTCCTTTATTTGAATGCCACCCTCTAATAGAATGCCACGAGGAAGAGGATCGAAAATAGAATGCCATGCCATTTTAATAGAGGAAATACGGTATATAAACAAACAGTTTTTTAAAAATTTCTCTTTTAAAATGTTTGTTATTGAATTTTTATCTTGTTTTAATTATAAATTTATTTGTAATTTAAAAAATGTAATTTGTATACACAGTGTAAATTTTTATGTTTTATATCAATAAAAAAAGTTAATAAGCTTTCAGGAAAATATAGAATCAAATTTTAATTCGGCCTTTAAAATATTTCTTAATAAAAATTCTCTTTATGATTGAAATTTTTAGTTAAAAAGTTATTTTTATTTTCAATTCAAAATATTAATTTTAAACTTTTTAATATTTTCTAATTTAAATAAAATTATAAAAAAATCCATAACTAAAGCTTTTATCAAAATTTTAAATGAAACACAACTTTAAAATATATTTTAACTCTTAAATTTTAGAAAATTTCAAACTTTTTTTTTTCAAATTACAAATTTATTTATTCCTCTACAAAATTTCTTTCTCTTCATTATTTTCCCAATTTTCTTTTGTTTATAATTAATTTTTCTTTGACTTTCCTTTTGTAGCAGCTTTAGCCTTTCCCCCACCCGCGGCATTTTTCTTAGATGTTGCTTTGCCTGTTGCTTTCTTTGTTGCTGCTGGTTTCTTTGCTCCAGTCTTCTTTTTTGGCGTGACCTTAGCTATTTTAACCTTTGGTTTAGCGATGGGGCTTTTAGCAGTTTTTGCATTGTTTGTTCCCTTTTTTGATTTTGCAGGAGCAGGTGCTTTATGCTTGTCAGCAACCTTCGGTTTAGCATTTTTCGGTTTAACCTCTTTTGGTTTAGAATCCTTTGGCTTAATTTCCTTTTGTTTACCTTCCTTTGTTTTAACCTCTTTTTGATTAGCACCTGTTTTTAGGGCTTGTGGTGCTTCTTCCACTTTTTTTGAAGGGGCATCTGACATTGGAGGAACAATTTTCTCGGCTCCATTAGTTGTTTGAGTGTTAATTGATGAATCTTGTTTAGGTTCTCCCCCATCATTCATATGCATAACAGGCATCACTTCTTTTCCTTCAGCCATCTCTCCATAATTGTCCATACGAGGCAATTCTTCGTATGTTTCAAGCGAATCAATGTCATCCATATTATCCATCTGGGAGTTAAGATAATCATTATCGTCATCAATATCATCTTCTTCGTCATCATAGTCCTCATCTTCCTCAGAATCATCATACTCTTCAGTTAAATCATCCATTCCTTCCTCACCTTGAGAGAGTACTTGATTGGACTTTTCCCCCACATTATTTTTCTTTTCAGCCATTGCTGACACATCATCAACTTCATCCATATTAGAGATGGTTCGAGCATTGTTGACCACAAAAGCGGCAAAAAGAGAAATTGAAAGGAGAAGAAAAGCTTTGAAATACATTTTCTCTCTTTTAGTTGTTTGTGAATATGATGGAAATGCCTTGATTGGATGCCGATTTTATAGCCAAAATTTCACGTCTAGGGCCGGATGTCTGGCTGACTTTCCGATTATTTCGAAAATCATTTCATTAGCCGCTTCCCTTTTAACTAAAGTGCTTTTTTAATTCTCGAGTAGTCGAGAAATTAATAAAAAAATATTTAAGGTGTTATAAAAATAATATTTAAATTAATTCTTGAAATTAATTTAAATGTAAATAAAATAATTTATTAAAACAAAAGTTTATTTTATTCATCTGAAACAAATAAAAATTAATTTGGCTTTTTATGCTGCCAAACAAAAAAATATTTTAAATGTTTTAGAATATCTACATATTTGTAAAATTTAACAAATAATCTAAACATCTGAAAGAAACTTTAAAATTAATAGTAAATTATTGTTTAAATTTGGTTTTGAATTCTGAAAATTAAAAAATTATTTTTAATTAAAATTTTTTATTTAAATCGAGATTTCATAAAAGAATTTTTCTCGTTTTGTTTATTTGAGAAATTCACGTGAAAAGATTTTTATTTAAAGGGCATCCTTTTGCGCAATATACAAATAAATTTTTAAAAAAAAATTTAAAAATATTTTCAAAAACAAATTTAAAGAAATTAAATTGCTTTAAGTTTAGAGTTTCTTACACAACTTTATAAAATTATGTCTTTAAATTATTAAGATTTAATAAAAAATAATTTATGAATATTGGAAACTATTCAAAAGTTTCAATTTCAACATATATATAAAATTATTAATTAAACAAAAATCAAAAGCTATAAATAATTAATTTATATTAAAAAGAATTTATTAATTGTTCTCCGCAATTTAATTTTGTCCGCAACTCTCTTCAATTCTCTCCGCTCAAGACATCCTTTTAAATCCCACCCACAAATATATTAATTCTCCCCTCCCTTTCTCCATCCTAATGAAATGTATAGCCATTTATTTAAAAAATTTTTTTAATTATCAATTTTTAATTTAAAATTTAATTTTTGAATAAAAAACTAAAGAAAATAAATAAAATTTTATTAAGACAATTTAATAATTCTTTCAATCCTGAAAGAAATTTAAAAGAAAACAAAAATAGGTTATAACATCGTTTAATAAAAGTGGCTAAAGTTTTGTACATATATTTATTTACGAGTTAAACAATTTTAATTTTTATTTGTTACAAAAGACAAATGCCGCCGTTTGTTCCTATTAAATTAACAGAATTATAAATAATTTATTACTGAAATTAGACTTTTCGAAATAAAAGAGAAAATTTTAAAAAATAATAATCCTCTTTTTAATTTAGAAATGAAGCGATATAAATTTTGTTTTTATATAACCATTTTTTTGTTTGCATTGTTTCGACTTGTTGAATCACCTCCAAGTCCTCCACACAAAAGTGATACACAAATTTCTGAACCTTCGTCCTCAACCACAAATAAAATTTCTGAAGGAATTTTTAACCCAAAAACATTAATGCGATCAAGTCGAATGTAAAAAATAAATATAATTTAAAAAACTATAAAGGAATAATATAATAATTATTTTATAAATTTTCAGCGTAAATGAAGGTTTAGCAGTATCAGACGACGATAAAACGAATAGCGAAAAGGATTCATGGGAAAATGAAAACATTTCTGGAGAAAGTAATTATTTAAGTGAGGATGATGACACAAATAGTGAGCATAATTATTTCAATTATTTCTCACCATTGGAGAAAGAAGATGAACAAGTTAAACCGAAAATTTCCTCAAACTTTAAATCTTCATTTAAAAGCAGAGTTACTGATGCGATTACTAATAATGCTAAGTAAAAACTAATTTTAAAATCCAAATTTTTTTTGTTTTAGAAAAATTCTTCCAAAGTCCTTTAATAGACATGAAAAAGACGAAAAACACAAGGAAATTAAAAAAAAGGAAATATTAGTCCATAATTTTAAAGAAAACGAGAATCGTAAAACTAACGGTAGACTTTCTCCTTTTTATAAACATATATTTATTTATTTATTAGATGATAAAATCGAGAAAAGTTATATTCTTACAAGTGAAGAAGCATTACAAATGATACAAGATATTTACAATATTGATTATTACAATCCAAATTATTCGGGTCAGAATTCACAAAACGAAGAAACTCCTGAGGATAATGAATTGAATACACAGGTAGTAATGAAGTAAAATTAAGGGAATCAAATATTCGATCAAATATCTAAATTTTGAAAAAAAGCCCAATTAGTGTACATATACCACAAGACTAAGTTGATTTTCAATTATTCACCAATCAAATTTCAATCCCAAATAATTTGAATATATTTGACTTAGCATCCTTTTGGTCATTTAAGGCTATATTTTCAGTAGTAAAATCGAATTCTAGCAGCTTTTAATATATATTTATATAATATTTTTAATTTTTAAAATTTTCTAGCTAGAAACAGATAAGCAATTTGATCTGAAAAAATTTTCCAATGAAAACTATGGCTTTTCATATGTAAAGAATAATAAATCATTTGAAATTAGATCAACTGTTGAACTTTTCAAAAATGATGAATGGAAAATTCAAAAAGTCTGTTTCTTCTTTTAATATTTAAAAAAACTTAATTAATTTGTAAATTAAATTAATTAATTAATTACTATTTTTAAGGAAGAAATTCCTGAATATATGCAAAATAACAAGCACAAGGAAGACAACGCTTGGAATCATAAAATGATCCACTTGGCAAAAGAAATTGATAGGAAATGTTCTATTGGAAAAGACACCCAACTTTGTATTCGTTTCCATCTTTTTGTTTTTTGCATTACATTAAACATGTTCATAACAATTAAAAAACAAAAAGGAGATGCAAATATTGCTACACATTATAAATGGTTTGAAAATTCAGCCAAAAAAATTTATGAAAAAAAGAAATATAATTATAACATCAAATTACTAGCTGGTGAATATTTTAAATATTTAAATGCTCACAATCAGCAGGAAAGCAAAAATTCTGGTGGCCTTGTCGAGGCCCACAAAAACAACTGAGCAAATCAATTTATGAACATTACATTTTTTCTCCTTTTTAAATCCTTTTACCCGCATCTATGTAATTTTTATTACCTATTCACCGTTGTTTTTATTTTAAAATTAATTTCTTATGATTATGACATGAAAATTTAACTCAATGAAAAAGAAAGTAACTATTAAATAGTTATTTAAGAAAATAACTATTATCCACTGATTTTCCAGGATCTGCCTACTTTAATATACATATGTATAGTAAGTAATACTACTATACAAAGGTGAACTTGGTAAGTAATCCTCGACTTCAGAATTTTTTAATTTTCAAAATTCATTCATCCTGTGATTTTTACTTTCCATGATTTGTAACACATTTTAACATTTAACACGTTTGTAACACACATAACAAGTTTGTATAAATTTTTTTGTATCAATTCTTTTAATTTTATATATAATTCCTTATGATTATTACTAGGGCTCGGATTTTTAGGTTATAACTTATTTTTTCTGCGAAATAGTTATGATAAATTGAGCTCAAATCCGTTGTTATTTCTTGAATATCTTACGTTTACGCGGACTTATTGTCACCTATTCAAACCTATTTTGGGGTTTTGAAACCTAAAATAGGTTGTAACCTATTTTGGAGTTTTTGTGTTCTTTGTCACCTATTTTGACTGTTTTTTGTAAAAATTCATTTTTTTAACTCAAATTTTCAGAATTTTTTGAAAAAATTTACAATTTTTTTTAAAATTTTGTCAATTTTTCTTATCATTCAAAAATTTTTTTCAATCTTTGGAAAAAATATTTTTCCAAAATTCAAAAAATTTTTCTTGATTAATATTTTCCAGTGAAAATTTTAAAAAATGGGAATTTTTTACTATTTTTATTATAACAATAAAATTTTCTGCGAAAAATAGAAAATATTCATCATTTTTACTTTTTTTACCCCATATGTAGACCTTTTTTTGCAACCTATTTTCCATTTTTGTCACCTATTTTCGAGTTTTTCACCTATTTTGGCATTTTTTACAACCTATTTAGGTACTTATTTTAAGGTTTTTACAACCTAAAAATCCGGGCCCTAATTATTACATGCAAATTTAACCTAACGAAATTATTAAAATATTATAACATTAACATATACATTACTTTTGTTTATATACATCAAATAACTTTTAAACTTTCTTTTTAATTTCAACTTTTATTTTTTATATTTACGCTTCCTATCCGATTAAGATATTGCTGTTTAGTCCAAAAACGCCTAAAAATAGCCGCTTGGTCTTCAACATTTTGATGTTGATTTAATGCCTCGTTGTTTGTTTTGAGATATTGATAACATTTATAGGCTCTGTTTACACGATTTAGATCGCCTATTTTTTTAAAAAGAATTCGACTTAAAAAATATTTTTTAGGTAATTTTCAACCCTGAGTAAAATCCATTGATTTCCCCATTAGTGCACTATATTCAGGTACTTTAGCAACAATAGTTGGCCTACCATTCTTACTTCCTTCAGTATTTTCATCTTTATTAAATGTAAATTTAAAATAAATATTTAATAAAAACAAACAATGCATAATAGAAAAATAATCATAACGTTCTCCGTAATTACTTAATCCCATTGAACTTAGTTTTTCAAAATCAGCATTTGCGCCTTTCAAATTATATTCAAAAATAAATTAAAATTTAAAACAAATACCATCAATTACATTTTCCCACATAATACGTACAAAACCGTCTCTATCTTCACGTTGATGTTCATGAATACTATTTAGTAAATTATAATTTATTTTATTTTAGTTTTTTGTAAAAATTAATCCAATAAAATTCCTCCAGAAAAATAATTTCTAAATACTCTAATTTAGGATAAATACTCTAATAAATCTAAATACTCTAATTTATCCAAAACAAAATTTGTTCAGCCCTTCTCCAAATATTTACTTATTTATTTGCTAAAAACATACAATCCTATAACATGCATAAATTCATGTATAATAGTTGCGTATTCAATACATTCATCAACTAAGGAAACTTGTTGCCGGCCTCCAACTCTTGAAAAATCAGCAAAACACCTAAAAAAATTTATTTTTAAAAATTAATTTCTAAAATCACTTTTACCCATCAATTTTTGCAATATCAACATAATCTACATCTGTGGAAGTTTTTGGCACAAATCTTTAAAGAAATAAATAAAATATTTCCCTTTTAAGTACCGTATACAGGTTTTTGCATTATAAGCTGAAATTGCTAATGCAAGAACGGCTCTTTGTTGGGGTGCTAAAAATATATAAGAATGATTTTTAAATTTATTTCATTAATATTTAATTAATTTTAAAATCCTATATTAAATTTCAGAAAATATTTACTATATGCTGTTGATAGAACATAAGGAATTCTTCCGTTTGGCCATTTGTCCGATTCTAATGCACTGACTGATCCGCGTCTTTGTCTCTAAAAATTAAAATATTCATTAATTTCCAAAGTTTGCCCTTCCCTTCCTTCCAAACTTTCAATTTACATATTTAAATTTATTTTTAAATCCATACTTGCTCACTTTATGAAATCGTTGATCATCAAATACCAATTTTGCATGTCTATTATTTCTAACAAAAGCTGCATTTATAAAATCCTCTTCAACAAGATGATTAGGTAATAAAGGTTTAGAATTTACTTGCAACAACATTGAGCAAATTGAAATAAAATTAATAAACAAAAAATAATTTTCTAATTTAAAAATAAAATATTTCATCGACAATTAACCCTAAAAAGTTTTAATTTTTAATTTTAGAAAATAAATTGTTTAATTAAAGAACAACAATAATTAGAAGAAATCTTCGAAATTTAAAAAGTTTTTAAGGCAATTATATCTATTTAAATTTGACATATTTTAAATCAAATATTTAATTTATGCAAAGAATCTCTTAAAGAAATTCTTTCACAGAAACCGACAAAAATTATCTCGAAAATAATCCACGATTAAGTTATACATATTTAATTTAAAATAATTTAAATTAATTCTGATTAATAAAAAAATAATGAACATAATTTTGAAAAAAAAAGAAAAAAAATCAACCAAAAAATTTCCGAGAGTGCTAAATAAAAAACCTTTTCTTTTGTGCCTTGAGCACGATCTGTCCCTTTCTTTTAGTCCACTCACTTACCCCCTTCCGTTTTCTCTCTTACAATAATTAAATATTTTTCCGGAATGCACAAATGTATGTACGTATATACTTAAAAACATTTATTTGCTCAGTCATTGTTATTGTTTCTTTTTTTTCTTTCAATTACTTCCTTGTTCCGTTTGTCCAATTGATTATTTCCGACAAAATTTTTTTTTGTTTTCGAGAATTTTTATTTGACCATAGCTAATTAAATAAAAAAAAATTTTTTTTCCCTTAATCCGAACAATTCTTTTGGCAAATATTTGTTAATTAAATATATGTGTGTGTACGTGTTTTTGACCTGTCTTTACAATAAAATCTCTCTTTTTTATTTCCGATTTATTTTTTTTATTTTAAATAATAAGTGTCGGTCATTCACTTAAGTATTGTCTTTTCTCTCTCTTGAGCTCTTTAACAAATAAAAAAATAATAATTGAACAATTAGTTTTTTAATTAATTCACGTAAAAATTTCATTTTTTGTTAAATTCTGGTATTTTAATTAAAGAAAACTTTAAGGTTTTTAAATAAAATATTATGAAAAATCGACAATAATTTTCTTATTCAAATTATTTTTAATAAAATATTTTAATTTTTCTCTTATTTTTCTTCAATTTAAATTGAATTACTACAAAAGTCCTAACTACTATTTGTGGATTCAAACCTGGATTTCTATATACAAATTGGAGAAATAACTTATTGTAAAACAACTTTATTTGAATTAATATGAAAAAAGAAAACAAAATTTTAATTTTAAATAGATTAACTAAATTATGTAATCAAATTTCAAGAAAATTAAATTTTATTTTGATACAATCAAACTTCGATTTTAAATACACTTTTTGGGTAACTAAAAAGACTTAGGTATCTAAAATTGAAAGTATCGCTTAACTACCCATCAAGTAGACAATTAAATTCAAATCAAATATCTAAAATCGAGGTGTATCTTATTTTAGTATATCTAAAATAAACTCCGTAGGATTTTGATTTAAATTTTGAAAAATTATTAAATAGTTGACCCTATCCCAAAAGAAGGGTCGAATCGTTTTTTTCATTACTTTTTATTACTTCATAAAAATGGTCAATTTTCCTTAAAGTTGATGTATGTTGATTTTTGCCTTAAGGAAGAATGGAGGACAGATAATGAAAGAAATACACGTAAGGACAGACAAAACAACGACGGACACACACAGACAAAACACGGACTGACGCGGACTTAATGAATTTATAAAAATTTGACAATTGTCTTTTTTAACTGTCTTATTTTAATTCGTTTTTTGTATAAGCTATCATCTCCATAAGTGATCCCCTGTAAATCCAGGAGTTTTTATTTTATTGTTTCACATTTATTTGTGTTCGATAAATAAAAACTAACAAACATTTTTAAAAAGATAAAAAAATTAAATTCTTTTGAGTTTCGTGTCATCAATGTATAGTAAAAAACACTAAATAATAATGTTAATTTTTATAAATTTTAATTTTAAACATGTACATAAATAAATAAATATCATCAACATTAAATATAACCAAAATCACATAAATATAAGAAAAGCCGGTTAAGGTCGGAGCTTCTATCTTTTTTCGTCGTCGACAGCCCGAGCACTCTCCTCCGTCATCCTCCTACCAAAAACCCCTTTTTTCATTCTATACATTCTTCCTCTCTTAATCTCAACTAAAAATTTTCGCAAATGCTGCTGCTTTGTTGGAGGAAAGGAAAAATGTCGAAATGGACGGAATGTTGTGTGTATGTTGGGGAGAGATCGACCGCCCGCGTCGTCAACGTCCCGAACATTATCGATTTTCGCAAACTCAACATCACTGAGAGAAAAGCCAGAGTAGTAGTATTAAATGTCCGACCACCAACCCGACTTTCATTTTACTCTACTAATACTACTTACTGTTTTCCTTCTCTACATTCGTAAATTTTTCTTTTTTTCATAGACACGACAAACATAAATATATTAGAAATAATTTTCTTATTCACAAGTTAAATTCACATTCAAACACCGGAATTTTATCTTAACTTAGACTGGATATTAGAAAAACCTCTCTCATTTTAGACTAAATTACAAAAAAATTTTCATAATTACTATTTTTGTTTTTTTATTTTTAAGTTTTTTTAAATGAGTAAAGTACTATTCGAAACTTTTTGCTGTACCAAGGGCATCCTGCCGTTCCGATTTCCGCAAATAAAAAATTAAAATTTCCTCGGGAATTCCCTTTTCCGTTTCAGAAAATTATACATAGTTATAGATTTCTCAACTTAGGAAATTTCCATTAGGAAACTTTCATTCCATAAATTTGAAAATAGTTTCAGTACATATTTTGCCATTCAATTTGAATTTTGGCAATTTATCTATTTTTTAATTTTTGCATTTTATGTACTGTATATATCTGATGAGTAAATTTTGTGATAGAATTTATAAAAGTTTTAGTAATTTAATTTTTGAATATATTTTTGTAGTAATATTAAAATATTTTTTATTAAAATAATGGAAAATTATTATTGTCGTGAATTTATGTCTTCTTCTCAAACGGCGGCTAAATTAGTTTTTAATATTGGAAATTGGTAATTTTTTAAATATAAATTAATTTGTGCATATTTTTGGAATTATTTTTATTTTCCTTTAATTTTAGTGTGGACACAAGTCGTGTTCTTCGTACTAGACCTAACCGTCCTCTCGATTCTAACGGGCGAGAAGCTTTTGTTTATATTATGGATGGATCAGCAGCACATAGCATTAAAGATTTAACAATTGACGATTTAACTCCTTGGAATTGTGGGGCTTTCTCAAAAATTAAAAAGAAAATTTTTTTTAATTATTTTTAGCTAAAAAATGTAAATCATCAACGCGTTTTAGTTCTGTTCATTTTGACAATGATAGAAATACTCTTGTCTTTAACCGTTATATTATTTCTGATGCAACAAGTATTTTATGCAAACCACAGTGCCTTTTTGGTGATTTTATTTAAATTAAAAATTATTTTACAAATAATTTTGTAGCCTGTTATTATTGTAAACATCCAGTTTTTGATCTTGTTAAAAAGATTTTTTATGCTTGTGATGGAAATAGAGATCAATGTCTTCCTGGTGGGTTTTGAAAAATGCTTTTATTTATTCTAACAATGTCCCCTCCCCTCCTTTCCCAGTTGGTATTACTTTAGAAAAAACGGTTCTTTATTTAACTGATTTTTCTTCACAGCCATAAGTGTATGGGTGATTTAGAAACCATTTCTCTTACATCCTACAATTAAACGGACTTTTTTGAGTTTTCTTTCAGACTTTTCTCTAAAATATTTCCTTTATTTTCAGGAACTTTTGTAATCTTTGCTTACGAGTTTAATAAAGCTGAACGTATTTATCGAACACTTCGAAGCTATCCATCTCCAAAAATTGGTCCAAATACGAGTGATTCAAAAAGTATTTCTCTCGGAAATGGTGCTTCTAACTTTGCTGCCAGTTCTTTTATTCCTCAACAACAATTACCTTCAATTAAACCTCAAAATTCGCCTATTAATGTACTGACTTCTTTTTTAATTTTTAAAAAATTATTTTCAGAATTCATTTCAACGTCATTTTCTTGAATCAAGTGCTCCACTTAAATTGGAAGATTTAACTGATTGGGCATCAGAATTAAATACAGATCCAAATAATACTTACAATTTGGATAGTGTTCTTGCAGGGCAGGCAGATTTAGCACATACATCCTCTACTTCAACGACTTGTTTAGAAGAAATACTTCAGTCATGCTCTGAGGTGTTTTTAAAAATTAAAAAAAAATATTTTTTTAATTTTTCTAGCAAGTAAAAAATCAGCAAAAAATTCAAAGAAATGGAAGTTCTTTGAGTAATAATGAGGATGTTTTGATTGATTCTCCTTCATTTCTAACATCTACTAATGATGACCATAATATTGCTAGAAAGAAAAGAAAAATTACTTTTCAACCAATAAGTTTAGAAAATCATCAAATGCCTGCAATTCTTGAAAGAGAAGTAAATCAAAGATTGTTTTTAGGTGAAAGAAATGGTGTTAATTTTGATAGTCCATCTTCTTTACTAGCAGGAGATCGTTCAATGTAGAAAATATATTCTTTTAAATAATTTTAATTCTCAATTTTTGTTTAGTAGTCCATCTTCTCCTCAAAGTGTTTCAGTTATTGCCGATGGAGATGGAGGAGAACCAATTCCAACAATTGATAAAACTTTAATACAACACTCTAATTATTTATTTACTTGTGAAGCTTTATTAGAGAATTTTCGAAAGAATTGTCTTTGTAATGGACGTAAATTAAATGAACAATTTGATTCTATTGATGAAAACTTTTTAAATATTTCTTATGAAGGAGATGAAAAAATTAAAGAGGAAAACAGATTAAACGCAATACAAAAGGCTACAGAACAAATTGACGGTTTTGGTGGATGCTTAATTGTTAGTTAATTTTTAAAATTAAAAAAAAAAGATTTTTTTAATCCGCACAAATCTTTATCATGATATTTTTTTATCATTATTTGGATTAATTTCTTAATGACTTTACATACTTTCCATTTATCTTTCTAACCTTAACGAAACTTTAGACATTAACCTACTTAATTTGTTTATTGTTCTCCTTCACATTCAGATCGACAAAAACTTTCAAATCGAAGTAGAAGGCAACACAACATCTATTACCCCAATCTGGTTTCGAAATTCGACTTTTATCGATAGAAAATCAAAACAGCCAGTTCTTCATCCTGTGACAGTCTACCTAAATATGAAAAATATGTCAGAAGAGGACAGTCGTAGAGATATTTTGATTGAATTATCAAAACGTTTAGAAGAAGATAAGGCAATTAATGGAAATATTTGTCGGTATGTTCTTAATTTTTTTAACAAAAAAATCTTTTTTTAAATTTCAGTTCAGTATTTATTTGTTCAACAATTAATTCAGAAAATAACCAATTAGAATTACTCGATTCCTCAACTTTATTTGCCTCTCCAAGTATTAAATTAATATCTCTTCAACAATGCAAAGACTGGCTTCGATTAAAATTTTTAAATTTATATTTTGGAAATAATCATTTAAATGAAGAAAAAGAATGGAATGAAGAAATGGAAGAAAATTTTAATCAAATTGAATCTCAACTTTTTGATGACAAAAATGGAATTTTAGAGACTTTGTGTTTTGAACAATTTATTAATCGTTTACGGAATTGTGAACGTTGTTGGCCTTATACTTTTAGATCTTGGTTTAAAGAAAATAAATTTCACAGAAATTTTTACAAAAATTTGTAGGTTTCGAGAAAAAAGTGGTTGGATATTTGAACATTGCTCTCTCGCCTCTCGTATCAAAGCTGGTTTTAATCTCGAAAATAATTTAGAAGAATTGGACATTTCTTTGGAGCCTTTACGTGAAACAATGTCTACTAGCCTTGCAGCTGCTCTACAAGGAGGAGCAAATGGGCAATTCGAAATGGAAACTGCAACAGAGGCTTTAGAATTAATTTGTACTGGTCTGTGTGAATTTTTTCACAAAAAAATTTAATAAAAATTATTTTTGTAGAATATCTCCGAAAATCATTAAATACTCTTTTGGAGCCGTTAAATGATGAACAATCATCCTCTGAATTTATTTTAGCTAAACCGAATATTTGGATAGGGCAAGAGAAATGGGAAAAACTTTCAGCAAAAGGTGGAAAACTTTTTTATATTATTAGGAATTTTAATTTTTTTGTTTCAGAAAGAGGGGAATTACTTTCGCCTTTGGGGCTTTCTTCACTTTTAAATGTTACTGATTCACTTGATCCGTCACTCTTTTGGGGTACAAAATTTTTTTATTAAAAAATTATTTGAATGTCCTCAACCTTCTACTTACAACTCTTAGGAATGACTTTCAATTAGAAGGATATTGGAAATATACATATGTATTATCTCATTCCTTAGGAACTGGATTTAAACTAAAAACTTAAAATTTAAAGAAGGAAAAATAATTAATTTCTCTAAATAAATTAAATTTCTTTAAATAAGCTTCTCTTTTCTAAATATCAAAATTAATTCAAATAATTTAAATTTTAAGGTATAAATCGGAAACAAAGAAAAGAATTAATTTCCCGTGCAAATCCACTTTCTGTTTTGGAAATTGATGGAATTAAAAAACAACAATTAAATGATATTTCTTTAAATAAGAATCAAGAAATTATTTCTACTTTTGTAGTTACAGATGGAATAAGAAGAATAGCTAATTACGTAGAGGCTATAGAAGGGACAAATAATGGCAGTCTTTATTGTCAATGCTTAGGAGGTTTTAAATAAATTTTTATCCTTTCCTAAAATAAATCGTTTTAGGTCCTTTGTGTGAACATATTTTAGCTGTAGCACTTAAACATGCTTCTTTTGCCAAAAAAGTTCCGAAATTGTTAAGCAAGAATCAATCACTTAATAAATTAACAGATATAGATACACCTCCTTCACTTGTGCCTGGTCTTCAATTGGAAAGGTAAAAAATAAAATTAATATAATTTAATAATAAATTAATTTCTAGCACACAATCAGTTGAAATAATTTGTTGTTCTTCATCAAATGAGTCAACACAATAATTTATTTATTACAAAGAATTAATGAAAGATGTTTATAAAAAATAATTTGCATTTAATATTATATTATTTTAATTTATTATTGCCACTTGAATTTTTGTAATATAATATTTTCGTAACTACAATAAATTATTGGAATGAAAAGTTATATTTTAGTAAATTTATTCGAGTTTTGAAATTTGAAAGTGCAGAAGGGTATTTGGAGGAGGGTAATTGTTGTTTCAATATATCGTTAAGGAGAGGGGGATAATTAAAGGGACAATTATCCGAACATATACAGTATGTATTTTGCAATATTGAATTTTAAAATAATTTGAAAAAAGCAGAAATGATGAATAAGTTGAAAGTAACCATTAGTTTTTGTTTAACAACAATCTCGCAAAGTCCTTGAAATTATTAGAGTTTCGGTTGGTCTTGCAATATTTTCAAAATTTTCGCCTGCGGCAGCAGAAAAGGAAGAAATTTTGCGGCGCTGAAAAAGGAAGAAATATGTCTCCTTGGTTCACCAAAATTCCAAAATTTTTGCCTGCGGCGCTGTAAAAGGAAGTTGAATGATATATTGAAGGATTTAGATCGATTAAGGGGGATTTTGAATAAATGAGGATTTTGTTACAATTTGGGTAAAAAGTAATTTGCTAAAATGAAATATGAATGTAATTTTTGATTGTTTTAAATTCAGTAGTCTGAATCAAATTTAAAACCAAATATTTCTAGATTATATTAATTGTATTTTTATTTAATATCATCTTTGCTTAGATTACGAATTCTCTAGACTAGTTATTAAGGAAATAAAAGTGCATTTAATCAAATGATGAAAGAGATAAAATGGTGAAATTATTTTAAAATAATTGTCGGAAAAACAGACATGCCAAACAAAAATTTTGGCTATAAAATCGGCATTCAATCAAGGCATTTCCATCATATTCACAAACAACCAAAAGAGAGAAAATGTATTTCAAAGCCTTTCTTATCCTTTTAATTTTTCTTTTTGCCGCTTTTGTGGTCAACAATGCTCGAACCATTTCTAATATGGATGAAGTTGGTGATGTGTCAGCAACAATGGCTGAAAAGATAAATAATGTGAGGGAAAAGTCCAATCAAGTACTCCCTCAAGGTGAGGAAGGAATGGATGATTTAACTGAAAAGTACGATGATTCAGATGATTCTGACGAAGATGAGGACTATGATGACGAGGAAGATGATATTGATGAGGATAATGATGCGAATAATTATGATTATCTTAACTCACGAATCGATCATATGGATGACATTGATTCGTTTGAAACATACGAAGAATTGCCTCATATGGACAATTATGGAAAGATGAATGAAGCAAAGCAAATGATACCTGTTATGCATATGAATGCTGTTGAAAACGAACACTATAAACAACTTCCATCAATCGCCACTCAACCCATTATTGAAGCTAATCCGATTATGCCTCCGATGCCAGTTGTCCAACCACAAAAAATGGAACAAGCACCAGAAGCCATGAAAAAAGAAGCTACACCACAGGCATCACAACCATCTTCACCAAAGGCTGCAACGCCAAAGGCTAAGACTTCAAAGCCAAAAACAGAATTAAAAAAACCGTCCGCTAAAAAAGTCCAGGCAAAAAAAGGAGCTGCTAAAGTGGCTAAGAAGGATACGAAAAAGCCAAAAGATGTGAAAAAGTCCAAGGATGCAAAGGCTAAAACGGCGAAAGGTAAAGTACCGGAGCCAAAGGGTAAAGCTGCAAAAGGTAAACCTGCAAAACCAGCAAAAGGCAAACCAATGAAGGGTAAACCAGCAAAAGCAACTAAAGCAGGGCCAAAGAAACAGCCAGCAAAGAAAGGAAAGAAATCTGCCAGTAAAAAGGTGACGACAAAAGGAGGAAAGAAGCATTAAAGGAAGAAAAATAAAGTAAATTTGTAAAAAATACACATGCATTTGAAAAAATGAGCTGAATTTTATATATAATTATTAGTTTTTTACAATCTATCAC
The DNA here is from genome assembly GCA_036172955.1 of Meloidogyne arenaria. Lineage (NCBI taxonomy): Eukaryota > Metazoa > Nematoda > Chromadorea > Rhabditida > Meloidogynidae > Meloidogyne > Meloidogyne arenaria. The sequence continues at coordinate 5,464,537 of JARQAB010000010.1, forward strand.
ATACATTTAATGCTACATTTGTAAATTCTTTAAAATATTATTAATTTCAAAATTATTTAAACAAATAAAATAGTAAATATGTAGTTCATCACTAAATTAAAAATTTTAAAGTTTTTTCAATTCTAAGATATTAAAAAAATAAATTTACAAATTTAAATCAAAATCAAAGTTTAAAAATTTTAGGTTTGAAAAAAGAATTGTCTAAATTATATTTTCCAAACATGGATTCGAACCAAGCTCCACAAAATATCAAAATGAGAGAAGCCTGACTTGCAACCCACTCAACCACCGATCACTTAAAGTAAATGTAAAAGAAAGTAAATATAATTTCTTTCCCATTTCCTTTGAAAATTTCATGACAAAGTACGTACCATTTCGGTCGCGTCGTTTTTGCCCGCGCCGTTTTGGGCTGTAACTCCCGCCGTGAGCGCCTTAATGCAGAAACTTACGGCTAAACAATTAATTGAACAATCGAACTTTAAAATATTATTACTTGACCAAGACAATCAAAACGTTATTTTTTGATTTTTATAGTTTAAATGTGGTAGGAAGAGTTTATTTCAACCTTTTTTTTCTTTTAAATCGCCCTCTTTTTGCCTTTGCATCTCATTTTATTTTTTAACGAATTTTTCCATTCGGTTTATAATCTCACCAATTTTCTTTTAGATTTTTTTTCTAAAAATACATATAACAATTATGGGTAACGTCCAAACATCATCAATTGCAAATCAATTACTTCCTTTCGAATCATATATTTCAGATGTACCTAAACTTAAATTTGTTGAAAGGTTTTTAATTTTTTCTTTCTAACTAAATTTTTTTTAAATTTTAGCCTGGGATCGACTCGTTTTATGAAAGTTGCAAGAGTAGAACATGCAAAAGGTCCTATAGTCGTTAAAGTTTTTGTTTTCTCTGACCAGTTTTGTCATGTTGAGTTTTATCGTGACCAACTACAACAAATTGGACGAAGACTTTTATCACATCCAAATTGTGCTCCATTTAGCCATATTTATGTAAATATTTGATTTTTTTTTAATTTTTGGAATTTTTAAAAGTTTATTTTTTCTAATTTAGTTAACAGCCCGGTCTGCTATTCTTTGTCGTCCTTTTTCTAAATTTACACTTTATGACCGGTTGAGTACTCGCCCTTTTCTTTCTACTATTGAGAAACGTTGGATAGCCTTTCAATTGCTCAAAGCATTTGCCCAACTTCGAATTGCTATGATTAGACATGGAGATATTAAATCCCAAAATGTTCTTGTTTCTTCTTCACTTTGGATTAAAATTACTGATTTTGCTCCTTTTAAACCGGCTTTTTTGCCTTATGTAAATATTTTTTATTTTTTCTTATATTTTAATCCTCTGTTTAGAATAATCCATCGGATTTTACATTCTTTTTTGATACAAGTAGACGACGTTTTTGTTATTTGGCGCCGGAGCGTTTTAAAGACAACGATGAGCTTTTAATGGAAGCCAATCGAAATTATGGCAACAATGAATTTATTAATTTCTATGAAGGTTTTTTAAATTTCTTTTAATATTGTTCCCTTTTTAGATTTGAACTTTTACTACTTTTTTGTATTAAAAATTAAAAAAAAACTTTTTATCATGTCTCAAAATTTTTCCGTTTTGCTCCAACCTTTTCGCATTTATAATTTCTTATTTTTCATTTAATTTCTAATTAAAGGTCTAACTGAAGCTATGGATATTTTTGCGCTAGGCTGTTTATTTGTCGAATTATTTACTGATGGTCGTCAGGTTGCATTTAATCTACCACAGGCAATTGATTATAAACTTATGAATGATGAAAGTGCAGAGATTTATTTGAAAAGATTGCTTTCACATATTTCTGAACAAGAATTTGTTCCTTTAATTAAAATAATGTTAGATAGAAATCCAAAAAGAAGAAGAGAAGAATTTCTTAAGGTTTTTTAAATTTGAAATTTTATTTATTTTTTTAATTTTAAAAAAGCTCTCGCCATGTTCTTCATATAATTTATTTCCTCCCATATTTGAAAAATATTTGTATAATTATTTTAAAGAACTTCAAGAGCAACCAACTCCCGATGCGTTAATTACAAAGTTTTTCTAAAGTTTTTAATTTAAAATAAGAAAAATATCAGGCTTTATGTTGAGCGAGACAATTTTATTTCAATGATTCGTGATCTCGATTGTTCCTCAGTTTCTGTGTTATTTATTAATTATGTTTGCGTTTCTCTACGCAGTTGTCAATCATTAACATCGAAAATGGTTTGATTTAAAAATTATTATCAATTTAAGATTACTCTTCTTTCTAGGATGCCATTTCACTTTTACATCAATTATCTAAAATTTGCACTCCTGTATTAGTTTTTGAGCGTATTATTCTTTATCTGGCAAATTCCTTAACTGATTACTTTGCATTGGTTCGGGCAGAAGCTTTATTAGTTTTGGGAGAAATACTTTGTTCTGTTGAAACAATTCCGCCAGAAGAATGTCGATTGCTTGACTTTATTTTTCCGAAATTTGTTTGTTAATTCTCATTGAATATATTTATGTTAACTTTCTAGAAACTTTTATTAAATGATCCTTCAAATCTTGTTAAAATTGCTCTTGCAAGCAATTTAGGCAAATTCGCTCAACTTGCTAAAAGGTTATTTTTTGATTTTATATATTTTATTCCAACATATTTTAGATTTTTTGAATTAAATGCAGCTCGCCTTCGAAGTGACTCACCTGAGCAACAATCTCAAAAAGATTCGAATATCTCCCAACTGGATCCAAAAGCTGCTTTTGTTTCCCCTCCATTAGACATGGGAAAGAGTAGCACAAGACTGGAAGTTTTCTTAAGTAATGAAAAACAACATTTGATTGAGACCGAGTATAAATCATCTCAGGTTTTTTTAATATTTGTAAAATATAGACCAAAGTGTAAAGGGATTCAATTATTAATGAGTTGAAAACGGTTTGGTCTTTGAATTTATTTTTTTTTCATTTGAAGCTTAATGACAATTTATTGACTAATACATAAATTCAAATTCTGTATGACACTTATTCAGCTTGTCATTTCCCCCGGCCTATACAAATTAACAAAATTATTAGGACGCCATTACTGAACTGTTTGTAACACTTTGTGGTTCAGAAAATGAAGTTCGCAGATGTATTTTTGAAGCAAGAAATTTGGATTTACTTTGTCAATTCTTTGGAAGTTCAAGAATTGTTGATGTCTTGTTGCATATGATCTCGTTTGTTTTCTTGTTTAGATTTTTTATTAAATTTTAGATTATTAAATGACAAGAATGATTGGCGTATTCGTTCGGCATTTTATGAGGCTTGCCCAATTCTAGCCAAACATCTGGGACAAAATAGAACGAGCAAATTAAAGCCATTTCTTTTGTCAGGACTGCAGGACAGTGAAGAGTTTGTTGTTATCGAAGCATTTCGTTGTATTTATTTGCTATTGTCCCAACAGTTATTATCATCTTCTGTAATTTTCAATATTCTCCCAGATGTTGTTCCATTCCTAATACATCCCGTCAGTTTTTTTAAATTAATTTTTAAAAATAAATTCAGAACAAATGGTTAAGAGTTATTGCAGTAAATATTTTGACCGTTCTAGAATCTTCATTTTCTATTGCCGATATTTATTGCAAATTAGTACCACTTCTTCAACCATTTCTTAAAGAACAATTAATTCGATTGAATTGCTTTGATTTAATTTATGAAACCTTGGAACAACCAATTTCACGACAAATTTGGGATTTACTTTTAAGTGAGTCTTTTTAATTGGTTAAACTAAATGTGGAATTTTTTAAAGAAGAACATCATTCATTTGAATTAATTTCTGCCATTGAGGAACGTAAAACTGTTGAAAAACTTGGTGGTGGTAATGACTCATATTTTTCTTCACTTGGGTCATTGTCGGCAAATATTAAGAATAATCGTTATAAAATAGATTCATTAATGCGTAAAATAAAAAATACGGGAAGTACAGATGAAAGATTGGATATTAAGCTTATTGCCTTTAAACATTTATTTGGTCGGATAGAAAAATCAAAAAGGTAAATATCTTTTATTATTTAAAAATTTTACGAAATTTAAGAAGAGATCGCATTGAAAAATATTTGGATTTATCTAGAATAAATTTAAATGAAATTGAAAAAGTTCATCGAAAAGTTTTTGATTTGGAAAGAGGTGTACATAGGAAAGGACGTGAATTAACTGTAAATCTCAATAATTAGCATTTTTTATTTTTATATTTTAGTCAAGTCATTTCTTTGTTGATCAATTTGGTGCACAACATGTTATGCTTAACACATCTGAATTGATTGAACCTGCAAATGTAGTTGATTTAAATGATGCAAATCATTCAGCATTGAACCAACGGGTATTGGGTAAGCTTATTTTTATTTTATACATAAAGGTATATTTTGCTCTTCAGATGAATCCTCTGAACGAATTTTACTTGAAGAAACTCTACGCCATAAACAAGAACGTTATTCTGACCAAAAAAGAATTACAACTAAAGTTAGTGAATCAAATTCTGAAATAGCCGAAAGAATAGCTGCTGCAGCTATCGAAGCGGGTACTAGTAGTGAAGATGATAAAGTAATTTCATCTAAGGATGGTAAATCCTTTTCTTATTTGATCTTATTTGGCAATTTTTTAGACTTAAATTCTCGACAAAGGATACTTCGCAGCACAAGACGTCTAAATATTCGAATGCTTGCTCATCTACATGAACATTCAGGAAAAATAACTAGGTTTTTTTATGATTTATTAGAACAAAATACTTAAAAATTATGTATTTGATTAGGCTTGCAAGCCATTCAGCACATGATTATATTGCAAGTGCTAGTGTTGATAAATCTGTTAAAATTTGGTCGTCTTCCCTTTTACAAAATCAATCACAACCTGCTTCGATGTCTTTGGACACTTTTCGATATTGTAATTATATTATTTCTTTAAAATTCAAGAAAACTTTTTAAGCACACCCAATTAATTCATGTAGTTTTATGGGTGATCGTGGTAATCATCTCGTAATGGCGTGTGCTGATGCCTCTCTTCAATTATTCGACATTGAACGTAAACATTTAATAAAATCAGTTCAATTGAATAGACAACAAGAAGGTCCAATCACTGATTTGTATTCTTTTGAACATCTAATTTATGCGTTGACGCATCATAGTAGTGTTTTTTGTTATGATTTGAGGTAAAAGAATATCACAATACAGTTTTTAGATTTACCTGTTGTAGGGTTGCACCAAAGAAAGGACGAAATGCGATTGATCTCTCCTCTGTTTGGCAACATAGAGTTAAGAATAGGTTTAATTATTTTTATTTTCTATCGATGAATGCTCCTTCGTAGTTACGGTTTAATTACTTCATTTTGCATTGACTCTTCAAATCAACAATGGATGCTACTTACTGCTAGTTCGGCCACGACCAAAAATATGCTTTTGTGGGATTTAAGGTTAACTTGAAAATATAATTTTAGAAAATATCCATTTATTTTAGATTTGCAGGATTAGAAGTAGCAACATGGTCTCATCCTTCAGATAGAATAATTCCATTACGTAGTTGGTGAGTATCCACATTTAACCAGTTATAATATTTTATTTTCGAGGCATCTTTCAAATCATCGTGTTATAACAAATTGCACACGGGAGTCTGAATTGTCACTTTGGGATATTTCTTCACAAAGCAGATCTGACGTTCTTTGGCCAAGCGTTGAAACACTTTTTGCTGAAGTTCTGTCAGTAGAGATGTGCGAGACTTTTGTTTTGAAGCTTATTGTTAGGATTTTCTTAGGTTTCGGTCTTGGTGTTATGACTTGGTATCGACTTTCGGTTCAAAATCTTGTAAAATTTTTATCTGGAATCTTCTACTGTCTTCTTACATTAGCCTTTTGGAGTGCAGTTTTGAGTTTTGGAAAATTTTCGGTCGCGCACGTCTCTGTTTAAATCTGTAAACAAAAAATTTTATACTTTCTCAGCGTTTTTCTCTTTTTCTTGACTTGTACTAAATGATTTTCTTGCCTTTTATTATAAAAATTTATTTTGTGTATAAAATGATATTTTTGAATGTTATAAATAGATATCGACTAATAGCCGTCGTTTAATTAATAATAAAATTTGCAAGAGTCATCCTTATTTTTTAATAATTTAGTAAGATACCCTTAATTTGAATGGCAGTTCAGGCAAATGTGCAAACGCAGCCGTCTTCTTCTACTTCTACTGTTTCCACTTCTAAAGAGAAGCAATTTCATTCTGTAGAGGAATACCGGAAAGCTCTTGAAAATTTTGAAGCTCCGAATGTGGTAGGTGATTCTTAATAAAATGTAATTAAGTTATTTGATTTTTAGGGTGGAGAAATTAATTCCACAGCATCTGAAGAGATTAGTCGCTCCAAGAACCCACTCATCGATGAATTTTTCGAACTTATTGCCAACACTGGCCGACCTCATTTTCCTTGGGAATTAATTCAAAAAGCATTTATATGGAAATTACAGGTGTTTTTTAAAAATATTTTGGAAAGAATTTCTTTTAAAGGCTGTTATGGATGGAATGCATATAATTGAGGCTGGACAGCAAAAAGATGATCATAAGAAGGAAGAATTGATTAATGATAAAGAAATTGGTGATCTAAAGCATTTTATCATGGAAAAAGCTAAAGAGTTTGATGGCACGCCGTTTACTATACAAAGGTAAAAATTAAATTTAATAAACTATTTAAATAAATTCAGATTATGTGAGCTTTTAATTGAACCAAATAAGCACTACAATCGAACGGGTGTGTTTTTGCGGGCGTTGGAAAAGAATATTAATGTGGTATGTTTATGAAAATTTTAGAGGCATTATCTTAAACGAAAAATTTGAATTTATTGAAAGTTTTTGAAACAGAACAAAAATAAAAATTTCAACGTTTTAATCTCTGAAAAATAAAAAAAATTATTTAATTTTATTAAGATGACTACAATTACAGAAGACGGTTTAAGGATTACTGGTTCGTTGATAAGATTATTAAATAGATTAGTATTTTACTTCAAATAAACAAGCAATTTTGTTTAGGAGCAGAAGATGAAACAGCAATGGGTATGGAAGATGATGTTTCAGTACCTGTTGAATGTAATTTCATTGTTAGTGTAAGTTTTTATATTTGTTGCAGGAAAGATTTTAACAATAAGATAACTAAAAAGAGAAAAAGATACTTGTGTATTTTCTATACGAACATTTATGCTACGCATATTTATTGTCCGTATCAGCACAAAAGAACCTTTTGTTCGGTCATACTACTAACAACAGGATGGGTATTTCCATACAGATAAGGGGACTAGTTCCTTAACAAGAACTATATTTTAATATTTCTATGCGTAGGGAAATACATAAGTACCGTGAAGGATTTTCAGGTTGATGAAATAGATGAACCATTAACAAAAAAGATAGCAAAACAATCTCAAAATGGCACAAAAGTAGAAAGTGGTACTACAATAAATAAACCTATTTCAACTAATATAGTTCAAAATCAAAATAATGGAGAAGATGAAGAACAGTCTTCAATTGTTGGAACATCAAATATAAAAGAAGAGACTACGACAACTTTCTACAATGAAGATAAAGAAAAAGAATATGAAGGAAAAATTGAAATAAAATTGGATGGAGATAATAATACTTAAATATTAAATTTTGAATTAATAATTATTTTTAATGTTTTAGACACATATAAATGAAAATATGTGAATACGAAATTTGAGACAGAAGTAAAAAAGCAAATTCTAAACCAAGGCTCTTATCTTTTATTTTTAAAAATCTGCAGTTTTGATCTAAAAATCCGCATTTTATATTAAAAATCCTCAAATTATCAACTTGAATTAAACACTTTTTTGTGAGTTTGTAAGGTTCACTTTTTTGCGCTGCATACGAAAATTTTTAGGGTTTGGCTACAAGAAAATATAAAAAAATCCTCATAATAAGAAAAAATACATTTTATTCTAAAAACTACAAGAAAATATAAAAAATCCTCATAATCTTCAAAAGGCCACAAAAATCCGGAAATCTTTATCGGCTATCGAGAAACCACAAAATGAGGAAAAATCTAAACCCTGAAAATTTCAAATTGTCCGAATTAAATAATGGCGTCTCTTCTCGTTTCGTCGATGAAACTTTGAAAAAATTATTTCGTTACACTTGAAAAAAATTTGGAGTTTCGTGCAGGTCTGATTCCAACTGCATATACTAATAATTAAAATTTTTGAGAATCTTTCGATTGTTTTTGATCAAAAACGTCTATTTTTATAACCTGCATTTTTGCGTGAAAATTGGGTCAAGGTTTTTTTATCCTAAAAGCTATTGATGCAAGATTCATTTACTTCACCGATAAAATTTTATAGAATTATTAACTATTTATAGAAATTAACATTATTTTAAGTAAAAACAATGAATAATATTATAAAAACTTTTAACATTGGAGATCGAATAAATATTTTCATTGCCCTTCTTCTTTTAACACTTTCACTAGCCTTTGCATTATCTTCTGTTTTTAGTGATTTTTGGGTTAGTTTTTTTTTCGGAAAATACTTTTTTAATAATTAAAATATATTAGATATATGCAGATTCATTAACTAGGAATGGGACAATTTCAGAAAATAATCAAATGAACAGTGGGTTGTTTCATGGTATCAGACAAATTGATTGGTCTTTTGGTCCTAAACGAAATCATTTTTCTGGTTAAATAATCCCCCCTTTTAAATATTTTTAAAATAAATTTTAAAAAGTTTTTGATGAAATAAGAATTGGTGTAGCATTTATTGATAAGCATATTTGGTTTGGAATTTTGTTGTCAACGGGTCTTGGTCTTTTATGGAATTTAACAGGGATTTTTGTTGCGTTAAGAAATGCTACATTATATAATAATGATCCAAAAAATGAAAGGACAGCATTGGGGCCTTTAGGAATTTGTCTTTGGTCGGTTTTATCTGGTAGGTATTTATGGAGGAGAAAAAAGATAATAATTTTTAAATTTAAATTATTATGCACAGCTGTTGCATACGGTTTTTGTGTATTACTATTTCATTATCAATTTCTTACTAAAATTCGTCATAATGTACTTTTACCTGAAGAAAATGATGCAGGATTTTCTTCTGAAAATTGTATTCAGTATGTCTTTTTATATAAAGTCGAATCTTGATATAAAAAACTTTTTCTTTGGCCCTTCCGAATTAGTCAAAAGATTAGTCTTTATTTGAAAATATTTACTTGAAAATTCTTCTACTTTAAGTAAAATATTATTAAAATTTTTCTAATTTTCTTAAATTTTGTAATGGAGAGTTTTTTGTTTTTTGAATTAAAAATAATTTAAAATCAATTAAATCTAAACAAAATATTTCTAAAACTTTTCAGCTATGGATTTTCTTTCATTTTAATGATTGCTGCATTTCTCAGCCAAAAATGTACTTTTCTACTGGTATTTCTCACATTAAGAGGTAAACCTGTTAAAGTGAAAAAATGCGAAAAAGAAAAATCAGACAACAATATTTTCATTTATTAAATTGTTAAATAAATAAATATAATTATTTAAATATGTCCTGAAAATGTTTTGTGTTTGTAGGAGAGGGTGGATGCAAAGTGCGGAATGTAGGGGGTTTTATTGCAGATTTTCTGAAATTTCCTGAACTTGAATCCTCAATATGTACAGTAAAACTTGTATTTTAATAATAAATGAATGCTATTCAATTTTCTATCTATTTTTTCCAAACTTGTATATCTGGGAAATGTGCAAAAAATGTTTTTTCACTCTAATAGAACACGTCGTTTTAAGTTCTACGGTATTTAAAAAAAGTTTTTCACCTTCTAATATTTAAATTTTTAGGGAAATAAAAATTTGAAAATTGTTATTTAATTTAATTTATAGAAAAATATGTAAATAATTTATTTAGAAATAAAAAGTTTAATTATCAAAAGAGAAATAAATAATTAAACTTTCAGACGATAATCTAAATATTTATTTTTGAAAATTATAAAACATTTTGTCTGTAAGTTTTGAGAAAACTAAAAAATATTTTAATTTAAAAATAATGTTTTTTTGTCTATATATCAATTAAAATACTAAAAACATTTAAAAAATATACTTATATGTATTTATACATAGTTTTTAAAAAGAATTCCCCCATTTCAAAATCAATCTTTTTAATAACTTCTTTTCTTTAATCTCTTAACTTTTCTTATGTCGATTTGCTTCTTCCTTTAAAATTTTAATTAAAATTTAATTAAATAAAAAAAATACTTTTTCGCCTTTCTTTGACGATGACCCCCCTTTATGTTTTGAACTTTTATGTTTACTAGTAGATTTATTTTTTTGTTTTTTGTGTTCCCTTTCATCTAAATCACCATCATTTTTTGATTTTTCTTTTTCTCTTTCCTTTCTTTTTTTATTTTTACTTTTACTAGTTTCAACATTTTTTTGTTTATCTTTTTTATTTTCTAAAATTTATTTTAAAAAATTTATTTAAATTTTTACCTGATTTGTGATGCTTTTTTGAAGGAAGTTTTTTATTTTTTTGTTTTTCTTCTTCAGTGTCACTAGAAATATTAATTATTTCTATTGGTTTCTCAATTATTTCAAGTTCATTATCTGTATCGTTTTCCTTATTAGTTTCATCTTAAAATATTTTTTATTTAAAATGATTAAAAATTTAAATTGTTTAAAACAAAATTTAATTTTTATAAAAAATAAATTAATTAATTAATTTATTTAAAGGTCTCTTTCTTCTAACCTTTTTGTTTACCACTACTACTTCCAATTTCTTTTTTATTTGTAATATTTTGATTATTATCACTTTCTTCTTCAAGTTTAATTTTTAGATAACTTTGTACTTCATTTAAAGTTTTATTACGCAAAAATGGACGTTTTTCTATCAATTTGTGAAGTTCTTTTAATTGTTCTTCAGTTAATTTAGGCTGTTTTTCTTTTTGTTTTTCCAATTCTTTAAAAGTATCATCAACTACTTTTTGTTTATTTTTCTCTCTCATTTTTTCTTTTTCTGCAGGCAAAAACTCTTTTTCTGTTAAATGAGCTTGTTTTTGTTGATTATTATCAATCGAATGCTGAATTGTTTCAGAGCCAAATTTATTAGTTTTTCTTTCTTCAACAATCAAATGTTTTTCTTTTCTTTGAGTTTTATCTTGTTCCTTATTTATTTGAACAACTTCATCAACCAATTTCTCCTTTTCATTGCTTTGTTCTTCTTCTTTTTCAAGATTTTTATTTATATAATCTGAAGGAATTTCATTTTCTTGTAGAGAATTTTCTTTTTGTTTTTTGTCTAATGTAATATTTTCCTCATTATTTCCAACAATTAAATTCTCTTGTTTATTATTCTCCTTTAAACTAGCTTCATAATTCATTACTTGATTTTCTTTATTTTGGATTATCTCATTTTGTTTTTCATCAATTGAATGTTCCTTTTGTTTATTACTTTTATTATTATTCTCTTCATTTTGTAGCTCTTTTGGCATATCTTGCTCGATATTCCCTTCCTTTTGGTAATTTAATTCTTGTTTCTCTGAACCTTCTTCAGTTGGCTGTTCTTCCTCTATACGATCCACAGAAGGAATTTCATTTTGTTTTAAATGCGGTTGATTAAGACTTTTTTCTACAAATTTATCCAGAATTTGTTCATCTGGAAGTTGTTTTTCTGTTAAATTCCCCTGTTGATAAATCTCTCGTTGAATAACGTCTTGTTCCACTTCTTCTCCTTCCATTTGATTCAAAGTAATCTCCTTTGGCTGTTCTAAATTTTTGGATTCTGAGTTATTATTTGGATTATTTTCCTTTTGCTTTACTATTATTTCTTGTTCTTTATTTATTTGTTGTTCATTTTGTTTATTAATTCCTTCTTTTTGATTGTTTAAATGATCAGATCTAGTCTCAATTAACTGACCATCTGTTGAATTTTGTTCTTCTTGTCCTCTATTTGTTTGATAATATTTTTGTTGTTTTTCATTTTCCAATATTTGTTCAATATTAGAAGAATGGATTTGTTGACTAGTATTTTGTTGATTAACTTCATTTTGTTCCGATCCATCTATCCGATCCATTAGATTGTCAACATTTTGTTCCTTAATATTCTGATCGTTATTATTTTTACTACTTTCTTGGTTATTCTTTGTATTTTGTTGGGATTCTGTATAAATAATTAATTAATTATTTGATAAAATCTAATAATTTTATTTTTAATTAAAAGAATCTTTTGAAAGAAAACTTTTAATAATTTAAATTAAAAACTTTTTTTATACAAAACAAATTAACCTTCAACGCTAATAGTATCATTTCCTACTTTATCTATTAATGTAGATTGATTATTGCTACTAGAAGAAGCATTATTTAAATTGGCAATTGGAAGATTAAAAGTTGGAAATGTTTGAGGATTTTGTTCTAAATTTGGATTAAATAAAAATATTTTAAATTAAAAATTTTATTAATTTAACAACGTTGTCGTGATAAATTTATAAGAAATTCGAGCTCTATTCCAAACAATTACTCGTGGGAATTTATCAACTTGTTTTTATCTTTCTCGTATATATCTCTAAGTATATTTTATCCGAAGTTATTATCCCTTTCATTTTCGACACACACACATGTCGAGGACCCTTTTTTAATTGCTCGACAGCGGAGACATAAATTCTGTGAATCTCTCGAAATTCAAAAAACAATTCATACCATTACTTAAATTATTTATTTCTCCATTATTCAATCTTTCAAGCTTTCTAAAATTTTCCACTGCTCTATTTTGCGATTCTTTTATCTTCTTCAAACAATCATATGCTTTATTTTCATAAATATTTTCCAATTTCAAATTTTTTTCAAATTCAAAATATACTCTATTTGTATTAACACCAAAAAGTTTATCAACAATATTTATTGTAAAATTTAATGAATTATTTAAGAAAGAAAGATTTTCAATAAAGCCTTTAATTATTGTATCCTTAAAGATTTTTAAATTATGTAGAAATTTGTTAATTTAAAAATTAATTTAGAGATATTCTGAATAAGCTTTAGTGTTAGTTAGACACAATTCTCCTTAACCAGTGGCTACAAAATTTTCTAAAATCTTTTTTTTAAATATAAAAAAATATTTTATTTACTTGATCATTTTCAAATTCCCCTTTCACTTTTATTTCATATTCTATTTGTTTATTCTGAATTTCTCTTATTACTTTCCCTAAATCATCTTTTAATGAAAACAATATTGACATGTCTCCAATTTTAATTCCATTAATTTCTCCCCCATTTTTTAAAAGCGAACATTTAAAACGTTCAGAATCACGTATTCCATTTAAATATTTAAGATTAATGTCAGTTTTCCATTCATTTGAAATATTTAAAATTATTTTGGAATTAAAATTTCCAAGGCAAAAGCCAATAATAATATTGTTTAATACCAATAAAAGTAATATTTTTAATTGCATAAAGCAAATATTTTTTAAATTTCTTTACAATTTTTGAAATTAAAAAATTTTTTGGAAGGAACTAAAAATATTAAAATTTATTTTAATTAATTTTTAGGAAAAATAAAAGAAAATAATTGGGGGCTTAAAACTTTAATTTTTTAAAAATTAAAATTTACAACAAATAAAGATAAATTTTTATATTTTCTTATTTTAATGAATTAACAAAAAGGCGGAGAGAAAGAAAAAGGGGGAAAGGAAAGCAAATTATGAAATTAAAGGCGGGTAATGTAAAATTAATTTTTAAAATACGTATTACTCGTGATTGAATGCCCTTTTCTCTTTATTAAATATTTTTCCCGCTTTCACATGATGTCCTTAAAAATCAAAACAGATTTTGAAAACTTTAAAGAATTTGCCGTCTAAAATATTTTTTTGTGAAAGGTTGCCCTTTTAAAATTAAAAAAAAATTAAATTGTTTATTTAAAGTTTTATATAATTATTTAAAGATTTCTGTATTTTAATTGTTGTTAATAATTAATCTTTAGAAATACAATAGTAAATACAATCGGATAGTGATTTTACATACTTTCAATTTTGAACAAAAAAAACTTGAAGGTAAAAATTATATCCGATTGTAAATATTTAATATAAAAACAAAAAAATTACAAAAAGAGAAAAAAGAAACAGGTAAAGATTAGGTATAGAAAAAAAGAAGAAAATAATTAAAAGCTTTAGAATTAATTAATTAAAAGTTTTTAGTTTATTTTTTTAAAGCTCTTCAAAATAGTTATTTTGTTGTTTATGGACTCTTTTTAAATTATGATATATTGTTAGTAGTTGGTGGAGTAGAAGAGGTCATGTTGAACCTTAAAAAGGATTTTTTAAAATTTATTTTTTATGCCAGTTATTTGGCTGTTTTTTAAGGAATTTTAATCCTTATAACAGACAAAAAAACTTTCACTTACATGCTATAACCAGGCTCGCCAGTAACTTCACGAACAACCTCCAAAAAATCAGGCAGTGAAGGTGTTGGATCACCAATTAGATGAGTTGTGTATGTTTCCAAAATTATTGGAGAACCAATACAAGCTGGGGGCAAAGGATTGACATAAATATCCAAATGAAAATACTTTAAAAATAAAAAAAGAAAATTTAAAAAGAATTTAAAAAATCAACTAACAACATTTCCATATGTAAAACATCTTCTCTTTTTATATACAACAGCTCTACTTTTATCCCTCATTTCAAAATAATAATCATATTCACGACGAGACAATTGTTTTCTTGTTTCAACTGGTTCAGGTAATCTAATCGAATTTTTAAAAATTTTAATTAAAAGGAAGGTTTAAAAACAAATTTTTCTACAAAATTTCAACAAAAATTTAAATTAATTCTTAATTAATTTAAAAAATTCTTTACTTAATCCCATCAGTCCCAAAATAACGCCTTGTTGTCAATGAATAAGTTGTTCGATTATTCTGACAACGTGAACGGATACGCACCTTTAAAAAAATAAATTTAAATTCCTTTCCCTTCTCAAAATAAATAATTCCCGAAAATTGTCTGTATTTATTTAAAGTAGAAGAACCCCCTCCTTTTTTATCAAAAATTAATTACTTGATTGTTACTAATACTTTGTAGATAAACATGGACAACATCAAATTCTTCATAATTATTTGCCAAAAATTTAGTTTCGTCGATTTTTGAAATTAGCCATTTTCTTTTTTTGCTGTGTTTAGCTAAACGATCAAAAGAAATTCCAATTCTTTCTGACACAACACGAATTAATTTCATTATTTTATCATTAAAATTTTGACAATCAGAATTATCAACAATTGAGAGACATTGATGTCCTATCCAAGCCTAATTAAAAATAAATATTTTTAAAAGTTTGGACAAAAATTGACCCAAAAAATAATCGTTGGGTGAATAGAAAATAAGCGACAATGGTATTACACCACTTTGACCCAAAAAAAGTATTGGGGACACAAAATTGATTATCAAGTTTCCCCGTCCTTTTTCAATTTTAAAATGATAAGAAAAGTCAAAAACAAAATAAATTACTTCTCTAGTTTTTCGATCAACTAAAATTGCTTCCTCCATGCTTTCAGTCCGTGCTTTATTGTTCAGACAAGTGTAGTATTGTTCTGCCCCATCTGCAGCTGTGACAACATGTACAATCTTTAAATTAATCAGAAATTCTAAAAATATTTTTCTTAAATTATTTTAAAATAATTTTTAGAAATTGTTTAAATACTGGGATTGGTGAGGAGAAATTAAAATCTTTTTATGAAAGGCTAGGGAAAATAAAATAAAAATTACTTGATTATATCTATTGTCTCGGAGATCAAAAACGTCTTTCCCAATTTCCTTCAAAAGTTTTGTCCACATTACTTTTTCCATATAAGCAGAAGGATCTAAAGCTCCCCGATCACAAATAATTAAAACATTTTGCCCTTTAATCATTTTTGCTTGGTTAAAGTAAACCTAAAAATTTAAAATTTATTTAAAATTTGTTTAAACCTGTTCAAGCTGTAATATTGTTAACAACAAATCTTTTTGGAATTGGTAAGCCTGTTCTGGAGTAAATTCCTGGAAACGAGTCCGGCCTCTCAAAAGGATTGAGGCAGCCTCTGGGACAGTAAAAACCTTTAAAAAATAATTTCCAAAATTTAAATTTCAAAAAAACCTTCCATCCAAGCCCTTCAAAAAAAGTAGCCAAACGTTCCTGTCCTGTAGTCTTTCCACCACAAGGCCCACCAGTCAAAACCAATTTATATATTTGTTTATTTGTATCCCCCCCATTCATATATGTATTCAGCATCTCCTCTGATGGGACAGAGGGAACTTTAAAAATAAAAAAAGAAATCAATATTTTATTAAATAAATTAATTTAAAATGTCAAAAACAAGGGTGATTATGTGAAAAATAATTATTATTAACGGGATTTATATGAGTGATTAATTAATTAATAATGGGACTGTAATATCCTTTTTCCGTTAATTTTTGAAATGACTATTTGAGTCTCATAATTTTTAATTTTGATTTAGGTATTTGCCCAGCCCTAGCTGGGCAAATACCCCCCCCCCTAAATATTTGCTAGTTAATAATTAATTATAGTGTTTTTTGTTTATTTTATTTTCACGTCTGTTTCGTCTCAATTTATAATATTTGCAAAAAAGGCAGACAAAAACTAAATATCCCAAAAAATTGCAAAGGAAATAAAAGTATGACGCACATATATATGTAAAAACAGCTGTTTTATTAACAAAAAATTAACTATTAAATATTGCTGTTAATTATTTAACTAATCCTTAATATTTATCCTTTTATAATTCTTTTAAATAAAAATTACCGGGCAATTTTTCTTCTTTATCAGATCCAAATCGCTCCTTTTCTCTACTAATTTTGTTGTAATTATTTTTATAAATTCCATTATTATTATTTAAAATAATTTCTTCTTTTAAATTTAAAGAATTTTCATCTTTTTTAAAAATACAACATTCTCCTTTTAATTCTTTAAAAGGAAGAAAATGGGTAGTTCCGTGAGAAGTGTCCATAAAAATATATTTATTTTCCTTCCTTGTTTATTAATTGTAATAAAAATTTTTTGTTAATATTTGCTTTTATTTTAATGTTGAAAATTAATAAAAAATATCAATTTTTGATATGTTTATTTTTAATCTTTTTACGTAAGAAAATAAATAAACGATTGAAGAATTTAAATATTTTATATTTATTTATTTATTAGAATATTTATTACAAGAGATTAAGAAAAAAAAATTTTTATTTTGCAAAAATTGCAAAATAAAAATATATTCAGGAATAAATTAAAAAAAAAGTTTTGATTAAGAGGGAGAGAGAGGTGCTGATACAAATTTAAAAATAATAAACAAAAATAAAATATTAAATCAGAATCTCTAAAATTATTTACAAAATATTTGAAAAAAT
The DNA here is from genome assembly GCA_036172955.1 of Meloidogyne arenaria. NCBI lineage: Eukaryota > Metazoa > Nematoda > Chromadorea > Rhabditida > Meloidogynidae > Meloidogyne > Meloidogyne arenaria. Next base: position 5,481,915 of record JARQAB010000010.1, read on the forward strand.
CAAAAAAAAATCAGTCAAAAATTTTCAAAATGCAACTTTATTTTTAGGTTTTTTCTATATAATATTTAAATAAAAACTGGGAATTTTCAATTTTCTCTTCAATAAAAGCTTTAACAGAATTATTTGTTTAAGAATTAAATAAAAATGAAATCTTTTTTTAAAAGAAAATTTTAATTTAAAAATATTTTAGAGTATTTAAATAATCGGATAAAACTTTTATTTTTTAAAATTAATTTTTGTGAAATAATTTAAAAAGACCAAAAACTATTTTTGTAAAAAAATATTTTTTTCTTTGCAACATTAAAATATTTGTTGAGAATAATTAGTAAGAGAGAGAAGGGGAAAGGACTTGGAAAAATGCTGAAAATCAAAGAAATTAAATTAAAAATAAATGAAAATATTTGTTTGTAGACATTTTTAGTTAAACAAAAATAAATGTAATTAATTAAAAAAATATTTTTTTTGAAAAAAAACAAATAAAAAGAAAAATAAATAAATAGAAAAAAATTGCTGTAAATATATTTATTAAATTAATTAATTATCACATTTTTTTATTTGATTCTTATCAAAAAAAAAGACCAATATTATTACTTTTTTAGGTAAATAATTACTTCTTTTATTTTCAACATTTAAGAGTAACAAAGATAGTTTAAAATAAAAAAATTAAATTTTTGTATAAATTAACAGCTAAATATATATTTTTTAATAATTTAAAATATTCTTTTGATTATTGTTTGGAACTGAAATTTGTTAAAAAAAATACTAAAAATATTTCGGAAAAAGACAATAAAAATTCTAGACTTTTTAACTAAAAAACATTTTAAAACTTTTATTAAAAATTATCTTTTTAATATTTTATTTAAATAATTTAAAGTTTTTTTTATAAATAAATAGTCTAGTTTTTTATATAAATAATAGATTAGATAAATGATCGATATAAATTAAAAAAAATTTATTTAAAAAAATAATTCAAAAATTAAATTGAATGATTAAAAAGAACATTTTAAATAAAATTTTTTTTATTTCGTGAAATAAAAGTAAGAGGATTTTTCTTTTAAATAATTAAAAATATTTAATGAATTAAAATAAATATAAAATAATAAAGATTATCATCATAACCATGGAAACGAACAAAGAATTTATTTAAATTTAAAAAAAGAGATTATTTCTGATAAAAAAATTTCAATTAATTATTATTTTCGTCAAAAAACTGTCTGATAAATAATTGAAAGTATTCTTTATTTATTTAAATATTTATTTATTTAGCTTTTTTTTAATTAAAAGGACAACTCTAACATAAAGTAGACATTAAAAGAAGAAATGAAGTAAAAAATCAAAAATATTTTAACAATTAAAAAAGATTTTAGAAAATTTGGTTTTCAGTTATAGTAAATCTACGTATCAAGAATCGAACCAAATATTTTGGGAAAGATCTCGACCCATCATCTCGACGAAATAGAAAAGATTGCATATTTATTAGGTATTTAAGAAATAAAAATTAAATATAAATTAAAAAAGTAATGACAATTTTTGGGTGTAATAAGAAACCCTATATGTACATATGAGTTTAGCAATTTTTGTTTATGACTTGAATGAAAGCCCAAAAAATTTATTATATACTACTTACTCAACAATTGCCCTTAACTGCAAAAGTATAAATCAACGCAGAATGTAAAATTATAAATTTTATTCATAAATTATGTTCTGGCCATTATACAAGTAGAACGTGATGTGAACTTACTTATTAGAACTACAAGTAAAATTTGAGAACTTTAGTTGACCAGAAAGAGACAAATTCACCTGTTTGGCACCCCACAATTTTTGGATCCATAGTCCTTTTTAACGTTGTAGAGAAAGTACAGGGAGGGTTTGTGGAAAATTTTGTTACGGGGTTTTTGCTAAATTCTGACATTAATGAAAACAACCGATCGTGTCGACGCAGAAGACCCACAGACAGAAGACCCAAGTACAGAAGACCCACAGACAGAAGACCCACAGACAGAAGACCCACAGGGACAAAAGACCCACAGACAAAAGACCCACAGGGATAGAAGACCCACAGACAAAAGACCCACAAATATTTTTCTATATTTTTCTTTATTGTGCATACAATAGTGCAAATTAAAATAAAAATATTTCACACATTTTAATTTTTGTGAAAATAAAACTAAGCGCTAATTTATTCCATTTAGTTGTGTTTCGATGTGAGAGGTTTAAATTGGACAATAAAGAGAAAAAATAAATATGCGAAGGATGTTCGATCCAAAGCCAGTATAAAATATACCCAATAAAAAATTTTATTTCATTTTTATCTATTTTTTATTCATTATATTTTTTTGTCAGTTTTATTCATTTTTATTTTCTAATAGCTCAAGAATGGCTTCATTCGTTGATTCCCAAAAGGGTGGTAAAAAGCTTATATATGAGGGGCATCTCTATCAAAAACATTTTGAAAGAGGGCAAGACATATATTGGCGTTGTGACCTATACAAATCAACACACTGCTCAGGAAGAGCAAAAACGAGATCATTAGAAGAGAATACAGCTGTTGAACTGCTTTTTCAATGGAAAAAGCAGTTTGCCGGGCACGTCAAAAGCATGGAGGTCATTTAGAAATTCCACAAACGCTTCATGATATTAACATTCCCCAGGTTTAACAATTTCCACTATCATTCCCATTTTTATTCAGGAATTACTAATTACCATGAACGGAGCTTACTTCTTAAAGAATGACACAGGCGCTGCAGATGCTCATCGCATTTTGATATTTGCAACTCAATTTGATTGTGTCCGTCTTAGTCAATGCAATACTTGGCTTGCTGACGGAACTTTTCGTTCTTCTCCATCGATGTTCTTCCAGTTGTGGGTAATTCACGGACTGTACCGGGGACGTGTTTTACCTTTTGTGTTTTGTCTCCTTCCTGATAAACAACAACAAACATATGTTCGTGCAATTGCTATGGTCATTGCTGATTTGCCTACACGTCCAACAACTATAATCATTGATTTTGAAAAAGCCGTGGAAAACTCATTCAGGTACTTAATTATTTAAAAATTTTAAATAATTTAAACTTTAGAATTATCGGATCAACCGCGGGGTCCGGATCAACCGCGGGGTTGATCCGGTTCAGGAAGAACAAGAGAAAAATTTGCTTGTTGCTAGAGAAATTTGCTTGTTGGAAAAATTTTCACAATTTTCTTGCTTAAATTTTGGTTGTTAAAAAATTTTCCTTGTGGGTCTTTTGTCTGTGGGTCTTCTATCCCTGTGGGTCTTTTGTCTGTGGGTCTTCTGTCCCTGTGGGTCTTCTGTCTGTGGGTCTTCTGTCTGTGGGTCTTCTGTCTGTGGATCTTCTGTCTGTGGGTCTTCTGTCACTACGCCATAAATAAATTAATCCCTCAAGAAATAATGTTTAAGGATTAAGAATTTTCTACAAAAATTCGGGAGTCCTTAAAAATTTCCGATTCAAAACATCAAAATTGTTTAAAAACATAAAAAATAGTTTGTAATAAATAGTTTGACTGTAGTTTGTAATAAGTAAATAATTATTTATTAAAGCTTTTTATTTAAATTAAAATCGATAACACAAGACAATTCAATATCACAAGCTAATTATTTTATTCTTCCCTATTATATATCCTCGCCATTCTTATTTTAATTTATAAAATTTTATTATTTATTATCTTATTTTAATTAATAAAAATTTATTTTATTAAAAAAATTTAAATTAAAAAAATGTATTTATTTTTAAATAATTATTAAAGAAAAAAATGAAAATTATTTTAACAATTATTTTATTTTTCTTCATACTTTTGCCAGCAAGTAATGGAAGTTATCCATTTGAAAAACATTTTAGAAGTTAGAATTTTCAAAAAAAATTTTTAGAAATAATTAAATTAATAATTAAAATTAAATTTCAAAACATAAACAAAAACCTTTTCCGTCTTCGAGCATTCTTCACTACTTTAATAAAAATTTCGGTTTCGGATCCGGATACCAGAAATTTTTAGTTCGGATCATTTCAAAAGATCTGCCAAACATATTCACAACCATCGAATTTCTATAGATCGGAAAATAAAAAATTAAATTGAAATTTTTCTCCACCATCCACTGATATCCTCCTTAATGGCTATAAATCCTCTGATATCCACGATTTAAGGATTAAGAAGGATATCGAAGGATTTGGAATATTTAATCATAGCTTTGAAATTAGTTATTTAACCAAAGCTTTGATTTTTCCGATCTCAGAAAGGTACTTTTCGGTTCTGCCTAGAGTTCAGCGGTATCGGGATTTTGAGAAAAACCCGTGATCGGGATTTAGGAATGGTGATCCCGATCCCGGATCCCGACACGGGATCGGGATTGGCCGAAATCGGGATTTGGGCTGGAGATCCCGATCCCGATCTCGAATCGGGACCGGAATTGAAAAATCGGGATCGGGATTTACTTAAAATTTTTTTAAAAATTTTTAAATTTTTATTTTTTTACATATGTGCAACTCAGTATAATTCTAAAATTGACACTGCAGTGCTGAAATATTGAGTTTAAGTCTCATAGACGCATAATTTACTTTCAGGGGATTAAGGGGAGATAAGGTACTGGCGGGAATAAATGGGATTGGGCTTCTATTTTAAGCGCCGCAGGCAAAAATTTTGAAAAATTTGGAAGACCAAGGTGCCAGATTTCCTCCCTTTTAAGCGCCGCAGGCAATATTTTTTAATTTTGGAAGGCCAAGGGCATTCAATCTAAACGTTCAAGTCTATACGATTAAGTGCGTTACATTCAAATGTGGACGATTAAGAACTGAGATTGAGGGATTAAGTGATGTATTCATGTAGTAAAATATCTTAAGCCCTCGATTTCTCTTCAAAAATAAGTTAATCCCTGTAAATCCACCGATATCCTTTTATACTCCAAATCCACCGATACTCCTCTCAACCCCACTTGATCCCTCGATATTACACCAAATCACTCAATATTTCGTTAAAGTTGTAAAAACAGTTTGTTCATTTTTGTGGCGCCGCAGGCGAAAATTTTGAGAATTTTGGATGTCTAGATGCCAAATTTCTTCCATTTTCTGCGCCGAAGGCAAAATTTTTTCATACTTTCATGCCTCCCCTCTTTTGTTAACTCCATTTCACAGGCTTCTAGTCAATTTATAAAGTCGGGATTGCATCTGCTGCACATCCCGATCCCGGATCCCGGCTCGGGATTGAGAATGACCGGGATCGGGATATTTATTTCGGGACCGGGATCAGAAAAATCGGGATCGGGATTCGAAAAACCCGGGATAATACCGCCCGATCCCGACCGGGATCCCGATCCCGCTGGACTCTAGTTCTGCCACACTCCTCCCATATATTCCCAGGATATATTTTATATTTTTCCTCCATACGTACGGAATGGTCAGACTTTCTCTTTTCTAGGGTAAATTGCTTGGCCGACCCTTTTATTTATCAATTTTCGGGGGCCTGTATCTCGGCCCCAAAGTAGTGAATTTTGAAGGATTAAGAGCGAAAATTTTGGAAGGCCAAGGAGCAAAAATATAATGTCAATAATTATTAAAAATTCCCGATTTTTTCCCGATTTTCAAAAAAATGTTGTGAATCGGGAACGTGAATTCACGGAAATCTGAAATATAAGTAAAAGAAAATACCTTAATTTTTATTTTAAAGGAATAACCAATTGGGCCCATGAAAAACTTTGGGGACTTGAAAGTGCTTTTATTAGTAATCCAGCTTCAATAGAATTAAAAAACCAATTATTAGCTAATTATTATAAAGAATATTTATTAGCCGAAACAAAGAAAAAACCAAAAGAAATTAAATTAAAAATATCATCAACAACATTTCTTTCTATAATTAAAAGATTTATGGATTATTCTTTTAATGATAGATTAACAGAAATTGAAAAAGATGAATTGAATGAATTTTTAAAGAATAAAATTGAATTTATTCTAACTGGAAAACAAAAACTTATAATTGACAAAATAAAAAAATACGAATAGTTTGTGTTTAAATTCTAAATTTGTTTATTATCTGGTTATAAAGAATTTTAGTTTTAAAAATTTCTCAAATTAAAAATAAATTTGATTTAATTTTTAGTAGAGATTTTTAAAGATTTTATTAGTAATTGAGTGTCTAATAGAGGGAATTAAGAAATGAATTTTAATGAATTTTTTTGTTTAAAATTCTAAAAATAACTTTTAAATATTTAAAATTTTTCAATTAAATATGTAAATTTAGTATAAAGAAGGCAACAATACATTTTGGATTAGACAATGATATACTTTGCCATATTATTCACTTTTTTGAAAACTTAAAATTTGAAATTACAATTATAAAAAGGATTGGAGAAAAAGTTTTTATGAATGTATTTAATTGTGAAAAAGGAGATAATATTGTTAATAGAAATGAATATTTAAGAGAAATAATTACTGAAGGAAATTTTAATGAATTTTATTTTTCTGTTATGAAAAATGAAAATTTCTTAGAATTTCTTAGGTTTGGGAAAATTAATTTTTTTTAGTAATTTTTTAAAAATATTTTAGAACTGAAAATAAAGATGAAATTAAATTATTAAAAATTAAAAAAAAATTAGAAAAAATGTTTGGATTGGCTAGAGTTGCTATACTTTCTGAAAGATTTCCAGAAATTTTTGGAAATACAAGTAAAAAATATTTTAATTTTTTTTTAAATTAGAATTAGCTCTAAATAGATAAACGTAACAATGCATTTCATTTGTGAATTAAAGTTTTCAACTAAAAAATTGAATTTTCCATTAACAGTCTTAATACTTAATTAATTTAAAAATATTTATAGTTGAACTCGAAAAAATAATTATTAAACTTTACAAAATATATTTTACACCAAAATATGTTGTGGAATTTAAAGAAGTAAATGTTTATAAATCTGAATGGAAAACTTTAATTGTTTTGGATTATTTTATTTATATGGAATGGGAAAGAAAAAGACTTGAAGAAATATTAAAAGAAATTAAAGGAAGTGAAGGTTTTTTAGTAAAATTTTTTTTGTTTATTTTTTTAGATGAAAAGTTGAAAATTGAAATTATTCAAAATATAAAAGAATTTTGGAAATTAATCCAAATTAATTTTTGGGGAGGAGATAATATGCTTAATGATATTGTTATAAAAGGTTATAAATGGACAGAAGAAGACTTTAATATAGAAATTGAGGTTAAAAATTAATTAAGTATTTTTTTGTTTATCAAATTTCAAACTAATCAAAAAATCAAATCAGACCGGTCCAGAGTAGATACATATCAGCAAACTTAAAGAGGGCCTTTAGGAAAATTTTTGAGGATGTAGCGACATGGAAGGGGAGAGGGTGTCACGTCCCCTCTTTTTAGGAACAGGAACTGGGGTAATACATACATACCGTATTTCCTAAAATAGTACTCCCGGGAGTACTATTTTTCAACCCTCCTCCAAAGGGGAGTACTATTTAAGGGGGGAGTGCTATTTCAGGGGGGAGTACTATTTTTCAACCATCCTCCATGATTTTTCATAGGAAAATTTATTTTAAAATTAAAAAAATTATTCTAATTTATTTCAATTTATCTCAAAATAAATTCGATTAGTGTTCGCTTTTGAAAAATGCCGGATCCGGATCCTGATTTTTAAAAAAATTTCTTTAATAAAAATTCTAAAAAATATCCGAATTAGTATAAAATTGAGCAAATTGCGAGACAATTAAACACAAGTGACTTAAAATATGGGTTATTGAGGGAAATCAAGAAGGATATAAGTGGATTTGGAGTGATATCGAGGGATATAACGGGATTTTAAGGGGATATCGAGAAAAAATTATTATAGGGATAAAGTTGGTATCGTTGATATCGTGGCGTTTGATGGTTAAAATAATTATCATTTCATTTTTGGGATATAGTGGGGATATCTTTGTGTCTAAAAATTTATCAGGGTTGGTATCCGATATCGGTTGATTAAGAAGGATTTATATTCAACATATCGCTTGATCACTCTTGATCAACCAAAATCGCCTAATATGACTCATCCTTCATTATTCCCTCAAATTTCTTTATCAAACCTTAATCCAGTGATATCTTTTAAATCCCACTTGATTAATCCAGAACCGATTTTATCATCCGATATCAATCCCTTTATATCCCCAAAATCCACTTTTACCACACCAATTAATCGGATTTTATCTCTTTAATCCTCGAAAAATTTTAAGTTAAAATTTCGGTTCGTTTCCGGTTACCCGAAAGCTGTTAGGGTTTGTTTATCGAAGAATCAAGTGAAACCGACAACGCTACTTAGAATAAATAAAATAATCCAATGTCTCTTATTATTTTTTCAAATATAGGGGAAAAATATTTTAGGGGGGAGTACTATTTTAGGGGGAGTACTAATTCAGGGGGGAGTACTATTTTTCAACCCTCCTCCAAAGGGGAGTATTATTTAAGGGGGGAGTACTAATTCAAGGGGGAGTACTATTTTAGGAAATACGGTAGTTGTATAAACTTCGATCAATTCACTTCTATATTAAAGTGAATTTGGATTTCCAGATGGCGAGGAAGTAACTGAATTTAAATACACAAAATATGTATATGTAGTACCTTAATTATTGTAGCAGAAAATTCTTTTTTTAGAAAAGTATACAAAATCGTTACATTAAAAAATATTAAATTGTTTCTTAAAGTTAAAAATAATTTAAATCCAATATACACAAAAATATTAATTTAAATATTTTTAGAATTTATTTTTAAATCATAATTTAATGTATTCAATGAATGAAAGTAAATTTTTATTTCTTCAAACGGCAAAAGAATGTACAGAACATATTTTCGATAAAATAAAAAATATTTCAAAAAAATTGGCAAAAAATAAAATTCTTAGAAGTAAAGGAAAAATTGAGAAAAAAATCATTGATAATAAAGAAAAGGCAATTAAAGAATTAAAAGAATGTATGGAAGACAATTTAAAAGATAAAAATAAACAAAAAAATAATGAAGAAAAACAAAAAATAATGTATAAAAATAAATTAATTGAATTATTGCTAAATGATCCAAATGATGAATTTAAACAATTTTTGCAATGCGAAGCGGATGGTAAAATTAGAAAATTAAGTGTAGTGTGTTTAAAAGAAAATTTAAAATCACCAAATCTTTTCAGTTTTTCAAGATTCAGATTGTCCAATTAATCTGAAATTTTTATTAAGAATATTAAGAATTAAATAAAATATTTCTAGCATTCGTTGTTAAAAAAACATGTGGTTTGAATTTAAATCAACTAATTAAAAATGCTGAAGATAAAAAGAAAAATAAAGAAATAAAAGATAATTTTGAGGTATTTTTACACAATAATTAATTAAATAATTATTTTAAGAAAGTAAAAAATGCTGAAGAAATTTATGAAATTTCGGAAATAACCCCTTACAAAGAGGAAAACCGTCAAAAAGGAATAAAAAATAAGGGAAAGAATGAATTAATTGAAATTAGTCCAAATATAGGTAAATTTACAGGTTTTACCTTAAAAATAAAAATAATTTTGAAAAAATATGTATAGAGGTATAGATAATAAGTAGAGATAATATGTATATGTATGTCTCAATTTCAAGTTAAATTATCATTTTTCGAATAAATTTTTATTATATTATCTACATTTTAAATAGAAAAAATAATAGAAAATTTACTGAAAATAGCCAGATATAAGTAAATTCTTTAAAGAACCCAAAATAAATCTAAAATAGGCCGAAATCGGCTCAAAAATTATTTCCATTTTAAATGTGTAGAATTAAATATAAAATTCTCAAATGCGGTAAAACTGGTTTTTCTGACATCTAATCAAACGAAGTTTTAGGGAAACATTTTATTTGGTAATTTGCTTTATACATATTTATCCGTTGATCGGCTGTAATTTTGTCCAATCCAAATTTTTTTTATTAATTTAAGGAAGTAAAAGTAAGAAAGTTTTGCAAATTTCACCTAAAAAGAAAGAGAAATATATTTCCTCAGTAGATAAAAAGATTAAAAATGATGAAGGAAAGCAATTACAAATTGAGATGAAAAAAGAAACAAAAAAATTAGAAAAAAATAAAGAAAAAACACCCACCATTATTCCTACAATAACAAATATAGAAGAAGATAAAATAATTAATGAAAATGAAAAAAATTTAACAAATAAAAATTATGATATTCTGCTTGAAAGAATTATATTAATTTTAAAAGAATGTAAGTGTTTCTTTTTTTAGATTTTTTTTCTAAAATAAATTATCCCTATTTTAAAGCAATTTATCATAAACCAATAGAGAATTTAATTAAAATATATAAAGAATATTTAAATTTTAAATTTAAAAATAACAAAAATGTTGAGAATATTATAAAAATAAATATTTTAATTGTTGCAATAAATGAAAAATTAAATTCAGAAGAAATTTTAATTGAAGAAAATTTAAAAGAAAAATTTAAAAATATAAAAATAATTTGGAAAGAATTAAAAGAAAAAATTATTAAAAAATTAATTAAAGAAAACTCAGAAGAAGAAGAAAATAATTTTAAAATACTTTTTAATTTTTTATTCAAAATATTTAAAAAAATAAAAAATTGGGAATTATTAAATGAAATTTTTGAAGAATTTAATGAAGATTTTTTAAAAAATGAAAAAATATATAAGTATTTAAATAATTAATTTTAAATTAAAAAAATATTTTTTTAGAAAAAATAAAATGTTAGAAGAAGAGATAAATGAAAATAAAATAAAATTATTTTCAGAATTACATTTATATTTAATTTCGTTTTTATTTGCTAAAAATTTAATTGAAGATAAAGAGGAAATAAATTTTAATTTAAAATTAGAAGAAATGAATAATCACCAAAAATGGAAGTTAAATAATTTTGTTAATCAAAAATTGGAAAAAAATATTTTTTTGGAGAAATTAGAAATGAATATTAAAAAAATGAAATTTATGTTAAAACAAAAAATATTAGGTAAATAATGATTCTTATCTAATTTACATAGATCCTGAACCGAGCAAAGGTTACATTTTTGTTTAAGTGGATATATTTTGAAAGTATTAGACAAATATGTAGAACTAATTAAAGGACTGGAACGAGAGAAAAATATGTTTTAGTTACCTTTGTCTCGGAGCCTAGAATCTAGGTCAAAAACCCAGAATTCATACGTTTTAAGGCTGCAGCGGAAATTTTAGGATTATTGAATAGTCATTTTAGCAAGCAGAAATTAATTGAAAGTGAAAAAATCTGAAGCAGTATATTCAATCCGCAGTTGCGGATGGTCTCTCGTGTTTATAAACTCATCTAAAAAACTTTTATAATTAATTCTAATTAAAAAATATTTTAGATGAAAATTGGATTGAAAAAATAATAAAGGGAAATACTTCTGAAAACAAAATAACCCCTCCAAAATTTCTCTATCCAATATATTATGAATATTCTCAATTTGATATTTTTGTTGAAAATACAAAGGAAAATAAGGTTAAATATGTATAGTTTATTTTGCTCATTCCACAAATGTATATGCTACCATTATTTTTCTCGACTTTAATCAAATAAAAAAAAATAAAATAAACGGATATTATACTAAAGTTAAGAAAAATTAGGGAGTAATGGAACAGTGTATAAAGGACAGGAAATTTTATTTTATACTTTAAAAATTCGAAAAGTTTAAATTATATTTGCCTAAAATTTATTTTTTTTCCAGTTAAAAGAAATAATTAATAAAGAATATATAATTGAAGAAAATACTAATAAAAATTTTGTCTTAAATTTTTTAGAAAAAGAAATTATGGAATGGATAAAAAAAGTAAAACAAATGAAAGGAATAAGTGAATTTAATGATGAAAATAATAAAGGTTAATTTTTAAAAATCTTTTTTGGATTATAATTTTTATTTAAAGAAGATTTTCAATTAAAAATTGGAGGTTCACAAATATTAGAAACAAATACTTCTTTGTCAGATATGGATATTTTATGCATTTTACCGAAATATATAGATATTTATGATTTTAATGGAGAAGATGGAATTTATGGTTTATATGGACGTTTATTGTTAAATAAGGTTTTTCTTTAAATGAGACATTTTAATTAAATGTGGAAATAACAATTTTAAAAAATGCCCGCTAAAAATAGTTTTTTAAATTGAGATCAGAATTTTTTGGATTTAGATTTTCGAGTTTTTTGCATCGATATTTGAATAAATAAAGGGATTTTAATTTTGGGCTTTTAAAATTCCTTTGAAAGATAAAATTCAAAAATATTAATTAAATGTGGAAATAACAAATTTTAAAACATGAATCATAAATATTATTTTTCATCGGGTGCTGCGCACTAGTCTGCGGCAAACCTGGCCTCATGGTATCTTAGGGGTAATTAATTTTTTCTTCCCTCATTAAAATAATCCAACATATTCCTAAAAATATATTTAAAAATAGAGAATCAACGTAAATATTGTCCAAACAAGCAGAATTTTGATGATTGAATTAAAAATTGATGGAATTGATGTAGATTTAATTTATGCACAAATTCCTTTTAAAAATGTAACAAATAATTTTGATATAATGAATAATGAAATAATTGAAGAAAATAAAAATAAACAAAGTATTTTAGCATTAGCAGGTTTAAATTAATTAAAAAATAATTAAAATAAATTTTTTGTTTAAAAAAGGTTTTCGTTCAACAATAAAAATAAAAGAAATGAATTTAAATCAAAAATTGTTTATTTCATTAATGCGTTTTTTAAAGATTTGGGCAAAAAGTATTTTATTTTTAATAATTATTTAATTTAAAATTAAATAGATCGTTTAATTTATTCAAACATTGCTGGTTATTTAAGTGGTTCTTCTTTAGCTATTATGTCTGCAAAAATATGTATAATATATCCAAATGCCAGTTTACCAATTGCTATCAAACAATTTTTTATTTTTTATAAATTATGGTTACATTTATATATTTTTGAAAAAATATTTTGTTCTTTTTTTAGGGGTTGGCCACAACCAATATTATTAAATGAACTGGAAAATGAATTTAAAAAAGCTAAAGAAATTGTTGAACCTTGGAAATGGATTAATAGAGAAGACAATTCTGAATTTGAGAATGAGTTTAGAATTTTTTGAAAATTGATTATAAATCAGCTAGGGAATAATGGAAAATGAGGGGAGTAGAGAATGAACAAATAAGCTTTAGATTTAGGAAAATATGTAGTGGAAAGGAAAATATGTAGTGGCCCTTTTTCCCTATCTTTCCTAGCAGGTTCAAATTTTACCTTAAAATAATTAAATATTTAAAGTTCTGAAACTGATTCGAATGATGAATTAGAAGAAGAAAAAGAAGGAAGTGATGGGACACAAATGTCTATAATTACATCTGGAGTTCCTGAACAAAATACAACATTTAATGTAAATAAATTTACATTCAAAAGAATTATTAAAGAAATTGAAAGAGGTAAATTTAAATAATTATTTTTAAGTTGCCAATTAAATTATCAAAGTAACAGTTTTTGGATTGATTAATTTATATAAAATTAAAGTTTTGTTTAACTATTTTTGACCAATTTTTTAACATTATTTTTGATTAATTTATTCAGTAAGAAATCTGCAAATAACTGTGAAATTTTCGTCAATGAAGAATCCCTATTAATTTAGCAATAGGGGCCATCTTTTAGAATAAATATTATTAAATTAAAAATCATATTTTTTAAAAATTAAATTTAATTATTAAGCAAATGAAATAATAAATAAAACAAATAATGAAGAAGAATCAATTTGGGAAGAATTAATTGAAGAATTAAATTGGGAAAATAATTATGAATATTTTATTTTAATTTTATGTAAAGTAAATGAAAATGTGGTAAAAATAAATATTTAAATTTTAAAAAAATAATAATTTTTTCAAGAATTGTAATAAACAAAAAGTTTTATTACGTACATATTTATATAATTGGGAAAAAGAAAATGAACAAAATAATTTAATTAAAGAAAGTCAATTAATAACAAATTATGAAAAAAATGTTGAATGTTTTGATAAAAATAGTAAAAGGTTTCTTCTTTTCCTTTAATTTAAATAAAATTAAAAAAATTTAAAGAGAATCATCAAAAACTTTTTGTAAATTATGGATTATTGGAGTTAATTTAAATTCTTCTAAAAAAATAAATGATAATCAAATTGAACAACTTTTAACTTTTGATAATATATTTAAAAATTATTTAACAAAATCTGGATCTGTATATTCTATATTTACAAACAACAAAATTGATTTAAATAAAGAAAAATATTAAATAATGTTTTTGAACGAGATTTGTTAACAATTATGTATATTTGTATGAATTTATGTACATTTATCCTCTCTTATTTAGCAGTAGATACCAAATTTTATAAAACACTACTTTGTGAAGAATCATAGATAATGTTTCTATATATAATGTAGAATTTGGTAATACTACTGCCAAATAAATGTAAATGGGTACAATAAGTACCAAAGATTTTTGATTATGTAAATACAAATTTTGCTTTCAAAGATAATTTTATTCTCTTTATATTTTTAAACATGTACTGAAACATATTTTCTCATTTAATTTATCTGAATTTACCTATGTGGAATACTAAGTACCTCATTTTAAATAAGCATACAGAATTCCTCATTATTTAGTGCCGTAGTTGAAAATTTTTATTTTTCAAAAAGTCAGATTTCTTCATTTTATGGCGCCGTAAGTAAAGTTTTTTGGAAAGCCAAAATGAATTTTTCAAAAATAAAGGCTTCATTAGGAGTGTAAATCAGGAAAGAGGGCAAAAATGCGGAAACGGAACACGGAAAGGTCAGAAAAATCAGAATTCTGCGTAAAGCGGAAGCGGAAGACAGTCTATCTCTGTTATATTTCTAAATACTTTTTATTGTTTATTTCAAAATTTATTTTAAAATTTTTTATTTAAAAGATGCACTTTTTATGTACTTTTTATTTATTTTTTATATTAAAACATCAATACTCGTGACAGACACCACAAGGCTAAATTTAAAAAAGGGCATTTATTCGAGAAAATTTAAAGAAAATTATGTATAGTTTTTAAATTTTATTTTGTTTTTAATTATTTTTTTGGATAAAATTTACTTTTATTTATTAAATTTTAACATTCTTTTATTCTATAATTATTTTTATTAAACTCGAGTTGTCCATAATTAAATATTTATTTAAAAAATAATTTAATAATTTAGTTGTAAAATGAAATATTCATTAATTTTCATTTTATTTTTCTTAATATTTTTGCCTTCAAATAACAATGGTTATCCTCTAGAAAATTATTTTCATCGTTAGTTTTCTAATGGAAATTAATTAAATTAAAATTTTTATTTTAAAGGAATAACCAATTGGGCCCATGAAAAGATTTGGGGACTTGAAAGTGCTTTTATTAGTAATCCAGCTTCAATCGAATTAAAAAACCAATTATTAGTTAATTATTATAAAGAATATTTATTAGCCGAAACAAATAAAAAAGCAAAAGAAATTAAATTAAAAATATCATCAACAACATTTCTTTCTATAAATAAAAGATTAATGGAAAGATATAATAAACAAATTGATTGTTTAAACGATAAAGTTACAGCATTCGATTTTAATGATAATGTCGTTGAATTAAATATATTGGAATATTTTGAAGGGTTAATATTTTTAAATAATTAAGAGATTATATGTAAACACTAGAAAATCAAACTCACATAAACATATATCTGAGTAAAATTTTCTGCCAAAATTGGTAAAACCATATTTCTGGTTTTTACTCAATACTTCTTAGGCATTTTTACTCAATAAAAATTTGAGTAAAAATAATGAAAACAAGATACATATAAAACTCTAATATATATACAATCGAATCTCTATTTTGGATAGATTAATTTGTTGAGAACATATTACACTTTCTTCATTCCAAAGGGTGTGTAATATTTAAAATCAAGATCTGAATGTACATACCTATATTTTAAATAATATATTTAATTAATTTTAATTTCCCTCCAAATTTAGAATAAGAAAAGAAATATACATAAATGGACCAAATAATGATAATCTTTGCTGGCTTGTCCAAGTTTTTGAAAGATTAAAATTTAAAATTATTGTTATAAAGAAAACGGGAATAATATCAAATTTAGCAGTTTTTGAATGTGACAGGGGAAATAATTTAGTTAATCAAAATGTTTATTTAAAAGAATTAATTATTGAAGGAAATTTTATAGAATTTTATAATTCTGTTATGAAAAACAAATATTTTTTAGAATTTATTAAAAATGAAATTGTTGAAAATAAAAATGAAAAGAGGTTATTAAAAATTAGAAAAAGATTAGAGAAAATGTTTGGATTAGCTAGAGTTGCTATACTTTCTGAAAGATTTCCAGAAATTTTTGGAAATTTAGTAAAACTTGATAATATAATAACTGATCTATACAAAATAAAATTTACTCCAAAAGAAGTAAATACAATTGATTGGAAAAATTGGAATGTTTTAGATTATTTTATTTATAAAGAATGGGAAATAAAAAAACATGAGGAAATATTAAATGAAATTGAAGAGAATGAAGGCAAGTTATTTCAAAAAATAAAAAATTCCCTAATGATTAAATATTAAAAATTTTGTTAGTTTCTCAAAATAATTTAAAATTTGATTATTTAATTTATTTTTAATTTAATTAATAATTTAAAATAAAAGTAGTCAGGCCTTATGCCGTGTTTACATAAAAAACGCTTAGCGTTTTCCGCCGAAAATAGTATGGAAAAATAAGAGAGAAAAAGTAACGGAAAAAAACTAAACAATTAACCAGCAATTTTTTTATTTTTTAGATGGGATTTTGATAAGAGAAATAATTAAAAAGATGCAAGAATTATGGAAAAATATTCGAATTAATTTTTGGGGAGGGACTAATATGGTTTATGAAATTTTTGTGAAAGGTAATAAATGGACAGAGGAAGATTATATTAAAGAAACTGAGGTAATAATTTCAGATAAAATTTATGTACTGATTTAATTTCGGGAATCTGTTCGGTTTCCGTTTATGAAATATAATATTTACTTTGAAACAAACATTCAATTTTTTCTTAAAGAATAAATAAATAAAAATAATTATTTATATGAATTGAAAAAATACAATTTAAATTTTTTTAAACAATAATTGTTTTAATTTTTAACTTTTAGAATTTGTTTGTAAACCAAAATGAAGTATATCATCTTAATATGAGCAAATTTTTATTTCTTCAAACAGCAAAGGAAAGTACCGAGGAAATTCTATTAAAAATAAAAAATATTTTAAAAAATTGCAAAAAAATTAAGGATTCTCAAAAAAGAAAGAAATTTATAGAAAAGAAAATTAATCCAGAAATAGCAGTAGAAGATTGGAAAGAATATATGGAAAGAGGTTTAGAAAATAAAAAGAAATTAAATAATAATAAAAAAAATCAAAAATTAATGCACAAAAATAAATTAATAGAATTATTATATAATGATCAAAATGATGAATTTAAACAATTTTTGCAATGTGAAGCGGATGGTAAAATTAAAAATTAATTTAAGAAGACAAAAAAATATTTAATAATTTCTTTGTAAACTTGTCCTGACAAAACACTAACTGTCATAAATCCTCTAATAAATGAAGAGATAATTTCTATTAAAATGGCATAATATAAGAGTTAAATTACTAAAATTATAATAATTTTTAAATTAAGCAATTGTTGTCAAAGAATTTTGTGATTCAAATATAAGCAAATTAATTAAAATTGCCGAGGAAAAATTTATTGAAAATAGTAAAAAACAAAGTGAAGAGGCAAAAAATAACTTTAAGGTTTTAAACAACAAAATTAATTAAATTATTTAAGAATAATGTGAGAGGCATTTTCAGAAATTAGGCTAGGACTAGAAATTATCGAAATCACAATCCCGGCAAAATTGGGTTTATGTAGGTTGTTGAATATATTTAAGTTTGGAGCTTTTTTGTTTCAATGCCGTTCAAGTTATATGTATATCTCATTGCATCCCATACGACCTAGAATCTTTCAAATCTCATGCCTATGATGGCAAATACACAAAATTACATTTTATTAAACATTAATATTTAATTTTTTAAAGGAAATAGAAAATAATGGGGAAATAGAAGAAATTGTGAATATAGATTCTTCTAATGAAACTCAACATTTTCTTGAACTAAAATCAAATAAAGGAAAGGATAAATTATTTGAAATAACTGAAAACAGTCAAGATGTGGTGGAATCTATGAAAGGTTTGTAATTGAGAGAAAGTGACAGAGACCTGACTTGGGGGATACTAAATTACCCAATAGGTACACTGTACTTACACTGTACTTGGTACACTGTACTTGTACCCAATAGGTACACTGTACTTGTACCCTTATCCTACCCCCTTCATTTCCCTTATACATAATACTACTACCCATCTTCCAAAAAGGAAAATGGCTCCAAGAAGGAGGTTTATGTGTAAGGGTGGGTAAATGTCAAGTTCGCTACCCACCTGTCCGCAAAAGAAATACCCCCCGCCCCATTCCCTTTAAAATTAAAAAATATCAATTTTTTAAGAAAAATCAAATCGAAAAATTCCATCGGTTAGACACGCAGCTAGGCGGAAAGAATATTTAGATTCAGTAATTCGGAAGAATGAAGATAGAAAAGAAAAGAAAAAACCAAATAGAAATTCAAAATTCGTAGAAACAGTAAATGAAGAAATAATACCTTTAATTAACGATAAAAATGAAGAAGAATTTGAAAATGAAATTGAAAAAAATTTAATAAAAAATAAAGATGAAAATATTAAAAATGATATTTTAATAGAAAATATATTAATATATTTAAGTAAAGAAGGTATTAAATTTTTTTAAATATTCTTAATAATTTTTTTATAAAATATTTTTACTAACAAATCACAATCTAATAATTTTTACTCATTTGAATAGGTAAAAGTCCAGCTCGCTATCTATATGTCCGCAAACGCATTTCTGCAAGACTCATTTTTTACTGTATTCTCCTTCTTTCCTTTGATGAGTTGACAGCTTGGCGCAACTACAGTGTGACGTAAATCATGAAAAAAGAGAATTGTATAATTTTGAAAAAGAGAAAGAGAATATAAATTAACGAATATAATTTTATGATAAAGTCTCGACAAGATTTATGGAATTTCACATAAAAATTTTTAGCTTTTGTCCAGTTTAAGCATCTAAACAACCTTAAGCGTCCAGACTTTTTCCCCTTTAGCACATCAATCCACAGATATCTATTGCGCTAAAATTTCTATGTGAAATTCCATAAATCTTGGCGAAACTTTATAATAAAATTATATTCGTTAAATTTTTATTTAACTATTTGTAAATAAACTCTTTTCTTGATTTACGCCACAATGTAAAAGCGCCAAGTTGTCTACCCATCAAAGGAAAGAAGGGCAAGGGAGGAGAATGCAGCAAAGAATGATTTTTGCAGAAATGCCTTTTGCGGACATATAGATAGCGAGCTGGACTTTTACCATTTGAATATCTTAGAACCTACATATGTACTATGTTGTAATAATGGGGGTAACTAAATGGAAAAAAATTACTAAATTATAAATGAAATATAAAAATATTTTTATTAAAATAAATATTTATTTATTTAAATTTTACTAAATTTATAGAGAATTTAACTCAAATATATAATGACTTTTTAAATCAAAAATTATCAAAAGATGACAGAATTATTCAAATTTTAAAAATTTATGTTATAATTATTGCTATAAATGAAAAATTAAATTCAATGGAAGTTTTAACAAATAATTATTTAATTGAAGAAAATTTAAAAGAAATATTTAAAAATTCAAAAAAATTTTGGGAAAAATTAAAAGAAAAAATAAATAAAAATTTAATAATAAAAATTAAAGATATTAATGAAATATTTGGTACTCTTTTTAGAATATTTAATGGATTAACAAATTTTACAATTAATGAAAGTATTGAAGAATTAAATAATTTTGAATTAAAAATGTATATTTTTATTTATTGGTTATATTTTTTAACTTAAGAATTTTTCACATTTTGTTGCCTAATACGAGTTGCCTAATCACGTATTAAAAGAAAAAAAAGTTGATGGAGGTCGTTGGAGCATTATATTGATAATATCACGAAACTTTTGTTTAAACAAGGCTTTCCCAAACATTTTTTTAATCTTTCAAGTTTTCCAATCTCTAATCAACTTAACAATGGTATTGCACTCTGAACATTCGGGGCAGGTATGGCGGGATATGAATTTGTATGTTGGGGATTCGAGATTTCTATGTTTTAAAAATCCAACTAATTATTATACATAAGTATTTATAAAATAATAAAAAATATTTTGTAGAAATAATGGCGGCGACATTCAAATAAATGAAGATAATTCAATAAATAATATAAATTTATTTTCAAAATTACATTTTCATTTATTTTCTTTATTAATTGCTAAAAATAACAAAATAATTGAAGAAAAAAATGAAAATTATTTTAATTTAGAAGATGATAAAATATGGAATAAAATAAGTTTAATTGATCCTCAATTTAAAAATAAAAGTTTTCAGAAAGAATTTCTTTGGCAGATAAATGCTATGGAATTAATGTTGGAACAAAGAATTTTAGGTAAATAAAAAAGTCAAAGTTTTATTTTAAACCAAATTAATTCTTAATCTCCAGATATACAAAGATTAAAATGTAGTTTAGTCTTATGTAGAACAATTACATGAAAATCCTCTAAAAGAAAATATGTACATAAATAATTTCTAATTTCTCCTTAAATAATTAGAATATACATAATCACAGATCACACAAAAACCTAAAAAAATTTCGAATTTAGAAAAGCATTCAGTTAAGATACTTTTTTTGAAAAATCATGGAAGGTTCGTTCTCGGGTAATATTTATGTACACGTAATAGAATGAGGGGTACTTTTGTATTTAAAAAAGGCGTAGTAACATTATTCATAAATAATTTTGGCAGCCTTTAAATAAAAAATAAATTTAAAGAAAAGTTATTAAAAAGTAAAATATTTTAGATGAAATTTGGATTAAAAAAACAATAATTAACAATAATAACCCTAATAAAATAAATCAAAGAAAATTTCTTAAACCAGTATATTATGAATATTCTCAATTTGATATTTATGTTAATAATTTAATAAAACATGAAAATAAGGTTTCTTTAAAAATTCGAAAAAATTAAATTATATTTGCCTAAAATTTATTTTTTTTCCAGTTAAAAGAAATAATTAATAAAGAATATATAATTGATGAAAACAAAAATATAAATTTTGTCTTAAATTTTTTAGAAAAAGAAATTGTGGAATGGATTAAAAAAGTAAAACAAATGAAAGGAATAAATGAATTTAATGGTGAATATAATAAAGGTTAATTTTTAAAAATCTTTTTTGGATTATAATTTTTATTTAAAAAGATTTTCAATTAAAAATTGGAGGTTCACAAATATTAGAAACAAATACTTCTTTGTCAGATATGGATATTTTATGTATTTTACCGAAATATATAAATATTTATGATTTTAATGGAGAAGATGGAATTTATGGTTTATATGGACGTTTATTGTTAAATAAGGTTTTTCTTTAAATGAGACTGTTACATAGTATTAATGTTAATCATATTAAAAATTCTTTAAAAATAATTTGAGGTTTAATCTCTAAAATTCTCAACCAATTAATAAATATTCAAAAATATCAATTAAATGAGGAAATAACAATTCTGAAATATGAAAGATAAAAATTCGGGATTGAGTTTCCAAATATTAGAAAATTTTAATTGTATATGTAGATTATCAAAATTTGGGATGAATACCTCGGTCGATAATTTTCAACAAAATTATAGCTGCCGTACCTTTACATTGAGGAACCTTGGGGAGAATAATTGTACCAAGCTTTTTCTTCCTTCATTAAAATAATCCAAATTTAATAAAAAGATATTTAAAAATGATTAAAAAATTTAAAAAGAGAATCAACGTAAATATTGTCCAAACAAGCAGAATTTTGATGATTGAATTAAAAATTGATGGAATTGATGTAGATTTAATTTATGCACAAATTCCTTTTAAAAATGTAACAAATAATTTTGATATAATGAATAATGAAATAATTGAAGAAAATAAAAATAAACAAAGTATTTTAGCATTAGCAGGTTTAAATTAATTAAAAAATAATTAAAATAAATTTTTTGTTTAAAAAAGGTTTTCGTTCAACAATAAAAATAAAAGAAATGAATTTAAATCAAAAATTGTTTATTTCATTAATGCGTTTTTTAAAGATTTGGGCAAAAAGTATTTTATTTTTAATAATTATTTAATCTAAAATTAAATAGATCGTTTAATTTATTCAAACATTGCTGGTTATTTAAGTGGTTCTTCTTTAGCTATTATGTCTGCAAAAATATGTATAATATATCCAAATGCCAGTTTACCAATTGCTATTAAACAATTTTTTATTTTTTATAAATTATGGTTATTTTTATATTTCAATTTTTTGGAAAAATATTTTGTTCTTTTTTTAGGGGTTGGCCACAACCAATATTATTAAATGAACTGGAAAATGAATTTAAAAAAGCTAAAGAAATTGTTGAACCTTGGAAATGGATTAATAGAGAAGACAATTCTGAATTTGAGAATGAGTTTAGAATTTTTTGAAAATTGATTATAAATCAGCTAGGGAATAATGGAAAATGAGGGGAGGAGAGAATGATCAAATAGGCTTTAAGATATTAGTTTTTGGCAAATACCGTATTTCCTGAAATAGTACGGCCGGCCTACTATTTTTCAACCCTCCTCTAAAGGGCCGTACTTAGGTCGTCCTATTTCAGGAAATGTGGTATAGTAAAGTGTGTTGGTCCCAGTCCCTATAAGAGGAAATGATAAAATAATAATAATTGAAGATCCCTAATAATACATCTGATGCGCAGTGGGGATTTCCTCTCTCTCTCATTTGTGGTCCAGAAGGACCTTAGACGAGAATATATAAGTTTTATTGAGTAACATAAAATGTAAGATAAGCGCGACAATTATGATAATAACAGATAAAATACAATCTAGTGATAGGAACATGATAAGTAACAAGAGCAATATCCAATACCAGTGATTTATATTATAAGCGCTTTTATTTCCCTTTTCTATTTATTTATTATAAGATTACATTGAAGATTAAAATGCTTTATTTAAAACTGAAGAGAGAGCGCCGCATGCACGTGATTAAAATCCTAAGAGATAAGTGACTGAATTATAAAACAAAACTGAATCCACTATAACTGTTTGTCGCTTGCTTTTATGCTAGGATAATTGATAGGCGGGGACTTTTTACATACTAGGATTTGCTATTTGAGTCTCCGCCTTACAACTTTACCCTAACAGTAGATCGTCCTCGATCTAATTTTTAATTTTAATGGCTTCCCTTCACTCTCTCTTGTCCTATTATATGCCTTCTTTTTGTGGTTCCTTATTAGGAACATCTTTTCTTGGGCATTTATTATTATATTTTTTTTATTGTTATTTTTTCCTTTGGATACGAGAGTGTAACTTTTTGGGTTGTTTTTAATCACTGATAGGGTTGTTGGTTCAGTTTCAGTTAGACAAAGAATTTAGTGAAACCTACAACCCTTTTTCAATATTAATCTAAAACATTTTTCGTGAAAAGAGGGATTTGAATGTTTTTGTTCTTTTTGCGCTGCAGCTGCCTTTTCCCTACGCGTAGACCGTCCTCGGTCTGTTGAGTGATGTAAAGATCGGAGTTTTGCTTTTAAATTTATTTCATGTTGCTTATATTTTTTTCTGATTCCTGTGACGATTTAACGAAGTTCGGTTCTCTATTCTAGAGATCTTCCACCGAAATATAATGCTTTTTTCTTTGACGATGACTGTTTTTTGATAATTCATTTTCTCTTGATGTTTTGCTGTTGTTTTAAAGTTTTTGTTGTTTGTCTTTTTAATTTTTTTTTGTTGCTGATTTTGTTGTGGAGGGTAGAATTCTTTGTTTTCACTTCTTTTCTTTTCATCATCATTTTTTTTTGAGGGAAATATTTCATATCACAATTAATATTTACATTTATTTTATTTATGGGTTCGGGAAGCCATTATTTTTCAAAAAAAATTTTTTTTTGCCCACGCGCGCGCGTTAGGAAACT
Source organism: Meloidogyne arenaria (assembly GCA_036172955.1). Taxonomy (NCBI): domain Eukaryota; kingdom Metazoa; phylum Nematoda; class Chromadorea; order Rhabditida; family Meloidogynidae; genus Meloidogyne; species Meloidogyne arenaria. The sequence continues at coordinate 5,506,062 of JARQAB010000010.1, forward strand.
TATTTTTTTTATGCCTTAGTCCTACTAATTTTCGCTCTCGTTACTTTGGGGTATATACATTAATTCAAAAAAAAATTTTAAACTTAAAAAAATATTTTATTTATTTTTTAACTTTCCCTTCGTTTTGGGCACTCTTCAAATTTGTGTCCCAACATGTAACAAAACTCGCACGGCCGCTTTGGACATTTAGCTCTGATGTGAGGTTCATTTGTCGGGCACATTGGACACCATTCAAATTGGCAAGTGACAGCGTGCTGACCAAGTACTGTGCTCGTACATCCCCGGCATATCTGAGATTGAATGGGAGTATATTGTATTAACTGTGGGTGACTTACTACTGGTTGACCTTCCCACCTACCCTGATATACGTTTTGAAAACCTCCCTGCAAATGAGATGGACCAGGAAGTTGTTGAATTGCCGGTGCCATTCCAAACTGAGGTTGCACATATTGTGGGATACATGGTGCTGAGGCACCTGGGGCCATTTGTGTTGGTGCATTTTGTAGAGGTCCAGAAGGACCAGGGCTTCCTGAAGGACCAGCCTGAAAATTGGGTGATGAGATCTGAAGGGCCTCTACCCCTTTTAAGGGAGAAGGCTGGGGTTGTACCGTTACCTCCATTCTAGCCTCGTACCCTCTCATCGCTGTGTCAAGGAAATCGGCTCCTTCTGGGTGTTTAACCTCTCCATAATGGTCTTCAGCTACTGGCATTCTGCCCTGAAAGTCTGTCAAAACCCCATCTACCCTCTGAGTATTTCCACTTAACATTAATCTTACGTATTCCGGCGTGACTACCACTGTTTGACTTCTAGCTTCATAAATGAAACGCGACCAGACAGCTCCATGTTTGCACAAAATGGTGAGATCACCTATAATAAACAACCCAAACCTCGCCCTAGATAATGCAACATTTGAACGTTGAGGATCCGTCCAAAATGTAGCGGTTTCTTCCTCAACCTTCTTAGCGGAGCCAGTTCGAGTCTTTGTTGTGATCAGCAATACTATATCAGCCTCCTGGCTTTGTATACTATCTACTGTAGAGCAGCTCACATTCCTGACTTGCCTTGCCTCCAATTGTTCTTTTATCACTTCCATTTGAGCCATATAGAAGCATATGACTAAGATTCTCTTACGCCTGGCGAGTAGTGGCTGGCTTAATATGTCGATTAAGGCCATGGCCGTTTCAGTGTGCCCAGGATTTGTTAAAGAGAACGAAGTCGCATCTTGCATGGTCATAGTGTTCTGGTGTATCAGGACGATGGGGCAGGTCTGAACAGGAAGATTAATGCCAATTTCATCTGTGAGTAAGTTCCTTTGCTCAATCGTTAATCCCGCGCGGAATTGCTCACCAGCCGGTCTATAGACACTGGCTTCTAGGCATCGAACAATACTAGGATGCGACCTGAAAGATACTACGAGTCTATTATTGCTAATACCTGCGTAGTCCTGTACGATACCAATTATCGAGTTCATTGCCCACTTATTTCTCACTATTTGTGGCTGAGATGGGGTGTAGACCTGTAACTGCAAATAGTCGCCCGTAAGCAAAAGTTTGCGAAGATTCCTGTACTGGCAGATTGAGGAAAGAATAGCGTTGTGCTGGCACTGTCCAACTTCGTCAACCACCATATGAGTTATGGTTGGTGTTATTACAGACTTGTTCTCACGCGGGCTTGCCATGCTTGCGTCTAGAAATGACTGGAATTCCTCCGCCAAAGCCATGGTCATAAAAAATACCCTGAACTTTTTAAGCTGGCTTACCTCAAAAGAGGCTGCTCGCTCTTGAGCTCTTCTTGGCGCCCTTTCCCAATCTCTTTCATACTTTTGGATTAATTTACCGCTTTTCTTCATCAACTCCTCCCGAATATCTTCATCCTTCACTCTATGAACAACTAAATGTTCACCCACCTGTCTGATTCTTTCCATATATCTGGCCTTGCCATTTCCAGAAAAGATGGCCAACATGGGAACTTGTTGGCCAGCCATTCTCATAGCTTTGTCAGTGTCCTCAGCAAGTTCACAAACAGCTACATTTATAGGTGCCGTGGCCAGTATGACTGCTTTCGGGTCTCGTTGGATTGCCGCCGCTATTGCCGCCCCAGATACCCAAGTTTTTCCCGTTCCTGGTGGGGCTTGATTAAATATGACTCTGGGTCGGGTATCCAAAAACATTGCAACAGTCAACAGTTGTTGCTCATTTAATGTTTGAAGAGCCGGGTGTTCGTCTACAATACCTCCGATGTGTTGAGGTGGAGGTGGTTCTCTGCGTTCACGACCTAAGAGAGCACTTGCAATTGGGGCAATGGGATGATCCGACTGGGCGAGGGACCAAGGGAGTCCGTCCATGAGAGTTAGTTCCCTACGATGTAGCATTTTTGTGTTGGAAATGGGTATTATTCGGGCCTCCCATTCACTGGTTACTAAGTCATGCCAATCGTCAAATCCCTGTTCGTAATTTTTTGCGTCTTGAAAGCGGGCTGCCATCACTATTTCCATATTGTACCCCTCTCGTGTTATGTTTTTCCTAGCTTGTCTTATTTCGCCATATCCGCAAACTTTAGTGTCATGATCAGGTCTTTTTATGTGTACGTTAGAATCTTCTTCGTAAACTTTCCAATAACCTTGAAGTTCTTTCAGGTCTTTTGTGTGGATAAAGAATCTCAACAATATAGTCTTGTCAACAGTCTTCTTTTTGGCTTTATCATCTTCTAACCAATAAAGCATAGACGTGACAGAGTGTTTGATTAAACGACGTTCTTCAACATCTCTCTGGTGTGCTACAACAGCTGACATGGCTGCTAATGTTAAACCTACTCTAGACGACGAAAAGTTTGCCCGAAGTGGATAAGAAATTTGTTCTGACAATGGCCTAGCCCCAATGATAAGCCAGTTCTGGTGCGCCCAAACTTCATCACCTACTCTGAATGGGGTTTTCTCTGGTAGAATATATGAGGATCCCATTCTCCATATCTGTGGGGAATTAATTACACACAAATTTACCTCAATGAAGTGACCGGTTCGTAGGTCTTCATGGTGAATGTTTGTGAGTTGCCTGGAGTTGATAACTTGGCTACGAAGCATATCCGGAGCGATTAACTCCGCGGATTTAAAGGTACCTCTTGCTCTGTTAATGTTCACAGAGACTACTAAGGCTGGTAACCAATTTGGGGCTTCTCGGACCAATTCAACAGTTGCTGAAGTCGCGGTGGCCTGGTAGTTTATTGTACCTGAAAATAACCACGGGGGGTATCGTCCTTGGGCCTCTGGATCATTCTGCCCATTTGCCGCATGTTTTCCCAAAACTTCATACCCCTCTCTGTCCTCCCATTCACCTACCTCAACTAGGTCTCCCAACTGTAATTTTCGGTGTCCCCCTTCCACCAAGTTCTCAGGAATTTTTGTGAAGAATGGTCCTTTTCCTGATATTCTTGCACCTATCAACTCTCCATCTTTGGCTCTTGCGATCATGTACCTTAATGGACCCTTACCTAATACAGCTTCATCATCTCGTGCCGGTTCTGGGGTTGACGAAGTGATTCTTGCCTCATCTGGGAGGTCTTCGGGATTTATTCGATCGGATTGCTGAGAACTAGAAGGCTGATCCCACCCACTATCTTTATTAGCCCATTCTGAACCCCCCGACGTTTCTTCTTCCCGACCAGAAGACTGTAAAATATTTTTCAATTTTGTGCCAGAAAGCATTTTACTCTCGACTCTCAAGTTTATGCCAGAAGGCACTTCAATTACGCTCATTTCTATGTCAGAAACCTCCTCTATGTCCATGTCCTCATACTCTGGGAGTTCTACCTGACTTAACCTTGCTCTGATTTTCATCAATATATTTCCCATTTTATTGATTCCAAATTTCTCCGACTCTGGTGTGAACTGCTCGAGAATGGGATCATTCATTCCATACCCAACTCCCCACTCTCGATCCCTTGGATTAGCTTCTAATATCCAACCTTCACCTGTACTCAAAAGAAGACGCTTCAGTTCCACATTCTGGTTATACTTTTCGAATGCTATTTCCTCAATAAGCGTCTCTTTTACCTTTTCCCACTCTTTATGTATTTTTAAATCCCCCTTTATTTCTTTACCAATCCACTTATAATTCCGTGGATGAACTTTCTTTTTTATGCCAGAAGGCATTTTATTATTTAATGAATGTTTCAGAGATTTTACCTTGTTCGCATTCGACTTATCACCGAAAAAGTTTGATTTCTCCCACACATACACCTGCTCTACACAATCAAACGATAATTTTTTCCATTCAAGGGGAGCATAGAAGAAATTAGACAGCGGGTGATGCTGCCCCAAGAAAGGATAAGCCTTACCTCCCATTTTTAAGGCAATCACTGGAAGCTCCTTCTTCCCCTCACTTTCACTATTATGCCAGAAGGCATTTAATTCATAATTATTTTCATAATTATTTGAAGACATTTTTTTTTTTAATAAAGAATTAATAATAGATTTTTTTGAATTATTATATCTGAAATTTAGATAAAGATTTTAGTTAACATTATATTGAGATTATTCGCGATAAGATGATAATATATTTACGGATTTCTTGGTCTTAGATTGTATCTATGAGTGTTTTGGTTTTCTCGACTCTCGGTATTGTCTCGACTCTCATTACTCTCAGCATGATTAGTATATTGAATGGAATCCCTGTTTAAGTTGTGATCAAATCCCGGGGTATGCTCAGTTTCTATGGCTTCTGCAATTTTTAGCGAACTTTTTTCCTCTTGTGATAACCCTGGAATTGTACAAACTGGACCCAGATATTCGAAACATTTTTTAATTTGATTTATATGTACCTTCCTAGGGTTCGCCTGCGGGGAGTTACAGCTAGTTATTGTTACGTATATCCCCTCTATGTTTAATACACGATAGATGCCTTTCCACGGGAGGTGGAACTTCTTCGAAGTTCCGGGCTTCCCTGCGTAGTTGCGAATTAATACCCTATCCCCTATTTGAATCGATGTAAGCCTTGTGTGTTTGTCATATTGCTCTTTCATTTTTAGTTGAGCTTCCTTATGGGCTTCTGCTGCTGATTCCCAAGCTACCCTAAGTGAGGTAACAAGCAATTGTTTGAATTCTGCGGTGTCATTAAATACTATAGGGTCGCGAATTTTTGGGTCTAGTATCTGATCAACGCAGAAGATTGGGTCTCTACCAAACATTAGGTAAAATGGTGTTTCATTTGTTGTATTATGTACCGCGGTGTTATAGCAAAAGTTAGTAAAGTTCAGAAATTCATCAAAATTGGGCTGGTTTTTGGTTATATATTTAGACAGTATATTATTGAATGTTCTAAAAGTCCGTTCTGTTATGGCATTGCCTTGGGACCAATTTGGAATTGCATATTTTTTATTTATATAGAGCATGTGACAGAAGTCCTTAAAGAATTCTGAGGTAAATGTCGTTGCGTTGTCAGATATTAGTTCAGTACAACCCCCAAACTTTAGATAACATTCATTTAGAAAAGCTTTAGCTATTGTTTGGGATTTTGTGTCTGGTACGGGGACAGATATTATATACTTTGTAAACCAGCATATAATATTTAGTATATATTTGTTCCCCTTTTCTGTGATTGGGAAAGGTCCTGCCAGATCTAGCCCTACTTTTGCGAATAATGTATTTGAGGGTGCCATTGCCATTTCAGCCCGATACGCTGGGGTAGGCGAGTGTCTTAATTGACAGGTAATACATTGTTTTGTCCATTCACTTATGTCAGTATACATCATTGGCCAAAAATATTTCTGACATTTCCTTATAGTCTTTTTAACCGAAAGATGTCCCCCTCCTAGAGGTGAATTGTGAAAGGATTCAAAAATAAGAGATCTAAGAGAAACTGGAATGTAAAGTCTCATTTTAAAACCAGAAGGTTTGAAATAAAGAATGTCTGAATCTACACAGAGTGTTGATGCTCTGTTAACAAAACTAGCAATTTCTGCTTCTGTAAATCCTTCTGGGATACTACCATTTTCTAGAAAGTCTATATATGCTTTTGCTTCCGGATCTTCCCTTTGTTCTGTTTTAATTTCTACTGTGAACGATTGCCCTTTATTGTCCCTTAGAATTACTAAATTAATAATTTCTTCTGTTGTTAATCTACTACTAGGTTTTATCGCTAAGCAGACTGGGAATTCTGCGATGTCTTCTAGCTCTTTTAGGTTTTCAACTTTTTCAGGTGTTTCTTCATGAATCCTAGAGAGTGCATCCGCTAACGAGTTTTGTTTTCCCGCTATATGAACTATTTTTATTTGATAAGATTGTAATTCTATTAACCATCTGGCAAGGTGTGGGTGTGCTTCAGCTTTCTTTAATAAATAGGCTAAAGGTTTGTGGTCCGTGTGTAGTTCGACATCGAACATGAAAATATAAGGTTTAAATTCCCGAAGAGCAAAAATTATGGCACCTAACTCAATTTGAACTGGAGGCCATTTTCGTTCTGATCGGGCTAAGGTGCGACTGCAATATGAGATGGCTGAATAAGTCCCTGTATTTTCATTTTTCTGCATTAATACCCCTGCTTGACCTACAGTCGACGCGTCTGTGAATATATGAAACGGTTTTGAATAGTCCGGGAAGATTAGCGAGGGTTCTTGCGCAAGCAATTCTTTTATTTTGTCAAGTGCACTTTGTTGCTCATTTCCCCATACAAAAGGTGTATCTTTTTTTGTAAGTCTCGTCAATGGTTCAACAATTGTGGAGAAATCATGAATATGCCTTCGATAAAAGGAGGCCATTCCTACTATTCTTTTAATCCCCTTTACATTTTCAGGAGGGGCTAGATTTTTGATTATTTCGATTCTGCTTAGGCTAGGTTTGTAACCATTTGCGTCTAGAATGTGCCCCAGAAAGTGCATTTTATTAGACCCAAAAGTGCATTTTTGCGGCTTTAGTTTTAGGTTGAAGTGCCTAAATCGTTCAAAGACTTTTCTGAGAACATCGATGTGTTCAGAAAAATCTGGTGACTTAGTAAAGATTAGTATGTCATCTACGTATGAAATTACAGAGTCTTCTAGACCTGAAAGAACATTAGTCATAGCCCTACAAAAGACGGAAGTTGCGTTTTTTAACCCAAACGGCATATGCGTCATTTGATATATTTTGTCTTCAGTTATAACCCCGCATTTTCTTGAGGCGTTATCTGTTAATTTTATTTGTAGGTAGCCACTAGCCAAGTCAAGAGATGAATAGAAATTACAATTCCCTACTTTTTCCATTATTACTTCCAATCTAGGTAACGGATAGTGGTCAGGGACAGTTATTTCATTTAATTTCCTAAAGTCTAAGCAAGGCCTGATACTTCCATCCTTTTTCTGAACTACTACGAATGGAGTAAGCCATGGGGTGTCCGATTCAACCATTACACCGGCTTTCACCAACTGGTCAATGTGTTTTTCTAACTCTTCCTTATATCTAAAAGGTGTGCGTCTCGGTTTTGACGCGACTGGTTTTTCAGTCTCAGTTATAATGTCATATTGACCATCTGAATAGGAGCCTAAGTCATATTGACTTTTGCTAAAAATATCATGAAATTCATCACATAACTCTTTTAATTTATTTAAATCTACTTGATCAACCTGAGCCTGCGTAAAGTCTATTTTAAATTTTGGATCCTCTACTATTTTTGGATTATTTTGTGTTATGTTATTTATTTGTTCAGTTTCTATTAATATATTAGGATTATCTGAGTCCAGAGTTAATAGAGAGGAGAGTGCTATGTGTTGATTCTTATGAATGTTTATTATGTTTTGTGTTGGGTTAGTTAATACAATTTTAATTGAGCCATTTTGTGAATTATTTACTAAGGGCACCATTCCTATATTTTTCTCCCTCATTTTCTCCTCAAGATGTGTGATTATGTAAGTTGAGTTAGTGGATATCTCATTTTCAAGGGTTCCTGTTATTATTGTTTGAGAGTTTGGAGTTAATGATATAGAGTTAGCTGATGAGATTCTAAAATATGTATTATTAGGGTGATCAGACATTTTAATTGGTGTGCGCCCAAAATGTACTTCCCTATTCTTTAAATCAATTGTGACTGAGGGCCAATGTTCAAGAGTGTCACATCCCAGAATAACGTCAAATGTCTTGTTTGAGAAGGTCTGACTACTTATGAAGTTTACTGTTATTTCTATTGTTTTTTGAGCTATTGTTATTAACACCTGGGCTTGGTAATTTACTTGAATCGCATGCCCGGATGCACTTATTGCTTCAGAACTTGACCTAGTTAAAGTGCAACCTAATATGTTCGCAAGCTCTATTGATGCTACAGTTATACTTGCGCCTGTATCTATGAGACATTTAATTGGTAAGCTATTTATTTTTGCATTAATTATAGGCAAGCGTTTGTATTGATCATTCACTGTCAAAAGCATTAGTGAGGATCCGCTACTACTTGATGGTTTTGCTATAGGCGTGTACCTGATTGAGTTATTTAATTTTGACCTTTCTATTTTGGGTGTAATTTCTTGTAATTCAATCACATTTTGCTTTGGCTTTTCTACTGCTTTTAATTTGCTAACAATCGGAGTGTTTTGAGTTAGTGTCCCAAATAATATTCTGCCTAGTCTCCCATTTCCTGCGTAACTTTCAATTATTACCAGCGCAACTCTAATTACACAGTCCACGAGTGAAATACATGCTATTATAGTTATGAAAATTCGCCATTCTTTAGTCCAGTCCCCAAATATTTGTTGACTAATTTCATCCCTGGCAGTTTCCCAAGGTTTAGAAAATTTGGTTACTATTTTTTGGTCTTTACTTGTAATTTGGTATGAAATTTCACTTACCTTTATTAAGTTGCTCATGTATGTGTGTTGATTAATATCAGTGATGTTTATCAGTACTAATTGGTGAAAAGAGTGACTCGACAGTTTTGGGAGATTTTCAAATCTTGGGTTGAAGCTTCTCTGAGGGCGGGCTTCTATTCTTCTGAGTCTGGCTGTTACTTGGTCTAGTTCAAAAGTGTCGTTATCCAGCTGCACAATTATTGATCTTGCATGTCCACAGTTCAATTTCTTTGCTTCTGGAATTATTTGCATTGTGTGAGGATTAAAGAATGCCGACTGTTCTGATCCATGAGTTGAAAAGCTTACAGGGGGATATTCAAAGCATTGATGTGTAGAGCCTGTTGGGATAAATCGAAAGTGATTGTGGGGAATTACTATACATGGCCAGACTTTTATTAAGTTTGTACCCCTTCGCTCAGCGTGAATATTAGAATCCTTAAATAACATTCTTGCAAGCGTTGTTGGGTCCGCTAACATTGCTAATTCTGCCCATTTCCAGGTTTCTGCCATTAAATTACAAATAGTATTAAATGTGTGAGAAAATGTGAAAGTCATAGTATTACTTATTTGGAGTTCTAAATATGACATTTCTGCGGCCAGTTGGCTTGAAGTTACTAATCCCTCAATTGCCCTTTTTACCCTTTTTCCCACTGGAGCCTGATTAATTCTGGAACCTATTACCCTGTATGCTAGACCTTGCTCAGTCAGAATAATCTCCCTATCACAATTATTTATTTTCTTTAGGGGATTTGTGTCAGATAGTGCAATTGGATCCTTTTCTGCCACCCATAAATGATCGACTACTTGCCCGTTTTGTTGGCTTATGGACAGAAATTCACAGTTCTTTTCCGGTGCTGGTACCCATATTATAGTAGTGTTGTCATCAAGGGAACAGGAGCCTATGTCATATGGACAGTTTCGGGTTACTCCAAAAGGAGTTTGAATCGATTTTTCTCCGAATCGAGAAAGGACCTGAGTGGGAAATATATAACAATTCTTTGAAATTACTTCCTGCCATGTAAAGGAGCCTAAAAGCCAAGTCCTGGGGGTGAGATCTAGTTTATTGTTAGTATGAAACAGTTCCCCTTCTTGCTGGAAAATTCCGAATTCGCATTTTTTATGATCGACCATGCTTTTACATTCCTCGGGCGAGATTTCCAGTGGCTTAATTTCCCCTGGTTTTTCTATTGGAACCCCGGACAGTGAAGTGTATTTGACCATGGACTTAATTATTTTCCTACACGCCCATGCTTTAGTTTTATATTCGAGGTTGTTCGGAACGAAAATTTGCCTTGTTTGAGGAATTGGCGGTTTTGTAAGTTGGTTTTTAATTTCAGGACATTTTGGAAATTCTGGGAGGGACCATAATAATCCATGTTCTCTAGTTTGACATATTAATGGTTGTTTCGGAAATGGACTGTTTGGGCCCTGGGCTGTTGTGACTGAAAGTATAAGAGCTATAAAGAATATATGATTTAATCGGGGACCCATTGAGGTTCTTTCCCAGTTAGTTACATTTGGCGTTAATGCTTTATTTTGTGGTTTCATTTCTTTATTGTTAGGGTTTGTTAATTGTTCTTTGTGTTCGGTTTCTACTTCCTTACTTATTGTTGGTTGATGTTCGGTTATTGTATTTACAGAGTCTTTTTTGTTAGTTTGAGTTAGGCTTAACTGCTTAGCTAATTGATTTGCAAGTTCTGAGATATTTAGATTTTGAGGTGCGGGGTTTGGGATTTGTTGAATTATTGGGTATGCCGAGGTATGGTAAATTTGCCTTTGAGGAATATATTGGGGTTCTTGTGTATAATTTTGGTGGTTTTGTTCCACATAATTTATTGGAAGTGGGATTTTATTCGGGTTCTGATTTTGTCTGGTTGCATTTGGATAATTTCTATTATATTGCCATGTTTGTGTTGTAGTCGGTGGATTTCGCCTGAAACAATTATAAGAACTATGACCTACCTTCCTGCAGTGTTGACATATTGGTCTGCCACTCCATCTACGATCATTCATGCTCCTATTTTGAAATTGGTTTCTCCTCTGAAGGTTTGTTTGGTTCCAGTTATTTTGAGGTTGTCTTTGGTAGTTGTTGTCTCGCTTCTGAGTATCGAAATGACTTAAATTATATTGTCGTTGCGGCCAATTACTAGTTGATGATGATTGATATTGATTATTTTGATTTGGATTTCGGACCCAAGAATTAATATTACTTTCTGGTAGTTTAGGGTTTTGAACTATGTTTATTGAATTAGCTAATCCCCTTGGGTTATCAAATGAAAATGATTCGTTAGTAGCGGTTAATACTTCTATTTCTTGCGCCTTTGCGTATAATTCATCTAGATCTTTAGCAGATCCTACTATTCTGATTAAAAAGCTTATATTAGGTCTTAATCTCTCTAAAAATTCTTCGCGAATTTTGGCCTGCTTCTGTGCTTCAGTTTCATTTTCAAAAGTTGCCCGTACTAATGGGACTAATCGAGTCATGAATTCTCTAACAGTTTCGTTATTTCTTTGCTTACACATCATTAATTCCCTTTTTGAAATTTCTAACCTGTGTGGAGCTGCTAATTTTGACCTAATAGCAGTTAGAGCATTCGAAACCGTATCTTTTTCATTTGGCCTAAGTTTATCAAAAATGGACCTGGTCGTGCCCTCTAAATGGAATTTGAGTCTGTGCAATTTAGTGGCCTCATCCCAAGTTGCTGGTGCACAGTCAAGAAGGTCCTTAAATTTTTGTGCCCATGAATCAAAAGTTACCACAGATTCATCTTTATATGTTGACATAATTCCATCCTTTTCAAGTACATTTATCATATAAATTTGGTCTGTTTCACCATCACTTGTGTCTTTAATTGCGTTCTGTGTTTGAATATTTGTTATTGTTTGGTTAGCTGATTCTAAAGTGTTATTAGTGGAGTTCATGTCCAAGTTGGTTTCGAGTTGGGATACCTTTTGGGATAGCGTATCGATGCGATTGTTTATTACCTCTAGATTTACATTAACCCCAGCTGCCATATCGTTAATCGCGGTGGTATTACTTGTCGCGCGTCTATTTACTAGTCTTAGACTTCGGTTTATTGCTTCTTCTAGTGTGTGCGTTATATCATGCATACGCTTTACATCGGATAGCCGCGCGATTTCACTTTCATTTTTATTCCAAAAGGAATTTTTTGTAGTTACAGATACAGATATATCTGTACTATTGGGAGGGTCTCCCATTGAATACTAGGATTGTTTATAATTAATAGAATAAATTAGTTTTAGTAAGAATTAAATCTAAAATTGAGAATTTATTTACGTAAAACAATTATATCTATTTATTTCTATGAATAAATAGAATTTTATTTAGAAAAGGACCAGCTATACTTAATCTATTTCATGGATTTTTTGAAAATTTTTAAGTTTTTCTTAACGCTATTTATTAGTCGTAAGCTTTTCTTTCCTAAGTGTATTATTTTGAAAAATGATATTCATCCTTTCTAATGGATATATTTATTAAACTGTTATTTTCCCAGGTTTGTTTATTTGCTGAGATTAATCACAAACTGCGATTTTATTTCCTATCGTTTCTCCTTTTGGAATTTTATATTATAAGCTTTTCTTCGTTCTAATTAACTGCTGGAGTGGATTGTTCATATTTTAAACTTTTGCTTCACCTTTCTTTTATCCCTTTTTCCCATTTACCCTTTTTTTAGTTTAATCTTTCCCTTATCTATCGCAATAGTTATGGTTGCTTTTATGAATGAACCTTTGACCCTTCCCTTTTGTTTTTGTTCAAAGTATACTAATCATGCTAATTGGAGTTGTAATTGGATTTCGTATAGGGAATATGGAATGGTATTGAAATATATGTTTAAAAAAATAAATATGTGAATATGGTATTGAAGTGTATGTTCGCGAATGTAATTATTAGGCATAAATAAATTAGGCATTTTTAAAAGAAATTAAAGTAATTTAGAATTTACAATTGTAAAGTTAAGAAATTAGAACTTAGTTTCTCAAAATAACACCAAAACATTCGAAATGGCTTTTTTTTTTACCGATTAGGAAGTGTGAAAATTTTGAGAATTATGAATAAGCAATTAATAATCAACTTTTCAACCCTTAAAGCCTTCTAGGAAGTTTTGGTATTTTTTGTGATTTAAGGCTTTCTTTCCCCTTTTAGTCCATTAGATTTTTGGGTTTTGTCAATAATTTCTAACTTTCATCAGAGCTGTATTGTGTATGGTCGAATGGTTGACATTTATGTCCTGAATGCTTAACCTGTATTTTAAATAGTTTCTAAGGTTGAACTGAGGTTTTCAATCGGTTTCAATCGGAAAACCCAAAAAAGGTTTTCAATCTACAGGGATTTTGTTTTAATTTTAAAGTTTTACATAAACACCAGCATATTCCACGGGGTCGTTGTACCAAGCATATTGACCAGAACTTGAGATTTGCGAATTTTGTATGTCGTTTGATTGCACAGATAATTTGAAATAGCCAATTATTACACTTATTGAAAAACGGCAAAAATAAGAGAGAAAATAATTTTTAAAACAATAATTGCAAGAGCGCGTATACAAGTGAGAGAATTCTTTTAGTTGGGAAATGTAAACATGAGTGTAATATTTCCATAAGAGTATGTATATTTTAAAAGAATATGGTTTAAAAAAAATTTTCTTTGTGAAGATCGTAAAATATAAGGTATAGAAAAAATTCACAAGAATTTGTTGATTAAAGAAAATTTAGAAAATTAATAGTTTAACAATTTTAGTCAAATTTACGATTTTAACATAAAGCCAGAAAACATTTTATAATTTTTGAGAATGATCTAAACACATTTTTTACATATATTTTTCGGGCGAACAAAAGTTTTGTTTAATTCTACCAGACAGAAAAAATTTCTGATGAATAATGACTAAAAGTAAAGGAAACATTCTTTATGCGGTAAAATTGTAAAATATATCTTTTTTTTTAGTCAGCATTGAAAAAAAATGAGAGTAAAAATTTTCGATTAAACTCCCCAGTGAATAAATTGTATCTTTAAGTAAGTGTTCTTTGGTTTGTTCGAACACTATTTTTGTGATAAATGTCTTTCTCTACATTTTGTTTCCAAAAATGGAAGGAATAACAGCTATTCGTCTTCCCTCTTTTTTTGTAAAAATTTTTAAGAGGGGTGAAAAGAAAGATGGAAAAAATAATTTTGCGCCAATCTGACAAATTACAATGTATATGTGAAATGAAATGAAACATTTATGAATATTCCTTAAGCAAAAAAAATAATTTTCGAGGACCTAGGTCACAGACATATTTTTTAAAAGAAAGCTAAGAATTTTTTGAATAACTGCGCAAACAGATTGGAAAGAACAAACCATCCGGTGCTACCAGTAAAGTGTGTTGGTCCCAGTCCCTATAAGAGGAAATGATAAAATAATAATAATTGAAGATCCCTAATAATACATCTGATGCGCAGTGGGGATTTCCTCTCTCTCTCATTTGTGGTCCAGAAGGACCTTAGACGAGAATATATAAGTTTTATTGAGTAACATAAAATGTAAGATAAGCGCGACAATTATGATAATAACAGATAAAATACAATCTAGTGATAGGAACATGATAAGTAACAAGAGCAATATCCAATACCAGTGATTTATATTATAAGCGCTTTTATTTCCCTTTTCTATTTATTTATTATAAGATTACATTGAAGATTAAAATGCTTTATTTAAAACTGAAGAGAGAGCGCCGCATGCACGTGATTAAAATCCTAAGAGATAAGTGACTGAATTATAAAACAAAACTGAATCCACTATAACTGTTTGTCGCTTGCTTTTATGCTAGGATAATTGATAGGCGGGGACTTTTTACATACTAGGATTTGCTATTTGAGTCTCCGCCTTACAGTATATAGTGGAAAAGGAATTAGTAGATTAGGAAGTAGTCCGTTGATCAAGAGCGTGGCTATGGGACTGGGGGAGGGAGGGGGGAGGGAGGTGGCTGAAAAAGGGGTGGCCCTTTTCCCCGATCTTTCCTAGCTGGTTCAAATTACACTTTAAAATAATTAAATATTTAAAGTTTTGAAACTGATTCAAATGACGAATTAGAAGAAGAAAAAGAAGGAAATGATGGGACACAAATGTCTATAATTACATCTGGAGTTCCTGAACAAAATACAACATTTAATGTAAATAAATTTACATTCAAAAGAATTATTAAAGAAATTGAAAGAGGTAAATTTAAATAATTATTTTTAAGTTGCCAATTAAATTATCAAAGTAACAGTTTTTGGATTGATTAATTTATATAAAATTAAAGTTTTGTTTAACTATTTTTGACCAATTTTTTAACATTATTTTTGATTAATTTATTCAGTAAGAAATCTGCAAATAACTGTGAAATTTTCGTCAATGAAGAATCCCTATTAATTTAGCAATAGGGGCCATCTTTTAGAATAAATATTATTAAATTAAAAATCATATTTTTTAAAAATTAAATTTAATTATTAAGCAAATGAAATAATAAATAAAACAAATAATGAAGAAGAATCAATTTGGGAAGAATTAATTGAAGAATTAAATTGGGAAAATAATTATGAATATTTTATTTTAATTTTATGTAAAGTAAATGAAAATGTGGTAAAAATAAATATTTAAATTTTAAAAAAATAATAATTTTTTCAAGAATTGTAATAAACAAAAAGTTTTATTACGTACATATTTATATAATTGGGAAAAAGAAAATGAACAAAATAATTTAATTAAAGAAAGTCAATTAATAACAAATTATGAAAAAAATGTTGAATGTTTTGATAAAAATAGTAAAAGGTTTCTTCTTTTCCTTTAATTTAAATAAAATTAAAAAAATTTAAAGAGAATCATCAAAAACTTTTTGTAAATTATGGATTATTGGAGTTAATTTAAATTCTTCTAAAAAAATAAATGATAATCAAATTGAACAACTTTTAACTTTTGATAATATATTTAAAAATTATTTAACAAAATCTGGATCTGTATATTCTATATTTACAAACAACAAAATTGATTTAAATAAAATGTAAATTTAAATTAGTTTTAAATCCTATTAAATAATTTGCAGGATCGAAAGCATTGACACCATCTTTTAGACAGTTTTGTTTCTATTCAGAGGAATAAAGAATCGAATCCAATAAAAAAATTTTAAAATAAATTCAAATTGTTTTAACTATAATAGATTTAGAAGGATTTTGTATTCGTAATTATTTTATTTCCTTTAAGCTTTTGATTTTGCCTCTGCCCAATTTATACATTCAGAAAGACCAGGGCCTTAACCGACAATTAGAGCACCAATAAAAATCCAAAATTATTGAGGCAAATTGGTGGAAAATATACTTTAAGGCGCCACAGGCGAAAATTTCCGAATTTCTAGATTATAAAAAAGCCTGAATCCCTCTGTTTCTTGTCAATATCTTTCATAATTTTCAAAATTTTTGTCGAAATTCGAAATTTCTCCTAACTGAAGATATGCCGTAATTCGTAAATTGTAACTCGTATTTACGACTTAGCCCTAATGTTCATTTAAAACCCCTTATCAACTCTTAAATCCGGATCTATTTTTCTGAGTCCTTTCTTACTAAAAACACATCCTTATTATGTAAAGGATTAACAAATTTTTAAAAATTTAAATTATAATATTTCAACAATTGTAAAAATGCCGTAAATGCTCTAATATAAGCCCTAGGCTTATATTTTCAATAGATCACGTTGAGGATTACTTTGAGAGAGAGACAATAGATCACTTTGAGAGAGATGGCCTTCTAATAGAGCCGGGCTTCTATTAGAGCATTTACTGTAAATAATTTAAAAAAAATGTATTTTGTATTAAAATTATATTTTATTAAATAATTGTTGTAGTTAAGCTGGTTGTTGTGGATGACTCTGAACTCTTAATCGGATGATTTAAATTGACACCCTGATTCAGTATTAGTATCAGCCGAGTAATTAGTGGAATTTTTTAGATTAAATCCACGGGGACAGGTATACAAGGGGAACTTAATTGAACATTAAATAGGAAAAGTTAGAAAAATAAAATTGGCAAAAAATATGTAAAATTGGCATGTTATTAGAACATTAACGTCCCTTTCACAACGGGCACGGAACTGGTTGGCAGGGTCGGTGGCAGGGTGGCACGACAATTGTACAGTGGGACGATTGTACAGTGAGACAATTGTACAGTAGACAATTGTACAGTGGACAATTGTACAGTATTTAGAGATTTTTAAAAAGAAATTTAATTTTGCGATAATCAAATTTTTCAATTAATCAACCGAGAGAGTGATCGATTGATCAATTAATCTATAAAGGGAATCTTGATTGATCACTAAGGTGATCGATATCTGTGTCGTTTATCGCTCTCGTTTAATCACTCTTCCATTTGATCATCACTCGGTTTCCGATTTCGATATTTCTCCCCATTTCCGATTTTCATTTTCCAGGTTGTCACTCACCTGATTACTCTTGGTTGATCCACTTCGAGGTTGATCACTCACCCGATTGATCACCCAGTTCGCTAATCAATTCGACGAATTGAGGTTTGTCCGTCATTGGAACAACCTCCCTATGTTGTATAATAAAATTTAAAAAAATTTAGTGTTGATCATATGTTTCGATATTTTGGGTTAACATTAAATTTTTTTAAAAAAGCTCTTAATACTGTACAATTGTCTCACTGTACAATTGTCCCACTGTACAATTGTCATGGAGCCGCAGGGTCGGCTGCATCTTTTTTAGAGTAGGGGACGACTCAGAGTAGCCGATTCAGAGTCGCCGATTCAGAGTAGGGACAATTCAGAGTCCGCCGATTCAGAGTAGGGACTATTCAGAGTAGCCGATTCAGAGTACGGGGAAAAGGGGACGATTCAGAGTACGTAGAATAAAATACCCTGAAAATCAAGATTTTTGGAAAGTACTTGATTTATTTTTTTGCTTTTTATTCTTTTCTGTTTCGTTTTATTGTTTTAGAGAGAAAAACAACAAGTTGTATAACAAACGGCAATTATTCAATTGCGGAAAATAATTTTTAATAAAAATTTAAAATTTTTAAAATTTTCTTTAATTTTTTAAATTTCTCCAATTTTCTACAAAAACTTAAATCGACGAGGGTTCTACTATACATTGCGAGGTTTTTTTTATTTTTATTTTTTTTTTCAATTTTGTTTTTTAAATCTTATTTTTTGGGATTTTTTAAAAATTTTTCAATTTTTTAAATTCATTTTTCTAAGTGTTACAACGACGTGCTCGGGTTCAACGACGCCTCGGCTAGCTTTTAAGATGTCTTTCAGATCGTAGGAAGTAGGAAGAACCAGAAAATTCGCAAGAAAAGCTGATTTTCTATATCCAAAAATTTATGTACTCTGAATCGTCCCTTTTCCACGTACTCTGAATCGGCTACTCTGAATTGTCCCTACTCTGAATAGTCCCCTACTCACAGCGGGTTGACTTAGTTGACAGACACGACATAGGTTAGAGAAAAGATTTACAATGACGTTACGTTTTGATGTGTCCGATCTGGTAATTACGCAACGCTGATGAAAGGGTCAGTAATGTGAAAAATTCAAAATGGTCAGTCGCCGGAAAAGAAGAGAGAATAGTAAAAATGGTCAGATGGAGAGAAATTTCTCTCATTTAGAAGGGGAATAGGCAACTCCTATATCTTTTGGCCCTCTCATCCGATTTTTTTCAAATTTTGTAGTTTTGTTATACTAAAATATTAAACAATCCTGTAAATTTTGAGAAGCCAATATTCAATTTTGGCCAAGTTATGAATTTTTAAAAATCGGTAAAATTCGGCCTTTTTTGGCCATAACTTAATCCAAAGTTGTCCATTTTTCCTAATTTTTGTTTTATACGAATCAGCAATGATAAACGAACAAAAACTATGTAAATTTTGCACAAGTTATCTCGACTAACTCCTTAGGTTGACATTCCGCTTAACCTACCACCTATAACTAATCAACCCCTGGTCAAATTTTCTTCAAAATTTGCTAAATTGTAGAAATTGCTAAATTGCTAAATTGTAGACAATCTTGCAAAATTTGAGCGGAAAATTTGCATTTTATGCGGAGTTATGATTTTTTAAAAATCGGCGAAATTTTATACATTTTTGACCATATCTCAGCCTAAGTTGGCTTTATAAACTCAGATTTGGCATGAATCGACGTGACTCGTCGACCTGCATCGAATGGTATTAAAATCGAACTGAGATGTCATTTTCACTTTTAGTTTTTGTTGGGATCTGGGTTCCGAAGCCTTTCGAGGATTATACAAATTATCTTCTTTAAATTACTTTATTTACATTTAACTATTTACAAATAAATATGCCACGACCCGGGACAGGTGGCACCAATTGCTATATTTGGAATTATATAGCTTGACTCTTATCTTATCTTTGTTATTCACTTTCTGTTTATATTTTGACCCTTAAATTGTCTCTATAAATATCCCTGCCTTTTACTCATTATGAGAAGATTTGGCCTAGCCAATCTCTCCCTTATTATTGTGCCCATATTTATATGGAGAATAAGTTAAATAGAATAAATATTTAAATAATATAATTCAGTCTAATAGAAGTCCCCAGAATAGTAGAACCCGAGTCAAGCTATATAATTCCAAATATAGTCAAGCTATATAATACCAAAAATTTGTGACTCGAGCGTGAGTTTCTCCGTTGTAAAAAACGGGTGAAAGATTTTATAATCACTCTTTTAAAATTTCTTATCCTTCGCTTTTTCTTGAAAATTCTTAAAATACTTTTTTCCTTCCTTTCAATAAAAAAATCAGCTTGTTTTTGCTTGTCTTCCACAGCTATCACTGCTTAAAGATTAAGTTTAGATCCATTCTCGGTTTTATTTGCTGCGCACCCCGCGTCTTATGCATTATAGCCAGGCACCTAGCCCGCACCAAGCTTCGGCTATTTAATTATTTACCACAGAAAGTTCTTTTCCGCTTCTATTTTCAGTGTTAACTTTTCAGATCATTACATATTCAAGACGTTTTTTTTTTAAATCCTACAATTTCAAAATTTCCATTTTCTAGAATTTTCCAATTTTTCTCACATCAGACTATGCCATTATTTTATTTGTGGATGCTTGATTAATTTTAATTTTCTTAGCCATATCGGTTTATAACCGGCTTTTTAATTCATTTTTTCATCGGGTTAATGCCCGGTATTTTTAATTTTTAGTCCTATCAGAATAGCCCGGGACAGGTGGCACCAATTGCTATATTTGGAATTATATATATATAGCTTAACCTCGGTTCTACTATTCTGGGGGACTTCTATTAGACTGAATTACATTATTCAAATATTTATTCTATTTCATTCTCCATATAAATATGGGCACAATAATAAGGGAGAGAGATGGTTAGGCCAAATCTTCTCATACTGAGGAAAAGGTTGGGGTATTTATAGAGACATTTTGAGGGTCAAAATATAAATGGAAAGTGAATAACAAAGATAAGATAAGAGTCAAGAATTGGATGAGAATGTCGGGAGACCTTTATATTTAGAAATAGGTCACTTTATATTTGCATGTGAAAATGCAAATTGTTTATTTGATTAAGCGAATGCAGCAGTTTTTCCATTAAAAATTATATTAAAGTAATTGTGCATGGAAGTCAACGAAATCTGCATTAAAATTGGAAAAATAAATTTTTTTGGAAAGAAGTTTCTTTCACCTCTTTCAAAACCTCAAGAAACATTTGTCTTCCGCCAATCTGCTCACTCTTTATAATACCAATCCAGAGTTTTCAATTCATGCTAAAATGATAGTTTCACTTGCTTTTGTACCACAACAAGACATTCTTGAAGCAATTACTATATTAGAAAATTATCTTCCAAATGAACTTGAACCCATTTTGTCATATTTTATCAATACATATGTGGGTCGACTTAGAAACAATGGTACTCGTGCCCCTCCAACATTTGTTCCGAGCAGTTGGAATGTCTACACAAGAACGATTAACAACGAGGATCGCACCAATAATTTTTGTGAAGCGTTTCATCGAAAAGTTCAATTGCAACTGGGCGTGTCACATCCGACTATATGGAAATTTTTGGATGAATTACAAAAAGTAAATACACTCATTTTTTGTTTTAGTGCCTTTATTTAAGGTTGTGAAATTATGTGATGGGCAGTATGAACGTTTTGTTGCTGAACATGCTGCTCCAAGGAAAAGGCGAAAATATGAAGAGGCAGATGACAGGATTTTAAACATTGTCAATCGTTATGAAATTGGAACCGTTATTGAATATTTAAGAGGGATCTCACATAATTTTAATATTGTTTAAATTTCAATTTTTCTTTTCTTTGATATTTAGTCACATTTTTCGATTCTTTGTCACAAAATTATAACTCATTATTTTTTGTAATGCTGGTCGTTTAAATATTTTGTTTTGGATATTGTTAATTTTTTGTTATATTTATTAAAATTTGAATCTGTTTTGTTTTTTCGTTAATTGATTATAATCCGATTAAAAAGCTTGGTATTTTAATAGTATTTTACAGAATATTTAATTAAAAAGCTTGGCGGCAAGTCGGCCGGCGACAAGTCGGCCTCGCGACAAGTCGGCCGCGACAAGTCGGCCCGCGGCAAGTCGGGCGTGTCCCACGGAATTGTCCAAGTCTCATATTTTTATAATCTTTTCATTTCACAATTTTTATTTAATATATGACTGAACAAAACCATGATATTGAAATAAATTCCTCCTCTGCTCCAACTGAAGGAATTTCGGTAAATAATTCTTTAAAATTTTAATATTTTTTCTTTCATTAAGTCTGAACTTCTCATAAATGTTATTAGAACATTAACAACAACTTCATCAGATGATCAGCGTCAATTGGAGAGAGAACGGATTGAACAGGGATATCAACAATCTGAGAAGGTTTTTCAAAGAAGTTTATTTTATTTAAATTTAATTTTTGAAGAATATTGACAAACTTCTTAGAGGTTAATTAATTTATTTAAACTTTTATTTTAAAAATTTTGCTTAGTTAAAAAATTTTTTAGAGAAAATAATGAAAATTTAAAAAATTGTTAAAAATTTTTAAGTTCAAGTTTAATTACTTTTTACCTTTTTATCCACGAGGGAAACTGATTTATTTTCAAATTTCAAATTAATGTCTTGAAAATTTCAAAAATAATTTCAAAATTAGTAGAAGGATCTGTACTTTCGAAAAAAATTTTTTTGGGAAGATTTTGAACAATTTGTTCAGCTATATATTAACAAAAATAAAATTTTGATAAAATTAATTTCTTTTTAGAGCATCGGGCTGATGTAATGCAATGTTTAAATACTTTCCAATCAGTTTCTCGTTCACTTACAAATAGTCGAGAACAAATTCGAAATGTTAAAAATTCACTTTCTCTTTGTAAATCATTTTTGCAATGTCGACGGGATGATTTAAATAAGTTTAAATTAATTTTTCTTTTTAAATTTTTAAATTTATTCTAAAAATAGATTTTGGCTTGAAAATGC
Organism: Meloidogyne arenaria; assembly: GCA_036172955.1. Taxonomy (NCBI): domain Eukaryota; kingdom Metazoa; phylum Nematoda; class Chromadorea; order Rhabditida; family Meloidogynidae; genus Meloidogyne; species Meloidogyne arenaria. The sequence goes on from JARQAB010000010.1 coordinate 5,528,359, forward strand.
TCATCAAAAGTCTGTTTGTGGAATTTTGAGACAAATGTATTTTTTTTAAATTTTAATTAAAATCTGTTTAATTTTTGAGGAAGCAAATAAGAGATATTGACAAAACAAACGAAACTTTATTGGCAAATAGACAATATGGAGAATTGGTTAAAGTTTTGAAGGACGCTGGTTTCTTTTAAATATTTTATTTTTTTAAATTAATTTTTTAAAAAGATATTCTTCTAAAAGGACCTTTGTCTAATCTTGAGGGAATTAGTCAATTAAAATTTATTGTTTCAGACAATTTACAGGTTAATATTTTATTGAGATTGGCTAGCAACTAGTTTGCATTTATATTTTTGTTACAAGTTTGAGCTGAAAATTTTTATTTTAAAGTTCTTTAAAAGATTTGGCTAAATTAGTGGAAATTAAAATTTTCTTTATTTTTTTAATTTTCTAAATTTTTTTTTGTTTTTTAAAGAAATTATTTGAACATGTTGTAAAAGAACTTGTTAAAGGAAGTTTTGTTGAAACTTTTGAAATTCAGGTATTTTTTCTTTTGCCAATAAATAATTAAAATTTTTTCAAATAGATGCTTTCGTTGGCTAAAGATGATAAAGTAAAAGAATCTAAAATTGGTTTATCTTTAATTGAACGTTATACAAAAAAGAAAATGTTTGTGTTTTTTATTTTAAATAATAATATTTTTTAAATTAAGTTCTCAATTGGAAGATGAAGAATTTTTGAAAAAACGTTATTTTGAACTTTTTGAAGTACTTTCTGTTTTTGGTCAAATAGATTCTGCTTTAAATTCTTTATTTACTCAAATTCCTAATTTATTACTTCGATTGGCAAATGAGACAGCGAAAATGATAATTCAATCAAATAGTGAGGGAAATATTGGATGTCCAAAAGATAGTGAAAATTTAGTCCAATTTGTTAGAATTGTAAGTATTATGAGAATTATATATGAATCTTTTAAAATTTAAAAATACATAAATAGTTTATTCCTTTGGCGTATCCAGAGGTCGGAATTTTTAGGGAATATAATAAAAACTGTTTTGAATGAAAATTTTTTGTAAGGATTTTTTACTTTTTAGCTGTTTTGTAAATAAGCCAGGAAATTTTAAAATTCTTGTTTTTAGAATTTTCCATTCAAAAAATCTTCAGAATTTCCCAAAAAATTTCAGTTAATTGCCCAATTAAGTGGGTGTTCACGACTGTTTGCTATTCTTTCTGGAGAACTTCAACAAGTTGATTATACTCCAAAAATACCAATTTTACGACGTTTTTGGGCAATTTCTTTAGAAGGAATGGAAGAAATTTTGAGTGAACATTTAAATGTTTGGCGTAATAAAAAACGCTCAGATGGTGAACAAGAAAGTGGTGGACAAAAAAAGTTATTTAGTTTTGAGAATGCTTCTTTTGTTTCTTATGTTAGTGCATCTTCTAGAAAAAAGGTAAATTTATATTTATTAATTAAAATAAATGATAAGAATTTTAAAATTTATTAAAGAATCGAAGATTTGTTTTACTTATTGTTAGGTATATAAATATTTTTTAATTTTTTTGTTCTATGTGTATGAATTAAGAATTTTTTAAAAATTTAAATACTCTTAAGTATTAAATCTTATAAAAAGTTTTATTGTATTAGCAAAGAAAATTTCATTTTTTTAAGCAAATCCAACTTGTTTGTTCACCAGATGTTTACAATATTGTTCCAATTTTTCATAAAATTGCAATTTTTAGTCGGGAAATCGAAAATCAATTGGGTGATGATTGCTGGTATTTTTATTTTATTCTTAAATTTTTTTTAATATTTTAGTCAAATTGGTACTTATATGCAAACTTTTGTTGCTGAAGCTTTCTTTGAACAAATTCGGATCGATTTAGAAAATCAAACAGAAAAGGCTTTAAGTGGTACTGAATTATGGGTAACAGTTTGTGAAGTGCCTGGTTGTCCTGTGGTAATTTTTTGAATTTTTTTTTTATTTATATTTTGTTTATTTTAAGAAAGTACTAAATAGTTGTGTCCGAATAGCGGAGTTGTGTGAACAAATTAATGATTATATTACAAATATGGAACTTTATGCTCTCAGGTTTATTTAGATTTAGTTTGATTTGTGATTTGTTTGTTAGGTATAGATAATTAGTTCTTTCATTTTCTTCATGTTTTTAATTTTTCTTTTTAATTATCGCAAAAATGTTTATTTTTGCTTACTTGAATCTCTTCTATCTGTGTCATTATAATTTATTACAATTTAGTTTTTTAGATTTGCTTCTTTTTGGATATTAATTCTTGAACATTTTATCAAAGCAGTATCTGAAAAATATTCTCAAGTTTTTTAAAAATATTTAAAAATTTTCAAAAATATTTATTTGCAGATAACAATGCTTCGACAGCCCCAAGGAGATGTTTTAGTTGAATATCCTAAGTTAAGTGCTGCTTGGGTTGTTGATGAGGATATTGCCCGTTTACTAAAAAGTTTGCCAAGTTGGACGGCTGTTCAAAATTCTTTATTTTCTTCTTCATCTGAACAAATTTCAACACCTTTTGGGACATCTTCTAGTCTTTTTGGATTAATTGAAAGTGAACAAGAAATTAGAGAAAGAACACAACGCGAATCTGAAATTTTAATTGGAAATTTGGGAACCCAAAAACAATTAAAACAAAATGAATTAATTACTTCTCTGGATAATATTAAAGTAAATCTAATATGTATTTTTTCGGACTCAAAAAATATTTTTAGATTTTGGCTTATTTACATGAATCCCTTCAATGGTTTATTGGAAGAATTAAAGAGCTTCTCTCTGGTTTATCTCCAAAGGCTAAAGAATTAACAAAAACTCGAATACAAATAAGTACAGCCGATGGAGTTTTGTTGGAGCAGGTTTTCTATTTTGAGTTTGAATGATTTACTTCTTTAAAATCTAGATGCTTTGTGATGCAATAAATGATCGAATAGGAACTTTAGAGGTGAATTTTAACAATAACACGTCTTTTTATTTTTTTAATTAACGAGTATTGGGTTTGAATTATTTTACTTCAAATTTAGAAACATTTTTGGAAAAAATCGGGTAGAAATATTTTTGAAATCATTTAATTTATTGCTATTAGTATTGCAAACGAAATACTTTGAAATAACAAAAATTCCACTCAAAAAATTGTCTACACATTTTCGATAATACCAAAAAATTATCATTATCTCCCTAAAATGAATAGAATTTTTTCGAATTCGTCAAAATAAATTTATTTTGACTAATATTTACTTTTCTACATAATTGGAGGTTAAAAACAAAATTAAATTTTTTTATTTAAAGAAATTATCTGATAGTATTTTATTAGTACTCCATTTGGAATTACGTTTTCATTGTTTTTTCCATTTATTACCAATTACTATAAATCAAAATTCTTCAACAATATTTACTCAACAAGAAGAAATGGACAAAGATGTTATGGAATTTGGACGTGATTTAACACAATTACATTCAATTTTACAATCAAATCTTAGTGGATGGAAATTAAAATATATGTTTGATGGTTTAGGTTATTTATGTTCTTCAATTTTTATTCATTCTTGGTAAATAATTTTTTTTGATAAAAGTTTAAAAAATTTTGTAGTCATTCAGTCAGTAAACTTTCTGAAATTGAACATAAAAGAATTTGTAGAGCTATATTTACTGTTCAAAAATATTTGAGTCAATTATCGGGGTTTGATTAAAATAATTAGATTTTAAATTAAAAATTATTTTTTTAGAAGGCCAGAAACAGATATGCAAAGGGCACAAATATTTTTTGAATTTTTGAATAGAGTTAATTTTTTTAAAGATTAAAAAGATAATTTATTTTTAAAAAATCTAGGATCTTGATCAACTTTTCTCTACAATAATTGAACGTGGTGCTACATTTTCTTTTGTTGAATATTCAATTCTTTTGGCTTTAATGATACGTTCACATCCGCAATTACATTCACAGGTTAATTAAATTTATTTTTAATTTAAAAATTAATTTTTAAGCCTGGTGCATTGGAAACAGCAACAAAACAATTAAGAGAAATTCTTACTCAAAGATCTAATCAACAGGAAAAATGAAATTTTTAAATTAGTAATATTTATTTTTTAGATAAAGGTCCAATATTTTATTCAAAAATTATTGTTTTTTTGTGTTTGTCACTTTTTTTCGTACAAAATTTTAAAAAATAAATAATCTTTATTTAATTTTATGTTTGCATTTGTACCTAAATGAACTCAGTTGTGCTTATCATTTGACATAATAAAAGAATTTCCTTTTGAATAAAAAATATGAATGTGTTTTCGCAAAATTTTGATATAATTTTTTAGTAGTTTTACTTGAAAAAGTCAAGAGGTGCCAAAATAAGTACAAAAAGAACCCCTGCTTTAAATTATTAAATGTTCTAAAAATGCCTAAATATAAAATTTTAAATTATATCAAATTCTATAAAATTTCCCTTTTTTGTTCTAACGGCTTCTCTTCATCTTCTAACCAAACGTTGACAAAAAGTATCAGATCGGAGTCTAAAGCGGTTGTTGTTGGTGGTGGGATTGTTGGGCTATCTACACTATACCATTTAGCCAAAAAGGGTTGGTCTGATGTTTTATTACTTGAAAGGAAAGAATTGACTAGTGGATCAACTTGGTATGTTTAGTTTTGAAAATACAGTATTTCCATATAATGACAGTATCTTAGTTTGGGGTTGCTTTATTCAATTATGTATACAAATTCAAAAACAATTTTCTAAACCTCCTCACCAAAACATAGTACCCGAGTTCACTTGATTTTAACTTTTAAGGCATGCTGCTGGTCTACTCCCAATTTTCAATATCAACTACACTATCGGTCAACTTCACAAATATTCTGTAGAAATGTATCAAAGACTAGAAAAGGAAACAGGCGTTGATATCGGTTTTAGACAATGTACTAATCTTCGAGTAGCTTGTACAAATGACCGTTGGGATGAATATATGTATTATAAGGGTATTGCCGACACAATTAATGTCCCGGTTAATATACTAACAAAAGAGGAAGTTAATTTTTCTCCAAATATTTTCATTCTATTTATTCTTTAAAGGTTAATAAATTATGGCCTATTTGCAAAATTGACGGTATTTTGGGAGGAATTCAGCATCCAGATGATGGCTACCTTCAACCTGCAAATTTGGCACAGGCCTTTGCTAAAGCTTCTCGTGATCTTGGAGCTACAATTTATACACAAACACCTGTAATTGATATTAACCCTTTTTATGTTGAAAGTGAACGATCTAATCGTATAAAAATTGACTTGAAAAATTTAGATTCTGATAAAAATAAATGGTTAATTAAAACAAATAGAGGTAATATAATTACTGATCATGTTATTACTGCAACAGGAAGTTTTGCAAGAAAAACTGCCAAAATGATGGGAATTCAATTACCCGTATTGCCAGTAGAACATCATTATTTAGTTACAGAACAACATCCAATTTTATTAGAAAGAAAGAAACAAGGATTACCCGAATTAAGTGTAAAAATTATTTTTTTAGAAATAATTACAATTAAAATTTTCTGTTTTAAGATATTTAGAGAAAGTGATAATTCTTGGTATATTCGAGAAGAGAATGGAGGCTTTATTGTTGGTATTTATGAGAAGGGAGCGCCAGCTTGTTATTTGGAAGGACCGTCTGAAGATAGTGAATTTGAGCTTTTTCAAGTAAAAAAGAGTTAATTTAATTGCTAAACTAATTGCTAACTAAATTAATTGGTAACTAATTGCTAACTAAATAAAGACATCTCCAATTACTTCAATCATTTCCCTCCACAATTATTTAAAGCATATCAATCCTCTCAATCATTTACCTTTAGCCATACATGGAACGAATTATGCCATATATTGAGAGGGCAATAGATCGAGTGCCTGCCTTTGGTGAAGTTGGTATTAAAACAATATATAATGGTGCAATTCCTTTTACTCCTGATGGAGTTCCTATTGTTGGGCCAGCTCCAGGACTTTATAATTATTGGCTTAGTGAAGGCCATACTTTTGGTATTACAGCAGCTGGAGGTGCTGGATGGCAGTTAGCTGAATGGATAGTTACTGGTGAACCAAATATTGATATGACGAGTTTAGATCCACGTCGATTTGGGGATTATGCCTCACATAAATGGGTTCAATTAAAGTGTGAAGAAGTTTCTGAAAATATTTTTACTATACATTACCCTAATGGTATTGTTTTGATTTTTATATTAAAGATAAATATTGAGATGAGATTTATAACAATGGGGGGGGGGGGGGTGGTGGATTAGCTTAGGTTCTCTGTAAGAGTTTAGACGGTTTAGTAAGATTCTTATTTTTTAGAAGAAAGGTCCGCTGGCAGACCACTCTTAACATCTCCTTGTTATGAACGTATGGCTAATTTAGGAGCAGTTTTTGGGTCAATTTGTGGATGGGAAAGACCTAATTGGTAATTTATAATGTAATTGTCCTTAAATTATTTCACACCCTCCCTAAAAGTATTAAATTATTATCACTGGTACTTGATTAAATAATTTTGTTCATTAATGCATTAAAGTCGAATCTCGATATATATAGTATACTCCAATTAATAATGTATTTTAGTGTATGTTTTCTTTTCCAAATTTGGTTGACCACAGATTGGGGGAGATGCTTAAACCCTCACTCTAGTGTATAACTGCTAATTTTACTGCACAATTTTTCAACTACACTATTCGAGATCCGACCGTATTATTTAAGGTTTGTTCCTTCTGAAACATATAAATTGGCAAAAGAAGAATTAGGAATTGGCGGGGATGTTTTACTAAACAAAAACTGGTCAAATCCGCGTGAAGAGAATGGCCCTTTTGTAGAAAAGTTGAAAAAATTTAAGAAATTTTATCCAATTTTTTAATAATTAGATGGTCTTTTCGTCGCTCTAATTATTTTGAACATGTTGGAAACGAAGTTTTAAATGTTCATAAAAATGCTGGTTTAATGGATACTTCATATTGTGCTAAATTAATGGTAAAAGGTGAAAATGCAAGAAAATGGTTAAATTCAATATTTACAAAACCTTTACCTCAAGAAAAAGGCAAAATACAGCAATGTTTTCTTTTAAATAAAAATGGCTGTATTATTGCTGAATTTACAGCTTATGAATATATTAATGATTGTTTTTATTTAATCTCTTCGGGTAACTCAATTAAATATATATATTTAAGTTTAAGATCAGCGTAATCTTTTGTAACTTCAATAAATATTTTAAATTTAAACTAAATTTAATTTTTTTATTTCCCTACGCTGTTTATGTCTATGATCTTTTGAGGAAATTACTTCCTGTAAATGAAAATGTTCAAATATTTGATTGTTCAAAAGAACTGGGTATTTTTATGTTGATTGGCCCTAACAGCTCTAAAATTATTGAAAAACTTTGTCCACAAATTAATTTATCTGAAACATCTTTTCCATTGAATTTTGGACGTAAAATTTGTTTGGGGCATTGTTGGGTAGAAGCTTTTTATAAAAATTATTTTGGGGAAATTGGATGGGAATTACTTCATCCTTTATTGATGCAAAATACTTTATTTGATTTAATATTTGATTTTGGTGGTGAATTTGGTATTAAACCTTTTGGAGTTTATGCGGCAAATTCCATGGCTGTTGAAAGTAGTGATAGGTAATTTTTGAATTGTTAAAAAATTATTTTTCCTTATTTATTGTGTTTAAATATACAGGGAGGGAATACTCTGAGAGAAGTCGGGGTTTTGAAAAATCTTTTAATCTTGTTCCAAGAAAGTATAATTTTTATCTACATATTAATTTATTTCCATATTTATTAGACAAATTAAACACGAATTAACCCCTGATTATAATCTTTGGGAGTGCGGATTATATTCTCATGTTGACGACTTTACAGACAATAATCGAGATTTCCCTGGCAAAAATAGTCTTATTTATTTGAAAAATAAAGAACGTTGGAAATTTATAACATTAGAAGTTTTTGGAGTAGAAAATGTAGATGCACGGGGAGGAGAACCAATTTTTGATGAATTTGGTCAAAAAATTATTGGAAGAGTAACGAATGGTAGTTTTGGTTGGAGAATTAATAAAAGTTTAGCTCTTGCTATGGTTAATCCAAAATTTGCTGAAGAAGGTTAAATTGTTTGAAAAATTTTATCATTAAATTTTTTAGATACCCGTGTTAAAATTAAAATTCTTGGAAGGTTATATTCTGCAATTTCAATACCTGAAAATCCTTTTGAAGCTCAAAAAATTTCTGATAAATTAATTTAATATCCGTAAAGAAACAGATATTCTGTGTTAATTATTTAAATAAATTTAAAAATAAATATAATTTTTCTTTTTAATTTTTTACAAAGATATATCTTAAAATGTTTTCTTTTGCATATTTTCAATAATATAAAACTTTTTTAAAAATAAAAATTAATTGTTAAAAGTAAAATCATTAAATATAAACTTTTCACATAAAACTATAGGGTTATTTTGATCCTGACCAAAATTGATTTCAGCCCTTGACTCAACATTAGGCGAATTTTTCCTCAATGAAAGATGGCCAATCATATTAAAATAAAATAACTTTTTTTTGTTTATTGCTTTTTTTCTTTAAATCCTTTTTTGTCGTCATAGCAACATTCAGATTTTATTAATTTTTATAAAATTTTATTCAAAAAACCCCCTAAATATTTAAATGTTATCAAACAAAATTTCTTCCGAAGAAACTTCCTCTTCTAATTCCTCTGAAAATAAACATCAAACTTCAGATATTTCTAATAAAAAATTAATAGAATCTAATGACAAAAACCGTCAGAGTATATTCCAAATCCAACCATTAAAGGAAGTTTTTACTGACAAAATTGGATATTTATTTAATCATGGAAAAAGTAAAAATGTAAAAAAAGAAGACAAAAAAGAAATTTTAACAAATCAAAATTCAAATAATGAACAAAATTTAAATGAAGAAATAAAGGTAAAAAATAGAGAAGAACAAATTAGTTTCTTTGTCAATTAACTTTTTAAATTAAAAAAAATTTTTTTTGATTAAATTATTTATCTCCATAAATAAAAAATTATGGCAGAAAAATTGTTAAATTTGTTTATAAAATTATGTGCATCGTTGAATTCATTTGAAATTATAAACATAATAAAAGAAAGATAATTCTTTAAAATATTTTCTGAATAATCAATGAATTATGTATAATTTAGAATAATGAAGATATTAAAAATAATAAAGAAGAAAAAGAAGAAGAAATACTTCAACCCTATTTAAATTCAACCATAGAAAAGCCATTAGAATCTAAACCAAAGTAAAATAAATATTTTTAATTAAATTATTTTTAAATTAAATTTTTTCTAAATTTAAAGAAGACGTCTAAGAAGACGTGGATCTGTTGTTCAGCCATTAAGCAATGATTCTGTTGAAATAACTAAAAATAGTTAATAATCAGACCTGCTCACGGATACGGATAATATCCGGATACCCGCGGATACGGATGGATATGGATAGTGTTTTTAAAAAAATTGGACGGATACGGATGGATACGGATATGATGCTCCAAATCCGCGGATATCCATCTCAAAATTCTAGCCTGCTGTGCAAAGAAAATGAATTTTTTTCGCTTTTGGCCTTTCAAAATTTTTAAAATTTTCGCCTGCGGCGCTAAAAAAGAAAGAAATTTGGCTTTTAAATCATTGAAATTCTCAAATTTCCGCCTGCGGCGCTAGAATGAAGAACTCTAGTTTCTTAGCCTACCAGCTTAGAAATTTCCATCTACGACACTGTGCCTACCCACTTAAGGTACGAAGTACAAGTTCAGGCCAGATTCAGTGGTGAGTACGAGCAAATTTAGCTCGTACTCTTTTAGCTGAGCAAACGAAAATATTCAGAGGGGTATGGGGAATTCCTCCACCCAATCCCGAATTGGGAATTAAAAAAAATTTGGTGAGGGATTTTGCAAGAAAGTGAATTTTTTGGTCTACGCCCTTCTAAAATTCTCAAAATTTTCGCCTGCGGCGCTAAAATCAACTGGTCAGTTAACCAAAATTTTTATTTAGGCCGGAAACCGGGAATTTAACTTTTCAAAAATTCTCAAACATTTTCAAAAATTTTAAAAATTTTATTTTTTTATCGGTATAATCCCTGATAAGGAGCGTTGGATCAGAATTCCTATCTCTGCCTTCCGATTTTCGAACCGAACTAACCATAAGCAAGGTTAGTTTTGCGCATCCAGTTATACCTCATTATCTACCATTACTCGAATTTAAATAAATTTGACCATTTTGAAAATTCTAGCCAGGCTGACCATTTTAAGAAAAAACGGATATATCCGCGGATATCCGCGGATGGATATGCCTAAAAAGTTGGACGGATACAAACGGATACGGATATGGACCTCACGGATATATCCGGATACGGATAGCAAAATCCGTATCCATGAGCAGGTCTGGTTAATAATATTTAAATAATTTAAAATTAAATATTTATTTTAGTTGATATAAATACAATATCTAACTCTTTTTTGGTACGTCCACATTCTTTAAGTGCCAGACATATACAAAAACCTTTAGAACAAAGTCAACCGAATGAATGGATTTATATTCAATTACCTGATCGTTTGGTTTTTTCTAAAATAAAAAATTATATGTGTAGACGAATTTAATATGTTTATTACCATAAGTAATTATAACCAAAATGGATACCCGTTCTTTAAATCTATTAATTTTTGAATTAATGTCTTAAAATTTTTTTCTTCAAACATTTATTACAAATAATCCAAATAGTTTCCTTGGTATTATAATCAAAATTTATTTCATAATTTATAAAAAACGACTTTTTCGTTTGGGACTGGGATTCTTTTGTAAATAGTGATATTTTGTAACTTTGTTTTTATGGGGAAGCTCCCCAAAATTCATGTGGATCGGGCAATATTTAGTGGAATGGAGGTTATGGCCGTGCTGGGATTATATTCAAATGGTTTAATAGCGGGATTCAATTTTACTTAAAATCAGGTACATTTAAAAGAACAACTGAAAAAGATTTACGAAATTGTCACCAAACTTTGGACAAACCAACAGATAATTTTGATATAAAAAATTATCCTTCAGAATTATCTTCTGTTATATTTGCAAAAAAATTACAATCTTTATTTCATTCAAGTTCAACTATTTCCCAAGGTTTTTAATAAAAACAAAAATAAAATAATATTTATTTATTTAGGATTTCTGGCTGGAATTGCATTTTCTCATGCAATTTTTATTTTCTTTTTTTTGCCAGAATTAAAGGGACACGAAAATTTAGTAAATATTTATTCACAAATGGCTGTTCCAATACAAGCTTTTTTCTATATTTGTCTTTCCATTGCAGTTGTTGATGCTTTAGATGGGTAAAAGAAATTTCAAATTATTTTTTGGAAAATTTTTTTAAAAAAGATTTTCACCTTTTCCTCAAAATAATTTTTGGTGTTTTATAAACAATTCTTTATTATCTTTTAATTTTATTGGTATTATTTGTTGGTTTTGTTCATTTTTTGTTTCATTATTGTGTGCTCAATTAGACGAAGAATTTGCTAAAAATGGAGCAATTCAAAAGTACTAAATTTAAATAAAAATATTAAAAAAAAATTATATTTTTTAAGTAATTTAAATAATAATTATTCCTTTCTTCCCTCTTCTACTTCAATAATTATTTGGAAATATTTGAGTATAGTTAGAACTATTTTTATATTTATTGGTTGGCTTTTAACATTTTGTAGAAAACCAAATAATTATATTACTAATGAATTAAATAAAATATTATTACAAGAAGGAAAGAAGATGGCGGCAATAAATAAACAAAAGTTGGATGAAATTGTTTTGAAAAAATAATTGTTTGTTTAATCTTTTCTTATATTAATGGTAACAATATAATTATTTAAATATTAAATTCTTTAGTAAATTCTTTCAAAATTTATTTTAATATATACATACTATTTTACAAAAAATAAATATAAAAAATTAAAAGCTTTTTTATTTTAAAAATAAATAAAAATTATTTTTATTTACTATTTTCCTTTTTTCTTTAATTTATTATTATAAATTAATGGAATCCAGCTAGAAGGGTAATTATCCCTTTTATATATTGAATTACTAAAATCTGCATCAAAATAAACTTTTGCATTTCTTTGTTTTAATAAATAACCAATCCACCATCCAAAAGTTGAGGATGATGCTGTTATTAATAAAGTATTACAAATTGTTATGGCAAAGCACATATCTTCACCTCTTTTCATTGATTCGGGAATATAAATATTTTTGGACTTTTAATTAAAATAAATATTTTTATTTAATTAATTAAATAGGTACTTTATTTGAAATTTTTAATTGACTTAAAAATACTTTGTCTTCGCCAAGGAGAACAATAGATATTCCAGTAGTATTTTCGGACTAGAAATATTTTAAAAAATTAATTTTTTCTTAAATTTGTTTATTTTATTTATTTTAAAGATTTTATTTAAATTTAATTAATAATTTGTTAATTAATAATTGTCTTCGAACAAAAGATTACAATGGCGTATATCTAGTTAAGAACAAGTAACTTTTATGTAGGTCCGTTCATCCTTATTCAAGCTGACAGTTCTTAATGTTAACCTACCGAGTTATGAATTTTTGAAAATCAAAAAGTCACTCTTTTTTGCCAATTTTTGTCGATTTTTTGCAAAAATTAATGTTTTTTCGTTTTCAAAAATTCATAACTTGATAGAATCCCGACCGACTTGGATGCGGTCTCTTGCATTGTATTCAGAATCTGGAGGAGAATCACATTAAAATTTACAGACTTCAAAAATTTCTACCAAAAGCCTATTATTAAATATTTTGATCTTTTCCTTTTTTTTATAATTTACATACCTTTAATTCATTTCCTATAATAAATCCTATTGCTTTCTCTGTAAATTCTTTATCAGTAGCCTTGTGCCATTTTTTCCATTCTGGCTTAATAAAATCGCCACGGCGAGTAAATACACAAAATTTGTGGGAGTTATCATCTCTAAAAGAATTTTTAAAATAATTTTTAATTTATTCAAAACACTCTAGTCTTTTCAAAAATATTTAAAAAACAAACTTAAATAAATTTGTAATTCTTTTATCAACTCTTCTTTGAACATTTTTTGAAAATGTAAATAATTCTTTAATTTCATTCTCAATTTTATAAAAATATTTTGGTGATTGTGGTGGGGGTGCTATTATTAAATATTTTGATTTATATTTATTTAATATTCTAAAAAATTTAAAAAATATTTTTTCTTTTTTTTTCTAACAAACTTTGGATTATAATATTTACAACACTCATCTTCAAATGTTCTATCATAGAAAGAATTATCAATTCCCTCAACATCCTTTTAATTTAAAATTTTTTGTTAATTTAATTATTATTTTAAATTTATTTACAAAAAAATATCTGACTGCATGAAAAACGGGGAAAGTATTTTCAATTTCTCGCGGACTGTTAAGCTTTTCACATGTCCACGTATTTGTGTATGAAATACCCGGAAATCTACCAATTGATTTGGCTAAACTGTAAAGAACTGCAAAACGCCACATCTAAATAAATAGAGAATTTATTTATTTGTATTGGGATATTACAAAATTTACTCATATTCATTCACAATCCTTACAGTACTTATTTTTTCCTCGTACTTGAGAAATATGAAAAAATTGTTTGTTACACAATGTAGGGGGTCTAAATAGATAACTAACAATTTAAAAAGAATGCCTCTTAAATTTTAAACTCCTAAAATTGTTTTTTTTTTAATTTGAAGTCGAACTTTTTTAAACTTTTACAGTAGATTTTAAAGTAAATTAAAAAAATAAAAACTTGATTAGCAAGTCCACCACAATCACCATTCCAGTATTTTGGAATTTGCATTAAAAGGTATTTTGTTTTACTATTATTTGGAGAGGGAAATGATTTGAGTAAATAATGTATTTTTATTTTTTTATTAAAAATAATATTTTCTGATTCATAAAATAATAATTGTTTGATTTTAGGATTTTGAATATTTTTGTTGTTATTGTCTTTAAAATTAATTAAAATTTTATTTAAATTTTTTTAATTTAAGGAAAATATTTTAAATAAATTATCTAAAATTTAAACTTTTCAAAAATAATTTTTTCTTAATTTTATTTAAATAAAATATTTATTTATTTATTACTTTCTCCATTAAAGAAATCTGCAAATAATAATATTACAAAAGCAATTAAAATTAATCTAATAGTTCTTATTATTTTTCTTGTAAAATTCATTTTAGTAAAAACTGAAATTTAAAATAAATATTTGTATCTATGTAGTTATGTTTTGAATACCCAGATACTTTTCACATTTCATAATCTTTAAATAAAAATAATATTTATAAAATATTAATTATTTAATTAATATATTTATTTTTAATAAGATTTATTTTTTAATGACTTTTCGAAAAATATTATGGATTAAGATTTAATTAATTACCTAATTTATTATATACTAATTACATAAAAGATGAAGGCAAAACATCATAACAATTAAAGGAATGTCTGGCGCTAATAAAGCATCAAATTTTTTTCTTTTCATAGAGAATTTTAGTTTTTTCTTCATCATAATTTTAATTAAAATATTAGATATTTATCTTTAATTATGTTATTATTTACATCTAAAAAATTAAAGATTAAAAAAATTAAAGCTGATTTTATCGTTTTTTGGAGGGAAAAAGGTTTGTAAAATTACCTAATTAATTTTTAAAAAATAAGAATAATTACAAAATTAATTATTTCTTAAAAAACTCTAAAAAATAATTATTTAATGATTATTTAATTATTTTAAATTTAATTTTTATTTAAATTAATTTTTTAAAGTTGTATTTTATAAAAAAAGAAGTAACATTTAAAAAATTTTTTGACGGAGATTAGAACGATAAATAAACAAAAATTAATTTAATATATTAAAGAAAATATTTTCTTCCAAAAATAATTGCAAATAATTTTTAATTTCTTTACAAGATCATCAACTAAATTTTAAAAAATGCCAGAACTAAAAACATCAAAAATATTTTATTTATTAATTTTTTTAATTTCAATATTTATTTTTGTTTTAATTATATTTAAATATATAAGAGAAAGTAAATAAATAATTTTTTAAAAAATATTTTGAAATTAATTTTAGTTAATTTTGTTTCAATAAATAATGAGGTTATTAAACAATATGGAAGTGAAAAATATATAACTATAAATTTGGGGACATCACAAGATTGTTGTGGAGGACTTGGAAATATGGTGCTTTTTAATTTCTAAAATTTATATTAATTGGGGGTTGTTCTATCTCTATATTTCCAACATATTTCTGCTTTTCTCTCAAAATTGTACGACTTAAACATTAACGCTCAATCCAAATGTTCATTATTAATGAGTCCTTTTCAGCGGTTGGAATTTTGAAATTTGCTCGTATGTACTCGAACTTTCGTACCTGCCTATTTTTGCGTGTATGAATTTTGACACAAACTTCCAACCACTAGTCCCTTTCTACCTAAATATTTCAAATAAAAATCCAAAGATGTGGAGAACAGCCTCATTACTTGGAATTGGATTAACTTTAAATAGAACAGTTTATTTTGACAAAACTCATTTATGTTTTTATCAATATAAAGAGAAATACAAAGAAATATTTAATAATAGCCATCAAATATTTAAATTTATGGCCAGTATTTATTTTATTTAACTAATTAAAATAAAATATATTTACAGAATCCAAATCCAAAATTTGTCAAAAATGTGGTTTTTGCGGGGCCTTGCTGTAAATTTGCAGATTTACATATGTAATTAAAAAGGTTGTGATAACGGATATGGTTACTAAATATTTTCACAATAATTTTTAAGTTTTTAGTTATTGAAAAATAATCTCTAATCCGTTCTCATTTTATTTATGTTTCAATTAAAAAAAATTTTTAAGTTTAAATAAAAGTAAAGAGGCAATAATTAAAATAAAAGGAAATTATCTTCAATCTTATAAATATTTTAATAATTATATTGGAGAAATTAAAGAATTTTATAAATTTAAAAAAAATATTCAAAAAGGAGGGGAATTAATTGCTAAAAAATTATTTGGGTATTTAAATATACATAAATATTAATTAAATTTAATTAATTTTTTAAAGAAATATAACAAAAGCTTTTAAATTTTGTGTCCATATAAGAAGGGGAGATTTTATTAAAATAGGGCAAGCAAGTAAAAAACAATTTACAAATAAAGCAATTAATTTCTTGATTCCAAAGTTGGAGGTAAATAATTTAAAAATAAAAATAAATATTTAAATTAAATTAGAAAAAATTTAATCAAAAAAATATTTCAATTGTTCTTTTCGGGAAGGATAAAAATTTTATAAATGAATTGGAAATTGATAAAAAGGTAAAATATTTAAGTAAAGAAAAAATTTAAAATTATTATCAAAATTTCTTGCCAAACACAAAAATTAATTTTAAATTATTTAAATTTAAAAATTGCTTTTTAGTATAGAATATATATGCCAGAAATTAACAATTCTGGAGTAAATATGTATTTTGCAATTAATTATTGTAATGCCTATTTAATAACAGCATCATCCTCAACATTTGCTTGGTGGATTGGATTTTTAATGCCAGAAGAAGTTCCTATATTTTATTATAATTGTCATTTAGAATGTATACATATAAAAAAGAAAGATTATTTTTTACCAAAATGGAAAGGAATTAATTATAATTATTTGGGAAAATTAAAATTTGTTTAAAAGTATTTTTTAGTTTTTTTACTAAATTTGTATTAAATACCTCAAAATTATCAGTAGTCTATACACTACTTTTAAGACAAAACAAGTTTTGTCTTAAAAGCAGCGTAAAAATACAAATTTATAAATTGAAATTAATTTTTAAAAATAAAAATAATGAATAAAATTTTTAAATAAAATTTTTAAACAAATGAAATTCTTAAATAATAAATTTGAAGAAAAAATATTTTAAAGAAAAATAATTAAAGAAAATAAATCTTTTAAATAATTAATTTTTGAATAAAAATTTTTCAAACTTTATTTAAATAAAACTTAAAATTATATGAAATTAATTTTTCTGTTCTTCAAAGTCTACATAGTCTAAGCATTCAATAGGGTAGAAATATTGGTGGTTTCTTCCGCCAAAAACGCATACCAAAGGTAGCTGGGGATAGATGAGATCTATGTGATGCCGAACATAAAAATATTGTCTAATAGTCACACGTAGGTATCCACGCAATGCAAACACACGATCAGCGCCCATAATTGTTAATTTACTTGGATATACTTCAAACTGAATATGACGCAAATGATTTGTAACTAAATACTTCTTTCCAGGTTTTCCATCAGAAAATTCACGTTGTCCAATTCCCGCGGTGGCGATATCTTCATTTGTCATGCTTGTAAGTGTTTGTATATGTTGTAAATTTTCGTTGTATCTTTTTCTCATTTCGATGTGCAATGATTCAGGTGTACATCCTCCATTGAATTTACAAAGTAACTGAAGAAGAGAACCCGTTTTCAAGGGCGGAGATATTTTGGAAGATTCACTCCTTCCTGACGTGTCGTTGCTTGTTCGCATCTTGATTATCTTCCGCTCTTATTATTTATACCTTATATACTAAGGGGTCCTTTAGCAAACCTAATTCCAGGAAGTTCGCCGTTTCCATTTCTTCTTAAATTCACATGTGCCTTAAACACTACAGCCAAAACAAAAATTAGTACCAAATCGAGGACATAAGCTATTAATAGAAACATATCTTTATTAGGATTTTCTGAAGGCCCTATCGAAAGGGCATGAGCCCTATCAACGATAAAGCAGGCATTTACATTTGGAGGAATTGGTCCATGAAGAGGATAAAGAATATTACTATCGTTTTGCGCGTAAGCGTAAACCGCATTAAGGCAGAAAATAAGAATAACAAGATACATCATTTTTTATTATACAATTAAATACTTCTTATCTTATATACTAGGCATCAGCGATAGAATGGTTAGAAAACGTTTTAAAACAAAATCACGCCCCTCTGAAGGGATTGAATGCAACTTTTGAAGAACGGATGAAAAAGTATTACCCTGTTTCGAACGTAGGATGAGGAAGCAAATACAATAATGGCCACAAGTATCTGACAAGGGAGATTGTAAGGAAAATTTATTTTGTTTCACTAAGGGAAAATTTGCAAGCATTGACTGCCTCATGTCACAATTTGGTTCCTCGGCAAATGAGTCAAAATATTCCAATGTATCTGGAGTATCTGAATAGCAGGCAATCCAGTGCTCACCAACCGTACCTTTCCGCATCGTATTTGCAACAAAACAAAAAGGTCTATTCTTCTCAATGTTTGGTATATTATTCGAAGAGAAAACACCTAAAAACTTATTTTTAAGTGAAGGGTAGCGGTATAATATTTTTTCAATTTGAAGTGAATTCATTTTAAACTGATCCGTCAGTGCTTAAAACACGATCTGCATTTATGGACAGTATTGCATCGAACTCACCCATAATTATCATTTCATATCCATCATCCTTTACGGGGTGATTGAAAATACAACGTACAGTCGTTGTTCCTTGTCTGATTAATTCTAGACCGTTCGTATCTTCAAGAGTTGAAGTCATCGGAATAACAAAGAAACAGGATGATTTCGAAAATTCCTTCATACTTATATCGAGAGTTCGTTGGTCAGTGTTTGGCCAATTATCAAGATCCATACCTACATACATATCAGAATAAGCGCGAACAAAGTTGTTATCAGCGAAATCAAGATCATACGAAACAGCGGGGAACTGAAACCCTCCAAATTCTGCCGAAATTGAGCGTATATTTGCATGTTCAAAAGTAAACGGGGACAATGCAGTATTTCCAGTAAACGCTGGGGAGTTTACAAAACAGATTACTAAACGCCTTGGACACGTACTAGTGAACGTTGCATGCGTAATTTCCTGACGCCCTTTTCCAAGATAAACACTTCGAATATCTATTTTTCTATAAGCATATTTTGCAGGTGCCTGTTCAAGATGTCGAGCAATAGCATTATTCAACGACATACTCAAATCAACCTGTTTAACAAAAACTCTCATGTCATGAAGACGAAGGCGGTATGTATGAGTGTTGTCTACTAAAGCGGCAGCGTTACGAAATTTTGGAGTATGGATTAGAAATTCATCTGAATTTTTGTATATTGTCCAGATCACGTCACTATGCGGAATTAAGAGCTGGTTTTGACGCGCCATATCATAATCTAAATGAGAAAACATTCTACATAATTTACCTTTAGCAAAACGAGAAGCACGAGATTTAAATCCTGATCCATCATAATCATCTTTATCCACAGCGTCCTTATAATAAAGAGCAGCTTCGTAAATGCCTTTACTTACCTCTCGATCTGCGCCAAGTTCATGAAGAATTATACATCTATATGCATAGTGTATACCCGAGTCATAACATTGAACACCATTTATTGAAAGAGTGAGACGGCGAATCCATGTAAGACCTAAATATTGAGCAACGCCTGTATATTTATCTCCTTTAAAATCGACCGCTTCACCGTCTGTAATTGGAACCCACTCCCCGCTCGTTGCATCTTTTCTTTCGATAGATAAAACCAGGCTTAAAAATGTTTTGCTCAAATCAAGATAGAGCGTGTCACCAAAGTAACGAAAAATAAACGGCCCCGCAGACTGATTAAGAGCATTAAGGGGTAGAAGTTCCTTGTATGCCGAACGCTGAATACCTACATTAGTAGAAGGAATCGAAAAGAAGGTCAGACGATTATCAACACCTTCAGAACTATCTTTGTCAATTTTCTTTATCGTCGTCATTTTTTATTTTAAAAAGTTAAAAATTACTTATATACTCAGAAATCTTCTAAACTTAGCTGATCCCTATATCTTCGACCTTTTTTTCCTAAGTTTTCTTTAATAAGTTTTGGTTTATTCTTTCTTTTACCTTTTCCGCATTGCTGAAGTTTTTTACCAACTTTCTGAAGACCTTCGCTACCATGTTGCTTCAAAGCATCACTAACTGATCGCCCTTTTGAAACATCTTCTAGGATATTTTTCCCGACGTTAACTGCTTCTTGTCCCGCACTAGAAGCCAAATTTTTAACTATAGGCATAAGAAAACGTCCTACAGTACCAAGTACGCCAAAACCTCTTTGATATCTTGTTCCCTGAAAATAGCTATTTGATTCTGGCAGATCTGTTCGTGAGCCGCCATCTTGAGCCGCTAAAAACGGACCCCAGTCTATTTTATCTAAATCTACAGGCACATGCGTCATTTTCAAAATAGAGAGCGTTGAAAATGTAGTGTAAGTATACAGGTTCCCCAATGGAATTTTACTAGTTTTCCTGTTAAGGTTCGAATTTCAATAGTAATGTCTGGATGACGTTTACCTAATAGTCGATGATGATGTTCGGTCATATATACTTCGGAAATACTTTCACCAGGTTTACCTCCAACATTCACAACCCGTAATAACGGGGCTGTTACATTACCTATTATACTATTTTCAACAAGTCTTGGTGCATAAACCAGAAATTGACGCACACCTCCAGATATATCAGACATATATTTTGCCACTTGTCCACTATGAACTTTCTCAGAATCAAAACCAAGAGTATATGCTAATTGTCGACTTAATTGAATATATTGTACGTTTCCTTGTAAGAAGACATGAAACCTCTTATGCAATTTATCAAAGTGTACTGAAACCCATTGATATTTTGGATCGGCGAGTTGTATACTGGAAAAGTTAAGAAGCATTTTTAGATATTCGGGAGGATAGGCATATTTAGCAAAATGCATTTTCTTTACATTAGGATCCGAATCATCAACGTGTATTTTTAACTTTTCTTTGGGAAGTTCTTCTTTCTCCACATTTTCTTGATTTGGAAGCTCTTGTTTCTTTTTGTCTTCGCTAGATACACCACCATGTCCAAAGAAGCTTTTCAAAAATGAAGGCCTTTCAGAAGGTTCTCCAATTAACATTTCAGGACGTGGAAGAGATGGCAGTGAGCTTGGATATTCACTTTGGATTTTTTGATCCTCTTCAGGATGATCATTGTTTTGTGATAAATTAGCCGTTGAAGGCAAAATACTTTCAGGATCTTCTTCTGTCAATGGAGGTGCCCATTGTTCCTCTTCCTTATCGTTAATTGTTTGAGATTGCTGCAGTGTCTTTTCTTGGTCATCATCCTCAGTGTCCATTTCGTTAATAAGTGGTTCTTCAATATTTTCTTCATCTGGTAATGGAGCTTCCCATTGCTCTTCGTCGTCATCGGTTATTGTTTGTGATTCTTTCGGAGTCTCGTCTTTTTCATCAACTTCTTCAGTAATTGTTGGTAATTCCTGTTCCGTAATAATATATTCTTCATCTGGTAAAGGGGATGTCCATTCATCCTCGTCAGTTATTGTTTGTGATTCTTTCGGAGTATCGTCTTCTTCATCAACTTCTTCAATAATTGTTGGTAATTCCTGTTCCTTAATAATATTTTCTTCATCTGGTAAAGGGGATGTCCATTTATCCTCGTCAGTTATTGTTTGTGATTCTTTCGGAGTCAAGTCTTCTACCTCTGTTTTTTCTTCTTTTGATTCATATTCTTTATGCTGCTCAATATTTTCCTCGGGTAATGGAGGTGTCCATTGCTCTTTGTTGGAGGGAACATCATTTTCTTTATACTCCTCAATATTTTCATCGATATTCTCTTCTAGTAATTCTTCATTTTCATCTTCAATAGTTGGAGATTCAGGACTTGTTTCTTTGTCCTGTTTTGCAAGTTCCGCGTCAACTTTACCAATAATTTCTTCTGATAGACGTTTTTGCCCCGCAACAGCTTCTTCAACTTGACTAGCTGCTTCCTTTACTTTGCGTTCTGCGTCCTTAGCACGATCTGCAGATTTTCGTGCATCGGTAACATTACCGCGCGTTTCCGCCGCTTTAGCTTCTAGTTGTGCTTCTGAGGCTCTTTTTCCGTACTCTAAAGATTCCTCTGTCCATTTTTCTATTGCAATTTTACGATTAGTTAACAAAGTCAATTGTGCTTTAACCCAACCAAGAATATTTTCTGGCGTTTTCCTTATATGCACCGTTTCCCCTGTCTCCTTTAATGTTATCACACTATCTTTTAGCGCATACTTGAATCGGGCATTTTGCCAATACTTGTTACCAAGTTCCATATTTATTTGCGCTTGCTCTGCCAACTCTACACTATTCCTCCACGCCCTTGTAGCTGCACGAACAGCCATGTCCAATAAAGTTTTTTGGTCATTATTTAGGGAGGGCTTTTCAACAGTCTCTTCTACATGTGAAAGGGGTGTTATTTTTCCATCTAAAGGAGTTTTGTCATCATTAGATTCTTGTTGCGAATCATTTGTTTTCTCCAATTCGTTTGAAGTCTCAGGACTAAGAGGAGCTTCTGTTACAGGTATAGTTACAGGAGTTTCCCCTTTTGGAATGTCATAAGTAGATGAAATATAACTCTGTGTTTTTTCTTTGTTTCCAGCAGGCGTATCTTCTCCAAGATTTTCTTGGTCATTTTCCCTTGTCGGTAAAGGATCAGGTTGTTTAATAGTAGAGGGTTCTATTGAGGGAATAAAACTTTTAATTGCATTTATTATTATACTTTTCTGATCTGTTTGCGGCTTTAATCGAACAACAAGGCCTCCTGATACCGGAGATATACCTGGAAGTTTTGCGTCCTTAATTTCTTTATTTAAATATTGTATAAATTTGTAAGCAAGGTCCTTTGGCATATCGAAGTAACCTTCCTTTTCCAATTGTTGAGTTGCACCCTCTAAAGAGAATATAACCTCATGATCAGAAGGCAATTTTTCTTCCTCCTCTTTTATATCTGGAGTAGGTGCTTCTTCAATAGGTGTAACAACTTTCTCTTCAGGCGGTTGCATAAATTTTTCATTATCTGGAGTAGATTCCAATTCAGCCGTCTCTTCAGTTTGATCAACTGAAGGAGGATTCTTAAACTTTAAAAGTGCTTGTTTGATTCGCTCTCTTTGATCGGAATGGGGATTGAATCTAACCATTTCTATACCATCTACTGCTAGAGGGCTTATAGGAGGTAATCGAATTCCTTCTTTACCTAAAAATTTCATAAAATTAAATGCAATCTGTTTTGTCATATCAAAATAGCTATTTTTGATCAGCTGTTCCTCAGGTTCTAATTGAATCTGATGAGGAAGAATAAATTTATCAATAACTTTTAAGTAAAGGGTTTTTTGATTTGCTGGAGGCAAAAGACGAATATTTCTATCTCCATCACCTGAACTCAAATTCGTAAGTTTGGGACTAACTGCATCATCCTCTTCCGATAATAGCTTTATAAATTTATTTAATTCATTAGAGTTGAGATCGAAATAACCATGTTTATCATACTATTCTTTTATAGATCCGACAGAACGCCTTTTGCGATATTCCCCATAAATTCTTTTTTTATTCTCTTCAAGCCTCGTTTCCTCACGCTCTCGATCCAATTCCTTTTTCCATACATCAAGCAAAACTGCATTAATGGACTCTTCTAATGCTTCTTCTGAGGCAAAGGACAAATCAGGTATCTCGATACGAATAGGATAAAGTTCATTTCCATATCTTCGAAAAACAGTTATAGATTCTTGTTCTTCAGAATCCCCAAATAATGAGAAGGAAAATGGATATATAATATTAGACAGTGCAACAGTCCAACTTGAATCCAACTCAAGCGTGTCAGGCATTCTAACAGTAAATTTGGAAGTTGTATTTCCTTCAACGCCTCCTGTATTTGAGGGCAATATTACATAAAATGAGTCCATATTTATCTTCTAACAATATCACTATCGTTAACCCAACTATTAAAATTATCGTTGTATCCAATCCAACGAACAAAATGTTGTTTATGGCCTGCCCGTGTACGTGTTTTTAAAATTTCTGCAATGCGGTGAGTAGTATCTTCCTGTGTGGGTACTAATTCTTCTCTATAAAATATTCCTTCAATTAAATTTCCTTCAAAATCTTTTAATTTATATGTTATGGGTGATCTATTGTCGTTTTTGATGTGCACACGAAATAATTCGTCAGTGTAGTTGGGTAAATATCCCTTTTCGAATTTACCTTTTTCTTTTGTGATACGAACAATTTGTCCTGGCTCCAGTGTTGAGCTTGATTTAGTATTTTGCGGAATTTTAGGCCCCTTATATAGTCTATTATAAAGTTTCCCAGCATTTTTAAATGTAACAGAATTTGGGGTTACACCTGTGGTTCGATTAATACTTTCATTTATTCCTGCAATTATTTTTTGAATAACATCCTTCCAACATAGTGTATTTTGTTCGCTAAAATATCTATACAATCTTTCTTTAATTGTACGGTTGGCCCTTTCAGCCATAGAAGCGTGAACATCGGGACTATAGACTACCCGCTTATCAATATCCTTCTTTTTAAAATATTCTTTCATTCGTTTTGCCTCAAATTCTAACCCTCGATCCGTATATAATTTATGCGGAAGTATCCCTTCTGAAAGCTTAAAAATATTTTCGAACGCGTCAATCATATCTTCGGATCTTTTAGATTTGGCAGGCACAGCAAAAATTTTTCTACTTAATACATCAATACATACCAAAAGATACTTATACCCATCATTATGTTCAGTTAATTGATCAAATATAGCCAGATCCGCTTGCCAATCTGTGTGCAGGCCGCTTGGTCTAGTGGCTAACCTGGGAAACTTTTTTCTTAGGGGTCTATGCATTGTATACACCCTTTGCTTATGCATAAAATCATAAATATCCTGAAATTTTATTTTAGGATATTTTCGACGCGCTTCTTTATAGACGCGATTTATTCCTGCATATGAAGCGGGAGAATTAAGCGAATAATATATTTTTTCTAAAAAAGTATCTAAAGCTTTTCCCATATTTTTGGCATAAATTTATTTTTTCGCCGAACTAATCCAGGTGAATTTATAGGCATGACTTTTACTAGAACTCTCTTTTTTCTTTTACCGCTGCCTGATTGATTATCGGTTGAACTACCTTCAGTAGTACTTTCTCCACGCGTCTCCTTAATCATCTCTTTCACTAACGGGTCCTTAGAAAGACGGTTAAATAAAAAACTGAAACCTTTTGGGGGCGATGATGTCTCGCCCTTTACATATTCGAGAACATCTGTGAAATTGCTATTCTTTACAAGTCTTCCAGGGACATTAGATTCAAAACTCCCGTTCTTACTTATTCTAAATTTTTCAGCATTATCTTTAACATAATTATCCAATTCTGTGGAATAACGTGATGCAATAATACCCTTGAATTTGGAAAAAGGAATTGCACTTTTTCTTTTTGCTCGCGGCAACTTAGGAGTTACTTCTGAATCCGTCTGATATTCGGAGTTTGAAGCTGATTTGAGCTTGTTGGGAATTAATTTTGGTTTTGATGTAGAAGCGATATTTTCCTGCAAGTATGGTGCAACATCTGGAGCAGGTTTTCCTTCATCAATAATAACTTTTTGTGGCCGATTTTCCAGCTCATGTTTAAGCTGACGCCTCTTCTTATATAATAAACTGTATTTCTTTGCTTTCAAATCTTCCGAAATTTTAGGGTCATCGAGGGTTTTCATAATATCGACATCCGTCTGTGTCTTCTCTGTTTGAAGATAATCTCCACTTTTAATCATGCCTAAAAGAGTGAGATATTCGCTCTCGGGCACCATGATCATTTTCTTTGTATGTTTCATTCCTGTGAGAATTTATGAATTATATGTTCAGCTAAAGCGCCTAAGACGGGTACTAGTATAGCGGCTAGAGCGGCACTACCTCCTTGTTGTATTCTATTTCTAGCACTTTTTGCTGTACGAGTTCGTGCAATTGCCCTATAGAAATCCGCAAATTGAGATAATTTTCTGCGTTGCTTCCTGCTTAGTGTAAAATTATTCTTTAGAATATTTGCACAAATTTCAACGATAGCTAAAATTTGATCTGCGCTTGCTGAAAGGATGAGCGCGTTTTTCTTTTTATCGGAAGTAGTTTTTGCTAATTGTTGGAGAAACTCAAAGTTTTCCTTAACGTATGGGCTATAATTGAATGATGGCATTTTCATTATAAAATGTTTTGAGTACTTATATATTACAGAGGCAAATATATAGAAGTTTTTTCTCCGGGAAAAATTTTTGAAGATAATCGCATATTTTCATCTGTGTTAGGATGCATGTTTATTAATAGATAAGAAAAACGTTCTGATGTTGCATCTCGATATGCTTCAAGAAAATAATTAAGCATTTTAGGAAAAAGCTGTGAGCCTAGTGTACGTACTTGCAGAAGACCCTGAGGGTTTTTTGTTAGAAGGATATAATGGGCATTTGCACGGGCCGTCTTTATATTACGTCCGTATAAAGATTGTGTGACAAAAATCACACTTACACCCCAATTGTGTGAACCTCTAGTAAATAGTAAATCTAAGAAATCATTTGGAATATTAAGCATTAAGTCATCTAAAACTAAAAGCTGATGCTGTTTAATTAGTTCAGATTCTGGAATCCCATTATAAGTAGTTATTCCTATTTCCTTAAGCTTAAAGACAGTTTCATTCATTTCTCCAAAACAATATAATATTTTTGAAGGAGGAGGATCTATGAGCTGGTCATTATGCATCAGAAATTTTAGTAGCCATTGGGTTTTGCCACTCCCCGTGGCACCCGAAATTATCATAGTGAAAGGGGCTATAAACATTTTTATTACAATATAAATTCTTGTAATTATTTATATAGGAACTAAAATATGTATCAAAAAGCAGTAATTCAAAATGTGGTATCTACAGCCAGTCTGTTAGAAAATAACAACAGCTTAGATCTTTCGCAACTTGCATCTACTATTCCTAATGCTAGATATCGTCCTGAGCGCTTTTCTGCTCTAACGGTTAAGATTAAAGAACCAATAATTGCTACAGCACTACTTTTTGCTAATGGACGAATAGTTTGTGTCGGAACTAAATCTGTGAAAGACTCTGAAACCGCTATTATATACTTTGTCAAACTAATTTCCGCGGCATCAACAATATTAATTAATATGCGAGATTTCATTATTCAAAATTTGGTATCTTCATTTACATTTTCAGGAACTCTAAATTTACCAGGTATCTTGATTTTTGCTTAAAAATTAATTTTTAGCTTTGTATGATTCATTGAGGGTTTCTCCGCCCAAATGGCTTGCTAGGCACATCTCCTACAATCCAGAATTTTTTCCAGGGATGTGTCTAAGACTAAAGGAATCACGAGCTGTTATTATACTATTCACAACTGGAAAATGCATTATTACAGGCGCAAAGTCAGAAGAAGAAATTTACTTAACTCAAAATAAAATTTACAATTCAATTTCTATGTTTATGAAGAATTAGAAAATACTTGCGTTTATTTCAGTTCTTAATTCCATCATTAGTTCACCAAGTTTGTTCTCTCCCTCCCAAATGCTTGGATCATTCAGACAAGGGCTTTTATGACTCAAGCCATTACTCCAATGTAGATTGTAAGCTGAAGCATGTGTAATAAGACCATCCCCCGTTGCACGTAATTGATTGAAAAGCTGCAGATTTTGTGTAAATTTGGCCCATAGCCCTGTATACATTATCTATAAAATATTATTTAATATTTTATTAAAAATAAATAGTTGCCTTGTCTTTAACTGAATTCCACTCGTTCTTATTATAATTTTTCACACGAGTTCCAATTCGCTTTATTGCAACTGGATTATTGAGCATAAGCACTTCTGCAGCAAGTTCCAAATCTCCAAAGAATCTAGCCTTTTGCCAGACGAAATACTGTTCAATTGAATTGAATGACCGGCCAAGCAATGTGAATGTTGTTTTAAAGCGGTTGTCAAATCCACATCTGGGAGAGTTGAATATAAAAATATTTTGTTTTTGTGGCCCAATAATTTCTTCAGGGGGTAGAGAATTTTGTTCATGTTTTAAATGAAGACGTTCCATCATCAGTGAAGCGGATTCTTAAATTATTTATAAATTAATTTTCTATATAATTTTGTACCAATATTGACGTCGCTGATCATATTGATTCTGCAAACTTAAAATAAGTATTAACAATCAATATAGATAGAATGCATAAAACAATTATTTAAAAATTATTCTAAAAAAATTATTTATTCATGATAATATGCTAAAAATAATTTCAGGTTTGTTCCTCTATTTCAACGAAGTCCAAGCACTCGATAGGGTAATAGTATTCATGAGTTCCTCCTCCTTTAACACACACAAGAGGCAAATGAGGATAAACAAGATTAACGTAGTGTCGAACATAATAGAATTGTCTTGAAATATAATATGATTAAAGAAAGAAAAAACCTTATTGTTATGAATAAAAATCCTCGAAGAGCGAGAGTTCGATCAGATCCCATACTCGTAAAATTTTTAGGATACACTTCGATGAAACGATTTTTAAGATGGTTTGTAACTAAAAATCTCTTTCCAGGAAATATGCAGTTTTTGTTAAATTCCTTTTGCCCGATTCCTGAGATTTCTTCGTTTGCAAGTGATTGTATAAATTTTAGATTTTCGGTGCAATTATCTCGTATTTCACAATTAAGTAATTCAGGTACACATCCTCCATTGAATTGGCAGAGTAGTTTGATTAGCGGTGTAGTCTTGATGCAAATATTCTTTGAAGTTATTGTTAAATTTTCCAACATTCCTGTAGTGATTTCTTAATTTTTATATGAATTTAGTTAATAAATTAAATTTACCTAAATTGTTGGTCATTTTTATCAAATCTGTATTAAATAACCAAATCTGAAATTATCTGTTAATTGGATTAATAAAAGTATATTTGTATTAAAACATTTAATTTAAGAAAAATTTTTAATTAAAATTTATTCAAGGTATATAGGATCAATAAGTGGTTCGCCTCTGTATCCATAAGGATAACAATCAAAATTATCATCAACTATTCCTTTGTCGTAGATTGGAGCATATCGTCTGAATTTAGGAATTTATAATAATTAACAATATATTTAATACCTTTTTTGAGATCTGCTTGTAACCTCTCCTCTCCTCCAACTTGGCTGAAAATGTATTCTCTCCAGAATGACAGGCTCCTGCTCCTCTCCATACGCTTCAACCATTTTCTAAATATTTTTTAAATTTAGAAAACGATTAATGGATAACCTTGAATTGATTAAAGTCTAGAGGGGAATCAACTTTGTCCCAGCAACCGCGGCATTTTACAATAAATTTAATTTCACCACTAATTCTGTGCTTCATTTTCATTGCATACTGGAAAATTTACGATTGTTAAAAAATATTTGTATACCTGCTTGCATCCCCCAGTATAAAAGGCAATGATATTCCATTCCCCATACTCGCGATCCATCATACCAAGCATCTCACCCACACGAAAAGGAGGCGTTTGTCCACGTCGATGCAAATAAAAGCAGCTATCAGTGTCCGTGTAAAGTAGCTTGCAATCTTTTTCTTTTAAAATCCTTTCCATATAGTCATATAGCATTATTCGGGCTGTTGCGGTTGTAATCAATGCCACTGCAATGTTATATTTGTCATGTGGTCGTACAAATTCTCTTCGTTGCTTATACGGAACGGAAAAAAGATTTGGAGCCAACATCTCTACTGCACCAAGTTCAAGTTTTGGATCATTGAGAATGGTATGAAGTTCGACAGGAGAGCTAGTTATACAATCCTAAAAAATTTCATGGGCAAATTGAACGCAAAAAATACCTGAGATAAATTACACCGCAGTGCCCATCGGCCCCACCTAATTTAAATATTACAACAAATTTAAAAGTTTCTCACATTGAATTGTTGCAAGTTTTTGCAAGGTAACGCATCCCCTCGTTTCTTTCTATTCTCGTTGGATCTAAATGTATTCCATATTCTCTTTGGTTTCTTTCAATAAATTCTTTTTTCCGCTGATCCTCGATCTCAGGATTGCCAGGGACTATTACACTACTC
This sequence comes from Meloidogyne arenaria, assembly GCA_036172955.1. Taxonomy (NCBI): domain Eukaryota; kingdom Metazoa; phylum Nematoda; class Chromadorea; order Rhabditida; family Meloidogynidae; genus Meloidogyne; species Meloidogyne arenaria. The sequence continues at coordinate 5,558,326 of JARQAB010000010.1, forward strand.
GGCCAACCGCTTGCCTAATAAAAGTTTATAAATAAAAAAATATTTAAAACCTCAATTTTGAGACACATCATATCCTGAACATAAGGCCGTAATAGCGTGTCGGACCACTGTTCCCAATGATAAATGCTGTATACTTTAGTTACGCGGTATCCTTTTTTCAAAGCAAGTTCAAGTTCCACTGAACAGGTTGTACTAACGAATCCTCGTTCATCATCTTTGTGTGGACACCATTTATGACCAATTTCTTTATTATATTTACGGTTTGCACGTATCGCTAACCCAGGCGATGCTTCCACGGCACAACTACGGCAGAGATGAAAGATCTGTTTATTAATAAATGGAAATTTCTAAAAAAATATCTACCAATTTTCCATGAATATTTTCAGGAATTACTGGAAGATATAAATCATCTGGAGGAATTATGAAAATCTTGAATAGCCCTTTAAATGGATGTAAGTCTTCAGGCTTTGTCCAATTTACATTTTTATTTAACTCCAAAACTTTTGGATGTCCTAATAAATTTTCAAGATTATTAAATAGTTAAAAGTCACCTATTGGATAAAAGGCGTAAAAATTCACAGCAGGATATAAGCTGACAACATCAAAGCATGAGATCTCATAATCTTTCTCAAAAGTTCCTTCTAGATCACATTTAAGCGAAAGAGGACCTGTTCTACCACCCTTAATTTAAAATTTAATAATAAATTAAATAAATCATACATGGAAAGCATCCCTAGGGTAAAGAGGGCCAATGTCTGGCAATTTATCGAAGAACTGAGACATTTCAGGGCACTCCTCAAGGTCTTTCATTACTTCACATTCCCAAACGGGAATAGTCCAAATTCCAGCTTCCTTCAACAATCGAATACGTTCTTCAAGTTTGTCATTATTATATAGCGCGGTCTTTCCATTTAGACAAATTTCATGTGGGCGATATAAACTAAAAAATTTATTTCACATAGAATGTTAATTACCATTCATGTCCGTGCCAGGCACATCCAAGGAATTCAATTGCTTGGTCCCATCCGCCATGAGTGCTTTTAATATAACCATCCAGTCGTAAAAGACTTCTGTCGGAAACACGTACCCTCTTTTCTCCTTCCGGACTTTCTCGATGTTGAATTTGGAGATCTGTTTTGTGAGAAAGCCATTGAAGATATTTTAAAGCGATTGCTGATTGGTTTGTATCTTTATGATATCCGTTGTCGGGAATAATACCCATTTGGGCCTTTTTCAAATAATTTATACCTTAAAATTTTTAATATATTTAATTAGTTTTAAAAACATACAAAAATGGCGAATGCAAGCGCTTGCAATTGTCATTGAATTAGCAAGCACGTCATCGCGCTTTGCAGGATCTGTAGCTAATGCAAAGAAAAGGCGTTGAAGCTTCACAAGTGCATGAGCTAGAATACGCACGTCTTGTTGACAATATTCGACAATTTGTTCACGAAGACAAAACGGTTCGTTTTTATTGGCTGTGTACCATTCTACAAACATTTTTCTCCTTTCTTTTCCCATTGAATCAGGGTAATAATATTGTTGATCAGGTAATCCTTTGAGACGCACATCCATATTTTTATTGAAATTCCATCCATGGGGGAAAAAGGACTTTCCTCCTTCGTCGATTTCAAGTGCAAGAGCTTTGGGGAGTTGTTCCAATTTAAGCATTGTCCAATTGAATGAGTCGCGAAATGAAATATAAGGAAAGCGACTTCTTTGTTTTTTAATTAAAACTTCATAAAGCTTATTTCCTGTCCTTGTTATTTTTGGCTCAATTCCAAAATGTTTGATTAATTCCCCTAACAGCAGATGCATATCATATCGACTTAAATTAATAATGCGAAAATGGAATATAATTAAAACAAACCCCCCATAATGTGAAATAGCATATGTTTTCCCTATTCGCTGATTCCCTAACCCATTAATCAGCCATTCCAAAAATTCACGCAAAGGATTTGGAAAGTCTGCTGCTGTCCAAGTTCTCATCCTATGCTTGTTAATCCCACAAATTTTGCAAGAACCAGTTTTCTCATTTCTCCAGTTATCATTGACGATGCATTGATAACACATTAACAATGCCTAATTTGATTAATATTTTTATACATATTAAATAAATACCGATACACAGTTTACATGGTGTAATTGATAATTTTCATCATTGGGTAAAGAGTCTATAGGATTATCCTTTTGTAGCTGATCCCAATATTCTTGATTCCTTGTCGGAGAAATTAGCTCACATTCAAAGTCAAAGACAATCTGAGACTATTTATTGTTAAAATTTAAAAATAAATACCAATAAATATTCTTGATCATGTTTTGGTACAATTGGTTGCACATAACATTGTTCATCGAGCTTGTGCTTTGAAAGACATAGAGAACAAAACTGAATAAAACATGTATGACCGTTGTCTTTTTCAACATCCTCATCTGTAGATTCGCTTTCAGATTCTTTTGATTTAGCCTTTTTAACACGATAGACATGACCGCATTCCTCACAACTAAAAAGTTAGTAATAAATTTATACAATTTAATAATACCGTTTAAAGATCTTGCAGATTCCTTTCTCTATGTGCCTTTTATAGCAGTCAGGATTTTTAAATATATTTAAACACTGTAAACATTTTTTAGAAAAATCTTCAAGCACTTTGCATGGAAATCCAAAACCCATCCCACAACATCGAGGGCATTTAGCGACGCATTTTTTTCGATGATCAACTTTCTTTGTATAAGGAGCCTCACAGTCAATACAATAATACGAACCAAAAAGTGCATTAACATTTCTGATTCCATAATAATGTCCTTCTTTTAAGTATAAAGCAATTTCATGTTCTGCCCTTTCCTTTCCTTTCCATAATGGGCGCAATTTTCCATGTTCTCCAAACACAGATATTCTGTACTTGCCGGGCCAACGCACATTCAGATAACGTTGTAACATCGGAACATGCTCATCAAAAGTATACTCTGCAGCGCACGTAGGATAGCGGATTCCATGTCTGAATAGTTGCTGCAGCATTTCTTTAATCAAAAATTCACGCTTGAATCTTGCATTCTTATTTTGTCCATTAACAAGCCTTTGGAATTTTTTATTCTCCAAAATTGTCTTATCTAGGTTGACATGTAGTATTTTAAGTTGAACAGCGAGAATTAAACAATGAACGTTTGATGGAGGGTTAAGAGTTTCGTTATGGACCTAAATTTTTAAACTTTAATGATAATAAAAAATAATTACAGGAATCAAATTGTTGATATCAACTCCTTGGTGAATTTCTCTCGACTTCCTGCCCATTCCTCCCTGGCCTTGTTTTAATAATTCAAGAGCCTCATCATGCGATGGACCCATAACAATCTAAACAAAATTGATTTAATTATTAACGAATAATATTTACCTCAATATGTATAGGCTGACTGTATAGAGAAGGTCTGCCCATGCGTTTCCCACTTTGATCAACGGCATCAAATTGTTCCATAACAACCTGAGGAGTGTTCTGAGCAAGACCTCTATATGGAATTTGAATGGGTTTTTCAAGAACAGAACTTCTTATTATGATTGAACACTTCTCAGATTTTGCACCTGAAGCGTTATCGGCCTTTGCAAGAAAGTGATCTACCAAATCTTCTAATAGTTTATCACTGCCCTCTGGTGCGTCATCGACATTCTTCACAGTAAATACAGTTCTGAAATTTATAATTTAATTAATACAAATTTTTATTATACCTAAAAACTCCTATTTTAAATTTTGTGCTTTTGATGTTCTCAGATACTTCTTCATTGTAAAAATGTTTGATTGGAAATTCACCAACAATTTTTGAGCGACTCATCTATTTTTTAAATTAGCACAAAAATTAATTATTTAAAATATAACTGCGAATTAACGCTAAATTAAAAATGAATGAATTTTATATTATTTATTTCATGAAAATAATGTTTAAACAAATCACAATATTTTTCACCAATCTTCTGTCTGCATATCCTCGTTGTTTTCAAAAATATTAGCAACCTCTGCATGCTCCATGGTAATAGTCCCAGATGTGCCTTCACCTTCCTCATTGATGTTAAGTTGCGACTCAACACGTTTGGTTATATCATTCATAATAATAATTGGGGAATTTTCTGAAAATCCAATTTACAAAAATCTTCAATTAAAAAATACCTCTGCGTATCTTTGGATCTATGTATCGCGCATAACAACAAATATCAATGGCCGTTTCAAAATCTATTTGCTCCCAAAATTGGCTATTTGGGTTGCCAAGTGCAGTATACAACTCATCCTTTACAACATCGACAATAACCTTGAAAATATTTAATTAAATTTATAAGTTTTTAAAATAACTTGTCTTCCCAAAGCATTTCGCTGCTTCAAAAAGTATTCGTGTATTCGGCCAATAGTAATTTGAGGATATTGCTTTTTGTGATGTTTAATAAATGCTGCATAAAAATCCTCTTTCAATTGTTTTTCATCTAATTCAATTCCCATTAACACCTCAAGTTGATGAGCTAATCGGATGCGTTTTTCCTTGAGTGACTCAATAGCAACTTCGGCCACATGTCGATCCATCTGAAATATTACTTTAAAATACAAAAGAAATTAATCAAACATTTTTCCAAATCCGTGTTGATATTTTCAGCTAAAATATAAGTTAAAAAAGGATGAAACATAATTGAAAATATAAGCGAAAAAACGCCATTAATAGAATTCAAAAAATAATAGAAAATTTTATTCAACAAAAGAATATATTGTAATCATTTGTTTTTGTTAAAAGTGTTGAATAAATTATATGTTTTCTGTTGAAATTCTTTGTTTGCTGCCAAACATATAGGACAAAGCTAAATATCTTTATTAATTAGTTTTTTTACTAAAACTTACAATAAAGTTTAATTCATATTTTTCTCCACATTTTTGCAAAAACAAGTCGTTTGCCAGAGACGTTTGTAAACGGCTACAATAATCACACTAAATGTAAAAATATTTATTTATTTTTATAAAAATATACCTGGTGCAGTATCCAACAAAGTTTCAACAGGCTTAAAAGCTTGTTGTCATTTCCTTTAGCAATGTTCGGACCTCGTCGAGCATAAAAGACTCCCGCAACTAAAAAATAATTATTAAAAAATTTTAAAAATTCTATACCTTTTTCAAAGCTCGATGTTTGTTGATCATATTTCAAATTCTTTGTTGTTTGTCCTTTAAAAAATTTGTTTATTATTTTAAAGTATTAATTTACCCCAAGGTCCTGAATAAGACATCCCCAGCAGAATATTTTTGTCCAAATCCTCAGCGCACAATTCCATTGTAAGGATTGCATTATCCGAACTCCCGCATTTGAATAAAAAGTATTCTCTCTTCTTTTGATCCTCGCGACATTCAGAGCATTGGTATATGAACAGTCCTTTTCTAGGCTCCTTAAGAATTTGTGAACGGTTGAGGACTCCTTCTGGCACTAAATTCATTGCAAGTTGTTGGCCTGAAATAGATTTATTTATAAACTTAATGTTAACATACGCTCAGATTTCATTTTCTTGTACTCTTCCTCATTATCGTCTAAATCAATGATTTCATTGGGGTCTGGATCTTCAGAATCATCCTCTTCATCCTCATAGTCCATCATTACGTCATCAACGGGCTCAATATTTTCTTCGTTTTTGTTACGCTCAACAATTGCCTTAATTTTTTGAATTTTAGAAATAACATTCAAATTTTTTACTTTTATCACTCCATCATTATGACCAGTTTTTTTGACCTTTTTAATTTGCATCTTTTTTGCGGAGGGCGGCTTGCTTTTAGAAGATACTGAACTTAGTGTAGTACTTGATTTTGTGATTGAGCGTCTCCGACGCGCTTCAGCGGCTTCCTTCTTCTTTCGCTGTTCAATTATGAAAGCACGAACTTCTTCAAGTTCCGCAATAGTTATAGCTAAAATTCTTTTAACATAAGAAAATATGTAAAAATCACCTTCTATTGGCGTTGCTGCCTTCACAGAACAATCATCATTGAGCATATTACGAGTATCTCCATCTCTGTCATTCGTAATCATTGCTTCTGTAAATGATAACAATGCCATATGTAAATTAAACATTTAGCGATTTTATCATTTACCTTTATTATTGCCGCGGGAATTGAAATCCACGGTTTGATCCATTTTCTGCAAATCTATATAAAATTTATTTAAAATAAAAGCTATTAAATAAAAATGCTTAATAAATTTGAATATAAAACGAAAGGCGACAAAGTTAAAGTACAAGGGACGGGGTTTAACTATTATGAAAATGTTTTAGATTAGTGTTACAACTCATATAAAAAAATGTTTTAAAACTAAGTGTAAAACTACTGATTGAAAAATCTTTAAAAAGTGTGGCGCGTTGGGATTTAATACTAATTGAAAAGTGTTTTAAAAGTATTAAGTGTATCTACTAAATGAAAATTTTTGAAAAGTTGAAAGAGAGCATTAAAAAATTTTAAAAAGAATGAAGGAGGAACTACTTATTAAAAAATTTATAAAAAATATGCGGTGGTAGGGTTGAATATTTTTAAATTGAATATTTTTTTAAAAATATGGGGGTTTAGGGTTACTACTAATTAAAACTTTCTAAAAAGTATATGCGGCGGTGGACTAACTACTGCTTTAAAAATTTAAAATAGAATGAAGAGGGTTACTACTTATTGAAAATTTTTAAAAAATATGCGGGGTTAGGGTTCTGTTTAAAAAGTATATGAAGCGGGAGACTAACTACTGCTTTAAAAATTTTAAAAAGAATGAGGGGGGTTACTACTTTTTGAAAAATTTTTGAAAATATAAGGGGAGGGTTACTACTTATTGAAAATTTTTAAAAAATATGAGGGGTTAGGGTTCTTTTTGAAAAGTATATGAAGCGGGGGGACTAACTACTGATTTTTAAAAAGAATGAAGGGGGGGGGGGGGGGGTAACAACTTATTGAAATATTTTTAAAAAATATGCGGTGGGTAGGGGGTAACTACTTATTGAAATATTTTTAAAAAATATGCGGTGGGTAGGGGGTAACTACTTATTGAAATATTTTTAAAAAATATGTGCTGGGTAGGGGGTAACTACTTATTGAAATATTTTTAAAAAATATGTGTGGGTAGGGGGTAACTACTTATTGAAATATTTTTAAAAAATATGTGGTGGGTAGGGGGTAACTACTTATTGAAATATTTTTAAAAAATATGAGGTGGGTAGGGTTACTATTTATTGAAATTTTTAAATTATAGAAGTGTGGGTTACTCACGGATAGAAAAATTTTAAAAATTATAAGCGGCGGGGCTAAAAATTTTTAAAAAATGAGTGTAGGGGTTACTACTTTTTGAAAATTTTTAAAAATATAAGGGGGATGGGCTTATTGAAATAAATTTACATGTTTTAAAAGCTATGAAGGGTTGGTTATTTATTAAAAACTTAAAAAGTGTGAGGTTAACTTTAAAAGAAAATTTTTAAATTATGAAAAGCCAAATGTTAAAACGGATTTTAAAGTATTTAATAGTTATATGCGGGTAATTACATTTTAAAAAACTAAAATTATATTAAGTCAAATTTTAAAAAATTAAAAAAATAAATTAAGGTTGGAGCTATTTTAATGGATGGGGTAAGTATTTAAAATTATATAAAAGAGTAATTATTAAATATATTATAAAAGGGGAAAGTAGAAATTAATGAATGATAAATATTAAAATTTTCTGGCTGCTTTTATATGGCTCATTCAGGCAGAAAATCCAAAGTACACTCCAATAAATCAACGATTGTTTAAACCAAATGTGTTTATTTTTTGGTTTAATGTGTTTATTTTTTTGGTTATATAAAAAATTTAAAAATTTTAGGAGAGATATTAGGATATAAACATTTTGATTAGTAATCCTATACTATTTTTATTAGTTTTTACGGAAAAACTTTGCTCTTTTTTTTGCGAAAACAGTGCATTCTATCGCTCTGTTTATTTTAAAAACAATTATTCATATTTTTTATATCTGTAACTTTGTATAAACAATGGGATTAGCCTTTGCTCGCTAAAAAAGCAGTTCTTCCGTAAAAACAAATAAATATAGTATAGAATTACTAATCAAAGTGTTTATATCCTAATATCTCTCCTAAAATTTTTAAATTTTTTATATAACCAAAAAAATAAACACATTAAACCAAAAAATAAACACATTTGGTTTAAACAATCTTTGATTTATTGGAGTGTACTTTGGATTTTCTGCCTGAATGAGCCATATAAAAGCAGCCAGAAAATTTTAATATTTATTATTCATTAACCTATCCTTCCCATATTCTATCCCATTAATTTATCCTATATTTTCATATCCACCTTTTAATTAAATAAAACATATTATTAAAAATTTTTGATTTTGTTTTTAAATGTTTAATTAAGTTTTTTCAAATATTTACTTTTAACAATTAATGAAATTTTAAAATTTTTAAAATATTTTTAATATATTTATTTTATAAAATTTTGAACTAAATATTTTTATAATTTTTAATTTTATATAAATTTTTAGGATTTAAAATATTTTTTTATTTTTTAATAAAATCAAATAAATTTTAAAATATTTAATTTTTAAATATATTTAATAGAAACTAAATTTTATATACAAATAAAACAAAATGTTAAAAATTAGATTTTGTCTAATATGTAGTAAAATTTTTAAAATTTCGAAATAAAATATCATTTCATAAAATTAAGAAATTTTTCAATAATTTATTTTTGTAGAAAAAATTATAAATAATTATTGACAAAATAATATCAAGCTTATGTGTTGCAGACAAAAATTATTCCTATTTAATTTTATGATTAAAAAATATTTTTAAAATTTTGAAGAAAAATTTACATTAATTAATTTTTGAAGAAAAATAATTTAATAATTCAATTTTTAGAAGAAAAATAAAAAAATTTTTTCGATTAAAAAATATTTTTACAATTTTGAATAATTTATTTTTCAAAACAAATTTTTAGTAATTAATTTTTAGAAGAAAAATAAAAAAATTTTTTCGATTAAAAAATATTTTTACAATTTTGAAGAAAAATTTTTAAAATAATTTATTTTTCAGGAAAAGTTTTTAGTAATTAATTTTTGAAGATTAATAATTTAAAAAATTAATTTTTTGAAGAAAAATAAAAAATTTTCGATTAAAAAATATTTTTTAAAATTTTAAAGAAATTTTTAAAATAATTTATATTTCAAGAAAAATTTTTAGTAATTAATTTTTGAAGAAAAATAATTTAAAAAATTCATTTTTTGAAGAAAAATAAAAAATTTTTTTCGATTAAAAAATATTTTTAAAATTTTGAAGAAAAATTTTTAAATAATTTATTTTTAAAAACATATTTTTAGTAATTAATTTTTTTGAAGAAAAATAAAAAATTTTCGATTAAAAAATATTTTTTAAAATTTTAAAGAAAAATTTTTAAAATAATTTATTTTTCAAGAAAAGTTTTTAGTAATTAATTTTTGAAGAAAAAATTTATTTTTCAAGAAAAATTTTTTAGTAATTAATTTTTGAAGATTAATAATTTAAAAAATTAATTTTTTGAAGAAAAATAAAAAATTTTCGATTAAAAAATATTTTTTAAATTTTGAAGAAAATTTTTTAAAATAATTTATTTTTCAAAAAATTTTTAGTAATTAATTTTTGAAGAAAAATAATTTAAAAATTTTTGAAGAAAAATAATTTAAAAAATTAATTTTTTTAAGAAAAATAAAAAATTTTTGATTAAAAAAATATTTTTTAAAATGTTAAAGAAATTTTTAAAATAATTTATTTTTCAAGAAAAATTTTTAGTAATTAATTTTTGAAGAAAAATAATTTAAAAATTTAATTTTTGAAGAAAAAATCTTTTACCTACCTAATTTTTTAATGAGAAAATATTTTTTAAATTTTCCAAGAAGAATTTCTAACCTTTGGTTGAAAAATTATTTTAAATAATTAAATTTTTTTGATGAAGAAAATGTTTTTAAAATTTCCATGAAAAAATTACTAAATCTTTGAATAAAAATTATTTATAAATAATTAATTATTTGATTAAATAAAAATTTTAATTAAGTAATTATTGAAGTAAAATTGTTTTTAAATATTTAAATTTTGATTAAATAAATAATTTTAATATAAAAATTCCAATAATTAATTTTAGAAAAATCAATTTTAATTATTTTAAATAAAAATTATTAAAGAAAATAAATATATATTTTTTAAATAATTAAAGTTTGAAGAATAAATGTAAATTTTTAAAAAATTTTCCTTCAAAAATTAATTACTAAAAAAATATATATTTTTTAAAAATTTTGAATAAATAAATAAATTTAAATCAAATAATATTGGAAGGAAGATGGAAAAGGGAGGAAGAAATTTATATAACTTTTTTACATTTTAAATAAATAAACAAAACAAAAAGGAAAGACAAGGAAAAAATTAAAGAGAAAAAATTTTGGATAAATTATAAACAAATATTTTCATTTAAAGATCAAAAAATGCGTTTTTTGCACATAACAATATTTTTTGGGTTTTGCACATTTATATCAATCAGAATTGTTTCCTGCATTTTTAGCGACTTTTAATCTTTATTTAAACATATTTGTTTATAATTTATCCAAAATTTTTTCTCTTTAATTTTTTCCTTGTCTTTCCTTTTTGTTTTGTTTATTTATTTAAAAGTTTAAAAAGATATATAAATTTCTTCCTCCCTCTTCCATCTTCCTTCCAATATTATTTGATTTAAATTTAATTATTTACTCAAAATTTTTTAATTTTTAAAAATTTTTTATTTTTCTTCAAAAAATGAATTTTTTAAATTATTTTTCTTCAAAAATTAATTACTAAAAATTTTTCTTGAAAAATAAATTATTTTAAAAATTTTTTTCAAAATTTTAAAAAATATTTTTTAATCAAAAATTTTTTATTTTTCTTCAAAAAATTAATTTTTTAAATTATTTTTCTTCAAAAATTAATTAATTTAATTTATTCAAAAATCTCAAAAATTAATTAATTTAATTTATTCAAAAATCACTTATTTAAAAATTTATATTTATTTCATCGAAAATTTTTACAAAGAATAATTTTCGGGGAATAAATATGAATTTTTAAAAAAAAGTTTTCTAAAAAAGTAATAGTTTATATTTACATGTTTAAATTTCCATAAATTTAAATTTTTTTATTTATTATTTTTATTTTTCAAAAAATTAATTTTAATTTATAAATTTGTATTTTTACGCTGCTTTTAAGACAAAACTTGTTTTGTCTTAAAAGTAGTGTATAGACTACTACTATTATCGTTTATTTTATATGAAAAGTCGAAGTACGGACTCGTATTTGTCGTAAGGAATTGATTAGCAACAAACATTCTGGCTTCATGGCCAAATTTTTGGTAAATATTCTCACTTCAGATACTACAATATTTAAATATGAAAATATGTTAAAAAAAGATTTGGAAATATTCTTTATAAAAAATTAAAAATTGTTCTCTCAATTTTTAACAATTAAAAAAGGATATATGTATTGTTATTTATATTAAAAGACTTGTTCTCGACCGATTTTTTAAAACCAAATATTTTCCGTTTTTTTTCAAAAAATTAACCGGTTTAATTAAAATATAAAATTTAAATGTTTTTTTTAAATTTTATTTAATCAATTTATGTCTCTATTAATTTAATTATAAACTTTTTTTAAAAGAAAATTCAAGTTTATTTTATTTATTTTGTTCCTTTTAAAAAGTGTAAAAAGGAAAGAAAAAAGAAAATGTCCTATTACAATTATTTTTCTAATTTTTTAAAATCAATGCTCTTAAATTTTATTTTTTATTTATTTATATTAATTACAATTGATGCTATATATTTAAAAAGAGTTAATGCTAGTCAACGTGAAATACCAAGAAAAATTAGATTAAAACATATACAGAGGGATATACAAAATAAATTAATTATGTATGTAAAATATTTAAAAATATTTTTAAAAAATATTCTGGCAAGGAACAAACAATCGAATTTAAATAATATAATTTTTGTTGCCATTCGATAGGGAACCTCCGACTTTCTATTGAAAAGTAATGTCCGTAATGACTTTGGACGGAGTTATGGCCGTTCAATGTATCAGTTTTTGGAAGTGATTGGGAAGACGGGGAAAGAAGGGAACTAATTTTTGGACTAAATTTTGGACAAAAATTAATTAATTCTCCTTAATTTTGTTTATTTAGATGTTATAAAGGAAGGGTAGTTAGAGGAGTTTGTGTTTGTGATCAAAATTATATTGGAAAATTCTGTGAACGTGAAATGCATTGTTTAGGATTTGAAAGAACAGAAAATGGATCGTTTAGTTTTTATTTTTAAATAAATAAAAATTTACATATAATTAAATTTAGTTGTTATAATTGTAAAGAAAACTTTTGGGGAATAAATTGTGACAGACCAAAATGTAGACATGGAGGGAAAGAAAATAATTATACACAAAAATGTCAATGTATTTCCCCCCATTCTGGTGTACATTGTGAAGTATTACGTGTAGAAGATGTTTATTATCATTATAATACAAGAGTATATTTAAATAAAAAATTAGTTATTTTTAAATTAAATAGGCTTATATTATTGGCCCAATTGGTGTACTTTTAATTATTCCGATGGTTATTTGCTTTATTGTTTGTGAAAGAAATGCAAGAAAAAGGCAAATTAATCGAATACAAAAAACTTGGGCAAATGAATTGGAAAATAAAGAAGAAATGAAAGAAAGAAGAAATTCCTTGCTAAATTAAATTTTATTAATTTTTTAAATTTAAAAATTGTTAAATACAAATTTTGTATTTTATAAGTAATTTTGAATATAATTTTGAATTTGTTTTCAAACTAATTTTTAAATAGGTAAGTAAAATCTTCTTTCTTTTTGGCTAATAATATTTTCAATGTTTTCTATAACAAAGATTTTTCCTGAAAAATATTAAATATTATTATCAAAATAAATTATTGTGAAGAGAAAACTGTAATTAATTTAATATAGATATGTATTATTAAAGATAATTCCAATTCTGACGATCAAAAGAATCACTATCCACTTCCGTTTCTATCTACTTTATGTAATTATATGTAAAAAATATCATTTTATTGTATAGATTAACTACTATTTTCATTCAGAAGTTATACAATAATTATTTAAATCGGTAAAAAATATTTTTAGCTTTATTTTTAAATATTAAAAATATCGGTGGGGTATCTTTCCGCGCCGACGATTCCGCGCCGACGTTTCCGCGCCAGGTCAGTTCCGCGTCAGGTCAGTTCCGCGCCAGCACGTTTCCGCGCACACGGTTCCGCGCCAGTTATAGAGGGCACGTTTCCGCGCCAGCTATACAAAATATGTGAAAAACACTACAAAAAATAGATTTAAACATTAGATAAAAGCATTAACTGAAATTTTAAAATAAAGTTTATTAAATCAAATCAAAAATAAACATCAAAAAATGAAAAACTTTGTGGCTAATTGAAACAATTACTAAAATAATATTTCTAAACAAATCTAAATCAACAAAAAAAAAATCAATTATTGGTTCATCTCGTAGTCATCAGTGTGGATTCTTCCCTTGCAATTAATTCCACGGCTTGCTTGAAACTCGCATCTCCAAAAAAGTTTGTCACCGTCCTTATTTTCCTTATCAAATACATACAGAAATCCGTTATGGGGAATTTTTCGCTTATTACGTTTAGTCAGAATTTGAGACATTCCTAAAAGATAATGGATTTTTAGAAATCAAAAAAATTTAAAAATCAAAGTATCACATATGTTGTATAGCTGGCGCGGAAACGTGCCCTCTATAACTGGCGCGGAACCGTGTGCGCGGAAACGTGCTGGCGCGGAACTGACCTGACGCGGAACTGACCTGGCGCGGAAACGTCCCTAACCGTAAAAATATCGATTATTACTAAATTATAATATTTATATATTAATTACTAGGGATCGGATTTTTAGGTCGTAAAAACCTTAAAATAGGTACCTAAGTAGGTTGTATAAAATGCTAAAATAGGTGACAAAGATAGGCAAATAGGTTGTAAAAATAAAGAAATAGGTTGCAAAAAAGGTCGACATAATGGCTACCCTACAACTCATCGAATCCTTAACTCATCGATCCTTAACTCATCGACACGGCTAAAAACACTCAACTCATCGAACCTTAACTCATCGAATCCTTAACTCATCGACACGGCTAAAAACACTCAACTCATCGAATCCTCCCAAAAGGGGACGTTTGAGTCCCTGTGTTTATTTTTTTTAGATTTTTTATTGTTTTGTTCATTTTTTTGTTTTTCTTCTGGGTTTCAACTAATTTTGTTAATTAGATGATCGGTCACTCATCCAAGTCTATCCGGCCAGTGAAAACATTCTCAGATCCTGATAAATTATGCTGGAGATTTTACCGGGTAAAACCGGACCAGATTAGTCCAGTAAACCCCGATTGTGCCAAAAAGGCCTTTTTCCTAATCTCCATAGCAGCACAAAAATTTTTTCAACGAAGATTCAGCTAGCTCTTTTGGGAGAAAAATAAACACAGGGACTCAAACTTCCCCTCAGCCGTTTCGATGAGTTGGGCGTTTTTGGCTGTGTCGATGAGTTGAGGGTTTTGGCCGTGTCGATGAGTTAAGGATCGATGAGTTAAGGTTCGCTGAGTTGATCGTTTTTGGCCGTGTCGCTGAGTTAAGGAATTTCAGCCGTTTCGATGAGTTGAGGGTTTTTGGCCGTGTCGCTGAGTTAAGGATCGATGAGTTGAGCGGGCACGGACATAATGGGCAAGAAAGTCAAAAATCCCGAATAATTTCGATTTTAGTTCATAAATTTCAGCCCCAATGCAAAAATGTTAATAAATTTCCATTTTTGAAAATTTTTGATTTTTGAGGATAATATTTTCCAAAAAATCGAAGAAAAATTTTTGATCCGATAAAAAAATTGACAAAATTTTTACTAATTTTAAATTTTTTTCAAAAATTTTTGAAAATTTTTATTAGAAATCGAAATTTTATGAAAAAAGCTCAAAATAGGTGACAAAAAAGTAAAAAAATCACAAAAATATCCAAAATAGGTTACAACCTATTTTAGGTTGCAAAACGTCAAAATAGGTTCAAATAGGTCATAATAACTCCCCGTAAACAAAAGATTTTCAAGAAATAACAACGGATTTGAGCTCAATTCATCAGGACTATTTTGCAGAAAAAATAGGTTATAACCTAAAAATCCGATCCCTATTAATTACAAATAAATTGGCTAATGAAATATTCATTATCTTTTTTTCAATATAATTGTCTTCATTACTGGAAGTTATCTGAAGGTTCAGGATATGGTTCTATTTTATTTTCTTCCTTTTGAAATTTATTGCTAAAATTTAAATAATTAAATTAAAAAATACTTAATTAAACCTGGGTGGATAAATTTCTGATCCAAAATTATTTTCTTTTTCTAAAGTGCTTGGAAAATCGGCTAAATTTTCGTCATTTTTTGGTTTATCAAGTAAATTTTTAAAGAAATTAATTTCACGTTTTGGACGTTTAATTTCTTTATTTCCTTTACTTTAAATTAAAAAAAACATTTTTTAATTAAAATTAAATAAACATACGGATTTTTACTTTTAATATTAGCTTCACACTGTAAAATAAAAAGGTAAATAACGAGTAAAGCAATAATACAAAATTTATAATTTTTCATTTTTATTCTAAACGAAAGAAATCGCCAATATTTTCGAAAATTTTAGCTATCGACGGAATATTCGTCTCCAAGATATATCTAAAAAGTAGTTTGTGACAGTCATTACCAGGAAACTAGCCAACACAAAAAATAATTCCAGCTCTTAGGAATCGGAAATCGGGTCGGGTCGGGGATCATCATAAGTATAGTCAGGCAATGTCTTATTTTTTGTTTTCTTTCTCTATATTTTGTTGAAATTAATCTATTAAATTTATGGAGACGAAAATTACGTTATTTGTAAAGAGAATATTTATTTTTATCAAAATAACTTTTATGTATATATTTTAAAAATATTTATATAAGCAAAGTTGTTGATTATTCAGACAATTTAAAAAATAAACTTTTAAGCCGATTTTTTAAACCGTAAACAAAACACTCAAAAGAAATCACTCTAGAATGAACAAAATTAATTTTAAAATCCTCTTTAAATTCATCAACAAGCAAACAAAAATAAAAATTTTTTTGTTTTTGTACTTTTAAAATAAAAATTGAGAATAAAAAAAAGTTTAAATTTAGAAAGCTTTATCCACAATTATTTTTAGTTTAAATTTGTTTTTCTGAAAGTCCCATTAGAATAGGAAGGGATTATTAAAGACTGTAAAAATATCAAAGAAGATATTTACAAAAAATGGAATTTGAATGTTTAAATTTAATTCACCCAGAAAATACGAAATATTTTGTCAGAAACATTGAAACAATTTAGAAATTTTGTAACAAAATTTCATCGATTTAGCCACAAATAACAATATCTAGTTATTTTCTATTTTTATTCTTTTGTTCCATTTCAATAACTATCAAAATTACTATTTTCGGATATTTCTAATTTATTTTTAAAAAAATTCCAAAGATTTTCTAAAAAAATATTTTTTATTAAAATAATATATAAAAAAAATTTTCAAAAGAATTTATTAATTTCAACAATTTATTTGACTGATTATTGGCCAACTTGTCTTTTACAAATGCAAATTAATATTTTATAATGAATAGAGATGAAATTAAGTTTTGTCAGCCCAAATTAAATGTCTGAAAATGACATATAATAACGAATAAATAGGAAAATTTTTTTAAATTTTTTGTGTAAAAAATATTTATTTAAATATAGATAAATGCTTCTTTTTAAAAATTAGTTACTATTTCCTTAGTTTTGTTAATCTGAGGATTTCCCCATTAAATTTAGATATTTGCACGCTGTTTGGCTTTGATAAAACTTTAAAAATCAATCAATTAAAAATTTAAATTTATATTAAAGTTTTTTTGGTCTATAATTTACAACAGCCTTGACAGATCCGACTGTTCCAACCTTTATCCGACCTTTGTTTGTGTCCCTCGTCATTTATTCCATTTTTGATGTATATTAATAATTAATAAATATAATTATTTTATAATAAATATGTTGTTTTTCAACACTTTATTTATTAATTAAATATCCACACCCTCCTCTTAATAATTCGTTAGAAATTATTTTACAAATTAAATAAACCATAAAAAGCCTTACAAATTAATTTATTTAAAGTAAAAATATTAAAATTGGTTAAATATTTGTCATTAAACCGTTAAAGAAATTAATAATTATATGTATGTATTTTATATATGTACACATACACACTGCTCCAAAATTATTAATTTTTTAATGGAGAGAGTTTATCTTTTATAATTAATAAGTTGGTCAAAAAATATTTAGAATCTATAGTTAAAAGGGCATTCGAAAAATTCTAAGTAGATCTCAATTGATTTTTAAAAAAAATTATATATTTATTTTTTATATTTTAATACTCAGTTATTTTTGGTAAATTTAAAATTAATGGCATTAACTTCTAAACCAAGTTTTTTGTTTTTATTTTTATTTTCCTTTTGCTTTATGACTTCAATTAATTGTCTTCTCGGAACATACAACTTTAATCAACCTGTCCAATTTAATCGACTTTTTAAATGGGATCCAATTGTGTGTATTAAATAATATTTTTTATATAAATATTTTATTAGAAAATTATTTTAAAGAATTTTAAAGTGTGGAAAATTGGGCCCCAACTTTTCGGGAATTTGGGCTCTAGAGAAATTTTGGCTCTGTGTGAAAAAAAACGGAAAATTGGGCTCTAAAATTTTAGGGTCGGTAAATTGTGGGTATCGAAATGAATTTTTTGGATTTAATTTTTCATTGCTGGACAAGTTTTTATTAAATACCAATTTTTCGTTTTTTCTGGAGCCCAATTTTCCGAAAAATCTTTGAGCCTAATTTTCCGGGACTCATTTTAAGTAATCTTTAACCATTAAAAACTTTTTTTCTTCATCAAAAATATTTTCCTATTCAAAAACTTTAATAATTTTTAAATTTTAGCAACAATTAACAAACAATAATTTAGCAAACGACGATGGAGGTATTTCTTCCTCTTCTAATCAAAATCCAAAAGGAATTCAATTAACTGATGAAATGTTACAAAAAGAAGTTTTTAAAATTAATAAATTAATTAAAATTAATTAATTTAAAGATACAAGAAATATTGCCTAAAGTAATTAATACAAAACAAGAAAATATTGGTTTTTATGGAAAATAATATTTTAAATTGGCTAAAGAATATTAAATATATTTATAAAAAAAGAAAAGGCGTAGTGACAGAAGACCCACAGACAGAAGACCCACGGACAAAAGACCCACAAGGAAAATTTTCTAATAAGTTTTAAAGAACAAGATTGAACAAAGTTACGATACAAAAAACAATCAACGTGAACCTATGGACGTCGACGAGACGCTTGTGCAAAACCCGGCGCTTCGCGCCGGGTTTTGCGGCACGCGTCTCGCAGGGAGTCAACGGTCGCTGGGTTCTGGGCTCGTAACATAGACCTATTCCTAATATCGCTGCAGTTGGCATGCCTGGCATCCTCCTCAGCAATAAAACTTCCACGGAGACCATAGGTAAGGAGCCAATATGAAAGCACAATAGAATAAAAATAAGAAAAATGGTTTTGGGTCTTTTGTCTGTGGGTCTTTTGTCAGTGGGTCTTCTGTCTGTGGGTCTTCTGCGTTGACACGAAAGAAAATCTCATAAAAAGATTTTTTTAATTGTTTAAAATACACTTCTACAAAAAAATTAAAATAATTTTTATAAAATTATTTTGAAAGAATTCTTCCACAAATTGTACAATTTCTCGTTTTTAAAAGAAAAAATTGATTTTTATTTTGTATTTCAATTTCATCCAATTTTAGCCTTTCTTCCCTTCTTTTACACATCATTCTACCAGATATTGAACTATGTGAATGTCCTTTAGGTCTGTCAATATATTCTGGATATCCACATCTGTCAAAATAAAAACTTGAAGGATGACTTCCTCTTGTCATAAAATACATAATTGCACCTAAAGAAAATACATCTGCTGATTTATCGTAACGTTGGCCTTCAACTACTTCCCTTTTTTTTTAAAAAAAGTAAAACTTAAATTAATTTTTGAATGTGCTCACGGTGCCATATAACAAGGTGTCCCGCATTGTGTTAAAAATGTAGAACAGTCTGGAATGTCTTTTGAAATTCCAAAGTCAGCAATTTTCTTAAATATATTTTTTAATTAGATTTTTAATGATTATACATTTTTGTTTTCATGAATATTTATTTAATAATCTTTCAAATTTTAATAAAAAAATATTAAATAACCAATCTAATTTGAACACCAACACGGCCAATTAAAATATTTGCGGGCTTTAAATCTCTGTGCATTAATCCAATTGTATGTAATTTTTGAACACCTTTAACTAATTGTGCCAAAAATGTACTTGCTTTTATTTAAAAAAAATAATTATTTATTTACATATTTAATATACCAGAATTTCTATCAATTCTTCCAACCCTTTTAACAAAAGCTTCTAAAGAACCCCCAGAACAATATTCCATAACTATACAAATAGCTCCATCAACACTTTGAAATATTTTATGGCATTGCACAAAATATTGTTCAAATTCTGGTTTATTTAATTGACGCATAATTTTTGCTTCCAAAGCTGCTGTGTCATTCTTAAAAATATTTTAGGGTTATATTTGTTTCTTTTAAATGTATAAATAAAGATTATTATATTCACAAACTTTGGACATATTCCAAAAACACAAAGAAATAATTAGCCAAAAAAATTGGATTAAAAGTTAGTGAGATGTTAAAAATAATTAATAAAATTCTTTTTCTTTTTCCCACTAATATATGTACTTCAATTAATTCCCCAATTTTAATTTATTTATAAAAGGTTACTTATATTTTTCCAATTTCTTATTAAAAATTTTTATTAAATAATTTTTAATTTTTTACCATAATTCTTTTAATAGCCACAAATTGACCTTTAGAATTTTTACATTTATAAACAGTTCCAAAAGCTCCTTTTCCAAGTAAATTAACAAAAGTATAAATTTCACCATCAATTACCTTTTTTTAAAAATATTTATTTTCTATTTAAATTATAAAAATTTACTTCATTTGCAGGTATTCTCATTATTTAAAAATTAATAAATGAGAAGGAAAATATTTTTGAATTATTTTAAATAATTAAAAAAAACATTTAACGACCTATTTTTTTGAGAGAATCACCAAAAATTAAATATTTTATTTGGATATTTTTTAAAATAAAATCAATTTATTCATTTATGTTCTTCCGCTAAATTCGGCTTTAGCTTTTTAGTTAGATGAGCGAAGAACAAGATTTTTGTTGAGGTGAATAAATGATTGAAGATGAAGGTCACATTGATTGACTATTATAGAAATTACTAAAGAAATTTTTTTTGAAAATTAAAAAAAAATTAAATAATGTGTGGTCAGATAAATAAAAAAATTTTTTTAATTAATTGTAAAAATAATTTTAATTAAATTTATTTGTCAAGATTTCTGTCTTTATTTTAATTTAAAATTATATTTTACTTTCTTTTTTGAACCAAAATTGAAACCAGAATTTTGGAATTAAAATATTTTTTTTGTGTTATCCTCCCTAAAATATAGGCAAGTAATTTTGCAACAAAATATTTTGAATTAATTAATTGACAAGCAGGTATATATATATACATATAATTTATCATCCGAAAAATGATTGACATATATACATATTTACTAATTAATTCTTTTTTAAAAATATATAATTGACAAATCATTTTTTGAATTATTCCATAAATTAATTATGTAAGAAGAGGAGGAATATATTAAATAATTAAAGTTTTTAAAAGAAAAAAAGATTTTATCTAAATATATTAAATTAATTAATTTAATTAGTTTATTTATTTATTTCTTGTTTTTTTAAATTTTATTTAAAAATAAAAAGATGATAATTAAAAAAAGATTATTTAAAAATACTTGCCATTTATATATTATTTATTTTCTTATTTTGTTAATTTATTTTAGACAAATACCTATACAAAGGAAAAATAAAACACATATTTTTGTTACTAATTTATTTTATTATGAACAAATTAAATTGTTTGTTTTTATTATTTTTAAAAATTTAAATTAAATTTTCAATCCTTACATATTTTCCATTAATTAATTAAATAATAACTATCCACTAAAAAAGACGAAGCCCTATAAAATTCTTTAGAATTCCTTTAATTTAAATTATTTTTATATTAATTAATTAATTTATTTTTATATTAGCTTTGAAAAGAAATTACCAAATACAATGGTTATGTTATTTAATGTTGAAAAAGATGTAAATATCGAAAATCTGAGAAAAGGGTCAGCTTGTCTTGTTTATTCTAATTATGGATGGCCTATTTGGCGCAAAGCTTATATTGAACCTATAATTGGCCATCGTCCAGAATTTGAATGTAAATTATCTGTTTATCGTTTAGCCTGTCACAATATGGAATTAAATCCTTATTCTCGTCTTAGTCAACAATCTGTAGAAATTAAAATATCTAGACATTCAAAACCTTTTCAGGTTGGATTAAAATAAATATTTATTTAATTCTTTAAACGGAGATTAAATCAAAAAAATTATTTAATACAAATTTAAAGGTTCAATTAAAATGGGCAGACAGAATTCACAGAAAATTTGTTGTTTGCCCGAGTCGTTTATTTGCTTTCGATCAATGGCATTTATTTATAACAGCAATGGAAATATATAGAGCCCATAAAGTAGATTTAGTGCAGATATATATTCAAAGTGTAGATCCACAAATATTTAAATTAATTAAAGTTTATGAGAAAAATGGAATATTACAAATTAGACCTGCACTCGAGGTGATAAATTTTTTTAAAATATTTTTTAAATAAGAAACATTTGGGAAAGAAAAAATTTCCCTGAAAAAAAAACTGACAGATATGTATACTACTTAGACTAAAACATTAGATAATAACATCCCTTTGTGATTTTCTTGTACAGGGTGCGGCAAATTTTGCGCCACTTTTGTTTTTGCCATAACTTTCTTCAAAGGCGATGAAAATTGCTAATTCCTTTTGTATTTTATTCCCAACACTCTAAGCAAATTTTTGATATCAAAATATTCTCTAAATTTTAGAAATTAGCTTGATTATTTTTGATTAAAATTTTGGAAAAATTTTTTGGACCAAAAGTCGTCTGATTTAAAAGCTATGTGTTTGATATTTGAGAAGTTTATATCATTCGAATAAGCTTTTTAAGCTTATTCGAATGACGTCAAAACAAAGCGATTATCTTGTTCTTGAGCTGAGATATCGGTCTTTGAATGATAGATCAGGAACAAAATGCTAAATTTCACTTTTTTTGTTAAAATTTTCAAAAATGAAATTATAGACTATTTCGATGCTCCTCGTCGAGACGAGTCGATTAGTACCAAAATTAGTAGGATTGGATGACATTGAGCGAAGTTATGGCAAAGTAAACTTTGACATGAAAAAATATTTTTTGATGCGATTCGATCTTTAGACGAGTATATCTTTATTATCTTTGAACTAAATTTCTATTTTTTGATATCAAAAATTTGCTTAGAGTGTTGGGAATAAAATAAAATAGGAATTAGCAATTTTCATCGCCTTTGAAGAAAGTTATGAAAAAAACAAAAGTGGCGCAAAATTTGCCGCACCCTGTATTATTTTTATGTCTAGAAATTATAAAATAAATTTTTAGATGCCAATTATTGATTCATTGGATTTCAATCCAAATTCTGAAACTTCATGGCAAAATCAACTCGTTAATTTCCAAGATTGTCTTTATGAATACAGAGAAAGTGCAGATTTCATTGCTTTTCCTGATTGGGACGATTTTATGTTTACCCGTAGTTATTCAATTCCCTACAGTTCTGTACTTAATAAATTAGCTTATAAACATCCAAAATATGTTGGCTTTATTGTTGATAGATATTTGGGGGTTCATGAATCGCTCGGTAATTATAAAAAAATTATTTAAACAAAAAATATTTTTAGAAGAAATGACTAAAAAAGAGCACAATATTGTTGATTTTTGGCATATTGGAATTCAATATAGCAAAAGAAATAAACAATTTTATTATGGAAAAGCTATTTATATACCAAATAATGGGTTATTTGGTGTTGATTTACATTGGGCAAATAGAGTAGAGGCTGACGATTATCAACAAATTAGAGTGCCAATGGAGGATATGTATATAATACATGCTAGAGATTATTCTGTTTGTTTTAATTTAAATAAATGCGTAATAAAAATAAAATAATTTTGAATAAAATCGAGAAATAAAAGTAAGAAATCCTAAAAATCTTTACTTGCTTTTATTTCTACAAAATAAAAGGTTGCTCTAAATTCAAGCCTAATTCAACAAAATTTAAATTTATTTTTAAAAGAATTTTTTTAGAAATTCCCGATGAATGGCTATATTCACAATGTTGATTATTTAGAGAAGAATTTTAACAAATTTATAGAAGAATATAATTTAACAGAAATTCTTTCCAATTTACCAAAAAAAGAAGAATTAGTTCAACAATTTAATGAATGTTTAGGTTTTGATTCACAAAATATGAAGGAAATATTAAAAAATATAAAAAGTAAATGTTGGAATTATCATCATTGTGGAATTACAGAAGTTAAAAATAATTGTACAAATGTTAAAAATCAATGGGAAAAAATATTTATGTCTGGAGATGAACTTAATGTTTATATGTTAATTAATAGTGAATTTTTAAAAGAAAGTATTTGTAGTTATTAAAATTATTTTTTAGTTAAATTATATAAAAATTGTTATTTATTTATTTCTTTTTATATAGTAAATTAAAAATAATCCTTTTATTTTATTAAAGTTAGATAAACTAATTATCCAAAATTTGTTAAATAAGTTTCTTATTAACTTTGAGGGTAACTTTCAATAAAAAAAATATTGTCTATTTTTACATTTATTTAAGACTACATATAATCATTAAAATTTTCCCAATTTGTCTGAAGGGTTTATTTAAATATTCCTTTATTAGATTTTTATCTTCTAATTCAATTTTGATTTCATCTCAGCCTGAAATTTATAATATTGAGGATTTAAATGTCAATTCTTATATAATTTACTTAGTACATTTCGAAAAAAAAACAAGTATATAATTTAATACCCTAAAACAATTTCATTACCTCTGCAAATCCCTGTTTCATCCATCCAATTACTGCTTGCATTAATTTTTGCCAAACAAAAAATGCTTTAAATTTAAATTATTTTTATTTTAAGAAAATGTCTTTCCTTCTTTTTTTACTTTTTTCTTTTTCCAAATTATTTACTTTAATTATTGTCTCAATAACCGAATTTTCTAAACAAATCCAATTTTCTGCCTGAAACCAAACTTTCATTTGATAATGCATTTTTCCATTATCTCTACATATTTCTGCTAATTTATCTTCTAATTCTTCAATATTTATTTCTTTTTGATTTAATAATAATGACAACTTTAATTAATTTTGAATTAAAAAAAATAAATAAACTTACTCCTTTAAAAAATTTAGTAACTCCATTAGCTATTTCTATAGATCTTGGACTATATTTTAATAAACTTTGTTTATCTAAAATATTTTTAATTCCTTTTTCATGTGGAGAATTTTGTTCCAATAAATTTTTAAATAAAGAACTTTAAAAAAAAGAAAAATTAAAGGGTTTAATAAAAGATTTTTTAAATTAAACCGTTTATCATTAAGTAAACTAATTACAACCTCATTTCCAATGTCTACTTGATTTAATGTTCTAAAATTACATATATTTATAAATTATTCAAAATATTTATTTAAAATAATTATTTTCACCTTAATATTTTCTATAAATTTTTAAAAATATTCAGTTATAACAATAATTAATTTAAAATAAATAATAGAGATATGTACTTCTTTGTTAACTGTCGCCACTTTTCAAGCTGGCTAAATTGTACTATAATGAATGAATAATTAATTGTTAAATTAAAATCATTTGAAAGAGCTCTTCAAGCTAAATTGAATGAAATTCATAACAATTATAAGCCACTAAAACTTAATTGTAAAAACCATTTTCGTGTAGCTGCAGACACGAGAAAGCTTTTTCCAAAAAGACCGTTCGAGTTATAACAAATAATACGCGCTCTTGCTCGACGAGCTGTAACTCAGCCCGTGATATCAAATATGTCAAAATATATGTATTTGATATACTCTCAAGGTTCTTTCGAATCACACCTAGTTTGTTGAGATTGGCTCAAAAAGTTTTAAAAGTGGACACATAACAGAGAAGTACCTACTATAGACTTTACTTGTTAAGTGTCTCTGAAATAATCCTCAACTCTTCCAAATTTAGATTTTTTTGTTTTTGGCTGAAATTTGTGTTGGTAAATAAATCTCTTTTGATAATAAATTTGTCAACTAAAATCCCATTTGTCTGTTTTTGATTTAGAAAAATTGGGCAGAATTTATATTTTGGTATTTTTCCAAAGATGTAGCTTGGTCTACAAATTAAAAAAATATTTTGTAAAGATTGAATTTAAATATTACCGTGCCAAAGCAATTTTAGATAAATAATTTGTATAACGCATTTTTCTTTAAAAATTATTTTTATAAGTTAAAAATGGTTTTCAGAAATGATTGAAAATTTTCTTTTATTTTATGTTATTTAAATAAATGAAATAATCAAATTAGTGAAAAAATAAATTAATGGAAATGATTTTAGGCGGAAAATTTTTTAAATAGGAATTACATTAAAAGTACTTTTATTATATTAAATAGGGGTGTCCAGTGTATCTGGCTTATAATTTGTTCGAGTCGGGGTAACGGGAATCAATTAGAAAAAATATTTTTAAAAATAGTAAAAATGGAGAGATTTTTCGGTTATGTTATGGTAATTGTAGTAATACACAAATAAATAATTACTTAACCATCAAAAATTTCTGGTTCAGCACGGAATACGAAAATTTTAGAAAAGTTATTATTTATAATCCTGAAAAAATCGTTCGAGAACGGGGACAGGGTTTGGAGTATTGGATTGGGGTATAATTGTAATAATAATTTTATTTAATTACATATTTGTAAACATAAACGGGCAAACTACATACTTACCTAATTAAATAAAACTTCAGAGATTAACATCAGAATACAGATTTTTAGATTGAGAATATATATGTGTGTATATACATATAATCTATGTCTTTTATTGACGTTTAAGTTGAAAATCCATAAATTGAGCAGGCAAAACGATAATCCTATCCAATTCTACTATCTTTCTCTCTCCCTCCCTCTCTTTTTCCCTCTTTTAATTTGAATAAAAAATTTATTTACAATTTTTTATTTTAAATTTATTTTACAAAAATTTAAATTCTAAACATAAAAAACAATTACTAACAATAAAATTAAAGAGAATAATCATTTTATGAGTAATATTTTTATTCAAATAACTTTTCTTTTTCTATTGTTTTTTATGCCAGGTATTAAAACTTCTTAGAAATTATTTTTTAATTAAATAATAATAGAATTAACAAAAAGTGGCTGTAAACCAAGTAAAGATTCAGAAGTGATTACTACTCCCAATATTAATGTGTCTAGAACAACATATGATGCTTCTTCTTCTTCTTCATCTTACCCAAATTTAGGGGGTATTTAAATATTTTAATTAATAATTAAATTAATCTTTAAATATTAAAATTTAATTATTAATTCCTAAATTAATTTAAAAAATTTATTTTTATTATTAAAAATGTTTTTATAAAGAACGAATTATTTGTTCCTGTGGACAAGCATTTTACGAATGGGAGGAAGTAAAAATTGGAGAAACTGAGTTAATTAAGAATAAAATTAAAATATTTCATGGAGCAACAGGACAGGTAATTCTAATATATTCTCTAATTATCTTCCTATCTTTCTAATGCCAAACTCTGAATTTATATAAATTTTAAGAGAAATATATTATTTAGATATTTTTATTTTTTAGATTTTCCATTCTTATTCTCAACAAACAAATAAATGTTTAATTATAAAAGAAATTTTTTTAGAAATGGAAGATTATCAAAAAAGGGCAAGACAAGAATGGATGGCAAATAATGAATTAAATATATTATTATATTTTAAAAGGAGAAATTTAAATGAAAGAATTGTTGAAATTATTGATTTGTAAATAATAATTATTTTTTTGTAATTTTTAATTATTATTTAGTGGTAATTTATATGAAGATAGAGGAAAGTGTTTTGTAATGGAACAGGGGAATGAAACTTTGTTTAGATATATGAATGATGTAAGAGATAGATTTTCTACAATTAATATATCCCCAAATGGCAGTAATAAAAGAATATATAGAGGTATCTATGAAAATAATATATTTACCGTATATACTCTATTAATTACCCTCCCTTAAATAATTACCCCGCCTCTATTAATTACTCCCTCCAGCGAGAGGTTTAAATTTAATTGCACAGGGTAATTAATAGAGTATATACTTACGTGACTTTATTAATTCACTTTCCCTTCGAATAATTACATCCTTTTAAATAATAAATGCTTTAGTTAATTAATTGAGTAAATAAAAGTATGCATAAACTAAAATTTATTAAAAAACTTAATTTTATTAGAAAAGAAAAAATTTGGAAGAATAATATTGCAAATAATGTTGGAAGTGGCAAAAGCAATACATGAATTTCATAAATGTGTTTATTTTTTATTAATAAAATGAATTTTAAGTTTTCATTTAAAGCTTTGTTTTGTAATAATAATTCTTCAAAAATTTCTCTCCCAAAATTCTAATTATAATAATATTTAAATTAACTTTTGTTTGACAAATAAAGTTTTGAATTTAAAAAAAACAAACAAATTTTGAATTATAGTGAGGAGAATTTGCATTTTATGTTATTTAATAATTCTTAATTTATTTTAAATCTGAAAATAATCTTTATTTAATTTTATAGATGCAATACATTTAGACATTAAATCAACAAACTTTATTTGTTTCCGAAAAGAAAATAAAAGATGTTTTGTTAAATTAATAGACTTTAACTCTTCTGTTCTTTTAAATGGCCAAAATGAGGTTGAAGCTTATAGTTATGGAGCACATAAATATAAAAGTTATGAAATTCGTGGCAGAGAGGATATGGATATTGATCAGACATTTATGGTAAACCAGAACTAAGAAATAATCCTAAATTTATATCCAAAACCGACAATTTTCCAAAATATTAACTTTTCTCCTAATATTAATTAAAAAATAAATTATATATTTCCTGACGAAAAAATACGTTTCTTATCTTTAATTGAATTTTAACAAAATTATAGCACGTACATACTTTGAAAGGATTTTATGAATTACCGTAGATCCTCTAAAATAGGTCGTGGAATCATTATGAAATCCAACGAGACTAATGATTAATTTCGAGACTGAGATATTCCAATTAAAAAGGGATTTCCGACAACTCCAACAGGAATGTTCAAAAATACGTAAAGGAACGGTATATTTGAAAAATATGTGCAAAAAATATAAAATCAACATTGAACGAGTGTAATTTTAAAATATCAAGAAGAATCAAAAATATTCTTAATCTTCTCATACCAAAAATAATTTGCAACTCATTAAATCAGTTCACTCACATTCATCGGCATTTCATCGATCTGCAAAATGTTCATTTTTAAAGTTACATGTTGTCTAAATTAAACCTGTGTAGAATAATATTGTTCAATATCGCGAAGAATACGAATATCATCGTTTTTGACAAAGTTGATAGCAACACCCTTGCGCCCATAACGCCCCGAACGACCAATTCGATGAATATATAATTCACGATTGTTTGGAAGATCGTAGTTGATAACAAGCGAGACCTGCGGAACGTCCAACCCACGAGCCCAAACATCAGTGCTGATCAAAACTCGACTAAAATAAAAAAAAGGGGTACTTTTCTGTTTTGCCACACCCCTCCCATATATTCGCAGGATATTATTTCTATTTCTCCTTAATTTTTACAGAAAGGTCAGTCTTCTTTCTTCCAAATTTCAGTCAATTTTCCTGTGGCATGTTCAAAGAGAGACATTAAAAAAGAAAAAATTAATTTCTTTCCATTGTGAGGTTATAAGTAGAGCCTGGAATTTCGTACCGTACCGTATTCCGTATAATACCGATACCGATAAATCTCAAAATTTTACCGTACCGTATTACCGATACGGAATACCGAAAAATACCGATACCGATAAAAATTTATCGGTATTCCGTACCGTATTTTCAAAAAATTAATATATTAAACAAGAATTATTTTTATAAATAAATTTCTATGGATAAAGAGGTAAATCAGGGATTTAAAGGGATTGAGCTAGATTTGGTGTGATATCGGTGGATATGGAGGGATTAAGTGGATTTAAATGGATTTTGGGGATTTGTTGATATGATTATTATGTGGATAAGTTGTTAGATGCTGTCAGGAAGGATATCGGGGATTAATAATGATTTGGAAGGATAAGATTGATTTGCAAGACACCGGAGGAATAAAATGGATTTAGAGATTTAAGAATTTTGTTACTTTCATTGTTTTCCAGCGCAGTAGGCAAAAATTTTGGGAATTTTAGTATACCAGTCACCAGATTTCTTTTTTTTCTTGCGCCGCAGGCAAAAATTTTAAGAATTTTGGTAAACCAAGTCACAGATTCCTTGCTCATTTTTTATCGATCGGTAGTATCGGTATTTTAGTTTTTCCGTACCGTATTACCGATACGGAATACCGAAAAATACCGATCAACTTCAAAATTTTATCGGTCGGTATTCGTATCGTACTACCGATACGGAATACCGATAAATACCGAAAAATACGGCCGTAGTACGGTACGGTCCGGGCTCTAGTTATAAGGAAGAAAGAAGACTGACCTTTCTGTGAGAATTAAGGAAAAATAGAAATAATATCCTGCGAATATATGGGAGGGGTGTGGCAAAACAGAAAAGCACCAAAAAGGTCAGAAATTTTTTAAACCCAAATGATAAAATTTCGAAAATTGACGAATAAATCTAATTCTGCTTCGATTTCGAGAAGTTGAGGAAATGTTGGAAATAAAATTTTTTCATTATTTAAAATTGGGGCTATTTCTGAAGCTTCTATAAACCTTTCAAGGTTTCTTTCAAGACCTTGAAATACTTGTCAGTCAATCTCAAAACTGTCAACAAACTCTAATAAAACCTTTCCCCAGCTCGAAACTGTTTCATGATTGCATCACGGTCTTTTTGTTCCATATCTGCATGCATACAACAAACAGTAAAGTTGGCTTCCCGCATCTTATCTGCTAACCAGTCAACCTAACAAAAGATGTAATCCCTTAATTTAGATTAAAGCATTTAAAACCTTTCGTCGTGTGTTGCAAAATATAACTGCTTGTGTAATTGTTAGAGTGTCGTACAAATCACAAAGTGTATCAAATTTCCATTCTTCTCGTTCGACAGCTACAAAAAACTGTTTAATTCCTTCAAGAGTTAATTCGTCACTAAAAATCAAAAAAAATATTTAATACAAATTAAAATTATTAAAAAACCGTTTGACAAGAACACGGATCGGATCTGTCATAAACTTGCTTGTCATTTCAAGAACATCGTGAGGTAAAGTCGCACTGAGAAGAACGACCTTGAAAAAGATAAATAAACATTTAGATAAACAAATTCAATACCTGCGCGTTAGGAGGCAAATAACGATAAATATCATAAATTTGCTCCTTAAACCCTTTACTAAGCATTTCATCGGCCTCGTCCAAAACCAACATTCTTATTGACCGCGTGCGCAAATTACGACGTCGAATCATATCTTTAAAAAATACAAAAAAGATAAAATTAATTTCTTAAAATAATTTAACGGTAAATATTTATTCAAAATAACTCAAAACACGCACCAAAAACACGTCCTGGCGTTCCAGAAACGACGTGCTGTCCATAATCCAATTTGCGAATGTCTTCTCCAACATTAGTGCCGCCAATGCACGCATGGCATTGAACATTCATATAATCACCAAGTGCAAGAATGACCTTGAGTTGTGTCAAATGAGCTGTGCGAGGAAAAATACCTTTTGAACTTGAACTGCTAGTTCACGAGTTGGTGCCAAAACAAGAGCTTGCGTTTCACGCGCCACAACATCCAAAGATTGGAGTACGCCAATAGAAAATGTTGCAGTTTTCCCTGTGCCAGATTGCGCTTGTGCGATGACATCACGGCCCTATAGAAATTAATTACATATGAATGGAAAATTGAAAACCTTAACAATCTGCATGATTGCGCGCTGCTGAATTGCTGAAGGCTTCTCAAAACCATAAGAAAAAATTCCTCGAAGAAGATCACTAAATGCAGTCTATATACTATGTTACTAAATATTAAAACCTCTTTAAGCCCATTTTATCAAAAGATTGCAAAACTTCAACTTCTTCACTCGTCTCAAACTCGACATTTGACAAATCTTCCATTTCAATCCGTCGTTTGCGATTTGCCATCTGGCTTTCCGCATCAAACGTAGAATCCATTGTTCGTTAATATTACTTTAATCTAAAAGAAAATACCATTTAATATACATATCTGAAGTCTGATAAAAAATAAAGCTAAATTCGAAAACTAGCTTTAACGATGACGAAAAATCTATCAGTCTTGCAAAAGGGGAAATATCAATATTTTGCCAATGTCATATTTTGCCAAACTCATATTGTGCCAAAAGTCCACATTTGCCAATTCCATATTTTGGAACTCGGTTTACAGTCCAAATTTTAAAAAACGGGTTATCGACTCTGAATTTGTTGGACCTATATATATAGATTCGTCAGGAGTACTGATTTTTTAAAGGATTTGGTGGATTTTTAAAAATCATTTGACCGTCCCCTTTGTTCTTTATTTCGGAAATTATCTTATTACAGTACTATAAAAGGCGTGCCATCTCCTATTAATCAACCATCATTCATAACAACTCACGCTTAGTTCCCCCATTCTAGCTTCTTATCGCAGTCCCTCCGGCAGGTAATATACAATTTGTCAATTTTTATTTTGCTTTAAATGTTTTCCTTTCAGTTTGCTTTAGATGGAATCTGAGGAAAGCGCTCAACGTCGGCTTAGTCGCTTTCGCAAAAATGCGCAATATCGAGATAGACAAGGAACATGCGTACCTCACAGCCAACGAATGTCACTTTGTGCGTTTCTTCGAAGCCGACAACATGAATGTAAGAAAAATTGCTTCTTTAAATCGGTAAATGTATAATCAAATGGATTTCTTTGTTTTCAGCGCAGCCAATACGACAACGTTCCTCTATATGACAAGGATGCTGTTCGTCTGTTGCCCTGTTCAGGAATTAGCGATTTTGTGCATGCCAGTAAAGTGATCACTTCTGGAGGAGAGGGAGGTTACTACATCATCGCCCAAACGCCGCTGGTCAATCCATCAAAGCCTCGTATCGATACTCAATACAATTGTTATGAAGGACTTTAATATATATGTAAACTTTTCACTTTTTACATTAGGCTGCGCATGTTGTGGGAGTTCAATGTGTACGTTGCTGTTTGTCTCGTCAACCTTGGTCACGAAAGCGAATGCGGCTACTACTTCAACAGGAGCAGAGGCGAGACATATAAAGTGAGGATTTAAATTTAATTTTCTAATTACTTTTTGTTTGATTTGTTCTTCAATTTTACAAAAAGCTTATTTTTAAAGGTCAACAACTTCGAAATCACAACTTTGGATGTCGGCACAGATGTTAATTGGTCATGGACGTATTATCGACTGAAAATATCACGCAAGGAGGGAAAGAAGCGTTATGAACGTGTCATCCAGCTTGTAGTGTGTCGGAACTGGACGGTGCGTTTATTTTAATCTTGATTGTTTGAACATAGTTAACCCTTAATTTATCTAGGATGACCCTCGGTTCAGTCCAATGAATTACAGGGACTTGTCTGATCTTCTAAACTTTGTTTGGTCGCTAGAGAACGATTCAGCAAGTCATCGAAGAGCTCAACATGGAGCAGTTGGTGAACGATCGGTGTTGCATCCAACTTTGGTTCACAGGAGAGCTGGTATGAATCGAGCTGGGACTTATGTGGCTGCTTCTATTTTTGGCCGTCATATGTCTGCGAAGCAAACTCGAACGCTAAAGTCCGGAAAGTTCAGTAAATATAATCCATTTGTTTTATTTGTAGCCTGAACCGGGTTGTGAAGGTCTGCAAAAGTCTGAGAAGTGCTCGTTACGATATTCTGAATCGCCGATCGCAATTTATTCTGCTTCTTGAAACTATTATTGAACTAGCTGTCCGCAGTGGGGTTGTGAACGAAAAGGATGTTGGTCGTGCCCGTGATATTCTTCGACGGTAAAATTTTTTATTTTACATAAAAACTACAAAAAGATTCCGTTTTAGCGTCCGTGATGAGATTGGCAAGACACGAGCAAAAGGCGGACCATCACGGTAATGATGGGAACATTTGTCAAGAAATTTTTGAGTTTTTAGTGGCCGTGGCTGAGCTGCTGTGAGCATCAATAACACGCTAGGACGATACTTGAACAAAGAAAGAATTATCCTGATAAACCAAATTTCTAATATAATCTTAGATATATCATATTGTAATTATTTGTTTTCGGTGTATAATTCATAATTGTATTTTTATGTTGCTATAAATACATAGGTATATAAATACTTCTCTAATTTGAATTTATTTCACAAAATCTTAATTTAGAAGAGGTCTCTTTTTTCAAATCAAGGATTTTTCCAAACAGAAAAAGAAAAATAATAGGACTTGTTTCCATAGAAACGAGGAAATAGAATTTAGAATAATAAATTAATTGCAGTCAGTACATACATATTTTAAATTATTTTTATTCATTTTATTAGCAAATTTTAAACAAATTTCAATTTTATTTTAATTATAAGGACGTCCATAAGTAGATTTAAACTATTTTAAATGCCTTTACGTGCACAAATTGAACGTTGGAGTCGAAATGAATTAGAAGAGCATTTTCATAAAGTTTCTGATGAAGTTAGAGCATTAAAACAAAATAATCAAAAAATGCAAAAAGAAATTAAAATGTTTATTTAATTTAAAATATAAGTGACTAGTTTTTAATTTAAGTATAAATGGAAGAATAAATGCTGGAGTTGGAATAGAAAGTAGAGCACAAATAAAACAAAATAATAATGAATATGAGGGATTAGAACGATCAAATAAAGTTTTATCTCAAAAGGTTATTTATGGAAGTAAATTTAAAATTAAAAATTAATTTCAAAGTTAAAAGTACTTAAACATCAATTACTTAATTATTCAACTACAACCCCTTATCAAAACAAAACACATCCAAATATATTAGGGAGTAGTAGACCATCTACAGCACAATTACCTTTAAATACAAAACAAAAAATTCAACAAAGAAAACCAAATTTTGGAAGACAAAGACCAAAAAGTTCAACAATTGAAAGTCAAAAAAATCAGAATTCCGAAATATTTAATGATGATAAATTAATAAAAAATGAAGATAATACAATTGAAATGACAGATAATAATTCTGTTTTGCCAACAAAAATTTGTAAAATCAGAAAAAATTTTAAAAAAATTTAAAAAAAAAAGGTCAGAAAAAATTTGTAAATATTCCAAATGTAAATTTAATTTTGATAAACTCGAATTTTGAATTTGAAATAAAATTGTGTTGTGTAAAATTATCTCTTATTAAATAATTTATTAAAATATTTCTTTAAAAATTTTTAAAAAACAGATGAAGAATGGAAAACAGAACAACCAATCGTTCAGAGAAGAAATGAATTTAAAAATATTCAAATGGATATTCAAAATTTTGAGTAAATATTTAAATTTAAAGATTAATTTTTCTTAAAAAATTCCTTAAGTGTATCAGATGAATGGGATAAAAATACTAATCGTTTAAGAGAAATTACAAAACAAAACCGAACAATTATAGCTGAAAATGAAGATCTTCGTTTTAGTTTAGAAAAAAGTGAAAAAGTAATTTTTATTTATTTAAAATTCCATAAATATTTAATTGAAAATAAAGAAACTTTCAACTCTAAGTAAAGAATATGATAAATTAGCTGTAGAATTAACTAATGCAAGAAATGGTTATCAATCACAAACAGAATCACTTTCCTCTTTTAGAGAAGAAATTCAAAGAAAAGCAGAAAACTCTTCAAAAAATGCTCAAATTTCTGATCGGGAATTAAATATTTTAAGAGAAGAATATCGAACAATTAAATCTGCTTATGATAAAATTATTGCTCGGTAAATTAAAGATTAATTTCTTTATCACAATTTTTAGTTCTTTACAAGAAGAAAATAACGGAAAGAAAACATTAGATGAATTATCTCGTTTACGTTCAGAATTGCAACAAATTAATTCTGATAGTGAAAGTGAAAGAACCCAATTTAAACAAAAAATAAATAAATTAAAATTACAAAATGAACAATTAGAAAAAGAATTATTAGAAAAAGAAAAAAATTATTTTGATAATTATAAAATAAAAAATAATTATTTAATTGAAAATGAAAAGAAACAGATGGAAAAACAAAATAATAATATTAATGATGAAGGAGAGGAGGAGGAGAAGGTTACTTTATGGGGATATAGTTAAAATTAGAAATATAAAATATATGCAATTTAATAAAAGGACTTTAAGTAATGTTGTAATTAATTTATAAAGTCAATTTCTCTAATTACTTGATTGGTAATTAAGTAGGGAGTATTTACAATAATTATAATTAACCATGGATTAATTGAAATTCAGTACTATAAATAAAGAGATTATTTTAATAAATAACAAAAAAAGCATTTTACAGATTATTTTTTAATTTAAGAATAACAACAAATTAACAACAAAAAAGCCAACAACAACAACAAACAAAGAAAATACATTACTAGATAAATTATTTTCTGATGTTTTGAGTATTGTTGAAAAAGATGTAAAATTACTTGGAAATAAAAATAAAATAATTAATAATGTAAACGAAAATGAAATTAATGAAATAAATAATTTTAGGTATATTTTAAATTAAAAAAAAAATTTTTTTTTTGAAATTTAAGATGGCAAAAAATGTATGAAGATGTTTATGAAGAATTGGAAAAAGTTCGACAAATTTTACTTGCCGAACATGAATTAAATAATCGTTTACGAGAAGAGGTTTGAAATACCTCAAAATAAGAAAAAATTGAGAGAATTAAATATTTATTTTATAAAATAAATTGTTAAATGTCAATCAGAACTTATAATTTCCTAGCTAACCTCAAATTTTCCTTATATTTTAACAAAAAAAATTTTCCTTAAAAATATTTTAGTTAAAACAAAAGAAAATAGAAAATGAAGATTTACAAGCAAAATATTTAAATAAATTAAAAGAATTAGAATCAGAATTAAATAGAAAAAATATTCAAACAAGTGGAATTGAAAGAGCTTTACAATCAATTGCTAATGGAAATCAAATATTAAATAATAATTTAATTTTTGTAAATTATTTATTTAAAAAGATTTTTAAAAAATTATTTTTAATTTAGAAAAATATTGAAAATACTAATAATCTTCAACAAATCGAAGTTTTTTTAAATTATTTTATTTTTTTTATTTTATTTTTTCAAGTCAACAGAACTTTCTCTTACTGTCTCCAAATTAATTTTAACCGAAAATTGTTTGAAGTTTGCAGAAAGTCAAAATCCAGCTGTTTTTATTGCAATTGGTTTGTAAAATAATAAATAGAATCTGTATTTTTTGAGTAAAGTAATTAATAACAGACTTGGTAATGGACATGGATTTTGGTATCCGGATATTTACGGCGGACAAAGACGGATATCCGCAGGCATTTTTAACTTAGATGTATCCGTATCCATTACCAAGCCTGGTTAATAATTGTTTATTAACTGGTTAGACTTCAAACAGTTTTGAAGGAAATTTTCCTTATAATAATTACCCTGAAAATGTTTCAATAAAAATAATTTTGGATTTAAAGATTTTTAGTATTTTTTGGATTATAAAATAGAGATAATTATATAATTTAATTTATAGAATTTTTCGATTTTGAATTACAAACAAGCCAACTTGTGAATGGACCAGAGTAATTTAAATATAAATTTAATATTTATTTTTTAGAGTTGATTTAAATTTTACAAGTATTTTTGAATTAACAATATCTGATTTGTTTATTCATTATTTACAAACAGTTAAATTAATTAAAATAAATTAAATATTTATTTATTTTATAGGAAGGAATGAATATTGAATTATATATTGTACAAAATGAAATAAATTATAAACTTTGTTCACAAGCAACAATTCCACTTAAAAAATTACTTTCAATTAAAACACAAACAAATTTCAGGTAAATTAAAAAAAGTTTAATTTTATTTAAAAATTATTTGAAATATAATAATTACCTTTTTTATTAAAATAATTTGTCTTTAAATGTGTCAGGGATTTACCTCTCCTATCTAAATAAAATCTTTTATTTTTTTTTAAATCTCAATCATTCATTTTCAATATCAATTCTACATATTATAAAATATTTTATTTAAATCTAAATATATTTTTAAAACAAATTTTTGTAATTAATTATTAAATATTTGTTCGAGCATTTAAACTCAATATTTGTCTTTCACTTCTTTTTGGCTCTTTTTCAACCATTTTGCCGTTAATTAATTGTTTCTCTTGATCATTTAAAGATGTGTCACGTTTCCAATATCCATAAGGATACCAATAGTTATACCAATACTTAAAAAAAGATTTATAAAATTTTTAAATAATTATTTGGATTGGAAAAGTAAATATATAAAAGTTTAATTAATTTTGGGACTTTTAAATATACTTTCCCATAAAACAATAATTCCGGAAAAATACTTATACTTTATTAATTATAAAAATTTACTTGGGCATCAATTTGATAAATAATTAGAGAAGCAATTAAACAAATAAAAATTATTTTGTTCATTTTTAGAAAATAAAATTATTTTTTAATTTGTTTTCGGGAAACGTATTCACTTTTATATGAAAATAACACCCAAAAATCTTGTAATTAAATAAACGAATTTATAATTGTTGTTAACATTCCAACCCTTTTATAATTTTAAACAATTTATTTATATTTACTTTTTATTTTAAATTAAAAACAAACAAATTAGGCGAATTAAATGTAAATATTTACAATTTTGAAGATAATTTTTAAATTTTTTAAAAAGTGAAAACATAATTTAAAAAAAAAAATAAAATTTTTTAATGGAAATAAAATAGTAGGTAAATAAATAATTTAACAAGTTGCATGATTAAAACTTTAAATAAATCACATTACCCATAATTAGTCTGTTTATATGTTTACTTAAAAAAAACACTTTTTTTCTTCTGCTATCATGACTATTAGTAGTAGTTAGTTAGGGTTCTAATTTTGTAGGTATATTTAAAAAAAAGACGAAAAATATTTAAAAAACTTTACAACATTAATTGGATATATAAATTAATTTTTTATAGAGGTGAAATAAACTTTTTTGCTCCCAATGAAGATGAATTTCAAAAAGGATCAATTAAATCATCTATACTTTTAGCAAAACTTTCTTATAATGTAAAAGTTCCATTTTCTTTACTTCACGCATTAAATGCACAAAGAAGAAGAATGGCTGCTGCAGCATTTATTCCGTTGATAAATAATAATGAAAATAAAGATTTTAATGAAGAAATTGAATCAAATAATCTTGTAATACAAATTCATCGGTGTCATAATTTAGATAAACTTAAAGGAGGAGAAAAAGGTGAGAGGGATGAAGGAAAGAATATATTTTTTGTTTAAAATTAAGTCTTGGGAAACTTGGGATTCCTGAAGAACGGTGAAGTTTCAAAGCTTCTACTCCCCCACATTCCACCGAGAATTCTACTCTAATTCCTCAAAATTTATTCTAAAATATATACCAAAAAAACAATTATTAAAATATTAGGTGATAAAACAAGCCAATCAACAGATATAATGCCAAGTACATACATCACCTATGAATTTTTTACTTTCCCCATACATCTATCTAAAATAATCAAGAATAAAGCTAATCCAATATTTGATGAAATACAAACATGGAAATTACCAATAAATAGTGAAGCTATTCACAAATATTTAATTAATGAGGTTTTTCTTAAATTATAAATTATTTAACAAATTTAAAAATTAAAGGATTTAATTATTTATGTATTTGAAGAAAATTCTGAAAATATTATTTCCACTTCTGCTACTACCTCCCGTTCTCTTGGTTATATTTCAATTCCTTTATTTCCTTTAGCACGAAATCAAAAAATTAGAGGAACTTTTCCTTTAACAGATAGAGTTTGGAAAAATGAAAATTTAACAAAAAAATATTTTTAAAATATTATAGTCAGATGAAACAATTACTTCGTGTGCTTCTATTGATATTTCTATATTTTGGCAATTTGCTTATGTTTTTGATGATACTAAATTAGTGTCAAATACTGTAAATTAAATTTTATAATTGAAATATTTAGAGAAAATAAATAAATAAATTCTAAAATAATTTTAACAATTTTAGCAATTAGTTGGTGGAAATGAAACTGTAAAAGAAAAAATTTTACCTGAAGTAGCAATAAAAGCAAGCAATAACATGCAAATTATCAATGAAACTAATGAGTAAGCATATTAATATGTATAGGCGATTTGCATATTTCCACACATTTATCTGTTAAAACAAAATATTTTTTATTTCCAGATTGAAAGAAATAAAAGAGAATATTCAAGAAAATGATTTAATTAAAGAAGAAAATACTGATATTACTAGCTCTGATGAGGATGAACAAAATGGGGAAATTGAGGAGTTGGAATTAAGGAAACGTCTTTTTTCTAATAAAATAATGCCAGAAATTGTTAATAATAAAAATGAACAAAAAATAAATTTTGATATTGAAATAAAAGAAAATAATGAAGAGAATCAAGATTCAGAATCAATTAATTTAATTAAAGAAGAATTAAACACTTTAAACGAAGAAAATCCTTCTTCAGAAAGCAGGTTAATATTAAATTGTTTTTTATAAATAAAAATACTTTTTTACAGTAAAATATCTGAACCAGAAAATATTCAATCACCAAAATCCTCTAATAATTCTTTTGAAGAAAATTTAAAAATAAAAGAAGATGGAAAAGACGAAAAAGAAGAATCTGATGATAATATTTCTTTACGTTCTGATGCTACATACACAATGGAATCGGCAAATCAACATTTAAATGTTAACGAAGAAAAACAAATAAATGATGAAATAAAAGATGGAGAAGAAATATTAAAAGAAAATATTTCTGAAGAATCCCTTTTGGGTGTATTACCTCCAATTCCTGCACAGAGAAAGGTTAAGATTAGTTTTAAATATTGGAACTAAAATGAAAAGTTCTCTTTAAATTAGGAGAATTTAAACAAATTATATATTTAAATTACATTATTTTCCAGTCTAAAATTGTTGAACCTTCAAAAGAAAATACTACTTTAACACTAAATTATTCTCCAAATGAATTAGCGGTTCGAAGAGCTGTTGAATTTAGCGACCCTTTACATTCTTCAATTCCTCGTATACTTTAATTTAATTATTTTATATTTTTAGCAAGAATTAATTCAATAAATATTATATATATTAAAAATTATAAATAAATTATGTAGCATTATATTTATATTTTTAGCAAGTTCTATTTCTTCTTTTGCTGAAAGTGTAGATTCTCCTTCCTCTCATTCTAATGCTTCTTCTTCTGAATTAAATTCTAAAGAAGAAGATCACCAAAAAATTTTACAAAAAGAGAAAAAACAATTAAAAAAAAGAAGACAAATAAATATTGGAGCTATTCCATCATCACCCTCAATTCGTGTAAATTTATTTTTTAATTACAAAGTTTTAGAGCATCCAAATAATATTTTTTCAGTTAAGAAAAGAAGAATCATTTAGTGAAAATGGAAATTTAGAAGAAGAAAAAAATAATTTTATTTTAAATATTTTTATTGGTAAATTAAAATTAATTGAACATTCTCCTCTTTTACGCCGACAATTTGATTCTGGAAGGGTATTTGTGGAATGGAATTTATTAGATATTTCTAGAGATTTATGTGAAACTGAAGGAGATTTTAATTTGCCGAGAAAACATTCTGAAGAGTTGAATTTTGATTGTCATAAATGTAAGAAAGGAATTTATTTAAATAAATATATCCTTTATATATTTTGAAGAATAACTTTATTATTTAATTTAAACTAGAGTTAACTATATATGTATACTTTTCAATATCAGTGTTTGATAATCGAAATTAGAAAATTATTTATAAATTATGAAATTTTCCGGTATCAAAAATCCAGATAATTCGTTCTTTTTTTCACTTTTTCTTCAAAATATTTAAACATTCCAAAAAAAATTCAATTAAATATATAAAGATTTGTCAAGAAAAAATATAAAAATAATTAAAAAATAATTTTTTAGCTTATACTCTTGATAACAAACGTGTTGCTTTACTAAAACAATGGACAGAATTAAATAATTGTTTAGTATTTACTTTAGTATTAGAACTCGAAAAGGATGGGGAATTGGATGATTTATGTATGGGAGAATTTAATTTAATTGATATAATTAATAACAATAATAATTATGGAAATAATTTAATTGATAATATTACAAGTAAGTAAATTTAGTTAGAGAGAGGGAGAGGGAATTTAAAAAATAAATTAAAGTGAGGGATGTAGATAATTCAACTATTGCAATACTTGAAGTTGGTATTGGATATTCTGAATCATTAATGAAACAAATTAGAGATTCTTTTAATTTTTCTGAAGGAGATGAAGAAGAAATAGGGGAAGATTATGAAGGTGTTGTTAATGTTTAAATTAATTAAATATTTTTTTAATTATTTTAACAATAAATTCTTTAACTTTTTTAAAACTTTTTTAATTTTTTTAAATTATATTTATTTTTAATTTAATAATTACTACTATTTTTAAATACAAATCCATTACCTACAAAATAATTGTTTTTATTTACTCGAAATTTGCGACAAAAATTAAAAAGCTAAAGATCAAGTTACTTTAAAAAATATTTTCTTTGAAAAATTCATTTAAGTTAATTTTACAAAAAATTGTTGGATTACTTCATTTCCTTTTAATTTTTTTCATTTTCAAAATTTTAAAATAAATACACTCTGTTCCAAAAGTATATGCCCACCTATATTTTTAGCATTATCCATGTAATATTACTATAGATTTTTCTTAAATTTTTTGTGATTAAATACCACGACATTTAGAAACAAAATACAAAAAAAATACAAAAATATATGTTTTTCTTTGTTGTAAAAAATCAAAATCTAAATATTGAGTGTTCCAAAAGTATATGCCCACCTTTGTTTTATAGATTTTTAATAATGGGAAAAATCCACAAAAATTTTTGTGAACATATCTATCAATATAGATAAGAAATACAAAAGAAACGAAGTTCTGATGTACTCCCATCATCGAGATCTTGAAGCCCGAAAATCAATGGAAAACCGGGGGTAGACGTCTTTTAAAAATATTTTCGACACCTTACAGGTGAAATAAAAATTTTATTTTGGGCTTATTTAAAAGCCCTTGAAATTTGCTACAAGATAGCATCATTTTTATTTTCCGAAAGAAATTCAAATGTAAGACCTAATGTGATAAACTTTAAGGTCATAGAAATCGCTCAAACGCACCCCAAAAAGTGATAAAAATGCAACTTATAAATTAAACTCATTGTTTCTCAAGGATGAATTTTTTCTAGATTATGGGATAAAAACTATCTCGAAGCAAATTTCAAGGGCTTTTAAATAAGCCCAAAATAAAATTTTTATTTCACCTGTAAGGTGTCGAAAATATTTTTAAAAGACGTCTACCCCCGGTTTTCCATTGATTTTCGGGCTTCAAGATCTCGATGATGGGAGTACATCAGAACTTCGTTTCTTTTGTATTTCTTATCTATATTGATAGATATGTTCACAAAAATTTTTGTGGATTTTTCCCATTATTAAAAATCTATAAAACAAAGGTGGGCATATACTTTTGGAACACTCAATATTTAGATTTTGATTTTTTACAACAAAGAAAAACATATATTTTTGTATTTTTTTTGTATTTTGTTTCTAAATGTCGTGGTATTTAATCATAAAAAATTTAAGAAAAATCTATAGTAATATTACATGGATAAAGCTAAAAATATAGGTGGGCATATACTTTTGGAACAGAGTGTATGCATAAAGCTGGTAACAGAAATTTTTCATTAAAATTTTAATTTTAAAAGTATTCTGAATTTGAACTACATAGAACAGATTAATTCCGAACTGTCGAAATCAACCAATAGCGGGATCAAATAACACGATAACGTGATCTCTAATGCTTTTTCCCTTTTATAAAAATTGTTTTCAAAACTGCAAATGCATGACAATTACACAATTTTTTCTTTTAATTCTTTTTCATCTGCAAATACTTTTTTCCTTTTTTTATTTTTTCTATTTGATCAATTTGTTTTTTGTGGACTGAACAGGTGACACCGAAAAAAATTTTCTTAAAAAATTAATGGAAGAAAAATATAAAAAGTTGGATATTATTGCTTGATAAAAAGTAAAAAAGAGTAGCAATATAAACTTTTTTTTGTCTTTTTTGGAGAGAATAACGATTGATTGTTCAAATAAATATTTTAAAGAAAAGATCACTTTCATGCAGTTATAAAAATATTTAATTAAAAAAAATAATTATTTTATAGCAGTCTTAGCCCCGATCTCGAACCAGACATTAATTCCTAAACGTTGGGCTGTGTCGACTTCGAGTGACAGATCTGTGTCCACCCCTATTCTAATAAGACAATAATTTTCAAAGTAAATTGGAAAAAAACGTTTAAGACAGC
This sequence comes from Meloidogyne arenaria, assembly GCA_036172955.1. NCBI lineage: Eukaryota > Metazoa > Nematoda > Chromadorea > Rhabditida > Meloidogynidae > Meloidogyne > Meloidogyne arenaria. The sequence continues at coordinate 5,602,264 of JARQAB010000010.1, forward strand.
ATGTTATTATTAAATTGGACAATGCAAATAGTTGAACTAGAAGGGAGATTATTTGGGAGAGAATGATTATTTTAAGAAATTTACAATAATTTAGATATTTAATTAATAAATATTTAATATTGTTAATGTTTTTTTAATTTTTTACTTTATTTAACATTTTCAAATAGATAAATTATATTAGTACTTTATTAAAAAATGTTATTTTCTGGTGGTACGGCAGGAACAAAAGGTAAAGTTTTTTTGAATTTAAAAAATATTTTTTTAAATTTATTTAAAGGAACTCCTCCAAAAGAATCTAAAAAAGAACGTAAACCCGATAAAGAAGAAAAATATGAGGTAAATAAATATTTATACCTATTTAGAATTATTTAATTATTAAAGATAAAAGAGGCAGTATTTTTACGTTGGGCTAATTCAATAATTGATGGAGATTTACAAGATTTAAGGTAAAATATTTAATAATTTTATTCGAAGAAAAAGAAATTTAGAGAAATTGCTGATGTTAAATATCTCTCTAAATTTGCTACATTAATACTTGGTGTGCCTGTTGTAAGTTTTTTTAAATTTCTTAATAACAAATTTAGAAAAAAACAAATTTAAAGGCTTTAAGTGGAAAAAATGAGGCAGATGATATTGATGCTATATTCCATGCAATGGTACCTGATGATCCAGATGATCGTCTTTTTCAAATTTCCGTAAATGATTTATTATCGGGAAATCAGAAAACATTATTAACAATGTGTTGGCAATTAATTCAAATTTTTTGGGAAAAGTTTGCTCCTGCCCCCTCAAATGAGAGAAAAATGGTTGAAGCACTTAAGGAATGGTTAATTTTTTTTCTTTTTTTGTTCTATCTATTTTTTCTATTTAAATTTGTTTTTTTTATTTATTAAAAAAAAGGTGTCTTGACGCAACAGCTTCCTATCCAGATGTTATTATTAATGATTTTACTTCCTCATTTCGTGATGGAATGGCAATAAATATTTTAATTAAATCATTTGATGATTCTTTAATTGATTTAAGTGAAATTAGTGAACTTAGAGGTGAAGACAGAATTGAGAATGCACTTAGCCTTGCAAGGAGGCATTTTCGTGTTCCAAAGCTTATTCAACCAAAGGAATTTTATAGTGAACATTTGGATATGAAAAGTGTTTCTTGTTATTTAATGATGGTAATATATATTAAATTTGGAAGACTTGTCCTTTTACTTGGTTCTGGGAATTAATATTTAAAATCTTTTTTTTTATCTAAGTTATATCTCGGAATGTGTGAATCATCAACTCGTCCCCAAAGAATACCTTCTACAAGAAGACGGTCTACATTAGCTACTACCACAGTAGCCAATGAAAGTATTAGTGCACCAAGTACCCCTTCCGGAGCTCAACAACCACAACAAACAAATATTGCACAAACAGCAATAACTACAACATCTATACCAACAGCGATTACAACGGAAGCTGTAACTTCATTCCCGGAAGCAATCATTCATTCACAAATTCAACAACAGCAAATATTATCTGGATTGCCAGTCGCAAGACATTCAATAGCACAAGGTAATATTATTTTTAATTTTATAATAGAAAAACAGTTAAATTTTCAGCAGTTGTCCAAATTCCTGTTATTTATGCACAACAACAGAATCTCGTTCAATCAGCTCATCTTACCGATTCAAGTAATTCTGTTGCATCAGCCCCACCATATTCTGGAGGCAATCCTTTACAAAGAATTATTCAGGTAATTTTTAGGGTAATTTCCAAAAAATATTTTCCTTCTTATTTTTATAGGCTAATATGTTAACTCCTCCATCAAATTCACAGTCAACTAAAGCATTTATTCCATTATTACAAACAGTTCCTTCAACAACATCTACTTCCGTTATTTCACCTTTAGCTCAGCAATCACATAATCAAGCACAATTACTTGAGCATCAAAAACAAATAGAATCTCAAAAAGAACAACAACAACCTCTTTTTCAACCTCCAACAGTCCAAATTCAATCAGCTTCACAACTTCCAATGCTTTTAATGCAACAACAAACTTCTTTACATAACTATCGTCCATTACAGCTTTTACCTCCATTACCACAAGTCCTCCCCTCAACTCAACCTTTGCCAAGTCTAAATAATTCTCCAAATAGAGAATTAAATCAACAATTATCGCCAAAATCTTTGGCACAATTTACTTTACCTCCACAACAATTTATTGGCATTAGTGATGTTATGGAAACAGGGATGCGTTCACGTAAATCTTCAAGTTGTTCATCTAGCAGAACTTCCAGAAGTAGAAGAAAGCCAGAAGAATTATTACAAGAATATGGAGATTATTTACAGCAAGTATTAACCTGGCTTAACGGTTTGCTTTATCTCGATCTTCTATTAAACATATAATTAAACATATAATATATTTAAATAATTTGTAAGAAGCCGAACAAGAATTAGCATTAATGTCTTCAACTCAAGAAGATGAAAATGAATTGCCAAGCCTTGAGGCTGCTAAAGAAAAATTTCACGAACATGAGAAATATATGCAATCATTAACACAAAGTCAAGAAAGTGTTGGGCGTGTTCTTCATCGGTTTGTCCTTTTTTTTGGAGATGAGAGAGAAATAATCTGTAAATATCATTTAGTGGTCATCATTTAAGTAAAAAATTAGAAGATCCAGAACAATCTACAGCAATTATTAACCAATTAAAATCTGTCCAAACACGATGGGAATTAATTAGAATTGGTGCTATGGAAAGACAAACAGCTCTTCAACAACAAATTGAAAAAATACAAAGAGCACATTTAGACGAACTTATTGAATGGTTAGAAGGAATAGAAAGAGTAAATTAAAAAAAAATTTTTAAATAAAAAAAATAATTTAAATTACAGAGATCAAGACAACAATTATGTCCGCTTGCCGAAAATATTGATGTTTGTTTAAAACAACGTGTTGAGGCTGGGGCTTTAAAACGTCAAATGGATGAAAAACAACCCGTCTTTGCACAACTTTCTTCGTTTGTTGAAGTTGTCGATCAAAGTTCTCAACAAAAACAAAAAGAAATTGAGGAACAAAGAAGTAATTTACAAAATTTGGAAATTTTGGTTAAACAGGTAATTGAATTATCCAGGGCAATTAATATTCTTGGAGGAAATAATAGATAGATTATATGGAGTAGGTAATAACGAAGAATTATTATTATTATTATGTGGTTTTTCCTTTCTTTCCATCTTTTTTCTGTTACAAAAATATCCAAAACAAATTTTTAGGTTGATAAACGTTGGAATAAACTTTTAGAATTAATATCTTTACATACAAAATTACTTGAAGGACTTGGTGATTTATTAGAAAAATATGAACAATTAAATAATGAAATATTTGAATGGCTAAATGAAAAACTAAATAAATTAAATAAATTAAAAACCCCAAATGAATTAAATACAGAAGAAGAAGTTCAGAATTATTTAGGAATTCTTCGATCAATGGAAAAAGTATTTAAAAAATTTTAAAAATTTTTTAAAACAAATTTTAATTTAAAAAATAGAGTTTGGAAAATCAAAAAGAACTTTTTCAAAAATTTTCAACAATTTCTAAAGAATTGATTAATAGATTTGAAAAAGGAAAGAATTTGGGGGCTTTTCAAAATATTCGTGATAAATTAAATGAATTAAATAATAAACGTGAAGGAATTTTAAATAAATTAGAGGAAAATTCAGAAATGGTTGGCTTTAATTTTAAAAAATGTGAAATTATTAAATTTTACTAACTCTGATTCTAAAAGTTATATTGACGATATTGAACATAACTTTTTCTTAAGCAATTTTAAAAAACATTTTTAATTAAAAAATTAACCTTAAAATTACAAAATCGGGCATTTATTTTCCTCTAAATATTTTTTTAAATTATTTTCTCCTCTTTTCACGTCTCTCTCCCTATTTTAATTTAAAATTTTAAGTTAATCCAGTCGGGGAAAGTAAAATTACAAACAAGTGAACTTCCAATTCCGTCAATAGAAGATGAAGAACAGCCAAGAAGAAAAATAACATTAGAAACAATATATTCCGTGGATGAAAGTCGTCGAGGTTCAGAATCCCCTCAATCAGCTGCGAAAAAAAGAAAATTACTTCAATTACCGCCGGCAGAACATTTAACTATTGAGGAAACGGAAGAGGGGCCTGTGAAAAAAGAATTTAGATTTGAAGAAGAAGAAATAAAAGAATTGAAAGAAGGTGATTATGAAAGTAATTAAATAAATTATTTAATTTTAAAAAATAATTAAATTAATTTTAATTTTAAAAAATAATTAAAAAATCTTTTAATTTTAAAGAACAATCTTCTCCTAAACAAACTGAAGAAGAGAAAACTTCAACATTATTAAATCAATTTATACAAAAAGTTTCTTCTTTAAATCAAAAACTTCAGCCGTTAATTGAATGGACAAAATCAGAATTTGTACAACAACAAATGTCCAGTCAACAAGAAAAAGAAAGTTTAACCATTAAAAACCCTCAAAATATAAAACAAGCAGTACTTAATTGTCAAAAACGATTAAATGAAGTGCGAGAAATGGAACCTGCTGTGACTAAATTACAAATACAAGTATGGACATATATTGTAGTGATGTTCGGGTATCCCGACTTGTATTCTCTTCTCCCGAGCATCACTAACATATAGTATTGTAAGGCAGATAGCTATTTAATTCCTAATGCTGTGCAGTAGGCGGCGTAGTGTAACGGATAACACATCAGTGTTCGTTCGCTCCTAGTCGCCGATTAATATTTTGCACTAGCTAAAGGAGAGAAATAGCTATAGCCCAGCTGCTTTACTGTATAAGGGGTATAAATAACCAGCAAAGATCCAAAATTGAAACTAGAAATTTATATCTAAATAAAAGAAATATTTGAGTTTACTGACACAAACAAAAAGTTCCTTTTGTACCCCCGGTACTTATTTAATGTAGATATTTGGATACCTAATTATCGCATTTTATAAATTTTCTAATTTTTAGCTTGAATTTTTGCACAATCGCGTCAAATTGAGTTCAAAACAATTACATGCAGTAAATGAAATTTTTGACGATCTTATGTAAGTTTTAAATGAAAAGGAGAAAATTTTTTTATTCTTTTAATCAATTTTTTCAAGGTCACGATGGTCTTGTGTTGTTGGGATTATAAGTAAAGTTTTAAGTAATTTATCTCGGCCAGAATCTTTAATAAAAAGTCCAAGTAAAACACCGGAAAGGCAACAAAAACATTCAACAAATCAAAATAAAATATTTTTAATGATTGAACAATTAGATCAATGGTTAATTGCTTCTTCTAAATATTTGGATGAATTACCACCAAAAATGCCAGCAAACGATAAATTTGATAAAATTGCTAAAATTGCAAAACAATTGGGTGAACAACAAGCACATTTAAGTCATTTGAAGAGATTGGTGAGAATTTTTTTTGAATTAATTCTAGTCTGCCTAAATTAATTCTAATTTCTAATAAATATAATTTCTGGGGAGGAGATGGGCATTTCTGAGTAATTTACCGGTCATAAAAATGTTATTTGTTATTTTATTTGTTATTATCTTGTTATTTGCCTTTATTTCATCAATCCAACTTTTTATTTAATTTCCTTTTAAATATCAAATTTTAATTTAATTTTTAGGCAAAGCTTTCCCCTGAAGAAATCAAAGCATTATTAGAATTAGAAAAGAGAATGATTTCTTTATTAAATCGAATTGATAAATTAACTGATGCTACTGAAGAAGAGGAACAATCAACTAAATTAAAAATTGAAGAAAAAATACGTCCGCAAATAGGTTCAAGACTTTCACCACGTACAACAACTGTTCAGTTAAAACAGGAAGATAATTTGGAAGAAATACCTTCAACAAGTACTCAACAACAACAACAGTCAGCCTCTCCTCCTTTACCAATGGACGAAGCTGAAACTTTAAGGTACTAAAATATAAAATAAATATAAATATGTACTATTTTTAGAATGAAATTACTTGCTGAAGAAGAAAAAGAAATTAAAGCTAGTAATTTAGATTTAGAGAAGGAAGAGGATGATGAATGGACAAAATGGTTGAGAGAAAAGGAAAGAGAATTAAATTTAAATGAAGAATGTATCCCCGGTGATTTAAAATCATTATCTGCACAATTGGAAAAATGTGATGAGTATGTTTTAAAATTAAATTTTTATTTGGAAAATTATTTGGAATTATCCTTAGAGACTTCTAGGGAATTCAGAATGGAAGGAAGAAGGAACGATTTTTATGAAAGAAACTTCCATGTAAAAAAATCTTTAAATTTCTCAGAATGATTACCGAATTACGTAATAAACGTTATGCTGCTTCTTCAAGTGAATCAGATGTTGAAATGGTTGCTCCATTGGAAGGGTTATTACGGGCTGCTGAAACTAAAAGGAATCATTGTGTTGATAGTATAAACAAAACACAATTATCGATACATAAAGCTGTTAAATTGGAAGAAATTGGTGATCAATTTAAAAGAGAACTTGAATGGTTAAGAAGAAATTTATCTGTTGATGAATCTTCTTTAAAAGAATCTTTTGAAAGAATTAAAGTAAAAAAAGGAAATAAATTTTAAGAAAAAAAAATAAAAATATTTTAGTATTTAAAAACTTCTTTACAATTACAAGAAGAAACAAAAAAAGAAACTTTAAATTTATTAGAAGAAGTTGCACAAATTGCTTTAAAAAAGAAATCTAGTAGTTCTAATATATCTGGAGAACAAATGAAAGAAAGAATTAATAAATTAAAAAATCAGTGGAAAATGATAGAAAATGAAATTGAGGTACTAAATTATTTTTGGAAAAATATTGAGAATATATTTTGAAGGAATTACTTAATTGTTGCAATAGAGAAAGTCAAAGGAGGGCAAATTCTTGGCTTAATTCTTTAAAATTACTTTTAGAAGAATTAGAACAAGCATTGAAAGGAAGTTTTGAATCGGCAACAGATGCAGAAGAATTAAGTGAACATTTAGATAATTTAGAACGTCTTTTAGATAGACTTGGGTCTATTGAAAGGGAAGCTGAAGAAGAGGAATATAAATTGGAAATTACAGTTAATTTAATTGAAATTAAAAATTAAGTTAATAAAAATAAAAAATTAAAGGAATTTCATCCACAATTAATTGAATTAACAAAACAAAGGGAATCTTTAATTAAAGCTACACATGAGAGATGTACGCAATTAAGGAAGGCTGTTGCTAATTGTGAACATTTTGAACAAAGATTGTGTCAAATGCATAATTGGGGAGCGTTAGTTTTTTGTTTTAAATAATTTTTGAAATTAAAAATATTTTTAGAAATATGCAACAAATATTAAATCAAAGACTTGCATCAGATACTTATTCTTTGGAAGTACCCAATGAATATAAGGTTGGAAATAAAATAAAAAAATATTTTTTTAAATAAACATTCTTTATTATATTCCGACAAAAAAAAAGAATTTAAAGTTTGTGGTCCAGAATAACCGGAACCGAAAAAAGTTTGGATACCCGAAAATCCCTGGATAACCAATATACTACATAATTTATTTTTTATTTTGTTATTTTATATTTTTAATTAATTTTTAGGATTCACAAAGGACTGGGACTTTATTTAAAGTTTAGTATCTTTCTCTCTCTTTTTTAAATATTTATTTATTTAATAGAAAATTGATAAAGAATTTTCTGAATATAACAAACTTGTTGTTGATTTAAATGAATATATCCATCAATCAAAATCAGAATTTGCATCTACTGAACGTTTAAAACTTCAATTAGATCATGCAAATGTCTTTTAAATTTTAATTTTAAATTAATTTTTATATTTTATTTATTTAAAGCAACAACTTTCTTTATTACGCCCAAAGTTTGCAGAATTTAAACAGCCAATTGGCCTTTTTGAGAGAATGGATAGAATTCAACAACAATTAACTGAAATTGAATCCTCTATGGATGATTTGGCTGGAATTGAAGTTTTAAATGATTTTTTAACACTCCAAATTTTATAGTTTTTAAGGAATATTAGGTTATTTAAAAATATGTGTAGGGGGTTTTGAGTTAAAAAAATTGGTTTTCCCTAAATCATTATGTTTCGGTGAAAAAATATTGTGAAATATTGAGAGAGAAAACAGTAATTTATTTCCGTTGAAATAAATTCTTATTTTTACATAAAACTATGTGTTTAGTATTTAGAAAAATAAATTAATTTATTAAAGTTAAATGTATAATTTTAAAAAATTTTTTAAAGTCAGAGAATTGTGAATTCTGTCTTCTACATTTAGAACAAATTCAAAATCAATTAGAAGAATTAAGCACAGATTGTGCTGCTTGTGAAGCTTCTCGTGATACTTTAATTCGTGAAGGTATAATAGAAGAAATACAAGCAATTAAATTATCTGCTCAACTTTCTGAAATGACCAAAAAATGTGTTGATGAATTAGAAAATAGAGCAACAATAAATATTCAAAGATTAAAAAGAGCTGTCGATTTTGTTCAAAAATTAGATAGAGAATGTGCTGTACTTGATAAATTATTGGGGGAAGTAGAAAATAGATTAATACAAAATGATGAAAATATTAAAAATGAAAAGGTGAATGGATTTTAGCAATTTATTTAGGAATAATTTTATTATTTTTAAATCAGTTGTTAAAATATCTCAATAAAATATTTTTATTATTTTTATAGCAAACTCAAAGATCTGTTAAAATAATTGAAGAATTATATAGACAATTACGTGCTGCAACTGATTCAACTTCAAAGGCCAAGTAAAAACAATTTTAAATTTAAAAAATATTTTTTTAAATTTTTTAGTGAATTAGAAAGTTTTCTTCGAAATTTAGCTATTAGATTACCTAAAGAAAAAATTGAATTTATTAAAAATGCAGAACAGCGTTGTTCTAATCTTAGAGATAAATTAGATGATTGGAATGAATTAATTAATAATCAAATACCCGTAAATATTCATTTAAAAAATATTTTTTTTGTCAAAATTTATTTTAGAAAATAAATGAAAAAAGTGAAATTAAGCAACAAAAAGAATATAATATTGAAGAGGGGATTTTTAATGAAATAAATGAATTGGCCAAAGAATTGGATAAACGTTTTGGGCAATTAGAACAACAGAATACATTACCAAATTATCAATTAATTGAGTAAGTTAAATAAATTTATTTTTAATTTTTGTATATTAAAGACGATTAAATGCCCTTCGACCGTTAAAAGAACGTTTTGAACATTTATCATTACAAACTGTTTCAAGAAAGGATTTCGGTTCTAAAGTAGCTCCTCTTTTAGCTAATTTAAGTTCGAGATGGCAAAATTTAACAATAAAGGCTTCTGACAGAAAACGGCAAGAAGAGCAAATTAAATATCAGGAATATTTAAATTTAAATGTAAATTTAATTAAAAAATTATTTTTATAAAAAACATTTAACAGCAAGAACCAGCCTGTACTAGTCCATTATCAATTGGTGAGATATCACCAACAACCGCTTATCAAGGTGGATTAAATGAAAATGAATCGCTGGAAGATGTACGAGATTTTGGTCAACAAGTTCAATCGACAATTGAACATTTTGAAAGGGCTAAACGTCATTTAAATTATTCTAGACATCCTGTTAATAATTTACAAGATTGGGAACAACGTTTAAATGTGAAGTTTTGAATTACTCTCCTCTATATCTCTATTGCAATCCTCTCTCTTTCATTCACAGTATTTATTCTCATATTTATATCCGTCCCTCTACTATTGGAGGTCCCTTCCAGCCTTTCATATCTCGATCTCATCACAATAATCCTTGCATTGTTATATTTAATTTATTTTTTTCAGAAAATTGGACAATATGTTGCCAATCGAAAACTCAATTTTGACATTTTAATAGCTGGAGGAAAACATATTGCAGAATCTGGCCCAATTGAATTATTAACTTCCGCAGCACTTTCTAAACTTGACGAACTTATAGATTTAGTCCATAATGTGGATGAACAAGTTGAAAGGGAAGAACAAAGACTTCACAATATATGCCAACAATTTGGGATTTTTAATGGGCAAACACAAATGGCTAGAGAGAGATTAGAAGCTATGGAAATGAAAGCAAATACTTTAAATACACATGCAATTGATCCTACTCCTGTTATTGTAAGTTAATTTTTATTTAATTTTTTGATTAAAAGTAAATATTTTTTACTTTTTTTGGAAAATGATTACTTGCATAATGTTAACATAAGATAATTTAGAAAAGAGTTAATATTCATAAAATAAATTTTTTCTTTTATTTAAAAATAAATAATATTTTATTTTTTTTAACAATTATTTTTTCATTTAATCCCATAAATCATTTTAAGAAATACAAAAGCATTCATTTCTCATCCATTCTTTTATTCCTTTTTCCCTTTTATTCTTTAAAAACAATCCAGAGCAATATAATTCCAAATATTCTCAAGTGCTGGTATATAATTAATTTTTATGTTCACTGTTTTATTTTCTTTGTTTTTGAATGAAACTAGAGTTGGCCGGTATCGGGATTTAGAGAAAAACCCGGGATCGGGATTTGGGAATGGTGATCCCGATCCCGATCCCGGATCCCGACACGGGATCGGGATTGGCCGAAATCGGGATCGGGATTTGGAATGGAGATCCCGATCCCGGTCCCGATCCCGAATCGGGACCGGGATTAAAAAATCGGGATCGGGATTTACTAAAAAATTTTTTTTAGACTTTTAAATTTTTATTTTCTTCACATACTACTCAATATAATTCTAAAATTTCCACTGCGGTGATGAAATATTGAGTTTAAGTCTCGTAAACTCATGATTTACTTTCCGTTCAGGGGATTAAGTGTGGATAAGGTAATGGGGGGGGGATAAATGGGATTGGGCTTCTTCCATTTTAAGCGCCGCGGGAATATTTTTTTAATTTTGGAAGGCCAAGGGCATTCAAGTTTAAACGTTGAAGTCTATACGATTAAATGCGTTATTTTCAAATGTGGACGATTAAAAACTGTAATTGAGGGATTAAGTAACATATTCATGTTCTCTTCCAATCTAACCTAATCCCTGTAAATCCTCTGATATCCTTCTATACTCCAAATCCACCGATACTCCCCTCAACCCCTCTTGATCGCTCGATATCACACCAAATCACTCAATATTTCGTTGAAGTCTTAAAGATGCATCTCTATAATGCCTTAATCACTCCCGTTTCTGCGCCGCAGGCGAAAATTTTGAGAATTTTGGTGGTCCTTAAGTAAGATTCCTTTCATTTTTCAGCGCCGCAGGCGAAAATTTTGAGAATTTTAGAGGTCCTTATGTAAGATTTCTTCCATTTTTCAGCGCCGTAGGCGAAAATTTTTCTTACTTTCATGCCTCCCCACTTCTGTTAACTTAATTCACAGACTTCTAGTCAATTTATAAAATCGGGATTTTCTTCGGGATTTGATGCACATCCCGATCCCGATCCCGGATCCCGGCTCGGGATCGGGATCATCCAAAACCGGGATCGGGATTCACCTTTCGGTCTCGGGATCAGAAAAATCGGGATCGGGATTCGAAAAACCCGGGATAATCCCGCCCGATCCCGACCGGGATCCCGATCCCGGCCAACTCTAAATGAAACGACCTTTGCGCGTTTTTAAAGTTTAATTATTTATTTTTCTATTCATTCTGTTAATTAATTAATTATTTTTATTACAAAATTTTAGTAATTATTTTTTAAGTTATTTAAATATATAAGTTTTATATTTTATTTTTTTTTATTCTTTATGTGCCCTCATAATTCTCAGGATAAAAGCTAAATAAATATATTAATAGTAATGGTAAGTGGTTTTTGCGCGCCCATTAATTTTGGTCATCGTTTTTGTTTAATGGCTTAAATTTCGGTTAGTCCGAATAACCGAAAAGGGTGTTTTCCACAAAAAAGTCAAGGAAATTATTTATTTACGGATTCTTTTCTTCTTCCTTTCGGGCATTAAAGAATTGAAAGTACAGGGTGCGGCAAATTGGCGGCCGCTTTTCTTTTTGCTATAACTTTTTAAATTTTTAATGAAAATCATTAATTCTTTTTTTACTGGATTAAAACGCGCCCATTAATTTTGAAAATAATTAATCAAATTGGAGAGCTGATTCGAATGATTTACTGGATTCCCAGCACTCTAAGAATTTTTTTGGTGCCAAAAAATAGAAATTTGGTTCACAGATAGTAAAGATAAGCCGGTCCAAACATTTAAAAGCATCAGAAAACATTTTTTCTTGCCAAACTTTAATTGATCATAACTTTGTCAAAAATTATTCAATCCTGATGATTTTAGTACCAATCGACTCGTATTGTTCGGGCGCATCGAATTAGCTTATAATTTCATTTTTGAAAATTTTACTCAAAAATTTTGTATTTGCCAAAATGATTTTAATAAATCATTCAGTAAGCCATATCTCGGTCCATTTACGTGATAGACACCTGATTTTGGTATCATTCGAATCAAATTGGAGAGCTGATTCGAATGATATATAAATTTCTCATATCAAAATAATAGCCTTGAATCCAGGCCAGCTTTTATCCAAAAAATTTAACTTAAACTTTGGGAGATGATTAATCAGACTAATTTATCAAATTTACAGCGATTTTGCTATCATAAAAATTCTTAGAGTATCAGGAATCCAGTAAAAAAAGAATTATCAGGTTTCATTAAAGATGAAGAAAGTTATGGCCAAAAGAAAAGCGGCCGCTAATTTGTCGCACCCTGTATTATTGTATTAATCATCACTTCCCGTTTAAATTACAAAAAATCTTCAACTCTTTAAATTTATTTCAAAAATATATTTTAAAAATTCTTTTAATATTCTTTAGTCTATTTATTTAAATATTTTTATGACTAAACATTTAAGTTTTAACATAAGCTGCTTTTATCTTCTTTCTATTTAATCCTTCCTCTCTTTTCTTTTTTTATTGTTGGCCACCAAAGTTTTTGTTTCATCATCTAACTACAAACAAAACTAAGAAATAGCCACATTACTTTTTTTCTTTTTTTAATTTTCCCGTTTTTCTTCTTTTTATCTTTTAAATTTATTTTTATTTTAGTTAATATTATATCCTTACTTTTCATTAATTATAATGCCTTTCTCGCAAATGCGCAATTCTTTTATTTACTTTGGGAACCCCAAATATCCGGCAGGTGGCAGATATCAAAAATTTAGGATTTGATTACTATAATTGGTATAAAATTAAAATTGTTTTGACTTTTGTTTGTGAAATGGACAGAAAAGTATAAATTTTGGCAGCTGATTCACCAAAGGCTTCTGCTTTTTAGTTCTCCTTTTTTAAATAAATTATTTTGAGTTATTACATAAATCAGAGGTAAAAATCGAACACTTTTTTTTATTTCTAAATTAAAATAAATATTGCTTAACTTTATTTTCTGTTTATCTTTTATTTTTAGGTATGATTCACCCATTTATTTAGTATTTATTTTTTCCGTTCATTATTTAAATATTTTATTTCAATATTAGCAATATACATATTTAAAATAATATTTTTAATATTTTTAACTTTTTTTTGTGAAAACAAATTATTGTCAAGAAATCTAAATTTTAATTTATTTTTGTGCTCAATACATATATACTACATTTATGCGGTGTAGAAGGAAGATAATTAAATTATTCCCCATTCATTTAAACTTGATTTAAAAAGACAGAAATATTTAGTAATCAACAGAAAAAATTTAGATAATATTTACTAAACATAAAATATATTTTATAAAAAATAAGTATTCTTATTTTAATAATTATTTAATTAATTATTATATCCACAAATAATTCCTTACCTCATTATAAATTAATTGCAAAATCTGTAATTTTTTTGGAATTATCTCGCCGTATTTTATCTTTTTTTATTACTAGACGGTATCCACAATATGATTGAACTCTTAAAACTTTCAATAATTAATCCCCTTAACTTACTAAATCAATTCCTTTTTTAGAAACAGAGATTCTCTATATAGGTAATTTTTTGTATAATATTTTTAAAAAATATTCTCAAAAAAAACAAGAAATTTACTTATTAAAATCAAAAAATAATTATTTTTTTAATTAACTTTTTATTGGACTTGTTTTTAAAAAATTATGAAAAAAATACGTAATTTACACATTTCCTGCTATTTATTATCACAAAACTAGTTTTGATTAAAATATTCACTAAAGCTTTGACTAAATTATAATTATTTTATTGTTGTTGTTATATTGTGGTATTTGTTAATGAATTAATTTTATTTGAAAATGTTTTGTTAAAAATAAATGAACTGGAATTAATTTTAATTATTTAAAAATCTTTAATTAAAGAGAATTTAATCATGTTTTTATTTTTCTTCCTCTCTTTTCTCATCTTAACACCTCCAATCGTTTTTTTTCTTAAATTTATGTCTACTAACTAATTTTTTAAATTTTTTTTGTTGCAATTATTTAAAAATAATATTTACATATTTATTTTTTAATTTCCAAAATTTTTAAATATTTTCTATCGATTATTCTAATATTTATTTAAAAATTACATTTTTAATAGTGTTAAGAATAAATACATTGTAACTTTACGGCTTATCACACACTTTTTCCTGTTTTTTCACGTTAAACTAAAAATATTAAACTATACTTTTTAGAATATTTTACTACTACATATAAACATATTTTTTTATTAATTAAATGAAAGGTCATTGGCGTGTTTATATCTTATAAAATTAATCCCGCAAAAACCTTGAATTTGTTTCAAATATTTTCTTTATCTCTCCTCAATCTTTTATTTCTCAAAAAGTTAACAAAAAAAATTTTTTTATTTGTTCTTTAAAAAATTAAAAATATTTATTTTTTATTTTGCCTTTTTTACTTATTATTTTTAATTAAAAAACATTCTTTTAATTTTTTTCTAGACACTACAGCAAGAATTGATGGACACGAGTGGCCAAATGCAGCTGCTACAGCTGAGCGCAGATGAATTGCGAAAATCTTTACCGCCAACAATGTGTGAACAACAAATTTGTGGGGATGTACTAGATCAGCTCAATCAACAGTTACACGAAATTGAATCTCGTGTCCAATCAGCTTTGCTACGTGCTTTGCAATATAGACAAGATGAAGACGAAAATATTGAAATAAATGAGGAGGAGGGGAGGAAGGAAGAATTGTGGCAACCAGAGTTTGATGTTGCGAATGTATCTACGTCTAGTACAACACAACAAGTTTTTGGTTAGTTAAAAAAAGGATTTTAATAAATGAAAGAAATAATTAAAAATGAAATTTTTGTTTTTATAAAAATATTATTTGTTTGTTTACTATTAAAAACATTAAATAATAATCTAGATCAATCAGAACCTTAATTTAATTTGGCCATTAATTTAGTGCCATATCCATCAGAAGAACAACAGTTGGAGACAAAATATAAAGTAAATATTGATGGAATAGCCTCAACCTCAGAACCGGTGAAAGAATTTTTAGAGGATGAATATATTGAGGAGAAAAAAGGAGGGAATATTGGAATGAGTCAAAGAACGGGGGCCAAGCTAAAAGAAGGTCAAAGAATGGGAGAAGAAAAAAAAGATGAAGAGGGGGATGAGGAGGAGGAAGGGTTTAAATCGACCACTACTGACCACCAACAACAACGGCGAAGATGGCGAACTGCTGCCGCTGCTGCTGCTTTGGCACCGCCTTCACAAATAGCCCAACAAAAATCATTTTTACCTCCAACAGAAAAAATGAAAAGTGATGGCCAACAATTTTTATTAAAAAGGCAACAAAAAATTGGAGAACAAACTGGAGGCATGGATCAATTTTACATAAGTTTAAATATAATGGAAGATTATATTGAACAACAACAACAATTAAATGCCTTGCCGTATGAGACTTTTACAGAAAAAGCTGAAATGTTGAAGGTAAAAAAAAAGGAATTGGAAAAACCTCTAATTTATTTATAATTTATCTTTAAAGGATTTCGAAATGGAATTAAAACGTGGGGAGCAACTTTTAAATGAACATTTAATGACAATGGAAGTAGGAGAAAGTGAGCATGTTAAAGCCAGAATAGCTTCATTGAGGAGACATTTTGAAGAAAAAAAGTTAGAATTAGAAAGTCGTCGAGAAACAATAAGAGCATTAGAACAGCATTATTCTCAATGTGAGCAAATGTTGGATGAATTAGCTAATATTTGTAAAGAACCAAGAATACGACTAAAGGGAATACGTTTACCGAAAAATGAAAAAACTGGAGAGGTAATTAGTATTTTAATTAGATTTTTTGAGTAAGTAATATAACAGACCCCTTAGCCATTCTCTCAATCTTTGGTATCTTTGTTAAGTTTAGAGAAAGTATTCAAAGACTAGTAAAAGATATTCTTTCTTTAATCCTTCCACAGATAACAAAGACTGATTAAGATATTAAATAATAAAAAGAGAATCATTCTTCTCTTTCATTCCCATATTGACCTGGAAGGATCTACTGTATAATTTATTTATTTTTGTGTTATCAATTAATATATTTAGGGTGAAAGAATTAATCTGACAGAATCACGTGATTCTTCTCCCGACCTTGATGAATTGGAAGCAGCCCAAGCCCAATTAGAGAATTATTTACCGCCTATAGCTGTTCGTCTTCAACAAATCCAAAATAGATTAAACGTTTTAAGTGAACATCTTTCTGCCGCTGCCCACAATAAATTTCAACAAAAACTTCGTCTTCTAGTTGAGGATTTTAATGAAAGAACAAAAGAAGTTAGAATTAAGAGAGATCAATTAGAAATTCGTTTAGCTGACCAAACACATTTAAAACAATTACTTGATGATTTGGAATTTTGGTGTGATGAAAGTGAAGCTATTTTGGTGTGTTTTCTTTTAAATATGAAGAAAAAAATATTTTCTGTAGGAAACAGTTGAACAAATTGGCCCTTTAAATATTTTAAAAATAGAAAAAGAAGAGGAAAATATACAGAAAAGATATTATTCAACAGAAACAAAATTAGAATCATTCCGTCAATTGGAAAGGCTAAAAGATAGATTTGCTAATTTAGTTAGTGTTGAGCCCCAAGTTAAACATGAAGTAAGAAGGGATGTTGCTAATCTTGGAAAAAGATTAAGTGATGTATGTATTTAGTAAATAATTAAAAAGGGAATATTTTAAAGAAAAGATAAAATTATAAAGATATTTTAAATTGGGAAGGCTAAATTTCAATTTAAAAATTAAAAAAATAAAACATTTGATTAATTATTGTTACTAGATTTTAAATTAATACTTTAACAAATCTTTAATTGTGCCTATTCTTTTTTTAATTTAACACGTGTTTATTAAGAAAAATTTATTTTATCCATTAAATTATGCAAAAGGAAACAAAGACTGTGATTTTTAATTATTCTTTCTAAACTACAAACAATCTCTTTTATTATTTTTACCCGCCCAGTTTTTTTGCATTTGTTGTTCTTTTAGAAAATATTTATTTCTTACTTTTCAAATATATTTTTCTTTTCAGGTTCGTATAAAATTAAAAGAAAGAATGGATAATTTATTAGCAGAAAAATGGTCAGCAGATGAATTATGGAGAGAATTTGCTGCTTTAAAGCAATGGGCAGAGGCGTCAGAAAAGCAAATTTATGCTGTTGAAAATGCAAAAATTTTCAGGTATTTTTTGGGGGGAATTATTTATAAAATATTTTTAAACTAAAAAATCTTTTTTTTCAGACCTTCTCTAGTTAATATAGAGAATTTGGCCGGAAAATTGAGTGAAAACCGGTTAGCGTTACAAAATATACAACAACGATTAAATCAACAGGCTGCTGTTGTACAAAAAGAAGGAAAAAATATTGGAGAAGTGGAAAGGGGGAATTTAAAGGTGTTTTAGTAAATAAACTTTAAAAATATTAAGCACTATCAGACAATTTTTGTTATTTTTAAATAAACTTTAAATATTAATTAAAGATAAATTTTACCTCTATATAATTTTTTGTTCATTTATTCTCTAAATATTCTTTCTAATTTTTAGATTGTTGAGAATTTGCTTAGTAAATTTATAAATATTGAACGGTCTGTTGAACGATTACTTGAACAAAAAGCAGCAGCTTCTGAAGGAAATTCAAGTGAAGAAGAAGAAATTGAGAATTTATATAATAAAATGGATGAAACAAAAGAAAAATTATTCAAAAAAGAAGAGGAAGAAGAGGTGCCTTTTGAAATTAAATTAAATATTTTAAAATTTTTTTAGTTAATTCAAACCCCACAAAATGGGTTCCATTCCCCTCTAGAAAATTTTGGACAAGAAAATGGTCATCTTATTGAATATAGAACTTTAAGTACACAAAGTGATGGAAGTGAAGAAAATATTGGGGATGAAAATAATTTAATTCCAATAATAAATCCAACAGAAGGTGACAAAGAAGTAAACAACAAAAACAAATATCCACGTAGAAAAATGAGTTTAGCTGATCAATCGAGGCTGGATACTGTTACTAGACTACGTTCTTGGCTTCAGGCTAGTTACTCTAAAATCTATTTAAAAAATTGTTAAAATAATTAAGGAGGTTGAAAGGGATATTGCTACTTCTGTTGATCTTTCTGATCAGAGTTTGATCCGTCAAGCGCTTGGAAAAATGCAGGTAAATTATCTAAGTGTTTTTGTCTACATAAATAATTTCTGTCCCTCTTTTCAAAGCCTTCATATAAGGGATTTTTTATATGTAGAGGACATGTTTGTTTAAAAGAAATTGAGGAGGGAATTATTCAAAAATGTTTCAGTTTTGTTTTTAATAAAAAAATTAGGTCATTTTTTCTTACTTTTTTTTAACTATAAAGCACCTTTAATTTTGCCTGAGGGAACAAAAAAACAGACTTCCCACTTTTTTTATTTTGCCTTTTTTTATCTTTTCTAAATAATTTTTTTATAGAATTTTGTAGACGATATTCAAATAAACCAATTAGAGATAATTAAAGTACTTGACGAGGCTAAAGATAAATTAATTATTGAAAGAACACAAATTTGTTCAGCAGAAATGGAACGATTTCTTGGATTATGTAAACGACGGAAAGGGGATTTACAAAAGCTTTTGGAGCAGTGCAGACTTTGGGAACAATTGCGTGCTTCTCTAGAGCTTTGGCTAAATCAAGGTGGAGGAAAATTTTTGTCTTAATAAATGATTTTTATTGTAATAAGAGGATGTTCTGATTTAAAAATTAAATTTTAAGCTAACGAAAAATTAACATCTGGTGGCCGTGTTATTGGATTAAGTGATGATGAACTTTCTGAACAATTGGATTTAATTAATCAATTAACTGCTGAATCTGACCAGTGGGAAGAAAAATTAAGAGAAATGAATAGAATATCCAATCAATTATTGGAAGTATATAGACGTGATGATGGCCATAATCTTAGCCATTTAAATAGCAAATTAAATACTCAATGGGCTAAATTTAATGATCAATTACGTATTCGACGTTCTGTTATTGAAGCAGCACAAAGATCGCGTTTTGATTTTCAAACAGCTTTGGGGCATTTTCAGCAATGGATGCAAATACAATGTTTAAAATTACAAAAATTGGCTAATGAAACAGAAAATCAACAAAAACTTAAAGATACTGGACTTAGAAATGAATGGTTGGGGAAAGAAAAGGTTGGGGGAGGGGAAATCAAATTATAAATTAAACTTTTAAAAATACTTTTAAGTCAGCAAATATGGAAATAGATGCCCATAGAGAAATGATGGAATCAGTTAAAAAGATGGGGCGAAAATTATTAGAAGAACAACAACAAGAATTGTTAAATTTAGATAATAATAATGAAATAATAATTAGTAATGTTGGAACAGAAAGAGAAATTTTACTTAAACGTGTTGAATCTATTGAAAGTGAATGGAATGCTTTATTATCTTTACATAAAATAATTAAAGAAAGATTAGAAAATGCACAGGAAGAATGTGATCGTCTAATGTTTGTCTTTAAAATTATAAATGAGTTAAAAATATGTTTATTATGTCTTTCCGATCTACAAAAATTAATACAGAAACACTAAAAAAATTGCCAAACTTTCCCTTTCCCTCTTCCTTTCAATCTTTATTTTAATATTTTTTCAGTCAATCGCTTTCTGATTTTCTCTTTTGGGTTGATCAACAACGCAAAACTATTGCCAATACACAGCCAGTGGGGGGCGATTTGAATACCGTGGAAAGACAATGTGGCATTCTTCGAACAATTCAAAGGGGTATTGAAGCTAGAGAACAGCCTGTAGAAGTAATTATTTAATTAAATTAAAACAAATTATTTTTTATTTTTTAGGAATGTATTAAATTAGCACATGAGTTTTTAATGCAACATAATCTCCGGCCTCCGATACATCACCCTTCTCTAATGGCTCAACCACCTGTTGATCCATACAGCCCTAAAAGTGTCTAAATATATATTTAAAATTTAAAGAGAAAAATTTTTTAGCAGAAGCAGAACGCGAAGAACGCCGTGTTGGTCAACAAATAAATTCTGATTCTAAACAATTACAAGAAAATTGGGCAATTTTAAAAGAAGAATTAACTATTTGCTATCAAAAAGTTGCTGATACTCACAAAGAAATGCAGGAATTAGATCGTTCAATGGCTGAGGCACTTCTTTCAATTGGCACAGTGGAAGGGGAAATACAAACAATGAGACCTGTTGAAAATTTATTGTTAGAGGATTTAAATGTTTGTACATAAAATAATAAAGATAATACTTCAATATAAAATTACTTTAGTGTTGACTTTATTTTATGGACCCAATTTTCTAATATTTTTTTAAAATTAATTTTTATTTTTTAGTTAGAGAAAGTTGAATGCCTTGAATTTCGCCAAAGAGTTCATGAAGCTGGTACTCATGTTGATGATGTTAATAATTGGGCTAGTAGTATTCAAGCAATGGGAATTGAATTGAGTGATCAATTAGAACATCATATAATTGCAATTAATGAAAGATATGAAAAACTTAAAAGAGATATTGGCTGTAGATGGGCAGCACTTGAAAGGGCTTTAAATGATTTTGGACCAGCTAGCGAAAATTTTCTTGTAGATTTGGTAGAGCCTCCTTGGCAACGTGCAATTTCTACAACAAATAGACTTCCTTATTATATTGAGTAGGGAATTAATTTCTTTAAATCTTTTAAATATTTGTAATAATTTTTATTCAATTTTTCAGTCATAGTGCAGAACACACACAATGGGACCATCCTGCAATGGTTGACATACTTGAAAGCCTTTGTTCTTTCAATCAAGTAAAGTTTAGTGCTTATAGAACTGCTATGAAGTTAAGAGCTCTACAAAAACGGCTTTGCTGTAATTATTGAGAATATTTTAAATTTTTTTAATTTTTATTTTGAGTGGATTTAATTGATTTGGCTGATTTAAATATGCAATATACAAAACATCTTTCTAATTATGCAGATGAAAAAAGAATTCAAGTAGAGGATGTAATTCAATGTCTTTTACCTCTTTTTGAAAAAGCTCACGAAGAAAGACCTGCTTTGGTTCCAAATGTTTCTTTAGCTGTTGATTTAACACTTAATTTACTTCTAAATATTTTTGACCCGTAAATCTTAATAATATTTAATTTTAATAAATTAAAAAAACTCTTTTAGATGTAGAGACGCAAAAATGCGTGTACTTTCGTTTAAAATTGCTCTTGTTGTTCTTTGCCATGTAATCTTTCTAAAATTATTTTTAAATTATTTTCAATTATTTTAGGCAACTTTAGAGGCTAAATATACTTATTTGTTTCATCTTATTTCTAATAAAGATGGAGTTGATCATAAACGACTTGCAGTTCTTTTTTATGATCTTATTCATGTTTGTGTTAATTTTTAAATTTAAAAATACTGTCAGTTAAACCTCCATATAAAAATACATCCAACACTAGGTACTCTGAATTTATGATACAATTTGTGTGTAGATATTTAGGTTATACTCCAATAATGGATACACTCGTCTTACCTAAAAAATTTTCAGTTGGGTATCTAAAATCGGAGTCTGATTGTATAAAATCAAGAATAAATATCGAGCAAAATACATTTATTTATTCCTTAATTTTCCTTATTATTAGATTCCAAAATTTCTTGGCGAAGCAGCAGCTTTTGGTGGTTCAAATATAGAACCTTCTGTCCGTTCCTGTTTTGAACATTCCAAATTCCCTCCACATATAAATTCTGATCAATTTCTTGATTGGCTTAAGAGAGAGCCTCAATCCTTAGTTTGGCTTCCAGTCATGCACAGATTAGCCTCTTCTGAATTTGCAAAACATCAAGCTAAATGTAATGCTTGTAAAATGTTTCCGGTAAATTTTATTTTAAATAAGGAATTATTTTTTTTAAAGATTGTTGGTCTTCGTTATCGTTGTTTGCGTTGTTTTAATTTTGATATTTGCCAAAATTGTTTCTTTAGCCAAAGAATTGCAAAAAGTCATAAATTAAATCATCCAATGCAAGAATATTGTACTCCTGTAAATTATCATTTTATTTTACTTAAAAAAAATATTTTTTTATTTTAGACAAGTACTGGCGATGATGTTAGGGATTTTACTGCAATTATTAAAAATAAAGTACGTCAAGGAAAAGGAAGAATTGGTTATTTACCTGTTGAACAAATAAATGAAGGTCCCCCACTTGAATGTGCTGAACAAACACCACAAAATTCTGAAACAGAATCTATACATCAAAGAATGCATTTAATTGCTTCTCGGTTAGAAAAAAGGCAAATTGAGGCAGCTGAACATTTTCCTTTGGCTGTTATTTTGCCTTCGGATGGTTAGAATTTTTAGAGAATTTATTTTTTTTAAATGTTAAAATCTTCGCCTTCTTCAAATTTTTAATAAAAACTACCTAATTAGATAATCCCCCCCCCCTCCCCCGATTAGATTATTTACTTTGAAATTTTTGATAGTTTTTAAATTTATTTTTTTAATAGTCAAAATTAACGGGGTCGAAAAGAATGGAATAATGGGTGTTGGTATGCATACACCAATAATGATTGATAATGAAAAAAATGAAAAAGAGAATGAACTTATTAATGGAATTAAACAACAAAACGAGGTGTAGACAAATTTTGTTTTAAAAAATTTTAAAAAAATTTAAAGATTTCTCAAAAATTGCCAACAATTCCTGGTTTAGCCCCAAATTATCAATCACCAGAAATTCAAATTTATCACGATCAACAAAGGAATGCACAAATTTCTGCTGTTGTTTTAGCTGCCCAACAGGAAGTTAAATCCCCAAGTCAATTAGTTACTCAAGTAGATCAGGCTAGTAAAGAAGAATTGGGGCAATTATTACAAAAATTACAATATGAAAATATGTAATGAATAAATAAAAATTAAAAAGAAATAAAATAATTATTTTTTAAGAGAATTAAAAAGAAAGATTGAGGAAAGAAGAAAGGCAATTTATACAACAAATAATTTTTCTCATCAAGCAACAACTTCAACACCAAATTTACGGACACCTGTAAATAATGAAGATTTGGAAAAAATTGAGTAAATTTATTTAAAATTATTTTTAAGAATTTTTATTTTATTAAGAACTGATTCTCAGCAAAAACAAATAAATATTGAAGATGCACACAAAATTCGTGCAAAAAGTATTGGAACTGGTATATACTCAATATTTTTTTAAATAAAATTATTTATTTTTTAGTTGGTCTTCCAACAATATTTTCACAACAAACAATGTTACCTCCCCCACGTATTCAACGTCCATTTCCAGTTCCTGGTCTGTCTCAAATATAAAAATTAATTATATACTATTTAGCACTTCATCGTCAATATTCATTAGGTATACAAACATCAGGTAATTTCTTTACAAAAACTGATAAACAAATAAATTTATTTATTTAAGATCCAATAACCGAACAAACAAATGATCATCTCCAACAAATGACAGTTCTTGTTGAGGCTCAAAAACTTAGATTACACCAAAAAAGATTGGAAGAAAGAGGAATGGTACTTGAAGAACAAAATAAACAATTACAACAACAACTTGATAGATTACAAAAATTAATGGAAAAAGTAAAAAAAATATTTATTTTTGAGAAATTAATTGAGATAGTTGAAAGAATCGAATATATTTATTAACGAGATTATTTAAATAATTTTGAAAGTTAACACATAAAAATCAAAAATTTAACTAAAAAAGTAAGTGAGAATAGCCTTAGGCAGGCTTTCTCACCAAGTATAGGTTATTCTCTCACCAAATCGCTGCCTTAAGAGCTTTTTTCTTTAACTTTTTTTCCCGCCTTTTAATAAATTATTTAATTTTAAATTAAAATATTTTTCATTTAGAAAAATGAAATTATTTTAACACCAACACAAAAACGTATAGATGAAGTCCAAACAGGTATAGTCTCCTCTACAGATGCAGAGGATACAGATATGGAAATGTTGGGGATTAATAGAAAGTCTGTTGGGGGAGGATTAAGTTCTGGACAAATTGGGACAGAAATACGTAGAAATAGAATGGATAGGTTTTTGAAAATGATTTTTTAAAAATTTATTATTTTTAAAGATTAAGAGAAACAGTAAATGAATTAAATAAAGCAATGGAACATTTTGTACAATTTACTCAGCATTGTAGTGCTGTAAGTGGGACAACTGCTGCT
The DNA here is from genome assembly GCA_036172955.1 of Meloidogyne arenaria. Lineage (NCBI taxonomy): Eukaryota > Metazoa > Nematoda > Chromadorea > Rhabditida > Meloidogynidae > Meloidogyne > Meloidogyne arenaria. The sequence goes on from JARQAB010000010.1 coordinate 5,626,873, forward strand.
TTAAGAAGAGATATTGAAAATGAAAATGGTGAAGATAATGAAGAAGAAAATGATGAATTAGATAGTGGAACTGCTGATCAAGATTGTTTTGAGGAGAAAAAAGATTAAGAAAATATTTAAAAGAAAAATATTTAAAATATCTAATTGTTATTATTTTTTGTTAAAAATATATTTATATTTTATTTAAATTTAAAATTAAATAAAGAGAGAGAAATTGGAATTGAAATAGTCCAAATGATTTTTTAATAGTCTTGTTTTTTTAAATTTATTAGCTCTCTATTATTTGATTTTAAAACTAAAAACTAATTCTTATTTTTAGTATGTATAGTATTTACATTTGTTTTGATTTTTTCTCATAATATAATGTTATATTCTAATATTTATATTTTTTGAAATTAAATAAATATTTGTTTTTTTTTAAATTAGATTATATATTTTAGTAAAATTTATTTATATACAACAACAACAATAATAAATTAAAATATTCAATAATAAAAACAGAATTAATTTTCTTCTTTGTCTTTTTAACAATATAAAAATCTAAATTTGTTGTATTTTTCTTATGTTTTTCTTTTTCTGTTATCCACCTTTAAAAATTATTTTTTAATTAATTCAATTTAATTCTTTTTACTTTATTTCCTTGTAATTGTTTTTCCAAAGCTTTTTCTTTATAATAAGCTTCCCAACTTGGATATATTTTTGGTTCTAATGTTTTTTGTTTATTATAATAATAATTTGGGTATTTATATGTTGTTGTTGTTGTTCTAATTGGTGTTTTTAATGTTGTTGTTGTTATTTGTTGTTTATTATACCAATTATTTGTTTTTCTTTTTGTTGTTAATTCTGTTGTTGTTGTTGTTGTTTTTGGTCTTTCTGTTGTTGTTGTTAATCTTCTATAATTTAAAGGCATATAACAAAGGCCGTCATAACAAGAAGGTTGATCTTCTGGACATTCACTACAACGTTCTGATTCTCTTGCTGCATAAATATATGCTGGATACTTTAATTTAAATATATTTTTAAAATACATATAAATAAATAACCGAATAAAGACCACCATTATTTAAAGGCATTACTCTATTGCCTTGTGGATTATAATGACAAACAAAACTTTAAAAATTATTTTATTCAAATATTTAATATTAAACATTAGAGATAGGCCTGGGTCTGGACCAAGGCCTGGGGTTTTCCTGTACCCAGAGTCCAGGCCCAGACATTTTTTGACCTTCCTGGGTTTTTCCCGTGCTTGGGTTTTTCTGGACTACAGGCCCAGGATTCGGCCCAGGTTAATAAATCAAACCCGGAACCCAGGAACATGCCCAGGCTTTCAAAATTTCCGATCTTTATTAAACATACACAGCTCTAGCATAGGCCCCAACACCATTAATTCCATTACATTGTGCATAACCACAACCAATTAAATTTGTTTCTGCCCACACCATCTAAAAATTTTTTTTTAAATTTTTATTTCAATAATTATTTACTTGTATATAATGCCCACAACAATGTTTATATCCTGTAGAACAAGCACACCAAGGATTATTTATTTCAATATACCAACGTTGAATTGCATCAGAATAATCATAATAAGGGGCGGCCCTAAACAAGAAATTTTGAATTAAAAAAATATTTTTTTCTACCAAATATTTTCTCCAACATTACTTGGACGATTACGAGAATGATGAAAATCACCTTAATAAAAAATATTTAAATATTTTTCTAATTAATTACAAGTATCAGCATGTGCTTGGGCACTTCTTGCCAATTCATTTGACCAATAAACCATTCTCATATTTTTTGCTGGAACCTTTTTTAAAATTTCTTTAAAATAGATTTAAATTTAAAGGTTTTCACCATTCTTCTATATCTATTATGTTCATTAGTTATCCATATTTGTTTGTGATAATCTGGGGAAATTGAAGCTGTTAATGATGGACTACGCCAATTATTATATCCACCATAACCATAATATGACTGTAAAAAGAAGAATATTTTTAATGGCTAAAATTTATTTAGTTTACTGAAAAATTTGTGTAAAATTAATAGAAATATTTGCAAAATTTTTTTAAATTTAAATTTATTTAGAGAAAACTAACACTTCTTTTTTCTCTAGTTGAATTATTCATCATTATTTCACCATTTTCTACCTCTGGAATATCCGGCTCATAACCTGGAGGTTCATTAATTCTATGATTTGTTGGCTCACTATGTGATGTTACTGCTATATATAATTAATTTAAATTTAAAAAATATATATTTAATTTTAACCTTCAGAAAATGGTGTATTTATTTGATTTTTAATATTTAAATGAAAAGCTTGAGAATTTAAAAATAATTGCAAAATAAAATAAATATAAAAGAAGAATGTCATTATTGCTATAATTTTAATAATTTAAATTAATTTATTTAAAAATAAAAAAAAATAATAAAATTTAATTTTTTATAAACATTTTTATAATAATTATTTATCACGTTTTTTTAAATTTAATGAATTAATACAATTATAGTATTTAAATATATGTATATTACAACAAAAATAGTATTTTCTTTGTTTAATTTACAAAATTTATATATTAAATATGTATATCAAAACACACACAAATTACCTAATTTAAACCATTTCACAAAAAATTAATTTAATCTTTAGAACAATTAAAAAAATAATATTTAAATATTTAACTAATTATTCTGGTATTTACATATTATTAATTATTTAGAAATTAGAAATAAATATTTATAATTACATAAATTAATTATTAAATTAATTTTTTGCAATATAAATACATTAAAAAAATTAATTTATTTGTGTTTTGTTAGTCTCTTTTATTTTTGCAAACTTACCCAATTATTCTCTCTTTTCTTACATTTTATAAACGGAAATGATTTTTTGTTTTAGTCTTTTTGATGCGCAAAAGAAACTTTTTTAGAGATCAAAAACTTTTTTTGTTAAATCATTTATTTATTTTACCTTCTTTTTTATAATTTAATTATAATTATTTTCTTTTTTTATTCTTAAATTAATTAAATTTCCTAAATCATTCCGTATCAAATTAAAATACAATTAATGCAAAAGGAAGTTAAGATGATGAAATTTTAAATAAAAAAATTTGATATTAAATATATAAAATTAAATGGTTAACACCTTAAATGTATATTGGAATATATTAAATTAAGAAATATAAATATGCAAAAAGTTTAGAATCGTCATTTTTTGCTTTAATCCGTAAATGCTTTATTATTTACATAAACAAATATCAAAAATTTTTAATTATTTATTTTTAATTTAAAGGAATAAAATGTAAGTATATCAAAAGTTTTTTTTCTAAAATTATATATAAAACAGACTGAATGGCATCAAAAATATTTTCACATTCAGCTTTTAAAGATTCAGTGGATTAAAATAATTTTTTAAATAAATTCGGGAAGTGGGTCGTTTTATATAAAAAAAAAAACTTTATTTTTATTTTCTCGTTAAATAAATAATTAAAAAAAATTTTGTTATTTAGCACTTCCTGTCGTAATTCTCCTTTTTTGGAAAAATACAAATAAAGAATAATTTACTGACATCGGAAATATTTTTTAAATTGATATTAAAAAGATAATGCTTGATTAAATTATGTTTTTATATTAATTAGTATATTTAATTCTTTTTAAATTTTTGATATAATTTTAAATTAAAATTAAACTACCCAAATTTAAATATTTTGATAATAAATAAATAATATTTTAAATTTTTCGTATGTCAAATGAATATTATTTTATTTTTTAATTATATGTAATTATGCAGTTTATTTAAATAATTAAATCATTATAAAATTAAAATAAATTCAACATCTCAAATTAATTATAAATATAAATTCTCAAAAAATGGCAAATATATATCAACAAATTTTGGATAATTTTTGGATAAAATTCTAAGGAATCTAATTGGTATAGATCTATTTAATAATTCTGAATATGGTGTTAAATCTATACAAGGTTTGGATCTTTATAGATTATTTAAAGATTAAATAAATCAAAACGAATCCAATAAGCTTGAGTTTGGATTGTTAATAAAATTCTGTTAATAAATTTAATAATAAATTTCACTTGAGTTAATAAATATAAACGTTAATATTTCTTTTATAGAATTTTTTCATAAAAACCTGTACCGAGACCCAATCCCCGAACATTTTTATTTCAAAAACCACGTACCCCAACAAACCAAGCCCCCATTCAATTGTCATTTAATTCCTTTGTCTTATTCTGAGTTAAAATTTCTATGGAAACAAGTCTTATTATTTTTCTTTTTCTCTTTGAAAAAATCCTTGATTTGAAAAAAGAGAACTCTTCTAAATTAATATTTTGTGAAATAAATTCAAATTAGAGAAGTATTTATATACCTATTTATCACAACATAAAAATACAATTATGAATTACACACCGAAAACAAATAATTACAATATGATATACCTAAGATTATATTAGAAATTCGGTTTATCAGGATAATTCTTTCTTTGTTCAAGTATCGTCCTAGCATGTTATTGATGCTCACAGCAGCTCAGCCACGGCCACTAAAGATTCAAAGATTTCTTTATAGATGTTCCAATCATTACCGTGATGGTCCGCCTTTTGCTCGTGTCTTGCCAATCTCATCACGGACGCTAAAACGGAATTTTTTTTGTAGTTTTTATGTAAAATAAAAAATTTTACCGTCGAAGAATATCACGGGCACGACCAACATCCTTTTCATTCACAACCCCACTGCGGACAGCTAGTTCAATAATAGTTTCAAGAAGCAGAATAAATTGCGATCGGCGATTCAGAATATCGTAACGAGCACTTCTCAGACTTTTGCAGACCTTCACAACCCGGTTCAGGCTACAAAAACAAATGGATTATCTTTACTGAAAACTTTCCGGACCTTAGCGTTCGAGTTTGCTTCGCAGACATATGACGGCCAAAAATAGAAGCAGCCACATAAGTCCCAGCTCGATTCATACCAGCTCTACTGTGAACCAAAGTTGGATGCAATACCGATCGTTCACCAACTGCTCCATGTTAAGCTCTTCGTTGACTTGCTGAATCGTTCTCTAGCGACCAAACAAAGTTTAGAAGATCAGACAAGTCCCTGTAGTTCATTGGACTGAACCGAGAATCATCCTAGATAAATTAAGGGTTAACTATGTTCAAACAATCAAGATTAAAATAAACGCACCGTCCAGTTCCGACACACTACAAGCTGGATGACACGTTCATAACGTTTCTTTCCCTCCTTGCGTGATATTTTCAGTCAATAATACGTCCATGACCAATTAACATCTGTGCCAACATCCAAGGTTGTGATTTCGAAGTTGTTGACCTTTAAAAATAGTTTTTGTACAATTGAAGATCAACCCCAACAAAAAGTTATTAGAAAATTAAATTTAAATCCTCACTTTATATGTCTCCCCTCTGCTCCTGTTGAAGTAGTAGTATACCGCATTCGCTTTCGTGACCAAGGTTAACGAGACAAACAGCAACGTACACATTGAACTCCCACAACATGCGCAGCCTGATGTAAAAAGAGAACAACTTATATATATTAAGGTCTTTTTACCAATTGTATTGAGTATCGATACGAGGCTTTGATGGATTGACCAGCGGTGTTTGGGCGATGATGTAGTAACCTCCCTCTCCTCCAGATGTGATCACTTTACTGGCATGCACAAAATCGCTAACACCTGAACAGGGCAACAGACGAACAGCATCCTTGTCATATAGAGGAACGTTATCGTATTGGCTGCGCTGAAGACAAAGAAATCCATTTGATTATACATTTAGCAATTTAGAGAAGCTTTTTCTTACATTCATGTTGTCGGCTTCGAAGAAACGCACAGTGACGTTCGTTGGCTGTGAGGTCCGCATGTTCCTTGTCTATCTCGATATTGCGCATCTTTGCGAAAGCGACTAAGCTACGGCCCTTAACCCGACGTTGAGCGCTTTCCTCGGATTCCATCTGGAGCAAACTGAAAGGAAAACATTTAGAGCAAAATAATAAGTGACAAATTGTCTATTACCTGCCGGAGGGACTGCGATAAGAAGCTAGAATGGACGAACTAAGCGTGAGTTGTTATGAACGATGGTTGATTGATAGGAGATGACACGCCTTTTATAGTACTGTTATTTCGAAACGAAACGAAATTTTGAGCATCTCTGATCCCGATCGGTAAAAATGTTTAATCCCGAAACCGATTTTGTTCAATCCCGAAACCGAGCCGGTATCGGATCGGTATCGTCATTCCAAAATATCGATACCGATTTTAGGCCGGAATCCCGATACCGCCCAACTCTATGTTACAGAGGAAAAGGAGACGCTGAATCTAAGCACAGAAAAGTCAAAATTTTGAGAGACTAGGTTAATTGAGAGCAGAAAATCTTACTTTGTATTTAATTTATTTTCCTGTAAATTGGATTTGGACGTAAAGAAAATTGTTTCATTTGTCTTTTCGTGTTTTAATGTCTTTTTGTTGGGACACGCCCGTTTAGGCGCGGGCCGGTTAGGCGCGACCGGTTAGGCGCGACCGATTAGGCGCCGGCCGGTTAGGCGCGCGGCCGATTAGGCGCCGGCCGTTTAGGCGCCAAGCCTTTTAATTAAATATTGAACGAAATGCTCCTCCAAATCCTGAAAATAGATAGATTCTGATAATCCCGGACAAATGCACCACCCTCACATAAGGCTTTCGCGGAAAAAAGTTTTTGCCGCTGCGGAGGAAGCCGGGCATGTCGAGCGGAACGACGGCCGCCGCTTCGCTACGGTCGCCGCGAGCGAAGCGAGCACGACCGCAGCGAAGCACGGCCATCGTGTAGCGAAGACCATGCCCGGCCTACCCTCCGTAGCAGCACAAAAACAGTTTTTCCAGCGAAGATTCCGTTGGTCATAACTTTGTTCATAATCATCCAAACGAGCTGATTTTGAGTCTGGTACGTAAACTAGTTAGGCCGGTTTTTTAATTTTAGAAAATTTTTTTGTAAAATTTTTGTTTTATAATTCAGAATTGTCCCATTTGATGGTCGATGGGACCATTCTAATTGATTATAATCGAATATTTAAATAAAAGGTTGGCGCCTAACCGGCCGGCGCCTAACTGGCCGCGCGCCTAACCGGCCGGCGCCTAACCGGTCGCGCCTAACCGGTCGCGCCTAACCGGCCCGCGCCTAAACGGGCTGTACCCCTTTTTGTTTTTAATAAATATTTTTTTAATATTTAGTTTAAAAATCTATATAATTTAAATGTCGACTTCTGTAAAACACAGGGATTTTGTTGCAGAACCAATGGGAGACAAAGAAGTGACGACGGTTGCTGGTATTGGGCCAGTCTATGGCAAAAAATTAGAAGAAAAGGTAAATTTAGAATATTTTTTTTCATTTAAAATTTTTGTAAATCACAAATTTGATTTATTTTTAGGGCTTCGATAAGGCCTATATTTTGTTTGGTCAATTTTTGTTATTGAGGAAGGACAAAGATTTGTTTGTGGAATGGTTAAAAGAAGAAGTTGGTGCTAGCCAGCATCATGCAACAGGTTGTAGAATTTTTATTATTCCATTAAAAAATTATTTTTAGCTTGTTTCAACTGTCTAGATGAATGGGCAGGACAACATATTTGATGTTTTTACTGAAATAATTTTTTGCCTCATTTTAACTTAACAAGGCTCACTTTTGACTGGTTTATTTGCTTTTTGTTTATTTTTCTGATCTTTTATGAAATTGACATGTACTTATTGCTTTAATGGGTTATAGTCAAACTAAATTTTATAAAATGATTTCGATAATTTTTGATTTTAACATTTTTTGGCTTTTTAAAAAATTTGGCTAATTCCCTTCATTAAATTTAAATATTCGATAAATGATTTTAGTTAAATTATTTTTTATATAATTGTTTTTCTTTTAATTTATACCTAAAATTAAAATTTTCTTTAACGACGTAGGAAGAGGGATGTAAATTCTAGATCCTCTTTTTACAATTGTTCTCATTTAATTTTTTAGGTGCTATTTTTCTCCGTAGTGCAACAAAAAAATAACGAAATTAGATAATTGAGAATTGTATATTTTCTTTTGAATTTTCGATATTGGCGGATAAGTACGAAGATCATCTAGAAACGTACTTTTTCTAATTTTTCAGTTTTTGGGTAAAACTAGAATTGCAGCTTTTTTGATTAAATAATTTACCTTCTTCGATTTTAGACACTAGGTCCTCCAACTTTCATTATTTATTTGTTTATCTCTAATGGCTCAAAATGATACGGGTGGATTAAAAGAGGTTAGACTTGATTTGTTAAGGAAAAATTTTCTGTTTTGAGGCTTTCATTCATTTTACGGGTGGTGCCGTTGGTGGAACTGCTGGTACAGCTCTCACTTGTCCCCTCGAGGTTTTTATTTTTTTGTTTATGCTTTAAGAAAAAATCTTTTAGGTTATCAAAACACGAATACAAAGCTCGCAAGGGTTCTTGATTTATCGGCAATTAAGAGAAGATGCAATAAAAGGAGCAAAGAAACCCTTAATTGAAGCAGCAATACCCGGTCCTAGCAGCAGCAAAAGTGCAGGTATTTTTATAGACGATTGAAATTGAAAAACCATTATTGGCAGGTTCTTTTGTTCGTTTTTCTGTCGCGAAGCGTTTACTTCGTGCCCACTGGCCTCCACTTTCATTATTGGCAATTCGTTCCGTTTGGAAGGAAGGTGGTACTGCTGCACTTTTTAAAGGCCTTGTACCTAATCTTATTGGTGTTACCCCTTCGAAGTAAAATTTTTTTCTAAAATTTTGCTTTAGATTTCTTTTTCAGAGCTATTTATTTTTGTTTTTATTCTCTTACAAAGCGCATCTCTAATAATTATTGCAGCAGAGATGAAACTAATGACGAGATAGACAGAAGGTGGCTTGTTCCAAATTCAGCCTTTATCCATATGTTTTCTGCCGGCGTAGGAGGTAGAATTTTTTAATATAAGGCTGTTTATGGATAAATATGCACATATACATGTACTTTTTATAAAAAGTATAATCTCAAAATATTCTCAAAATATAAATTAAAGAAGCAATCTTTAAATAATCCAATTTTTCCTAAACACATTTTTACATTCCTCTGACAATCCCGTATTTAAATAAATCTCTCTTTTGAAACAAACTAGTAATTTTCAATTAAATAACAGGTCTAATAGCAGCTACATTAATAAATCCAATTTGGGTAGTTAAAACTCGTCTTCAATTACATCATGGACGTTTAGGCGCTAAAGAATGTTTCTTGCGAATTACTAAACGTGACGGAGTTTTAGGGTTATGGAGGGTAATTCTTTTTTGTGAGTATACATATTTCAAGTTAATATTTAGGGTGTGACAGGATCTTATTTGGGAATATTTGAAACGGTTATACAATTTGTTATTTACGAAAATTTGAGAAGGTAAAAGAAAACTTTAACAATTTTTAGTTTTTTGAATTTTTAAGTAAAATAAGTGATCCGGATCAGAAATTTCTTGGTTCATATGCCGACAAACAACACCAAGCTTTTTTACAATTTATGTTGGCTGGTGGTATAGCAAAAACATTTGCTGTTATTATAGCTTATCCACATGGTTTAATAAATATTATTTAAATTACTTTAAATATTTTAGAAGTTATTAGGACACGTTTAAGAGAAGAAGGAAATCAATTAAGGCTACGACAGTTAGTTAGAACTCTTTGGCGTGAAGGATACATTAAACCCTTTTACCGTGGGCTTAGTGTACAGGTATTTTTAAATCAAATTCTTTTTTTTTAATTTTGAAAATTATAAAAAGTGAAAACAAAATTTGGATTATACGCAAGATTTTTAATAACTTTTATATTGTTTTCGGTGCAAAAGTATATAACCTTCCCATCTTTATTATTTTTCTTTACCAATTTGCACAAACTAGTTTTATGTAAATAATATTAATTTTTGAGAGTGGAGGGTGGGAGATTATGCAGTATTTTTAACTGAATTTATATTTTTTTAGTTATTGCGGTCAGCTCCAAATACAGCAATAACCATGTTTACCTATGAGTTAGTTGTTCACCTACTTCATCGTTTCTTAGGAGAACATCCAGAAGATTAGAGTTTATCCTTTTTTCATCTTGTTCAGATAAACAATGATATATAGAAATTTGCTTTTGATTTTTCCACATCGCTCAGATACGTCTTTTTTGATTTTTTTGTTTAGAATTTAATTATTTCAAAGTATGCTCAAATTTATGTTTTTTTTTGTTTAATTTTAATAATAAAAATATTATTTCGTCGCATTTATTATTGCTTACAATTAGTCTAATTTAGGCTTCAAAGAATTTTAAAAGAAAATTTAAAACCTTCTTGCTTAGTTTCCCATGCATTTGACAACTCATCACTTGTTTGGACTCTTCGTTTTAGTTTTTAAATAGAAACATCGGTACTTTCCTGTTATCAGCCCTCATTTTTATTTTCCTTTTCACCGAAACATCTTTAGATTTTATTTAAAAAATATTTGGAGAATTATTTTAATACGAAAGATGATTGTTTTGACAATTGGTGAATTTTAAACAAAATTATATAACTTACTCTTAAAGATTTCTGCCATTGTAACAACTACAAAGGACCCCTCTCCCTAATTACATGCCTAAAAATTTGCGTTAATTCCGATTTTTTTCTTGATAATCTTAATCCTTTATTTGAAGCTTTATTCCATAAGTAATATAAAATATTAATTTTTGCTTATATTCTTTGGCAAATGGTCGCCTAGCAAAGAGAAAATAAAATGTATTTTATGGATGAGGGACTTCTTTTTTTTATTAAATGAACGGATGGATTAAAAAGAGATTTACCTCTATCACTATGGTATTCTTCTCTACAATTATTGGATAAAATAATTATTTAATATTATTTAAATGTAAGGACAACGTTAAAATATTTGTTAAACTAATTTAAATTTGAATTAAAATAAAGTTTATTTTTAATGGATTCCTCAAATCAACATTTACTTGGAGGTATACGGCGTGCTCCAATGAATCAGGTATTTAGTTTTTGATATTAAATTTTGGAAGATTTAAAAACATTTAAAATTTTTGTATTTTTTTAAAAAACAGGATGAATTTGATACAAAATTCAATTTCTCAAGCGAGCGGAAAACTAAACAAAGGCGATACTCATTGGCAAGTTAATTCATATTTTATAATTCCATTTATATCAAAAACTAGTTTTAATTTAGGATTCAATTGTGGAAAATCAACCTCAAGCAGTTGCTAGTGACTTGTGTGGTGGTGCTTTGCTTTGTTGGCGAAGAGCTGTAAAAAATAAAATTAAATAAATATAAATTAAATTTTAAAAAGGCCCAAAGATCTATCTCCATAGTTGTTCGTCCCCAAATCCCTCCCCAACAACCACAACAAAGGCAAAAGCCCAGCCGTCAACACATTAGTTTAGCAAGTGCACATAGTGGAAGTGGAGGTGTTTCAAATTTGCCATTGCCTCGATATCAATTAAGTAATGCAGATGAAGGGGATCATCTTTGGTCTTCAAAACATTGTCCAACTACTCATTTGCCAATAATTCGTGTTATACAACGATATAGCTTTAGAAAAGTTGAAAAATTATTTTTAAAATATTTTACTTATAATAATCTTAAATTTAAATTTAAAATCATCAATTATTTTTCTTTAAAATTCCTTTTAAGGATTTATTTGGAGATTTTCGTGCAGGGCTAGCTTTATCATTACATGGAACTGCTGAAGGATTAGCAATGGCTTTCTTAGCTGGTTTACCACCAATTTGTGGTCTTTACACAATTTTTTATTCTTCCCTTGTTTATTTATTTTTTGGGACTTCAAATTTTAGTTTTATGGGTAAAAAATAATTTTATAAAATATTTTCTAAAAAAATATTTTAAAGGGACAAATTTAGCTGTTTGTTTTTTCTTAGGCAATATTATTGAGAGAAATACTACCGTAGAAGGAAGTAATATTATTTCTTATGGATCATTAGAGGTAGCTTCTACAGCAATTATTTTATGTGCAATTGTTAATGTAAATTTCTTAATTATTAAATTAAGAGAAAATATTTTTTAACACCGAGAATCTTTTAAATTTTCAAATAAATCAGAGGAAAAATAAAATTTAAAAAAACTTTGGAGGTAATTGTTGGATCTGAGTAAACTTTTTTTTAAAAATACTTTAAACTACAAAAATTTATCCTCGGACAATTTTCGAAAATTTTTACTAATTAATAAAAAACTTTAAAAATTAATTAAATTATTTTAATTAAAAGTCAGCAATTTATTTATTTCGTTTGGATTTTCTTTTTGGTTTATTCTCTGAACAAATAATTGCTGGATTTTCTTTTGGGTTAGGTACAAGAATTGTATTCTCTCAATTGGGTAATATAATTCAATTAAAATCGAATAGAATTTGTGAAGGAGATCAATTAACTATTAAAGTATTTATTTTTTAATTTTATTTTTTTTAAATTCTTTTTTAAAGCAAGCATCTATTGCAATTGCTAGTAATTCAATTCCAGCAACTACAACATCTTTTCCTTGTATTCTTTGGTGAGGAAATTATGGCAAACTAGTTAATTAAAAAAAAATTTTTTTTAATAATTTAAGGGCTTATTATCGACGTTTAAACGTTCCAAATAATTCAAAGAAAACTTCATTTAATTTAATTAATCAAAATTTATCTTCTTCATTTTTAAATTCTACTAAGATAATTAAAAATAATATTATTGAATCAGAAAATAATGTTTATTTTTCTTTTTAAATTAAAAAAATATGTTTTTCTTTTTAGTGTTTACCTTCAATTTGGGAATGTTTTGATGCAATAAATTTAAACACTTTAGCTGCTTCTTTACTTTGTTTATTTTTAATTATTTTTACAAGACAGATAATTGGACCTTTAACACGTTTTCGTCTTCGTTCTGCTATTTCTTCTGAATTTTTACTTGTAAATAAATTTAAATTAATTTGAGAGAGAGAGAATTTCTTTTTTTAATTTTTAGATAATTCTTGGTAGTTTACTTTCAAATATTTTAAATATTAAAACAAAATGGCAATTGGATACAATTAATTTTTCTGAATCAAAGTCTCTATAAAATAATATTTTTAAAGTTAATTTCTTTTTTTAAAGATTATTTTTATTGTCATTACCCTCACGTTCATTAATTAGTCAATTATTTACTGATTCAATTGGACTTGCATTTTTTGTTTTTGTATTACATTTAACAAGTGCTAATTTATTATCAAAAACAAATAAATATAAAATTGATGAAAGACAAGTTTTTTTAAAAGAAAATATTTTTCTTTTAAAATATTTAGGAACTTATTTCAATAAATTTAATTAATTTATTGTCAACATTTGTGTCTGCAATACCTCCCGGTCATTCTCCACTTAGAACTTCAATTGGTACCCGTGCTGGAGCTAAAACTATTCTGGCTAATATTTCTTTAGTTTTGAGTTTAATTCCAATAATTATTTGGTCATCTAAACTTTTTCAGTCATTACCCATTGTAAATAGAAAAAAGAATATTTAAATTTAAAAACCTCTTTTAGTGTGTTCTTTCGTGTATTTTATTGACAGAAATTTGTCCAATGTTTACAGGCATTTCTAAATTACCTCTTTTATGGGAAATTTCACGTCTTGACGTTGTAATTAATTTTTTCTTTTTGTCAAAAATATTTTTAATAATTTACAGTTAAGCTTTGTATTCTCAGCATTAATGGCCCTTTTTTCATCAAATTTATCACAAGCACTTTTTGTTTCTGTTATTCTTTCTGCTGGGACAATTATTGTTCGTGCTCAATGGTTAATGGAAAAAGAAAAAATAGAGAATTAAATTAAAAATAATTTTTTAGGCCACGTCTTCAACAATTAACAAATGTTACTGGTTCGGGTGCTTATTATGCTGAACGTTGTTATTATGGAGGTTCTGATTTAATGGATGAGGCTGGGGTAATAGAGAGAGAATTTAAATAAATATATTTTATTTTTAATTTTAAAGGTTTCGGTTGTTCGTTTTGAGGCTCCAATTCTTTTTCACAATTCTTCATATTTCAAAGCTTGTATTAGAGAATCGGCAGCTAAAATTAAAGGGTAATGAAGAGAATAATAAATAAATAAAAGAATTTCCCTTGTTTAATTTTAAGTCAACTTTTGGGTATCGGAATTGGTACTAGAACAGGGAGTATGAAAAGCATGAAAAGTACAAATGCCCAAATAGTTAGTGGCTCTATTCACAATAAAGATTCTATACAAATGCGTTCAACTTTGTTAATTAGTGGAGATTTTGTGGTTTAAAAAGAAATAATTCTTCTCATTTAAAATTTTTTATTTAGCCAAATATTGAAAATCCTGGAGGGGCAGTATTAGAATCAAATAATAATAATTTAATAACTAAAGTACTTATAATTGATTTCTCTTCTGTTCCTTATATTGATGGACAGGCAATTTTTAAAATTTAAAAAAAACAAAAATTTTTTAGGCAATTAATGTAATACGTGAATTATTTGAAGAATTAGCAGATAAAAAATGTCGTTTACTTTTAGCTTCTGTTAATTCAACTATTCGCAATTGGTTTAAGGCAAAAAACATTTTTAAAAAATTAAAATTAGTTTATATAAATATTTTAATTATAGTTGAGTAGCTCTTTTGAACACGTTCCAAAACATTTTTTCTTTCCTTCGGTTCATGATGCTGTACTTTGTGCTCAACAACTTGGAGGGGTTATTGCACCAAGTATTCACATGAGGCAAAACTTTTTCTAAAAAAATAAAAATTATTTTTTTATTTAAAGTGTTTCATTAAATGGTTGTAGAGATTTAATTACTCTTTCTAATGCAGCATCTAACCACGAATTAAATTTACACAGTACTGACATTGGTGGTGGGCAACAAACAATAAATAATATACCTTTTACAAATGTTGGAGTAATTTAATTTAAAAATTAAAAATATTTCTTTTTAATTAAAGCCTTCTGAACATCAAAATAATAATTCAAGTCTTGTCCCAACTAGCCACCAAATAATTACTGGTTCCCCCTCTACATCTACTGGGTCAACAATTTCAGTTAAACCTCCCTCAACAATTAAAGGAATGTCTTCAGGTAAATAATTAATATATAATAATTAAAATTTAAAAAAATAAAAAGGAATTCTTATTGAACGTGATGGCGTTTCAACTGCTGAAACAGTTAGAACATTTTGTCAGACGATGAGAAAATCACCCTTAAAGAAATCTAATTCTTAAATTTTGATTTCATTGTAGTTTAAATTATGAATTATTTTAATTTTTAAATTAAAAAACAGAAATTTTGTATTAATTTTTCAATTAAATTTAATAAACTAAATTAATTTTACTCCAAATTAGGCCTACTTTTCCCACTTTTTTGTGTCTACATATCTTTTATATTTTCTTATTTTTTGCTTTCAAATTTTAAATATTCTACTAATAAATAAATGTTTATATATAAACAAAAATAATTCTTTAAAGGATATAAATAAATTAATAAGTACTTAATTATTGTTTTTACTAGAAGACATTTTTATGAGAATCTTACTTAAATTTTAATTATAATCAAAATAATATTTTTAACAAAAAACAATTTCAAAATATTTTTTACTTTCTTGTCAAATCTCTTCGATTTTATTACCTTCTTCCTGATTTTCATTAGCAAGACGATCAAACAATCCTTTGAATTTCTTTCGTTCACGCTCGTTCAAAATATTCAGTTGATGGCGACATTCTTGAATTTGTTGAATTGCAGCCTTAAAACAATTAAAATTATTTTGAAATTTGGGGAGGCACATAATGGGAGATTCGCCAAACCTTCGAATTTCTGAAAGTCAAAACTAAACGCAATAATTGGCGTTCAAAACGCTAATATTCGACATCAATAATTTATCTTTTTCTAACTATACCTACACTTCGTAACTATTTTCCTCATAAAATTTTTTCCATTTTTCCCATTTCCGGGAGGAGGATGCCCCCTAAATTCCCTTTGAGTACGCCCTTAATAATGGTATAAACTAAAAACTTCGGCCTTATCTGAAAATAATGCGGCAATCAAATTTTTTCCTTCATTTTTTCCTTTCCATATTTTTCCTTATTTTGTACAGAAAGGTCAGACTTTTTCCCTCGTTCACTTCCAATGAATTTCCCTGTGGCATGTTCAAATGTAATCATAGAGAAAGGATTAAAAGCAAAAAATAAAAAATATTACATCTTTGTGTTGTCTGACAGAAAACACGGCGTATCGGGCTAAAACGAAGAACGGACAAAACACGGACAGAAAACACGGACGGACTCGGACAGAACACACGGACGAACACGGACAGACAAAACACGGACGAAGACGGACAGACAAAACACGGACGAAGACGGACAGACAAAACACGGACGAAGACGGACAGACAAAACACGGACGAAGACGGACAGACAAAACACGGACGAAGACGGACAGACAAAACACGGACGAAGACGGACAGACAAAACACGGACGAAGACGGACAGACAAAACACGGACGAAGACGGACAGACAAAACACGGACGAAGACGGACAGACAAAACACGGACGAAGACGGACAGACAAACCAAGGACGGACTCGGGTTCGTCTGTGTTTTGTCTATCCGAGTTCGTCCGTCGGTCAGTCAAAATTTGGACATCGGTCAGTCAAAATACGGACAGAAAAAAAGTAAATACTCCTAATATTAAAGAAAAATAATCCTTTCGCGTGTATTTTCCCTACGGCATAAATCAAATATAGAGAGAATTATATTGAAAAATTTACCATTATGGGGAGTAGGAAAAAATTTGATTGCCGCATTATTTTCAGATAGGGCCAAAACTTCTAAATTGCAATTAATCTCAAATTTTAGACTTTTTCAAACAAAAAATAAATTTAAAAAACCTTATTTTCAGGTTCCAATTCAAGCACAATTTTGTAAGTCTCAATAGCCTCTTCAAAGTCTTTAAACATTTGTTGAGCTTGTGCTTTTCGATAAAGAGCCTTTACATTTTTAGGATTTTTCTCCAAAACCTTATCACAATTCCTTATTGCCTCAGCCTTCTCTCCCATTTTTAAATTTACCAAAACAATATTTAACTTCAAAAAAATATTTAAAATTAAAAAAAATTAAAAATATACCAAAGCAGCAATAAGTGTTTGTTCGTATTTTTCAGTCAATTGTTTGCCTTCTTCCTCATCTGGCTTTGAAGGGCGGGCAAATTCAAGAAGTGAAACAATTGCATTATACTAAAATTTAAAAAAATGTTTATCAAAATATTAACTTTGTAAAAATTATAAAAAAAGTTTTGCAGAAAAATTAAAAGAGAAAATTCGTTTAAAATATATTTATGGCCAGAATTAAGTGTCCGTAACAAAGAGATGCCCATTTTTTCAAAATTATTTTAAAATTTTTCAATAAAATTTTAAAAATTACCTTAGACAAAGCAAGCTGATATTTCCCCTCTCCAAAGAATTTAGTTCCACGTTCTTTAAATTTAAGAGCTTCAGTCAACTTCTCTTCATCTAAAAGTTCCCAACTTGCTTTAACCTAAAAAGAAATTTTCAAAAAATTTATCAGAAAAAAACCTTTTCAAAATCTTTAAGAAATAAAGTGAAAATAATTGTTTCATTAGCATTTAATCCAAATTCCGAAGGTGGTTGAGTCCCATAACCAAAACGTCCTTTTAATGTAACTTTACATTTTTCTCCTTTATTAATACGGCGAAGTGCTCTTAAAATTGAATTAAGAATTAAAAAAAATTTATTTTCAAATAATTCACTACTTGTCAACGCCCTCGGGCAATTGATGTTCAAAACCTTCCCCCATAATATATTCAAGTTCTCTATCATAAAATATACGTCCATTTAAGTCAGAACCAACAGCATGAACTTTAAAAAAATATTTTTAAATTTATTAAAAAAAAACCGGCCCTATCTGAAAGGAGGTGCGCCATCATATTTTTTCCCATTTTTTCCTCCTTCCTTTTCCTTCCTTTTACAAGGTCAGAATGGTAAATTTTTCCTTAGAATTTGATGTGTGTTGAGTTTTGCCGAAAGGAAAAATAATGAAAAAAGGATTAATTTTTTATAAAATAAATTATATATTTAAAATCAATATTTTTCTTGTCTCTCAATTTATTTAAAAATGAGTTCGTCCGTGTTTTGTCTGTCAGAGTTCGTCCGTGCTTTGTCTGTCCGTGTCCGTCCTTGTTTTGTCTGTCAGTGTGTGTATTTTTCTGTCCTTTCATTTGATTATGCCACAGGCAAATTTAATGGAATAGAACAAGGAGGAAAATGCTGACCATTCTGACCTTGTGAAAGGAAGGAAAAGGAAGGAGGAAAAAATGGGAAAAAATATGATGGCGCACCTCCTTTCAGATACTGCCAAAAAACCTTTAACAGGAGAATGATCGCTTGGACAATTAAACTTTTCCCCAGAAACAATAATTGATTTAATAATTGTACCATCTCTATCGGGACTTAAATCCTCTTTTTGTTCCTTATTAAAATTTAAGTATTAATTAATTAAATATTTAATTAAAAACCTCAGATTCTTTAGAAGTATCCATTTTTAGATAAATTTCTAAAAAAATAAAATGTAATAACTAAAAAGTTAAAAAGTAGTTTAGTTAAAAAAATGGGTACTTGTTGGTTATCCCCCGGACTTTTTGCGGACACAATTGTACGGAATGGTCAGTTTCTCTTCCCTTTCTTCTATGCACTTGTCAACCAATCAAACAAGATTAAATGTAGTATATAAAATATAAGTAAATTATGAAAGAGACGTTTTCGAGGAAATCATGATTGCTTGGGGGAAATTTTGGTCACTGGAATGATTTTTCTTTCTTTTTCTTTTTCTCATAAATCCCAGTTTTGTCCCCCCCATTTTTTCCCTTATTTTTCCTTTCTTTTGAATGACATAATGGTCAATTTTTTTCCTTCCTCAATTTCACTCTAGTTCCCCGTGGCAAGTTCAAAAACAAAGTTTTGAGTATAGACATCTGGACAATATTTTGAGTATGGACATCTGGATTTTCGGGATTAACATAATTTTTAGAATGGTTTACAGTAAAATGAGAATAATTTTCGGGTAGCTTGGGAATAGAATTATATGACTTCCACATATATGACTTCTTCGAGCCATGCATCGAAATCGTTGTCGCTTAATCGTAGTTTTTCATGAAGATGCGAAGATTTAAAATTTTTCAGTTGTTCCATATTTTTTAATTTAAATAAAATGTAATGTTTTCATAACTTTCTAATGTTATATACTAATTTTAATCGATTCATAAATTAATCCTTTCTTTGTTAATACCTCTTATTTGGAAAGAGAATGTCTGATTTTAACTTGCCACGGGGAACTAGAGTGAAATTGAGGAAGGAAAAAAATTGACCATTATGTCATTCAAAAGGAAGGAAAAATAAGGGAAAAAATGGGGGGGACAAAACTGGGAATTACCATATTTTCTTTTTCAAATAAATGTCATCAAAATTTAATCCTTAATGAGAGAGAAACTGACCATTCCGTACAATTGTGTCCGCAAAAAAAGTCCGCAAAAAGTCCGGGGGATAACCCACAAGTACCAAAAAATGGGTACAGCCCGAAATGTCGCGGGCCGAAATGTCGCGGCCGAAATGTCGCCAAGCTTTTTAATTAAATATTCTGATTATAACTAATAATCTTTCATCACGTCGCCAAAATATACGATCACCATCCGCACTATCCTTATCTTTCACGTAATCGAAGCCGTTATGGGAATATTTTTCGCAATTTTTTTGTGAATTATGAAGCATAATAGAAGCTAAATAAATATTGAATTGTTTGTTAACATTATAAAAAAATTAATCAGATAGTATTTTACAGAATATTTTATTAAAAAGCTTGGTATTTTAATAGTTTGGTATGAATACCTTTGGTATGAATAAATTTATATTTAATTAAAAAGCTTGGCGACATTTCGGCCGGCGACATTTCGGCCTCGCGACATTTTGGCCGGCGACATTTCGGCCGCGACATTTCGGCCCGCGACATTTCGGGCGTGTCCCCCAAAAAATGTAACAGGTTTAATGACGGAATCGAGAAAATTCCGGTTAGACACGATTCAGGTTAGACACGACACGATTCAGCGCACACGATTCAGCGCCAGTTATAGAAGGCACGTTTCAGCGCCCATCATTCGGAATTACTGGTCCCTAGAAAAAAAAGAGGAAAAAGTGCTAGTTAGACATTTTTGAGGTTTGCCAGTAGGTAATCGAGTGTGCTGAGTCCGAATCTGAGCTTAAAATTTGCTTATTTCGAACCCCGGACCTGAATTCGACAAAGTCGGATTCGGGGTAAAAATTCGAAATTTCAAATTTTATGTCTAATCGGACTAGGCTATTCGAGCTGATTCGATTGGTATCAAAATTATTGAATTTCGACCATTTTAAACGGAGTTATGATTCCGGTTTTCTACACAGAAATCTGTACTACGTGTATTTAATTGATTATAATTTCGTTTAAAATGGTCGAAACTTAATAATTTTGACACCATTCGACCCAGAATAAAGAGACGAGTCAGTATAACCATAATATCGTAATTTCGAATTTTCACCACGAATTCGACTTAATCGAATTCGGATTCGGGGTTCGAAATAAACAAATTCTAAGCTCAGATTCGGACTCAGCACACTCGATTACCTACTGGCAAACCTCAAAAATGTCTAACTAGCACTTTTTCCTCTTTTTTTTCTAGGGACCAGTAATCTTTACATTTACCCTTTTTTTCCCTTCAAGGAACAAAATTTTAATTAAAAAATGAAACAAAAACGAAAAATTTATCAGAAAAATAAATAAAAATCATTGTTCTCGTTTTTTATTAACTTTTTTTATCAACTTTGCTTCAGTATTTTTCTTTTCAATTCAAAAAATTTACACGGAAAAAAGTTTTTGCCACTGCGGAGGAAGCCGGGCATGTCGAGCGGAACGACGGCCGCCGCTTCGCTACGGTCGCCGCCAGCGAAGCGAGCACGACCGCAGCGAAGCACGGCCATCGTGTAGCGAAGACCATGCCCGGCCTACCCTCCGTAGCAGCACAAAAACTGTTTTTCCAGCGAAGATTCTGTTGGTCAAGTTTGTGCATAATTACAAATCAAGTTGGTCTCGGTGATTTGACTCTGTTCGTCGAACTCATGCAAATGAATTGATGGGCGCTGAAACGTGCCCTCTATAACTGGCGCTGAACCGTGTGCGCTGAATCGTGATGGCGCTGAATCGTGTGCGCTGAATGGCGCGCTTTGGTTTCGTCCCACTGTACAAAAACCCTGGGTTCGGCCCACTTGGTTTCGTCCCCCTGAACAAAAACCTTGGTTTCGTCCCACTGTACAAAAACCCTGGGTTCGTCCCCCTTGGTTTCGTCCCATCTCAAAATGTCCAGCAGAGTAAAAATACTCACTTTGTCGAACTGAAAATTAAAAAGGAGGACTTTTTTTCCCACCGGAAGAAAAGTTTGCAGAAGGGTCCGCAGAAAAAGCACCCTTTTCTTCAGTAGTGCCCAAAAAAGTTAAATCTTACGTGTGTCTTAATTTTGATAAGTTTTTGTATTTTTTTTAGATTTTATGCAATGTTACATCTTTCTATTACAATAGACAAAAATGAATTTCCATATCAGGTCCGTTATCCTGCAAAAATGGCTTTCGGAGAGTTTAAAGTTGTCAATTTTGTAATTTAATGTTTTAAAAAAATTTTTTAGATTAAACTAGAAATGGTAGTAGGTATTTATGCACAAGATATGAAACTTGAGTTGCATTCACCTGATGGAAAATTTTGCTCAGAGTTGGTTGGAGATGATCGAACTTTGGAGGAGGTTGGTCAAAATTAATTGTTTTAAAATTAAATTACTAGTTTAAATTTTTAACAAAAAAATTAACGTCCACGTTTTTATTTCCTTGTAGATGGGTGTAATTGATAATTCAATCATTCATGTGAATGATGTTTCACAGAAATTGTCTTCATTAATTCCTCAGGATTCAAATATGACAAATGTTGAACATCAGGCCCGTAGCCAGGGGGGGGGGAAGGGGGGGGAATTCCCCCCCCCCGAAATGGGGAAATGGAAAAATTTTGCGGGAGGGTTTGGGGGAGAAAAGTGAATTTTTTTGGCCTACGGCCTCTGAAATTCAAAAAATTTTCGCCTGCGGCGCTGAAAATAGAAGAAATCTGGCTTCTTGAGCTCCAAAATTCAAAAAATTTTCGCCTGCGGCGCTGAAAAAGTGAATTTTTTTGGCCTACGGCCTTCTAAAATTCTCAAAATTTTCGCCTGCGGCGCGAAAATAAAATTTTTTGGCGCCTTCGGCGCCAAAAATTGGGCGCAAAAAAATTTTCCCCTCTTGTCCCCCCCCCCCCCCCCCGAAAAAAAATCCTGGCTACGGGCCTGTTGAACATTACATAATTCCTGATGAGAAATATTCTGCTAGAAAAGGCAATTTATTTATATTTTATTTTACATTATTTAAATTTTAGATACTGCTAGAAAGTGGAAACAAGAATTCTTAGCATCGAGAAGTGCTTTCTCTTCTTCGCCAAGTTGTTCTGATCATATTGTGAGCAGTATGCAGGTTGGTTTTTTGTGTTTTATAATTTTTTATTTAAAATTAGGTTGGAAAACGTTGTATAGTTCGTACAAATGGGCAGAAACCTCGTTTTGCCAAAATTGCATACATTGGACCTACACATTTTGATGCAAAACAAGAAGATATTCGGCCAAATAATTGGGTTGGAGTTATTTATGAGAATCCAGAAGGAAAAAATGATGGATCTTTGGACGGGAAAAGGTTTGTCGTCAAATGGTATTTAGAAATATTTTTATTTTTCCTCTTCAGATATTTTACTTGTAGACCAAACTATGGTGGATTTGTTCTTCCAACATCTATAGAAGTTCTAGAGGAAGATGGACATTTTGTAAATGATCAAATTGAAGAAATTTAGAGAACAATTTAAAAGTATCAATTTTTGGGGTTTCGGTCCCATTGGAAACCGATGTTTTCTCTATCTTTAATGTCCATGTTCGTAATTTTTTAATCTGATTTAATAAATTATTTAACAATTAGACGGAGTTTTTTCTCTTTTTTAATTGTTTTGTTAAATATTACTTTAATAAAATAATTTAATATCTATTTATTCTTTCTAGATTTGTTGTTATGCTTCTTTTATACAGAAATAGGGAATTAATTGATTACATTCTGAAAATTTCTACAACTTTTTCTCTTCCGAATCGGTGTTTCTGTTCCTCATTTGTTCAAAAGGAGAAGAAACTAATTCCTTCAGATTTTATTGAAATATATAATAGGGATCAATGGTCATTGGAAATCCTTTCGAACTTTATTGCAGATTGTAATATTCAGCCAGACTTCATCTCGCAAGGTTTTCAAACATTTGGAAAGTATCAAGGGCATATGTGGTGGGAGTGCTTGACCCTGAATATGCCCTTGAAGGTTATTTAAGTTGAATTCTGGTTCTTAATTTTTAAATTTATTTTGATATGGAAGTTTTGTTTTTAGATGAAGAATGCCAACTTTTACAAGAAATCGAACCTCATATGAAAAGAATGCGATGGGAGGAAGAGCATTGGGATCAACAAATTCATCTTTATCGCGAAAGAGAACAACTCAAGTAATTTTTCATCAAAAAACTAATATTTTTCTTTAGATGGAATACAAATAATCAAAAGATTGTAGAACGAATTTGGAGAACTTCATTCCCAAATTCAACGAGAAAATCTCCTTATGTTCATATTTTAGATTTACATGAATGTGGATTCATTAGGCCTCATGTGGATGAATCTAGGTATAGTAACATATTATTGATAAAAAAGGGCAAAAACCCTAACTTTTTCCAAAAATCTTTAACAGAGAATTTCGGATAGAGAATACTCACTCCATTTGAAAATTCCCAATGTAGAGATTTCTTATTAAAAATTCTTTCATTTTTTAAAATTATTCTAAAGATATTGTGGTGGAATAATAAGTGGCTTATCCTTACTATCTACCTCAATAATGCGGCTTGTTCATACAAACCCTCAATTGTCAAATATATGCAAGGCTGACTTGTTACTTCCAAGGCGCAGTCTTTATCGACTAACGTTTGAAATTTTAAATTTTTAAATTAAATATTTTAAAAATTATAGTGGTTTAGCTCGTTTTGAGTTTACTCATGAAATCCTGACTAATGAAGAGAGTAATTTTCGCGGAAAATATGTGCCGAGGCAAAGGCGAATTTCGGTTATCTGCCGAGAATTTCCATCATCTCAAAATGATGTTACGTCTTCAAAACCAGAAAATCAAATGAAAATGATTCCACAATCAGAATAATTCCTTTCAAAAAATTTTTTAATTTTTTTTCTGTAAAATATTTAAAAATTGTTAAAATATTTCTTTAATTATTAATTAAAATAATATTTAAATATTTTTTTTCTTAATTTTAGATCATAATAATATTAGAAAAATAATTTTAAAGAATAAAATGGAAAACGCCAAAAAGATGGTGCGTAAAGCAGCTAAACTTCAACAACACCAAATTATGAAAATTTTGCAGCCAACTTTAGATGAACGACTAAAAAATATTGGTTTTATTTATTTTTTTTATAAAAACATTTTTTAATAAATTAGGACCTACCTGTAGTTCTGCTGCAGATATTGGAGAAGGAGCGCTTGATGGATTTCCGGATGCCTATTTGTTACAACTTCATCCTGAGTTGTAACACATTTTTGATTAATTAAAATTTATAAAATTCAGGGACCCTCCCTATTTGTTTGAATGTTTTTGGGCCACTCGTTTGAATCGTGATGATGCTGATTGGGCGTTCCAGTTGTTCAGAAGGAATATGCTCGAACTGTCTGCATCTTCAAAATGATTGTTATTTTCAATTTAGTTTTTTAAAAGTTATAAAAGATCGCGATGGGGCTTTGATGAAGAACTTAAACAGCGTGAGCTGACTGCGACTGCTGCACGTTTCTTCATTATTCGCGCTCGTATTCATCACTCCCCTTCTTGTCCATGTTCTTCTTCTTCGGATACAAGTACCACTGTTCGACCTGTTGCTTATGCACATTTTCGGTAAACAACTTTCAAATTCTTAAGAGGATGGCTTCCCTCTAAGTTTCATTGTAACCTCGCCACATATGCGTAATGATGCGAGTATTGTATTCCAAATATGATTTCAAATTTTATTTATTTCCAATCCCGGTTCGAGTCCTTCTAAACTTAAAATCGGCACGCATTTATACACCAGACTTTTTCTTGGGGCAATATAAGTCTATAATTTGTGGGTTGGAAAAGGAAGGGGGTAGAATAAGGGTGGGTACGTACCAGAAGGTAATAGTCGATGAAAAACGAACATAAATTTCCTTTTTCAGTTTTGTCGAAGATGATTCCCGACCAGTTCTTTATTGTTATGAGTTACAAGTAGAAAAGGATTATCACCGCCGCGGTCTTGGCACATTTCTTACCGAAATAATGGAAATTATTGGGAAAAGGTAAAAACATATGGTAATAATCGGTTTTTGTTATCCCTTTTTTCTCATTTTTTCATCTCACTTGAAAAAAGAGGAATAAAAGCTTCGATATTTTAGAAGTTTACCAATATCTAATTATGTGTGCTGATTGTATTCCAAATATGATTTCAAATTTTATTTACAATCCTGGTTCGAGCTAATAGAAATTAATTACTCACTGTGAGTCCGAATACTAGTTCAAATTTAATTTATTTCGATCCCGTATTCAAATTCTAGTGGCTAAACCGACACATCTCTTCGAGCTCGAACCGGGATTCGAAATAAATAAAATTTGAACACAATCAGCACACATGATTAGCTATTGGCAAACTTCTAAAAAATCGAAAAAGCACACTTATTCCTTTTTTAAGTGAGATGAAAAAATGAGAAAAGGTGGTGGTCCCTTTTTTTAAAGTTTGATTTCTTTTATTTTTATAGTACTAATATGGATGTGGTGATGTGTACCGTATTCTCTTACAATGAAAGTTCAATTGATTTCTTCCGTAAGAATGGTTACGACAATGATCGGACATGTATTTATGGAAAGGATCGTTCAGGTGGTTGTTTGGGTAGAGATTATTTGGTGTTAAGCAAATCATTAAATATTGAGAAAAAAGAAAAGGATGGGAAAAAAAGTTGATAATTTAAGGATTACACGTATTTATATAATGTCTTTTCAATACTTTTCTAGAAAATAAGGTATTTGGGTAATGTAAAAAGTATTGAAAGCAAGTTGAAAGACGCTTAATTTATTTACTAACTTTATATATTGTTTTCTTAAATATTGTTTTGAACTTTTTTAAATTTATGTATCTGTTCTGATCTTTTTGGACTTTTAAATAAATTTTATCCTAAAAATTCTAGTCGTAACGTTTTCCGGTGTAAGTTCATTACTCGTAACAAGTAATGGAGCTTTTCATGTATAAGATAATTTAAAAAATTTTATCTTTCCCATTTATGAAAAAGAAAAAAATTTTGTACATATTTTGGAAAGAGAAATGCATACAGTTAAAGCCAAAAATTTGTATTATAATCTTGTCATTAATCCGTGTTCACAAATATGATGGTTGAAAGTCAGGAAGTATTGTAGTCCCTTCCAATGCTGATGCTATTGACTGAAAATTTTCTGTTTACTTAATACCAGATCTAAAAAATACATTTAATTCCACCAATTTGCAAAGCAATTGAGCCATTAAAATTGCCGGTTCATGTGTTTTATTATCAAACCTCATTGTCAAATCCGCTAGCCATTCTGAAAGGAAAGTTTCTTTACACCGTACCCATTCCGGTATATCCTTATTTATTTTTGTTTGTCCAAATTCTTGTTGGGCTTAAAAATTTTTTTGTTAAGATTGAAATAATTTTATATATACTAATATTCCAAATTGTTACAGCCATCATTGCACAAATATCCTGCTGTTTAATGCCTTCTGGAAATTTCTTTAAATTGCTAATAAATTTGTAGTATTTCTCCATCAAAGGCTTTTTCAGACTAATGTAAGCTAAAGTTAATTTTGTTTAGGATATTAAATTAACCAAATATATTCCTCAGGATTAGGTTTGTCTTTTGCCAATTGTTCAATAAACCCATCTAATTCATCGATATTAATAACATAACCAAAATTAACAACAAAACGGTTATCATCAATATCAGTGAATTGGGAAACTGTTAAATAACAGGAATGGAGCATTGTAAATTGTCTATAGCTACAATCAAGAATTGTTAGCTGTAATAAGGAAATGAGAAAGTTAAGGAATAATAATTAAAACTTGACCTTTGTCTTATTTTCCATTTGTGAAAATATCTGAAACCCGTCATTCAACATTGTAAAATACAAAGGTTTTGAATCAGATTGGATTTGTGTAAAATCGTCAATATTTCCAGTAACAGTAGCCTTAAAAATTAAAATATTTTCTTAAAAAATTATTGAATTACTTCATGAAGTGAACGTTGTCCATCTATGAAAGAATTATAAGCTCTAATTATCTTAGCTAGATTGGGTGCATAACTGTCATCGAAGGCTTTTCCTGTGGGTGCATTTGATGAATCCATTTGATCCTTAAAAGCAAACCGTAACTACTGAATACGCATTTTTCTTTCTTTCTTAAAAATGGCCAGGAAAGATAAATAGGAACATTCCAGGGTGCTAGAGATGGAAATATAGAAACTAAGCTATCAAATAAGGTTGGAATAGGTAAGTAATTCCAATAATCTTTACTACTTTAATAAGTTTTTCAGGTAGTGAAATTCGCAGTTTATAGTTATGGCCTTCAGGCAGGCCTGTGTACCCAGGAAGGATTCCACTCGACGTGGCCGGCAATGTGCTTTATGCCCCTTTCGAGCAATCTGGTTTTTGTCTTATTTTCAAAAATTCTGACCTTTTTTAGGACAGAAAAATGAATCAGTTATTCAGCAGTTGCAGCAAGTTAAATCTAAATAAAGCTAAATAATTACTTGCAAATCATTTTGAAATGAAAATGATAAATCTTTGTCATTATCTTCAATAGAAGAAAAGTTATAATTCATCCCAGCTTGACGACAAAGACGTAAGCGACATGCTTTACAAGCATTTCGATGTCCTTCTTTAATTGAAAGAATAAAATTTTTTTTAAAAAGTTAAATTATGAAACCTTCACGAATATCACATTTATTTGTTCCTCTAAGACAATTATAAGTACGATTTTCAATTACACACCTTCTAAAAACAAACATTGTTTTAATCTTGCTTTTATATACATAATATGTTAAAATTCAACTATTATCATACATAAAATTTTTTAATAATTTACATGAGTTACAGTATATGTACCTAGGTAATAGTGAAGAATCCGGGAGACAATTAAAAATTTACTTATTTTTTCTGAAATCATTTTATAGTTACGTCCTTTTTACTCCTCTTGACCTTTTTATTGACCTTACTTATTTTTGACAAAAATCTACAAACAAGTGGACTCCCTTTCACTGTATATTTTTTATTTTTAAATAAATAAATTTTAATTTAAACCTAAAGAAAGCAGCACATGGTCGGCAGGCAACAACACCGAAATGACATCCATGACTAGCCTGAGCACAAATAGCACAATGCAATTCTGGCAGAGTACCACTACCAGTCGCTTTCATATTTACACTTTCAGTCAGACAAGGAGGGCCAATGTTGACAAAAAAACAATCAAGACTGGAAGGTGGCACGAATTTTCGTCAAAGGACCTTTCGTCAATGGACTTTCCGTCAATACTTTTCGTCAATGGACTTTCCGTCAACGGACTTTTCGTCAATGAATGGATGTTTTTTTTTAATTTTAAGAGAAAAAGAAGATGATATAAGTATGTAAAAGTGTAGAACTTTTGGTTAAATTGTGTCTGATTGAAAATTAGACTGATTTGAAAATTCTGAACACAATTATGAGCAACTGAATTTTCGCTGGGCAAGCTTATTTTTGTGTTGCCACGAAAGATAGGTATGCTTTTCAAGGCTTAAAATCGGTAAAAAGGAATAAGTTTATGTTACTTGTGTAGAACCCAGCGACCGTTGACTCCCTGCAAGCGCGTTGCCGATACCCCATAGGTTTACGTTGTTTGTTTTTTATCGTACTTAATGTGCATATAATGGTGACTTCTTTTGCTATGCCATGTGTCTTTGCATTCCTCCATCAAAACATATACATGGTTATTCGAGAGTATTTGAAGAAATAAGGAATCGGACACAAAATTGGTCAAATAATTTAGTTTTTTGCGGCTTTGAACAGGCCGATTAATTTCTTAAATTTTTTAAAAGCGTTCATTTATTGATGAAAAGACCGTCCATTGACGAAAAGTATTGACGGAAAGTCCATTGACGGAAAGTCTGTTGACGAAAAGTCGGGGAGCCGACTGGAAATTACACTACGCCAAACTAATGCTCTCTCTTAGAATGTTCTAAATTCATTTTTTTCAAAACATTTGCAATAAAATCCTTAATCCTTTTTTTATCTACATATGTAATTTAATAAAAATTTAAATTTACAATAAAACAGATTTAAAAATGCTTTCAAATTTATCTAAAAATATTTTTACAACAAGAATTCATACATTGCACATAAGATTTGCAAGCTCTTTTTCTGGCCGACCTAGTTTGTTGACAATTGTAGATAAATCTGGATATGTCAAAAAGCCAAACATTGTAAAAATAGGAACATTCCAGGGTGCTGGAGATGGAAATATAGAAACTAAGCTATCAAATAAGGTTGGAATAGGTCAGTAATTTCAATAATCTTTTCTACTTTAATAAGTTTTTCAGGTAGTGAAATTCGCAGTAGTTACAAATTTGGCAGATTTTGTGGTTAAGGCAACTGCTGCTTATCTGACTTTAAGTAATTCTCTTTTTGCTGAAACTCTTCACAGCTGTGGGTTAAAAAGAAGATTCAAAAACTTTTTTTTATTTAAGTTTTGGACCTTATAAATCAAATAATTCTATTTCAAGGTAATTTTTGGAACAGTAAAGTTTAAATTGAGATTTTAGGAAATAGAATTTCTACCAAAGCACCTTGTGCAGACTTTCCATATGGCTATGGAAATATGAAATATGTATTTGAATAATTTGTTTATGTGACATAATTCTTTACTAGATATGTTCTTTAAGTTCTGGATTCGGTATTTTGGCATTTGGTTGTGGTCTTTCAGTATATAATGGAATTCAAGGATTTGTGAATCCTGGTGAGCTTGAATCGCTCTCATGGGTTTTATTATTTTAAAAATTATTTGCAATTTTTTTCAGGGAATTGGACTTTTATTCATTTCTGCATCCTTGCAGTGTGCTTCCTTTACTAGGGCATTTTTTGAAGTCCAAAGGCGAGCTCGAAATGAAGGACTTTCTGTGAAACAATATCGTTAATTTTTCTCCCTTTTTTATTTTCATCATTTTTTAAAAAATTTAGTGGTGAGTGCTGGTGCTGCTCCAAGTATAAAGGTTGTTCTGTTAGAAGATGCTGCATCAATAACTGGCGTTTTGATAGCTCTTACATGTGTATCACTCACTCATGTGACTGGTACTGCAGGTTTTGATAGGTTTTGAGTAATTAATAATTTTTAAATTAATTTAATTCTTTTCTAGTTTTGGTTCAATATTGATTGGTTTAGTACTTGGAACTGCTGCATATCAAATAATTTGGGCAAATGCTCTTCATTTAGTGGGACGGTCATTACCAGAAAGTAAACAAAGGCAAATAATTGCATACATGACAGAAGATCCAATTATTAAGTAATTGTTGGTTTAGATGTTTTTAAATTTTTTGATTTTTAAGGAGAATGCATGATGTTAAAGCTACATATATGGGTAAATATTTTATAAAATATTTATATCTTCATTACTTATTTTTGTGTTATCCAATTAATTTTTGAAAACTCTGAGGACAGGAAATGTTTTTATATTTATAAATTTAGATGTAAATGATTATCGTTTCAAAGCTGAAATTGAATATAATGGTCGTGAAATTACAAAATTATATTTAAAAGAGGATTGTAATATGGAAGAATTACAGCAACAAGTCTCAAAAATTACTAACAAAAAAGAACTTGAAGAATTTATGCTTTTGCATGGTGAAAAACTTATTGACAAGGTAAAGAATTTTTAAAAGTATTTTTTTAAATTTATCTTTAAAATTTAAGGTTGGGGATGAAGTTGATCGTCTTGAAAAGAAAGTTAGAGAAAAATACCCAGAGTTTCAACATATAGATTTAGAATCATCCTGACTTGTCAAATAAAATTTGAAAATTTTTTTAAATGTTGGGGACAGTTTTATTTTGTATTTTTTTGTTCATAAAAGTAATTTCACTTAAAAAGTATTTTTGTAAGAAAATTTTTTAGATAATTTATAAGATTATTTTTTTAAATAGTATTTTATAAATTAATTCTTTTTATTTTTTTTGTTATGGATTTAATTAGTTATAATGATGCTAAAAAATTCCTCGATGATTCTTTAATTGACGAATGTATTGAACGCAGACATATTACTTTGGTTTTTTAATTTATTTCAATTTTAAAAAATTTTTGAATTTGAAGGGTTGGCAACATTCTGGCAATATTGGGGAATCAATTCGTCGTTTAGTAGAATCATCTATTGGACAATTTAGGAAACAGTTAATTTTTGTTTTTTTTTTCATACTAAATTTCGCTTTTGTCATTTTTAGATATGCTTTAGCAAAAGGGGGCATAAAATTTAATATTTTTAAAGTACGCTTGTATCTATTTTAACCTTTCCCTCCCTTAATCCAAATTTTTTTAAATTTAATTTTTCCTCAGAATATCTGGTGTTCCAATAGCATTGGGTACAATTCGACTACTCAAACCAATTTATATTTTGGAGGATCATAATTGTATGCATGTTGATTTTGAAGTAAAAATGATTGTTTTAAAGTAAAAAATTTTTAAATTTTGATTTTATTTTTAATACTATTAAAGAGTACAGCCGGGAGGTGAAAAATGTGATGGTGAAGGGGAAAAAATAATTTCTTGTAAGGCAAAACAAGTATTGAAACATGGAGTTGTTGGAACTGTTTTTGGCAATATAGGAATGGTAATTACTTTGATTTTATTTAGATTGATGAGAAAATTGATTTAAATTGGGGGAATTTAATTTAAAATTTTACGAGAATATTTAATAATTTTTAAAATGTTTCTTTAAGGTTTGTTCACCGGCACCTCACGGAATTAAAGAAAATGATGTTTTTAAAGCTTGTTTTATGGGTGTAAAATTTAAAAATTCGATTTGTCAGGTTCAAACAATTCCTTTATCTATTAAAAAATTTAATAATTAATTTATTTTTATAAATATATTTTTATTGAATAATCAAAAATAAACGTTAATTTTGAATTTTTATCTAATTTTTGCTTCCCCATTTCTCAAGGAAGTTTTTTCTCTGCCCCCTCCCCAAAATTTTCCTTTTTCCCATTTCGGGGGAGGGGGAATTCACCTTACCCTCTGGCTATGGGCCTGACTTTAACTCTGGTCGAGTAGGGCTTTCTATTACCAAAAAAATTCTTATGGGAATAAATTAACCTATTGCAAGTAGTAGTAGTACCATTTGTACTTATTTTGAAAGTACACACATACAAGTCGACCTTCGCACTTACAAAATTGAAAATGAGTACATACTTACAAATAAACTTTTTAATTAAACAATTTAATTTAACCAAAAATCCCTTAAAATTTGCAACGGTAGCGCAAAAAAGTGAATTCCTCCTGCGCCAAAAAAAATTGTAGAAAAATTTTTGTAGCGTACTTATGATTCGAAAATTTTCCCACTATGTACTTATAAATTAGACTTTTTATAATTAAACTTTACATTTTCTCGATGCTAGTCCTGTTTTAGGATTTACCATTTAATTCCCCGACCTTTATCTTAACAATTTTTCAATTTTATTTTTAATTTTTATTTTTTTAAATTTAATTTCTCGTACTCCACTACTATAATTTTACATTTCATTACTCCTAGTGTTGTTCAAATAAATAAAAAATGGTTATTATTTTTTAATAAATTCTTCACTTAATTTCAGAATTATTCACCAATCGTTCAGCACGATTTTCCTGTCGATTATTCTCTATTTTATGTTGTTCATAATTACATAGATTTTCAAGATTTTCAATATTATTTTTATTTTTTAAAGACGAATCTAGTATTAAAAATATTTTGATTAGAAAAATTGTTACCCGATAGTTTATTAGATGAGTTGAAGGCTATAAATTGAGTAGAGCGACGTCTTCTACCACCTCCACCACCGCAACAACAACAGCCTTTTTATTAAAGAAATTAAAAATTTTTATTATTTTCATCTATATATGTACATGGTCTGCAACAACAACAGCAACATCTACAACAACATGGACATGTTCTGTAAATTGATATATTAAAGAGCTCTCTTATAAATTTTATTCAATTAAATTCTTTCTAAACCTTTATGACTATGGCAGAATTTAATTTTGAATTTTCAGTTGAATCTTTTCAGTTTACCTCCGAAGTATTTACTCTTTACAATTTAATTATTTGACACTCAATATTACCTCGGTAATTTAATCAACAAAGGAGGATTGCAACACTGACAAGGTCCAACACAAGTACATCCACAACAACAAGGCTTACTTTAAAGGAATTTTTTAAAAAAATTTAAAAATAAATTACCAACAACAACATCCACCACAACAATTTGCTTCAACAAAATTTTGTTTTTCTAAGAAAATAGTGGAAATTAAAATTAAAGGGAATGTAATATATTTAAAAAAATATAAAATTGAGAAAAATAAAGACATTTTAATTTAAAAATAATTTTTTTTAGTAATTATTGGATGATTTAATAAAAAAGTGAAAGTAATTTATATTTAAAGTTATTTACTTTATATTATCCATTGTCCACAAATTACACAAAAAATCAAGAATATAATAATTCCAAAAATAATTTAAAAAAATTTCTTCATTTAATATAATCTTTGTTTTATTTTTTTGTTTTTCTTTATGCGCAACAATTAAAAAGTACATTATTTATTTATTGTGGCCATTCCTTTATCTCTTTCTCATTTGTTTTCATTTATTTTTTTTTTAATTTTCACATTCAAAATCTATTGTTTATTATCCTTCACTTTCATTAATTTATTTGAAAAAAAAAAGACGAGACTTTTGTCTATTAATATTTAATCAATATTAATACATATATCCCAATTTAGCATAAAAAAAGAAGCGATTGAAAAAACTGGACAGATACTGCCCAGAAAAGGGAGAGGAGAGGCTACTAAATCTGATGTTATCTGATCTTTAATGAGGAATTAAAAAAAGAAAATTAAGAAATAAAATAAGGAAAGCTCAAATTTAGAGACAAAATTTTTTGAATTAAAACAATTAATTAATTAATTAAATTCAAATTAATAAATTCAAATCAAATTAATCATTTACTATTAATGTGCAGCAAAATCAATTTTCATTTGTAAAATTAGTAAAAGGCGGGAAATGTTGAGATTTCTATTTTGTTTCCGCCGTAGAGGATTTATTTATATTTTACTTAGAACAATGTTTTATGAAAAATATTTACCTTTTACTTTATTATTAATTTTACAATTACATATGTTATTACCTTTTATTTATAATATTTTTAGTTTGATTAATGATGATTTTGAAAGGTAATTTAAATAATTATTTTAATAAAATTTTTTGATTTATTTGCATATTCGAATTTAATGTGCTTACTCCCCTTATGGTTTTTCGATTTTCAGGGACCTATATCTCGGTCCACAGGCATTTCCGCACTTAGAGAGTGATACCGTTCGACTTAATCGAATGGTATGTGTTTTGTACCTTCGGTATACTGCATTATATCAAACAATTTAATTAAAATAATATTAATATTCTTTCTTAGTGAAATTGGTAATAGCTGTGATGAGAGTGAACCGGTAAAAATATTATATAATATACGGTGAACTCTTCCATTAAATCTGGCTTAAATGATCTTTTTTTCAGAATATCTATTTTAAATAATTTTTCCTTCTATATATTTTTCCGAAAATTTAAATTAATGAGAAGAGTTACTAACTTTTATATAATTATTTATTACTTTTTATTTAATTTAGATGGCTTACAATATAAAAATATATAATAATGCCTCAAACACCATTCACAATCTTAGAGGGAAAAAATTTGATTGTCGTCTTACTTCAATTCTAAAAAAATTTCAATTAACAAGTCAAGAAGAAAAACCTTTAGATTTTATTGTTATTTTATTTTTATTTTTAAAAATAATTTAAAAAATTAAGGCAGAACCCCCAGGTTCTTCAGTTGGAACAATTTTTATAACTGCAGCAAATTTAAATTTCGTCCCTTCACTTCGAGCTGTTATTGCAAATATTAAAAGAGCATTTGGTGTTAAACAGAAAATTGTTGCCTATGATTTGGGGGGAATTTTAAGAAATAAAGTTATTGTAAGGGAAATAATGTTTTTATTAAAAAAAAATAATTATTAAATTTAAATTAAAAAAAGATGAGAGAACTTGGACAAATATGTAATTTAGAAATAAGAGAATTTAATATTAAACAATTACCTAAAAATGTACGTGGAATGAAAACATTTTCATGGAAATTGTTGCTTTTTGCGGTAATTAATTAAAAATAAAAATGGATATGTATAATCCTATTTTTAATTTTAAAATAAAATTGAAGAAAAAATATAGGGAATATAATATTTAAAATTATTATTTTAATATTTTAGCAAGCTTATTTAGAATTTGATTCATTTATTTATTGTGATACTTCTGTACACTTTACTTCTAATGATTTTAGAGAACATTTTAATTTAATTAATTCGGGTAAAGTAAGTCCTTTCCTTTTTGGATTAGGTACTTATCACGGCATCAAACATGCAACTTTACAAGGTATTTTTAAAATAAATAAACTTTAAAAGAAATAATTTAATTACTAGAAACATTTGAATATATTCCTTTATTTAATGGTAAACATTTTGATATTGAAATGCAAGAAGCTAATTTTATTATCGTAAAAAGAAGTGAATTTACAAGAGAAATTTTAAAATGGGCATTACTTTGTGCATTTACTTTGGATTGTATTGAACCTAGAAAAGTTCCTTGGGATTGTCCTGAAGAAATTTTTTATAGTAATAGAGTTTATGGTTTATGTCATAGAATGGACCAAAGTGTTTTAAGTACTTTAATTTATAATGCTGAAGAAGAAATTGTTGGGAAAGGTTGAAAAAAAGAAATTAAAAATTTAAATTAATTTTAATTTAAAGGAAATAAAAAATTAATTAGGCATTATGATTTTCTTCATCCTAGTCATCGTCTAATTAAGCATATGTTGGTTAGGAGACAATCGAATAAAGAAAAAATGGCAAAATTATATAAATGTTAAAAATTGTGATCTTAAATTTATTAAATGTTTTTTAAAATTTTTAGAAAATTTGATATTTAATAAAATATTTGACATTTGGTAAATGTCCGGTTGGTGTCCTACATGTCCGCAAAGAGAATGCGCATTTTTCCTTTTTTTTCTTGCATTTTTTTCTGCAAGGAGTGGCGCCCATTTTTCTCTTATGTATGGTAGGTTTTGGCACGTGGAAGGAAAGGAAAAATAATTAAAATTACTAAGTAGAAAACAAATGATAAATATAGAAAATTCAGATAGAGACAAATTAGATAACGAGTCTAAGAAGAACTTCGAAAAAATTAGAATAAGAAAATTGGTTTTTAAGTTCTTGAAGAATTAAATCATGTTCTTCAAGATGTCTATTGTGTATATATATAGATGCGACATTTGCAGAAGCTGATTTGTCAAAATATCTTAAATTCCATTGATTAATATCCCTACATTATAATCCCATTAAAGTTTGTTATCCCGCTGATATATTAAAAATATGAGAAAAAATGGGCGCCACTACATAAGAAAAAATGGGCGCCACTCCTTGCAGAAAAAAATGAAAGAAAAGGAAGGAAAAATGCGCATTCTCTTTGCGGACACCAACCGGACATTTACCTTGACATTTTTTCAATTTTTTAAATATCAAAAAATTTGATCAAATATTTTATTTGCAATGGCAATAAATATTTGTAAGATATCAAAGAATAATTTAATTAAATTAAAAATACAAAAAAAAACAAATTTTTGTTTAAAAATATTAAATTAACGATGTCCTCTTTTTATTTCTTCTGATGTCCTAAAAATATTATTTAAAATCAAAAATTATTTTCTTAACCTTAATAATTCAACTTTTCTTCCAAATTCTTCGATGAACTTTCTCTTATTTAGTGAAGGTAATTTTTGTGATTTTTTGTTGAAAACTTTATTTAAATTATCATTTAAAAAGAAAAATTCTTTTGCTTCTTCCTTTTCTCCATTTTTTATTTCTTTTTTTGCATCAGAAAGTAACTACAAAAACATTAAAAAACCATATAAATTTTCGTGTCGACGCAGAAGACCCACAGACAGAAGACCCAAGGACAGAAGACCCACAGACAAAAGACCCACAGACAGAAGACCCACAAGGACAGAATACCCACAGACAAAAGACCCACAACTATTTTTCAGTTTTATTGTGCATAAATTTTGGCGCAAGGGGTATCTTGTCCCAATGACCGGGGAGCTTGTTTAACGAAGGGGGATCTTGATTTCCCTTTTTTCGGGATTTTGATACGGAAAATCCGATTCAGGTCGTGTAAAAACATAATCCGATCAGGTTCAGATATAAAAATTGTATAAAAATAGCTAATTGGCCTTCCAAAATTCAAGAATTTCCACCTATGTTAATATAAATTTAGAAACCTTTCTTCTAGCCCTTTCAAAATTCCCAAAATTTTTGTCTGCGACGATGAAAAGGAAAAGTAGATCAAAGGGACATTTAGTATCAAGGGGTATTTAAGATTAACTTAATATAATTTAAGATTAACTTAATATAATTTAAGATTAACTTAATATAATTTAAGATTAACTTAATATAATTTAAGATTAACTTAATACCCCTTGATTTAAGATTAAACCCTTGATAAGAGATTAACTAATACTCCTTTTATCCTTCTATATCCCTCCACATGGATGGATATAGGTGGATTAGAAGTGGTCAAGGGTATTGGAGATTGGTATTAGCAGAGATTAGGCAATTATTTCTAAGATAGAGGGATATCTCTTGATAAAAGCGGATTAGTAGAATTAAAAAAAGCTTAAAAGTTTTAAATCCGTTTACATCCCTTTAAATCCACTGACATATCCGATTTTCTGTTTAAGTGCGATATCGGAGTATTCCTTCTCCCGGTTCCTGTTATAAACAGTTTACGGATAAGAATAGACATCGGTGGATTTGAGGTTTTACCCCCATGCCTCTAAATCCCACGCTATTCCTACTTATCCCAATTAATCGCCCGACTCTTCAACCACTTTTTCATTAATCAAATTTAATTGATTAAATTTGAAATAATTTTATTAATATTTAAAAATATTTTTTTAATCTTGTGACTAGAAAATAGACAAGTCTTTTTCAAAAATTTTAGAAAATTTCTTAAGTCTTGGTTAAAAAATTTTTCTTGTGGGTCTTTTGTCTGTGGGTATTCTGTCCTTGTGGGTCTTCTGTCTGTGGGTCTTTTGTCTGTGGGTCTTCTGTCCTTGGGTCTTCTGTCTGTGGGTCTTCTGTCACTACGCCATAAATTTTACAAAATATTTTCTCCTAAATAAAATGCTTACAACTGCAGTTGAATTGTATTGCCCTTAAAAAGTAAAATATTTAAATAATATTATGTGTTTGGAAATGTTTGAATGGAATGGCTCAAAATGGCTACCTAAATGGAATGGCTCAACATCTCCGTGTAAACATTTATGTAAAAATTCTTCAATAAAACCAGCCATTGCAAGAGTATTGTGTGGTTTTCTAGGTCCATGTCCTTCATCTGGGAATACAATATAAGTAACTGGAATATGATTTTTCATTAAAGCAGCAACAAATTGGTCTAAAAAATATTTTAAATCATCAGAATTTTTAAAGACCGGATTCAGCTTGTTTAACTCGTGGATCATTAGCTCCATGTACAATCATTAATGGATGTTTTACTCTATTTGCAAAATATAAAGGTGAACGACTTTTTAAATAGCGACGACCTTAAAAAGAATTATTTTTCATTGTAATTAAAAACAACTAAAACTACTAGCCTTCTTCTGTATTTTTATCAGCTCCAAGCATTGTTGTCATATCTTTATAAAAACCCTATTTATGAAAAAACTTATTAATTTAAATTTAAAATTTAACCATCCAATAGGGAGGAATTGTTTCTAATAAAGTAATTAAATTTGATGGTCCCACAATGTCAACTCCTTAATACTTGCTTTAATATATAGATAAACAGAAAAACTTGCCACATGCAAAAATATCCGGTGTGAACTTTAAAAATACTATTTATTTAAAGAAATTTATTTTTGATTAGAATGTTGTTACTACGATGCTAATATATTTAAATTTAAATAAAATATTCTCTTTCTCTTATAAATTAATAACTTAATATGTTTTGAATTTTAAAAATACTTTTTTCAAAATAAATTTTAAATTAATATATGTATTTAATAATAACTGTCATTCCAACTAATGTTGCATATCCTCCATAAGACCCTCCCATTATAGCTATTTGTCTTTTATCAGCAATTCCTTTAAATTAAATAACTATTTACTTAATTATTTTCTCCAAAAACCATTATGAACAAGAAAATCAATTCCATCTAATAAATCTTGATGCATTTTACGTCCCCACTCTCCATTACCAGCATTTGTTAAATTTTTACCAAAACCAACACTTCCACGAAAATTAACCTTTTTTTTAAATAATTAATTTAAAATATTTTCAAAAACTTGTAAAACAGCATATCCTCTACTTGTTAACCAAGCATTTATAGCGGCAAAACCAAAAAAATCTCTCAGTTTTGGACCTCCATGGATTAATACAATGAGTCTTTGGGGCTTTTTAGGTAACATTCCTTGACGAGCTAATTCTAACCGATCACCGTGTAATTGAGCCGGACCCAACAATGAAGTCTTTTAAAAATAATTAAGAACAAATTATTAGGTATATATTATTGTTTAAATGTTTATTTATTTTTAGTTGTAAAAAAAGAATTTTTTATTAATTATAAATCTTTAATTTAATTAATCAGGCAAAAAATCCATTCAATATAAAAATATTTTATAAAATTACTTGAGGCAAACTCAAATATGCTTGAATTCGTAATCCATCACGAGCAGAATAATCAAAGCCAGTCATTTTACTCAATTTACGGCCAGTTAATTCTAAATTTAATTTAATTTAAATATTAACTAATAATAACCAGGTCTTGTAGTGAATAAATATTCTGCCCTTTTTTTAGAACGTCTATAAATAAAATATTCAAATGGTTGATCATCACTTATATAACTAACAAGCCAAGCATCAAAATCCATACTTAAAATGAGACAAATATTTTAATTTACAAAAAAATTAAAAGAAAAGCCTCATGCATTCAATTACGGGTGTTCCTGTTGGCCTTAAATTAACTAAATATTGCATATCATCCTAAATATAATTAAATATACTTTATATTTATTTAAATATAATTACTAAAACAGTTGTATTAGCTACATAAATATCTGGTTTATGATATATTTCAGTTACAGACAAAACTGTTCTTTCAGTTGGATGAAAAATAACACCTAAATTAAATTAATCAAAAATTGTTAATTAGAGAAATACCTCCAATTTGTGCTTTTTGCGCTGTATAAAGAACTTCATTTTGTTCAGGACGTCCAAAATCATGAACAACCAATTGACCTAGATCCTATAAAAATTATTTATTTGAAATAAATTTTAATTTAAATTAATTGGAATGACAAAATTATAATGAAGATATCTTCTAACAAGGATACAAACTATTTAAAATTTCTTATTTACCTTACCCTAAACATTCTCTATAACTTTTAAATATTCACTATCAGATTCTAATTATATTTTATTAAATAATTATATAAGTATTTACTAACAGTGTCAGCTCCCCATTGCCAATAAATTTTTTGATTGTCTTGAGTAAATGATATTGGTCTAAAAATTAATTTATTATTTAAAAACCAAAAACAAACAAAGTTAAAGCTCTATCTTCAGACGGAACACGTAAATATTCAACCCAATTTAACCTATCAGAAGTTAGCCTTGATGGATTTGCACTGTCAGAAAGTCTAAAAAATAAATTTTAAATAAAGTAAATTTAAATAAATTTAAATTAATTAAATTTACTTATAATAAATAAGAGATCCATCTAAAGCTTCCTCAACAACCATTCTAATTTTAAGATTATTGTCTACAACAATTTTTGCTGGAAATCTTTGATTGTGAAATATCTTTAATTAATTATTAATTATTTTAAATTAATTTTTAAATTAATTACCATTCTCATTTGATTATTAATTAAATCAAGTTCATAAACATTATGAAAAGACGGATTTTCATCATTAAGACCAATAAGAACTCTATGATCACGTAAATTATTTCCAATAATTAAAGCCTAATATAAAATTATTATTTATCTATTCTTAAAACAAACTTTAATTCCCGATTGTTCATTTACTGTATAAACTGGATTAAAAGGGGAAGGCTAATAAATAATAATTTTTAAAAAAATTCTGAAAATATTTACATTTGTTATATTAACTTTATAAAGTCTAAAATTTTCATCTCCATTATTATCTTGATGAAATAAAATTATATTTGGTACTCCAGTCCATTGATAACCTTTTAATTAAAAAATATTAAATTTGCTAATAAACGATAGAGAGTATTTTTCAAAAAAATCTTTTTAACAATATATAATTAATCTAACCACTAATATGGCGGCGATTTTCGAATGTGACAGGTTTGCTGTATTTACATGAATGACATTTTGTATAAACATTGCTAATACCAAACTTGAAAAAATTAATTTAATCATTTATTTAAATTAAACAAATTACTTCATTAGGTGCAAGAAAAGCAACAGTTTTTCCATCAGGGCTAAGTGTAACTGCAGAATATTTTGGGTCATTAAATAACAAAACTCTGGGTATTAATTGGGCATTCGTTAATTGTTTAAAAATTAATGATGGCCAAAAATATAAAATAAAAGAAAGAGAAAAAGAAAACATTTAAATTTAAATTAAGTATCTAAAAAAATGAATAAATATTTCTTCCTAAAAATTATTATCTCTCCCTTCAAAATAATTAATAAATATTTTTAAATTTTAATTTGCTGTCTTTTACTTTTTTCCTGTTTAAAATTAATTTAAATAATTTAAAAAAGTACTAATTTTAATGTTAATTTAAATATATAGCTAAATAAATAGGAATTAACAAATAAAAATCGGGAATGCGCAAATAAATACATATATTGGCCAAGCTTTCTCTTCTTATTATGGACACTGACCTTCTACTAAATATTTATTTTTAATAATTGATTGAGCGAAAAATATTAAGAAAAGATTCTTTTTAGAAATATTTTTATTTTTAAATAAATTAAAATATTTAAAGTCTTTAATTTACTTTTAAATATTTAAATGTAACAATTCAAATAAAAATTAAAAAGTTAAAGTTCAATTTAGCACTTCAATTTTTTTAAAATTTATTTTCGTATTATTTTGTGCTACCTATTATATTTTTAATTTTTAAGAATTTGCGCCTTAAAATTTAATAATAAATAATAATGTTTTGTTGGCACCTCACGGTGCGAACTATGCAAACTTTGATTTTCTTTATTTTTGTTTGTTTGTTTATAAAAAATATTTTTCTTAAAATAAATAAATAAAGATTATTTTTTAAATAAATTAAAATATTTAAAGTCTTTAATTTAAATGTAGCAATTCAAATAAAAATTAAAAAGTTAAAGTTAAATTTAGCACTTCAATTTTTTTCAAATTTATTTTCGTATTATTTTGTGCTATTTAATTTTTTAAATTTTAGTTTAAAAAACTTTTCTTTTTAATTAACCTTTTTTTTAAATTTATTATAATTTTCTCTTCCAGTTTTTAAATATCTGTGATGCACCTTTGAATATTGGGTTATACATAATGATTCCGGAATAATATGTAAAAATATTTTTTGATTTTTATCTCTTCTTATTTTTAAACTTGTTTATTTAAAAAGAA
Source organism: Meloidogyne arenaria (assembly GCA_036172955.1). Classification (NCBI taxonomy): domain Eukaryota; kingdom Metazoa; phylum Nematoda; class Chromadorea; order Rhabditida; family Meloidogynidae; genus Meloidogyne; species Meloidogyne arenaria. The sequence continues at coordinate 5,670,045 of JARQAB010000010.1, forward strand.
AAAGTGGATTATAAATATTTGGGGTGTTATTTGTAAAAACACTTAGTAGACAACCATCTCTCTTTTTCTTCTTTTAAATCATCATTTTTTAATTTTATAAAATTAATTATTGTTAAAATATTTTCCTTTTAAAATTATTTTTTAAATAGTTTAGAATTGTAAAAATAAAATTCACAAAAGAAAATGGGTGGAGGAAAAGAATGGTGGTTTATTCGAATAAAGGAAAAATTGTCTAATTATTTTTTAATTAAAAAACAACAAATAATTCAAAGATTATATTGGCATTTTCCTTTTTTATTTTATTTAATTAGTTTTCAATCAATTAAATTAATTATATTAATTATTATTTTTTTTATAATTTTTATTTTTAAAATAATTGGAGATGAAAGTAAATAAAAATAAAAATAAATATTTTAATTTTAATTAATTAAAATTAAAGGTAAACAATTAGAGGAAATATTGAGGATATATGGAGATAATAAATATTTAACTATTAATCTTGATACTTCTGCAGATAAATGTGGAGGACTTGGAAATATGGTTGGGAATTAATTTAGAAAAAGATATTTAAATTTAAACTATTTTAATGTAAAATTAATTTTTATATCCAAAAAATTATTTTAATTAGTTAATTAATAGTCCCCCCTATCTTTTTTTTAAATAATTAAATCATTATAGATGTGGAGAACAGCTTCTCTTTATGTAATTGGAAAACAATTAAATCGTTCTATTTATTTTGATGGCAATTATAGATGTTTTTATGAATATAAAGAAGAATTTCGGGATATTTTTGAAAATAATTATAAAATATTTAAATTTATGGTTATTTTAATTTTTTTTAATTAATTAATCGTTGAAAAAATTAAAGCGTCCAAAGAAGCAACATGTTAAAATTGTTAGTTTTGGTGAAAGGTGTTGTCATTATGATTCTCCAGATAGGTAGGTGGAGGAATTTTATGATAAAAAATTAACTAATTTTTCTATTAAATTTTTAGTCATTTATTAACAAAATTTATTTTTATTAAATCATCTCTCTTAATTTATAATAAATATCAAATAAAATTTTAAAATTTAGTTTGCAGGTTAACAGACGAATCAGCCCAACTTATTAAAATATGGGGAAATTATTTACAATCATTTAAATATCTGAGAAACTACAAAAAGCAAATACGAAAATTTTTTTCCTTTAGCACTCAAAATAAATTGAAAGCTTACCAATTTGCCCAACGATTGTTCAAGTTATTAATTTTTAACTAAATTAATTATTTATATTTATAATTTAAATAATTAAAAAAATTTATAAGTAATATTAAGTGAATTGGAGCCTAATTTAAATAAATCATCTGTAAAGTACAAAGTTAAGTCTAGTAATTAAGTCCAAGTAATATAGGTATGTGCAAACATATTTGTTAAAAATTAAAATTATAACGAGATAAAAAAATATTTCTAGAGAATTTATGTATTTTCTGCCTTGTAGGGTCCAAAGGTCCAATTAATCTGAAATCTTTGTAGATGATTTATAAATAGCATTGAACATTATATGCAAAAATGCACCCGTATTTGTGAAAAATATTTATATCAGCGTTATTCATTATTCCATAACTTTAGCTCTTGATTACAAGAATATCGAAAATTTTATTTACAAATTATTTAAGAATTATGTGTAAACTCAAATTAGTATCATTTTAATATCAGATATCCATTTATGCATTTTACCAATTAAAAATATTTTTTTTCAGAAGTCAATCTAGTATAAAAGACGAATTTAAAATTTGTGTACATACACGTAGAGGTGATTTTGTTGAATTACAACAGTCAACTAATAAATATTTTACTGAAAAGGCTATTTCTTATATTTTAAATTCTGTTAAGGTATTTTCTAAAATGTTAAGTGAAAAAATTTATTTAAAAATAGAAAAGATATTTAAATATATCAATTATTCTTTTTGGCGATGACAACAATTTTATGAATCATATTGAAATAGCAGATAATGTGGTAAATTAAATTTTTTTAAATTTTAATGAGGGAAAAAAGAGATAGTTGGAGATTTTATTCTCCATTTATTCCCCCACACATTTTTAGACAATCTACACACCAACAATTAGAAGTAGAGCTGTAAATTTATGTTTTGCTATTAATTATTGTAATTCTTTATTAATAACTGCCCCAACCTCAACTTATGCTTGGTGGATGGGATATTTATTACCCGAAGGAAGTCCTATATTTTATTATAGTTGTGAACGTAGTTGTCGACATATTTCTAAAAAAGATTTTTTTCCAACTGAATGGCTTCCATTAACCATAAATTTTGAAGGAAAAATTGAAGTTGACGATAATCCGTTTTAATTTTATTTTAATGAACACATTTATTCAAGTTTTAGTACTCTATGTAAAACTTACCCAGTGGAAAGTGCCGGAAATCGGAATTCCGATTCACCTCTGCTATATACATGTTTAGTGTAAACCGAAAATTTCCTTGACTCTCAAGTCCAAAAGATACATTAAGAAGTTACACTAAAATCCGAGACCAAAAACCTATAAATGTGTGTCTTAAACTATTTATTTCAATTTGTCTTTAAAAGCAAGATCTTATTTTGTTAAAAGTTGTACTAAAGTTGAATACTAAAAACTTATATAAAAATTATTTAAAATAAAAATTCTGTTATTTTTTTCTTCTCAGAATTTTTACTAGACAAAATTTTAAACTTTAATTAATTGAAAATGGCTTTTATTTCTTTTACCATTTTTAATATCAAAATTAATTTTTTTCACAAAAATATTTAAAAAATATTTTATAAAATAAAAATTAATTTTTAAATTAATATGTACAAATAGCATCTTTTTGAAATTTACTTTTAATTAAAATATTAATTAAAAGATTATTTTTTCGTAGTTTAATCCAAGTATTTTTAACATTAAAACAATTAGCTCTAACTTTTTTAATATTACATTTATGATAATTCCAACATTTACTTTCTGATTTGTCTACTAAAACTTTCATTCCCTTTTAAAAATTTAAATTTAAAATTAAAAAAATAAAAATACTTGAGAATTAAATCCCAAACATTTATTTAGTTCAACAGTTAAAGCTTCAGATTTGGGTAATTTATTTAATAAACTGGAAAGTTTATAGCGGCGAACAAAAGATGTAAAGTTTAATTCCAAAGGCCTTGTGTTTTCAATACGTCCATCAAGTTTATACTTCTTTAAAAAATTTATGAAAAATAATAAATTATTTCACGAACTAAACACAATAATATCTAAAAATATTATCTTGTTAATTTTAAATAATAATTATAACTTTAAAAACAGTTTTAAAAATACTAAATTAATCAAAATATCTTAAATAAAAATGCTTAAATAAGTAAATTATTTTAAAAATAAATAAGATATAAATAAAATAAAAGAAAAATAAACTAACAGAATAATCTCGAGCATGTATTATATATGCTTTGTTAAGCGGAATCCGAATTTCAGTGTAACCTTGATAATTAAAGCAATTATTATTTACAAAGAATTACCGTTCTCTACTCTATTAGCCCAATGTAAATCAACTCCATATATTCCCCTATTTGGTTTGTAAATAGCTTTTCCATATTTTTTCCCAGCAAAAAATTGTTTATCTTTTGTACTATATTTAATTCCTTGTCGCCAAAAATCTGTCATCCAATGCCCATTAATATCCATTTCATCTACACTTTAAAATAAAATTCTTTTTCAAATTAAAATACCTAGAGATTCATGATAACCCATATAACGGTCAATTATAAAAGTATTAACTTTTGGATTTTGTTCTGCAAATTTTTGGAGGATTGGATAATAAGGAATATTATAATTTGAAGTAAAAAAGAAATCATCCCAATCTGGAAAAGCAATAAATTCTGCACTTTCTTTAAATTCGTAAAGACAATCTTGAAAGTTTGTTAATTGATTTTGCCATGAAGTTTCTGAATTTGGATTATATTCTAATTCTGTATTTGTTGAGGGCATCTAAAATTTTGACAAATATATTAATTATAATTTTCCCACTCTCCTAGTACACAAATATATTTAGATACCGTATTTACTCGATTAATTCCCCTGGGGAATTATTGTTTCAACTCATCCGTAACAGGGGGAATTATTCGAGGGAGGGGAATTAATCAAGTAAATACGTAAATACGGGAACCTTTAATTAATTTATTTTTAAATAACACGGATCGAGTCATTTAACGCTTAATTATAAAACAAAACATAAACACCTCCAATGAAGGCCTTATTTGAACCAAACCACTTTTTTCATATACTTTAATCAAATTATAAACTTGAGCTTCTACACTTTGTATATAAACAACTACAAGATCAACTCGATGTAAACGATATAATTCCATTGTTGTTATAAATAAATGCCATTGATCAAAAGCAAAGAGGCGGCTTGGACACGCAATAAACTTTTTAGGCTTATTATCGGCTCTTTGCATTTTTATCTAAAATATTATTAAATTAATGTTTCGATTTGAAATACTGCATACAGAACTTTGATACAGATTTTTAATTTTACTCCCTATTTAGACTGGTGCAAGGAATGGAAACAGTTTAAATTTATTTCGAAATAATAACAGGAAAAATCTGAAAAATTCAAACAAAACTTATTTATCGTTGCTAAGAACAAAAATAAACTAGGTCTACCGTATATGCTAGAATAATTAACCTGGGTAATTATTGTTTCGACCTCTCGCTGGAGGGGGTAATTAATCGAGAATATGTGCTAAATTTGGGGTATATCTCAATAGATCGAGGAGGAAATCCATTTATTTTATGATATTGATTCTAATAATGTTTCAATAATTAAAATGGACAATGATTTTTTCAATATTTTTAAAATTAGAGAAGGAAAGGGAGGGGGTAATTATTAAACAGGGTAATTATTTGAGAGAGGGTAATTATTCGAGCATTTACGGTATATCTCATTCCTATATCTAGTTCTCAATAGCAAAAACCTTATGAGAGGGGCTACAATAAAAAAGACCCAAAAATCAGCTTGGTCCCCCTTATGGTTTTCAGTTTCAGGTGATTGTATCTCGGCCCAAAGTTACTTTGGTGCAATTCGCTCAGCTCGAGAGCTCTTTCGATTGACATATAAATTGTCCAAATCTAAAAAACAATGGTAAAGTGCAGTTAGCCCAAATTTAAACTAATTTATAATTAATTAGATTAAAATATTTAAAAGTAAAACCCGAAAATGTAACATATTATAACAAAAAATTTACATGGAAAGGTTCAGCATTTAAAGTTAAACGTATAGCTACATCTATATCTTCAATATTATCATTTCTATTAATTGGCAATTGGGGACAGAAAAGTCTATAAACAGAAATTTTGCATTCAAAATCTGGTCTTTCTCCAATAATTCCTTCAATAAAAGCCCTTCTCCATGTTTTTACTCCATTTGGATTATATATTATACAAACAGCCCCATTCCTCAAACGACTAATTGGAATTTTCTTTTCAGCATTAAAAATAACAATTAAAGATTTTTCATATTTTGTCTCATTTCTTTTTTAATTTTAAAATTATTTTATTTTATTTTTAATTTTTAAAATTTACATTGTAATATAATCATAATAAAAAGATCTTGTTATAAATATATGTATTAAATCATTATTTATATTTATTGTTGTCCATTTATAAATTAAATATCTTCCAAAAACAATTATATAAAGAATAAAAATATAATTAGATGATTTTGTAATTTTATTTAGCAATTGCTTAATTAATCGTTTTTTAAAAATCATTGAAAAAAAAGCTAAAATTAAATTAAAAATAATTCCAGCAAATGATTGAAATAAGTAGGTAATTGTTCAGGCAATTAATTAACTAAGTATATCAAATTTTAAGTGTTTGGGTTAGGACCATTTAAAATCAAAAAATTTTACACAAATACATACAATCCTTAGCCCCCCCCCTATTTTAAGAAATTAAAAAATATTTAAATTCAAAAGAGAAGTTTAATAATTAAAAATATTTTTTTAAATTACCTAAATAAATGCAACAAATATAAAAGAAAGATAAAATCTCCGACTAATTTAAACAAAACTTTCTCAAAATTTAAATAAAATGTAGAGAGGGAATCTAAATTTTAATTAAATTGAACATTCTTTTTTTCATTCCGAACACAAAAAACTAAACAAGAGACTGTTTTTAGAATAATTTTTAAATTAGCATAAACAATTCTGTTTAATTTTATTTTTAATTTCAAAATTAAAATCATTAGAGCGGAAGAAAGATTAAATCAGTATTTAGAACATATTTTTTGTTTCATTTATAAATAAATGTTCCTTTTTTATAAATTGCAACAATTTATTAAAAATATAAAAAAAGAAAGATTTTACTAAATAGAAATAGAATTTATGACAAGTCCGAATTACCAAAATTACAGATTTTGGGCACCTAAATCTCCTCTTTCTAACCAAACTTGCTAAACGTTTCCAACACTCTTCTTTTTTGATGATATGGACATTTATTTGCAAATGGACTGATTCATTATATCATTTCAATTAAATAATTTAAAAAAAAGGTGTAAAAAATAAAAATATTAGTTAATTTGTTCACATGGAAAAATCAACACAAATTACAACAATAAAAAGAGAGAAAATAAATATTCATAAACCCGTTATAAATTAACACAAAAAATGAAGGGATTTTAACTAAAACCCCCGTCCCAAAAATTAATATTGGCCAATAAGTTTCTACATATTAGTGGAAATTAAGAAAAGTGTCTCATTTAAATAAAATAATAAATGTATTTTTACATATTAAGTGGATTTGATAAAAAGAAGAATATTTATTTCCTCTCTTTTTATTTTTGTAATTTGTGTTGATTTTTCCATGTGAACAAATTAACTAATATTTTTATTCTTTTATTTTCATTTAAATCTTTTGATCAACAGTAATTAATTATTGCAAATATTACAGATAGAGAAAATTAAAAATAAGGTAACCGAGACGTTTAGGTATTTATAAATAAATGTTTCTTTTTTTTTTAAAAAATGCAGCAATTTAATAAAAAATATAAAAAAAGAGAAAGATTTTAAATAGAAACAAGAATTGTAGTAAAAATGTTATTTAGAAAAAAAAATATTATTCCTGGTTTTGGGGTTACCGATTGAGGGGGGGGGTGTTTATTGTATATACCGAATCAAAATATTTTTGATAAATATATTTTTAAATTTTGTTTTATTTTCGATATAAAAATTGGTAGAATAAATTATTTTAAAAATTTTAATTAAAATAAATGTTAATTAATATGTACAAATAGGTTCTCTTTTATAATTACTTTCAATTAATATATTAATTAAAAGATTATCCTTAATTAAATCATCAATTCTTTTCCAAGTATTTTTAACATTAAAACAATTAGCTCTAACTTTTTTAATATTACATTTATGATAATTCCAACATTTACTTTCTGATTTGTCTACTAAAACTTTCATTCCCTTTTAAAAATTTAAATTTAAAATTAAAAAAATAAAAATACTTGAGAATTAAATCCCAAACATTTATTTAGTTCAACAGTTAAAGCTTCAGATTTGGGTAATTTATTTAATAAACTGGAAAGTTTATAGCGGCGAACAAATTTTGCAAAATTTTTCTCCAAAGGATTTGTGTTCAAAATACGTCCATCAAGATTAATATTCTTTAAAATTAAAAAAAATTTTTCAAAATTTTATTAATCTTTCAGTTATAAATATTTAAATATATAAATTACTAACAGAATAATCACGAGCATGTATTATATATGCCTGTTTTAGAGGAAGTCTCATTTCTATATAGCCTAAACAAAATATATATATTATTATTAAATTAGTATATAAATTTAGTGTCTACACTACCTAATCAAATCCTCATAATCAACTCAAATCCTCTAATATCCTTCTTAATCTCCATAGTAATAAAATAACTAAAGAAATATGATTTAGGTTAGTTAAAAATTGGAGGGTTGGAGGGCCTTGAAGAGTTGGAGGCTCCCCCTTCAGTTGGAGGGCCTCCACTCAAATAAAGATGGAATCCTTCAAAAATGTGTCATTCAATTGGAGCTTCTATCTAATTAGAATAAATACTGTAACTTAAAATTACCATTCTCTACTCTATTAGCCCAATGTAAATCAACTCCATATATTCCTCTATTTGGTTTGTAAATAGCTTTTCCATAAAAATATTGAGTATCTTTTGTGCTATATTTAATTCCTCTTTTCCAAAATTCTTTTATTTTATGGCCTTTAATATTCATTTCGTCTAAATTTGATTAATAATATTTTAAATTTTAATATTATATGTTTTTTCTTTATCATTTTTTATCTTATCATTAAATATGCACAGAGTGCGGCATTTTTCCGCCCCTTTTGTTTTTTAGTTATTTGTTATTTATGTTTATTAGTTACTATTAGCTACTCAATTAAATACATTTAACAATTACCCTATTAATTAAACCCCTTAAGGATAAACATTAATAAACATAGGATAAACAATTACTTAAGGATAAACAATTAATTATTCCTCTAATAATTATCCATTCATTTTTTTACAAATTAAACCACAGGTCAAAACAACCTATTTTTTCCTCTATGAGTTCGAGTGCTCCTATAATATTAACCTCTTCAATTAAAGAAAAATTACGAAGGATAATTGTTTGGGTAAATAAGGTAATGTAGAGTATAAATATATTCTTTTTTTCTAATTATAATTTAGACGTTTTAAAATAAAATTCTTTTTCAAATTAAAATACCTAGAGATTCATGATAACCCATATAACGGTCAATTATAAAAGTATTAACTTTTGGATTTTGTTCTGCAAATTTTTGGAGGATTGGATAATAAGGAATATTATAATTTGAAGTAAAAAAGAAATCATCCCAATCTGGAAAAGCAATAAATTCTGCACTTTCTTTAAATTCGTAAAGACAATCTTGAAAGTTTGTTAATTGATTTTGCCATGAAGTTTCTGAATTTGGATTATATTCTAATTCTGTATTTGTTGAGGGCATCTAAAATTTTGACAAATATATTAATTATAATTTTCCCACTCTCCTAGTACACAAATATATTTAGATACCGTATTTACTCTATTAATTCCCCTGGGGAATTATTGTTTCAACTCATCCGTAACAGGGGGAATTATTCGAGGGAGGGGAATTAATCAAGTAAATACGTAAATACGGTAACCTTTAATTTATTTATTTTTAAATAACACGGATCGAGTCATTTAACGCTTAATTATAAAACAAAACATAAACACCTCCAATGAAGGCCTTATTTGAACCAAACCACTTTTTTCATATACTTTAATCAAATTATAAACTTGAGCTTCTACACTTTGTATATAAACAACTACAAGATCAACTCGATGTAAACGATATAATTCCATTGTTGTTATAAATAAATGCCATTGATCAAAAGCAAAGAGGCGGCTTGGACACGCAATAAACTTTTTAGGCTTATTATCGGCTCTTTGCATTTTTATCTAAAATATTATTAAATTAATGTACGCTTCATGTCTTTTGGATGCTAAATTTTCCTTGTGATGTTTTAGGAAATATACCTTCAGAAGGAAATAGGTAGTCCTAACAGGTTTTCTGAGTGGATAGAGATTCATTCAGATGATCCTTTAATTACACTAGAATGATTTCGAACAAAAAGTTTAATTTGTAATTTACAGTAGAGATTGGCCTGGTTATGGACCAAGGCCTAGGTTTTTTCTGTACCCAGTGTCCAGGCCCAAGCATTTTTTGACCTTCCTGGGCACGGTTTTTCTTTTTTTTCACGGATTTTTTTCCTTCCTGGGCACAGGTTTCCATGGTCTACAGGCCCAGGATCCGGCCCAGGTCAATAAATCAAACTCGGAACCCAGAAACAGGCCCAGGCTTTTCAAAATATCCTATCTCTAATATACAGTCAGTGCAAAAGTATGGACATAAGTGTTTCCATACTGTTGTAAATGACTGTATAATAATCATATTAACACAAACTACTTTTTAATACAAAATATTATTTTAGAAAAGATTTTGATAAACAAAAAATTTACATGGAAAGGTTCAGCATTTAAAGTTAAACGTATAGCTACATCTATATCTTCAATATTATCATTTTTATTAATTGGCAATTGGGGACAGAAAAGTCTATAAACAGAAATTTTGCATTCAAAATCTGGTCTTTCTCCAATAATTCCTTCAATAAAAGCCCTTCTCCATGTTTTTACTCCATTTGGATTATATATTATACAAACAGCCCCATTCCTCAAACGACTAATTGGAATTTTCTTTTCAGCATTAAAAATAACAATTAAAGATTTTTCATATTTTGTCTCATTTCTTTTTTAATTTTAAAATTATTTTATTTTATTTTTAATTTTTAAAATTTACATTGTAATATAATCATAATAAAAAGATCTTGTTATAAATATATGTATTAAATCATTATTTATATTTATTGTTGTCCATTTAGCACGCATTAATAAACAAAAAATAAAAGAATATAAAATAAAAATATTATTTAATTTTAATAAACGTCTTTTAAAGATCATTTAATTAATTAAAAATCATTACAAAATTAAATAAACGGAGGGAAAACTGTATTTCTCTATATTTATTTTTTTATCTAAATCTTTAAATAAGTTTATTTATTTTCTCTCACTAAATTGGGGATGAATTAATCGAAAATAAATAAATAATTGTTCAATTTTTAAAGACAAAAAAAAAGATTTTAATCTCTCCGATATATTCAAAACATGTGTATATAATTAAAGAAGCATTTTTTGTGAATTTTATAAAATATGTATATATATATTAATTTGCTCAATTAATTACTATTTAATTTTGGGAAAATCTTTTAAAAATTAGCCAAATCTATCAATCTAATTATTAAAAAAGTTTAAATTTTATTTACACAATTAATTTAAGAATAATTTCATCCTAAATCAAATTAAAAACTTTTTTATTTCCTTCTTCCACCACCAATTCCACCAAATAAATTAGCAAAATCAATGCCTGTAACATCTTTGAGTGGCATATAATTATCACTTCCTATAGCTACTGGTTTGAGCCAAAAAGCTTGTGGATCTGGTTGTTGTGCAATTACTCCCTAAATTAAATTTTAAAAAATATTTTTAGAATGGAGTTTCTGGCAATCTTTTGAGGAGGAAAAGAAACGTACCGAATTTATTTTTGTCAATTTTAAGACATTTTAAGGAACTTTTATCTCGAAATAAATTTTTTGGATTTATTTGTTATTTTTTAAATAAAATTATTAAAATAATATTAACTAAAAATATTACTTTTTCCAAAAATAAACTAAATAATATTCCAAATGATAAGATAAAAAGAATTAATGAGGAAAGGTCTCTGACCATAATTAAATATTTTTTTGTTTGTTAAATAAGTAATTTATGATAAAATAAATTAATTTCTTAGACTTTTATATATAAATAATTTTGTTAAAATATTTAAAGTCTAGACTAATCTAATTAATCAAAAAAAGTTTTTTTAAATAATTAAATAAAATTAATTAATCACTCCATTCTATTAATATTTTTTATTTAATCTGCACAAACAAAAATTTCTTTTATTTATTTTTGACAATATATTTATTCAAAAAAATGGGTAAAAGAGTATTAATTGTGGGACTTTGTTGTTTGGATGTTGTAAGCTATTTAGATAATTTTCCTGTTGAGGATAGTGATAATCGTGTTTTTGATTCGGTAAATTTAATTTTTTGCAATTATTTACATATTATATAAACTTGTTGATAAGTAGGTAGGTAAAAAATATAAAAATCTAAATAGGTATATTTAGTTTTTTTTCCTAAATAGATAGAGGTTTGAAACGCGTAAAAATTCAGATATACATATCGTGTCAACATTTTTCCAGATTTATGTCCATTTTTTGATTTGTTTTCCAATACAATTGAGAACTTATTTTGTTAAGTGATTAAAACTGTTGTCTTTCAGTTTCTTTTAATAATTTTAAAGAATTAAACATCAAAAAAAAAAGACAATTAATTTATATATTTTTTGTAGAGAATTTGTTTAGGCGGAAATGCTACAAATTCAACTATAGTTTTTAATCAATTGTCAAGTAAATGTATTGATATTAATTGTGAATTATTTGCAGCTCTTCCAAATAACAATAAACTTGTTGACGAGTTACATATTTTTTGATTTAATTTAAAGAAATCCAAAAAAAATTTTTTAGATTAATTGAAAAATCAGGTATAAATATTGGAAAAAGTGTTAGACGTGTTAATTCTGAATGTCCATTATCTACAGTATTTTTAGAAAAAAATATTTATTTTTTAATTAATAATTATATAAAGGTAATTATAAACAAAAATAATGGTAGCCGAACTATTTTACATTATAGAGGAAATTTAGAAGAAATAACTTTTGAAGAGTTTTATAATGCTTTTGGACAAGAAATAAGGGATGGTAAAATAGATTGGATACATTTTGAAGGTTTAAAATAGTAAATATATTTCATTAAAAATTAATTTATTATTTAAAAATTCGGCGGGTATTTTTTGGTTATCATCACAGGATCCCCAATTAATAATATATCTACAAACAAGCCATAATTGGGTTTTCCTAAAGAGCATTATTTTACTTTAAACAAAATTCATTTAAAGTTTCTAAAACTAAAAAAAAAACTTTTAAAACTAGCTTAAAATATGAAATAAAAAAACTCAAATTTAAAATCTCAAACAACAGTCAAAGCTCTCTTATTTAATTTTTTATCCAAACATTATATTTATCTTTACTTTAAGGTAGAAATTTTAATCAAGTACAGAAAATGATGGAATTCACTAAAAATGAACGTTTAAAAAATCGTCCATTTATTTCTGTCGAATTAGAAAAAGTACGTCCATTTCCCTGTCTTGAACAATTAATTGAACCGTCGGATTTGATTTTTGTTTCAAAAGATTTTGCACAATTTAAAGGTTAAAATAAATAAATAAATAAAAAATATTTATAAATTAATTAAATAAAGGTTGGAATGATATGGAGATGGCAATTAATGGAATTCAACAAGAAATGGGAGAATTTTCAAAAATAGTATTTTGTGCTTGGGGAGAAAAAGTTTTTTTTGTTGATAAAAATTAATTAATTTTAATTTTATTTTTAAGGGTGCAGCAGTTAGAGAATCATTTACTAATAAATCTTCAATTAATATTCCTCCTCCAAAATTATATATTCAACAAATATTTCCATCATTACCCCCAATAATAGACACTTTAGGGGCTGGCGATTGTTTTATAGGAACAGCTTTATTTAATTTATGCCAAAATAATAAATCTTTAAAAGAAGTTTTGGCTGAATCTGTCAGAATTGCAGGAATTAAATGTACACGTAAAGGACTTTTAAATTTGGATGATTTGGCTGAATAAATAAAAGAAAATAAATTGGAGTCTTTCTTAATATAAGTTTTTGGAGTAAATATACCGTATTTACTCGATTAATGCCCCTGGGGAATTATTTTTTCAGTCCATCCGTGGCATGGGGAATTAAAAGAGGGTGGGGAAATAATCGAGTAAATACGATATGTATTTTTTGTGTAAATTTTTATTATGTAAAATAAAGTCTTTTTACAAAAATAAATACAAACTTGTTTTTATTTTTAAAATATTTTAAGAATTCCCAGTCCGAATGATTACAATATTAAAAATTTAGTTTCTTGACTCTGATAAATGATTTTGCCAGGCACGAATGATATTAGTTTTTTAAAATTAATTTATTGAGGGCAAATAAACAATTTCATTTATTTTTGTTATCTATTGAAAGTTTGCAAAAAATAAGCCAAGAATATTAATTAAAGGTATTTAAAGCTAAAAATATTATGGAACTAAAATCCAAGACAAATAAATTTTTAGGAGAAGTTTTTTCTTAGAGATTGCTAATAAATTTAATTAAAAATAATTAATTTTAAATAATAATTGATCGTTCTATGCCTTAATAATAAAAAAGAATGGATTTTTTCTTCCGGAACTTGCCAATGCTTTTAATAAATTTTCTTTTCTTTTAAAAATTTTCACAAAAAATTGTTGAGTGTAAATTTATGTATTGTCTTTATTTTTTTAGAAAAGAAAAATTATTTTTAAAGTGCTGTCGATGACAATTCTAAAAATTGAGGAGGAATTTAAAGTATTTTTTTTCTTTGTTTTTATGCTTATATAAAAATATTTTTTTTAATTTATTTAAAAGTATTTTATAGCCCCTAAGGCGGATTTAATATTTTTTAGAAAATTCGCCCAAGTTGTTAGTTCTTTTTTTAATATCTCTTTTATATATATTTCCCCCCTCTCTCTTGTTTTTTTACTTTTACCTCTTCTCGTTTTATTCATTTAATAAACGGGAAAGAGGGGAGGGGAGGGGATGCTTACACAAATAACAAATTGATGCGTTCCCGCCTTCCTTATATATCCACTTTTAAAACATTTTTTTCTTCCATTTTGGCCAATAAAAATGGTATTAGATAAAAATAAGTATATATTTATCTGTTAAGACTAAAAATTTAACCCTTATTTCTTTTTTTATAAAGACAAAAAAATAAAAAAAAAGGGGGGAGCAAGCAACAAACACAAAAAATATAAACACAAGTATTTCTTCTACGTCCGTTTTTTGCCACAAAATTCTTTTGTCAAAAATGCCATTTACGCTTTCTTTTTTTGTTCTATACAAATTCTTCCCCTTTTATTTTGTGTGAATAATCTGTCATTTTCCTCCTTCACTTTTTTTAAAAGTCTTTTTTTTTATTTTTAATATTTAAAATATTTATTTTGAAAATTATTTTTATTTAATTTAAATTTTATTTTTAATTAATTTTAAATAATCAAAATTCAAAAATTCAAAATTCTTTTGTATTTTTAACTTCACAATTATATATTTAAAATAACAAAAAAATATTTTCTTATTTTTATTTAAATATCAATAATTGTCCATTTTTGCCATTCTTTCCATATTTCTCTAAAAATAATTTTCCAATTTTCGCCCCTGGAAAATAATTTTAGTAAAATTATGTTTTTGTAGACACAAATAATTTTAAATACAATTAAATTTTGTTTGGCTTAAATCTTTTGTAAATTATTTTATTAGAAAAATATATATTTTATCTTAATGTGTTTTTGACATTAAAATATAAAATATAATTAATATTTAATAATTTTTAATTAATATTTTAATAGATAAAATGAATACAAAATTCTCTTCTTTGTCCTTTCTAATTTTAATAATTATTTGTTATATTTCCTTAGCTTTATTACAAAAAAATAATATAATAACTAAACGATATTCACCTCTCCCAACAAAAGAAAATATTTTTAATCAAAAAGAAAAATTAAATAATTTTATTTGGCCATTAGAATGTCGACAACAAAAAAGGTTTTGGAAAAGAGAAAATTGAATTGAAAGAAAAATTTTTCTTTTTTAAAGATTATTAGGAAAAGATGGAAAAAGTTCTTCTTCTCAATTGGTTGGGGACCAGGGACAATTCCCAGAGGATTTATTTACTATGGACCAGCTACGTAGAGGAGCTGTATTTTTACATTTATTTGGTAAAAATAAATAAATATTTATTTTAAATTAAATAAATTGTTGATAATTAAATTGAAATTTTTTTATTTTGTGATTAAATATAAATTGGGAAATAAATTTAAAGGATTAGTTTATATGTTTATTGCATTGGCTATTGTTTGCGATGAATTTTTTGTGCCTTCATTAGGTAATAATTAAAAGGAATTTTTTAAAATTATTACATATTAAATTAACGGAAAAATTATTTTTATAAAGCTGTAATAACTCAAAGATTGGATATTTCTGATGATGTTGCGGGGGCAACATTTATGGCAGCTGGAGGGTCTGCTCCAGAATTTGTTTGTTTTTATTTAGAGAAATAAAATTTAAATTTAGTTTACTTCTGTTGTTGGAACATTTTTAGCCAAAAATAATGTTGGGATAGGGACAATTGTTGGTTAGTTTTCCCTCTAAATAATTTTTATTAATTTATTAATCAAAAAGGAAGTGCAACATTTAATATTCTTTGTGTTCTTGCTTTTTGTACAATTTTCTCCAAAAATTGTTTACAATTAAGTTGGTGGCCACTTTTTAGGTTTTTAAATAAAATAAAATAATTTTTCTTTTAAATTTTTATTTTTAAGGGATGTTTCTTTTTATGTTATTGCTTTAATTATTTTAGTTTTTGCATTTCTTGATGAACAAGTTAATTTAAAAAAAAATAAATTAAAAAAATATATTTTTATTAAAAAAAGATTATTTGGTGGGAAGCAGCATTACTTTTTATTATTTATTTAGCTTATGCTTTATTTATGAAATATAATAGTGTTGTTGAAATTTATATAAAAAATTGTTTTGGATGTTTAACAGAAATAGATAATAAAGAATTAACACAAATAAAAGAAATTAATTGTGTTGAAAGAATGGAAGTATTGGAAGAGGAAGAAGATGAAGATAATAATAATAGTTATTTAGAGGAAAATAATAAACAATTAGAATCTACTAAATCTGGTGGTGGTGGTGGAATTGTTGTAAAAATTATTTTCCTTTTATTATATATATTTTTAAATTCGAAAAATTTTCTAGTCTCTAATTTAAATAATACAGCTAAATATTTTACCGTGAAAAGAGTATTAATTCTTGCCTTTTCAAGTGCATTAAGATTTGTTTTTAATAAATTTTTCATAAAAAATATAATAGAAAATAAAGAAAGGCAAATACATGGGTGATAAAGTTAGGAAAAAATTCTTATATAAAATAGAGGTTAAATATATTTTTACTAATTTTTCTAGGCCTCAAAAGAAGTCAATATTCCTGTTGAAAAAACCCCAAAATTTGAATGGTGGAGTTGGAGACGTCCATTACCAATTAGCCATTTACATCGTTCAGACACAGTTTGTGCACACAGAACAATTCAACATTATAATAACACAAATAATCAAAGACGTCGACAATCTTCAATTCCAAATTCTGGCGGGTATAGACGTCAATCTATTCCAATTTTACATTCTGGGGCAATGTTTAGAAATGGAATTATTTCTGTAAAAAGAGAGAGAGAGAGAGCGAATTTAATTCTAAATTTTAAATTTTTAGTTAATGTCTCAAACACTTGATCCAGTAATTGAAAATCGTGATCAAAATATAGTAGAAAATGAAAATAAAAATAAATTAGAATCACACAGAATGCAAGGGGGAAATAATGTACAAATTGAGGTAAAAATAATTTTTAATTAAAAAAAATAAATTTAAATATCAGCAACAATCAATTCTAAAACGGCCAAATTCTGATCTAAATAGAAATTACCCAACTACAAATACAGCAATTAGAAGATCATTAGTTGATACAAATGGAGATATAATTATTGGTAAAATCAACTCGCCTAGAGTTGATTTTGAAGAAATTGTTTGTCTGATTTTTGTTGTTTTTTTGTAAAAATATTTTTTAATAGAAATCTGTTTTGGAAGAAGAGGCTGATAGACCATTAGATATGAGTTGGCCAGCACTTTGGCATAAACAAATACTTTATGTGTTTTTAGCCCCAATACTTTTCCCTTTATGGTTAACAATGGCTGATGTTCGAAAACCTGTAAAAAATTTATAAAAAATAATTTTGATTAAAAAATAAAGGAAAAACAAAAATATTTTGCAATTACATTTTCTTTATCTGTCCTTTGGATTGCTTTTTTCTCTTATTTAATGGTTTGGTTAGCAAATACAATTGGGCTTACACTTGGAATTTCTACAGAAGTAAATAAATAAATAAAGTTAAATACATATATATTTTTTAGGTTTTAGGATTAACAATTCTCGCTGCTGGTACTTCTATACCTGATTTAATTACTAGGTTAATATTTAAATTTAATTTATAATTACATAGTTGTTTAGTGTTATTGTTGCTCGGAAAGGACTTGGAGGTAGTTAAAAAATATTTAAATATTTTAACTAGGGTAGCACATCCGCCCTCAGGGGGCGGATGTGGCAGGGTTCGAAGTTTGTCGGGGAGGGCATTTCGGGTGCGGGGTTGACTTTTGGATCGGGTTTCGGGGGTCGGGTCTCTTCCCAAATTTTAACATTTAAAGATATGGCTGTTTCAAGTTCTGTTGGTTCTAACATTTTTGATGTCTGTGTAGGGTTTGTCTATTAATATTTTTATTTAATAATTAAACTATTAATTTATTTAATAGATTACCAATACCTTGGCTTATTTTCTTTCTTTGGCAATTAGTAATTAATTTAATTTAAATTAATTTAATCAATTTTTTGAAAAAAGATATCCAATTTTACTTCTTCAAATACCAATAAAAATTATTTGTCTGTACAAGTTTCCAGTAATGGATTAATTTGTAGTGTTGGAATGTTATTTTTAATGTTAATTGTACTTGTATTGTCTGTTGGTTTTTGTAATTGGAGAATGAATAAATTATTTGGGGGGACGATGATTATTGCTTATTTAATTTTTTGTGCTCTCTCAATTGCTTTGGAAATTGGTGGAATTTTTTGTCCTTTAAGGCTTTGCCAAAATTATTAAAAAATTAAAAATTGATCTCTTTATTGTATATATTTTTATAGTTAATTTAAATAAATATAAATTTTTTTTTGTTTAATTTGTAATTTTTTAGATTATAAAAATAATAAAAGAAATTTAGAAAAATAAAGGCAGAGTAGAATTTGATGTAAATTGGGTTTAGTTCTAGCTAGAGTGTCTTTAGTTAAAATAAATCCCGTAAAAAATAATTCTCTGTGTGGCCAAAAGTGCAAAAATAAGTTGTTTATTTTTATTTACATTATTTTTTTATAATTTCCGTTTTTAATTTATGTTTTTTATATAAAGTGCAATTAATGAATTATTTCTTAAATATTATTTTCGAAATCCTCATTGTTATTTAAAATAAAATAAATTTTATTTTAAATATTTATTTCCTAAAAAAATGTTTTTTTCTAAGAGATTTAATATTTTAATTATTTTATTTTTAATTTATTGTAAGTGATTTTTATTTATTTAAATAATTAAATTAATTTTAGTAATGTTAATTTTGGTTAATATGAAGGATAATGATAAAAAATTAAATAATTTAATTAATGTCAGAACATCAATTTCAACACTTGTTTGGTCTTCTGTTGCCCACTTTGGGTTTATATTTAATTATTTAATATATTTTTGTTTTTATTCTTTTAGTCCACTACAAAATAATATAAATATGGAAATATTTTCAAAAAATTTGAAGAAAATATTTAAACAAAAAAATTTAAAACAAATAATTAAAGAAAAACAAAAAACATCAAAAATTCCGGATTTTTATTTAAAATTTTCTGAAACAATTTTTAATTTATTTTTAAATTTTGCAAATGAAGCAAAGGATTGTTGTGAAGGTTTAATTGAGAGAATTGGAAATATGTTAAATAATAATGATGATGATGATGGTAGTAGTACTAAACATATACAAAATATTTTGGATAAAACAAATATTCGTTTAATAAATAAATTAAATAAATGGGAGAGTTGTCTTGAAAGGTATTATATTTTAAAAGAAAAATTATTTTTTGTGGTGGTGACAGATTTTTTTGGTAAATTCGAGAAATTTATTATAAAAATTGTGACAAAAATTGTCCTCAAAGGATTTCATTTTATGTCCCACCCCCCCCCCCCCCCCATGAATAGTCCCCCTCCCTAAAAGTTGGGAATTGTAGATTTTTCTCTCCGACTCGATCCGTTATTTATTTATACTTACATATGTATTAATAGTACATACCTATATTTTAACTAATTAAGTTCTCAGGAAGAAGAAAGAGATAATGAAATAACATTTAATAATAATACTAATTTAAATGAAGGCAAACCAAACTTTCATTTATTACTTTTCTATCATTTTTTTATTTTTGAATTAATTAAATATTTAACTCCACCACTGTTTGAAACAAAAATTTTCATTGAAAACATGGGAGAATCTTCTTCGGCATCTTCAATTTGGTCACAAATTGGACGAAAGTTTACACATAATTCAGCAAAAAAAGAAAATCTTTTAAATTCAACTTTTAACAATTTAATTGTTGAATGGCTTAGTGAAGGGGTTCTGGCAAAATTGGAAACAAAATTAATTTTGCCAATAATTGAATGTGATAAATTGGAAATAGCTAAATTGGGTATTAGACTTGCTTTTCGACCTTTGAAAAAAATAACGGAAGCAAAACATTGGTGGACTTATATTTTGGATCCAAGTTTTTCAATAGCAAATATGGACGACAGTGGTGAAAGTTGGTTAAATAATAAAGAATGGGAAGAGCAATTAACTAACAGGTTATAAAAAAAAGAAAATAAATAAATATAAATATTATTTTTTTAGTTTACCAAAATATATTTCTAAATTGTCAAATAAAATGATTGAAAGTGCAGAAAGTATTGTTAGTTCAATTATAGAAGAATTATCTTTACTTGAGGGAACATCTACAGTTAAATCTCAATTATTTTTAATTTTCGAAACAGTGGAAAATGATATGAGATCGGATAAATTTATACAAATATTAAAAAATTTTTCAGAAATAAATAAAAGAGAAGTTAAAGTTTAGTAAATATTTTAAATGTTTTAGAATATTTTATTCAGATATTATTTTTTTATATAAAATATTTTCAAAAACTTAAAGAAAATATTCTTTTAAATAATGTTGAAATAGGAGAAATAAATAATAATAGTAGAAGAAGAGGAGGAGGAGGAATAGAATCTGTTCAATCATCTCCAATTATTGCCCAATTTACAACAAATAAAGAAAAAAATTATTTTATAAAAAACAAATTAATTGATTGGCTTTTTATTTTAGAAGAATATTTAGTACTAATTGATCCTAAATGGAGTCTTGCTGAATTAGAAAATAAAATTAATAAAAATAATAATTCTTTATCAGAATTATTTCCTCTTTTAAATCTTGGACTTTTTTATAAATGGCAAAATGGGCAACCTTTGGCAACAATTAAATTGTTATCTTTAAAAGAACGCCGTCCTCTACTTCGTTTAATTAATTCTTCATCCTTTAATCGGGCAATGCTTTTAATTTATCCTTCTTTATCTCCATTCCTTGTGCAGATTAATAGCATTAAAAAATTGGAATTGGCATGTGATGTTAGAGCAGTAAAAGCATCAATTTCTATACAAGTAAAGTTTTTGATTTATGTAGTTATTCGATTGATTATGACAAAACTTTGGCCGATGTTTTTGGGTTGTTATAATATTTGAATTTTTTTTAGGAAAAAATGTTTTTAGAATGTATTAAAAACATAGAAAAAGGGGAGGTTTTTCGAGAAATTCTTTATAATAATTCTGATGGTGTAGAACAATTAATGATTTCAAAAATTCAAATCGAAATAGCTCAATGGGATGATCGTAATCAAAATAAAGGAATTAAACAATTATTAAATATTATTTTGAATGTTCAAATAGATTTTGAATTAATATATAAAGAATTAATTAAAAGTTTTGTTTGGAAAAGGGGAGAATTACAAAAAGTTTTGATAATATTTATTTTTAGTAGATTATTTTATTATACCGAAAAAAATATTTTAAAACAAGAAAATAATATTTTGGGAATTTTTGTGAGAGAAAAATTAATTGGAATTAATAAAGATAATTTAATTGAAGAAAATCATAATAGTGAGTCTGCAAGAGCTAGTAGTAGTAGTACATCAACATCATTGTCAGGACCTCCACGTTCCTGTAATTTATTATAATATTAATTATATTAAAATTAAAATAAAAAGAATAACTTTTTAGTAAATAAATTTACATTCTTTGTTAAAAAACAATTTAATTATTTATATTTATTTTATTAAATTTAAAAATAATATAGCAACAAGTAATGATATCCTCCAACAAACACCACAAAGAGAGAATGAACAACGAAGAAGTCTTCTTGATAATGTATTAAATGGAAGTTTAGAAGATCAAAAATTTAAAAAGAAGTTTTTGTCTAATTTATTTTTAAGTAATAATATTTATGAAAAATTTGAAGAATTAGAGAATACTAAGCAAGGGGAAAGTAAATTATTTAAAATGTTTTTAATGAATAAAGAAGATAATAATTAAATTATTCTTCTTTTTTATGTTTTTTTGTAATAAATAAATTAATAATTAATTTTTTAATTATTTTAATTAAAATTAAAATAATTAAAATAATTATAATTAAAATAAAAAATAAAATATCTAAACATAAATATTCTATTAATGAAAGGTTAACAGTTTCTGGAATCATTTCTTTTAAAGGGCCATTAGAAATAACAAATTCTGTCCATTTAATTATAGCTTCTTCTGGTCTATTTGGTTTTTGATTGTGAAGATTAGATAAACGTTGGGAATTTTGTTTGTAATAACTGTTTATTTAGAAGAAGAAGAAAAAGAGTTTAATTCAAAAATTAATTTTATTTTTAACCTTATATTAATTAACATTTCATTAATTTCTTCTTTAATTTTTTCAATATTTAATAAATCTTTTCTAATTAATATCCTTCCATTTCCTCTATATTCAGCACATTTAGAATTCCTTAATTGATCAAAGAAAAGAGGAATAGTTAAAACAGGAACACCTCTAATTGTACTTTCAATTAAAGAATTATATCCTCCATGTGTTATAAATAATTTAATTTTTGGATGTCCTTTTAAATTTAAAATATATAAAGTATATAAAAAGTAATCCGATTTAAAAAATCTCTCTCCCTCATTTATTACTAACATACCAAGTAAATCAGATTGTGGAAACCATTCAAACTGAAAAAATTAAATAAATTTATTTCTTTTTTAAAATATTTTTTAATTCTAACCAAATGTATGTTTGGCATATTTTTTGTATATTCTTGAGTAAATTTATCTCCAGCACTTATTTTAACAATAAAAGAATATTCTTCAAAATAAGAGAATGCTTTGAGAATATTTTGCCATTTTTCTTTATTGAGAAATTTAGTATCAGTTATACTTCCCATCGAGAAAATAATTGTTCCTTTTTTGCTTGATTCAATAGCCTTAACAAGTTTAATACCCAATTCGTTTATTGAATAATTAGCAGGCTTTATTCCCAATCCGCCAATCGAAATAACCTAAAAAATAATAATGAGGGGTATTACTTCCATCTTTTTTTCTCTAAAGAAAAAAACCTTCGGCAATGTAGGCAATGCAGGATCAAGAAATTCATCATTATAAACAAAAGCTAAATCAACTTCTGCCAAAACTTTATCTAATGAAGGAAAATCTGGAGAAATATATGATCGAAATAGTTCATTTTCCTTAAAAATATTTTTTAAAGATTTTTTTGGAAATTTTTAATCAAAACTTTTCTTAATGTTTGCATAACAGAATACCAACTCAAAGCAAATTGCCAAATATTTGTTGCTCTTTCCATCATATTCATTCTTGGACCTAACATTGTTGTTTCTTGTAATAGAGGAGAAATGCTTAGAGGTAATGGAATACCTAAATAATAAGGAAGGAAAAATAACTTTTTCTGAATTATGATTTTTAATTTTTGAACAAGTATACAAATAATTATTTTCTACCTAAAAACCAAAGAGGTCCTTCAGGTAAAGGTCCAGTACTAATCCAAATTTGTTTTTCAATTCCCAAATATTTAATAATTCCTTGAAGGCAATAATCTATCATATTTGAAAAAGCCAAATCAAAATTAGAATTTTTAAGTATTTCAAGTTCATCCTTTTTCTTTAAAATTGCTAGAATTAAAATTAATTTATTTAATAATTAAATATAAAATTAATTATCCAACATTCACAGTAAATAACCATTCCTTCATCTTCTGAACGTCTTGCAGAATAAGAAGATATTTCTTCGTTAAATACATCAAAATTAGTTATTTGTTCAACAACATTAAAAAGTCCTTTCATTCTAATTATTTTTTGTCCTAATTTTGTTCCAGTTTCTTCAATATTATCCATTTCTGGTATAAAAACTGTCTAAATAATATTTATAAATTAATTTTAAAAATAATATTTTGAGTAAATTAAAATAAAATTCTTATTTAAATATTTCCCCAATTTAAATAATTATTTCTTTAAAAACTACTAACAACATTATGTCCAGCATTAACCAATAAATCAGCTAAATGTCCCATTTTATATATAAGACTTAAAGAAAGAGCTGGACTTATAACAAGAATATTAGCTTCCTCAGATTCTTGAATAAAAATAAATAAACATTTAATTAATAAAATAAATAATTTAATATTTTTGTTAAACATTTTTAAAATAAAAATATAATTTTTAATAAATACATAGTAAATAATAATTATGAATATTAAATTTAGACAGTCTTATCAGTATATTTAATTTCTAAAATAATTATTGTTTATCAAAAAAAATAAATAAAAGATAAAATTATTAATTAATTAAGAACTGTTGTTAATCCAATTAAAAAAATTTTTTTATAAATATTAATTAGCAATTAATATTTAATTATATGTAAATATAGGTTCTGTCATTTTAACTTATTTTATTTTTATTTAAATTTAAATCTCTTTTCTTCTTTAAATATTTTTACAATTTTCTAAGATAAAATTTTTTAAATTTAAATTCTTATTTTTAAGCATTGCGTCATATAAAAAATGAAATCAACAAATAAATATTTTTTGATCAATTTGTGCAGCTGCTAGAATTTGTAAATGTACAAGTATTTCAAACTTTTTTCGTAGCTGAAGCAGAAAATGAATGAAGAAGAATTTACACAATTGGTCCGTGATATTTATTTTTATTTACTAAATAAATATATTGGACCTGCAGCAACAAACAAATGTTCTCTTTTATTCTTTTCAGTTGGAAAGATGTTTAATAAAAAGGGAAATTTTGGATATAAATGAAAAAGAAAGAGGCATTTCTCGATTCGATTTTGCAAAAATATTAAATATAACAATTCTTTATTTCTACTTAAACTGGAATAAAATAATTGGGTTTTTTCAGGGATTCTGTCGACATTGAAAAAATAAATTCCTGAATTTCAGGAATCGAGACGGCAGGATTCCTAATATGTTTATAACCGATATTACATTAACAACTTTATAAATAACTAATTTTTACGTGTAATTTTAAAATTCGGCTCAACCCTCCAAATTTAAAATAAATTTTGATGAATATCTATGCATATTTTATTTTAAACACTTTATTTTAAATACTTCATTTAATTCATAATTTTTTAAATTATCCCAACAAAATTAGATGTAATACAAATTATTAAAGTAAAAATGATCAGCCGCCATTAATATATTGGTCTAAGTTTTGGCTTAAACTTATATTTTGCTTCCAAAATTTTTTTCCCAATTATTCGATTATTTCTTTCTTTCTCTATAATCTTTAACTAAAATATATATAATCAACCAAAAAGACAATTTTTGCACTCAATCTCCCCTCTCTGAATATATATTTATTTATATCAACCTTCCAAAATCAAAATCCATTAGGGCCATCTGTTGCAGCCGTTTCTTCTTCTTTACTTCCCTTAAATCCTATACATATAAAACGTTTGTCAATCCATCTTCGGTTTCTTCCAGAGCTTCAGGCCATTCAAATACTTTTTCTCTTGTATATTTGTGAGTCATCACTCCCGCCATATCCCCCCTTCATTGAGCAGGCACATTTTAGTAAGTTAACTAAATATTAGAGAATACTTTTGCCCATCTTCATTTGATTGAAACAATGACGTTTGGACAATCCTTTCTATTGTTGCTGATTTTTGAATTTTGCTCATTGAAAAGATAATCTTACAATTTTTAACGATTTTTTAATTTTTAAAAGAATTTAATTTTTATTTATTTTACATATAAATATTTATTTTTTAATATAGTTTTCAATATATTTTATTGGCTATTATAACTTATAGCGGGCTTTTTATTTCTGAATCGAATTGGTTGAATGAGGTGTCATTTGAATACATAGGGACCTAGATATATTTAGACCCCTGAAAATTGCAAGAAAGGAGGGCGGTAAGTTCATTTTGGATTGAGAAATTCGAAAATGCAAATGACAGCTTATTCGGAAGAGCTCCTTGAGCTGAGTTGATGACACAAAAATCATCGCGATCTAATAAGAGTGGACAAAATTACGATCGTTTGTTTAAGCTACTTACCTATGGTTTACATAAAGGCTGAGCTAACCCCCGTGGTCGCACAAAAAGTTATTGCAGCAAAAATTTAATTGCTCGTAACTTTGTTAAGAATCATCAAATTGACTCAATTTTGGTGTCATTCGACTTAGCTCGAGGAGCTCTTTCGAATGAGCTTAATCCCCCTTCTCTTTTCCAATATTCACAAATCTGAAACTCGACCCCGGAATTTTGGATAGACTTTTTTCTCACCTTATTCAACTCAGCTTTCCAAGCTCTTTCTAATGACACCTCATTCGACCTTTTAACTTAATTTTATATGGTTAAATATGTATTATATTAATATATAATTTTATTTAGTAATATTCTCTAATTTCATACGTCCAAAACTAGGATCTTTTTAAGAATTATAAATCAAATTAACTTAATGTTATATAAAGTATTTAATATAAACTATTGTAATTTCTGACCAAAATTATAGTCATTTTATTAAATAAACATAAGAATACAAAATTATTTTTATAGCTTTAACACATCTTAAATTAAATTTTTGCCAAAAAATAGACAAAAATTAGCTGCGCAAATCATGGGCCAGCTCAGGAGAATTTCTGGCAGTCATGGACCTAAGAAAAAATTAACATTTAAAGGCAAATTTATGAGGAATAGAGGAATAGATTCAATAACAAATATTCCTATTAAATTATCTATTTGGTAAGTTTAAATATTTTGTGAAGAAAAAATTAGTTTTTGAGGCCACTATTATTGATAACATCTGTAACATTCTTGACCGGTTTAACATTTGTTGAAACGGTAAATTAAATTTAAAACATTTTAATAAATTCATTTTATAATTTAAGCAAAATGCATGCAGAGATTGTACACAACGTGGATGCTTTTGTGTTGGAGAAAAGGGATCGATGGGCCCTCCAGGACCGCAAGGACCCCCAGGAATAGCTGGAAGTAGAGGATTTCCTGGTCCGGAAGGATTGCAAGGACCAAAAGGCCAGAAAGGCGCACAAGGTCCACCTGGACCGCCTGGACTGAAAGGAGATAGAGGACCTATTGGCGTGCCTGGATTTTCTGGCAACGATGGAAATCCTGGAAGAGTGAAACTAACTTTTAGGAACCGTTTAAAAATTTAATTTATTTAGCCTGGAGAAACTGGTCCACCAGGACCACCCGGATGGGATGGTTGTAATGGAACTGATGGTCTTCCTGGTCTGCCTGGAATGCCGGGACCACCTGGGTTGCCTGGATTTCCTGGAACAGCTGGTCTAGATGGCCCAAAAGGAGAGCCAGCCATTGGATATGCTGGTGCGCCAGGAGAAAAAGTTTAAAAGAGAACTTAATTAAAATTTTTTATAAAATATTAAGGGAGATAGCGGTGTTCCTGGTGTACCTGGACTTTCTGGCCCGCCAGGTAGAGATGGATATCCTGGTGAAAAAGGAGATAGAGGAGATATTGGACCATCAGTAAGTGAAAAAATTAATTATTAATTTTAATATTAAAAAATAAAATTGAAAAGTATATTCAATTTTTTTGAATAAAAATTTTTCTTCAGGGCCCGCGTGGTCCCCCTGGTGAGGTTGGACTGCCTGGTAACCCAGGAATTGGAAGTATTGGTCCAAAAGGAGATGAGGTAATTGTTATTTATATTTTAAATATATTTTAATAATTGATTAAATTAAACAATAGATTCATTTTTAATTCAATCAAACTTGTTTATGTAATATTTAGGTTTAATTTAAAAAACTAAATATAAAGTATTTTTCTATAAGTTTATTGAATTACCTCAAAATTAAAAAAATTTTTAAATTAACCTTCAATTAAATTGTTGAATTTTTACAGGGTGATTTAGGACTGCCTGGCCCTCCTGGACCACCAGGTCCAAGTGAATTCACCGGACAGGCTGCAATTATTGGTCCAACTGGTTTTCCGGGAGAAAAAGGCGGAAAGGCGAGTTAATATTATTTTTTGTTTTCATGGAAATCAAGGCTCGGTTGGGCCAATAGGCCTTCCTGGGCCTAATGCTTTCATTTTGTGTGAAAAAGGCACAACTATCGGGCCTGAAGCATAAGGGAGAGAAGGTATGGGAGAAAAATATATAGTGTAAATAAAGCTGAGTAAATAGTAGTAGTTTTAGGTAATTAATTAGTATGTATTTGCATTATTCAAAATAATTATTATTTAATTTAATAAATCTGATATTTATTTTTAAAAATTCTCATTATTAACCAATTGTCTGTTTTGTGGTAGTAATATGTATGTATGTAAATAGAAAGCGTAGATAGAATTATACATATTAGAAAATAAGAACTTAATAAAGCTTCTTGTGCTTCTTTTGCTAATAGTGCTTTTTATATAATTTTAGTTATTAATTGACAAAAAAGTTTTGTAGTTTTTAAATGTATTTAAATAATTTAATTAAAAAAATTTTAATAAATTATGAGGATTAAAAAACATTTTTGTCAATAGTTGTTTAATCTCTATTATTATTATTACTTTTTAATTAAAGGGAGAACCAGGAGATCCGGGACCAAGAGGATATCCTGGCCAAGCAGGATTACCAGGCCAGCCGGGATTGTCAGGAATTAAAGGAGAAAAAGGATTGCCTGGCCCTGCTGGTCCTAGAGTAAGTTTTTAATAATTTTCAATAAATATGCATGAATTATTTAATAAAATAAAAGCTATATTTTAAAATTATTTTTGAAATTTAAAAAGTGCTTGATCAAAATTCTTGCATATTTAAAATTTATTAAGGGAAAAGAAGGCCGACCAGGACATCCAGGCCCACCTGGTCTTAAAGGCGATCGCGGTGTTGACGGTATTTCCGGTGTACCTGGCCCACTAGGCCAGAAAGGAGAACAAGGATATCAAGGAAGGGATGGAACTAAAGGTATAATACTGATACTTGTTATTTCCTTCAAATAAATACTTTTAAGGAGAAAGAGGCCCTCCTGGTCCACCTGGTGGTGGGGAATTCTCTGATGGACCGCCTGGACCACCTGGCTTGCCTGGTAATTTTATAATTAATTCTATGTATATACCTATATTTGCGAGCTATCTTTAGTTTAATAAGTGGAAAAATTTCATTTTATGGGGGAGCTAAAGTATACTTTTATTTGGAAACTTTTACTGTGTAACTTTTAATTTTCATTTTTGTACTTGAACTATCCTTATTGTCAATTCCTGCACTGTTTTAATATATCAATTTTATATATGTGTGAAAATTAAATCATCTCTAATTATTTAAATTTACAGGCCGTCCCGGTCAACCAGGCCTGCCAGGAAATGACGGTTATACAGGCCCGCCAGGTCCACCCGGACCGCAAGGATTACCTGGAGGTGTCGGAGTGCCAGGAGTGAGTAATCAATTAATAATTAAAATTAAATTATCTCTTTTAGTTGCCTGGTTTTGAGGGTGCTCCGGGAATTAAAGGAGAGAAGGGAGATTCTGGAATTCCCGGAGCTCCAGGCATTGCTGGACCGCCCGGTCTGCCTGGATTATTAGGACCGAAAGGAGAACCTGGTCCAAGAGGTAATAATTTTAAATAAAGGCGAAAAAAATTTTTTTTGAAAACATTGAAAATATGCATGAAAGTGAAAATACTTTCATTTTAGAAATATATTAAAATTATAAGTTAAATAAATTTATAAAAATACTGACAATAAGATTTGGGAGAAAATATGCAGTTATATGTAAATACTAGTAGGTAACAATTTATTATTTAGGAACACCGGGCATAGCAATTCCTGGACTACAAGGCAAAGATGGACGTCCAGGATTGGATGGTGCTCCAGGAAGGAAAGGAGAGATGGGATTAACTGGAATGCGAGGTAACAAGCTGTTGAAACCAACTAAAAACCAACAAAAAGAAACCAACTAACAAACAACTCTACATACCTTATTTTTACTTTTAAAGGCCCACCTGGCGATTCATTAAATGGGATGCCAGGTCCTCCAGGCTTTCCCGGAGCTCCTGGTCCAAAAGGATATGATGGCCGTGATGGTGCACCAGGTCTTCCAGGAATCCCAGGAATGAAAGGAGAACGTGGTGGTGAATGTTCAATTTGTTCACCTGGTGTGAAAGGAGAGAAGGGCCTTGCAGGTTATCCAGGATTACCTGGACCACAAGGTAAAATTATCCTTAATTTGTTTTTAAAGTATAAAATATATTTTTGAAAATAATATTAAATTAAGGTGATCGTGGTCTACCCGGAATGCCAGGAATGGTTGGAGATGCTGGCGATGACGGAATGTCCGGAGCAGTTGGCCCGGCTGGCCCACCTGGTTTGCCAGGAAGAGATGGATTACCTGGGGTACCTGGTCTAAAGTATGCTCAAATTTATTAACAAGTTTGTTTGAATATAATTTTTACCCACCTTCAGAGGTGAACCAACACATTTGCGTCTTCGACCAGGCCCACCCGGATATCCAGGGCCTAAAGGAGATGGTGGATTTCCCGGACCGCCTGGGCCAGAAGGCTTGCCAGGAAAAGAAGGCGCACCCGGATTTCCTGGAGCGCAAGGACCTGAAGGACAAAAGGCATGTAAAAATGAATATTTGTTTTAGTATTGTAAAAATTACTGAAATATAATTAGTGATAATATATTATATCTTCTACCGTTTTAGGGTGAGCCAGGAGCTTATGGAATCCCTGGAAAGCCCGGCCAAGATGGATTACCCGGCTTGCCTGGTACCAAAGGAGAACCTGGCTATGGTCTGTCTGGAGCAGCTGGGTTGCCTGGACCAAAAGGAGAAGCAGGACTGCCAGGTGCACCAGGATTTCCTGGACAAAAAGTAATTTATTCTTATCATTTAAACCATTTAATCTTAAAATGGAACTGATTAAAATTAAAACTGAACATCTAATATCGCTTAAACAGACATAATCAGAACTTATTCTCAAACAATAGGTAAATAAAAAATTGAAATAAATAGGGAATTATGTCTTAGGTGGATTTAAAATTTGAATTGAATTACAAGTGACATTTTGACAATTAAAATTGAAATTACAACGCATTTGAATTTAAAATGGAAAAAGTTAATATGAGAAAAAGCTGATATTTAGAATATTTTAAAATTAAAAAATAGGTTATTAAAAATACTTATTTTATGATAAATACATATTTGTTAATTTTTATTTTCTTGTGAAATATTAATTCAATTAAGGGAGAACCTGGACCGATGCCGCCGTTAAATTTATTGCCAGCTGGAAAGGATGGCCCACCCGGATTGCCCGGCCTTCCAGGGTTGAAAGGCGAGCCAGGATTCCCTGGTTTACCAGGTTTTTAGATCAATTTATTATTTAATTCTAGATTTTACATAAAATATCTAAACATTAGGTTTTCCTGAATAGAAATAATTATTATTTTAATAAAGGTGCTGATGGCCTTGCTGGCGTGCCTGGTCTACCAGGACAAAAAGGAGAACCAGGTTCTCCAGGATTTCCAGGCTTAGAAGGACCGCCCGGACCTATTGGAATTGAAGGATTGCCCGGTATTAAATAACAGTAATTGTTTTTTAATTAATTTTTAGGTCAACCTGGCCTTCAAGGCTTGCCAGGATCTAAAGGAGAAGCGGGCAGACCTGGTCAACTCGGATTTACTGGACAGAAAGGCGAACCAGGACCTTCAATTCACGGGCCTCCAGGTCCTCCAGGTTTTCCTGGCCTTAAAGGCGATGCTGGACTACCTGGTCTTCCCGGACAGCCTGGTCTCGAAGGGTCTGTAATATTAATCATTACTAGGATAACGGAAACACAACAATAGTTTTTGAAATTAATGTTCATAAGTTCAGGCTAAAAATAGATATGCATATTTTGAGCTCTTTCAGTATATATACATGAATTTTACAATTTGCTTGTTTCTTAAACTTAATTATTCTAAATAAATTTCACAAACCAACAGATTGCCTGGTCAATCAGGCTTCCCAGGCGCAGCCGGTGCACCAGGATTTCCCGGACTCAAAGGAGAGCCTGGTCTTTCAGGATTTCCAGGTATGTAACAAATCATCGTAAACTGATTTAATACTATTATAAGAGTATGTCAGACTACATCTTTATATGTCTTTTTTAATATTTTTTAAAGATCAACGGGATTACAAAATTTTCTATTAATCTTCTTAAATTTTAGAAACTTTTCGTTTTTAAATATTAATTAAGAAATGACTAAATGATAGAAATAAATTATTTATAAATATGCATCCTAGAATTAAAGGGTCGTTTCGAAAAACCCCAATGCGCATAGTATCTGAAAAGTGTCCGTTAAGTTCCTAAAAGGAATACTATAATTTAATTGGTGGATATTTTCTATGTATAATATTTATGTATTATTTAATTAAAAGGTTTTATTTTTAAGGAAAAGAAGGCATTGAAGGTCAGCCAGGATTTCCTGGTTCCCCTGGAGAGAGAGGAGCTGATGGATTGCCTGGGTTGCCAGGAATTCCAGGGCAGAAGGGTGAAGCCGGATATCCTGGTCTTCCAGGTAGTATCAAATTGGAAGTAATAAGAAAGCAGTTGTTTTTAGGCACTGATGGTTTACCAGGACCACCAGGTTTTCCAGGCATGAAAGGAGCTGTTGGTATTCCAGGAGTGCCTGGATTAAAAGGTAAAGAAAAGTATATATATAATCTTATCTGGATGATCTAGGTGAACAGGGATTCGCTGGAAATCCTGGTCTGCCAGGTGAAAGAGGGCCAGATGGATTAAGTGGGCTGCCTGGATTACAAGGACCTAAAGGTAAATAAAAATAATATAGATAATTTGTTCGTATGCTGCCCTCATTTATTTTAATCAAAAAATCAACATATAATTTCTAATAAACAATATCTTAAGGAAACTTAATGATTTGGTGATAAGAGAAATAATATAAGGATCCACGATAAATGACGGTGGATATGGACAAAATATTTTTTGATTTTTAATTAAAAATAAACATTATTGAAATATTCACAGGAAACACCGGTCTTCCTGGATTACCTGGTCGAGATGGTCTGCCAGGATTGAATGGGCCTAAGGGAGAAGCAGGTCTTCCAGGATTCCCTGGCCAACGAGGAGATGATGGTCTTCCTGGCCTTCCTGGATTTAAAGGAGAAGCTGGCTTCCCTGGACAGCCAGGCATGATTGGAGCGCAAGGTATTTATTATGCATAATTTAAAAATTTAAGAATAAAAGTATCTATGTAAATCATAAACTTATTAAATTATGATATAATTAAAGACTGAGATTTTAGGCAGAAGACTATTTATTCTAGATACATTATGCTAGAATTAAACCTAAAGTGAAATAGCCTATTAACCTTATTCCAGAGGCAAAAACTAAAATTTAATATTTACATATTTTTTATTTTGAAGGTCCACCAGGTCTTCCTGGCTTTCCAGGACTAAAAGGAGAACAAGGCCTGCCTGGTTATGGACAATCCGGTCTTCCTGGAGAGAAAGGAATACCCGGAATCCCAGGTAAACCTGGACGTCAAGGACCAACCGGCGAAAGAGGTGCAGATGGTGTGCCTGGATTCCCGGGAATTAAAGGAGAACCTGTAATTAAAAAACTAAAAATATTCATTTAAATTTTCTAAGGGCTATCAAGGCAGAGATGGACCTCCTGGGCGAGAAGGCTTCCCTGGAGTGCCAGGTCCTAAAGGCGATGCTGGTCTACCCGGCCCTCCTGGTTTGCCTGGAAGAGAAGGTCATATTTTTAATTTTTTAAAAACTTACATAATATTGTAAAAAAATTAAAAAAAAAGTAATTATTAAAAGAACGTATCCATGGAGGGGCAGTTTATCCGTAGCGCTAGATAAAATACATATTCATTTTAATTTTTTATTTCAAAACTGCCCCATTATTGCGCAGTTTTGGGTGTGTCTTAGGATTCATATTGTGTATCTATTGCCGGCAAAGTCGTGTTTGCCCTTTCCCGTATACGGTTTTTCTTTGGAACCGCATACACCTACATACATACATCATATTTTTTATGTCGTTTTCTTCCCGGATCTTTATGTCGTTTTGCAATTGTATATATATCTTCATAGCAACCGCAATCCTCATTAAATGTTTACATTTTCCTCTTATACTATTTAGAATAAGTTTTAAAATGTTAAAATTTCTTGTTTTTAAGGATACCCTGGTTCGCAAGGAATTCCTGGAGAAAAAGGTGAACAAGGATTACCTGGCCTGCCTGGAGAAAGAGGCATTGATGGGTACCCTGGTGTTAAAGGCGAGCCTGGTTTCCCAGGACAGCCAGGAGCTATTGGACCAGAAGGACCTAAAGTTTGTTGAATAGCTATAATAATAATCAATTTTTATTTATTAATTTACAGGGAATGATTGGACTGCCAGGCTTTCCTGGTGTTAAAGGCATATCTGGATTGCCCGGACGAGATGGACTGCCAGGACTGCCTGGAGATAAAGGCGAGGCAGGATTCCCTGGTCAACCTGGTCAGGACGGTTCACCAGGTTTTTCTGGCCCGAAAGGAACAGCTGGACTTCCTGGTCTTCCCGGATTGCCAGGTATCTTTGGCTTAACATTTATAAAATAACGGTTGCTAATGTTCCTAATGAGACAGATTTTTTAGTAATGTGTTTTTGCTGATTTTTTACAAGCGGCAGTCTATTCTAAAGAATTTAGCCAAAATTATAAATAAAAGCCGGTTTTTAACGCCTAGATAATACTGCATTAAGTCATCTGGCAACCTTGTATGTAATTAAAATTACATTTAGATAAAATCATTTTAGGCCAAGGTTTTGTCGGGCCGAAAGGAGAAGCTGGATATCCTGGAATCCCTGGAAAAGATGGACTTCCTGGATTAACTGGTCCTAAAGGAGAAGCTGGTTTACCTGGTCCACAAGGTGCTTCTGGTCTTAAAGGCGAAAATGGACCGCCTGGTTTTCCCGGACAGAAGGTTATTAAATTTTTAATCTTAATAAGATTAATTTATTAAGGGGGAGCCTGGATTACCTGGAACACCTGGAAGGAGAGGAGAAGATGGATTAGCTGGATCACCTGGCTTGCAAGGCCCTCCCGGATTTCCTGGAGAAAAAGGTGATTCTTGTCTACCTGGTCTTCCCGGACAAATGGGAATGCCTGGATTACCTGGAATGAAAGGTAAATTTTATTCATTTACTTTATAAAAAACGTTAAATTGATTATTAAGGTGAACTCGGTCTGCCTGGCTTCCCTGGCCAAAAGGGCGATGCTGGATATCCAGGTAATCCTGGGTTACCTGGATTGCCTGGAGCGAAGGGCGACGCCGGATATCCAGGTCCGCCTGGTATGGACGGACAGAAGGGCGAAATGGGTCCTCCTGGTTTGCCGGTAAAAATTTTAAAAAGCCGTTTTTATTTAATATTAAAAATTTAGGGAATGCCTGGGCCTTTGCCGCTAACTCAACCAGGAATGAAAGGCGAAAGAGGTGCACCTGGCTTGCCAGGTATTGATGGAGAAAAAGGCCCACCAGGCTTGGATGGACTCCCTGGACCTGCTGGTATTTGTAAAAAATTTCTTTTTAAATCTATAATTAATTTTTAAAGGAATCTCAGGTTCTCCCGGTCAGAAAGGAGAGCCTGGTTATTCAGGTTCGCCAGGCTTTCCCGGAGAAAAAGGTGCTTCTGGTTTGCCAGGTTTTCCTGGTCTTGAAGGCAACCCTGGCCCACCAGGTCCTCCAGGCTTACCTGGTTCAATTGGTCCTCCAGGACCTGCGTATAAAGACGGTATTTATTTTATTTCAGAAATTTGTGAATATCTTTTGAAATTTCAGGTTTTATTGTTGTTACACATTCACAAACAACACAAGTACCGCCCTGCCCACAGAATACACGCAAACTATGGGAAGGATATTCTCTCCTTTATTTAGAAGGAAATGAAAAGGCACATAATCAAGACTTGGGTATAATTTGTATAAATTTGATGATTTTTGAAAAAAAAATTAAAGGGAATGCTGGTTCTTGTTTACCACGTTTTTCAACTATGCCATTCTTATTCTGTGATTTTAATGATGTTTGCAAGTAAAAAATTATTTTTTTGTAAATGATAAATTGATTAAGTATTGTTTTTATATTTTTAGTTATGCCTCAAGAAATGACAAATCCTATTGGCTTTCAACGGGAGAAGCTGTTAGTTAAGACAAAATAATTTTTAAATAAAATTAATTTTATAGCTCCCAATGATGCCTGTTAACGAACACGAAATTCAGCCTTTTATCTCTCGTTGTGCTGTTTGTGAAGCACCTGCAAATGTTTTGAAGAATATTTAATTTTATGAATTTATAAAATATATTTATTTATTAGGTTATGGCTATCCACTCTCAATCAATACAAATTCCAAATTGTCCAAACGGTTGGAGTTCACTTTGGATTGGATATTCATTTGCAATGCACACTGGGGCTGGTGCTGAGGGTGGTGGACAGTCTTTGAGGTAAAAGAAAGAAATTTATTTTAAATTAATTTTTTCTAGTTCGCCCGGTTCTTGCTTGGAAGATTTCAGAACAACTCCTTTCATTGAATGTAATGGCGCACGTGGATCCTGGTTTTAATAAAACATAAAATATATGCATTTTTAATTTATTTTTTCAGCCATTTCTTTGCAAACAAATTTAGTTTTTGGTTATCTACAATTGATGATTCACAACAATTTACTGTTAATTTTTATATTTTAAATTGATAATTTTAAAAAATTCTTTTTTAAAGATACCACAAAGTCAAACAGTAAAAGCAGGTTCTACACGTTCGAGAATTTCTCGCTGCCAAGTTTGTATTAAAACAAACAGATAAAAGGAACAATTTTATATTTTTATTAAAATTAATATATAAATTTTTTTTGTTTTGTGAATTTTTGTTGCCATTTCCTTTTACCTTATTATGTTTTTTAAAGTATATTTAAATAACAAAGTTTTTTTAAATTAAGAATTTAAACAAGAATTGTTTTTATTTTAATGTTAGGATATACTTTAAAATTATTTTTCCAATTATTTTCCCCTTTTCAAAAATCTTTTCTATAATCCTATTAAATATTTTATACCTAATAGAGCTCTTTTACAATTTTAGTTTGCTTTTTTACATATTTCATTTCATACTATAATTGCACTGCCATAATTGCACAATCTCACTCCAAAATGATTAACAGTATACTTTTTTCATTATTTCTTCATTTTATTTATGTATTTTTTACAAACTTCTAGAAAATATTAGAAATAATTGTAAAAATATTTTTAATATTATTTATAACCATTTCTGCTCAATCTTTCTTTTTTTATACTTTTTACATTTTTATAATTTAATTAAATTTGTTAAATTCTTGTTCTTATTACATAAATACATATAGTATATATAATCCTTTATGTTTGTTAATTAAGGGATCTGTTAGGGTGGCGTGCTTAGTATAAAAGGCGAAGCCTTTTAGTAGTCGGGGAGTCAGTTACCGAGTCAGTCAGTCAGCCTATTGTTAGTCGTAGTCAACGCATAGTCTCGTCATTTCTATTGTATTGTTGCCTTGTGATAAACCTTTGTTAGTAGCCGTTAGTTAGTCTTTCTGTTAGTATCGGACACACCGCAAGTCGATACATAACAGTGGCGCGGTCGAACAGCTAAACTCGTATAAAATCGAGTAGTCAACCACCAAGTCAAAATGAGTTTTGTAAAGACAATTCATGAGTGGTACAAGTCCAAATTCGAAAAGGAAGAAACAGTAGAAATCCTATCAGTCGGAACAGTCCAGAAATTCGATTGGCTAAAAAAAGTTGTTGTATTAAACGGAGTGAATGTTGAGTTTATTCTTGATTCGGGGGCACAAATTAGTTGTATCACAGAAGATACATGGAAATTAGTCGGAAGCCCAGCCTTGTCAGAAGTCGAATTTTCTGGAAAAAGTTATACAGGTCATGAGTTTACAATTCTTGGGAATTTTGAATGCACAGTTAGACTTAACGAAGTCGAAGAAAAGATGGTAGTTTATGTAACGAAGGCAAAGATGAATCTCTTTGGTCTGCCATGGATAGTCGCATTCGAAAATAAATTAGGATTCCCGATAGTTACAAGTCTAAACAAAGCTGAACCTACAGACATAGTCGGAAAAGAAAATGAAGTATTTATGGTCCATGACAGTAAAAAAAGTATAGAGGAGGAATTGAAAGCGAAATTTAGTCAAGTATTCGGACCAGGGCTAGGCAATTGCAGTAAAATAAAAGCACATCTCCATTTGAAAAAAGGAGTAAAACCAGTCTTTATTAGAGCAAGACCAGTCCCTCTCGGAGTCAAAAAGTCAGTTGAGGAAGAAATAGATAGATTGTTGAATATTGGTGCAATTAAACCAATCGAATTCGCGGATTGGGCTGCTCCTATTCTGGCAGTCAGGAAACAAAACGGAAAGATCAGAGTCTGTATTGACTATTCAACAGGCTTAAATGAAGCATTAGAGTTAAACAAATACCCATTGCCAACTCCGCAAGAAATCTGGTCAGAAATTCACGGTAGCAAAGTCTTTTCGCAATTGGATTTGCGAGATGCCTATCTTCAAGTCGAATTAGATGAGGCATCTAAGAAACTAACGAATATTAATACCCATCGAGGGTTATTCGAAGTCCAACGATTACCATTCGGAGTAAAGTCAGCGCCAGCGATATTCCAAAAGTTAATGGATGAACTAATTAGTGGTTTGGAAGGAGTATTCGCATATTTAGACGATTTGATAATAGTCTCAAAGAATGAAAAGGAGCATAAAAGGACATTGTTAGAGTTATTCGAAAGAATTCAAAATTATAACCTAAAAATTCAGTTAGAGAAATGTAATTTCTTCAAGTCGGAATTGAAATTCCTGGGTCATATAGTCTCAGAGGAAGGAATAAAACCTGACCCAGAAAAGAAAGCAATAATTCAGAAGTTACCGAGACCCACAGATGTTAAAGAGCTAAAGTCAGTTATGGGCTCGATAAATTATTATTCAAAGTTTGTAAAGGAATTACACCAAATAAGAGGACCATTAGATGAGTTACTCCAAAAGGGTAAAGAATGGAAATGGCAAGATAAACAAGAAGAAGCATTCAACCGAGTAAAGTCAATTCTAAGTTCGGAGCTTATGCTAACGCATTTTGACCCTCAATATGAAATCATAGTCACGGCAGATGCCTCAAATTATGGAGTAGGAGCAATGATTGCCCATAAATTCCCAGACGGATCAGAAAGAGCAATTGAGTATGCAAGTAAGTCATTGACTCAGTCAGAGAAAAATTATGGACAAATTGAGAAAGAAGGTCTTGCACTAGTATTTGCAGTCCAAAAATTCCACAAAATGTTATTTGGACGCAAATTCAGGCTTAGAACAGACCATAAACCGTTAGTCGCCATATTTGGGAGTAAAAAAGGCATAAAAGTCCAAACTGCCTCTAGATTACAAAGATGGGCGTTAATTCTGACGAATTACGATTTCAATATTGAGTTTGTAAGTACAGATAAAATGGGGATGGCAGATAGTCTTTCAAGACTAATAAAGAAAAATAACGACACAGAAGATAAAGTAATTGCCATAGTCGAAGAATTTAACGAAACAGATTCGGGACCTCCCCAAGAAATTAGTCAAGTAGAGGAAACAGTTAAAGAAGTCTTGCATGTTATGTTGGAGGAAATTCCGATAGATAGTAGTCGAGTCAAATTCGAAACAGGAAAAGACCAAGTACTGAGCGAAGTCATGAAGAATATTAGTAAGGGCTGGCCAAAGAAAGTCGATAATTCTGAATTGAAATTTTGGTCAGAGAGAAGACAAAATCTACAAATAGTTGAAGGTTGCTTAATGTTTGCAAACAAAGTAGTCATTCCGAAGTCATTGAGAAAAGAAATTCTAGGGACACTACATGAAACCCATTCAGGGATAGTCAGAATGAAAAATTTGGCAAGAGAATATATTTATTGGCCAGGAATAAGTCAAGATATCGAAGCAATGGCAGTAAATTGCCAGGCATGCCACGAAGCAGCAAAAATGCCAGTCAAGGTTGAGTTAAGTCCGTGGCCAGTACCAAGTAAAGTTTGGGAGAGAATTCACCTTGATTTTGCAGGCCCATGTAAGGACGGAAAAACATATTTAATTCTGATTGACGCGTATTCAAAGTGGCCTGAAATATTCGGTAACACCACAACCAGCGCAAAGAATGCTTTAAAGCATTTAGATTGGACTTTTACCCGTTATGGATTCCCGAAAACCATAGTCTCAGATAACGGAAGCCCATTCCAATCATATGAATTTAAGAGTTATTGTAGAAGTAAAGGAATAAGTCAAAAATTCAGTCCACCTTATCACCCACAGTCAAACGGACAAGTCGAGAGATTCGTTGATTATTTTAAAAGAATGATGATGAAAAATTGGGGGAAACCCAACTGGGTTGAAGAAGTCTTATTCAATTATAGAGCCTCGCCTCATGAGTCATTAATGGGCAAATCACCTGCAGAAGAATTCTTAGGTAGAAAGTTAAGAACAAAATTGGCATTAGTCTACCCAGAAAGACCAAATGCAAATGATTCTGAAAGGGAGCGCATTCGAAGTAAAATGAAGACATGGTTTGATAAACATCACGGAGCCCGAGTCAGGAAATTTAAACTAGGAGATAAAGTCCAGTTCGCAAATTATAGCAAAAATAAAAACAAAGATTGGTTAGTCGGAACTATAGTAGCCCAAAAAGGTGTCGTAATTAAGATTCAGTCTGAAAGATTAAGGGCTATAGTCACTAGACATATTAATCAGATAAGAACTGTAAGTCCAATAAAGTTAAATCAAGGCGAAGCACAACAGTCTGTAAACACTTGGGTGAGAAATTCGGAGCAAAATATTATTCAGAATCCACCACAAGTTAGTCCAATAAGGAATGTAGTTAGCCCAATAAGGAATATTCAAATGCGACAAAGAAATATGTCAAGTCCGAGAGAATTAGGTAAAAGAATAATTAGGCCAACAAAAAGATTAGTAGTGGAGAACACAAAGTCGAAGTATTACAGAGAAGAACCTATTCGAATTGGCATAAATTATATAGCGCAGTCAGATAACAGCAAAGGAAGCCAACAGATGAGCCAATGCACGCGAGCACGAAGACGGGAGATGAGCGGAAATAGATGGGATGTAAATAGGAAGTAAATAAAATTGTGATAATATTGTTTTGTAAATTTTGTTTTTGTAATTATTGTATCTCCCCCTTTTGTTGCTCACTTTGTATTTTGGCCCTTTGTATTTTCAATGTTTTGGTTGTGTTGGCTAGTAATAGTTTAAGTCCACCAAGTCTAGTCGAAAAAAAAAGTCGGCACATAGTCCCGACTTAATTAAAGAAGGGAGGTGTTAGGGTGGCGTGCTTAGTATAAAAGGCGAAGCCTTTTAGTAGTCGGGGAGTCAGTTACCGAGTCAGTCAGTCAGCCTATTGTTAGTCGTAGTCAACGCATAGTCTCGTCATTTCTATTGTATTGTTGCCTTGTGATAAACCTTTGTTAGTAGCCGTTAGTTAGTCTTTCTGTTAGTATCGGACACACCGCAAGTCGATACATAACAGGATCAACCCAAAAGATCAACGGCCCCAAGAAGGTTAACACGCAAACTTTCTGGTGCATCTGCTGGATAAAGCAAAATGGGCCAACGTATTCCTGATCTTAGGTCTGCGGAGTGACCCGGACTTTTTTTTGTCCCGAACCCCGATCCGAAGAAAACTTTGAAATTTTTTGAGAAATCTTTTTTACATTATCCAGACTCGATATAAAAATATTTACATTATTGACGAATTAAGAAATACAATACAAGCTTAACAATAAGAATTATAGCAACAAGCAATTTATATATAGTTACATATGTTTGTATGAATGGACAACAATGACGTTTATACAAGGATTATGTTTTCTTTATTTACTTATTCTTACTCTTCGATCCTTTGCTGGCAACCTCCTTCCCTCCCTTGCTGACAACTTCCTTCACTCCCTTATTAGGAACTTCCTTCTCCTTCCCTCCTTTGCTTACAACATCTTTCTCCTTCTTTGGTCGTTCAATTAATTTTTCAACTTTTACAACCCACGGCTCAACCTTTAAAAAAGAATATTTTATTTTTATTTAATTTATTTACAATAATTACCTTATACAGGAAAATCTTTGCAGCAATTTTCACTTCTGGGAGTGACAGGTAGAACAGACCAACCGCCTTGAACAGCCAATAGAGTTGAACATTTTCAGCCATGCGAAATGGCACGTGGTCGAGAATTGCGAAGATTCCATAGACTGTCCAATATACCAACCACTGAATGTCATCTTAAATTAAAATATTAGTTATTATCTTCCATATTTTTTATTTTTTACCGTCTCTTTGCGCCTGAGAGGTGCTTCTAACTGCTCCAACAGTTGCAAATGCCGGATAGACAAACGTGATGAAATTGCAAACAAGACCAGCATATTGCCCAACAAGAAGATAGAGAGGAAGTGTCGCAAAGAGACCATATGCCAACTAAAAAATTAAAAGGCAATTAATGTTTTTAAGCGATTATTTGCCTTATGGCGCGCAATTCCTGTGTTCTTCTCAAGCTCTGTCAGCAGCTCCTGGAGCAAAGGATATTGACTTTTGTAGAGAAACTCCATGAAGGCCTTATGTCCTTTCTCCTATAAAATAAAGATTTTTTTAAAAAATTTTATATTTTTCTTACCAAAGCATTACGCGTGTCCAGAGGGTCCAATTGAGTAGGGTCATCGTACACGTCTGTAGCAGTGACAATACCGGAAGACATTTAGAAAATGAGCAAATGGAGGCAATGTGTTGAGGACACAAACAGACAACGGATTTTCTTATTAAAAAACTTTGAAATAAATTTAAAGCTTTTATAATATTTTAATTCAGTCTGATTTTACAGATTTTACAGCACGATTTCTATTTCTCATAGGAATTTTTAATTAGTAGATGCTAACCGTTTTCTTTATTGTTATCTCAGTATTTGTTTTTGTAGAGAAACGTTAAATTTATTCCGTAAACATTTAACAAATTAAAACAATTTATTATACTTATTAGTAACTAATAATTAATTATAAATATTTATTGTAGCTATTGTTTGCCAATTATTATTTTTTTACTTTTTTTGTCAATTCTGAGATATAAATATAAAATTATTATGTTTAATAAAATTAAAATTAATATTCTTCGTAAAGCTATTTTAATTTTTTATATTAAAATAATCTAATTTAATTATCTAATTTATATTTAATTTAATTTTTTTAAATAATTTATTCGTTAGAAATTGAATTAAATATTATTTAAAAAATATAAAATTTAAATAAATTTTAAATATTTTCTTTCTTTTCAATTAAAAATTCATTCGGAAATATTATACAGATGTTTTTTTTCCTTGTTACAAATTAATTTTGAAACAAATATTCTCTAAAATTAATTTCCTAATTAATTTTTAATTAATTTATTTTTGTATTTTTCCTCATTATTATTTTAAAAACTTGCAAAAAATTAGTAAATTTCTTTAATTTAAACACTTAAATAATCCTATTTTTATTAATTTAAAAAATAAAATTATATTATTTATTTTTGCCTATATGCAAAATGTTTTTGGGAAAAATTTTTAATAATTAGTACAAAATATTTTTTTATAAATATTTAAAATGGAAAATGAAATTACTGACAATTCTTTCTCAATTATTGAATTAATTACAATAATTGTCCAATGTTTGTTATGTTTTGTTGGATTATTAAGTAATAGCTTTCTTGCTCTAACTATATTTAGAAGCCCGTATGTTTATATATTAATTAAAATATTAGGGTAGAAAGGGGGTATTTAAAAACTTTGATATTTTCACAAAAAATATAACGATTGCAGTTAAGTTTAAATTAAAAAAAAGACATGCATGCAAGTAATTTCAAAATAAATTTGAAAAAAACT
Source organism: Meloidogyne arenaria (assembly GCA_036172955.1). NCBI lineage: Eukaryota > Metazoa > Nematoda > Chromadorea > Rhabditida > Meloidogynidae > Meloidogyne > Meloidogyne arenaria. Next base: position 5,714,049 of record JARQAB010000010.1, read on the forward strand.
AAATATTTCTTTTAAAAAATACATTTTTTTAGTAAATTAAAAATTGGTTGTTGTGGAATTTTTTTATTAATATTAGCATTAACTGAATGTGTTGCCCAATGTAGTGTTCTTTTCCTTCCGACATTTTTGACACTTACTCGCATTCAAATACCACTAATTATTTGTTTTTATGCTGAATTTTATGGACCTTATTCTCAGGCTTTAATACCTATTATTTCTCTTCTAATTAGCATTGATCGTTTAATTAGTATTTTATTACCAATTCGGTAAGTACAAAAATAATTTTTGTGGAATTTATTAGTCACAGGCTTGAAGTGAATAATCGTTAAAATTTAAAAGGATTTGATTTTTTCTTAAAATATTTTTTTTATTTTTTAGTTATAAAATGATGTCAAACAATGAAAAACAAATTTATATTACTTTTCTTGTTCTTTTACCAGCTATTATTTTACTTTACCTTCCATTTGAAATGCATAATTTTACTTTAAAAAATTTTAATAAGTAAATTTTAAAATTAATTTTTAAAATAATTAATTTTAAAATAGGCAAGTATTTTGTATGCCTACAGACTTTATCGACTCTTCTATGGTTTTATTAATAAGTACAATAATTTTATTAAGTAATTTGGGTGTATTGCTTATTTATACAATTATTGGTTTATTAATTAAATTTAATGGTATTTTGTAAAAATTTTTGTAAAATAATTTAAAAAAAAGAATAATTTTCTTTTAGTAATAAAATTATCGAATGATAACACAGAACGAAAACTTTACAAATCTTTAATTGTTTTAATGGCAATTTCCTTAACTTGTTGGTTGCCTACACCAATAATAAACTTCTTTGTTGTACTTAATACACAATTATCCCAAAATACACAACATTTACTTATTCGAATAGCTCTTCAATTAAATAAAATAGCACAAACATTAAACGCTCCTGTTCTTTATATTTGCAGGTTGAAGAAATAAATTAATTAAATTTAAAAATGATTTTTTTAAAGTTCTGATTATCAAAATGAAATGAAAAAAGAATTTTGTCGTTTAATTAATTTTATTAAAAAGAATAATTTACAAAAAGAATCAGTTATAGGAGGAGGTAATAGCAACCCTACTAAACAAAACAACAACGTACAAACACCTGTGATTTTAATTAATAATTTTGTTTATCCAAAATAAAAAAAATGTAAAAACATTCCTTGTGACAGATAGAAGGTATAGGATACGTACTTGGAAGAGGCTTGGTCGAAATAAAGTTGGGTCGGGAATTTTGATTATCAACAAGAAATGAAAAATAATTTGTCTTTTAATTTTAAAAAATATTCAAAAAAATTTTTGTTTTGAAAAAAATAAAACTAAAAACAACTAAAGAAAAATTGCTATAAGGGAGAAGGAGGAGGTACCGAATTCTCGAGTTTAAAATTTTAAAATATTTTTAGAGCATCTATTCTTTTCCAGAATTAATTAATTGTAGTAGATGAAGATTCCCCTTTTTCTAATAAATGTTTCTTTCTTTCCTTTTTACTAGCATTAACCCAAAATGGTTCATAATTATATAGCATGGCTTTAGTTAAATCTAGCAAATATTTTGAATCTGGTCTCAACATTTGATTTTTATAAAAACACTCCTTAAATATTTTAATTTAAAAATAATACTTTAAAAAATACCTTAAGAATTGACATAACTTTCGGGTAATTTTTAAATAAAATATTATTTAAATTATTCACAATAATACTTTCAGTAACATTTTTTTCCTTGGGTCGGGAATTCTTTAGATAATTAATCTCAACCATTCTCCTCAATAATCTAATTCGTGTTTCCTCCTCATTCTCTTCATTAATATCATTATCTCCATAAACAATTTGATTTATTTCTATTTTATTAGTTTCATAGAAATATTTGAAGAAAGGTGCCGAAGTAAGTAAATCTAGACAGACCATAGCAAAAGACCAAATGTCTGTTTGTTTGCTTACCTTAATTTTTCTTTCATAAATAAGTAAAGTGAAATTGAGGAAGGAAGAAAGAAAGGAAAATTCCGGCTCTATCTGAAATTAGGGTGTGAATCGTTTTTTTTCATAACTTTTTTCTTTACTTTTTTCCTCCCTTGACATGGCATAATGGTCAGCATTTTCTTCCTTGTTCAACTCCATTCAATTTGCCTGTGGCATAATCAAATGAGAGGACAGAAAAACACACACACACCACACACACTGACAGACAAAACAAGGACGGACACGGACAGACAAAACACGGACGAAGATGGACAGACAAAACACGGACGAAGACCGACAGACAAAACACGGACGAAGACCGACAGATAACGGACGGACACGGACAGACAAAACACGGACGAAGACCGACAGATAACGGACGGACACGGACAGACAAAACACGGACGAAGACCGACAGATAACGGACGGACACGGACAGACAAAACACGGAAGAAGACCGACAGACAAAACACGGACGAAGACCGACAGATAACGGACGAAGACCGACAGACAAATCACGGACGAAGACCGACAGACAAATCACGGACGAAGACCGACAGACAAAAAAGACGGACGAAGGACAGACACGGACAAAACACGGACGAAGAGGAAAAAATATTTAAAAATAATCCTTTCCTCTATCATCACTCATTTGATTATGCCACAGGCAGATTTAATGGAATTGAACAAAAGGAAGAAAATGCTGACCATTATGTCATGTAAGGGGAGGAAAAAAGTAAAGAAAAAAGTTATGAAAAAAAACGATTCACACCCTAATTTCAGATAGAGCCAAAATTCCTAATGAAGAAAAAAAATGTGGGCGGTTATGTACCAAAAATCCATTCAATTAAAATTAATTTAAAATAATATTTTAATCAGTCCTAAACACATAATTGCAACATACATAAAAATCATATGTTCTCGAATCATATATTTCAGGTCCAATATGTAATGAAACGGTTGGAATATCAATAAGTTGTGTATTTATTTCGTTATTTTCCTTAACAGATTCTGCAAAATCAATTAATTTTAAATTTAAAGTTGTATTAGATGAAGATTCTTCCATTATTAAAATATTGTTTGCATTAAAATCTATAAGGATATAACCTAAAAAGATTTAATAATTCTTACAAGATTATATACAAGTAATGAACACCTGTATTATGAAATTCTACAAATCCTTCGAGAATTTGTTTCATTATTTCTAAAAACAATGTCTCATTATATTCATTAGAATTTGTCATAAAATCTTTCCAAAAACATTTTAATGTTGTATGTCCAAGTTCTAACTTTAATGCTTTTTGTGAATTAGAATTAACATAATATTCATTCCTTAATTAAAAAAATTTTTCGATAAAATCTTAAATTAAATTTGTACATTCCAAAATATTTAATTAATCTTTCTGGAAATGGTTGGCTTTGCCAAATAAGTTCCAACATTTTTTCCTCCCTTAAAAGTGCTTCCTTTGCAATTTCCTCATCCCGTTGATTTCTACTAATTGAATGGGCTATTTTTAAAGCAATACAATCACCCATATATTTCCAATTTTGCATGTATGTTGCGTGATAAACCTAAATATAGGTAAATGTGAAGATATTTCCTTCGTAGTAAAAATTTTAATTTTTTAACATAATTTTATCTCGGAATAAACAAGTGAATTTGCCTTTGGGTATGTCACATGACAAAAAGAAAAATTGAAATAAAAACTAAAAGATACTTTTCTTTCTTGAATTAAAATTTTTTCGATAGTTTTGAAATTATTTATGTTTGTACAATAGTTATCAATCAAGAATCTAGGACATACTTATTTTTTAATTTTTTTAAATTTAAAAAAGAATTTTTTTTAAATCCTAACTATACATAATCTATTTTTAATAATTATATACTAATATTACCACAGCAAACGCTCCATTTCCTAACGGCATTTTAGATACCAAAAAATCTTCATTAGTTTCACCATTAAAGAAACGGACGGGTATCATTTCACAGATAAATTCTCTCTCACATTTACATTTAACAAGTTTAGGTTGTCTTCTAATAATTTTTTCTCCTTCTGCATTAACTTCGAATTCTTCATGTGAAAGGGGTTTTTTATTACCAATGATTTTTTGACCACAAAATAAATTCTGCCTAAAAGTCTTTGATATTCAGAGATTCGTATATGACAAGAGTTCGGGTAAATTTTTGCTTTCGAAATAGTGCACTTTTTTGATTTGCCCACTCCGAAAAGTGGATTATCAAATTAGAAGGTAACCAAAATTCCAAACACTAAATTTTCGGCACCCAAGCTTATTATGTATTTTTAAAAATAAAAGTTGTGAAAGAATAAATTTACTTTATTTTATCCCAATCAGTTAAACATCTTTGTTTATTCATTCCGTTCGTCTTTAATGGAATAAAAATAAATACTAATAATAAGATAAACACTAATTCTTTACATAAAAATAATCTCATCTTGAAATTAAGACAGAATTTTAATATTAATTGCTCAAATTTAAATTATATTTTTGAAAATTTTATTTTAAATTATTTTCTTTGCTTGGTAAATATGTATATGTATAATGCGAGAGATTTAACTATTTTAGACGATTGATTAAAAATCAATTAATATCCTATATTAATCTAAATTAAAATTCGATTTTAAGAGAGGTAAAGAGTAAGTCTATTAGAATAGGGAGGGATATAACATTTTTGCCGCTCTAATGAAATTTTTGCACTTAAAATTTTTGCACTTGCACTTCAACAATAATGCCGCTAATTAAATTCGACATCCGCTCTGGCATTTAAACATAGTAATAATTAGGGATCGGATTTCTATAACCTATGTTTTCCTGAAATAGTTTTGGTGTGTGAGAAGCTCAGATCCGTTGTTATTGTTTGAATTTTATATTTACGAGGAGTTAACATTACCTATTGAAACCTATTTTGAGTATTTTTTTGTAAAGATGTTATTTTTACAAAAATTCTTATTAATTTAAAGGAAAACTCAAAATTTCAAAAATTAGGTGAATTTTTCTTACCAACGAAATTTTTTTTCAATTGTTGGAAAAAATATTTTTTCCAAAAATCCAACAAATTTTTCGGTACTCTTGTGTTATCTCTCCCCATTTTATTTTTCCTCTCCTTTCATTTTTATTTCTCAAAGATACACTTGGTTCAAATTGAATCTGTCGTGAGTACCATGTTTTGAAATTAGAGATCCAATCTCAACGTTGGTATGTGTACCAGTACTTCTATTGACAAAACGCTCACTGTATTACAAGAATATTTTATGGGAATATAGGGCCCTATTCATCCGAGTTACTATACACAAGCACAATAATGGACATTGGTCCTTAAAACCAGAGCTAGGTACCTATCGCCATAATTATTTAACAGTATGTTAATGAGATTTGTGTGCTTCTTATGGAAAAAGGAAAAAAAAGGAGAAGAAAAATAAAATGGGGGGAGATAACACAAGAGTACCAATTTTTCTTATTTATTATTTTACGGTGAAGATTTTGAAAAATAGGAACAAAGGCCGTAACCAAAGAATCCGCACACATTGGAGCACCTCGTAAAATGGTTTAACAAGTAAAAAACAAAATGCGGTAATAAAAAAATAATGTTACTTTTTTTAATTATTCAATTTAGTTGAATTTTAAGCAATAGGCGCTTAAAAGATTTATGAAACTGGGTAAATTAAAACGGCAAGCAATACATACATACTATATATAAATTTGTAAAATAGGTAAGTCAATATTAAGCAAGATTCAAACACTTATATCCCATTTCCTTCATTAGATGAAATAACTCTAATTGGTACATTATGAATACGCTGCGGTAGTTGTTTGTCCTATAAACATTAATCAATTTATTTTCGGTTCGTGCAGAAATTGAAATAAAAATTAAAAAAAAAGAATACAAATTACCACTTCAGAAGATTTAAAGTTGGTCGAACGTTGCTCTATCATATTACCCAATTCAACATCATTTCGACTGAATGCATATTTGCCAATAAGTCGTCTTTTATGTACAAACTCTTCTGGTATTTCACGGCGTTGAAAAACTTCAGCAATAAATAAAGCCTAAAAGAAGTTTTGATAAATAAGAAATTTGTTAAAACTACATTAATTATGCCAATTGCAGAACCGATAAGTACACCAACAAGAACATCTGACCAGTGATGTTTGTAATCACTGACCTGAAAAGACCAATATTAAAAATAAAATACATTTAAATGGCACTTTACTGTTATCTGCAAACTTTGCTAGCTAGATAGTATTATGTATGAATTATAGGTCATTCAAAAGATCGCCGGGCTTACATTGGCTGAATGACTAAAATAAGCCATCGTGTAGCGAAGGGCATGCCCGGTCTAGTCTCCATAGCAGCTCAAAGTTTTTAACGATTCGACATCGTCGAATCAAGTAGTTTTGATGTCATTTAACTCGATATAACATCAAATAAGCTATCAAACGTTTCCAATTTTTATTCATAATACTATTCTAATCTGTTAAAAAGTAGCAGCAGATAACAAGAAAATACCATCTAAATACCCTGCTATAAGCAACGAAAGAAGCGCCACAAAAAAGAAAGAACTGGACAGCTGGGAGAACTAGTTGACTACCTAATGGTCGATAACAACGAGCTTGTAAATAAAGCTAAAAATATCATTAACATGATAAAACTATGTATTATTACCGATGTGTACCAGGCTGCATAAAATGAAAAAGCGGAATGTCCAGAATAAAAAGATAGTTGCGCTTCTTTAATCAAATCGACTTCTTTCCCGCTACATTTGAAGTCAGTGATATAACTAAAAATAGAAACAAAAAAAGTGAAAATTAGTATAAAAATTACGTATGCTCATCAGATGGACAATTTGTTCGAAAATCTTTGGATACTTTACTAATTTCTCCACCGATGCCATTAAGTTTTACCTCAGTAATAGGCAAACAAATTTCCATAAAGTGCGGCCGTTGGCGACCGATTGTGTACTAATTGTAAATAATTAGAAATAATTTATTAATTTCTCAACCTTTGCAATGTCTACCATTAGTTGATTAAAACAAACACCAAGTAGAAAATAACCTAAAAAACATTTATTAATAGGTGATATGCATATTTTTTTCCTTATTTTAGTTTTGGGAAAACAAATCTCATTTGAGAAAAAGTCACAATCCAAACTTAGAAAATAACAGAAAAATTACCCATGAAAACGTAAAGTCGAACAACCATCCTATGAACATTATGTGCCCTATATTTAAAAGTACATAATTGATGGGCAGACTGTTTTTCCCAAACCAAAGTACGAAGAATTTCTGTCAGGAAAATCTGTAAAATTCCTGTAAATATTTATAAGAACAAAACAGAAATTACCAGACAAGTAGGGATGAGAAGCCCAATAATAATAAGCAACTGACGACTAACAGTAGAAGTTCTATATGGGTACCTAATTGATTCGTCATCACAATAAAAACCACGTTTATTTGGTTCGCCCAACAATTCAAAAATCAAGAGAGGAACAGCTAAATCAATAAAAAATATTAAGATTAAAATGTTAAAAAAGTTTAGACCTAAACAAAGTAGAACAATAAAATCAGAAATAACTCTTCCAATTGATAAATCCGCCACTATGGCCATATTTCTAATAAGATACTATCTAAAAGTCGAAGCGGTCTTTGACAAAGTTAATTAATTAAAATTCATTTACTGTAGAATAGGCCTGACAATGAGTGGCCTGACAATAGGCCTGAAGTGCACTTTCCGTGAGGATTTTAGATTTGGGCAATTTATATGTCAATCGAAAGAGCTCGACGAACTGAGAAGTATGACACCAAAACCAGTTCGATTGAACATATAAATTGTCAAATCTAAAATCCCTTTGGAAAGTGCACTTTAGCCTAAAATTAGAAGGACACCCCCGATCTGCCGCAATGTCATTGATTCATGGTGCGATTATTCATGGATCGAACTTTGCGGACCCGAAATAAGCGGACATAAATTTGCGGACCTGTTTTTGCGGACCGAAACTTTTAGGACGGACACTTGAGTAATAAAATTTTCGATGACTCCGGCTGTTTTTTTCGGACTCAATTGTCAATCCGAGAATTTCTGGTCCGAAAATCTAGATCCGCAAAATTCGGTTCCACAAGTTTCGAGTCCGCGCAGTCGTGTCCTTAAAATTTTACGGACCAAAGTTCGGGCCCGTAAAATTCGAATCAACAAAGTTCGGTGCGCTATTATTCAAATATTTGTTACCCAAAAGTAGATTTTAAGGAGATGTTTTAAGGAGATGCCATTGGTCTACGGAGGATATCAGGTGAGTTGAGGTATCGGAAGATAAAAGGAATACCAGAGATACCAGGAGTTTGGAGGGTACCGGTAAATCTGTGAAGAATTCAGAAGTATTCAATGATTCTGAATTAGCGCCGCATGCGAAAATTTTGAGTATTATTTTTAACCAAAAAGTCTATTTGTATGTAGTACGTACTTACAAATAAGTACATTGCTAGTTTTGTAAGTACGGCGGTCGATTTGTAAGTACTGTACTTCCAAAATAAGTACGAATCAGATCCCTGTGATTCGCCTTTCAGATAAATCCTTAAATAATCCTAATGTCTAGTAATTCCAACGACAAATTTGCTATTATTAGTGTTGAATCAAAGCCTTTTGCAGGGCAAAAACCTGGTTTGATATTTTTTTAAAATCTATTGAAATTAAAATTTAGGGACAAGTGGTCTTCGTAAAAAGGTTTTTTTCTTTGGGTGTACATACAAATAAAGATTATTTATTTCTCAGGTTCCTGAGTTTCAGCAGCAGCATTATACCGAAAATTTCATTCAATGCGTTCTTGATGGTGGCCTTGGTGCAAATAAGCGTGGTTCTATTTTAGTTGTTGGCGGTGATGGCCGTTTTCTATGTGCTCAAGCTGTCAATATCATCATAAAAATTGCAGCAGCTAATGGGGTTTTTTTACATTTATGATATTTAAAGTTCATATTATCTTTTAGGTTTCAAAATTAATCATTGGTCGCGACGGAATTCTGAGTACTCCTGCAGTTTCTCATTTGATTAGAAAGAAAGACGGCGGAAGACAAATAAATGGTTTTTATTGCTTGATTAGCATTTAATAATTCTTTTTAGGTGGTATCATATTGACTGCTAGTCATAATCCTGGAGGCCCAAAAAATGATTTCGGCATTAAATTTAATTGTGGAAATGGTGGTCCTGCACCTGATAATGTCTAGAATAATTATAATTTGGATAATTAAGTACTTTTAGGTTACTGAACGTATTTATGAATTAACTACAAAAATTAGCAAATATTATACTTGTCCGGAATTAAATATCGATTTCGGGGAAATTGGTACTTCAACAGTAGATATTCAAGATTTTGGCCCGTTTACTATTCAAGTCATTGACAGTGTTAAAGACTATGCCGATTTGATGGAGGAAATATTTGATTTTCCCAAGGTTTGAATGTGGATTAATATGTAGCCGTTATTTTTTTTAGATTCGTTCATTCATTAGTGAAACATCTGGAGATGGTCGAAAATTCAACATTATTGTGGACTCAATGCATGGTGTTACGGGACCTTATGTTTCGAATATTTTTGTCGATCGTTTGGGTGCTCAATCCAATTGTTGCTTGCGTACCGTATCTAAACCTGATTTTGGAGGTATTTTTACAATTACTATATTTGCTATATTCTTTTAAGGAACTCATCCCGATCCAAATCTTACGTATGCGAAATGTCTTGTTGATAAAATGGCTGAGGGAAAAATCGATATCGGGGCTGCGTTTGATGGCGATGGAGTTTTTTTACTCTATTATTTTGTCTAAATTATATTTAGGACCGTAATATGATTTTGGGGAAGGGAGCTTTCTTTGTTACTCCAAGTGACTCACTAGCCATTATAGCTGCGAATTTGGATTGTATTCCTTATTTTAAAAGGACAGGCATTAAAGGTTTTTCTTTTGTAAAATTTCACTATCTTGCTTGTTTAATTTAACTTTAAGGGTATGCACGTTCAATGCCAACCGCTTGTGCTGTAGATAAGGTGGCTAAATCGTTAGGACGTGACTGTTATGAAGTTCCCACTGGCTGGAAATATTTTGGAAATTTGATGGACGCAGGTAAATTGTCACTTTGTGGTGAAGAATCGTTTGGTACTGGTTCAGATCATATTCGGTTTGTTTTCTTTTATATTTTAGAAGGTGCTTGATAGCTCTCAATATAAGTTTTGAACCATCGTCCCTCCTCTCATCAAAATAGGACCTTTTTGTTACGTATCTTATGTTAGGATTTTTCTATTTTGACTGACCATTTTGTGGATTAAACATCATTGCTGTTATTTTTGGTGTCATTAGATAGGGATTGACAATAATGCCAGTTTGTTGACGAGCATATCACCCCGGTTTTGTTTTTGTTAATCCACCAGCCACGGTTTTACCGAAATTTCTTTAACTTTTCTGGGGAAAGAATGAGTATGATAACATTTTTCTGTATTTAGTGAGAAGGATGGAATTTGGGCTTTTTTGGCTTGGTTACAGATTCTTGCCGAGAAGCGTCAGTCTGTCGAGGATATTGTTGTCGGACATTGGAAGGAATATGGTAGAAATGTCTATACTAGGTATTATTAGAAATTTGGAATATACTTAGTTTGATTAGATACGATTATGAAAATGTTGAAGCTACCGGTGCAAATTTGATGATGAGCTATTTGGAACCACTTATACCTGGCTTTACTGGGATGAAGTTGAAAGCAAATGATCGTGAATTTGAAGTTATTGGAGGAGATAATTATGAATATAAGGACCCGATTGATGGGTCCATTGCTAAAAATCAGGTTATTTGTTAACAAATTAGTTTTTCTCATTTTTAGGGGCTTCGAATTTTTTTCAAAGATGGTTCACGTGTAATATTTCGCCTAAGTGGAACTGGTTCTTCGGGTGCCACCATCCGACTAGTTTTATTTTCTTATTAATTATAAAATAAATTTCACATTTAGTATGTTGAATCCTTTGTGGAGGCCTCCAACATTTATCAACTACAACTTCCTGCACAGGAGTTATTGAAACCCTTGGTTTTAGTTGCGTTAGGCATTTGCAAAATGGAACAGTTCACTGGACGTACTCAGCCGACCGTGATTACCTAAGTAAATAGAACGATTGACATAAAATTTTATGGTTTAGATTGGACTGGATAGATAATTTCTTTACATATATAGATTATTTTTTAAATTTCTAATTAAGTTTATTTTAATACTACTGTTATAATTCGACTCCTGGTTAAGCCTTTATTCGTGCCTATGATAATTTACACAACAAATAGCCTTTCTATATTTTGCCAAGTTTTTATATTTTATTAATCTATTAATTGTAATCTTTTATAAAGAATTTGTTATTTTTCTTTTTAAAATGATTGCATAAAATCATGTTTATATTTTAAATAACTAAGGTTTTTGATTTTTAAACTAAATTTCCATTGCTAATTTTTGTTGAGAACTTTGAATATTTTGTGTGTGAAACGATGATACGTTCTAGGCCAGGAGGAGGTCCATTCGCGCGTTCAAGGTGTCCTTTTGATGATGAAGGGGAGGAGTGTGAAAGGCCTTTTTGCCCTTTCTTTCATCCTTTCTCTGGAGGTAGGCGATTTAAAATATTATTATAGCTTAACACTTCAGCTTCAAATCCTTTTGTCAAAGTTAAAGAGGAAGTTCAGGATGATGACATAATTGTTGTACATGAAAAGGTTGGTCCGTCGCGATCATCTTGGCCCTCATCTTCAAAAGAATCGCTTGTTGTGAGCAATACAGTAGAGACTCATCAACCTATGGTATCTGAGGCTTCAATGCTTCATAAAGAAAATCCTGTTATAGGTGGGCTTGTTTCTATCAAGACATTTGACGATAATTTCTTTAAGCAAAATGATTATGATTTTTGGCATAGGGCGGGGGGGGGGTGCGGCTCTAAGGTTTTTATACCCAAAAATTTCTTTTTCATGACTCATTTCTTTATTGAGCTTTTAGATCAATATTCATGTGGCTATCTCGGCTATGTTGCACCTACTTCTACTGAGACTAATAATCTTGCTTCGCCATCTGTTTACGGCAGTTCAGTTATTGTTAGTTTTAATATTACTATTTAAATGTCAAGGATTTTAAGGAACATATACAAGGATCTGAAAATCAATGCACTTCTAACTTACTACCAAAAAATCCTAGTCTCTCCAATACATTGTCAACTGGTGAGAATATGTAATTTTTGAAATTATCTTCCTCATTTTTAGGAATTGAGCGAAGTTCAACACATAAGCCACATGATAAAAATAGAAAGAATAAACGAGTTATTTCAGGTAACTTTGTTACTTCTTTTTTATACTTATTGTTAAAATTATTAAAGCTCCGTCATATACACCAACACCAATTGTTCAGCTTGAACGTGAAGAGGAAGAGAGAAAAAAACGTAGAGAATTAGCTGAACGTCAGAAAAATATCCGTGACCGACTTAAACAGCAAAATCTTGTAAGATCAAGCCAAAATGATGAAAAAGAAATTGCGGGCAAAAGTAATAAAACTATTTTTTAAATTAATTTTTATAAAAAATATATTTCAGTTGATACCATTGATCCTATTGATCAAATTTTAGCTACACAAGAAAATCTTTTAAAAGATCAACGTGATCAGAAACTCGAGGATTTAGCCAAAATGGAAATTGAGAAGAAAAAACATAAAGAAAGGCTTGAAAAACAGGATGAGTTGAAAAAGAAAAAAAAGGTTTAAAATTTATTTTAAAAATTTTTACAATTAAAAATATTTTTTGAATTAAGGGAATTAAATTAAAAAGCGGTGATACATGTTGTGGACCAATACTTGCTGGCGTTCCTCCAAAAATTAAAGAAAAGCACCCTGGACATCAAAATCTCAAAGAAAAGGATGATATAAATGCTAAATTAGATGAGGATGTTTGGCTTGGAAAAAAGAGAGCTGAAGAAGTTATGGAGGAACATGAAAAGAAAGTGGAAAATTGGAAGGTGTTAAGATTGCTAAATTAAATTTTTTAAAATAATTTAGGCAAAGACACAAACTTCGACTGAAAAATCTACAAAAGAGAATAAAACTGTTATAGAAAATATTTTATCCACGAAAAGAAAACAACATTCTGATTCTAGTACTAGAAATGGATTTGGAAATGCTAGTAAGAAGCTGGGATTTTACAAAATTATGGATGGTGAAAAAAGAAAATCCAAATCAAAAGAGAAGTGCGACCTTGGAATAAATGAGTAGGTTTAAATTTAATTTATTTAAAAGATTATTTAAATATTCTTTTTAAAAATTAAATTTAAATAGAAATCTAAAAATGATCTCTGATATTGACAAAACAATTGGCGCTTTGGAAGAGGAACTCCGTCAATCAAGCAGTAAAACATCACAACCATCTTCCTCATCTTTTGGCAATAATAAATCCTCAAATATAAAGAAGAATGATCAAGAAAAAAAGAGGGTACCAATTTGGAGGGTAAGCTTTCGTAAACTTTTTACTTATTAAAAACTATCTATTCACAGCAGAAGAGCAATGCTCCAACTGATATTAAATTGGAGAATAAACTTAACAATGCGAGAAAATCTAGCGACGAAATAATTAATTCATTATTTGAGGGAGATGATTTACCAGTTGAGGTATTACAATAAATTTAATTTCTCTTAAGTGTATTTTAAATTTTTAGGGATCGACAACAAAGCCGAATAAATTTGATAACAAGAAACTTAAACTTGATTCGTAAGTTTTTTGATATATTTACTACTATAATATAGAATCCTAATTTACCACAGTTGCTCATGAAAGTTTAGATTTTTTAAATTTTAGTCTGTTTAAAGAAAATTACTACTTGTTTGTTAAAATATTTACCTGATTATAATTTCCAAAATCTTTTCGATTTTGCTTTTTCTAATCTGTCAGTTTATAATTTTATTAGTAATTTTAGGATAAGCCTCGTGCACAAGAGGCGAAGGACTTCGAGCAGTAGCGAAAGAAATAAAAAGAAATCAAAACAGGAAGATGAGGAGGATCAAGAAACTCTAAAAGAGAAACAAGCGTTGGTGGATCTCCTTTCTGATGATGATATAATTCCTCTTTCCTCTAAAGTAGAAGATAATGATACTCAAAACAAGGTGGAGAAAAACAAAACAGCATCTAACAAGTAATACATACATAATTTTTTTGATTATTTTTTTTTCAAAAAGTATATCAATCTCATCAAATAAAGCAATTCCTTCAAATCTGTTTGAACCACTGAAACTTTTAACGCCGACTGCCTCTTTTGCTTCTTCTTCTTCTATTTCTGTTGTTCCTGCTACTCCGTCACCTATAGCTTCACCATCTCATAAATCTTCATCTGCAGTTCAGAAAAACACAATTATCACTGATATTCAAGATATTTCTAAATCAAAAGCACTTATTGCTAAAAAAGTTGCTCCAACTGCTCAAGTAAATATTTTAATTTTTTATATGTAAGATGTCAAAAAATATTTTAACAGGAACAACTACATTCACGAACATTATTATCTATCAACCAATCATCTGATGATACCTACAAGGTATCTGATGAAGTACGAAAAAATGTTTCAACAGAAAGCTCTTCAAGACAAAATAATTTTCAACGAAAATTGGTTAATCTAATTAAATCATTAAAAAAATTTTTTTTTATTTAGCAACCATCTTCTAGTAACAACACTCATTTTAATAATAGTTTTACTTGCCAATCGTCAATTCCATTAACTGTTTCATCGAATCTCAACTCTAGTCTCTCAACTTCAAAGCAGACTCTGCCATCTACTTTAAAAAAAGGAGAACAAAGGAAGGCACATTTGGTAAATGATTAATATGTAAATTTTTAAAATCGTTTTTAGAGTATCCCATCAAAAGCTGAACAACAAAAACTCGTCCCTTTGGATCCAAATAATCGAAAGGTAGCACTCCAACTTCGCCAAACAAAACTTAAAATAATTCATGCAGAATATGTCAAAATTTGTGTGAATGATCCAAAAATGGCTATTGAGAGTGTAATTTTTAGGAAACGTATATAAATCAAAATATTTACATTTTTAAGGCACAGCATGAAGAAAAAGAAGTACTTGATCGTTGTTCTACTAAAATTGGTTATATATCCGCAATACCGAATGTTATTAAACGATTGCGAAATTTTGTTGCAAATAATGAGAATGCACGAAAAGGCTCAGGTTTTTAGGACTAAAATTCTTTAATTAAGAAATATTTTTTTAGATTCCATCTCTCATCAAAATGTTTTATTAGGTCGTCATGCTGATTCAGTTACAGTTGGATTGCAAAAGGCAAAGCGTTTTGCTCAACATAAAGCTTCACATCTCAGTGAATCTGAGTAAATTATTTAATTTTTCAATAGAATTCTTAGAGTATCTGTTATTAACATTCAATTTTTAGTTTTTATAACGAATTGGAAGTATATATACTTTCTAATGATCAGCTATGGGAAAACGGCTATCCAAGATGGACTACATTAACCCAGGAAATTGATGACGATTTTGTATCTAAATTTCAGAACTTTTATAATTTTAAATATTTTTAGGATTCATCTGATGAAAGGCCTAGAAATATTGTTGAAATCCGACAAGCTGAATTGGATTCATCTAAGGGTCACAGCAAGTCGTTCATATCTGATGATGG
The DNA here is from genome assembly GCA_036172955.1 of Meloidogyne arenaria. Taxonomy (NCBI): domain Eukaryota; kingdom Metazoa; phylum Nematoda; class Chromadorea; order Rhabditida; family Meloidogynidae; genus Meloidogyne; species Meloidogyne arenaria. The sequence goes on from JARQAB010000010.1 coordinate 5,729,728, forward strand.
TAGAATACTTTATTAATATTTATATAATAGATTTTGTAATACAATTTAGATTTAAAGCGTGTTTGCTCTCGCTGTGGAATTGAATATCAATTAAAGCCAAATGGGGATTATGTTTCCTCTGAGGAATGTATCTATCATTGGGGACGAGCTTGGAAGAAAAAGAGTAAGTTTTATTTTATTTAGAAAATCTTTGTTTAGTTCAAGGTGTTGTTGAAGCTCGATATACTTGTTGCCAATCTACTTTAGATGTTCGTGGATGCGTTGTTGCTGGAAGGCATATAACACAAACTTTGAGACTTAGTACTTTGGAACAATATGTGAGTACACCAAAACCCTATGGAGTAGGAGATCCTAGATCTACAAAAGTAATAAATGATTAAAAATATTTAACAAAAAATGAGCATTTAGGTTTATGCAATGGATTGTGAAATGGTCTATTCAAATTGGGGTCCAGAAGTCGCTCGGCAAGTTAAATAAATTTCATTGGATTCACAACATTGATTTTCAGTGTTTCTGTTGTTGATGTTCTTGGAGAATTAGTTATGGATGTATTTGTTCGGCCAGAAAATACTTTAATTGACTGCAATACTAGATTTAGTGGATTAAATGCCGATCAAATTCTCCATGCCGAATGCAATTTGGATAAAGTAAATAATCTTACCAATAAAGTAATTATTTAATAATTAAAGGCACGTGAACGCTTATTTGAATTGATCAACTCTGAAACAATTTTAATAGGGCATTCACTTGAGAGCGATTTGCGTGCATTACGCCTTGTACATACTCGCGTTGTGGATACTAGGTAGGTGGATGATATGAAAAATATTTTTATTTTATACAATTATGTTTCTATTTTAGCATTGTTTTTCCTCATCGACTTGGCCCTCCGCAAAAGAGAGCGCTTAAAACATTAGCTTCTGAAATTCTTCAAATAATCATTCAAGAGGAAGGTGAAAATCTTATATTTTATTTTTGTATTCAGTTTAAATTATAGAAGGTGGTCACGACAGCAAGGAAGATGCATTGGCCTGCATGAGAATTATGTTAAGGAAAGTACGTGCTGTAGAATGCTGATGAATACAAAAATTTCTTCGTTTAAATTTTAATTAAATATGTGTATGATGTGTAACACTCAAAGAAATTTATAGATCTTTTTGCATATTGTTTTAATTTTGTCATTTTAAGCTTTTAATTTGTCATATTTTGTCCCAAGATGATCTTTTTTGGTTATTTTAGAATAATTATGTTACCTATACTTTATTAGTTCAATATAGTGAAAAAAGTTTATACGTACTTTAACAGAATTAATCTTTTCCTCACATATTTTTTAAAGGGTTTTGGAACATCCAACTCCATGACTAACAAATATTGAGTCCTCGCGGCAGTTGAAGTGTTTCTTAAAATGTAGATATTTATCCAAAAAAAATATACACATCTAAAAACCCTTAACACTCGATAGAAAAGAGAAGTAGGTTGTTTCGCCTGTGGTTTCACCTATGCTCGGTTGGGAAGGATTCTCACGTCGTAGTAATGTTCTAAATCCATTTTCACCCGTTGCTTCATATTCGATTATTTGCCAGTTTCTCAATCTGTTTAATTTCAAAGTATACATTAGTATCTTTAATGAGGGTAATATTCAATTTCGTTCCCCCCTCCTTTTTTCCTTCCTCAAAGTATTACAAAATGGTCAGTCAATCTTAAGTTATAGAACTCGTCGACCTGTGTCGAATGACACCAAAATTGAAAAAATCGGACCTGATTTGACCGAGATACAGACCCCTGAAAATTGAACAACCATAGGGGCGAAAAACCATAGGTACCAAAATTTATACAAATGATAGCTCATTCGAAAGAGCTCGTCGAGCTGAGTCGAATGACACCAAAATCAATGCGATTGGACAAGATTTGAAAAAGTTATGACATAAGTCGCCGACTCCGTTAGGTCTACTTCAGGTCATAACTTTGTCAAACCAAGTCTAATCGCGTTGATTTATATGTCATTCGACTCAGCTCGAAGAGCTCTTTTGAATGAGCTATCATTCGGATAAAATTTTTTTAGTCCAAAAAATCACCCCTATGGTTGTTCAATTTTCAGGGGTCTGTATCTCGGTCAAATCAGGTCCGATTTTTTCAATTTTGGTGTCATTCGACACAGGTCGACGAGTTCTGTAACTTAAGTTTGACTGACCATTTTGTAATACTTTGAGGAAGGAAAAAAGGAGGGGGGAACGAAATTGAATATTACCTTAATGAGAACTGGTTATAACATCTATTTGAAAATAAAAACTTACTCTGGATCAACAATTAGTTTTGCCCGAGTATGATCTAACCCAAGGGTGTGAGCTGCGATCCCTGCACTTGCCATAGAATTACTTAAATAATATATATGTACATATTAAAATTGCCATTAACTTCGTCCTCACACGTTATTTGGCGCCATTAGACAAAGTTGTCGGACTGTGCCTTTAAAATTTTATTTTTTATACATATAACTTATTCTTTCTTATAACTTGCCATCATAAAGAACTTTAGGGCTATTAGTTTTCTTGCATTCTTCACAAAATGAATGCAAGACTTTTAATTCAGATGACGAATCATTACTCAATTCACCCAGTTGTAGTGCATTTGGGTGTAACATTGTTGTTATCGAGAGAGTCTGACAAATATATGTACATATATAATTAATAGACTAAACTTAAATAACGGCCCAGGTTAAATTTTTCCCGATATTCAATGTCGAAATACCGACCGACGTTTTCGTTCAGTCTATAATAACTACATAAAATATTTTTTATATTAATATCTTGCAAATTAAATTAATTTTACTTTTAAAACACCAAAATCAGCCATTTTCTGTATATCTCTGGATCCCCAAAGTGCTCCAGAAGGTATAAATACAGAATGATTATCTTCCTGTCGTCGAGTTGCTTTAAAATGTTTTATTGTGGTCGTGTTAATATATGAGCAGTCGGATTATGATAATATAAAAGCCTTAATAGCTCAGCTAGTCCATAACTCCGATTGATCCACCCTTGTCAGTTGGTACCTTCTACTTTGGATAAGGTGTTATTCTTATTAAATCTCTGACAATCCCGTATAATTTAAAATTTTGTTTACATTAAAGCAAAAATGGGGGACTTTGAAAATAAATATATACATTACCTGCTTTAATCTCATTATAAGTTTTTTCAACAGCTAAAGCAGTCACAGAACCTATCTATATATTAATTATATAATTACTAAATATTTTTTAATATATTATTTCTTCAGTACTAAAAGAATAAACTTAACAAAAAGATCGGCGTGTTTAAGAATTGTGTTTGCATAATTGTGGATAATATCAGGATGTGAAACCTTTAAAGATTAAAATTGTAAATTAATTATTTTTAACACCTCAATAATTAAATCAATGTCTTTCAAGTTTTCTTCATTTAATTCACTCAAAGGTAAAACACCTTCATTAGAATCCTCAGTTCTATTCCAAATTTTTTGTAATAAGAATTCTGGTGATTTACTTAATTCTATCTTAAGGAATTGACCTTTAAATAAAAATTTTTAAAACAATAATTTAAATGTGTACCTGTAGATATACAATTTATTCATTAAATTGTATTTTTAAAAAATAATCTTTCCAATTACTTTCAGAAAATATAAATACCTACCTAAACGTCCAAATCCAATAATTCCTATTCTTTTTTGATTATTTTGTTGTTGAATCTTAAAAGAATTAGTAAATATTTCTTCTTCTTCACTTGGATTTTCTGTTGAAGTTACCATTTAATTAATTCTTTTTTTAAATAATTCTGTTAAAAAATTTTTTATAAATTAAAAAATTAATTGAATAAAACAAAATATATGTACATACATCAAAAATTTATTTTATTAAAAGTAAAGATTAATTAAATAGAACACGTGGGGAAGAATTTAAATTAAAAATACATAAATACTTCCACAATCACAATTATTGTTTTCAGACAAAAAATTAGTTAAAATTTAAGTAAAGAATAGATGAGTTATCTAATAATCTCATTAACTACAGATTTCTATATTTTTATAATAGCGCATCGAATAAATAATTCAAAATAAATCCGAGTTAAAAATAAAATATTACGTATATTAAATTTAACAATTAATTTTTATTTATTTTTTTAAATAATAATATTTCGCCACCAGAAAGTATTCCAAGTTTACCAGCTCTTACAATTTTATCAATTGTTCCGGAAAGGAAAATTTTATAAAAATTATTAAAGCCTGAAGGTAAAACATGTAAAAATTGTGCTAAATTAATTAATTGTTCAATTAATGATGATCTAAAAAAATAAATAAAAATAAAACTAAATTTCTTTATTTAGTTTACCTAATCATCCACATAAATATTTTTGAATGACTAAAACAATAATAAAATGGTTTGCCTACTTTTTTGTCCTAAAATATTTTATACATATATTAATTAAATATTATATTTACTAAATCAATAGCTTTAATCAAAACAAAATTAGCATTATTAGCTTCTTTTATTATTTCATTACGAGAATGTAAAGGGGGCATTCCACATGACATTTCAAGCTCAGAAAGTAATTTTCTTTAAATAAGATTTGATAAAAACTAATAATTTTTGTGGAGGTAATTTGAGTGAACATGTTAAGAACGGGTGCCTGCATACTTTTGTGGAGCCAGAAAAAGTGTGGGAACTTCAAAGTTCCTGATTATTTTTGTTCCTTATTTAGTTCTCTATCATTATCTTTATTTAATCTCATTTCTTAAACATGAATAAAGTTATGCCAAAAATAGTGTGCCCGGTTACTTTTGGATCACTCTGTATTATAATTAGCTGGAAAATGTAGAAAAGGTCCCTCCCTCCCTATTTATATCCTCCAAAAATACCAACCGATGCTCAACATTATCTTCATTATATTTATCAGTTTTCAATAAATCATATACCAATAAAAGCCCTTCAGGTTTCAATACTCTATAAAGTTCTGAAAATATTATTTCAAGTTTAGGTAAATATTTAAGTGAATATATTGCATAAGCAGCATCTTGACTATTTTTAGATAATGGAATATCTAAAAATAAGGAATTTTTGGATTTAATTTTATAATTTATTTTTCTTTACTTTTAGAACAATTTGCTTGCAAAAGTTGACATTTTCTGTTAATTCCTAATTTTTTAAATATTTTATTTCCAATATCCACCTAAAATTAAATTTATTTCATTTTCTAATTAAAAAATATTGCCTCATCAGGAGAAATTGTTAAACCAATAAATTGAGCTCCTGTAAAAGCCAAATGCTCAATTACATTTCCAATTCCACAACCAATGTCTAAGCATTTTGTTTTATTATTTAATTGAAGACTTAAATAGAATTAATATTTTTTTTGATAAAAAAACTTTTTTAATTAAGTGGTCTTTAACTATTTTTGTTAACATTTCCCTCCTTCGTTTAAGTATTTTAATATAAATTTTTATTAAAATTTATTTTTATTTAAAAGTATGTATTACCAACCATTCACCAATTAATAAATGTAATTCTTTTAAAGAATTAGATATTGAATTCCCATTAAATTTAGTTGTTTTTATAAAATTATTTGTTTCAAATAAATTAAATTTTTGTTGATTTTGTGAAGGCAATGGAGGCACAAAATGAAAACTTTTACAAAAATATTTCTCAATAAGCTATTAAATTAATTAAAAATTTAATAAAAATTTTTAAAAAATTACTTTAGACATAATTGAATAATAATGGGCAATACATGGTCCATAATCTCCGTTTTGTTTAGCATCGGCATAAAGACGGAAATGTATTTCCGTAAAAGAAGTCTGTAAACAAAAATGTAAAGAAACTAAAGTCCGTTAAGAAATTATAAGAACAAGCATTTTTTTGGTGTTTCTCATACTTCCTATGTTCAATCGTAACAAAATTATTTTTAAAAATAGATGTTCTGAAAATATTAGGATTTTGAGAGTTTAAGAGAGTTTTGGTGAAAAATAAAATTTTTATGATTTTTTTCTAAAAATGGGGTGTTAAGAAAATATAAGAACAAGATTACAATCTTTATTTTCTATTCTCTATGTGTCCCAGAAATTCCACAAAAATTTATATAAACATTTCCATCAATATCGAATAGAAAAGCAAAAAGAACGAAGTCTGTAAATGCTTTCTTCTGTGAGATCTCAAAACCCCGAAATCAACGGAAAACGGGGTTACAGTACTTCAAAAAATATTTTAACCCCCTTAGAGCTTATATAAAAATTTTCTTTTTAGCCCAACAGAAAGAGCACAAAATTTGCTACTAAAAACACTTTGTCACATCCTTGAGAAAATTTATACCATTGAGGACGCATCCGTTAAATTTTGAAGTTCGAAATAATGATAATTTATGGGGTAAATTGAGAGGAGTTATTTATCTGCTCTTTTAACGGATGCGTCCTCAATGGTATTAATTTTCTCAAGGATGTGACAAAGTGTTTTTAGTAGCAAATTTTGTGCTCTTTCTGTTAGGCTAAAAAGAAAATTTTTATATAAGCTCCCATTTTTAGAAAAAAAATCATAAAAATTTTATTTTTCACCAAAACTCTCTTAAACTCTCAAAATCCTAATATTTTCAGAACATCTATTTTTAAAAATAATTTTGTTACGATTGAACATAGGAAGTATGAGAAACACCAAAAAAATGCTTGTTCTTATAATTTCTTAACGGACTTTATAATGTTTATTTTATAATTAATTAAAATATTCTCAAGTTATAAATTAAAGTGAAGAAAAGCTAATTTTAAACATTTTAGATTTAAGTACAATTAATATTATGTAAATATTTAATTTGGTAAAAAGTGTGGTGACAGATAATTTATTATTTTAAAGTTTTTTAAGGTTTTATGTTTAAATTAAATTATAAAAAATTAACAGGTATAAAAGAATTTTTCATCAGAACAAATCGATTTACAATAAATAAATAATTGAACATATAAAAGAGAGGGAGAGACTTTTACAATGCATGAGCAAATGATTTTCGGCTGACTGTGAACGATGTAGACTGTCATTTAATATTTTTATTTACCTACATATATTGATTTAAACATAAATATTTAGTATCAGAGGGGGTCGAAAGAAAAACCGGAGATGTCGAAAATTTTAAAAATAATATGAACATAAATATATAATTTGTTTTTTTTTGTATTTAAAAGAATTTACAGTTGCTAAGTAACAAATCTTTGTAAATAATACATATACATATATATATTTAAGAAAAAATATTTAAATAAATTATTTTAAAAAATATATTTTAATTTTTGTAAAAATATGTATACCAAATCATTTTGACGAAAATTTAAAAGAATTTTTAAAAGTTGATAATTTATTGACATTATAAAATATAAAATAATTTAAATTAAATTTTATTTAATTTTTATTGTTTATTTTTGGATTTTTACATAAAATGAAAGGATTGCCGATTAAACGATTATTATTATTTTTATATACAATGACCGATCTCTACAAAATTTAAAAACACTCATTTTTTAATACAAATTTATTTCATATCCTCAGTCTTTTACAGAATTATTTGTATATTTATTGTGAAAATGGGTCAATAATAACGATCAAATTTTAAATACGGTAAAAAGAAATTTTATTTTTTATTTATTAAAGAAATCTAATAAATACTTTTAATTGTTTTAATAAATCACAAAGATTCTATACATTAATATTTTATAAAGTTAATATCATTTTATTTTCAATAAAATATTGAACAATAAATAAATATAAAAAAGTTAATTAAAGTAAAGAATGTTTGTTGTAATAATTAAAAGTTTAACAAAAATAATGTCTAAATTAAAATTATTATTTAAAAAAAGTAAAATTTAATTTTATCTTTGAATGAAAAATAATTTATATTTTATTATTATTTTTCTGAATATTTTAATTTTAAATAATATTTTTGCAAATAATAATAATAATAATAATAAGGTTTTGAATAAATATTTTAAATATTTAATATATAAATTATTAGGAAATAAATATAAATTTGCCTGTGACAATCAAAAAATTTCCTTTAAACTTCAGATATGGACCTTCAAATAAAACAATAATTGTTTCGGTAAGAGAATTTAAAAATAATTATTTAATTAAATTTAAAGGTACTTATCCCTTATACCACACCCCCCTAAAGTAGTGTCCAAAATGTCATATATGGGGTAATAAAGGGTGCTGATCACGATTATGGTGTTTATTTCTCAATATAAGAACCCCCTCACCCATAAATTGTCATGGTTCATAATGGTCAAACTTCAAGTTTTTATTTAAATAAAATTATTTTGGTGGAATATATTCTTTTATCGCTTTGATGATTTCTTCAAATGGATCAGCTTCTCTTCTTTTAACATCACTTCGCCAGAGAAATTCGGACAAATAGCTGTCCAGCACTTGTCTGTGACCACCAATAAATAAACTTAATAATCTTGTGGAATGGGAGTCGGGATGAGAAAAACCACGTATCGGGTCTATGACCCTTAGTAGCTTTGCAATGTTTTGTTGGACATCGCCATACCGGCAATTGCTTGCCATGGTCTTGCCATGGCCTATATATTTATTTACATAAAAACTTGAAGTTTGACCATTATGAACCATGACAATTTATGGGTGAGGGGGTTCTTATATTGAGAGATAAACACCATAATCGTGATCAGCACCCTTTATTACCCCATATATGACATTTTGGACAGTACTTTAGGGGGGTGTGGTATAAGGGATAAGTACCAATTTAAATTTCGTTTATTTAAAAACTTAAAATAAATTTAGAAGAGGAAATCTCTTAATAAAATTTTTATTTTTTAATTAAAAAAAATTTTTTTAAGGAAGTGGATGTTAGCAAAGGGAATGTATTTGAAAGAAAAAATTTAAAAAAGGACAATAAATATTTATTTAATGAATAAATATAATTTTTAAATTTAAATATATATAATTTGCAAAAAATTATAAACAAATTTTCTCTTAAAATTATCTCAGGGATTGAATTTTCCTGGAAATGGAATAATCTTAAAATAGAAATTAAAATAACCCATAAGGGGGTGAAAATATTTTTTTTATTTTTTAACTCTTTTATTTTTTAACTCTGTTTTTAACTCTTCTCAACCCCGAAATGAAATATGTACCTATTCCTATATAATTTTTCCCTAGTTTTATTAAATGAAAAATGTCTTCGCGAATTTTTGTAAGTTTTTCCTAATTTTATTTCAAAATAAGAATAAAATGTTTTCATACTTATGCACCAGTCAGAATAAGGGAAGTAAAATTAAAAATTAAGCAACAATAAAAAATTATTTTTTTTTCATTTTGATAGAGAACTTTTTAACTTTATAAAAATTTACACTTTTTAAAATTTATTAATCAGATAAAATTATTGACCTTAAAACATCAGAGAAAATAATTACATAAAAATTAAAATAATCACAGAAATACCATAACATAATATTTTTTAAATTCAACCTTTAATTCTTTCGTTGTGCTAAAATAAATAGAAAAAATACATTAAATTAAATTTAAATATTTTACGATTAGTATTTTTTGCTGCAGCTTCTTTGCAAGCATCACATTTGCAGTCTAACGGATGAGTAGAATCTTTGCTATTTTCTTCCTTTGTTTTTGGTTGTTGAAGTGGATTTCTTCCTGTCAATCAAAATTTTAAATTTGTATATTTAAATGTTTATATATATTTTTAACAAAATAAATATTTACCAAATTGTTGCTGTAATCCTAAAACATCTTTTTGTAATGGAGGTGAACGAGAACTTCCAAAATTTATTAAAATCAAAAAAATTAAAATTAAAAAAACAATTTTTGTTTTTATCATTTTATTAAAATTTAAATTAACTGAAAAAGGAATTTAAATTTAAATGAGATTATCGAGAAGCTTTTATACAGATAAAAATAAAAAAAAATTGGAAAATTTTTGGGAAATTAGACAAAAAGAATTTTGGATATTATTTTTGTTTTCATTTTACGATAAAAAACAAAATTTATTTATCTAAAATTGAAAAATTATATTTAGAAGACAAAAGGGGCAGACAATAGCTTTTATTTAAAAAACTGTTGGATATGAAACGATATTTTTAGTTATTTTTTGTATTGTATAATAATCTATTATTTTTATTTAATAACATTGAAATAAAAATTTTTTATTTTTAAATTAATTTGTAATATTTTATTAAATTAAAATTGTTATTTTAAATTAATTAATTTATTTATAATTTGAAAATAAAAATATTTATTCATAAAATACATATATTTACAAAAATTATAAATATAAAAAATTAAATTTCAGAAGGCGCTTGATTGAAATTATTTTCTTGATTTTTTGATGATTCATCCAGATTAACCATTTTGCTTTTTGAATTTGAAAATAAAATTAATTTTAATCTTCTCCAACATTTTTTTATAAAAATTAAAATTAAATAGGTTAAAATTCCAAGAATTATAATAACCAATAATTGAGAAAATACTAAAGTAACAGCTAAATAACCTCTCTTTAAATTAAAAAAAAATTATTTTTTTTTCAATTATTTTGAATAAAATAAACTTGAAAAAATAGCCAACAAAAAAAAGTTATAGCCAAACATATTGGCAAAATAACAATCCAAATTTGGGAATTACAATTTAAAAAAGAAGTACAAACTGTCAAACCATTATTTTGGTGACTTGTTGTTGCAAAACTATTTCCACCTCCTCCAACTACTAAAAATGAGGCAGACATTTTAAATTGTTGTAGGAATTAATATAAAATTATTTTAAAGAAATAATTTTGAATTTCATTAAATAAATTTTAATTAAAAAATCTTAAAATAAAGAATATAATCGATAAAATTTTAAAAAATTAAAGAGTAATTCCGTTAAAGTTTTTAGTAAAGATTATTAACAAAAAAACTTTGAGATGAAATACTAAAATACTTATAGGTATATTAAAATAGTAGTAATTATGTATGTTGTCATTAAATAATATTAGAAATAAATATAGTAAATTTGTAAAAATGTCTACAATTTTGGGAATACAATTTTGGAAATTTTTTTTTAATTTCGTTATTTTAATAAAAATTTAAGCTTATATTTTAACTTTTTTTTAGAAATTACAATTAAAAAATACCTATGTATACTTTACCCAAGTTATTCTCACCTTGTTATAAAATTTGAAGAAGAAGAGTATCTAACTTTAATTTATATTTTAAAATTTAATCAAAAAGAAAAATTATTTAAAAAATAATTTTAAAAAATCTAATAAAAAGTTATTGATTTAAAAAGTGAACATTTTTAAAAGTTTTTTCTGCCAGATAATAATTATTTTAGAACAAAAATATTTGTTCTTATTTAAAACAATGGATTGCTTTTAAAATATTTAGATATAGATAACAAATGGGGATTGCTATTTTATTTTATTTTAAAAAAATGAAAAATTAGTTAAAAAAAAGAAAATATTAGAGTTTATTTATTAAAGATAAACAATTTATTTTGCCAAATTGGATGATAAAAATGAAAAGATCCAAATAGTATTACACAAATATGTATATAAATTTAAATGTAATAAATTTAAAATAAAATTTAAACATGTAAATTTCTTTTCATTTTTAAAATACTAATAACTTCAACATTTCACAAAATAATGAGAAAAAAAGAAAAAAAAGATGTGTGGAAAATAAATGTACATAGTAGTTAAAACAAAAATCTATTAATTATTGACAAATGCCATTTTATGTTTATACTTAAAAGATTTTTTGTTGGCATTATTGTTAATATACATTTTCTCATTATTTTCTCATTCATTAATAATTAGCCTTCAATTGTCATATTTATTTTTAATTAATTAGTCGATTATTTTTTATTTTTATTAAAAATCCTTTTGGGAAATAAATAAAATATTAATTATTACTTTTATTTAAAAAACTGAATAAGAACATATAATCATTATTTAGAATGAGGAAGTAATAAAAAGGAAAAAATTTTAAAAAATATTCTTATTTGTAAATAAAAAGTTGGAGGTTTATTGGAGGTTTTTTGCGAAACTGTAAAACGAGCTTGAAGAACTAGCTTAAATAAATTTGTAAAATATTGATGTTGAATACAGGAAAGGATTGGAAGTATTATATTCTATTGAAGGCTAACCATTTAGCAGACTTAATACTCTAAAAATTAAAAAAATTGGAAATTAAATTTTAAAATTTTATGGGAGTTCTACAACAATTTTAATTTTAATAAAATAAATTAGAAGCAATAAAATATAAAATTTAAAAAGAATAACCAACTATTTCCTTATTAAATCCCCAAATTTCTCATCCAATGGCAAACTGAATTTTGAATAGAAAATAAATACAAGTATATCCTAAATAATTATTGTTCTCTTATTTTAAAGTAATATTTCTCTTTATTTGACCTTGAAGCGACGCGGCGCAATGATTGTTTGCCAGTTACAAATATCTATCTATATATATCCACATTGTTTTTTACTTTTATATTTCAAAAAATTAATAATTCAAATTATATAAGAATTTTAATCAAATATTATTTTTTGTCATCTAGTAAGATTAATATATGTAATTTTAATAGAAAATTAAATTAATTTCCTCTCAAATTTATTAAAGTGATTTAATAAATTTGAAAGAAAGTTTAATTATTTTGTAAAACTATAATTAAAAGGATTAAATACAAATTTAGTTTTTTTAAATTAAAAAAAATATTTATTAAATGTCAACAACAATATTAAAAAATTATATAGAACAAGAATCAACAGAAATTATTAAAGAAATACTGCCAAATATTTCTTCTATTTTAGAATATTTAATTAATGAAAGTAATAATCCTGAAATTTTTAATAAATGTGTTGGATCAGATGAAAAATTAACCAATTCTTTATTAAATATTTTAAAAAATGGAAATCAACAATTTTTAATTAATTTTTATAATGCTTTAATTAAATGTGGAAATTTGTTTTGTTTTTCAAAATTTCTTAAAACTCATTTGGTTGATATGTTGAGGTAATACAATTCAATAAACAATTCAAAAAGTTTGTTGATTTTTTAATATTTTCAGATTTGAAAAATTATTTAAATTAAATTATTTATTATTAAATCCTTTTACAATTTCTCTCCCTCCATTTGAAAATCAGGTATTTTGTAATATTTTTAAATTAAATATAATCTTTAAATTTATTTTAGATTAATTTAGAAATTAAAATTGAATTTGTAAAGAAACATTTTAAAATATTAAAATTGAGCCTAATAGATGTTTCTGCTATTTTAAATCAATTAAATATTTGGGGAATTTTTAAATATTTAAATATAAAAAATTCTGATATTAGCGAAAATGAATTTTTAATTAAAATTTTAACATCAAAAAATCAGGCAAATTATACTTATGATTGTTTTTGTTTAACGTTAATAATTACAAAACAATTTAAAATGTTTAGGTAAAATAATTATTTATTTTTTTTAAATAATTTATTTAAATTTTTAAAGTATTTTCTATGAATTAGCTAATTTAAAATGGTTAGAATTATGTTGGAAAATGTTTTTATTTGAAAGTTTACAAAATCAAAATAAAGAAATAAATATAAATTTTAAAGAAATACCTAAAGAAATATTATTAAATGATTTATTTAAAGTTGAAAATGTTGATTCAGGCTCTAGCAATGATATAATAACATATTATAGATCTCACAAAAATGAAGTAATATAATTTTTGTTTTTTTAAATTAATTAGTTTATTAAATAAATTCTGGTACTTTTCCATTATACAACCGCAAACCTGTATATTTTTTCTAATAGGATAGATCAGATCTGATCAGTTATTAAAAAGTTATAACCCGATAAGTTCAGTTATATGATGTTTTTACATTTATCGAGTTATAACTGCTCGATCAAGTTGGATAAAAGATACCTCTTATTGAGGGCCTTCAAATTATATAAAATTTATTTGTATAGGATCAAGCATTAAAAAGTTATAATCAAGCAAATTCAACTTTATTTGTCTTTAAAATAATAAATACAAACAATTCTTTAAAAAAATTTTTAGATTTATAGAAATTTTTCCACACCAAGAGGACTAGCTTTAATTATAAATAATTATCAATTTATAAATAAACAGAATCGGGAAGGAACACAAGTTGATGAATTTAGTTTGTGTAATCTTTTTAAACAACTTGGATATAAAATAATTTGTGAAAGAGATTTAACTGCACGGGTTATTACATTATATATATAATAAATAGAAAAATTTTTTTAGAAAAAAAAATATCGGCCGGCCGAAGGCCGGCCGCTTCCCCGAAGCCTGACATCCTGGGGCAACTTTTGACGGGGCATTCAGGAAAACTATTGAAAAAATTTTAGGGGGGTCGTAAGAGTCTCAAACTGAAACTGAGGTTTCCGTATCTCGAAAAAGTTCAATAGAAAGGTGGTTTGGGCCTGGGGCGAGGGCACTCCGCCATTGATAGTAGATAATGATAGAAAAAAAATCGGGTCGAAAAAGTTAAGTCTTAAGGTAAAAAACCCCGTGAGACTGAAATGTCCGCCCCGTACTCAAATGGTTTTTTGAGTGTAACTTTTTTTTGTAGGGGCGTAGCGGGATGGGACCTGTGGCGTTCCATAGGGTATCTGAATGCGCGTTTTGTGATGTTTGTTTGGTGGGGGTCACTTGAGTCTGTGGGTGGGATATTTGAGTCTGAGGGGGGAAAATGGTTGTATTGGAAAAGTCTTGCTGGGAAAAGTCTTGCCGCAATTAGTAAATAATGAATAAAAAAAAATTTTGAAATTTGGTTAAGCCCCGGGGTACTTATGCCTGTCTAACCCTTTTTAAAATGTGCGCAAATGTCGCGCCATAGGGTAGCGGTCTTTTGTACTATTTCCAGATCTCGCGAACCGCGCCGTAGATTGAGATGGGATTTGGGGGGTTATAGGTAATCGGCCATGAGAAATTTTTTGGCATAGGCCGTTTTGGTGCCGCACTTGAGTGTGGCACCGAAATGGCCGGATCAATACAAAGTGGTATAACGGGTTTTTGAGAAGTGGGGGGTATTTGGGCCTGGGAGTGGTATTGTAGGGCTGGATGTTGGGAAAATATTTGGTGTTGGACATTAGAGTCTCGGGTGAACTTTTGGGGGTGATATGGTCCAAAGTGTCAGAGTCGAAAAGTCGAATTTTTGTAGCGGGTCGTTTCGGGTCTCTTCGATAGCCAGTTCGAAAGAGCGTCCCCTGGGGCTCCGAAAAAGGTATACTTTGTTGGGAATCCACTTGAGTCTGGGAAAGATATAGGCAAAGTTCGCAAATGTCGCAAAACTTTTTGAGACTCTAACTCCATAGGGAAATTTTATAAAAAATTTCTGAGACCGGATATCGACTCAGCGGGTGTCAAAGCACCATATAGGTCGAATTTCGGGTCAAAATTCGAAAATTTTGTCCCACCCCTCATTTCCAAAGGGGGAAAATTGGTGTACCGACACTTGCGGAACGACATTTGCGGATCGACACTTGCGGACCGACATATGCGGAACGACATTTGCGGACCCGACATTTGCGGATTAACATTTGCGGACCGACATTTGCGGACAGACAGATGCGGATTAACATTTGCGGACCCGACATTTGCGGATCCGACATTTGCGGATCTAGTAGTCTAAAAAAATATATATTAATCATTTTAAAAATGTCCAGAATGTAGTGTTGCTCTCTCAGAGATTAATCATTTTTTATATTAATCATTTTTTATTAAAAAATTTTTCAATGAAAAATAAACTAATGTTTATTTGTTTAAAATATAATTCTGATCAGTTAGCCCAATTGTCCATATCATTGTTCATTAAACGATACTGAATGGCGCGCAAATGATGTAAAAATGCTCCAGCATCGGGATTATCAATTTCATCGAATTGTGTTACAAGTGTTTTGATTGCTTGGTCATTTATTTTATATTTTCGCCGACGTGGATTTATTGATATTCCAGTAGTTGGATCCAACTCGTACTGTCGCAAACGATCCTTCATAATTCTTTCCTCATCTTTTAAAGCGATTATTAACCTTAAGTAAATAAACAAAGTGAAGACAAAGTAAAATTTACTTAGAAAAAGGAGGATGATGTGATGTAAAATGTTTTTGGAGCGCCATATGATAGCCTTCCATTGCATTATTCGTACGCCCTAAATTTTGCATTATTGAATCGTGATGGTTCCAAGTTTGTATAGGAAACAAGGCAACTTGTTCATTTGGTCGCATGATATAATTGCTTAAATAAGTTTACGTAAAAATAGATTAGTTCTGTACCATTCGAAATAATCGAATATCGACATTGCGTTGTTTGGGACATTTATTCGCAATGCTTCTGCTCGCAATAAGTCAAAACCGTGGCGAACTTGTTCAACTCGAAGGAAAGAGAGTGCTGCCAATCCTCTTACTAACTTCTTATATTCCTCATTTTGGTCATATAAAGGGACAAGGCCATCTTTTTGAATGCGTCTTATAATGTTTTGGCCAAGGTGAAATAGGCATTGCCTAATAATTATTTGTTGACCAAACACTTCTATAAAAGCGTTTTTCGCCCCTAAAAATACTTTTTTGATAAATAAAAGCAATTAAGGACCAATTTCAAAGTCAAGCATAACACTAAGAGGAGGCTGTTGAATTCTTTCATTTAACGCATTTAAAACACGTATATATGTTGCCTGTGCTTTATTTGCCATCAAAACATAGTTGTTGTTTGTTTGTATTAACGCAGTCATAGTACTTTAAGAATGTAATGGCATCAGTACTTTAAGAATCATAGTACTTTAAGAATGTAATATTTCCGCTGGTAATCAAGAATTCTCTATAACTCTGGAAAATTTCAATGTTTCTTATTTGTTTGAAAAATTACAAAAAATATTTTCAACCTCTACCTTGGAATATTTTTGTTTTCACGGTTTTAGCTATTTACTTTTAATTTATAATCGTATCTCTAGATTCATACGGGGGGACTAAAAAATTCGGAAAATCTGGACAACTTGAAGTCTTCCTTTATCATGCGGTGCATTCTAATGGGCAAATTCATGTTTTTGAATGCTAATAACATTTAGTAGATAATATGAATATGATTCTTTTATTTTAATAAATGATAAAATTTTTTAAATTTATTTTTCGAATGTGTTTTCGTTCTCAAATGTCGTATCCTCAGTTGTCGCATCCTCTAATGTCACGTCCTCATTTGCATATCCATACTATTTATATTTTATTTTTTTTAAAGACTACTAGATCCGCAAATGTCGGGTCCGCAAATGTTAATCCGCATCTGTCGGTCCGCAAAAGTCGATCCGCTTCTGTCGGTCCGCAAATGTCGGGTCCGCAAATGTCGTTCCGCAAAATTCAGTCCGCAATTGTCGATCCGCAAATGTCGTTCCGCAAGTGTCGGGTAACCGGAAAATTCCCCTTATGGGTTTTTTTCCCCTTATGGGGGAAAAAACCCCTTATGGGAAAAATTCGGGATTTTTTAAATTGGCATAACTTTTTAAGGGATAAAGGGAATCGAATGGGGTTTGCTTCATAAAATGAAGTAAAAAATTAGGTATTTTTAGAGTGAAGAAAATTTTGAAAAAAGTCGAAACTGGAGGTGTAGGGGTCAAATTTCGAAAAACCCAAAAATTTTCGGTTTTTCGAAAAAATTTCGGGATTTTTGCCGGCGGTTCGGGGCATAGGTATTTTTCCTGGATAGAGCTTATTTTTCTCCATAGAATAAGCTTTTAAAGTTTTTCAAAAAGGTCAGTTTTGAAAAAGTTATGAATTTTTAAAAAATTCGACGATTTTTTCGGCCGAAATTTTCAGCCAAAAAATTTTTTTTCCCAAAATCGATATAAATGGGCCAAATGTTATATCATTCGAAAGCCCTTACCGAGGGGAGTCCAAAAATATTTTTTGTAAAATTTTCTGACCATTTTGGCAAAAGTTAGAAAGGGTCGAAATTTCGGGGGTGAGGGGTACCATACCCAGCTGGGGGCCGAAGGCCCCCAAACCGAGGCCGAAGGCCGAGGAGTTGGCGGGCCGCAGGCCCGCCGTTTGGCGCGGACCGAAGGCCCGAGCATTCATTACATCTAAAACGCGGAGCAATAGTCAAAGGCCGAGCATAGATTTTCCGAGGCCGAGGAGGCGAGGGCCGAAGGCCCGAGCATTCATTACATCTAAAACGCGGAGCAATAGTCAAAGGCAGAGTATAGATTTTCCGAGGCCGAAGGCCGAGGAGGCGAGGGCCGAAGGCCCGAGCATTCATTACATCTAAAACGCGGAGCAATAGTCAAAGGCAGAGTATAGATTTTCCGAGGCCGAAGGCCGAGGAGGCGAGGGCCGAAGGCCCGAGCATTCATTACATCTAAAAAGCGGAGCAATAGTCAAAGGCAGAGTATAGATTTTCCGAGGCCGAAGGCCGAGGAGGCGAGGGCCGAAGGCCCGAGCATTCATTACATCTAAAACGCGGAGCAATTGTCAAAGGCAGAGCATTGAACCTCCGAGGCCGAAGGCCGAGGAGGCGAGGGCCGAAGGCCCGAAGCAATGAAAAGGCAGGGCTAATCTTTGCCGGCGAGGGCCGAGGGCCCGAAGCAATGAAAAGGCAGGGCTAATCATTGCCGGCGAGGGCCGGAGGCCCGAAGCGATGAAAAGGCAGGGCTAATCTTTGCCGGCGAGGGCCGAAGGCCCGAAGCAATGAAAAGGCAGGGCTAATCTTTGCCGGCGAGGGCCGAAGGCCCGAGCTTCAACCCATCTGAAAGACAGAGCAATGGTCAAAGGCAGGGCAAACTTTATCAGCGAGGGCCGAAGGCCCGAAGCAATGAAAAGGCAGTGCTAAATTTTACCGGCGAGGGCCGAAGGCCCGAAGCAATGAAAAGGCAGGGCTAAATTTTACTTGCGAGGGCCGAAGGCCCGAGCTTCAACCCATCTAAAAGACAGAGCAATGGTCAAAGGCAGGGCAAACTTTATCGGCGAGGGCCGAAGGCCCGAAGCAATGAAAAGGCAGTGCTAAATTTTACCGGCGAGGGCCGAAGGCCCGAGCTTCAACCCATCTAAAAGACAGAGCAATCGGTCAAAGGCAGGGCAAAACTTTACCGGCGAGGGCCGAAGGCCCGAAGCAATGAAAAGGCAGAGCAAAACTTTTCCGGCGAGGGATGAAGGCCTGAAGCAATGAAAAGGCAGGGCTAATCTTTGCCGGCGAGTTTGCAATCTTTACCGTTTCTAGCAGCGCGCGAAGCGCGCCCCAAAGCCGATAGGCTTTCTAACGGGCAGAGCCTAATTCAAACCCAAAGTAAAATTTAACAGCCAGAGTATTCTTAATCCGACCCCAGTGGTCAAACCCACAGCTAGTTTTAAAAATAAAATAAATAAATATAAATTTTAGCAAATGTGGATTACAATTCAAAAATTTGCTGAAAGAGAGGAACATTTACAATGTGATAGTGCTATTGTGGTATTTTGTTTATTAAAAAATATTTTTTATAATTAAAAAGGTTGTAATGAGCCATGGAGTGTTTGATCATTTATTAGGCATTGATGAAATGCCTGTCAATTTTCATTCTTTCGTGTCATGTCTTAACTCAAAAAATGCACCAAAATTAATAGGAAAACCAAAAATATTTATAGTCCAGGCATGTAGAGGAGGTGTTTTTTTTGGCAATAAATTAATTTAAAAATAAATATTTTCAAAGAAAATTATGATGAAGGTGTTGAATATATATCAGAGGAGTGTGTAGATGGCCCATCATTTTCTCCTTTATTTTCAATTTTTTCTAAATATATTAAACCTAACAATAATAACAACAATAGTAATCCATTAAATGCTTCCTCAATATTTAGAAATGCCCCCTCACCAAATTCTCAAAATTATTTTAATGAAAGTCAAGGTAAAAAACAAAATAAGAATTATAATTAATATATTTATTTTTTTAAAGAAAAAAGATTTCAAAAAAGACTAAAAATAGAAAAAGTGCCAACATTTGCAGATATTTTAATAGCTTCTGCTACAACTTTAAACAACGTTTCTTGGCGTAATTCAGCTACTGGTACTTGGTAGGGGTATGATAGATTATTGGTGTTATTTTAGCTGAATTGAGGGTTCTAAATAAAAATATAAATCATTCTGGTTTCTCTTTCCTCCCTTAAAAGATTTAAACGGATTCAATTTAAATCTAAAATTAAATTATAATAACTTTTAATTAATTCTATTAAAGGTTTATTCAAACATTATGTGAAGTATTTAGTAAAAGAGCAAAAACTGATGATATTTTAAAAATGTTAACTTATGTTAAAAGCGAAGTTGCTAAAAAAGAGTCCAATTCTGGTGGAAAATATAAACAAGTATTTTTTGATTAAAATTAATTAAAATAATAAATAAATTTATTTAAAGGTACCAGAAACTTTATCAACACTTTGTAAACATTTTTTCTTCTTTCCGGGAGTAGAAAATAAAGGAATTTAATTTCAAGTGTTAATTAATTTATTTTACAAAAATTGTTGAAAATTTTCAGAGAATTTTTTGTTAAATATTTTTGATTATTCCCGCCTTTCAATCTTTTTGTATAGAATTTGACTATGTTTTTAAAATAATTTAATCAAAATTTCTGTATTTTTGAGTAAAATTTCATATACTTAAATAAATAAATATTATTAATCAAGTTTATTAATATTATTTTTATTATCAATTAAGTTTAAGCATATGTAATATGTACATATTACAAAAAAGCATTAGTTAACTTTTTTTATGTTGAGCTCAAGAACGTTCAAATTGCTCAGTTACGATTTTTTTATTTTTTTTTATTTTATTTATATTTTAATTTTAAATATTTTTAGCCTTAAATTTTGAATAATTTTTGATAAATTTTAAAAGTATTTGATAGAATAATTTATTTCATTAAAATCATCCTTTAACTTTATTAAAATACCTATATTTTATTTATTGCTTTTAAAATATGTATGAATGATCATTTAAAAAATATTAAAAAAATTTTTCAAATTATTCCAAAATTTAAAATCGAAAAATTAAGATTATAAACAAATAGTTATAATATATAAAAATGAGAATTATTAACAAATTATTATCAATAATAAGTATTTTAATATTAACATTAAATAAAATTAAAGCCTATGATGGTCCAGCAATTGTAAATTAATTTTATAAAATTTTAAATAAATAAATTTGAATTTTCAAAAGTGCCCATAAAATTATTATTTTCCGCATATTTGCTGCTGTCCTCAAGGCACTTTGGCAGGCTGGATTAGTCAAAATCAACCATGGTGTTCATTTCCAGGAATGAACCGGCATTTTGTTCAGGCGTAATTTAAAATAAACAAAAAATTTATTTCTAAATATTTAAGACAAATTTCAACATATCCACAGTCTTGTCCAAATTATTTTGTTCCTTCTCCAAATCAAAATTTCTATAATTTTCCAAAACAACAGAGAAGTCTGTCTCCCTACATTTTGCCACAACAATTTTCTGGACAAATAAATCCTCCTCTTCTTCCTCCTCCTCCCCAACCACTTCCATACCAACTATCTCCTCCTCAACAACTTCCGTATCCTCAAAATCCCCAAGGACCTCTTCAACTCCCAATTGATAATCAACCATTATCTTCACCTCAAATTCAATTAGAATCTTCCAAAAACAATCAACAAAAAGATAATCCCCCATCTAATCTTTTAATTAAATCGTCTCAATTAAATGATAACCAACCAATTTATAATAATAATCAACAACATTTGTTACAACAACAAACTCAAAGTATTCAATTTCTAAAATAACATCCATAGACTCTATTCAATTAATTTTATAAATTTATTTTTAGCTAAAAGAACAATAAAAACATTACCTATTAACAATGAAAGTAATGGGAAAATTAAACAAGATCAAAATCAAAACCCACAACAAGAGAAAATAATAATTGAGAAATGGGATGATACTTAAAATAAATAAATAAATTCATTAAAAATATTCGAAATAAAATTTTTTGTCTGAATTAAGGTTAAAATAAAAATTTTTATTTTCTGAATTTTAGTTTTTTAGTCAATCAAAATACATATATTTATTTTAAATTTAATTTTTAATCTAAAAAATTATTTTCTTTATAAATAAATTATTCTACATTCAAGAAAAAATAAACAGTTGGCACATCAAAAGAATTTGAGAGGATTTTTATGTTTAATCATCTAAACTTTTATTTTACTTGGATCATTAAATATGCGTTGCCAATCAATTAAAATTGTTGAATTTATTTAATAAATATATATTTACTATATAATATTTTTATAAAAAGATTAAAGAATAATTAGCTATATTTTTTTAATTTAATAAGTAAATTAAATAATTATTTAAATCTTTTAAATTATTTTTAGAAATAAATTGTTATATTTATTTCAATATATGTATTCTATGGCTAGCAAGAAATATCCTCGACTTAATTCAGCTGGAAATGCTGAAGTATCTCTCAATTATTGGCCATATTTTCCAAAATCACCTATACACCAACACAATGCTACATATGAATATTATAAAGTTTTTAAAATAAATAAAAGAAAATATTTTTTGTTTAATTTAAGCAAGGCTCAATGTATCAATGGTTTTTAAGATCTGCCGCCCAACAATGCCCAAAAAGTAATCGTTCAGGATATTATTATTATTGCCCATACACTGGACAACATGAACGTTCTGTTTATCGGTATTAATACAAAAAAGTAATAAATAGTAAATATTTATTTTCTAATAATAATTTTATAGAAAATATGCAAATGGCTGGAATTATTCAAAAGAATATCTATAATTTTTTTATCAACATTAGAATTTAAATATAAAATATTTTAATATTTAATTTTGATTTTTAATTAATAAAATTTTTTTAATTTTTAAACTTTTTTCATATTGAAATATCAAATTAAATAAATAAAATATTTTTCTTAAAAAATATTTTAAATTTAATGTGTATATTAAGAAATTTATTTTTTTTTATTTTTAATCAGCCGGTTTTCATCAAAGAATAAATATCAATTAATATATTTAAAAAATGTTTGGAATTTATTAACTCTCTTTTAAGGCACTCCCTAAAATAAAAAGTTATTTTAAGAAAGTTTAAAAAATAATTTTTTAATTAAAAAATGTTTAACAAAATTTTAAATATTAATTATATAAATTAACGTCATTACCTTCATCTGCCATACAGACATTCTGTCAAACATCCGATCATTAATTATATACAAAAATGTTTTGTATATTCAAGGCCTTCTAATTAAAAAAACTAAAATACATATATTCTTGAATTTTTTTAAAATTTCCTTTTTAATTTATCAATCTCAAATAAAAAATAATGCTGTAATAAAAAAAGATTTTTTGGGTGTCAACTAATACCATTACCGCGCATCTTTATTTAGTGACGTTTTAAACTTTTTACACAAATTGAGGGAACAGATATGTAGACGAAACAAAAGTAGAAAATGAGAGAAAACACATAAATAAATTTTGTTTAAATTAAAAGGCGGGATTACTCTTTCACAAAAATTCCAAAAAAAACATGGGAATTACTCATCAAGAATTTCTACGAAAAATTTAGATGACTTGCTATATAAAGACATTAATGAGAGCATCTTTAAAGTAAAAATTAATTTATTCAATTATTGTTATTAGTTATGAATCGTTCAATTTTTGTTTTATTTGTTTTTGCTGCTGTTTGGTTTGTCCCAGCAGAATTTGCTGAAAACAAGGAGGGAGAGGAGGATAATAAATCCATTACAAAATTGTTAATTATTTTATTAAATTTTTTAAATTAAATTTAATAATAAATTTAGACGAAGTAGAAGATATGGTGGTTGTAGCTCTTGTGCAACTAGTAAGATTGGATTTTTTAAATAATTTATTTTATTAAATATTCTTTAATAATTTAAGCATGTAGCACTTGCGGAATAAGTGGTGAATTTAATATTAAAAATAATCTTAAATTAAACAGTATATATAAACAAATATTTCTTTAAAGGATACTCTACATATTCAAGCAGTAGTTATCCAAGTTATCCCGCCTCTAGCGGAAATAGTTATATTCCCAGTAGTGGAGGTGGTTGCTCATCTTGTGGAAGTGGGGGGAGTTATGGGGGTAGTGGAACTGGAAGTAGTTGGTGGTGGAAATCATCATCTGGATCCTCATCACCAAGTTTTTTTTCTTCAAATTAAAATTATTTTATATTAAATTAAAAGGTTTTGGATCTGGGGGAGGTGGTTTTGCACCAAATTACGCACCAAGCTCTGGGGGAGGGGGTGGTTGTGGAGGAAGTGGATGTGGCTCTGGGGGAGGAGGATGTGGAGGAGGTGGTTGTGGTGGGGGAAGCACTGTCCATACATATACTTATCCTGTATCATCCGGTGGTGGAAATTATGGATATGGAGGAGGCTGTAATGTTTGTGGAAAGAAGAAATAGATGAAAATATAAGGAACTTTTATTCATCGAATTAAATCGATATTTTCCGAAAAATAAACTTTTTTAATAAATTTTTGATAAATATTTAGGTTTAAATCTTTAAAGTTAACATAAGAAAATAAATTTTATTTTCAATAACAAATAAAATATTTTAATTAATTTAACAATTATTTTATTTTAATTTCTTTTCTTCGTTTCTTCCGAATTCATTTTCGTCCTGGATCAACAATTGGACCAGGTTTCGGTTTTTGAAGAACAGGAGCTGGATTAAAATCTCCATAGTCGCTGCTAGCATTTGATAATTTTAAAATAAAAAAAGTAATAACCAAAATAATTATTAAATTTAAAGAAAATATTAAATTAATCTTCATTTCTTAAATTATTTAGAAAAAAATGTAAAGATAAATTTATTAAAATTTATAAAATTGTGTTTTTAACTTTTGAATAATTTTTCTTTTAAATTTAAAGCAAATATTTAAGTAAATATTAATATATAAAAATTTTTTATTTATTTAATTCAACTTTTTGTTAAAAAATAAAAATTAAAAAATGAGAAGAAAATAATCCAAAAAAAAGGAAAATGTTGCTTGGCTTTCTATCCAGTTATAAATTTTCAAAAAATATATAAAAAGCATCATTCGATTAACAAAAATAGAATGTAAAATTGTTTAGTTATAAAATGTGAAAAATAATAAAATATTAAAATTTATTTTAGCAAACAATCAAATTCAAAAAAAAAGATTTGAAATTTTGAGAGAAATATGCATAAAAATAAAAAAAAAATATTTAATTAAAGAATATTTTTAGAAAATAATTGTGGGGATTTCTGATTAAATAAATAAATTAATTAATTAACATTTAATTAGAGGAAAGAAAGATTTTGTTGGTATATAAAATTGTTCAGTTAATGATGTTTTTAAAACTTTTATATAAATTTCAGATTAATTGGACAATTAAAACTTGAAAAAATATAATAGAAAAAAAACTAGATGGAATCATGGTTACTTAACAAACTATAATTATTGGGGGAAAATTAAAAGAATTTTTATTAATAATTTAAATAAAGATTAAATAATTATTTGTATTTTCCCTTGACAATTAATTATTTATCCAGATTACTATCACCATTTTTTAAATATTCAAAACTTTTTCTCTTTGTTTTAAATAATCATTAGCTGTAATTTTTTTCTTATTTTTTTGACTTTCTTTATTCCATAATTCACTTCTTTTCCTTTTTATTGAAGTTCCACTAATATTTAACGAATTTTCTCCAATTTTTTGAAATTTTTTAATTAATATTTTTCGTTTCCAAGTTTTTTGTCTTTTTTTAATATTTTTATTATTTTTAATTTTAAAGAAATAATTTAAAAGTTTTGAAATTAATTTAAATAAATTATTATCATTTTTTAATTCTTCATTAAGTATTAAATAATAATTATTAATTAAAATTTTAAAGCCAAAATTATTATTTAAATCTTCAAAAAGTAAAATAAAATTATTTTGTAAATTTATTTCTCTCTCCAAATATTCTTCTTCATTTTCTACTTCTGTAGGTGACAAAATAAATTTTAATAAAGAAATGTTAGCATTAATAGCTAATTTTGCTAAATTAAAGAATTGTTTATTTTGTGAATTAGTTGTTTCAGACATATTAATATCTTTATCATTTGTCTCTATTTTCATTTCTCCAATTTGTTCAACTAAATATATGTAAATATTAATTTTTACTTATGATTTAAAAACTAAAAATTTTAGGTCAATACGGCGAATTCAGATTTCACACCTAAATTTCTAAAGCCAAACCGAAATTTCATATTTTTATAAATTTTGTCTTTATTCTATTTGTTATTTTTATATTTTTTATATCAAAAATAAATACACAAATTTGTCTGGCAACAAAAATATAATATTTAAAATAAACAATCTCACCCAATTCTTCTTCATTTATTTTTTGCTCAATTTCTTTCATTTCTTTAGTCAATTCTTCATCCAATTCATTAATTTCAACAAGTAAAGGAATATCATTTTTTGTTGGAAGAAAACGTTCTTTCTCAAAATAGAAATTAATTACTTCCCCAACAAGTTGAAGTGCTTCTCCAAATTTAACAATTTCTAAATTACTCTGGTTAATTTGACAATAAATTAATTTGTCATTAATTAATTGAACATTTCCTTTAGCCATTTCATTTCCAATAATTTTTTCTAATTCATTTTCATTGAAATTTTTTAATTTTAATTCATTATCTACTAATTGTTTCTTCAGATCATTTAATCCTACCTCTTTCAATTTTGAACGCAAAAATTTATAATCATTATCTACATCCTCCTTTTGTTTTTTTCCTTCTACATATATATTTTTTAAAGTTTATTTTCTGAAAAGAGCTTCCCGGGACCACCAAAATTTTGGACCGTCTAGAACCAAAACAGCGGAAATGTTCGATTTTTTAGAACAGGATACTGAGTCTTATTGTTTTGCTTAAAAAGTTATCAGACACGTAAATCTCAGACTTTTAGAATTTCTAGTAGGTTAATTCAATTTATTAAAAATTATTAAATACACCTGTAAAATATTTCCACAAAGCACTATGCAAATATTTTGCACAAAAGAGAATACCTTGTATTAATATAACAGATCTTTCAATATCCCTTACTAAATATTCTTCTCCTTCTTTTTTAAATGTCGAAATTAATTTTTGACATTTTTCAATTCTTTCATTAGTAATTATCATTTTCTTGTCATTATCCACCTTTCGATTAATGTATAAATCTAAATTTTCACCTAATTTATTAAATTCATTCATACAATTCTGACGAGAAATTCCTTCAAATGCTGCATCATTTTGTGACAAAAATAAAATTAAAAAACTCAAAATAATAATATTATTCATTTTCTAATTTTTATTTTTGAATTAAAAAAAAGACGGAATTTTATAATTAAATTGCTATAAAAATTAATTTCTTCTTTATTTATAAACATTTTTTTGCACTTTTTGTTTATTTAAAAATAAAATTATTATTGGGAAATATGTATAGACAGTCTGTAATAATAAATCTATTTGATTTCCGATTGATTAATAGGTTATACATTAAAGAGAAATCCCGAAAGTTTGTCGGAAAAACAAAATAGTCTTTCAAAATAAAGAAATATTTTTAAAATAAGAAATAAATTGTTTGCACTTTTTAATTCAAAAAAGTTTTTTTGCTAAATACAAAAATATTTATTTAATTATTTAAATATTAAAAGTTAGCGAATTCAAGGTATGTATCAGAAAAAGAATATTTAAAAATTTCCGGATTCTCTAGGAGCCGCCAACTTTAAATTACAATTTTTATAAACTAAAATTTAAAAAAATTTTTTAAAGTAAAATATCATTATAATCAACAAAATTATTTAAAGTGTTGACTTCTGATTTATTAAACTTCCCTCTTTCAATTTCATTAAAATCTAAACTTTCATTCATTGCCAACATATTTACTCTAGCATAAGTCAGTCGACTAGCACGAATTAATTCTGGTCGATAAATTAAATTATTTTCATTATTTTCTTCTTCAAATAAAGGTTTAATTACTTGACAAAATTTCTTTAAAAAAATTTTTTTCAAAAAATATATTTTTAATTAATTATACTTCATTAATTGTTTGTCCCCTTGCTTTAATTAACATATAAATTCCAACTAATGGAATTGCTGAAACAGAAGAAAGTGCAAAAATAATTCCGATTAAATTAGCTATTGGGGGGTAAATATAATCCTGATATTGTAAAGGTTGTAAATTAATAAAGCTTGAAATAATCATTGCCTAAAAAGAGAGTTATTCAAAAATATTTAAATTAATTAACGATAAGAAAAATAGGTGCTCCAATTGTCCAACAAATTCTATTAAATATTTAAATATATAAATTAAATGTATATATTTACCTCCAATAATAACCAGGCTTAAATCCAAGCATTTTTTGAATGTCAGAACAGAAACGTTTAATACCTTTTTTTTAAAAAAAATAGATTTAAATATTTCTTTTAAATAACCATAAATAAATGAAATAACGGCAGTCTCACAAAAAACAGCTATTAAAAGCCCCCATGTTGTGCTGTAAACAATAAGCCATTCCATCACTAACATTCCCCCCTAAATTAATTTTTAAATTATTTTTTCTTACAAGTCCCTACTTTTGTACACATTGTTATTCCAATTAACATATAAAAAGAGAAAAGAATTGCAACAAAAATTTCTCTATTTCGTTTAATTATTGGGAATTCATCACTTAAACCAGTAATTATTGCTTCTGAACCTCCAAACTTCAAAAAATATTTTTTTATATTTATTTTTATTTACCGAACTATCTAATCCCAATGTAAGTAACATTAGAAAAAATATTAAAGACCAAATAGTTGCTCCAGGCATTGTAGCTAATGCCTCTGGATAAACAACAAATACAAGACTTTTAAAAAAAAATTAAAAATTAATTTTATTTATTTACCCAGGACCTTCTTGGGCAACATCATTTATAGGCTTTCCACTTTTACAAGACATATAGCCAAGGACAGAGAAAATTACAAAACCAGCCAAAAAACTTTTTTTAAATTATTTAATATATATTTTAAATTATTTAATAATTGCCTTGTTGCACAATTTATTGTGCTTGTTAATAATGCATCAAAATATACATTATTATGAAATTGATTATAAGAAGAATAAGCCTTTAATTAATTTTAAAATAATTTTATTTATTTTTTATATTTTATACTAGGGTTGGACAAGACCGGTTTTAAAACCAGAAATTTATAAAAATGAGTGATTTTTAAAAAATTCCCCCAAAATAAAACCGGTTATTTGAAAAAATAAAATCTCAGACTGAAAATAGGGTTTTTAAAATTTGGATTAATCTAAAACCGGGGGTATCGGTTAATAACCGGTCCTGTCCATCCACCCCTATTTTATACCATAAGTACACCAAAGCCAGGACCGAGAGAGAAAAATACCTTTTAAAAGATTAATTAAATTTATTTTTTGAAAAAACACTTGTGTAGCAGCATCTTGCCAAACAGAAGGATTCCACAACATGTCCAAATTTGGTCTCAAATAATATTCAATACCTTTAGAAGCACCTAAATTAATTAATTTTTAAAAAACTTTTTTTTAATTAATTAATTTTACCAGGTAAAGTAATACCACGAATTAACAAACAAAATAAAACAACATAGGGGAATACTGCTGTAAACCAAACAACCTTTTTTTAAAAAAATAATTAAATAGGTATTTTTTTTATAAAATCAACAAACTTTTCCAGACATTTTAATTCCCTTCCAAAGAGAAAAATAACAAATTAAATAAACTAATAAAAGACAAAAAACGATTCCCCAATTAATTGAATTAAATTTATCAATATTTTGAGAAATATGTGGAGTTGATTCTTTTATTTGATGTAATCCAAGAAAATATTTACTTAAAAAATATTAAAAAATATTTTTTTGTTAAAAAATATTTATTTTTTAACTAAAAATATTCTTCGGCAGCAGATATGGGTTTTGTCTGATTATTTCCATTAATTGCTTTTTGTGGAACACATTTATTAGAAGAAGAATCACTCCAACTATTTGGTTCATAACAATCTGGAGAATTATCTTTAAACGAATATTTTCTTTTAAAAAATCTTAAAAATAATTATATACAATCATTAGAACATTTAGTCCAAGGTAAATGTTCTGTTGTAAATGAAGAAAAAAAATAATGTAAAGCAAAAGCAATAATCACATTATAGAAAAAATCTGTGTAAAATGCTGTCATTATTACACAATAACCTATTCCTATGAAAAATAATTTTTTAATTAATTTTTGTTTTTTACCTTTAAATAAAGGGCATATTCTGCCCCAAGTAGTAATTGCTCCTTTTCTGTGATATTGTCCTAGTGCTAATTCCATATAAAAGAGTGGAATACCTTTATTTTTAATTTTTTAATCAATTTTGAAATAAAATTTTACCAGCTAATAAAACCATCATTGTATATGGAATCAAAAAAGCGCCTAATTAATATTTAAAAATATTTTTAAAAATATAAAACCTCCCCCATTTTTAAAACATAAATATGGAAATCGCCAAACATTAGCTAAGTCAACAGCAAAGCCAACAACAGAAAGGAGAAAATCAATTTTTCTTTCTATTTAATTTTAAATATTTATTTTGCCATAAATCTTATAATTATGGTATATCTGGGATGGGTTCTGCCAAATTTTAAAAAGCGGAAGATGGAAGGTGGAAGGCGGAAGGAAGCAACAAAATAATAAATGAAACGCGGAACGCGTAATGGTAAAAAAAAGCAGACAGCCCCTCCCTGTTATATTATCTCTATCACTTATTTAAATTATATTAATTAACCCCATGTTTCACGTTCTCCTGTATGATTTATTATACCATTATCATAATCATTATCTTCTTCCACATCATCTCCCCCTTCATTTTTTAAACCATCTAAACTTTCTCCAAATATCTTTTGTTTTTGCAATTTTTTATTTTTTAAATTTAATTCTTTATTATTAATTATTTTTTCATTAAAATTTTTAAATTTCCATTTTGAATTTTGTCTTTTTTTGATTGGAATTGTAGAAATATCATTTAATGTTTTGGCTGTTTTTGGAGAATAACTAAATAATTATTTCTAAATTTTAACTAAAGAAATATTTACCTAAATTTATCTTTTTCTGGTGAAATTGTTTCTGGGAATTTTGTTGTGGAATAAGTTGGGGAATTACCTGGGGAATAATCTACAATAGACATAACATTTTGATGAGTTATTTGAATACGATTCTGCTAAAAATTATTAAATAATTGAATAAAAAATTATTTTAGAATTTTTTAAAGATTATGCACAATCTATTAAATTTTAGGGGTTTTTTAAAATTTGGATTTTACGAAAGTTTTTCTCAATTTAAATATATTTTTCTTAAAATAACATTTTTTTGATCAAAAATAATTGAAGAACTTGATGCCATTCTTTGCTGTCGCTTTGATTTTGTTTGACTTTTAAAGCAATAATCAACATTTTCTGACTTTGGTGCTTCTTTATAAAAATTTTTTATTTTATTTTAAAAATAATTATTTATTTAACCAATTTTTAATTGTTTTGCCGCCTTCATTCTAGGTGAAGATTTAATATAAAAATGCCCAAAATGTATTAAAGTGGAAATATCTTGTTCTTGATAACGAGTAACAATTGCTTCTATTGGGATTTTATCAATCTGTTTTTTCTTTTGATTTTCGCTATTTTTTAATTATTAAATAATTGGACAAGAATATTCTTAAACAATTAACTAACCAAAAATCTTCTGATTTTAACTTAGAATTTTCCTCCAATTGGTTATCTGAACATTCCCAGGGCGATTCACTGCTCAACATAAGATTTAAAAAAATTATTAGACTGCCGATTATTTTGAACCTTTTCTCAAATTTTTCCTTTAAGAATAAAAAAAGGAAGTTGACAATTTTGTTCTTCTAAATTATGTTTATTTGGACATAATAAATGAACAGATTTGCTTGGATATAAAATATTATAAGTATACTTTAAATAAGTATACATACGTAAATATTTTTTGACAGGAAAAGCCCAATCATTTTAAGATTTTAAATTGTATATTTCAGATTATTGAACTATTAAAATTTTTTAAAAAAACTTTATCATAAGATAGCAGTAAAAATAGTAAAGATATAGGTAAATATAAATATTAGATTATCATAGATAATAAAGATAGACCCGTCCAAACTTAAAAGTATTCCAATTGATTTTGGTTCCAATCGACTCATTTCGTTCAGACGCACAGAAATAGTTTACACTTCGCATATAAAAATCTTAGCCTTAAATCTAGGCAATTTTTTTCAAAAATTTTTGCTCAATCTTTAAGAGAAGGACAATGGGATTAGAATAAAAAAGAATTAGCAATTTATTATGAGTTTGACGCGAGATATGGTCAAAACAGTAGTGGCGGATAATTAAGATAAAATAACAATTTTATTCTATTCAAATTTTTAATTTAAAAAATATTTCGATTTAATGAACTATTAAATTAATAATTATTTATTAGAATTAATTCCTTTTTTGTGTAAAATTCTAAACAGAATTTTAATAAAGGGAGGGGAAAAACCAAAAATCCTTAAGTAAAACATTTAAATAAAATTCCTAATTCTCAATAAATCAAACAAACAACTTTAATAAATTTATTTCCAAACAAATAATTAAATTAACAGAATATTCTTTTTATTTCAAACAAGTCTTCGGGGGGAGGAAAAGTGTAGTTCAAGAAACAGTTCAAAAACTTTACTTAAATCGGGGGGAAGTAGTTCAATAACTTTAACTTTAAACGAGGAGGTTGAATAGTTCACAAAACTGACTAAAACTGTGCATTTTTGCCTTTTATATTAGGCCAAAAAGGGGTAGGTTTGTAGGAGTTGGAGGGATCAAAATACAAGAAAGATGGGCATACTAAAGATTTTTGTTAGTTAAATTGTGCAGGCCAGCGCAAGGTTAAAATTATGAGAAGGAGAAAAAAGAGGGGCCAACGGTTTATCTCTTACAAAAAGAGAGAATTGTGCAAAGGCCAAAATTTGCACCAAATATTACAAAAGAAAACGGGGCTTTGGGGGGCTTGTTATTTCTAGAATTAGAAGCGGGAATATATATTTAAAATTGGTCATTTCGGTTAAAGATTAAATAAAGGAAAAAAAAAATCAAATCCACGGGATTTGACACTGGGGAGAACAATAAAAAAAAATCCAACAAAAGAGAGATTCTTCCTTTTCGTAATTCTTTAACTTCCTTTTAGTGCCATCGGCATATTCTTCATTTCAACAAAAAGGGTGGAGAGAACCATTATCAATTTAAGAAAAAAACGGGGATTATTAGGGTTTTAGTTGATAATTGACCTGTATCAAGTTTGGTGAAGTCAGTCCATATCCGTGCCGGTACCCATTAGCAATAATTTGTTGAATATGCTGTCAAAAGGAATACAAAAGATTTATAAAGATGGAATCGATGGGAATCGGGTCTATATCTTGTATTATCTGGCTCAATCGTGTTACAAAGGGGTGTTTCGAGGGTATAACGAATTTTCCGATGATTTACGGGAAGGGGAATTCGTACTTGCAATTTGTGGATTGGGTCAATATCGTTAAAGGGAGTATCTCTGCGTTTCGAGGGGATTAAGTTACATTTAAGTTCCTTCTGTGGGACAGTTTTTAAATCCTTACAATATCGTTGTGGGATGGCAGCTCGTTGTCGTGAATTATTTTTAACTATTAATCCTTGGGGGTTGGGCAAATTCCTTTGTTTTTTACGGGGCAATTTTTTCACACAATTACAATTGATGTTTATTATATTCTTCTCTTTCAATATTTCTTCTGATGAGTTAATATAAGTAGTCTCTGATGAATAAATAATTTGCGAAGAAGTAGACATTTGTAAATTATTAAGAAGACTAAGGGGTGGATTAGGGGATAAATCTGGAACTGGGTCAGTGGGGAAATCAAGGGAAGTTTCTTCAGAGTGATTATCGGTTTTACCTTCATTAATTTCGTTTATAATCTCTGGCAAGGGTGTAAATTCTTCACAAATAAAATCCTTTAAATCATTAGACATATTTTTACTAATACAGATTTCTTCAAAAGGAGTAAAGCCAGGAGGGGGACTAATGGGTCTTTCATTATTAAAATCAATTGTTTGATGATTATTTAAAATTTGGGGTACATAAATATTATCAGACGAACTTTCATTTTCAATTTCTGTATTTAATATAATTCCTTCACTATTCTTACTAATATAATCGTTAGAATTCTTATCATCATTTATTTCTTCGAGAAGGGTAAAGCCAGGAGGGATAGGAAGTGGATCTAATTTATTCATTTCTTTAGTATAACTTCTAATGGAGGGGGTCGGATTATTAACTAATTTCTCATCGGAGTTTTCTGTAATCGAAGGATTAGGGTACAAACAAAAATTAGAGAAGGTCCGGTTTCGATAAGAGTTATCACTATAATTTGTACAAACTGATTTTAATGAGGCTTGTGTATTTTCATTCTGGGAAGGGTTTAAAGGAGGAAGTTCAGGAAGGAGATGGGAATGGTCAAATAGGGGTTTAATTTTAGGTATGTTACTTTCTAATTCATGTCGGGAATTCCGAAGCTTTCTTAGATACCGTTTAAGGTCATACATAACTTTTATATAATCTGTTTCTTGAAGGAATTTCTCTAAGATTTGGCTATCATTGGCCCTTTCATTTTCTGTCATGGAAATTCGTAATTTTTGCCACAAATCTTGGGCCATTTTAAAATCATTTAGGATTTTGGTGATTTCTTGGGAGGTAAGGTCTATTTCATTAATCAGGGCCTGAGTAGATTCGAGAGATTGGGTTTTAAAATTATCATAATCTTCTATTAGGAAAGAGAACGGGCTAGGGAGAAGTATTTCTTTAGTAATGGAACAAAGCTGGGACAATTGATTTCTATAAGTTAGTGACATTCTTATTTAAAACAAATAAATAACTGGGACTTTAAAGATCAAAAAATATAAACTTTTAATTATTAACGGGTCAACAAGGATATTAAAGAAAAAAATATATTTCTGAAACGGGAGGATTAAAAAATTGGTCTCGGGTCTTCACCGGCTGAGCTGTAAAATTCTAAACAGAATTTTAATAAAGGGAGGGGAAAAACCAAAAATCCTTAAGTAAAACATTTAAATAAAATTCCTAATTCTCAATAAATCAAACAAACAACTTTAATAAATTTATTTCCAAACAAATAATTAAATTAACAGAATATTCTTTTTATTTCAAACAAGTCTTCGGGGGGAGGAAAAGTGTAGTTCAAGAAACAGTTCAAAAACTTTACTTAAATCGGGGGGAAGTAGTTCAATAACTTTAACTTTAAACGAGGAGGTTGAATAGTTCACAAAACTGACTAAAACTGTGCATTTTTGCCTTTTATATTAGGCCAAAAAGGGGTAGGTTTGTAGGAGTTGGAGGGATCAAAATACAAGAAAGATGGGCATACTAAAGATTTTTGTTAGTTAAATTGTGCAGGCCAGCGCAAGGTTAAAATTATGAGAAGGAGAAAAAAGAGGGGCCAACGGTTTATCTCTTACAAAAAGAGAGAATTGTGCAAAGGCCAAAATTTGCACCAAATATTACAAAAGAAAACGGGGCTTTGGGGGGCTTGTTATTTCTAGAATTAGAAGCGGGAATATATATTTAAAATTGGTCATTTCGGTTAAAGATTAAATAAAGGAAAAAAAAAATCAAATCCACGGGATTTGACATTTGCCTTTTTTCTTTAATTTATTTCCTCCAATCGGTCTAGCCATTCCAATCATATTCCCCTCGACACCAAAGCTTATGGCAAAACAATTTTGTGTGTGATAATCTAATGATGTCCATGCACCAAACCATGTATGATGTTGAAATAAAGAAAGACATCTACCTTCATACCACTTAAAATGCAAAATTTTAAAGAATATTTTTACTTAAACAAATTTTTTAAAATAATTTACTTCAATAGAATATTCTTCAGGAGGTATTGCCCATTCTGCCCTATGTGTCTTATTTCCCATTGAAAGCACAATTAAAGGCATATCAATTCCGTTACAAGGGATATACTGTATATAATCCTGCCAATATTCTAATTTTCCACCTAATTGTTTATTTATTTCATTAACTGTCTCAATATCCCTAAATAAATTAATTAATTAAATTTGCATAAAATTTATTTAATTACCCATATATATGACTTTGATCGTTCCCTAATTCATCATTAACTAATCTAGTAAATTCAATATCTGTTTTAGAAGGTAAATTCCAGCGAGAAAAACTTCCATTTTTATATTTTAATTCAATTGATAACAAACGAGTATGATATCCATCTTTTTTGGATTCATCAATTTCAGCACTCGTTGAAGGGAAATAAATGTAATCTTTAGAACGACAACGTCCCTCAATTTCTGCAGAACCTATTTTCATATGATATTCAACATTATTCATTGTATCTCCATCACTATTTAAAAATTAAAAAAAAATTTTCAAAAGTAAATATTTAAATATACGTAAGAACGCTAAATACAGGTTTATCTAAAATTGGAGCTAATTGTTTTAAAGTTGAAGGAATTCCATTTGAAGAATCAAAAAGGGCTAATCCAAACATTCCCTCAATATCAGAATCCTTCCAATCCATACATTGCTGTATTGTTACATTTTGTATTAAACCAAATTTTAGAGGAAGAACTAAAGTATCACCTAACTAGATATATAGAAATAATAATTAGAAATATATTATGAACAAAAACATTTAAACCAAATGATATTTTTATCAAAAACAAACACCTATCTGTGGCTTCGACTTATAGAATTATTTTTAAAACTTTTGATGTTCAAATTTTTAATAATCGAGTCAAATTAAAAGTTTTTAAGTACTTTATATATATGAAATAAATATTGAAATTTAAATTAATTACTAACCGTAACTAGGTCCTTTCCAATAACTCCTTTGTTATGATTATCACAATTAAGTATATATGGAGTTTTAGAAATTCCAAAAAGTGAGTCTTTAAAAATATCTCCATTAGAGCTATATGTATATGATTTACTTAAATAAATAAAATTAAATATTTAATTGTTTTAAATTAATTTACGTTTTATCAAATGTTAGAAAATTATCCCAAGTAACACTGCCACTTTGAGCTACAAAAGTATCTGGTGAGCGTGTCGAGAAAGCAACGATAAAATCTTGTGCTTAATTTGTTTCGATTTTTGAAATAATTTTTAATTTATTTTAATTTAAAAATTAGAAATATCCCAAAATTATCAAGAAATTTACTATGTATAGATGTTAGAATTATAGAAATAATAATAGTAAAGTCTGGACCTAAGGCTCCAATTTATTTAGGAAACCTTAACTTTAAAAATTACCACATAAATTTTTAAATTATTACGAGGAATTCCCAATTTAATTGTTCCTTGTGGATTAAGCCAAGTTCGGTAATAATAACGATCTTCTGTAATATCTATATCATCAATTTCGGCAGATTCACCTTCGTTTCCATTTAAAACATTTTTTGCTGATTTATTTAAAAATCCAAAATGTTTAATACTTTTATGCCATTTATTTAATATATTTTTTTGTTTTGGGTTTAATGGGTGAATATTAACATTAAATACTGCCGATTCGAATATTGAGAAGAAATTAATTAAAATAATTAAAATAATTGGGAAATATGAAAATAAATACATTCTAAAAATTATTAAAATTATTTTAATTAAAAAAATATTTTATTTAAAAAATAATAATGAAAATTAATAAATTAAATTCTTTGTAATAAAAATAAAATAAAATTTTATATGTATTTTCAAAAATTTTATATAAATAAAATAATGAAGGAGCGGCTAAAATTTACTGATAAATATATTTTATTATTTATCTAAAGAATTAAAATGAATATAAAAATTGAAATTTTTATTAAAATTGATTTGGAAAAATTAAAAAATGTATATTAAATAAATTATTAAAATAAATATGTATGTATTGTATTTATTGGGCAATAAAAAATTCTTGATTTGATAAAAGAATGTTCCTAACCGTTGCTAAACAAAAATATTTCCTTTGACTCTTAACATATATTTGTTAATTAAATTAAAGAATAATTTTAATAAAATATTTAGATAAAAATTTTTTGAAAATTGTTTATTTCGACAAAATTATTGAAAATATTTAAGTGAATTCATTTAAAAAATTTCTTTATCAAAAAAAGTGGAATGATAATAAAAAAAATAATTTTCATATTATTTAATTACAAAAATTAATTTTAATATAATAAATAAAAATTTAATTTTAAAATAATTTAATAAATATTAAAATAATTTCAATAAAAAGAATATATTTTATCCATTCATTTATTCGAATAATCCAATTTTCAGAAATTGTTGGTAATAAATCTTTGATAGCCTTTAGAAAATGAATAATTAAATATTTTAATTCAATTAAAAAAAACTTTTGGAAAAAATCTTTCTGTGAATTTTTGCGAATTTTCATTTAAATTAAATAATTCTAATTGTTGTTTTTGTATTTTAGAAATTTGATATCCATACCAAATT
Organism: Meloidogyne arenaria; assembly: GCA_036172955.1. Taxonomy (NCBI): domain Eukaryota; kingdom Metazoa; phylum Nematoda; class Chromadorea; order Rhabditida; family Meloidogynidae; genus Meloidogyne; species Meloidogyne arenaria. Next base: position 5,768,291 of record JARQAB010000010.1, read on the forward strand.
CTATAAACAAATAAAAGGAAAAATTCAAAGAGAAGAAAACGAGAAAAGCGAACTTTAAATTAAATATTTTGTTTAAAAAATAATTTAAAATTAACTGCAAAAAGGTTCGGAATTAAAATCTTGAGGAAGAAGTTTTGACATTCTAAGGTTTTGTAATTGTAAAAGTGCTAAACAAAAAAATAACCAAAATAATGAAAGTTGGATAGATTGAACAAAAATAGAAATAAAAGACATTCTAGATTATTAAAATACTAAAAATTAAATTAATTAATTAAACATACACAGAAATACAAAAAAGTGGAAGTGAAACTGTAGCTGTATAAAGACCATTATTTTTACGTTTTAGACGAATTTGATATCGTAAAACAGTGTTTGTTAATGATGAATATAAATCAGCCCTTTTTAATTTATTTATTAAAAAAATATTTATTTAATTAATTAATTAATTACTCGCTTTGATTAGATGTAAATCCTTTAGAGTAGGCAAAGAAACGTTGAGAATTTAATGATTCAATTTCAAATCCACTAGTTATTGTCATTTTATTTTCATTTCCAAAAAGGGAATGTTTAGTTAACATTGTTGAAGAAGCAGTAAATGTTACTCTTTTTTAAATTAATTAATTTATTTAAAATATAATAATTAAAAAATGCCTGGCTGTTTGATATATAGGAGTAAATACCATTACAAAACAAGTCTAAATTAGTTTTATTTTACTTATTTTAAATATCTCTTCAAAAAAACTTGATTATCATTAGGATAATTAGTTAAATCTAATCGACATGCAGCTTTAATACTTATACTCATTTCTGCAAAAATATATCCTTGATATGTTAACTAAATAATTTAAAGATTTTTTAATTGTGACAAAATCATTTACTGTATATGCAGTATTGTGAAACATTGCCAACTCTTTTGAAGGCATTGTTCTACAAAAGAAAACGATTTAAAAATTAATTAAAATAATAATTTAATAATTATAACTTGAAACATTCAAGATGCTAGTTAGTATTTACTCAAAGTTTATAATGGTTTTTCAGTTTGGCTTGAGGATAAATCCAATCTCAAATTTTGTATTTTTAGAAGATATTAGATATGTCTAGATATTTCATCTTGAGTGTTGTATAGACATCTCTAATTATAACTTACAATCCTTTAACAGTAACACCTGGAGACCAAAAACGACTCAAATCAAAGCCAGTAAATGATAATTTGTCCAACTGACCAAAATCCCTGGGTTCCCACGCCAAACGTTCGTCCAGCCAATTCTTTTAAATTTTAATTTATTTAAAAAAATTAATTACAAATATTTTTATATTCTAACTAAAATAAGTGTTCCATGAAATGTAATTGATTGTTGAAATTCATTCTAAAAGAATATATATTTGTCTCAAATTTTTAAAAACTAATTACCATGTCTTCAATATGATCAACCATTAAATAACTAACAATCTTTTAATTTAAATTAAAAGATTATTAACAAAATATTAAACCTCAACAGGTCCCCCATTACTAGGTATTGGCGGAGATTCTCTTTCGTAATGTGTAAATAATTTTGGGACCAATTCTTGAACTTGTCTTTTTTTAAATAAAAAAAAAGATTTTTTAATAAGCTTCCAAAAACCTATTAATTTTACTCATATCCCTATCTAACTCGTCAGGAGCTAAAGGCAATGAAAGAAGGGAAAAAAGATTTAAAACTGTTGATATACCACGATCTGCACTGCTAATTCCCATTTTTGTTTTATTTGAAAAATTAAAATTATTTTAAATAAAAAATTTTTATTTAGTCGAATGTTTATATTAAATTAATGGATAAAATTAAAGAGCGGAGACATTTAAACTTTTTTCTCTTAAATATTTTTCAAAATAAACAAATGCATTGTCTAAATAAAAAAGCGATTTGGCAAACTCACATTTTGCAAAACTCACAATTTAAACAATTATTTTAATATTTAATACATAAAGGGAGGTGATAGAGAAAAAGTTCAAAATACAAAAAGTTTAATTTAAAAGTACATATTAAAGCACTGTTTGTACAAATTGTAACCCTTGTCTAGTATAATACAGATATTAATTAAATGAATTAATTTAGCTTATTAGCTTAAAAACAATATTATTATCAGACTTGCACATGGATACGGATATGGATACAAATAATATCAAAATGCCTGCGGATTCCGTCTGTATCCGTCCGTATCCGCCGTAAATATCCGGATACGGATACCAAGATCAGTATCCGTGTGCAAGTCTGATTATTATATTTATTTTAAAAAGTTTTTACATTTTTGTTTTAATTTAAAAAATAATATCAAGGTAAAAACATTAATTTTTCCTTCCTCGTATGTGCCAAACATTTGAAACCGTTTACATACCTATTACAAGTCTCTGTAAATTTAAACAATAATTACCCAAGGTAATTATTCGAGTATTTTCTTAAATATAAAATTTTTTATTGATTTAATTATTATTTCTTCCATTATTCTTTGAACAAACAAATTTACGAGAAGAAAGAAATTGCTAAAAATTGACCAATGTTTGTAGAATGCGCGCAGAACAATTTGACAATATTAACAAATCCAAGAAGAGAATTAGAAAGAGAGAGAGACTGTAAATAAACAAAAAATAGAAAATAATAAAAAAAATTAAATTCGGACATTCGGGAAATTTTTGTGAAAGGTAGACAAATAATGAAAGAAGCATTGAATGTTTGCCTGTATATTTCTTTATTTATATTTTACTTTAATTTTTACTTATTTTATTTAAAAAATTTGTGAAAAAATTTAGTAAAAATTTTAATTAAAATTATAATTGCCAAAATATTTTATGTTATCAAAATACAAATGTTATCTGCTGATATTTGTTAAAACTCTGTTATTTTCTTCCATTTAAGATGCCTTTAGAAAAAAGAAGAAATGCTCTTTCATTTAATAATCAACTAGTAAATAATAATAGAATATTAACAAAATCATATAAAGAAGTAAATAATATACAAAAAACGAATAATATTTTAAATGATTGTCCACAATCAGAAGAAGAATTCCCAACAATTACTCAAACATCTGTTAGAATTTAACTAAAATTATTAAAATAAAAAATTAAAATTTTAAGGAAAATTTTGGATTAAATTTTGTTGGGCATTTTTATTTACCTAATAATTTTAATTATTACAATAATTCCACTCCCCCATTTCCATTAATCCATTCAACAAGTGTAGCAAATTTACAAAAATCTTTACAAACAAAAAACTTAATTAATAATCAAATACCTCAATCCCTAAAAATTTATTTTCCTTTATTTAATTCTTCTATACCTTCCTCTTCTTATCAAAATTTACCGTCTTTTTCCGGATTTCAAATAGAAGAGGTCAATTAAATATTAAAAAACAAAATAAAATATTAATTTTAGGAAGCATTAATTGAACAAAAAACTCGATTATTTAATTATAAACAAGAAAATTACCCTTATAATCAAGAAAAAGCAATTATTGAAGCAATTTTAACTTCTCCTCAAGCTTTAGTAATTTCTGGACTTTTGCCGAAGAATATATTAGGTAATACATATATAAATTTTTCTATTATTTTCTCTAAAAATTAATAGCTAGTTTTACATTTTGGATAATTATTTTCAAATAAAGAAAATAAGAATAAATTACCCTTTTCTTAATTATTTTTAAATATAACAATTAAAGAGGATGCCCAATTTTGGGATCAATGGCTCTGTCAGTTATCTACTTCACTTAACACTACACAATGGCAAAAATTTTGGCATCAATATGCATCTATTTTTGGTTTCAAAGCTTTACCTGGACATTTGCTACAATTCTTTGAAAATTTTCCTTTTAATGGATTTAGTGAAGTAATTAAATAATATTTTTAAATAAAATTGAAAAAAATTTAGAAAAAAAAAGTTTTTGAGGGAAACAACAATTTATTACAACTAAATTGTGGTCAACAACAATTAACAATTAGTGGTCAATTAAATGGTTATATATATGGAATTCTTTGTAAGTATTTTAATCCTCATTAATCACGAGAAATTAAAAATTTTTATTAAATAATTATATTTTTATAAAAGAATTTTACTTGGGTTGAAAAGCTTTTTTCTTTTAAAAAACAATTAATAATTATTTAATTTAATATTTTATGTATTTTTTAACAATTAAATATTCTATAGGTATCTATAAATTTAATCTTTTTAATCATTTAAAATATGTAAATATTTATTTCTTAATATCTTATCAACGTTAATTGAACCAAATATTTTAAATAATTTCATTGAAATTTCAACGATTCTTTGTTTTTAATTAAAAATTAAACAGACTAACCTTTAATTTCAACGTTTATATTTAATTTATTTAACCTTATGGCTTTCTTAGATCAGTGAAGTTGAAAGGGAGGATAAATAAAAAGGGATTTTTTTTAGAATAACTGCCAGCTTTTCATAGTTTTACATTTGTATATCTGTCTATGTACCTACATTTCTTGTTCATTTTTTGAGAAAGAATAAAAGAATATCTAGTGAAAACGCTCGACTCAGATTTAAAGATCAACGGGATAAAGAAAAGATGAATCAATGAATGGCAGTATGTACATACATATCAAAAACATTTTCATGAAGAAGAGAAAAGCAAAAAAGAATATTTGAGAAACTTTTTGTTTTTTCATATTCACCTCTCTCTCTCTCTTTCTTTATTTAAAATTTATCTTCTCAAGACGTTGATCGTCTTTTGCAATCAGCTGCTGTGTATTTGGTGATCATGCTTCCGTTTTTTCTCATTGACAAGAGATTATAAAGAAGGGAAATAGCTGTAGAGGACGAGAATATTTATGTGGGAACGGAAATACTTCAAATAAATAAATATATTCAACAAAACAATAGAAGGAGAGAAACAAAAGTATTTTTTTATTTCAGTAGTACATTTGGCAGATTTTTAACTAATCACTCGTCTTGTCGAAGGTAAAATGTGTGAATTATAAGTATAAAATTTTTGCGGCGACATTAAACTATCAACAATTATTTTTTAGAGCTTAAACTTTTAAATAATCGACAAATTGTTTAAAAACAAAAAAGACATGCTTTTATAAAGAAATATTAAACAAAGTAATACATATTTCTTCATCTATTGGCTAGGATCTCATATTTTTTTAAATCCTTAAAATCAATTAGGATTCTTAATTCTGTTTTTTCTTTTAATTTTTATTTATCCAAAATAATTTTGTAATTACAAGTTTACTATTTCAAAAGTACTCTCTCTAACGAGCCCACCAAAAGATCAACAAATTTTCTAAAATTGAAAATATTTTGTAGTAAAATTAATCCCTATTAGACAACGTAAAATTATATTTTGTATATGCCTATTAATGTTTATTAGTTAACAAATTTTAATTAAAAAATATTAAACGACAAAAATGGGTAATAACCATGCCAATGCAGCAGTTATTGCGATGGAACGAGGTGGAAGCGGGAATGCTAGTAGTGGAAGCCGGCGAAATCATCAAAACGACCAAGCCTATCATCTTTATCATCCTTCCAGTCATCACGTTGTTGTACATACAAATGGTTTGGAAATATATATTAAAGGGATTAAATTAATTTAGTCTTAAATTAGTTAATTTTAATTTAATTTCTGTTTATACAAATATTTTTTGGAAAACTATTAATGAGAGAATTTATTAGTTTTTAAACTCCTTAAAAATTATAAAACAAATATTTACATAACTAGCTATAGACAATTTTTTAATAATTTATTCATTTTTAAGTATTTTATAGACACAAATTAATATTTTTTACATTTTTTTACTTTGCCGTTTTTTCTATTTGAGGGGTTTGTAAAGAAAACAGGATGAAAGTAAAAGTGCCAACGGAATAGCTAAAATAATAAAAAAAAAAGGAAATAAAGCCATACATTCTCTTTTATTTATTTTTTTCTTTCTATTTATTAGAATTTTTACATAAATATTCCCACATGGAATTTGTTTGTTGAGCATCAGTACAAGTATTGCGTGAAGCATTAGGCCAAATAAATGTTAAAGACGTGCTTGTCTTTTCCGTATAGCATTTATTCCTTTCCTTCACATTCATCTCTCTAAAATATTTTTTACTTATTAATTTAAGTACTTATATGTATATTTAAATATAGCATTGGCTTTTTATATTATAAATTCAATTTGTAGTGTGAGGTCCCTTTCTTTTTATCTGTTATCACAATCGTTTATTTTCTTTTTACTACTTCTCTTATCTTTCCTTTTCTTAGAAAAAAAAAAGAAAATTTTTGAAAGCAAATTTTTTTTATTTTTCCAAATATTTCCTTTTTCTTCTTAATTAAGAAAATTTTTTGTTTCCTTTGTTCTTCAGAGAATGCTTTTTCTCCAACTTTGTTAATTGCTCGCTCTAAAAGTTGGCAAAAAAAGTTGACTTTTTAAGCTTGAAAATAAATTCTTCTTTTTTTTCTTCTTTTTTTCCTTTCATTCTAAAATTTTTATTTAATTTATAAAAAGTAATAACATTTAAAAAAAACTTATAAAAATTGTTAAAAATTTTTTAAAGCTAATACTAATTAAAATTTATTTTCAAAAAATTACCAAGTATATTTATTTATTTAATTAAATATTTAATTAATTTATTTGGATAACTTTAAAATTATTTATTCCTTAAAAGTTCTTTTTCTTTTTAGTTTTGTCTCTCAAACAAATTGCCATAGTCGATTTACTTTCACTTTTCTTTTATTCAAATAATTATTTATTTTCTAACCACACATACATATATCTACATATTTTTTTTACTTTTATATGTTGGCTAACAATTCCCTCCTCATTTCCATAGTTTCTTTCTACGCGGGACAACTACCGGCTGGCAGCTTACTACTATTTAGCTTTTGCTACTGCCATTTCATTTTATTTTCTTCGTTATTCCTCCCATAAAGAAAGAGAAAATCGATTTATAAAAATGCCATAAAAATGTCCAATAAATGGAAAAGAATTTTAAAAAATTAAAAAAAGATTCTAAAAATTTTTTCTATAAATTTTTAATTTAAGCTATACTTTTACTCACTTTCAACTTTTAATCATCAATCAATCATTTGCTTCTCCCACACATCCCAAAATTTCTTTTCATTTAAAAATTCATTCGTTTCTCAAAAAATATTATTATTTATTTTCTAATAAATTACTTTTTCTTAAATTTTTTTAAAAACTAATATTAATTTAAAATTAATAATTTCTTAATTATTCTATAAAATTATTAAAATTAATTTTTAAAAATCCATATATTTCATTTTTCTCTAAAAATAATTTTTTGTTTATTCACTCATTTAATTTTATTTAAGTAAATTTTAGAGTATTTAGTATCATTAAATTTAAAAAAGCAAACAATATATTAAATTATTATATTTGTAGACTTCACCAGAGTAAATCTAATATATTCTGTTTCTCTCCTCTTGATGAATTTTGAAATAAAGCTTTTTAAAAATTACTTGTTCTGTCTTTATTTTAAATTAACATACCTAATTTATCAAAACTTCGAAATTTCTAAACGCAACTTTTTCTCTAAAACAATACCTCTAAGGGCCGGAGTAGAATTTGTAGAATAGAGTATTCTCATTTTATCTAATTTATCAATGTTAACTTATTATTAAGGTTATAAATAACCTAAAAATCCGATCCCTAATTATTATTATTGTTCACATTTTCATATCCTTCTTTATCTATCAGTGAAATGAAATATAAAGATTTTAAAAATCTTATTTTTATTTAATAAATACCTATCATACATCTAATTTTAATATTTATTTTATTTAATTTCTAAAATCAATTTTATTCAAACTATTTTCGATCGGATAATTTGAATAGTAATAGAAAAAATATTATTTTATTTCTATTTTTTAATTCCCCTCAATATTTTACTATACCTGCACTATTTAACGAATTCCTATGAATGAGCCCAAAAAATACCATTTATCCTCTAAATCAACCCTAAATATAGAAACATATAAATATATTTATTTGTTTTATAGAGGCAAAATTTTAACGATTAATGATATTTTTCTAACTGAAAAAAGGTGCTCCTTCTCAATGATTTACATATATTTATTTATTATTCACCAAAAAATGAATCAGTAAAAATAAAAATTCAAAGAAAATATATTTTTTTTATTTACAAAATTTATTTTTATTAAAATTTTTAAAATAAAATATTTTTGTTTATTAATTTCTGAAATCTTTTTCAAAAAATAAAAATTCTTTTTGGTGAATAATTTTGAGAAATAAAAAAGTTTTTATTTTACAAAACATCAATAAATTTATACAAAAATTTTTTATTAAATAAAAGGAAATGTAAACAATAAAGAAATAAATAATTTTTTTATTTAAAATAATCAATTATTTAATCATTTTTTATTTATTTAAATATATACTTATTATTTATCAATCTAAAATTTTATTTTTCATTTTATTTTCTTATTTTATCAAAGGTTTTTTACTAATTTTTATTTTCCATGATACACACATCGATTTGCATATATTAAATATTTGGGGATGTTTAAGTACATCAGCTGCCTTTAACGGTGGTTTAAGTTTTATCAATTTATTACACATTTTCTTTTCTCTTTTATTCAAATTTTTTTCTCAAAAATAAATATCAACAAGAAATTATTTTATAAAATTATTTCAAATTATATAATTACTAATTCTGTTAAATAAATGTAACATTTTATAATTTACTAATTTAATGAAATAAAATTCAAATAAATTTTAAACTAAAATTTTAATTTAAGAAGTTTTTAATATTAAATAAAAAATATACAGACTATTTTTGTATTATTTAAAACACTTTTAATCAATCAATTTTTTAGAAAATAATTCAATACAACAATCATTATCAAATAATTTTTTATTTGCAGTACATATTTAAAGAAAGTAAATAGGAAAAAACAAAAATAGTTAGTGTAAATATTTTTTTAAAAATAAAAGAAAATTGAAAAGAATTTTTTAAATTGTTGAAGAAAAAGGGGAAATAGAAACCATTCACAAACACATAAAATACCTCAGTCAATCTTTTAACATACAAAAGTCTAAACAAAGATATAAAAATCTTTTGAATTAAAACATGAAGAAATAAAATATTTAATTAAAAGTTGTTTCCGAAAAAAATTATTCAATATTTTTAACTTATTTATTTACTAATAAATAAATGAAATTTTAAATTTAAATAGTTTATTCCTTCTAATCGGATATTTATCTTATATATTTTCTATTTAAAATACACTATTCTTATTACTTCCTTAATATTTCTATTTAATTATTTTCCTTAGATTAATTTATCATAAAAAAATTATTAAATTAACAATTTATCATAACAATCCTCCCAAATAATCCCTAAAACACAATTTTATATTTTTTATTTAATTAATCAATGAACATTTCAGTATAATTAAAAATACATATTTATTATCTTTAATTAATCAATTCGTCCTTCAAATAAAAAGAAATAAAAAAATAAGCTTGCCGCTGATTTTTTTATAATTCCACCACCAATTCTCTCACCACTACATTCAACAAAAACAAATTAACTTCATTTTTCCCCTCGCCGCTCCTCTCTGCGCAACCATTTAACAGAAATTTGATTCTCTTCAATTTTGGCAAATATTTAAAGAAAAACAACGACAAAAGAAAAGAGAAACAGAAATAAAAACAACAAAAATTTTAAAAAAAGTTTAGCAATTTTTAGATTAAAACTTTGCTAAAATAAACTTTTTTCTAATCTTCAAATTCGTCATTTTCAAAATTAATATTTTGAAGAAAAAAGAACAATTAATTTATAATTTTTAATTAAAGAAGAGAAATATTTAATTAAAAAATAAAAATGTTGAAATTTTTAAAAAATAAAAATAACGACGATCAACCTTGTAGTACTGGTCAAAGTGGAAAGGAGAAAACAGCTGGAAATTGTGGGTTGACAAGAAAATATTTTTTAAATTGATTATTGAGTTTAGGTTATTTACATAAGTTATTTTTTAGGAGAGTAATTGAAGAATATCTCTAGATATTAAAATTCGGATTGGGTTCAGTCTGTCTGGCCAGGCCAAAAATGCTTTTGTTAATTTATTTAGTACATAAATTTTATCCAGACATACCTATTGATTACTTTCGATTTAAAATTATTTCTGACTGATTTGATTCTTATTCCGTTTTTGGCTTTTTTAGGGCATACGTCCCATGGAGGTATATGCGTCCATGACTTTCCACACCCTACGAAAGGATCAAAAATAAAAGCACACTCTCTAGTAGAAGCACACTTTCTAATATAGGTAAGCACACCCCTACTATGGGTTGGTAATTTTGTTCAGAATCATTAAATTTAACCGATAACAAATTATATGTGAAGAAAAAATTTTTTGTTAAAAAAATTTTTTTTCACAAAAACGATTAGAATTTTGAAGACATATTTTTTGAACTTTTTGTACCTTCCTTTTCCACTTTAAACAAAATTTCTCGAATTACGCGCTCGAATCTCTTATTTTTTTGTTTATTTTTCTTTTTTTTCTTATAATGTAAAATAAGTCAGTCAATAATTTCCATCCAATCATTTCATCGGAATGTTGCCAAAAAGTTTCCAAACTTTGAAATTTTTTAAAATTTTATTTCCTCCTTAATTCTTTATCTATTTACAGTTAAAAATATTTTTTTAATTTTTAAAAGAGATCTCTTATTATCAATACTATCTTGCCAAGTAAATTGAGGAATTAAGCAATTCGTAATCAAAAATAAACAAAAATATTCTAAAAAATTTAGAATTTCCATAATTAAAGTAAAATTAAAAGAAAGTTTAATTACTAAATAAATTACTTTAAAGCAAATATTTTTAAAAAAATATTTTTTTGTTTTAGTTTCTTTTCTTTTCAGTCACTAAAATGGAAACGGGAAGTAACAAATCTAAACAATAGTTGTATATATTTTAAACATTTTCCTCTAAATATTTATTTTTTCTTTTTAATATTTTCTAACTTTAATATTGATTTAGATTTTGAAGAAGTTTTTGAGCATTATTTTCACTTTTAAAACTTTATTTAGTTCATAAATATATATATTTTTTCTTTTTTTCCAATAAATTATTTAAAATATTCTCAAAAAATTAATATTTGTTTATTCATTTAAAAATCATTAAAATCTAAAAATATTCTTTTAGATCGAATTTCTTTTTTTAAATAAATTTTATTTTCTCATTTAATTGTGTAAAAACCCATCAAAATATTTAAAAATGTCTGTTGAGGCAAATAACACTTTTTATTCTAAATTAAATAATGATAAATCACCTAAAATTTCTTCTTCTTCCTCATCTTCTAATTCAACTACAGAAAATAGTGAAGAAGACGAAGAAAATTATAATTTAAGTGATAATAAAGAAGAAACAACAACTTCTTTTAATTTTTATCCTGTAACTTCTTCAGACAATAAAGCAGGAAAGAATGATTCAAAACCACAAGGTTTTATTAAATTGAAGTTCCAAACCTTATTTTTTTGGCCTTTTTACCTTCTCAACTATTATGGCGTTACTTAAATTTTTTCTATTCATGTACATATACCTTTCCAAATATACCAAAATAGTCAATCATTCGTCCCAAAAATTAAAAAAATGCTAAACCATATTTCCCTTTATCAACTAAATACTATTCCTTTCCTCCTTTTTTCTCTCTCTCTCTCGAGCCATTTAATCAGTAAATGAACTCGACTATCAACTATCTATAATAACTATTTAATTTACTTACTTAATTCTTATTTTTTAACTGACGGGAATAATAATATGTTTGTAGTAACAATCAATTCCACGTGATTTTACTTACAATTTAGTTTTTATTTTTTGTTAGTTTTATCATTTAATTACTAAATACATATTCTACTTGAGAAACTTTAAGTTATATTTATAAAGTTCAAAATATTTTTTGTTGTATTTTTTAATGATATCTACTAAATTCTATATTTTGTTTTAAATTATTCTTGGATATACATATGTAGTATGATGCAAAACAAACTTTTTTTAAGAATTAAAACCCCCAATAAGTTGATAAAATGTGTAAATTCAAAAGCATAAAAATTAATCAAGAAAGATAAAACCATTATTTATGGTTGATACCACAAGTGAATTACCGACAGTTTAAATTTCTAAATTTGACTTAAAGGCCCTCTTATATTTTTAAGGATACGTATGTTTACAAAATATTAGTATTTTATTTAAAAACCCATAAATTTTGCTAAAAGATAGCTCTTGTCTTAATTTTGCCAATGAAGAATTTAGTCGGGCAATTTGGGGAGTTATTATTTCTGGAGTATTTAGGGGGATTTGAACATTTTTAAGATAAAAAGTAGTTTGTCTGATGAATTTTAGCGAAAATCAGGAAAAACTTCTATAGCAAATTTTATGTATCGAGAAGAAAATTTTATATGAGCTCTAGGGTTTTTAAAATATTTTTTTAATACATCGTATGTTATTTTATTTTATTGTTCATTATTTGCAATTAAATATTTATTTTGGTTAATAATAGCCTTTACAAATATTAACAACAAACCAAAAATTAATAAAAAAAATATTTTTTTATTTATTATTAAAAATATATAAATATCAATAAAATCTTTTAGCTTATATGTATATCTACATACTTAAAATAAATCCATTTACGTCAACTTCATTTCTAATAGCTCTTCTCTTTAAATATATTTTTCATTTAATTCTTAAAACAGTTATAGTAAATGTTGTGTCTAAATATAAAAAATTATCAATTTCTTAATAACAAAAAAGTACTTTTCTACTAGTTTATCAATATAAATATAAACTGATAAAAGAATTTTCTTCTCTTCATCTTTACTTAAAAACATTTAAAATAAATTTAAATCTAATCATTTCTAAATTTATATTTTTTTAATTTTTAATAATTATTTATTTAAATATAAAATTATCTAAACAAGAATATCTTTTAATCTTTAGCTTTTGTTTCTCTTTATATTAAAATAATTCTATCGGCATTCTATGGATGGAGGAATCTAAAGAATTTTCTGATTCCTCCCCTACAATTCAAAATAAAAAAAACAAAAATCAACAACAACCTTCAACAAATATCACAGTAATTGCTGAATCAGTTGTAGACGAAGAAGAAATTATTGGAAGGCCAACAAAAATAAATTCAATTAATGGAATACCTATTGCTCAAAGAGCAGAAGATAACGAAGAAGAAGAAGAAGATGAGGATTATGTGTCGGGTATTTCTTTGGGAGAACAAAACCAAAACTCAGATCCCTTCATAAATTCAACAGCAGAAGCTCCTTTTTGTTAGTATTAAAAATTTACTTTTTTTAAAATTGTTTTTTAAATTTAAATATAAAAATATTTGTTAAGTTTTTTAACAAACGAATCAATACATACATATGTATTAGTTCAATGAATTTTTAAATAAAGAAAAAGCAAAAAATGTTTGTCATTTAATTTCATTATTCACACACAAAATCTATTTTTATTTTTTCATTTCAAATTTCCATTTTCTCTCATTTTTAAATTAATTTCACCTTTTATTTTTTTTATTTTTTTGCTATATTCTAGCGTATCATACATAATTTAGAAATTTTTTTAAATAATTTTTCAATAATTTTTCTGCTTTAATTATTATAGTACTATCTATTTGTGTTTAACAATTCCGCTTAAATTTTTTATGAATGAAAAATGAGTATAGACAGGATTAAGTTAACAGCCTTTTATTTACTAATAAACTAAAAATCTTTTGATTGTTGCTTAGGCTGCAAGGAAGCGGAAATGTCGGCAGCGACATAAAGAAAAAAAAACAAAATTAGTCCCAATGGCACACATTCAATTCAATTTATAAAAGCAGTATATGTGCTTAGTATATAAGGATTGTTAAGTAAAAAATAGCTTACTAGCAATATAAGCAAATTAAACAAAAGGGATAGAGAAAATTTTGAAAATATTTAGTGAAATAATTCTCGAGAGAAGGAAGCTTTTTAGAATTGGACATAGTGTTTTATATGTGTATATACTATGTATTTTATTATCGACCCAAAAAAGCTTTAGTATATTTCTGAAGTTTTATATGGCATTCCTGGCCAATGTACTTTGTTTAAATACAGAATGGATATATTCAAAGAAAAGAAAGAGAAAAGGGAAATAAAAGTGCCAAACAGCTACGATTTTTTGTTTGGCATCTGCCAAACAAAAAGCGTCAAGATTTTTTACGTATTTATATATTATCTACATTATTACCCCGGTTGTGCAAAATAAAAAAAACTTTTCTTCACACTTATTTGTATATACTTCAATCTTTATATATGTAATACACATACACATATAACTTAAAGCATCTGACTATGCCAAAACAGAAATTCTTATGTGTACTCTTTATCTTATTTTTAATTTCAAACGTTAACTACGGCAAATAAATAACAGTGCTAATCTAGAAAAAATCAAAAAAAATTTTTTTATAAATTATTTGAAAATTAGTTTTCCCTTTTCTATAATGAACAAATGACATTGAATAATTCTCGATTTTCTTTACAATCTTAAAAAAATCATTTATGTATACACATGTATTTAAATAAAATTCTTTAAAATTTACCTATATCTATTTTCTTCCACAAATTATTTTCTTTAAAAATACTTGGGTAATGTGATCTGTTTTCTTCATAATCAAACTTTTACTTAAATAAATGACCCAAACAATAAATAAGAAGCAACAAGTGAAATTCTGTAAGAACAAAATTAAAAAAAAAAGTTAAACTTAATAAAAATATATTAGTGAAAAAAGAATATTTAGGTTCTAATTAAAATAAGAAGGATTGTTTACAAATTACTTATATTTTTAATTAAATTATTTTAATAAATATTTATTTTTCTTTTTTTAGTTAAAGAATTCCTGGACAAAGCCAAAGACGATTTTAAACAAAAATGGGACAATCCAGCATCGGTGGGTTATTTTTTATTTTTTTATTGAAAAAGAATAATTTTTATACATTATTTCTTTGCAACAATTAATTTTAGTTTATTATTAAATTTTTTAAACTTTTTTTAATTATTTTTATAAAAATATTTTAAATGTTTTTAAAATTTTGGGTACTTTTCTATTAGAACAAAAACATTTTTAATATGCTTTACATAAAATTTTAATCATCTTATATTCTTTATTTTATTTTGGTATTCGAGTGTTATCCGTCCCCATTTTTATGCCACGTTTATAAAAAAATAAGGAAAGCCTTATTTTTGTTTTTTTTTCTTCATTTTTGTTTACAATAAATTTTTCTCTAATTTTATTAAGGAAGTTTTTTTTATTTTTTTATATTTAAAATTTATTTTTTAGAGCATACATACATATTATGTAAATAAAAATTTATTTTTCACAAACTATACATATAATTTTTAAAGGTGTTTTGGCTTTTTAGAAGATTTTTCTTACTTTTTGAAGATTTATTTTTATTATATTTTTTTTATTTTAATATTTTTTAAAAAATATTCACATGCTTTTCTTCTCCCTAATTTTTAACAAAATATTTTAAATTCACATATTGTTATTCGTTTTTATTTTTATTTGGGATTGTTCTTTTTTATGTATAATAATAAATTTGAAAACACAAACATAAAAAAGATAAATGAATACATAGATTTTAATTCTTAAATTTTAATCTAATTTTGACAAATTTGTAATTTATCAATTTTTAATTTTCTTTCTCAAAATTTCTTTTTAAATATTTATTTACTACAATTCATCTTTCCTGAAAAATTGCACAATTAAATGTACATTTTAAGAGCTAACTCTGTGTTAGTAAACTCCTGGTATTGAATTTAAATCGGAGTTCGGAGCCGCTAAATAATAGCAGAATATTGGTATTCAGATCAGATTTTCCTTTACATCCTCAGGCGAAAATTTTGAGAGTTTTGGGAGGCTATTAAGAAATTTGTATTTAGACCAAATTATTTAGATAGGTATAAATTAGCGCAGGACACGACGTTGCTGAGATTACTCTAAACTTTTTTTAAATTTATTTTTTACTTTTAAAGATTGATTCTCTAATTTATTATTTTATAAAATCAGTTTTTAAAATAAAAAGTTCTTTTAAATAATATTCAATCATCTAAAAATATTTTTTTCTTTTTCTTTAACAAACTATTTTTTTATTACTTTATTACAAAAATAATTTCTCAACCAGTTTACTTTTAGTTTATAAATATTTATATTTATTTATTTTTACTGACAATCATTACTAACAAACTGCGATCATTGCATTTTTGCTAAAAAATATATATTTATTATTAATTTTACTTTTCTTTTCTATTCACATTCGATATTAAGATTGCTTTCCAAAAATAGAAAAAAAATATTTTTCAGCTATCTTATCTACTACATCTTTAATTTGTTTAGTTATTTTTCTTTTCATTTTATTATTTAAAAAAAAAATATATTTTGCTTTTTTTCTAATCGCTCATCTGCGCTACATATGCCCCCTTTTTTAAATTATATTAGCGTTTTTTGACGTTTGCTGAATCATTCCTTTTATATTTCCGATAAACAAATTCGTTTCTATTTTTGTCTTTATTTGTAAAAAAATTTTTTTAATTTTTTATATATTATTTTTTAAATTCTTCTATATTTTCTATTTATATATTCTTTAAAGTATCAGAAATTTATTTTTTGCTTTTCTTCTCAATTCTTTAAATAAAAAATATTTTTTATTTGTAATATTATTTATTAAAAATAATTAATTAAAAATAATTAATTTTTTCATTCATTTAATTATTTTTTATATTAAAATAGCAATACGTTTACATATTTATTAATTTTTATTTTATTTTTCATTCATTAATCTTGCAAATTACCAATAAAATTAATAAAAATAAAAATTTATTCCAGCATTACTATAATTTAATGTTAAAATCTTGAAAAATAAAATTTATGTATTTATTCGCGCGCAAGGGATTCCTTCAATTTTTTCTTTAATAATTTATTATTATTTTTTCACTTTGCTACGTCACACAAATAAATATTGAACATTTATTAATTATAATATTTTTTTATAAAAGATCAAAAGCTATACTATTTTTAATTTTTATAAACTTTTTTGATAAAATTGATTTAATACAAATTTTTTAATGAAAATATTTGTTTTGAGTAAAGACTAAATAAGACCAAATTTTAAACTTTA
This sequence comes from Meloidogyne arenaria, assembly GCA_036172955.1. Lineage (NCBI taxonomy): Eukaryota > Metazoa > Nematoda > Chromadorea > Rhabditida > Meloidogynidae > Meloidogyne > Meloidogyne arenaria. Next base: position 5,785,481 of record JARQAB010000010.1, read on the forward strand.
ATTTATAAATAAATATATTTTTCATTCATTTATTTTTGTCTAGAATTATTTCGAAGTCCATATTAATAAATACATGAAAATAACTGTTTTAAATAAAAATATCAGCCTACTTGGGTCAATTTTTTGGCGGTCTCCCATTGATGCATCCTATTTTCTAATATGTATGATCAACATTTATCTAAATATATATTTCTAAAAATAATTTATATTTATTTATTCATGTAAATAACCAAATTATATATTCCTTTTGTCAGAACTTTGTAGTCTAGAAACAAAATCACAACCATTTTTATTTCTCAATCAAAGAATTTTTAATCAAAAAACGTCGCTATATACTCCAACCATTTCCTTTTATATATCATTTTACCTATTAAACACGTTGTCTTTTAAAAAATATTTTTTCTAAATATTTAATTAATTTATTTATACCTACCTATATATTTTTTGATTATTTAATTATACATTTAAGAGAGCGAAGAGCACTTTTTATAAACTTTTTTTTCCAACTTTCTGCATTTATATATAAAATATTATTACGATCATTAATTCATTTCTTTAACATTCTTGATAAAAAATATTAAAAAAAAAAGAATGTTTAGAAGCAAAAGTCAAAACGCAGCAAAGACTAAAGACAAATTTTTTGATTATTTAATTCCAACAAAAATACTCTCATTTTCAATTTTAAGAAATTTATCTTAAATATTTTTTTGAATATTGAGAATTTAATTTTAAATTTTTATTTAAATACTTTATTTTATCTACTTTTAATGTCTCTGTCATTATTAATTATCAACTTCTCACAAAAACTATTTTTAAATATTTTAAATACTTTTTTGAGCATTTTCATAAAGATTTTTTAGATTTCTGTTTACTTACTAAAAAATAAAAACATTTTTCAAAAATTTTATTTTTTAACAGTACAATTTAAGTACATTTGTAAGGAGTAAAAGAAAATTTTTAAATTTAATATTTTTTGTTTTTAGAAAATATGAGAATATTTTTATTTTTAATTTACATAGTTCTCTCTCTCACTATCAACATATTCTAAACAAAAATTCTTCTTAAATATATTTTCATCTTTTAAATAAATAAAATTCAATCAAAATTTGTTCAGCAATGCTTTTACATTTCTGTATTTTCTTCTTCTCGATTATTTATTTCCTTTACTTTTCTAATGTTTCTAATAACAATTTTCTAAAAAATTTTTTGAAAATTTTATTTTACTTCCCAAAATAGTGAAAAAAATAGAAATTTTTAGAAAAAAAAAAGAAAATTGGATTTACACTTTGAAATTATTTTTAATAATTTTCTATTGAGAATTACATATATAAAAATTTATTTTTTAAAAAGACAAAATTTTGTTTTATTTTTCTAAAATATTATTTTATTATTTAGAAAATCATTTTAATGTTTAAAAACCATTTATGTTTTGCCATTATAAAATACTATTTTTGCATATTTACTCTTTAATTCTCTTACCATTTTTTTTTCTTTAATGCTCCAAATTTAGAAAATGCGGCAAAACATTTAAGAAACGTTTCCCATAACTAAAAATGCACATGCTCTATTTTTATTTTCCATCCATTTTTCACCAACATTTTTTTAATTTTCGCATAAAATCGTTTCTATTTATGGAAATATTAAATGGGGAATATTTATTTTCTGCAAATACCTAAATTAGTAGTAGTTATTTTTTTAAATATTTATTGGCTTTTGTAAGCAAAATGATAATTTCGTTTTTTTGTTGAAAAGTATTCTCCAACTTTTTTTTGTTCGGACTATGAGGTTTGCAACTCAACCCTTCTGACATTTTTATCATTATTAGGAAAATTCTTCGACCCGAATTTTTCATAATCAGAAACTCCGATCCGGACATCCAACCCTGGCTCGGAGCCTGGATTAAATTTACCCCTGATTTTGGTTATATTAAATAACTTTGGCATGGAATTTACTGGAAATTATTTATATTGGATAAGATTTACTTAGCCATTTATAAACCCCATCCCGACCAATTTTGCAACCTCGACTTATCTCTGAATATTTTGTATTTATATAAATATTAGTTATAAAACATACAATCTGTTTCTAATCCAAAAAGCGAAAATATTTGACAAATTTTAGATATCTTGTTAAAAAATTTTTAAATAATTTTCTGATAAATGGTTACAACTTCCCCATTATTTATGCCACAAAAAACACAACAAATGCCATACTACAGTAATTATTCAGATGAAAATGTCAATTGTTTTGTTCGAGGACAAGTTCATTTAAACCGTTGGCCTCCTAAAAAAATTGATAATTTGTCACAAGGAAATGCCCAAAATCTTCATTTCCATAAAGACCATTCTCAAGTTTCTAATCCAAACAGCGAGTATTTGACAAATTTTGGTGCTCCTTCTCATTGGTTTGGTCGTTTACCTGTGATGCCTTTTAATTCACTTAATCAACAACAACAACCACACTTCTATAACCACTCAAATCAGCAACAAAATCAATTTAATAGATATACTAATTCTCAAAAAGAATATTTTGGAAACAACAAACATTCCCCTCTGTCAATTGTAGAGAAGGCTCCATTTCCCCTGCGAAGAGTTTACTCTGTAAATTCCCCAAAATCACTAGGAAGACAACAAAACAATTGTAACAAAAATAACATTATTTGGAGTTCACCTTTAATTACTCCCAAACATGCCTTAAATAATATAATTGAAGATAAAAGAATTAATAATCAATTCAAACAACAAATATTTATCAATCCACAAAAACTTCAGCAAACTTCAGCACCTCATTTCTATTCGTCTCCTGTTTTTAGCACAAATAATGTTTTTCCTGTTTTTCCTTGTTCACCTCAAAATTCTGTTCTTTCAAAAAGACCAATTCAAAATATTTTTTCATCAAATTTTGATCAACAACTCAAAGAAAAACATCAAAGTAATTTTACAAAAGAAATGACAAAATTAACAAAACCATCATCTATTCGTCATCATTTCTCCTCTTCTTTTTCCTCTTTTGAATTACTTCCAACAGTTAACCGAAAATCACCCCAACAAATGTCTTGGCCTTACATTCAAAATGAAAATAGTATTGTTTCTACAATGGAAAGAAGTAGTTTTGCACAAAAAGTTTTTGAATTGTTTAAGCAAGCTGCTTGGGCTGCTGCAGCATCTACTACTAATATTGCAACAACTGCAGCAACAACAACGTTAGCTGGAAGTGTTATTCCTCCTTTAAGAGAATTTAATTTAAGGGCAGAATTATTTTGGTTAAAATCAGCAATGAAGGAGTCTATGCATTCAATGTTTAGAATGCAGGTTATAATAAATAATTGAATTTAGTATAATTTTTTTTGAAAAAAAATTGTTGCAAAGAATATTTTTTACAAAAAAATTTAAAATTTAAAATATACAATTTTTATTTTTTAAGAACACAGCATGTTTGGATGACTTTGATAGAATCAAAACATTAGGAACAGGGTCATTTGGTCGAGTAATGTTGGTAAAACATAAACAAAGTGGAACATATTTTGCTATGAAAATACTTGATAAACAAAAAGTTGTTAAACTAAAACAAGTAGAACATACATTAAATGAAAAACGAATACTTCAAGCAATTGATTTCCCTTTTCTCGTCAATATGCAATATTCTTTTAAAGTAAAAAATTATTTTTTTTTTAAATTCTATATTATCTATAGGATAATTCAAATTTATATATGGTGCTTGAATTTGTAAGTGGTGGAGAAATGTTTTCACATTTACGTAGAATTGGACGTTTCTCGGAGCCTCATTCACGTTTTTATGCAGCCCAAATTGTTTTAGCTTTTGAATATTTACATTCTTTGGATTTGATATATAGAGATTTAAAACCAGAAAATTTATTAATAGACAATAATGGATATTTGAAGATTACAGACTTTGGTTTTGCTAAACGGGTTAAAGGAAGAACTTGGACATTATGTGGTACTCCAGAATATTTAGCGCCGGAAATTATTCTTTCAAAAGTAAAAAAAGAAGAAAAAAAATTATTTAAAAATTAATTTTTAGGGTTATAATAAAGCTGTTGATTGGTGGGCATTAGGTGTTTTAATTTATGAAATGGCTGCTGGTTATCCACCATTTTTTGCTGATCAACCAATTCAAATTTATGAAAAAATTGTTTCTGGAAAAGTAAATTAAAATTAAAATAAATTAATTTTAAATAAATTTTTAAGGTTAAATTTCCCTCACATTTTTCAAATGAATTAAAAGATTTATTAAAAAATTTACTTCAAGTAGACCTTATTAAACGTTTTGGAAATTTAAAAAATGGGGTTGCTGATATTAAAAATCATAAATGGTTTGGATCTGTTGATTGGATTTCTATATACCAAAGAAAAGTTTGTTTGCTATTTAATTGAAAATTTAATTAAAAATATCTTCAATTAATTTCTTAAAATCAAAACAAAATTTTTTCTTCAATTTTCCATTTCACGATTGGGTTTTTTCAAGTTTTTGTGTTCTGTGCCTTGGTTTTTTTCCTTTAAAATTTCACTTGTTTGTACTAACATTTTTTGGTTTCATTCTTGTCAATTTTGTGATAATTTTTTAAAATTATTATTTTTGATTTCTTCTTTTTTTATTTTAAATATGTTAAATGTAAGAGAGGAATTATACAGGAATTACCTATGTATGAGAATTATACAAAATGTTACAATTTTTTATAATTGTATCCCTCATTTTTATTTTTTCCATTATATTTTAAAACATAATTGACAAGATTTTTTTCCCTAACATTTATTTCCTCATATATCTAATCCAAAAAGATGTCTAAAAAAGAAGCACTTAGACAAGCACTCACTAACTTTTTAGGAGCAACCTCAAAGCTTTTCTTCTGCGTGTTCTGCAAGAAATCCAACTTCACATTGCAATGACAAACTTTTTGAGGCTCTTTATCCAAAAATAACAGGACCAGCCGATACTCGGCATTTTTTGGAGGCTATAGATGAATCCCTTTCTCAAATAATTATTCGTGATGAGGATATACATTTTGATAAATTTGTTGATTTTTGAAATTACTTTAAATTAACATTTTTTTTGTTTTTATTTTTTGCTCAAATACTTTAACTACATATAGCTTTCCTTTCTTTTTTTGTTTAGTTTAAATGTCTAGTCCTTTTAACTAATTTTTTTTTAAATTAGAGGTCGGTATATTTAATTACATTTTTGAATTATAATGTGAATTATTTTTCCAAAAATGTGACAAATTTGCCGACTTTTTAATAAAAAAATATTTACATGTAATATTTTAATAAAAAATTTTAAATAAACAATTTTTTCCTAATTTTTAATTTAAATAAATTAAATTATTAGTATATATTTTCTCAAAATACAGATTGAAGCTCCCTTCCTGCCTAAGTGTCGTGGCCCAGGCGATTCGAGCAATTTTGATGATTATGAAGAAGAGCCATTACGCATCTCTGGTACTGAAAAATGTGCAAAAGAGTTCGCCGAATTCTAGTCATTTAATTTCTTCCCTATATATTTTCCTCCTCAATCACAACTCAATTTTACAATTTGTTCACCGTTCTCACTCCCTTGCCTCCGCCTGACGATGGCATTCATGCTGCCCTTCCACATATTCCTCGCAAAATGTCAATGCAAAAATGTAAGCGAGTGAATAATTTTAAAGAAATATATTTTAGTAAATACATATTTATGTATTCATACTCTTTAACACAAATTCTATTCATAAAAATCCTCCCGTTTAATTGTGCTACTAACTTTAATACTTATTATGTGTTAATTAATTGTCTATAAAATTAATCAAAAAAAATTTTTTTGGCAAAGTCCATTTCGCTATCCACTAGAGACTTACAAGACCGAAAATTTTCCAAGACTCGAGACCAAGACTCAAGACCAAGACTAGACCCCAAGACCAAGACCCAAGACCAAGACTCAAGACCAAAAATTAACAAGACTCAAGGCTATTTTTTGGCCATAGGGCAAATTTTTGGTAAATTTTTCGTGTCATAGACACGAGCTTTATATGAAATATAATCAAAATTCGGAAAAAATATTGCGATTTTGGGACCGAAGTCTCCTAAATACCGATTTTTGCACCGCAGGCGAAAATTTTCCGAATTTTGGAAGATCTTAAGCAAAAAATTTTCCTTTTCTGCGCCGCAGGCGAAAATTTTGGGAATTTTGGACGCCAAAGCGGCTAAAATTCATCTATTTAAAAATTAACAAACTTTTTTAATAAAAAATAATTTTATAAAAATTTTGTTTACAACGAAAAAAATTATTTAGTTATTTCTTATGTCAGGGTCCGAACCTTCATTTGTCAAAGGGATGAACCTAACGCACAACCAGTCAACCACACGACCATATGAGAGAAAAGCAAAAAAAGCTTTTTTAGCCGTCTCAATCTCTTCCTTTTCGCCTTACCCCTACCATCTTTTACTTTTCTCTATTATTTCACCGATCTTTAGGGGTGTATATTTTAAAATCTCAAAAAAGTCGAGACAAAGACCAAGACTTCACCCCAAGACCAAGACCAAGACCGGAAAAAACCCAAGAAAAGTCTTGAGTCAAGACTCAAGACCAAGAGTCTTGGAAGTCTCTACTATCCACTTGTCCGCGAAGCTAATGCGCATTTCTCCTTTCTTTTCTTGCATTTCTGAATAAGGGGTGGCACTCTCGTTGCTTTTTTTCTTCACCATTAAATGCCTTTTGGCACTTGGAATGAAAGAGAGAAAACAATTAAAAATCGCTTAATAATTATGTGAAACTTATTTATTTTTCATGTGATCAAAAGGATTTTTTTGATCACTTATAATTAATCAAAAAGTTTTGCCTAGGAATTTATTACCTACCCCTCAAGCAGAAATTCAAGAAGAAAATTAAGGAGAAAAGCGAGATTCCCTTTGCGGACACAGTTGGATAGCGAGATGGATTTACCATTTTTTTGTTTGAAAAATTTAAAAGAATAATTATTTAAATTAATGTTTTTTAAAAACTCCTTATTTCTAATTTTAGTATTATTTAATTTTATTTTTTGCATAATAATTATCATAATATTTCTGTAAATAATTAAAAATTTAATTATCTTTTTATTTTTAACAATTAATTAATTTAATAAAATATTTTTTAAAAGGTTTAGAAAATTTTATTTTTTCAAAAATTAATTAATATTTTTTATTTGCTAGTCAAAAACTTTAAAAATACAAATGATTAATTTTTATATCTTAAATAAATTTCTTTTATATTTAATTTTTAATTGATCATATTTTTTTTTAATTTTTAAATAAATTTGTTTTTAGTTTTTTTTATTTACACTTGAAGAATTTAATTAAATTTTCATTTAATTGTTTATATTCTACAATACATATGTTACATCAAATTAATTTAATTTTGTAATAAATAAAAATACTTGAAATTATCAAAATTATTTTTTTGAATATATGTATTATTATTTTTAATATTATTATTTAATATTATTACTCAATTCCTTTAAGAATTATTTCAATCCGAGAATGAAATTAAAGTATATTTTATTCGGAATTATTTTTATATGATGTAACATAATTAATTAATTATAGTACTATATATAAATTCCGTATTTAGCTTTTGTCTAATTTATGCATCTCAAAAATAATTCCACGGCCTCTAGGTTACATTTGATCACTCATTGACGTTTGGCAGCACCCTCATGAATTATTTAAAAGTATTTCATAGAGATTCAACAAATTCTAATTATATTTTTGGATGCATAGACTGGACTTATAACTGCTTTATCTAAGATAAAAAGCATCTATAAATTTAAGCCATTTGGATTGAAAAACAAAATTTGCAAAAAAAAAATACGGAATAAAAATATATTTTTAACTAATTTTCGTTTTTTTCTCATTTTTTCTAAACTTTTAAAATATTATCAAAAAAATACTATTATAGTAGTTACACATTTTATATATTTTATTTTGATTCGGTAATGTAAAGTGATTCGGCATAAAGATTTGTGTTTTCATTCTTCCCCGGGTCACATTTTTTATAGCTTTAATTTTAATTTTTAAAAATGTTTACTTTCGTATTTTATGTCTATATTAATATATACATGGATAAAATTATTAATAAATAAATTATAATAAATAAATACATATTATTCGCTAAAACACAAACATTTTATTTCTATATCCCGAAATTTTTCAGAATTATAAACGTATGTATGTATGTAGGTTTTAAATGGAGGTTAAGAAAATGAATAAAAAGATGTAGGGAATTGTTTATGGAATATTTTATACTTGGGTTGCAAAATTCTTATACAATTAAGGAATATCTTATACTGAAACGATATACTAGATATAGGTATGTACCAGGGTGGCGCTCGTCTCGTATCTCGTGTCTCGTATCTCGTGTTTTTTAGAGGTCTCGTATCTCGTATTTTGCCACGAGATATTTTCAATCTATTTTAGAAAAAATGTCGAAAATTTGGGGCTATTTTAAGATCCTATAATTCGCAAAAAAAGTAAGAAATCTTGCCAATTGGTCTTCCAAAATTCTCAAATTTTCGCCTGCGGCGCTGAAATGATGAATTTTTTAGCCTACGGCCTTCTAAAATTGTCAAAATTTTCACCTGCGGAGCTGGCGAAATCATCAATATCGGATGTTCATATCTCCCGGTATCCTATATCACTCAAATCAGATTGACAACCTCACTAACCCCATGGTATGTTTCTTTAACTCTCCTTGATACTTCCAACCCCCATAATATTCTCCGTAATCACCGATATCTCAATAAATCACTTTGATCCTCTAATTCCCCAATATCCTTCATAGTCCACCTGTAATTATTATCCATTCAAACCGTTATATTTTCGGCTTTACAATTTTAGGATTGAATAATTTTAAAAAAATACTTAATATCTCGTATCCCGTGAAATCTCGTATTTTTTGAGAGATCTCGTATCTCGTTTTATCTCGTTCTCGTATTTTTTTGAAAATCTCGTATCTCGTGAATCTCGTGTCTCGTATTTTTTGGCACGAGCTCCACCCCTGGTATGTACACATAACAATTACTAATATAATCATCAAAAATTATCAGAAATTATTTAAAAAATCTTCCAAAAAATTTAAGTAAAAATAATTTATTTTACAAAATCAAATATATTACAAAACTGGGATCAAAAAATACTAAATTAATTTATTTTATATATCTACAAAAATATATTGGGAATTATTTAAAAAAATCTTCCAAAAAATTTAAGTAAAAATAATTTATTTTACAAAATCAAATATTGACTAGAATCCATCTCATTGACTAGAATCCAGCAAATTCATTAAAATAATTATTTGTAGAAGATATGTTTAATAAAATTTCATCATATTCTTCAAAGTTGCTGGAATCATTTGGACCGCGGCACTTTGGTTTAAAAGATGCTTCAATCTGTAAAAAAAATTATTTTAAAAAATTAATTTATGTAGAGAAGATTGGAAAAATTTTTTTAAAAATATTTTAAACAAAACACCAACAAGGAGAAATAACCATTTAAAAATCAGCAAATTTTTCGGCATGAATATCTTCTTCCCTAATAATTAATTTAGAAAGAGATTCATCAACAGGTTCAGAAAAGTGTCTAGTATCTGAAGGTCCTGTTATTTTTGGATAAAGAGCCTCAAAAAGTCGACCACCACCACGAATTTTTGTTTGATTTGCAGTTTTAGCAGAACAAGTTGAAGCAAAACTTGGCGGTTGAACCTAAAAAAAGGTGTGTTTTTGTTTAGTCTGATTTAAAAATTAAAAAAGGATTTTCTGGCTATATTGAATGGTGAACAAATTAATTTTTTAAAAATTATTTAAAAGGAGAAATTAAATTAATTAGGAAAAAAATTAAATTAAAAAATATTAAGCTATAATAAAGCAAAAATACAAAAAAAACAGAATAAATTATAAAAAGGGATAACAAAAATCAAAACAATTATGTATTTTTAAAACAAACTTTTCTTTGGTATATAGAAATCCAATCAACAGATCCAAACCATTTATGATTTTTAATATCAGCAACCCCATTTTTTAAATTTCCAAAACGTTTAATAAGGTCTACTTGAAGTAAATTTTTTAATAAATCTTTTAATTCATTTGAAAAATGTGAGGGAAATTTAACCTTAAAAATTTATTTAAAATTAATTTATTTTAATTTTAATTTACTTTTCCAGAAACAATTTTTTCATAAATTTGAATTGGTTGATCAGCAAAAAATGGTGGATAACCAGCAGCCATTTCATAAATTAAAACACCTAATGCCCACCAATCAACAGCTTTATTATAACCCTAAAAATTAATTTTTAAATAATTTTTTTTCTTCTTTTTTTACTTTTGAAAGAATAATTTCCGGCGCTAAATATTCTGGAGTACCACATAATGTCCAAGTTCTTCCTTTAACCCGTTTAGCAAAACCAAAGTCTGTAATCTTCAAATATCCATTATTGTCTATTAATAAATTTTCTGGTTTTAAATCTCTATATATCAAATCCAAAGAATGTAAATATTCAAAAGCTAAAACAATTTGGGCTGCATAAAAACGTGAATGAGGCTCCGAGAAACGTCCAATTCTACGTAAATGTGAAAACATTTCTCCACCACTTACAAATTCAAGCACCATATATAAATTTGAATTATCCTATAGATAATATAGAATTTAAAAAAAAAATAATTTTTTACTTTAAAAGAATATTGCATATTGACGAGAAAAGGGAAATCAATTGCTTGAAGTATTCGTTTTTCATTTAATGTATGTTCTACTTGTTTTAGTTTAACAACTTTTTGTTTATCAAGTATTTTCATAGCAAAATATGTTCCACTTTGTTTATGTTTTACCAACATTACTCGACCAAATGACCCTGTTCCTAATGTTTTGATTCTATCAAAGTCATCCAAACATGCTGTGTTCTTAAAAAATAAAAATTGTATATTTTAAATTTTAAATTTTTTTGTAAAAAATATTCTTTGCAACAATTTTTTTTCAAAAAAAATTATACTAAATTCAATTATTTATTATAACCTGCATTCTAAACATTGAATGCATAGACTCCTTCATTGCTGATTTTAACCAAAATAATTCTGCCCTTAAATTAAATTCTCTTAAAGGAGGAATAACACTTCCAGCTAACGTTGTTGTTGCTGCCTCAGCAGCCCATTCAGCTTGTTTAAACATTTCAAAGACTTTTTGAGCAAAACTTTTACGTTCTAAATTTAAAGCAGAATTATCCGTTTTTAATAAGGGCCAAGAAAGTTTATGATGATTTTGAGTCTTTTGTCGATTTAATTTCGAAGATGGACAATTAATTGAAGAAAAATGTCTTCTAATTGTTATTTTTCTTTCAAATATTTTTTTGATATTTCCTAATTTCTGTTTTTGTTGAATAAATTGATTATTTTGTTTAGAAGAACATTCTTGATTTTCTTTTTTTATTGACTGATTTCTGAATATTGGTGTACCCATAGTTAATCCTCCTGTAGGAGATGCCATAGGGGAGCATGGCAAAACAGGAAAACCGTTGTGCATTCCAAATGATTGTTGTTGATTTATTCCAATAATTTTATTAACTTTTACTTCTTTCTCTTGATATTTGTTAGTAGGTTTGTGTATTTGTGGAGAAAATTGAATATTATTAGTAGCTTCATTTTCTTCTTTTAATTGATGTTGTTTAATATTTAATGCTGCCAAAATAAAAGAATTATTTTGATGCAATTTTTGTGGTGAGGATGGGGTGCCAGGAGTTGAACAAGTCGAAGCACTTGGAGGAGAATCGAAGCTCCATAAAATATTGCTACATTTTCTATCTTCATCTCTAAAAAACTTTCCAGCTTCTGATTGTGTTGAATTAGCAGAAAAAACCCTTCTGAGTGGATAAGGAACATTTTCTGTTGTTTCAATTAATTTTGGAGGTGTTGAGATAAGTGGGGGAGAAAGGCACAATTTATCACTTCGCTGTACAAAATAAGCAGCAGGTGATCTACGTAATGTTGTTGTTGTTGTTATTTTTGAATTCAAGTCTTCAATTTCGTCAAATTTTTGTGATTGATTTTGTTCTTTATCAGAATTTGGTGTTTGTCGATTTGGCGAATTAAAAGGCGCTAAGGGTGGACGACCAAACCAGTGAGGCGGTGCTCCTCTTCCATATTTTGAGGAATATCCTGAATGATGTTGGTTTCTACAATGTTTGTGTAGCCTTATAGAAGGATGTGCTAATGAAATAAAATGATTTTGATGATCTTCTTTTTCATTAAAAAAACAACAAGAAATATCAGATATATCCTCATCACCATCTTCACAATAAGAAAATTCGTCCTCTCCCTGGGGAAGAAATTCTAAAGCAAAAAGAGAACGAGAAATTTGTTGATTTCCTAATTTTTGTTGTTTGGACATTCCAAAATGGGAAGAAGTTGCTTCTGTCCCTGAAGGAGTTGTTTGTGATGGTACAAATAAAAGACCGTTGGAATTCATTGATGAATAAGATGAAACCATTAAAAGTGCCAGAGTTACAATTATCTTTTGTTTTTAGTAAATATTTATTATCTACAAAAAAATAAAAAAAACATAAAAGTATTCAAGATTATGAATAATTTAAAAAATAGGAATGACATGTAAATATATTAAAATAAAAGTAAAACTTTTTAAAAACAAAAAAAAATTGTTTAAAATTTTTAATCGAAATAAAATATTAAAAGATAAGTGATTGTAATTGTCTGTTTCTGTTAATCTTTTCTTTTTTTAATTTTTTTTTTATTTTCAGACTTATGCGTGACAATTTAAGTAGATGTACGATAAAAAATAGAAGAAAAAAGAGAAGAGAAAATTGTCAAGACTACGACCGTTAATGAGAAAAAAGAAAAATAAAAAACTCTTTTTTAACTATTCACGCGAAAAAATAAAAGTGCACGTGGAAGGGCAGAAAATAGAAAAGGAAAAATATGAGGGTTAAGAAGACTAAGTGGAACGTTAAAAAATAAAAAAGAATGAGGAAGGAGGAAGGAGGAAAGAAAAAAGTACATTTTTTCATTTATCTAAAATAAAGTCTAAATTTAGAAATAAAAAAAGAAGTATTAGAGGAAGGAGTACATGAAAACTACTACTATTTAGTTCTTCATTTTTAAAATTAAAAAAAAAAGGAATCAAAAATAAAAATTATTTAAAAGTAATTTAGAAAATAAATTTTAAAACTGTTTAGAGGACTGACTGTCCCTTACTTTAAATATAGATCTAAGGGTATTTATGTTTACATAAAAATGTCTGCCCGATATAATAAAAAACAAACAAAATAAAAATCTGTGGGCGTTGTTCTCTGTAATAAATATTTTTAAATAAAAAATTTTATATTTAGATTTAGTTAGTTCCGTCATAAAATTATAAAAATATAATTATTTAGACAGAAAACTTTTTTAGAAAAATTTATGGTTAAAAAATGAAGGAAATTTTTAAGGAATGTTCCATTTATTATGCAAAAAATGATAATAAATAAAGAGTCCAACAATATCTTTTTACTTCCTTGTTTACTAATAAATATAGAGAAAAGGTGTTAAATGATTTTTCTTGAATAACCTTTTTAATATATTTAAAAATATAATGATTAAAGGATTTAAAAATCAATTCGAAAATATGGAAGTCCGCAACGGAGCTTATTATAAACAGGTTTGGAAATTCTTGTGAAAAAAGAAAAGACACTGATAATTAGCTAAATTAACAAAATCGAATCATGGCAATAATCTAGCAAAGAAAAATATAAATGAAAATTTTTCTAGTAATTTTTGAGAATAAATTAAATATTTAAAAAAATTAATTTTTTTAATTTTAAAATTAAATTTAAATAATATTTATTTATAGAGAGATGTACTTTGAACATCAATAATTCAAAAACTATTATTTAAAAAATATGGTTTAGGGCCAAAAACAATAATAATTTAATAAATAAAAGTAAATAAACAATTGTTTATTTAAATATAAACATTAATTTTATTTTGGAAAAGTACAAAGGAATAAAAATAAAATTAAGGGGGAATGATAATTTAAATCATTATTCCATCATCTGATTTGAGACTATAAATTAAGAAATTATTTTAAATAGACAAATGAGAATGCCCTTTAAAAAATAAAAATAAATTAAAAAAAAAGAAAGGAGGCAAAATATTAATTAAAATTAAAGGGTTATTATTATTCTGAAAGTTGAATAATATCAAGTTATGTATTTTTAGTATTTAAAAATAAAGTGGACATATTTAGAGATCTTAAAATAAATTCAAAACTAAATAATCCTTTAGGAGGATATTTAATAAATAAATAAATTTATTTTTCAAATTTATTCTTAAAAAAGATACAAGTCATTTTTTTTATTTTTGGCCACTAGCTTATAGCAAACAATTTTTTGTTCGTTTCCCATTTAGATGAAGCAGAAAAGCAATGAAGAAACGGCAGCTTAAAAGAAAAGTAGTAAAAGAGAGGTGGAGAGAGGGAGAGAATGTGGACAGAAAATTGCTAGCAAATAATCTTTCAAAAACAGTCGACATTTTGTGGAAAAAACAATAGCCTTTAGCTAACATCTGTGTGTGTGTCTAAATCTATTTTTAGCTTATTTTTCTAGGATAAATAAAATGCTTGTCGACACTATATAGTAGTAGATGGATATATAATGTATATATATATATATTTTTTATTAATTCATTAAAGTCTGGAAATATTGAAATAAAAATGTCAAAAAAGGAAATAAAATAAAAAAAAAAATATTTTCGGATTTATTTAATTAAAGAAACAAAAATGAATAATAAATATAGAAAGTTTATTTTTAGATTTTTAAATTTAAATTTTTAAACTAAAATATTCTAAATGTTAAAGAATTTCTAAAAATAATTAAAACAAAGTATATCTAAAAATAACAAAAATAGGTCCAAAAAATTTATAAAAAAAATATTTATATGATTTGTGTTTTACTCCAAAAAATAAAAATTAAGAAAATATTTATTAAATATTTAAATGAAATTAATTATTAAATTTATTTGGTTGTTAAAACGGTTGTTAAGGACATTTTTTATTCTTGCTTAAAATGTGTAAAGCTTTGGCAAAAATATAAAAATAAATAATAAATATATTCTTATTATTCTAAATTTAAAAGCAGTTTGCCAGCTAAAAAACTAATAAAAACATTATTTCCATTTTTAGTAACTAAACATTAAAAACGAGAAAAAAGGGAGAAAAAAGAGAATATTTATAATGCCAAAATTGTGCCAATTTAGTTTTTTTGTTAGCTGCCACAAACATTTATTTATTCTATTTTTTTACGTTCTGTAAAAAAAGAAAAACGAACGGAATGAAGAAAAAAAAGAGAAAGAAAGAAAGAAAGAAAGAAAGGAAAAAATTAAAGTTTTGAGACAAGGAAAGAGAGACTGGCAGCTGACGGATATTTTATTTTTAGACAAAATACTTAAAAGTGCAAAGTCAGGACATATTAAGATGAAATAGCTGTTGTATATTTTGGGAATGAAAATTTTTTAAAAAATACATATATATATATACTTATATATATATTGTGAAAAAAAAATAAATAAATAAAGTTAAGCTATCTAGTGGTAAGTAGGTAGAGATTTCCAGACGTTCTCCATTTCTCCCTTTGGTTTAATTAAAAAATAAATAAAAATATATTTAAAAAAATATTTTGACATTAATAATGTTTTTATTTATGAATTTAAAAAATCTAAATAAATAAATAATAAGAATGCCAAATAGAAAATGGGGAGAAAAAAAGTTTTTAGATAAATTGTTACTTTATATTTAATTATTTAAAGTTTAAATTAATTATAATGTTCAACTTTTAAATTAATTAAAGAAAGAAAAAATCAAAAATAAAAATGATCTTTTATTAAATAACTTTAGAGTTTATTTTATAAATATTTATTTTTAATTTTAAATAAATGATTAAAGATTATGTTAATTTTATTTTCTTATTTTATTTTAATGATTCTAATTATAAATTTATTTATTTTTATTTCAAAATATGTGCATATAATTAAAAACATTTGAAATATATAACAGTTATTTTTTGCAAAAATAACGTGAGATATGTTAAAAAAGAATTAATGATCATTTGAGCGATCAAAATTTTTTTTAGATTTTATTTAAAAAATTATTCAAAGATAAAAATAATTTTTTAACTAAAACCTGTCAGTTTAACAGGTTTAAAAATAATTTTTAAATTATTTTGTATTTTAATTAAAACAATAATTTATTTAAAAGAAAAGAAAAATTAAAAGCTTTTAAATATTATAATTTAAAAAGTTCCCTGTTTTTGTAATTTCTTCTCAAAATTCGATTATAAAATATGTAAATAAAAATAATTTTTTATTTTAAAGGAAAAATAGAAAATAAATTTGATAAAAATAAATACTATTAAAAAAATATTTTTAATTAATAGAATTAAATAAGAATTAAAAATTAAAATATTTTTTTAAATAAATTTAAAAATAAATTAAAATAGATCCATTGTGTAAATATATAAACATATATTTTGTTTTATTTATTACGCATACATGCATACGTATTTGGAGATTTTTAATTTTTTTTGATTTTATTTTTAAATAGATTTATTAAAATATTTTTATAAATTGATTATTGGTCTTTTAAAAAATTAATTAATTTTAGTTAAATAATTTAAATTAAAAGAAGAATTGCTCAAAAATCTAAAAGGTTAATAGAAACATTTTTTTCAATTTTAAAGATTTTCGATTCTAAACATAACATAATTAATGAAAAAATAAAAAATATATTTAATTAAAAATAATTGAATTAATTACTTAATTAAAATTTTTATAGGCAACATATTTTTGACTTTATTTTTTTAATTAAAAAAACAATTTTAATAATTTAAATTTAAATTCTCCTAATTATTTCTATCACCCCATTAGACTATTTATTTTATCATCTACATATTTTTACTACTAAAAAATATTAATATTTCAAAGAATATTTAAAAGTCACCCTTTTCTAAATAATTACCTAACTATTTATTATCATTATAAAACAAAAAATTAATATTGCTGCAATTTTTAGAAAAAATAAAGATAATAATTTTTAAAAAATTGAAAGAATGGAAAAATTAAAGATTAAATAAAATGAGAATTTTTATCTAAATATATTTGTAGACTATATTGCCCTCCAAGTTTTTCTTGGTTTTTAAAGTATAAAAACGTAATAAAATTATAGAGTAAAGATTAGAAAATAAAATTCAAATTTTTAGATATAAGGTATTTATTTAAAAAAATAAGAGAAAATTCTTATATAAAAACATGTGTTATTCACAAATTTAGAAAGGTCCTTTACAATATAAAAAGTCTAAAATGATAAAAGATTGAAAAATAATAATAAATAAATATATCTAAATAAACAATAAATGGTTTATAAAAAAGATAAGAAACGTTTAATATTTTTGTTTGTTGAATATTTGCTAATAAAAATATTTACTTTTTTTGCATTAAATTTGGATTTTGGTCAAATGATAAATAAAGGTATTTTTGATTTTTGGGGGTAAAGTAAATGATTTTAATAGATAACAACAACTAGTCGAATAAATAAAATTAAATCTTGAAGAAATTGTGTAATACATTTCAATTTCGATATACCTGTGTTTTTCTAAAAAAATGACTATCAATGCAAAAAAGGATAATTAAAAATAATTTTATCTATTATATTAAAAATTTTTGAATTTAAGATGCTTTGTTTAGTTTCTCCTACAAATTCTGAGCGAGAAAAATAGGTGAATAGTTTATTCAGTTTACAAGGTATTAATGAGTAAAATTAAGTAAATGATTCTGGTGTTTTCCCTTACACTTATGATTTATTATTTAATTTTAACAAATAAAATTTAAAAAAAAATTTAAAAATGTAGAAATCGTCAAAATGGAAGAATGAGCGAATTGTATGTATGAGGGGAAACCAAAATAGGTATATATTTTTGAATGCAGTAACAATAACGAGAGTAAAATATTGATAAATAAAACTATTTTTGGAAGTCTTGTAAGCGTATTGGGTAAAGGGGGGGGGGGGACACATATGCACATACTACACACACACTCAATGTAAGTGTATATTAAATGATGACTGACGGATGTGCTCGTTCTCTACCACCGATTTATTTTTAGAAGAGAAAATATTAAGAAAAACTGGAATGTGTACACGCCGATTGACTGGCAGAAAACTAAAAATAAAATAAAATAATTTTCTCCAAAATTTTCTTTTTTAGAGACTTCGATTTTAAATAAAAAATATTCATTAAAATAGTAAATCTTTATTAATAAAGCAGGAAATTATTTGTTTTTATTTTTAGATATTTATTTTAATTTAAGAAAAATTTTTTGTAGTTATAAAATAGATAAATAATATTTTTTAATTATCATTATTTTTAATTAAAATACATATTTCTCTTAAAATATTTAAAAATAGTAGATAAAGTTTTTGATGCCTAAAATTAAATTATTGGATTATTAAATATGAATACTATTTACTATATAATTATTAGCTATATATTTTCTTAATTACTTTTTAAATAAATTTAATAAATTATTTTGTACTATTTTTAGTCAAAACTTTTTTATAAACATTTTCAAAATTAAAATTAATAAAAAATATCTCACCGTCTTTACATTTTCCCATTTGTACTTGAAATCATTTTTTGCTTTTTCCAATAGTTCTTTCACTGAAAAAAATTTAAATAAATAAAATGTAAATATTAAATTTATTAAATTTTTAAAATTAAACTTACAAGATTTTATTTTTGTTTTATTTTTAATAATGTCATAAGTATACATAAAATATGTATTATTTTTAAATGAAAATTCTTGAGGAAAATTGACTTAAAAAATTTATAAACAAATTTCCATTATTTATTCGAAATAAAATATTTATTTGTAATCAATCTCTTTTTTTCGCCAAATTATTTTTATTTCAGGAAATTTATTATATATTGTATTTACATATTAACCAAAAAATATTAGTAATTTACAGTGATGGACAAAATGATAGGGAGGGACAAATCTTAATAACTAAATACTCATCCTACCAATAAATACACAAAAATTCGAGAATTGATTTGATTTAATTACCTAAAAATTTTTTTAAATATGTTTTTAACATACAAAGAATATTTCTCCAGGGTATTGGTATTAATATTCTTTTTATACTCCCTTTTGTTTTATTCTTTTCAGAGATTGATGTTTTTATTCGGTGTGAAGCAGGAATTGGATCGGAATTTTGTTTTTGAATTTTTTTTATTTGAATTTTTTGTTTTAAATAATTTTCTTTTTCTTTTCTTTGTTTTGTCTCTTCATTTTCTATTTCATTAAAAGATTTTTTAGACTTGTCTTCTTTATTTCTTTCTGAAAGTGGCAACTGGTTGGAGGGATAGAATTTAAATATTGCTGAGGTATTGTTGTTAATATCTTCATCATTATCTGACGCTAATAATATATCCGATGGAGTTATTTTATTAGGAAAAGGCATAGTTAAGGTAAAATTTATTTCAACAGACATTTCTATAGTACCGTATTTCCTCTAATAGACCGACATGTCGTTTTATTTTTCAACCTCCCTCTAGACTGTCGTTCTATTACAGGGTGTCGTTCAAATAGAGGCTGTCGTTCTATTTTTCAACATATTTTTTTGCAATTTTTTTGAAATTTTTATTAAGATCTATATCATTTTAATAATTTTATTAATGAAGAAAAATAGTTAAATTTTATATTTCAATGGAATTATCACTAGCCCTGTCCCATCAGGCCCTGTCCCCCTGTTATTTTCCAAGTTCCAAGAAATTATTTTCCAATTGTTTCTTCTGAAATTGGAAAAGGAAGATTTTTGGAGGGAAATGGAAGAATTGTCGCAGATGACCTTAAGTAGTAGGGGGTATCAATGTACTTGTAAGATATCGAGGCTTATGAGGATTTGAAAGGAATAGAGGTGGATTAAAGTTAAGAGGGATATCCGGAGATTTGGAAGGATTGAAATAAACATAAAGGGATTTGTGCGCGGCAACGAGGGATAAAGAAGATATCGTTCGATTTGGAGGGATATCGAGGGATATAAGGAGATTCTAAGCGATTAATGTGAAATCAGTGGGTTAAGGTGGATATCGGTAGATTTAGAAGGAGTAAAGTTATATTGTGGATTTGAAGATTCAATGGATTTAGGGGATTATGAAGGATATATAGGGATTTTTGGGAATTAGGAAGTATATCAAGTGATATCCCTCCTAATTTGTTGGTATCGACTCTAGGTCTCGATCCGAAACTCGGTCTCGGGGTTGATTCCCGGTCTCGGTCTCGACTCTCGGGTTTTTTTTAACTCCCGACCATCACTACCGCTTAGGTAAATAATTAAATTAAAAAAAGAAAGGGTGTCGTTCTAATAGGGGGTGTCGTTCAAATAGAGGCTGTCGTTCTATTTCTCAACCTCCCTCCAGACTGTCGTTCTAATAGGGGGTGTCGTTCAAATAGAGGCTGTCGTTCTATTAGAGGAAATACGGTATATTAAATTTAAATTTTATTTAAAAAAATTCGGACTTTTCCGTCGGATTACACCCACATTTATTCTCCTCAAAATATGGGCAGAGTGCATACTTAGTTTTAAACTTTTCTCTGGGGGTTGTACGAAATCTCTATATTTTGGGACCTATGATTACATATTAGCCAAACATGAGTAGCTTAACTATTAAAGAATAAAATAAGCTGTACCGAAATATCGAAGTATCGTACAGACCCCAAGAATGCTTTTCCCCTATTTCTAGGAAAAGAAATGTTGGATTATAATGTGAAAGTATCAAAACTGAAACTTAATAAAAATTGTAAAAATGAATTTAATAAATTTAAAGATATTTTTATAAAATAAAATAATATTTTTGTATAAATAAATTTTACAAATTTTAATAAAGTTAGACTTGTAATTACATAATGTGATTTTTAATTATTGCCCACGAGGTTTTATTTACTTAATTTAAAAGAACAAATTTAAAGGAAATTGTCAACATGTGTTTCATTTTCTTTTTTATTCCATTAAATTTGTAAAAAGGTAAAACATATGGAAAAACAATTGTTGGAGTGAAAAAAGGGAGGAAATAAAATTTATTTGTTTTTGTGTAAATGAAATTAAATGGAATATTTAAAACAGGTTTGCTACATTTCAATTAATAACAGATTCTGAATTATTTGAACAGAACATAAATCATGGAATTTCTAAACAGAAATTTTCTGAGCTATTTACAGAATTTGTGATTAATTTCAATGGGACCAGAAGCTAGGAAGTTCTCGTTTCTCGCTCCTGTTTTATATAATCCATTTTGCTCAGTTCTGGCTGACATTTTAATAAAAGAATTTAAAATCATAATTTCAATAAAATAACAATAAAATAACCATTTTATTTTTCAATACTTTCTAAAATGTGATTTAAATAGAGCAGTCATTTTATTGGAAAAATATATGTAGCACAAAATAAAAAATAAAATTTTAAATGTGGAACAAGAAAATTTAAATCGAAAACACAAAAATTTTTAAATCTGTGGAACGCGAAAGTTGGATTATGAAATTGTCATAATCCGCTATTAGTACTTTAATTTATTTAATTTTATATTTTTTTCTAATTAAATTTCAACTTACTAAATTTTTTATAGTTTTCATTAATAAATTCTGAACGGAAATTTCTCATTTGAACAATAGCATCCAATTCTTTTACTTCCTTTCGTTCTCTAGAATTTCGCATATATAAAGATGTTGCTAACATTTTAAATAAATTAAATTTAATTTTAAAAATATTTTTTAAAAAAAAATATTTAAACTTTAAATGCCTAAAGAATTGACAATTTTTATTTAAAAAACATTTTATATAAAAGTATTTTCTATTAAAAATTTAAAAAAACCAGTTCCGGCAATTTTCTTGCCAATTATTACACATTTTTTATTTTCTAGAATAATTTGAAATAAAATTTAATAAAATTTAAACTAAAATTATTTTTTATATAAACAAAATAATTTTTAACAAAAATGTAATTTTTTAATTCTTTAATAAGCTAAAACTACATTTTTCAATTAGAATTTAATAGTATTCTAAGACCGAAAATTTACTAAAACTTTCCCTAACAAATAAGACCCAAGAAACTCAAAGCTATTTTTTCACAGGACAATTTTCGATTTTTCTTCATGCTTTCGGTATGGACAAATATTATAAGTATTTTTATATTTTGAGCTAGGCGCCCAAATTTTCTAAGGCCAAGAAGCCATATTTCTTCCTTATTTGCACTCATGTGAAAATTTTATAATTTTTAAGAAATTTTATAATCCTCTTTGACATAGCCTTAATTTTTGATATTTACTTAATCAGAATTTTCCTAAAATCTGAAAAAGTCGTGACCAAGGCTTAGAATAGTTAAAGAAAAGTTTAGAAAAGTTAGAAAAGTTTAGAATATTCAAAACAAATAGCTTGGATGAGTTTAATAGATATATTTCTGTACATATATTCAGAAATTAAAGACAAACTTTCGTGTAAATGTTTGTGTG
This sequence comes from Meloidogyne arenaria, assembly GCA_036172955.1. Lineage (NCBI taxonomy): Eukaryota > Metazoa > Nematoda > Chromadorea > Rhabditida > Meloidogynidae > Meloidogyne > Meloidogyne arenaria. The sequence goes on from JARQAB010000010.1 coordinate 5,808,039, forward strand.
GTGCATTATTTGGTTTTTTTTCAATTTCTTTCGTTCAATATACTTCTACTATGTATTTCTTTAAATTCAATTGTCCATCGAAGAAATTAAAAACAAAAAACTTTTTTCAGCTTATATGTATTTCCGGCATTCCTTCAAATTTCTAAAAGCAAATTAATAAACGAATTTCTACTCCCACTATTGAATATCTACAAATAATACTTTTAAACAATACCAAATAATTTTATCAAGAAACATCAAGTCCGTGTAGTTAACTAAATTTTTTTAAATTAATTACTAGGGTATAATAATATGTTACATTTTGAGTTTTACACTTTAAATAGTAGTACACAAATAATACTCTGTTTAATACTCTGAAGAAATTAAAAACATACCTAAATATGTTTACGTAAGTTGGAAAAGAAAAAAAAGAAAAAATTTTAAACTAATTATAAATTAGTTTAAAATTTGAATGTTTTACGCCCGTGTCAGGCTAAAACACGAAACGGACAAAACACGGAACGACAGAACACTGAACGACAAAACACGGTCTTACCAAAACACGGAACGACCAAAATACGGACCATACCAAAACGAGGAATAGACAGAATACGGACTTGCCAAAACACGGAACGGCCAAAAGGCGGAACGACCAAAATACGGTCCAGAGGAAAAAATATACATTTTCAATTTTGCCTATCAAAAAATTATTATAAATCCAACATCTCGTCAAGAAATTAATATTCCAGAAGAAATGAAAAGAACAAGAACTCAAGTGAATGACAATTTTTAAAATATTTTAAATATCAAAAAGATATTTAAAATACTTGTTTTTAAATCAGAAATATTCTTAAAATCAGACTATTTTTTAATATCAGAATTTTTTGAAATCAGGATAATTCTTAAAATCAAATTTTTTTAAAAATCAGAATATTAATTAAAATCTGAATTTTTTAAAATAAAAAATGCTTTAAAAATCAGAAATATTTTAAAAATTGAAAAATTCTGATTTTTAAAAATATTTTGAATTAAAATTTTTATCATTTTTGAATAATCATCTTTTAATAATATTTAAAATATTTTAAAATCATAAAAAATTATTATTTCTCTGGACCGTATTTTGGTCGTTCCGCCTTTTGGCCGTTCCGTGTTTTGGCAAGTCCGTATTCTGTCTATTCCTCGTTTTGGTATGGTCCGTATTTTGGTCGTTCCGTGTTTTGGTAAGACCGTGTTTTGTCGTTCCGTGTTCTGTCGTTCCGTGTTTTGGAATTCCGAGTTTTACCCCTCACCCTTTTACGCCATACCACACCAATTTTGAATTGACTTACAAAAAATTTCCTTGTATACCTAAATATGTTTACGTTAAGTTTAATTTAAACATAAATTTAAATTAATTTTTAACTAAAAATCAATGTTGGCAATTTTAGTCAAAATTTATTTCATAAACAAAGTTACTTATGTGTACTTCCATTATTTACCTCTTCATCATCCTCCCACATTTTTTAAAAAATTCTCAAGGGAATTTTGTTTACTTTTATGTTAGTAGCCAATATATATTTTCCTTATAGACAAATTCGTGGTGGTTCAAATACTTAGCACGGCATTTTTACAGAAGGATTTTGAAGTATTAAGTAAGTTGGAAAAGAAAATGGGGAAAAAGAAAAGAGGATTTTGGCTCGCTCGTTCGGCACTTAACACAAGCACACAAATACATATTCATTCAAAAACCCATTTAGTTTTTTTTAAAAACCATTTTTTTAGATTTTGTTGATTTAATTCAAATAGTAAATCAATTTATTTATTTAAAAATTATTTATATACAGTCGTCGACATAAAGATAGGGACAAGAGTAATTTAAATGAAAATTGACTATTTCTCAGTCAAAAAATACGTTCTATATATCAATCGAAAGCTCTATTTGTATCTCAGTTGACATGTTTCTGCATTTTTCATGAAAATGAAAATTGACCGAGATAATCCGGATCTACCGGATATACCAAATACCATAGCCTCGGAAAAATTTTTCGGAAAATCCGGTAGATTCGGATTATCTCGGCCAATTTTCATTTTCATGAAAAATGCAGAGACATGTCAACTGAGATACGAATAGAGCTTTCGATTGATATATTGATTGTATTTTTTGAATAAAAAATAGTTAATTTGCATTTAAATTACTCTTGTCCCTATCTTTATGTCGACTACTGTACATACATACACACATATAAAATTTTTTGTTTAATTATTAATAACAAAAATAAATACCAAAATTCTCTCAATTTTGAGTATTCTCAAAATTGAAAGAAGCCCCTTTATTTTATAAAATATTATTCTCAATAGTAAAATTCTCAATCTTGTCTAAAAATTTAATATGTTTGTTACATAACAAAATCGTCATCATCTTTTTTTAAAAATAATTTCTTTTAAAATGGCAAGTGTCATTTTCTCCTAGATTTTTCCTCGTTAACAATTGATTAATTGATGATCTAACTAAAAAAAGAATTCAATAAAAATATTGGATAAAATCCCTATCTTTTCAATATAACTAAACTATCAACTATTACTTGCCAAAATTTTAAATTTGATATGTGTCATTTGTTGTGAAAAGATTGTTATGTTTAGCGATCCAAATCAAAGAAATTCTAGAATTTGTCAATTACAAATTTTAATAATAACTAAAATACATTTCTAAATATTTACTTTTAACATTTATGTAATTTCTGTATATTATTATAATAAATATTTTTATGTTATAGAAACTACTTTTAATTAAACAATTTTAAGAACTTGCTGTTTTTAAACAACATTTTTTACAAAATTTAATATTTTGTTGTAAAAATTCCTTTTATTTTTATTCGGCTTAAATTTCATAATAGTTTTTTGTTTATATAGGTAAGCTTTATATATTTAATATGAAAAATCATAACACAATTTTGAATTTAGATTATTATCATTTACTATCAAAATTTTATTTTAAATAAAAAATATTTTTAAATTTTTATCTATTTTATTAACTTTTAATTAAAAATTTTGAATAATAAATTATTTATTTTTAACAATTATTGTTTAAGGATCTCTTAATATTCATTGCACTTTAGTGAAGAATTCCTATTTTTTCAAAGGAATATTAAATACATAAAAGTGTCGGCAATTTTACTTTTATTTTTTCCTTAAAAATGTCAATAGTGCCGTTCCACTAAAAGTAAAAAATAAAAAAAGTGGAAGAGATTAACTAAATAATAGAAAGTGGTATCTGATAAAAAATAAAGTTGCAGAGATTTAGGCAACAAAAAAAGAATAAAAAAACAAAACGATTATATATTTATTTGCATATACCTATTTATTTTCACTCTTGGTCTGCCTATTTTTTATTATTATTTCGAATAAATAAAATAATAATAACAAAATTTTTACGCCAAAAAGTAAAACCCTTTCTTTGCATGTGTGTGGGCAAAGATGGGAAATTTTGGCACTTTGAGCAACGATTTCCATGTCTTTTTAGCTTGGACTTTAGTTGACGCCCACGTAAATTCCCTTATTTTTATTCTTTTCACTTTTTTACGTAGGAAATAATAATAATACAAATATATAGGTATTTCCGGTCTAGAATAAATAAATTTATTTTAAATTATTTTAAATTAATCCTGTAAATATTTTTTAGCCTTTAACCTTAAAAACAACAAATAATATTTTGTTTGTTTATTTTCTATATATGTAAGTTTCTTAAATTTCTATTTCAGAACAAATAAACAAATAAAATCCACTGTATTTCATTTAATACTGCAAAAAGATTCTTAGGTTTTATTATTTTATTTAGAATTTTTTATTTAAAAAATTAGTCTTTTGGGAGCTTTTCTATATTTTTTTCTAAATTTATTAATAATTTTTATTAAAAAAATAAAATCTTAAATAATTTATAGCTTTAAATAAATAAATAAATAAATAAATAAATTTAAAATTAAAAATATATATTTTTAATGCTTCCTTTAAATATTTTTGTTGTCGCAGAGAAAAACAACATTTCCAATATTAATTCAAATAATCAAAATAATAATAGAGATTCTATAGTAAAATTATATTTAATTTAATAAATTAAAAAAAATTTAAAGTTACCAAATAATAGCGGTTTATTTGAAAATGTTGATAATTCTACTTTACATCCATTTATTGGAGGGGATTTACAACATCGAAGGAGAAGTGCAAGTAGCAGTTCTAGACTTTCCTCTGTGTAAATTAATTAATTAAAATAAAATTTTTAATAAAGAAAATATTTTTAAGTCAAAAAGCTGAATTTGTAAATAATTCGTTATTGGCTAGAAAACAAGGAATGCCAGAAAGAACTCCATCTACAAGAATAACAATGACACGCCCTAATCAAATTGTTTCTCAAGAGGGCAAATTAAGAAGACAAAATTCAGATCCTTCCCCTACAGCAAAAAGTAAATTAATTTGGATTCGATTCTTTTCTAAACTATCCTTTTAGTGACCCTTTTACCTTATTTGTTGAGGATTTCCCCCATTTCTGATTTCTGGGGTTATTCTGATTTTCTGTGGCTACGCTACCTCTAAGACTTTTGATCTTTCAGAATTAGCATATCAAAAATATTTATTTCTAATTTTAAGGAAGGCCTAGACTAGAAATATTTCCACCTCCTTCACCATCACCAAATCATAATTCAACTCAAAATCTATTTGCACAAACACTCAACAGTCCAATTTACCGGCCAAATATAGATGGAGATTTATTAACTGTGAGGGAAAAATAAATTTATTTTAATCAAAATATTATTTAAAGATTCCTCGTTGTGGTGCCAGTCCTTCTGTTGGCTCTTTTCAATCAGATCCAGAATCTTGTTTGGATGGGCTTCAATTCCAATACAGTGGTACATATGGAGAGGATGAATATGAAGACTTTGAGCCCTTCAGTATCGGTAAGCAATTATTTTTTGAGTATTTTTTGTGTTGCAATCTGTCTCAATTTTATTAAATAATATTTTAATTTAAATTTTTAATACAAAAAGGAGTAGTTTTAAATAAAAATAATTTTAATATAAATGTAAGTATTTTATTTTAAAATATTACATTTTAAATACTAATTTTCCGTTTTTATAAAGTTTAATAAAATTACTTCCCTTTTTTCAATCTAATAAAAATTCCTTAATTGCAGCTTTAAATTATCTTTTATCGAAATTAAGAGTACAAGGAGGTTATTAAAGATATATTTTAGAAATTAATTTTTCAGGTTTATAAAAATTACAATTAATTATTAAACGTTTAGATTTTATACTAATTAACAGATTCCAAATACAATAAATTGATTTATTAAGGCCATAAAAATTAATATTTAATTTTATTAAAATTTAGAGAAATACTAAATATTTTAAATTATTTCTAAAAATGTTTTTATTAATTAAAAAAATTTTTTTCAGGACCCAGTTCCTTATTTTTTCATTATTTAAAATTGATTTTTACTATTTTTTAAATTTTCTTTTCATATCTTTTTTTGCCAAGTGTGTGTATAAAATGCGAGAGAATTAATATTATTATTTAGTAGTATACTGCTCATTTTTCTTTCATTTATTTCCAGCTTTCCATTTTTTTTTCTTTTTTTTTCCAAGCTAACTAATACTCGAAATCCACCCTCACCTAAAATTCATTCTTTTTTACTCATTTCCATCCCCTCACGCCAAATAACAAATTCACACATTTAGACGCCTTTCTATCAAAACGGGGGCATTATATTAGTATCTTGCTAATAAATAAAATAAAATAATTTGTATGGCATCATGGATATAGTAGAAGAAGTAATGTTTGATGAGGGAGTAAAAAGGGCAAATGTTTTAACAACTATTAAAATATGTTTGACTTAGAGACAGAGCATTACTAATTTTTTTAAAATAAAACCTTCACACTAATTAAATATTAAATGCGTAAAGTAAAACCATAGCAGAGTAATTTAATATTTTATTTCTAAAATTCTTATTTTTATTTCTAAAAAATTCTCTTATACATTTACTATTCACTTATCCAGATATTTTCTGCGGATTAAAAAAAAATATTTTTTTATAATTTTTTAAAAATCTTTTAAAAATATTTTTTCACTTCTGGCAATTGAAGTGCCCCTGGGGACAATTTGCAATACTATTCACATTCTCCGTTCGTTTTTTAATATCCATTCATCATTTTTGCTTTTTCTTTTTATTTTATTTCTTTGTCTAATACCTTAAAACTCAACAAAATTTTAAATCAATATTTTAAAAAATTATTTGTTTAAAAAATAATTACTAAATTCCTTCCGAACATTTAAAATAAATTGTTTTATTTTATTAATTAAGATCGTCAAAAATTGGATAACAAACAAAATAATAAATAAATTACTTCCTTATATTTTATTTTTCCTCTAAGAAAAATTGTGTTAAAAGTATAAAGTCTATTAGTGTAAAACACCTGTTAATTTTTTAAAAAAGTTTTTCCTTTTTCCACAATTGACATTTGTATGGGAAAATTAAATAGAATAAGAGTTTTATTAGTTCAAATGAGAAAAAAATGAGTAAAAATGTGAATAACTTTAAGGTTTTATTAGAACTTTGAGTAGTAAGATTGATTACTTAGTTACTGAAACATAAGATAAAATTTAGATTTAAAAACCGATTACCTGCTAACTAACGAAAAGAAAGTTTTTCCTCACTTTATTCTCTTTAACAAAAGAAGCATCACTCAAATTTTTAATAACCAACATTAATTTTTAAACAAAAACTTTGAATATTTTAAAGAATTCAAAGATCGCTAAATTAAAATTATTTTAAATAAATTATTTTGTAGAGGATTTCCATATGAAAATGTAAACACAAAAAATATGAACTATTTTTGCACTAACGGGGAAAATATTTTCTGATATATCTGGGGATATCCATACTCGGGTTCTTCTATTCCTAACTATTTATCATATTTAATTTATTTTCCATATAAAAGTGGGGTATAAATAATAAGGCAGAGGATTGGGTGTCGAGATTTGGATGGGAAAGTCGGGAGACCTTTATACTTAGAAAGCATGTGAAAATATTATTGTTTATTTGATTAAGCAATTACAGCAGTTTGTACTATGTACATAGCTTCATTCCTGTCTATTGTGTTAATTTTGAGTATTTAAACTTTTATATTTAAAAGTCACTTTCTTTCATTGCTTTCCGATTGACATTTCCGACATAAACGCCTTTATTTCATTGTTTTTAGACGTTTACTTTTAAAAAGTTATAAAACCTTTTCACATTTATTTACCTCTTTCTCGCATCAAATGCTTAGAGAAAGGCGGCAATATCTTCTTTGACTTGTCTTTTATTCCCTTCAAAGCTTTTTTTGTTCATTTCCTTCCCCCTCCTTTTTTCATTCACAATCCAGAAAAATAAAATTTAAATTTTTTTATTTTTCATTTTTATCCCATCATACATATAAGGAGGAGGAGAGGGATAATCTGCATAAGTCAACTAAATTCTTTTTTTGCTTTTGGCAATTGTTTCTTCGCTAAACTTTTCCCTTTTTATCCCTTAAGGACATATTGTAATTTCAATAATTTTACCAGAACATTTTACTTTTTTTTGCCGAACAATGGTTAAGAACGGCAAAAAATTAGCTGAGAGAATCTGTCAGAATAAATGCCACAAACAGTTTTTATTCCATTAATTCAGTTTTTTCTTCTCCTTTTCCCACACTTTTTTTATTTTCAGGATGGTTAATTTGCATTAATTTACTTGTTTTGCATTTACTATCAACAATTCCTTTTTCCTTCTTGCCTTTGGTTGCCATCCTTTTTTTCTAAATCTTGCAGAAATTTCTAACCATTTTTTTGTTTTTAAAAATTAAAGTTAAGAAAATTAATTAAAATAAATGAAAGTTTGTTTAGTAAAAATACTTTTTACAATAAAAACGTTGAGGGGGAGGCGAAAAATGAGAAATGCCTTGCAGTAATGTTGGGGATCTTAATGAAATCCGAGAAGATAAAAAATTTATATGTAAATATTGAGTGAAAACTGTCCATCGATACTCTACTTTACATAAATTGTGGCATTCAAACTATTTGTTTATTTATTTAAAAATGTTCTGTAGTGTTTCAATTTTGTTAAAATAAAATAACATTTTTGTATATATTTTTAATTATAATATGCTAATAATTTTTACTTTTTCTAAAAATATTTTTAATTAATTTATTTATTTTTCATTTATTTCCCTAACAATTTATTGGCTTTTATTTTTATTTCATTGTCTGTTATTCACAATTCAAGTCTTAAAAAATTCCACTTTTCTTGTCCGCTCATTAACTCAATTTGCCTTTCTTTAAAAATCTGTTTGGAATTTTTTAAACAAATCTTGTGACTTTTCTTTTATTTTCTTCTCTTTTTATCACCTTAAAACTTAAAAAAATAAATATATCTTTTTTTAATAAGTTCAACTAAAAAAATTTTTTTATCGAAAATCTATTTATTCTTTTTAACTATTTTCTAAAAAAAAGTTTTTTTGTAATATCTTTCCTGTATAAATAATTTATTTATCAATCATTTTCACAGTATATTTTGTTTTATTCATATCTAAAATTATTTATCCGTTATAATTTTATTTTTAATTTATCGGAACAATTTTCATGAAAAAAAGTTAAACTCTCACAAAATGGTTGCCTTTTTTATTAGCCTACTTTTCTTTATTTTTACAAATAAACTCTCTAATTAAATTTTATTTTTTTTTGTTTTTTACCTAAAAGCGAGGGGGTAAAGGAAAAGAAAAAATAACAATTTTGCTTTTCCGCGCCTCGTTGGTTTATGTGCCTGGAAGGAAAGAGTGATAAAATGAAAAATTTAAGAAAAATTGCCGAGAATATTTATATAATTTGTATAATATTTATAAGAAAATAAGTATTTACATAGTCTGTTTTGTCAAATAATTTAAACTAGGGTTGGAACCAGACCTCATTTAACCCATATACTGAACCACAACCTTTTCCGGCTAAAATCCTACCCCTGAAAGTCTCAACTGAGACCGAACCGAGACAGAATCTTGAACAAAAATCTCGGTCGATATTTTTCGAAATATCGATCTCGATTCTTGTACAAACATTTTTCATGATTTTGAGAAATTCTTTCTATGAAATCCTCTTAAAAATTTTCCTGCTAAAGATATGAATTTTCAAGCAAAACCCCGACACTGAAATTTTCAACCCCGATCCATATGATTATAGCATAAAATAGTGATTTTTGAGACGTTCAAAACATTTTAGGTCCTGAAATTGAGAAACAAGTTCCTATTCTATTGCAAAAAATAGGTCTAAAAATATCTGAAATAGGCAAAAATAAGTCCAAATTTTGACAAAATAGGTCCATATTCTGGTTAAAATTTTAATTTTTAAAGATTCACATTTACAAAATTGGATTTTTTATTAGATTTTATTTCTAAACTTTATTATATAATATAAATTGTTTGGGATATTTAAACGATACATATGTATACTATCCTCTAAAATAATTATAAATTTAGTGTATTTTTTTATCAAATAAACGTAACACTTATTTTCAATAATGATAGTTCAGCGGCATTATTTTTGAAATTAAAATTATAGAAAATTAAAAAGTGAGTAGAGAGAGGGTTTGAACATCAAAAATTGTTCTGTTGGGAATAAAATTACTTCAAATTTTCTCTTTTCTTCGAATGGACAACGAACACAATCATCAAAAACAACAAAAAATATTATCAAAAGAACAACAAGAAAAACATAAAAATGAAATTAATGTTTGTTCTGTTAGTTTTAAAAATTCTGAAGAGAAAATAAAAGAAAATGTAGAATTAATACAACCTCTACATGTTGAAATACCTGAAAATCAACAACAAAAAATTACTATTGATAAACAATGTAGCGAAGAGGAAAGAATTAGGTAATTGAAAGGAAATTAAAATAAACAAATTTTAAGTCAATTTAATAATCTTTTAACATTAAAAAATGTAAAGTAATATTTTTTATTTTTTTACAAATATTTTTAGTAAAACTCCCCATCATTTATTGAATTCTAAACAACAAGGAAGGAATAAAGAAATTAAACAGCCTCTATTGCTTCAACAGCATTCACCTAAATTTAAGCAAAATTGTTCTTTATCTACCGACACTCGTTGTTGTCCATGCTGTACAAATACACAAAATGGTATTTTATTATTCGTATTTAAAACTAATTATCGTTAATTATTTAATTTTTTAAAATATTCACATAAATATTTAAAACTCCTTCATATTTAAGAAATTACTTCATTTACACCTCCTCCAAATTTAACAACAGTAGCCGACCGTTTTGTTCTTCAGCATTACAGTAAAGCTGGCAGTGGTGGAACATTGCCCATAAGCGGAATTCCTCGTAAAAAGGCCCCCCAGCACAGACGATTGCGAAAATATGCGTCTGAGACAAGTTTTTGTTCATCTCCTGGGAGTAGTTTTGGAAGTGTTGGAAGTGGTGCTAGCCTTTTACATCCAAGTCAGTGTCCTGGACGCATTAGAACAGTTACTTTGATGAATGGACGTAGTAGAAATTCTGGTGGAGATTTGGGTGAAGAGACCCCATCTCCTCCATTAATTATTACTGCCGCACCAAATCCTCTTACTTATCAAGGCAAGTTTTATTTTACAGAAATGGATATATTAATTCCATATAAAAATATTTTAGGATGTGAACGTGAAGTACGCACCGGGGCTCGTGTCTTCCATGTTCGTCCATCTGGTACCTCGTCACAGCAATCGGCACATTTAGCTTGTGCTGGCAGTAATACTTTAATTAATCGATTACATCATCAACGTCGTTGCCAACCACAACAACAACAACTTTCACAATCTCCGCAAAGCCAAGAAATTCGTAAAGATTCGGGTGATGATGCTAGTTGTAGTTTAGGTAGTGGAAGTACACAAGGAAGTAATAGCCAACAAACACCTTTAAGTCAAAGACGAATACAAATTATTCAAATGCAGCAAAAACAACAACATCCATTTACTCCCTCACAACAACAACAACGATTTAAAATGCGTAGACCTAGATCAACAGGCCAAATAATTATTCAACAAATACCAAATTCTAAGAAGAAATATTCTGAAACACAAGTAATATATTTTTAAATTTAAAATAAACATTTTAAGTGATTTTTATTTATTATTAATACTTACAAAGAATATTTTACTTAAAATTATTATTATTATCAGATAAAACTTAAATTTTTTCTTTCAGGAATGTAATTATTCAATAGAGCAAAACTCAGGCGGTTCTAGTTCAACTACCGCTGGACAATCAGGGCCAGACAACAACCATCGTTGTCGAACAATGAGTAGCGGAACACCTTATAATATCCATCAAAATCATTCTTCTAATTGTGTTGCCAACAATACTTCATCAATTAACAATAATAGTAAAGGAAATAATTCGAGTGTCGGCTATGATCCTTCTTATACATCAGCCACAGTTTATTCAACTGATTCAATTATAAATATCCACTCAGCTTGTGGTCAACCAACAAATCCTGAAACTGTTAGTGGTACATGTACGGGAAGTGGGGCACCAATGACGGCTGATGCAATTATACCCGTAGATCGTCGACCCTCAAACTATTATCTTTTTGAAGATGATAGTGCTCATGAATTCGACGATGAAGGTGTCTTTGAATTTAAATAAAAGTTTTGGGTAATGGATTTTGGTAATTTGGTTTTGGTAATTTGATGTATAACTCGAGTAAACCGAGTTGGGTCATGAGATTTTGCGATTAATTAGTTGAACTAGACATGATAAAAATCGGCTGCTACATTATAATTAATTATTTAATTCCGTTTTATTCCCTTGTGTTTAATTAATCAAATCCAAAAATTATTGCGCTAAAAAGTTCTCCAACTATATTAAAAATTACTTCTTAAATTACTTATATTTGCATATTCTTCATTATAAATCATTTTATAAAATTTTAATTTTAATTTTTAGAATATTAAAGGAGTTTGATACTTAATTAACGTTAATACATATGTATACTATTAAAATTCTACATTTAGTAAATTTATACTTAACTAAAAAGTTACCATATAACTTTTTGTACTCTTATGTATTTTCATTTTGTTTTATAAGTATGTATGTGTTACATTAAAATTTTAACCAAAATAGGCTTCACAATCCATTATCTCTCTATTATTTGTCATTTTAATGGTAATATATTAGCTATCCTATTTTTAAATTAAGCAATAATATATCTTTTTTTAGTTATCTACATATGTATTTTAATACATTTTCTAACTATAAAAGTTGTAAAAAATACTACCATTTTTATAAGATATATGAACGCAATCTAAAAAAATAATTTTACACAATCGCAGCAAACAATCAGGTTCACCCCTGTTAATATCTTCTAATATATTTTTAAATTCTCTATACGAATAATATTTATTTATTTCATTTTTCATATAACTTTTTCTAAAAATTTCCCAAAGATTTGTCCCATCCCATTACCTGCTTTCCATATTAGCTTAGTCTTTAAGTCTGTTTTCGCTTCTTTTTTCATTTAGTGGCAAATTAGTGCTTCGTATTTAACTTTTTCTATTAAATGCAGAGATAGAGAACCTTCACGTCCTGAAATTGCCGCCTAGTACATATTCTAATATTATGGAATGCCCAAGAGTTACCCCTTTGCTTTTCCACCCCTGCGGGGGTGGAAATTAGTAGGGAAAGGAACGTAAAAGAAAAATACTGACTGCTTTTGTTTGCGAGAAATAAAAGAAAAAATTGAGGGAAATATTTGAGTAAAAGGAAGAACGATTTTGCTTTAGTTTTTTGCTTTAAAGGTTTTTGTCTCCAAATGGGCATATTTCTAGTTTTTCTCCCACGGGAACAACTATCCAAAATAAAAGAAGAATATGTACATGTTAGTCGACCAGCTGGCTGTTAGATTTCATTGAAATTCTTCTAATTTTGGCAAACTTCCCATATACAGAACAAATATGTATTTTAAGTTATATTTACATTTTGTTAACAAATTTTCTTATTTAAATGTGAAAATTATCTTTTGATTTTAAAATTATTTTTAGTTTATTCACACACACACAATTAAAAATTTTATAATTTATAACATTTTAGTTTTTAAAAATTAATTTTCATTTTTAAACCTTAATATACTAAAACTTTTCCTTCTAAATTACTTTGTATGTAAATATTTCTTGTCGATTTTCTTTTTAAATTTAGATGTTTACTTTTAAATATTTATAGTATCTATACTCTTTCGGCATCCGAGCAAGAAAATTTTACGTGGGAGTGTGAATATTTTTTATTCAAGGAATCTTTTCTTTTTTTTTGTAAAATTTTTCCCCTCTTTTTTGCCTCTGCTGATAATGACACTTTTCAACAAAACTTTTTAGTCAACTCTGTTAATTCGTTTTATAATGACAATTCCATACACAGAGAAATTCCAAACGCTTAAAACTTTTCCCAAAATCTTTCTAAACACACAAATTGCTTTTATATTGCGAGACAACTAACAGATGTATCGGCACTTCCGCCTCTTCTATCCATTCGTGGACATTCATGCATTTTCATCCGCCGTTCGTCACGTTTTGCCAGGGCTGCCGTTTTCCGCTCTTTAAATTGCCTAATTTGATTTAGCACTCAAATGCCCTCAGAGAATTCTTCTATCTTTTCTATAGAATTTCTCTATCTGTTAATACCCCAACACATTCATCGTTATATGTTTTTGGTTGTATTTATATTTTATTTTTATAAAAATAAGGGGATGAATTTGCCAGTTTTACTGAGATTGTTGTATTTGCGTCATTTAGATATATCTTTTGATTTTTCTTAAATTTAATATTTCCAAAAAAGATTTCATAAACAGTCTTTAATCATAACCAACTTTTGATTTTAAATTCTAAAATAATTTCACAAAATTATTTTTTATTATTTTTTTCTTTATTTTTAATATTTCAAATATTTTCTAACTCAATATAATTTCTCACAATGATTTTTAGACCCTAATCTAATTAACTTAGAGTTCATTGATCTTTTAATAATTAATTTCTTTAAATTGGCAGTTGGCTGTTTATTTTCTTTATGTTCACAACAATTGTTCTTTCAGTTAAAAAATAATTTAAACCTCAAAAGCAAAACCACAACAGTTAAAAAAATTAATTAGAAATAAATCGGCAAACAATTTTTCCAAAAATGGTGTGCTAGTAATGATTTTAATCGCCAAAATATTTTTCATTATCAAACTGTTTAAATATCTACATATATAATTAAAGAAATAATTAGTGTAAATTTTAAAATAAGTAATGAATGATGATGTAGAAAAACAAAATATTAATAACAATAATAATACTTGCAGCAATAAATTAGTTAGTTCAAACAACATAAAAATGTTAATCATTCCTAATGGACCAAAAAAAGCACCTAAAGCTCTAATCGAGGAAATTGAAGATGAAGAATTTAAAACAACCAAAAATTTAAAACAACCAAAAATATTGCCAAACAAAGTTTTAAACTCTTTTGAATGTAATTGTGCTGAAGGGTCACAATCTACTTCTTTTTCTTATTTTCCTTCAAATTCTTCTGGATTAAATTGTTCTTCACATCAAACAAACTCTCCTTGCAGCATTGATTCTGCTCCTATCGCTAGTAATGCAGCATCAGCAGCTCCATTAATTATTACACACCAAAACTGTTTACCACAAACTCTTCTATTTGTTCCCGAACAAGAACGTCGAACCTCTACAATTTCTGAGCATTCAATTCATTCATGTCCGACGGAAATTTTTAGCAACAAAGATTATGTTGAAATTAAGGAGGAAAAGGGGGATGAATGTTGCCCATTAATTAATAATATTGATATATCCATTAAAAGAGTTGTGGAAGGAGGAATTGATAAGGAGGAAGTTAATACGGGTGAAGAGGCAACAGATGAATTCGATCTTCTTATTCATTCTCGTTCAAATTCAACAGCAATTCAAAGTAGAAATCCTTCTCCGGGTACACAGACCCTTGGAAATTGTAAATTTGTTTTTGGACAAAATCAACAACAATTATTTGTTAATAACAATGACAAACTTGTTTTCAACCCAGGATTTGGTTATAAAAACTTTGGGATATTTTATCAATTTTTTGTTTTACAGGGACTTCATTAAGTGAAATCAATAGGCGGCAATCGGTTCATACAGCTGCTCCTGCAATTGCCTTTCGATCTACTCTAGGTTTTGCGGCAGCCATTGCCAGTGCAAATGTTGGAAAAATTTCGACAATGCCAACACAAGTTCAGCCAACTCCGTCATTTCGGCATGCCCCTCCTAAAAATCGACCTTTCTTTCGTCGTTCTTCCCAGCCAATACTAAATATTGCTGTTACTGGTGGAATTACTTCTGGTCCTTCGTCGCACCACCCACTTCTTTATAATCATCGAAATAGAGCTATCGGGCATGTGCCTTCTTCATCATCATATCTCAGAAGTGCTCAACATAATCGAATGAATGAGAATAATAATAGTGATAGTGTAGAAACGAGCGAGCCTTCTGACATAAAAAGTGGTCAACTCGGTTTTGTTGGAAAAGAATTTATACCAACAGGCAGCCTACCTGCAGCAATGCATAAACGTGTTAGCTGGCTTTCGATGAAAAGCCTTCAAGATTGTGCTGTAGCTGCAGCAGCTCATTTTAGCGGTGGATCTAGCATTGCTACAGATTCTCAACACGGAGGAGTTCCACGTTTCCCAAAAAAGAGAGATAGTAGTGGAATTCTTGTCGATAATTGTTCTGGAAAGGATTCAAGATTTTGTGATACTCGTTCATCAAATAGTCAATTGGGCAGTCTTCTCCAATTAAACAACACAAATAACAATAGTGGTACTCTTTTTGGTGGAATAGATGACACACTTGGTTATGATACATTGGACTGTGCTGATACACCTCCAATTGATACAATGAGTTGGAGCAATATTGGTAAAACGGATCCTGCTTAGGGGTATAGGGACATATTGCGACATAATTATTTAGAAAAATTTTTATTATTAAACTATTAAATTATATTCAATTATTTCTGCAGACGAGTTTGACAATGTGACTTTGATGTATTCAAAACATGAAAAAATTCCAATGAAAGATTTTGGATCTGAAATCCGCGCAACAATGGACATTGACCATTTGTTAAATAAAGCTGTATTACTTTTAGATTTACAAGAAACTTCATTAGAAGAAATTTTTGCAAAGTAATTTTTCAGATTTCTATAGTGTGTATTTGTTTAAATTTAAGAATAATTCATGAAATGGATATCCAAGAACCAGAATTTACGAGTGAACAAGTTCGATCTGTTCTTTTTACACAAGATGCTGGAAATCAATGTATGTTGATGTGTTTTACTTTAGAAAAATATGTACATATAATTATTTTTAGTTCACATTTTGAGTCGAACAGTACAAAGCATTTGCACAACTGGCACAGTTGGTGGAACTTTTGATTATGATCAAACATGGATTTGTGCTCTGTAATACTTTTATACATTACATATAATATTTTATTTTTTTTCAAAAAAAAATATATTCCCTTCTCCCCGCTTCTATTTGTTTTGAGTTACGAATTACGAAATTTTTTTAAAATTACGAATTACGATTGAACTTTGTCAGAAAAGTACCATGTTTTAATATTTATAATATTATAGTTGTATGCTAAGTACTGTCCAGCACCGTCATGTAGCTATTGCTCGTCTTTCTCATCCAACCAATTTGGGCAGAACAATGCAAGATCTCCGTTTTATTATCATTGTTATTGCTCCATCTAGAGCGGTAATTTAAAATTAATTTGAAAATATTTTTGGTAATACTTTGGAAGTCACCCTCCTTTTTCCCCACTTCTATTTGTTTTGAGTTACGAAATTTTTTTAAATTACGATTACGAAAAAATTTTTTAATTACGACGCAAGGCACTTAGCTTTCCCATTCCGTCGAAAAAAAATTAAAAACTGGGTAATGTTTAAAAATGAATGAAAAAAGAATATCAATAACTTCCAAATTATTACTCCCAAAGTATTACCATTTTTATATTTTTATAGAAAGGCACAAAAACAGCATTAGAAACAACAAGAACATTTGCCACACTTTTTGCTGATATGGATATTAGACAACGTCTTGTAATGGCTCATTCAGTTGAGGCATTTAGAGCTACACTTTTGGAAGCAGCAAAAGAATTAGCACTCGAACAATCACAATGGAGAGAAAGGAAATCTTCAATTCATTTAAGTCAAGCAAAAGAACAAGTTGTAAGTTTATAAATTAATTAAAAATTTTTATGTTTTTTTGTTATTTCAGTTTGGCCTAGGCAAGTTCTTTCCATTTCGTGGTCTCATAGAAGACTTTAAAATGCGCAAAAAGCATTATATTTCTGATTATTTGGATGGTCTGTTTTTTGACTATACATAAATATTTTTAAAAAATATAATTTATTTTTAAGGTTTAAGAGGTCATCGTACAATGCAAAAAATGTTTTCTTCAATTATTTTTCTTTATTTTGCTTGTCTTCTTCCCGCAATTGCTTTTGGTGTGCTCAATGATGATAATACGGGTGGTAGAATTAATGTTAAAAAAGGAATACTTGCTCAGGTACAGTTTAATAGCTTTTATTTAATTATAGTTATGTATAATTAATTTTGAGATAATTTTTAATTTAAATAAAAAAATTATTTAAATATAAACGGTAATCCCAAACAATTTTCTCTCTCCCTCTTTTCGCATTCCAATTTTTTGTAAAATTTGAATAAATTTATATGTAAAAGAATATCTTTTTTTAATTTAGGGTTGTCGGTTTTTGGAAAAATCTTCGGATATTTGAAGCCGAACCAAAAATACTCGTTTCTTCGATTTGGTTCCGTACCGACAATCCCTTTTAATATGTAAAAAATTTTTTTTTAAACTTAATTTTCAGGCAGTCGGAGGAGTTTTCTTTGCTGCTTTTGGTGGCCAACCAATGATTATTTTATTAACAACTGTCCCTCTAGCAATATATATTAAAGTAATATATAGGATATCAGAATCCCTTGGTTATGATTTTTTTGCAATGTATGCTTGTGTTGGCCTTTGGTGTCAATTTTTTCTAGTTATTTATGCAGCTACTGAGCTTTGTAGTTTAATGAAATTGGCAACAAGATCAGCAGAAGAAATGTTTTCACTTTTTATAGCTATTGCTTTTGCTGTTGAAAGTGTTAGAGCAATCCATACAAGTAAAATTTTTAAATAATTGATAAATAAATCTGTCTGATAAGAAATTTCTTTTAGTTTACTAGGTTGTTTCATAAAAATGTCGCTTTACAAAAATAGTTATAGAATTTTCTGTAGATGTCTAAAAGCTTGAGATATCCAGAAACCGCGATGATTTCGAGACCTTCGGGTGTTTTCGACCATAACTCCCTGAATGCCACCGAAAAATTCTCAAATTTTGGGATCTATTAGAAAACATTCTAAGGAACAAATATCCAAAGTTTGACAGCTTTTGAACGATTTTAAACTATACCTATTTTTGTTAAAACACCATTTTTTATGAAATTACCTAGTACCTATACATATTTATTTATCAGGTTTCATCGATAACTATCTAAGCTGTATTGACACAACAACAGTTGCTCAACCTCAAAACTTTTCCTTATTAAACCAAAAATTATTAACAAATACAACAGAATTAATCTATCCACAAGTAATTACCTAATTTAAAAATAAATAAAGTTTATTTTTAAATATATAAATAGATTGAAAATGGTTGTAATAGAGATACTTTTATTCTTTATCTTCTTTTAATGTTTGGAACATTATGGGTTGCCCTATTTCTTTATAACTTTAGAAAAACTCCTTATTTGACACGATCAAGGCGTGAATGGCTTGCTGACTATGCATTACCTGCTTCTGTTCTTATAATGTCATTTCTTGGAGAACATACATTTTCTAAAATTGATAGTAAATTTATTTTACTCAGTCTTAAAATTGAAAAAAAATTTTAGAAGATAGATTCCGTATGAGGGCAGATGTTTCTCTTCTTAAAATTCCAGAATTTTGGCGCCTTTCTTGGCAGGCTATTTTTGTTTGCTTCATTCTTGGCTTTTTCCTTTCTTTTCTTTTTTATATGGATCAAAATATTTGTTCATCTATTGTTAATAATAATCAAAATA
Organism: Meloidogyne arenaria; assembly: GCA_036172955.1. Taxonomy (NCBI): domain Eukaryota; kingdom Metazoa; phylum Nematoda; class Chromadorea; order Rhabditida; family Meloidogynidae; genus Meloidogyne; species Meloidogyne arenaria. The sequence goes on from JARQAB010000010.1 coordinate 5,827,197, forward strand.
AATTAAAGAAGGGAAGTGCTCAACATTTAGATTTACTTGTTGTCTCTATTTTAAATATGTTCCTCTCTGTTATGGGACTTCCATGGATGCATGGAGCTTTACCTCATTCTCCACTTCATGTTAGGGCATTGGCTGATGTAGAGGAGAGAGTAGCTCAAGGACATGTACATGAAGTGTGAGTATTTTTGAATTATAATTGGAGTATAATTCCGCAACTAATTTTTAAATTTTCTGAAAATTTTTTCCTCCAAAATTTGATTCAAAAAGGCACTAAAAAATATTTTTTAGAATAATGAATGTACGAGAAACTCGATTAGCAACATTAATAGCTCATATATTAATCCTTGCTTCGACGTTTTTTCTTCTACCATATTTACAATCTATTCCCACATCTGTATTACACGGCCTTTTCCTTTATATGGCATTTACTTCATTGTCAGGCAATGAAATGGTTGAAAGATTGTTATTACTTATTACTGAACAAGTTGGGTGGACATGACAAAAAAAATTTTTAAACACCTTTTTTAGCAAGCATACCCTCCAACTCATTACATTCGTCGAGTACCACAACGTAAAGTTCATTTATTTACAACTTGCCAACTCATTCAATTAATTATTCTTTGTGCTGTTGGTTTTAACCCTTATCCTTTCATAGAAATGGTCTTTCCAATTGTTTGTTTTTGCTTCTTGCCAATTCGGTTAAATTAAAATTATTTATAATTAAATAAAAATAACTTTAGACACATTCTAATACCTCGAATTATTGACTACAAATATTTGGATGCTTTAGATGGTCGACATTAATTAATTAATTAAATGCCAATTAAATGCCCAGATTTTGTTTTTATTAAACAATTATTTAATTTTCTCATATTTTTATTCGGGTTAATGATTTTCTACTACTAGTCATTTCTATTAAATATATTCTCAATTTTGTATTTCTTTAGCTAAAAATTTAAATAAAAAAATATTATTTTAAACACACCTAAATAAAAATAAAAATTTTCTTAGAAAGTTTTATGAAATTAATCTTCAATTTAAAATGTTAAGCTTTTTAATATTCAAAAAATTTTTTTTATTAAATTTTACAAAACTTGAAATTAAAAAAATTTTTATGGAAAATATATATTAGGAGCTTTAAAAATTTAATTTTTGTTAATTCTTTATTTCATTATATTTTTATAGTCTCTGTATTTAAAATTCCTATTCTCTAATTTTATAATTAATCACTCATTGAATTTTATTTTAATTTCACAATACGTGTTTTTATTTAATATTAATTTCTATTTCCGGTTTTGAAAATTAATTTTAGTCTCAATTTTTTTTAATGATTTTTTATTTTATGATAAATTGATAAAGTTGTGGAGATTTTTGTATAAAATTAAAAATATTTTTATAGAAAATTTATATTTATACAATAAAATAAAATTAAAAAATTTTAATAAATAATAAAATTTCTAATAGTATCATTTAGAAATATTATTTATTAACAATTTAAAATTAATAATTTTTGTTATTTTATATAATTATATTTCTTTTGAATTTTCATTATCATCTTTATTATTAATAAGATTTTTAAATAGCTTAAAGTTATTTGTTTCAATTACTAACTCCCTTACATAATTCAACTCTAAAATTAAATTTATTAAATTAATTTTTAAAAAATTCCTTTTCTAACTACCTTCTTCTAAAGACAAAAATTCTTTTTCTAAATTATCTTTCAATTTATTTTTAGCATAAATAATTTCTTCATTAATAATCGAGTCGTCAAAATTTTTAGGATAATTAATTTCCAAAAAGAACTTTTTATATTTAATTAATTCCTCAATTAAATTATTTAAATTTTCTAAAATTATTTCTTTATTATTTTCTTCTCCCTTATTTTTATTTCCAATTAATTTAGTTAATTCTTCATTTAATTTAATATATTTCATAAAATAAAACGCTCCAAGTTTCATTTTCTTTTTTGAATAATCAATAATTAAATCTTGATTATTCTCAGAATTAAATAATTCTTTCTAAAAAATTTTTTTATAAATTATTTTTATAAAAAATTTTTTTCAACCTCCAATTTATTTATTTCATCATCACAATTATTTATTAAATATTTTGTCAATTTAATAAATTCTCCATTTTCCAATTTTAATTTTTCTAGTAAATTTAAAGATTTTAATGCATCAACAGCTAAAAATAAATTTTCTTTTTGAGCATTTTCATTCAAAAATGAAAGAAATATTAAAATATTTTTAAAATTATTTCTTTCATTTTCTTTTATTTTGTCTAAATAATTAATTTCGATTCCACATTCTTTAGCTATTTTAATTTGTTTATTTTCTTTTAAAAAATTTTCTGCTAATTCTCTTGCTAAATTAACATTTTCTTTTTTTAAAGATTTTGAAATATTGTAATAAATATTGTTTTCCTCATACCAATTTGGCTCTATTTTTGCTTTAATTTTTGTTGGAAATTTATTGGAGAATTTTGAATCTCCAACGTTTACAGAGGAAAAATTTGGTTGGAAATATTTTTTATTTCTAAACATTTGAAGATATGCTATAAAAATATAAATATTTTATTATTTTAAAAGAGACAAGAGAAATAATATTGGCATTGGAGGCCGTATTTGGACAAGAAATTTCGAAGAATCTCGATTTCGATAACCAACATTGTTGTGTCCGCACTTGCAGAAAGAACATAAATGGAAATAAATAACCCATCATCGGGTTGGATGGTGGCACAGTCGGTTGTGCTTTCGGTTCGGGCCCTTTCCGTGATGGTTCAATTCCATCTCCCATCCACAATTTTTCCACAGCATGAACATGAATACAATAAACATGATTTTTGTTCGAGATCTGTGTAGTCTCGTTCCGTTCTCTAATTAACTTAGCCAGAGATTGGATGGAAATGCTAAAGATGTCGAAAATTGGGAATCTGAATGCAAAACAACAAAATGGCAACAGTAAATTTTATCATAACGAAATCCAATATTTCCTGTATTTAAAATCAATTAACACACAAAATTTAACACAAAAAATTATCCAAATAATTACTGATTTAATAAATAAATTTACGAGGATTTTGTATATTTTGCTTTAAATTCATTGAATTATTTTCACCAACTATTAAATTAAAAATCAAATAATATTTAATAATTTTAGGAAAATTAAATAATTGAGAGAAGAACATTTTGAAACTTAATAAATAAAGAAATATATGTAAATAAATTGAAATTTTTAATTTAAATTTGTATTAGTTATTGATTAATATTAAAAAAAAATTTTTTTCTCACTCAATTTTTTCGTTTACCTAATTCAAATCTTGCCAGATTTCTTAAATGAATAATAAACAGGATGGTTACCCATTATTGAGTTTCACCTAATATTTACCTTATTTTATTGTTGACAGTCCTCATTTTTGTGTTTTGGAATTGGCTTTATGTTTGAGAAAAAAATAATCTTATTAGAGAGAGAAAAATTTGAGAAAAAAATAATCTTATTAAATTTTCAGAAATAAAAAAGAATAAAAATAAATTAATATTTATATAATAAATTTAAATATCTCCCAGTTTACACTTAAATTTTATGTATTTACATCACTATTATTAATTTTATATTTCTAAGGATGATTCTTATAAAATAATTCTTATTAATTTAATTACATCATCTTTATTAATTTACAAATTGTCTCATATATTTTGAAATAACTCTAAATTAAAAATTAATTAATAATTAGATTAATTTACACAAAATTATTAGAATAAAAAATGTTGGAATAATAATTAGAATAAATTTTTTTCATTTTTGGTATTCTATTTTTCCTGTTTGTTATCTTAAAATTTTTAAGAATAAATCTTCAATTAATTTAATTTTAAGCTCAAATCATCATTGGCAATATGATTTAATTAATTTTTTTAATTTTTAACAAGATACATAACAAAACACTTCTACTTCTATCAGTAATTCTACTTCCATTCCATCAACCAAACGTTTAAAAGATAAAAATTATTTTTTAAATTATTTAATACATATTGGATCAAATGAAATAATTTTTAAATTAATTTACAGGGTGCGGCAAATTGGCCGCCCCTTATGTTTTTGCCATAACTTTTTTCAAATTCAACCAAAATGGATAATTCTTTTCTTATTTTATTCCCAACACTCTAGGAAAATTTTTGGTACCAAGCAATTGAAATTTGGTTAAGTTTTAGTAAAGATATACCCGTCCGAACATTTAAGTGCGCAAAAAACATTTTTTATGACAAAGTTTACACTGTCATAACTTTGCTCAAAGTCGTCCAATCTTACTAATTTTGGTACCAATCGACTTATCTCAGTGAGGAGCATCGAAATATTCCAGAAAAACATTTTTGAAAATTTCACCTAAAAATTGAAATCTAACACCTATATTCTAATCTATCCTTTAAAAATTCATATCTCAGCTCATGGACCAGATAAGAGTTTTGTTTAACCATTATTCGAATCAGTTTGAAGAGCTTATTCGAATGACATAAAGTTTTCAAATATCAAAATCTTAACATTGAGCCCAGGCCAACTTTTATCAAAAAAATTTTACTCAAACTTTGAAGGAAAATTAATCAGGCCAAACCATAAAATTTAAAACAAATTTTAGTATCAAAAATTTTCCTAGAGTGTTGGGAATAAAATAAAAAAGTTTATCCATTTTGGTTGACTTTGAAAAAAGTTATGGCAAAAACAAAAGGGGCGGCCAATTTGCCGCACCCGGTATAATTTATTATTCTTTAATAATTTTTGTTTTGTTATTTTATAGACAAGCAGCTATTATATTTATTAGAATAAATTTTTTGTTATTATTAATTTCTTTGTTTATAATCACTAATATATGTTCATAATATAAGAAAATTGTTCAATAAGCAAAATTGCCAGGAACATTACCAAAAACATTAAATAAAACAATTTAAATTTTTAAAAGTATTTATTCTACCGAATTTAAAATTGATTTTCGATTTTTTGCTTTTTACAACTGCCCTTTTCAAGTCCTCCGTATTTCTCAATGCACTCTCGATGTCCTTTTAGACTCTTGCCGATAAACTACATCCACGGGACAATCAATGAGTTTTATTTATTAATTAGCCAGTCGATTTTAAATTGCCATTTAAATATTTTTCTTTTATAAGAAATAAACTACAAAATGGATTGTTATTAATTAAATTTAATTTACAATTACAATATTTAAATATGTATGTAGTGTTAGTTTTAACAAATACAAATTTAGATGAATTCTTAGCTTTTCTTTGTCTGTGTGAACAACGGAGTACTGCTTGCCACAATATCAAAACACTAAAGGACGAACTCTTGGGACTATATTTTCCTAGTGCGTCAGCTAAAAATTTAGGCCTAACCTCATGAAAGTGAATTTTTTTAATATAACTTTTTCACATTAAAATTAAGACATCCAATCCACTTAATTCAACTAAAATTATCACATTCGCCCAAAAAAGTCAATATACAAATTAAATTATTTAAAACATTTACATAATCCAATAAAAACTAAAATAGCTTCAGTTTATTTGTCAGGCCAAACAAAGTCTAAATTTGAAGAGAGAGGGGAGGGGGGAGGGTAGCTATTAAAATTAATATTTATTGTTTATTATTGAAATTTATAAAAATAAAAAATCAGTTAATATTATTTATCACAAGACTTCACCCTCCTCGCCTCCCTCTTTTAAAATTCTTTATTCATTACTCTTATTTTTATTTTTATTGACAGATTTAAAAAAAAGAAAAATGCCCTTTAATTATTATTTTAAATTAATTTATTTAACAATTTTCTTTTATTTTTGTTTAATTTATTTTGATAATGTTTTTGCTATTAAACAAAACTTGAAAACAATTGGTAAAAGATTTAAAACACAAAATGATATCGAAAATGTAAAAAATGAGCATTGTTGGGAAAAGAAATTAAATTTAAATATTGAACAAATTTTTGATTGTCTTTATTTATTGATAAACATTTGTTCTTGGGAAATACCAGAAACAATTGTGATTAACTTAGAAGAAGAATTAAATGATGAATTATTAAATATTTTTCCCAAAAAGTTAATTGTTGATGAAAATGGAATAAATATTGGTGGACTTTTGGCAAAAGAATTGTGGAAAGCTAAAGATTTAAAAGAATTTTTAAATGATAAAACTACGGAATTTTTAATTGAAATTAAGTCAAAAATAGAAAATTTTGAATTAAATATTAAAAATAAAAAAATTAAAGGAATTATTAAAATACTTGGAGAATTGAATAAATCAAAATTTGATTTAACAAATTTATCTTTTAATAAAAAGAAAGAAAATAAAATTAACAAAATTATTTTGAAAATATTGAAAAAACAATATAAATTAATTATACAAATTTATGAAAAAATCTTAACATTCGAAAAAACAAAAATCGAAAATAATTCTGAGGTTAATAATATTTAAAATAGTACTTTTGTAGGGACTTTAATTTAAAAAAAGATTAGGAATTCAAGAGAATTTTTAATATTTAAAATAAAAAATCATTAATGTTTTTGTCTCAATTAAAATTAAAAAATTTTTTTGTCTACTGACCAGTACTTATAAATTTCAAATTTGCTGTTACGAGCATTGCTACTGACTCGAAAATTTAAAAATAAATTTTTACTTTTAAAGATATTATTTCAACAAAAACGAATAAAAATATTAAAGAATTCAGCAAAAGAACAAAAATATCTCGAAAACGCATTAAATAAATATAAAATTGAAAAAAATTGGAAAAATAAAGTTTTTGTTGAATTTGCTTTTATGTATGCAAAAAATGGTCTTTTACGTTTTGGAATTTTGGAGGAAATAACTGAAGAAGAATTTACTTTATTGGCAAATGAAAAGTTAGAAAATGATAAAGGAATTGATGAAAATAAAGCAGAAATTTATAAAAAATTAACTGAAAGAGAATTGCCTTTTGAACAAGAATCTGCAATAAAGAATGATGATTCGTTTACGTCTATATGGAATGACGGTATTGAATTAAATTTAAATATAAAAATGATGAAAATAATTATAAAAATGGCAAAAAACTTTAAAGAATATAAAGAATTAATTATTGAAAAAGAAGAAAATGATGAAATTTATTTTAAAGAAATTGAAAAAGTTTTGGAAGAAATTGAATGGAATATTTTAATTGGAGGAATATTTAAAATTAAAGAATTTGATAGCAATGAAGAAGTAAAAGGAGATAATGAAATTAAAGCAATTATTCCTTTAAAGAAAATTAAAAACAACAAAAAATTTACTAAAAAATTTGTTGAAAATTGTTTAAATTATTTGATGTGTGGAACTAAATTAAGAACTAAAAGTCTTGGAATTTTGGAAAATATGCCTAAAATAAAGTTAAATTGAAATAAATGTATATCAAGAAGTAAAGTGTAAAGTGTGTAAAATTAAATGTATAGAGAACAAAAAAGATGTTTTAAGAATGTGTTACTTTTAAATTTTATTATTTAAAGATTATTTCTAATTATTGCATTATTCTTGATTATTTTAAATGTCTTCTTTTAATTTCCAAAAAAATTATGTAACAAAATTTAGATTATATATAAATTCTTTTCTAGTTTTTTAATTAATTTTTAGGATTTTGTTTATGTAATTGAAAGAATAACTTTATACAAATTTGTAAGGCCGACAGTTTCCCTTAAATTTAGTTAATAAAGCAAAAAGAAAACCAATTAGTCGGTGGGAGGAGGATATAGCAGTTTGTATTACATAAATATGTAGGAGAGCTCTCGGAGAACAATTCTCATCCAATCTCTGACATTTTCTGGGAAGAGTTCGTCAATTTTACAAAATACCTCTATTAATTACCCTCTCTCAAATAATTACCCCCGCTCTATTAATCGAACAATAATTACAATAAGAGAGGTCGAAACAACAATAAGAGAGGTCGAAACAATAATTACCCAGGGTAATTATTAGAGCATATACGGTAGTCTCAAAATTATTTTTTTATTTCTCTAGGACTTGAAATTATTCTCAGACTTTACAATTTCAAAATATTTGCACTTTAGTGCATTATCGCTAATGTATAAATAGACAAATTAAAAATAAATTAAGAGGGAATAAAATCGGCAAGCATAAAAAGAAAATCCACGCATTCCATTAAAAATAAATAAACATTCAATAATTTATTTAGCCGCCTTGTAAAAATAACTTAAAGTCATTTTTATAAAAAAAATTTTTTTTAATAATTTTATTTATTTAAAAAAATTTATTTTCAGTTGTTCCTTCAATTTATTTTTAAATGTATTTTTCTATTAAAAATAATTTGTTTATTTTAACAATTTTAATTTCTTTTATTTGTAGTAAAAATATTTTTTTATCAAATGATGATATTGAAGGTTAAATTTAAATATAAATAAATAAAAATATATAATTTATTTTTAAAGGACTAAATAAATGTAAAGACAATTTAAATCTTTTAATGGAAGGAGTTAAAGCTGAACTTTTACCGCCGTCGAATAATAATTTAGAAAAAATTCAAATTAATTTAGAGGAAAATATTTTTGAATTAATTGATTTATGTTTATATGAAGGTTTTGTTAAAAAGTTCTTTTTTAAATTAATTTTTAATTTTAAGATTCTAATAAAAATATTGATGAAAATTTAATTTTATTTAATCCAAAAATAAAGCTTGCTAATTATTTGGGTAATTATGGAGGATTAATTGCAGCAAAAATTTGGACAAATGAAGAATTAACAAAACATATAATTATTGATATTTTGCCTAAAGTTGAAGCAATTAAAACAATAATTGAAAGAGAAGTAGGAAATGATTTGAAAGAAAATTATTTTTTTGGAAAGAAAATTGTAATTGGAATTGGAAATATTTTAAATAAATTTTTAATTAAAAAAAGAGAAGAAATAAATAAAATTAAAAAATCAAAACAATTCTCAAAATATTTAAAAATTTTCTCTTGTGGTATTGTTAGAAAAGATTGTTTAGAGAAGGAAAGAATTAAAGAAAAAATGTTTAAATTGGAAAATGAAGAAAAAATTTTAAAAACTTTAATTGAAAAATATTCGAAGATTTTTAAGTTAGCTGAAGAATTAATAAAAAATTTTGAAGAAATAAAAAGTGGAATTAAAGTATTATTTTAATATATTAATCCCGATTTTCTCAAAATCTCCCAGTTCATTCTCTAGTACAGATTATTAAAGCCTTTATTTGGATACTTAATTGAAAAGTAGAGTTGTCTGATTTAGGTATCAGGATTTTAAAAATCTGGAAATTTCCCAGGATTTACCAATCTTAACAAAGAGGACTAGACTTGTTCTTCCTTGTTCTTCTTGTCCTTCTTGTTTGTTGTGATATTTGTATAAACTTTAATTAAAAATAGCTCATGATTTCTAAATGAATCTAAAATACATCTTTAATTTTTTCTTCAATATAAAAAATAATAAAAAATTAAATTATTAGCCAATTACAAATGAGAAGCAATGTAAATTTAAAGCAATTAAAAGCTCAATTAAAGAAGGTCTAGCTTTAAGTCAGGCATTAGAATCTTTTATAAATCCGCAATCGGATATTTCTATTCAAGAAAAAATGGAAGAATTAAATAAAACATTTTTGAAAGCAAATAACGGATTACTTAGATTAGGGATTTTAAATGAAGTTACAAAAAATAAATGTGAATGTTTGCAAGAAAAGGATAATGAAGATAGTAAAAATATTTTTAGAGAATTAACTGGAAGAGAAATACCAGAAGATTCAAGTTTTTGTTCTACAATGTCTATGGAACAATGTAAAGAGGAAGACATTGAAGAAATGTCGCTCAAATTACAAGCACGATATTTTGATTCTAGCTTTAGAGGATTTAATGATTTACAATTTAATTTATTGAGAAAAATGTCAAAATTATTTCTTTTTTATTTTAAAATTAAAGAAAATAAAAATAATGAGAATGAAGAGAATGAAGAGATTAATAATAATTTTAATATTCAAAAGAATTCTGATAATTCTAGTGAATCGTTTAATGAAAAAATTTTTGAAGGAAATAGTAAAGGTGAAATTAAAATGATTGAATATAATAGAAAAAAGAAAGGAAAAGAAAAAATTGATAATGATGATTATATTGATAATGAAAATGAAAAAGGTGAAGAAATTATAAAACAATTTATCGAAAGTATGGAAGACTTTGGAGGTAATGAATCACCTATAAAAAAAGAAAATAAATTATTCGGCGATGAAGCTTCAACTTCTGGCACTAAAAATGAAATTGTACCTGCAATTGAAAATGGAAATAATAAAGAAATAGAAATGAATAAAATTAAAGACAATAAAAAATTGACTCATGAAATATTCAAAGAAGATAATTATAAAAATATAAAAAAGAGAAAATACAGTGAAAGTAATGAAAATAATAATAATAGAAAAATTAAGAAAGAGCTTAAAAGAAAACGAACAAATAGCTTTAAAAATTTAATTAAATCAATTAAATTAAGAAAAAATAAAAGTAAATTTTAAGTGCACGTTTAAAGTTATGTATGTGTGTGTATGGATGTAATGGAGGATTTTTAAAGAAAATATAAAAAGAAGTTGAAAAAATATGAATATTTTAATTTTAATTTTTTGTTAAATTATTTTTATATTAAATCTAAGATATAGTAATAGTTAGGCAAGTAAAATCATAAAAATTGTCGCCGTTAATACATAAGTAGTCTCCAAAAAGTAAAAAATTTTTTAAAAATTATTAAGTGAAATTTACCACTATCATTCTAAAACACGTTTCTGGACGTTTCATGTCATAGTCTTTGTAAAATTAAACATTTAAATTCATTAGCATTATGTTTATTGCTATGATTATTTACCATAAAATCATTATTATTTTTAGTTGTTTCTTTTCTCTATTGGAAAGGAATAGAGAATATTGCGATAGGCCTTTTTAGTTAATGCCACATTTTCAATAAAACAGTAAAATCCAAAAATCGAGTTAAATAGTAAATGTCATTCTGGATTAAGTTTAAGCTGTTTAATTGTTTCGGAATTTATTTACAAATTATTAAACCCTAATTTTAATAATTTGTTTGTTTGAATATGAAATGTTATTAATCAACATTGGGAAAATATTTAATTAAATTTTTATTATAATATTGCAAGAAACAATTTGACAAAAATAAAAATATAGTTTTATTTTTGTTTTTAAATTAGTGTGTACATTGATTGTTATAGAAAGATTTTTCGATTGTTTTCTCAGCTTTAACTTTAATAATATTCTATTTTATTAATGTTTTTTCCAAATTTATATTCAAATATTTAGTTTTAAATTATTTATTTCTTATATGTAGGGTAAGAACAATTTAAATTAACATAAATAAATAATCAAATTAATTTTTCTTTTTTATAATAATTTATCAATAATTGTTTGTTAATAATTTGATTTTTAACCAAAAAATTCTTCAAAAACTTTTTATAAATAATCCGCTTTAGCAAATTTTTTTAATTTTGCTAAAAGATAATATGTATTTATTTTATTTTAAAATTTTCTTATCAAAAAAAATATTTATTTAAAATATTTCTAAATTAATTTATAACTTTTTTAATGTCTAAATTATTTTATTTAATTATTTTTATTTTTTATTTAATTACAATTATCTTCATACAAGGTAAATATGTGCATAATTTAAATCTTATTATTTTTTATTTTTGTAAATAAAATTATTCAAATATAATAATTTATTCGAAATATCAAAAATTAATTTCCAATTTTTCCCTTTTTAATTAAATATTTATTTTTAAATTAATTTTTATTTTATTTTAAGATATAAACCCTTTAAACTATTTACAACAAAATAAAATTAAAAGCAATCAAATAAATAATTCTAAAGAAAAAAAAGAAAATATAACAACAACAACAACAACAACAACAAATATTATTTTTGTTTTTTCTTTTTCATTTAAACTTTTTGAGACTGAACAAAAAGAAGTAATTCATGGTAATTAATTTAATTTAAATAATTAATTATAAATAATTTAAGATTATAAACAATTTTGTGAAGAAATTGTAAATTATTGGATTAATAATATAACGGTAATAGATAAATAAATAAATAATTAATTAATTTTAAAAATATATAGAAATATGGAATGTTTGTATTACCGAATAATAATGAAGAAGAAAAAAATAATTGTTTTTGGTTAGAAAAAGATATTTTATTAAATAAATGTAATACAAATTTTGGAACAATTAAAGCTGTAAAAATGCATGATGTTAATACAAGTAAATAAATAATTATTTTTTAAAATAAATATAAATATTTAGGTTTATATGAATCATCAAAAAATACTAGTTTACAACTTTTAAGTAAAGCAGATATTATTTTAAATAGTCAATGTAATGAAGAAATTAGAAATTTTACAAAAATTGTTTTGCACACAAATTTTGCCGAGAAGGTTATTATAATTTTTGTGCTAAATTAGGTGGGGTTTTCAGTTCTTGGAAAGTTTTTTGATATCCTGATCTGAACTGAAAAATTTTTGAGGAGAGTAGTCTTCGATTCCGAACCTGTTATTGAATATTCCAAGATTTTATTTTAAAGAAATGAATATTTATTTATTTAGGCACTCATTAATTCACATTTTGTTGATGAATTTGAAGATGTTAATATCGTTGCTTGGACAATATTTTCAGCAAATTATTATTTTTATAAATTAAAAAATATAAATAATTTATATTATTTAAATATAAATTATTTAAATAAAATTTTGGAAGAAAAGCAACCAATCATTTATTTATTTGCTATATTTAATAAATTAAATAATTATCAGAGTATAAATATTTTGGATGCAATTAAAGCCCCATTAAAAGAATATGACAAAAATAATGTTTAAATAATTAATTTAATTTAAATAATTTATTTATTTTTAAAGGATGGAAATTGGAATTTAAATATTATGTTGTTAACCTCTTGTAACAAACTGTGTCATTTTTGGGATTCTTTTTTTATTGTTAATTTTTATTTAGATGTACTTTTAGATGAAACTGAATGTAAAAATAAAAATAAATTTTAATTAAAAATTAATGTTATAGTAATTAAAATTTTTAATAATTAATTAAAAGTTAATTTAAAAATTAAAAGCTATGCTACAAAATAAAAACAGTTATTTATCGTCAATTATTGAACTTGCTGTAAATTGCTCAAAATTGGAAATTCTAGGTTTTGATATGCTTGACGAAATTGAGAATAATATTTTTTATGAAAGAAAAAAACTTTTGAAAAAACCTTTTTTAATATTAATTACTGATGTTTTTGAAGAGGTTATTTATATTTAAAAATATAATTAAATATAGAATAGGAAAAATAAAAGAAAAGAAATTTTGATTTTAGTGTTTTTAACTAGACTTGTCATTTTTGTTAATTTAATTTGTCAAGCCTAAAAGGAATTAATTACTTTTTTAAAATTTTTAAAAATCAGGATTTTGTAAAATTTCATTTGCCGAATCAAAGCAAATTTAATTTCAAAATTTATGCTTTAAAACAAAATGTTCGTAACAGTTATTTAGCTAACAAATTTAATTTTACTTATTTTTTTGATCCTCAAAACCCGAATGGAAATATTTATTGGTATCAAAATAAAGAAGAAAATTTTGAAAAACAAAGAAATGATACCCAAAATAATTGTAAGAATTTTAAAAGAAATTGGGGAAATTTAAACTTTTAGCATACACTATTATTAATTGGCCTATTTTAATTATTCCTGTTGGCATTTCTTTTTTTATTGGGTTAGCTGCTGTTTTTGTTATTGTTTTAATTCGTTATCGTCGGTGTGTTTGTAAATTACTTTGGTTAAATAAATTGGAACAATTAAAAACAGAACATATTTATACAGCTTATCAAAATATTCAAAATAATAAAAAAGTTGAAAATAATTGGAAAGAAGTTAAAGAAAAAATGTAAATTCTTCTTAATTAAATAATAAGCTTAAATCTAAATTTTAAGAAGAGATTGTTGGGAGCTTGATTGGGATCAAATAATTTTTACATCTGAACAATTAGGGAAAGGTAGCTTTGGAGAAGTAAGGAAAGGTATAAATAAATATATTATTTTATTTAATAATAATTAAGGAATATTAACAAAAGTAGAGCTTACCTCCTCATATTCTGGTTGTCATCTAAATTTAAATAATATTCGAGAAGGATCACCTATTGCAGTAAAAATCCTTTCAGATCATTTAATTGAACAGGAACGACAAAATTTTTTATGTGAAATGGAAATTGTAAGAAAAAATTAATTTTAATATAATTTAAACAAACTGGGGAATCTATTGGAAATTTGAGAGAATTTTTAATTTTTGTTTAAGATTTTATTTTCCCATTAAATAAAATGAAAGATTAGGTATATTTTAAAATATTTAGATGAAATTATTCAGAAATTCCCATCGTTGTATTGTCCACATGATTGGATGTATAAGTATACCCGATGCTACTCTTGGTCTTGTACTCGAATTTTGTTCTAATGGAAATTTATTAAATTATTTACGTAAATTATCTGAAGAACAACAAAAATTGACAAAAGAAAATAAAATTAAAATTGAGAAAGAAAATGAAAGGATTATTAGTGTTTTTATGCGTTTTTCATGGCAAATTTGTGATGGAATGGTATTAAAAATAAATTAGATGGTAATAAAATAAATTAAAAATTAAAGAAATTCTTGACAGAAAAACAAATTATTCATAGAGATTTGGCTGCTAGAAATATTCTTTTAGATGATTATATGATAGCAAAAGTAAGTTTTTATTAGGTAAATTAAAAAATAATTATTAATTAATTAAAAGATATCTGACTTTGGTCTTTGCATTTTTGATAATTTAAAAAATTTGTTTAATTTTGAAAACCCTTCAATTCGATTAAAAACAATTTTAAACAACAGAGAAAAAGGCCAATTAAACGAAAAATTGCCTTTAAAATGGTTAGCACCAGAAAGTCTGTCTGAAAAGAAATTTTCTGAGAAGAGTGATGTGTATGCTTAAAAAAAATTTTTTTTAATTAAATAAAAAATTAGATGGTCATATGGTATTCTTCTTCATGAAATTTACACTTTTGGCAAAAATCCTTTTGAAAAAATCTACACTTTTGGCAAGCACTTGTACCTGGCCA
Organism: Meloidogyne arenaria; assembly: GCA_036172955.1. Lineage (NCBI taxonomy): Eukaryota > Metazoa > Nematoda > Chromadorea > Rhabditida > Meloidogynidae > Meloidogyne > Meloidogyne arenaria. The sequence continues at coordinate 5,842,337 of JARQAB010000010.1, forward strand.
TATTTTGGGCCATTTCGATTCTTAATTGATTTAACTAATTAAAATATCAATTCAAAGCCCTGGATGTGAGTATCATTTTTGCCAACAGGAGTGATTTGATCAGATCTTCATACAAAAAGTTACATCTCGATAAATATCACTCCTGTTGACAAAAATAATCCTCACATCCAGGGCTTTCGATTAATATTTTAGTTATTTAAATCAATTAAGCAACGAAAAAGTTATGGCCCAAAATATGGCCAGGTACACAAACGGCCGGTACACAAGAAGGACGTTCCGTGTTAGAACAAATAATTAAATACAAAAATAATATTCAAAAACCTTTAATTTGTCCAAATGAAATGTTTGTAAAATTTTTTAAATAAATTATATATATATTCTTTTAAGATTTGAATTGATGAATGAATGTTTTAATATTGAATCAGAAAAGAGACCAAATTTTGAATTAATACGAAATAAACTTTCGTTTCTTTTGGAAAGAGAGACTGGTAAAATAAAAATAAAATAATTCTTAAATTATAATTTTAGAAAATTATGGATATATTTCACTTAAATGATGAAAATGAGAAATATTGAAATTAATTTGTGTCCAATGAAAATATAAAAATATATCCCATTTTCAAAAGTTTTTTAAAAGTCGAACAAATAGTGGATTTTCGTTATGTTAAAATTATTTGTATCTCATTGTAATTTATAATATTCAATTTTTTTGTTAATATTTATTTAATTTTAAAGAATTTCCACAAATTTATTTTTATCAGTAATTTAAATTTTATTCATTTTTTCCTTTATCAATAATGAAGTGTTGGTCTTCCACCAATATATTTTCTTTGGATGTTGGTAGATTTAGTGTAATGTTGACGTCCAGGTAATGCTGGTCTCGGCTCCAAATATGCTCGATAATCAGGACCTTGATGTTTTTGTTCTACCCGAATATATGGGCCTTTAGTGAAGGTATAGCTGTCTATAGCTGGTTTACTTGACCAACTATACTCTCGCTCTGTTACAATACGGTCTACCGGAGGTCCGGCACTTGGACTACGATATGTAGATGAATGCCAAGATGTTGTTTTATTTCCGATACTTAAATTAAATAAATATAAAGATTATGTCATAAATTGTTTATAAAATTCAACACACCGCGGTATGTGCTTGTCGCCTCCTCCTGTAGTTCTATATTCATATGAATAGGTTGACATTTTTATTTTTTAATAAAAAATAGTAATTAATTTTCAAACTTTAATTCAAAATATAAAAAAATTAAATTTTATATTTAATTTTTAGGTGTTTAATGAATGAATGAATCAATTTGTTTAAAAAAATATATTCTTATTTAAATAATATTCTTCTCCCCTCCTACTTTATAAAAAAGGATTGTCTTAATTAACTAAATCGAAAATAAAAATTTAATCGAAAACCAGTTTTTTAAAATAATTGACTGGTCTTAATACAGCTGATTTAATACGAGAATCACATGCCTTTATTTTAAAAAGGAAAGAGTACGACAAAAAATCTAATTAAAGAAAAATCCCAATTACATATGTTCAAAGACTAAAAAATATTTTAAAAATCTAGAAATGTTTAAATACCGTATTTTCTCGATTAATTCCCCTGAGGAATTATTTTTTCAGCCCATTCATGGCAGGGGGAATTATTCAAGGAAGGGGAATTATTCGAGGGAGGGGAATTAATCGAGAAAATACGGTAATTAAATGTAGGAATGAAATATTTAAAAGATTAATTTAATAATTAAATATTCTTTTTCATATTTTACTAATAAGGGCTCTATTTATCTACAAACAAATTTAAAATAATTTTTGCTTCAAGTATTTTTTAAAAATAAAAGAATGTCAAAACAATTTTTGTTAAAATAATTAATATTTTAGTGAAGTTTTACACGCTTAATTGAAAGTATATATCATAAAGTTAAAATTAAATATTAAAAAATAACAATAAAATATTTAACTTTTATTTTTTATTTTAATAAAATATTTTGTATATAACCTCAAGTTTATTCTAATATTATAAAATTGTATTGTTTAAAAAATTTGACTGATTCAGAAATAAATTTTAAAAAATTTTGTTACTTTTAGTAAAAAATATATTTATTTTTTATTTGAATTAGAAATTCTATTTAGTAACTAAAATGCCACAATGTTTGTGTAGAATAACAACACCAATTAATTTTTGATGTCAATGCTTTTTTCTTAAAAGCCGCAAGGCGTAAAGCCGATAATTAGATTTATTTGCCATAGACTCACGTAACTGGAATGCAAAAAATATTTTTATTAGAGATTTTTTTATGTTGAAACAAATCTGTTAGTTTCTGATAATGTAAAAAAAAATATTTTTTTTAATTTAATTTTTAAAAATTATTTTTAAAATATTTTATAATCATTTTATTATTAATTTAAAATGATTAATAAAAGACAAGCTTTCTCATCTGGCAATTCAACAATTCAAAGTAATAATAGTTCAAGTAACAGAATGAGTGGAAATTTTCATTCAAGTCAAAAAAGTAAACGAAAATTGGTTAGATTACAAAGACAACATTGCATAATTGGTTTTAAATAATTAATTTAATTTAAAATTATTTTTATATTGAAGATGATGCTCCTTCTGAAGAAAATTCTGTTGGAGGTGATTTTTGGATTGGTGTTGCTCCTTTGTTGGATATGGCTGGAACAGCAAGAATTTTAGGTATTTTTATTTAATTAAATTTATTTAGAATGTTTTTCGAAATGTCTAAGAGAGAGAGAAAAAAAGTTTTGTTTAATTTACTAAACTAAATAATATTATTGTTTACGTTCATTTCTTTTTTATTTTTGTTTTTATTTTTCCGTTAAACTTTTCATTTTTTTATTTAATTTAATATAAACTCTGTCCTTTTATTGGATCATGACAAATTTAAAAAAAATATAAACAAAATAAAAGAAATTGAAGAACTAAATTTTAAATATTTTTTTTCTAAATTTTCTCAATCTTTTTTATCCAACTACTAAATATGTAAAATCAAAATATAGAATCAATATATTTTATATTATAATTACTCCATTTTCATTTATTGTTTGCTTTAAATAAAGGCAGTAACAAAAATAAAAACGTCGAAATTTTGGCTAAATGAGTAATTTTCTGGATTCTGGGGGGAGGGAGGAGAGGTATGGCAGCAATTTTGGCCCATCAGACTTAATGAGTTGGCAAGGAGCAATGGGCGATGGCCAAAGGCATTTATTTGTTGGTCTAAACACTTCCACAAAAATTTTGTCTGAACATTATAAAAAAAATGTGGGAAATGTTTTTGTTTACCTTTCTCTCTTGTCTTTTTCTTCTTTTTTATTTTATTTGGACAATTCTTAACTTTAAATTAAATTTATAAAAAATATTTATTTATTTATTTTGAAGCGTGCAAAGCTGCGAACATTTCCTCTGCAATGTTAGCACACAGAAGAAAATCATCGGCACTTCCAAGTATCGGCTGCGGAGGTATTCATTTTCCTCCTCCTTCAGCATATTGTGGGAAAAAATCATCAGGAGCAAGCAGCATTTTGTTAACAAATCCAAAATGGCAACAAGTTTGTGTACATATATTTTTTTAAATTAATTCTTTCTTCTGTTAAAGTATGAACTTCATCACCATCCATCAACTTCAATGCAGCAACAACCTCAATTATCAAATGCCCCTTCATCTCATTCTGCAATTGCTTCGGCAGCAACCCGTCGTCAAACAGCTCGTGAATCTGTTGCAATTTTAGCTGAAAGTTGGGGTGTTTTTGCTGTTGACCCAAATGCTGCTTCTGCAAAAGAGGAGATAACTGGTAATTAAATTGTAATATAATTATTGTTTTTGTTGAATTTTGGATAAAATATTTAGGCAAATATTGTTGAATAAACAAAAAAAATTTTTTTATCCTTTTAACTAAAAGAAGGAAAATTATGGTAATGAATGTGATGATGATGAGTGTTTTAGTAAAAATGCAAAAATGAAAGAAGAAACGTAAAGGAGTCAATTCTTATTGTTTTTGATGAAAAGTATATTATATAAAAAATTAAAAGAATTTTTGGATAAAATATTTTAAAAATATTTTTATTTTGACATTTAAATTTAAAAAATTTTTCAGAAAATTTACTCTGTTTCATGGGGCTTTTTGAATTTACACTTAAACTTGCCTGTTTAGCTTCGATGATTTCTGTTTGTCTACATACTCCTCATACAATTAGTCAATGGCCTTCATTGCTTTATTGGCTATTAATTGTAAATAATTTAAATTTTTAAAAGAAATTTTTAATTAAGAATGATATTTTCTGTACAACAATATTCTCAATTGATTTACTTTTAAAGGTTGAAAATATTTTAAATTTAAATTAAATTATTTTTTTTTCTAATAATTCACAGAATTAAAAAAATTAATTTCTTAAGATAAATACAAAAACTATATTAAAAGACCGTTGGTGTCAGTTTGATTTAACTATTTTATTCTTTCATTACGCATCTATTTGTATTCATTCTGCAGAAATTTCTGATAAATTATGGCCTTGGTTAAATATTAAATATGAGGGATGGTTTGACTTTTAAATTGAAAAAAATAATAATTATTTTTTTAAAAATAGGTGGGGGGCTGTACGTTCACCCAGACCATTTATTATGCTAAGATTTATTAGATCAATTATTCGTTTTAAATTGCCACGTAATAGAATTCAAATGATTATAAAGTAATTTTTAATATTAAATTTAACCTAAATTTAAATAAAAGGAGGTCTTCTCAACAAATTCAAAATGTTTCCATTTTCTTTTTATTTTTTATAACTTTTTATGCAATTATGGGAGTACAACTTTTTGGCCGGATGGAATTTCATTGTGTTCTCCCAGGGACTGACCCTAATAATGTTACAATTGCTGGTAAATTAAAAAAGAAAATATTTAAAGGAAAAGAGAAATAAAAATTGTTTTGAAAATTAAATGAAAATAATTTGGCTTTTATTGTTTATATGTCCAATCAAAGTTTATTAAAATTTTTATATGTCCAATGAAACTTTGTAATATCTCTTCAAATATATATTTTCAAAAACAATAATAGATCTACAAATGTACTCTATAATTGACCCTTTAACTACCTATATTGCTAAACGAGGCCGAAAAAGACCAAGACAACTAAAAATAAAAAATTTAAAAATTTTGTCACAAGATGATTCAATTCCTATAAATTAAATAGTAGCTAATAATTTTAAATAATTTAAATACGTTTATATCAATTGGTATTTCTCTCAGATCTGGCTATTCCCGATACAATGTGTTCTCCAGATGGTCAAGGATATGAATGCCCCCCAACAATGGAATGCATGAAACTTTCTTTACGTGCAAATCAAATTGGTTTTAATTAATAAAAAAATATTAAATATATACCTATTTAATTATTAAAGGTTTTTATGGAATGTTTAATGATTTTGGTATATAATTTAATAATTTATTATAATTAAATTCTTATTTTTTAGCATCTAGTTTATTTACTGTTTATTTAGCAGCCTCTCAAGAAGGCTGGGTTTTTGTTTTATATGATACTCTTGATACTTTTCCTTATTATTTTGGTCTTTTTTATTTTATTACTTTAATTTTCTTTTTGGCTTGGTTAGTTAAAGTAATTAATTTTAATTAAATTTAAAAGAAAATATTTTTTAGAATGTTTTTATTGCTGTTATAACCGAAACTTTTGCTGAAATTAGAGTTCAATTTAGTGAAATGTGGCAAAGTAGAGAAGTACCTCCAAATAATAGAAATCAAGATAATATTAATCAAAATGTATGAATACGTAATGAAAAAAGATTTTTTTAATTTCTTTTTAGAAATTAGAAAAAGATGAAGAAGGAGATTGGCATATTAAAGAAGTTGATTCTAAATTATTAAATTTTGGAGTAACAGAAAGGGGAACATTTAGACGTTTATTACTTGCATTTATATGTTCAACAACCTTTCAAACATTTATCCTTTTTCTTGTGTAATAATATTTTTTATAAAAATAAATAATAAATATATTTTTATAGTGTAATAAATGCTTTAATTAATTCATCTTTTGTTTATCAAAATAATCGGAGTGATATTTACCGAAAAAGAATTTATTTTTATATTGAGGTATTTTTTAATTATTTATAAAATAATTTTTTTCAGTCAATTTTTACTTTAATTTTTTGTATTGAATGTTTAATTAAAATATTTGGACTTGGCTGGAATGTTTTTTGGCGTAGAGGACAACATAAATTTGAGTTATTACTTTGTTGTGGAAGCATTTTAAATATAATTCCAAAACTTTATAAAACAAATTATTTTACTTATTTTCAAGTTTTTCGTCTTTTACGCTTAGTAAAATTATCCCCAATGCTTGAAGATTTTGTTTATAAGGTTATTAAATTTTAAATAAATTTTAAATAAAAATTGGTACTACATTTCTATAATAATTATCTTCACGCATCTTTAAAAGTAAATATATATTTGTCCGGACATTATAAGTAATGTTACTGGTTTTAAGAACTTATTTAGATATATAAAACCGAACCGCAAATTTAAATTTTTGTGAATCTGAGGCAACCCGAAGATCTAGGAGGATGGCCAAGAGGCGAATCTTCGGTCCTTAGATTCGGTTACGAATCGAACACTATCTACAATTAAACACCTCTGACAATTTATTGTTTTTAGAAGAAGAAAAATCTAAAAATATTTTTTAGATTTTTCTAAAAATCTAAAAATATTTTTTAGATTTTTGGACCGGGTAAAAAACTTGGAGGACTTATTTTATTTACTTTAACATTGGTAATGATTACCTCAGCAATTTCTTTACAATTGTTCTGTTATGTGTCAGGATTAGATAAATTTAGAACTTTTCCTCAAGCTTTTATGTCAATGTTTCAAATAATTACACAGGCAATAACAAAAAAATTTTCTTTTAAATTTGTTTTTAAAGGAAGGGTGGACAGATGTTGTTGTAGAAATTTTACGTTCAACAAATGAATATTGGGTACCTTTTGTTGCAATTTATTTTGTTGGTTATCATCTTTTTGTTACTTTAATTGTTTTAAGTTTATTTGTTGCTGTAATTCTCGATAATTTAGAAATGGATGAAGAATTGAAAAAAATAAAACAATTAAAAGCTAGAGAAGAAGTAAAAAGAATTTTTTAATTTAAAAATTAATTTAAACATTTAAAGACAACAACTATGCGTACACAACTTCCTTGGAGATTAAGAATTTTCGAAAAATTTCCATCTCGTCCACAAATGATTGAATTTAGAAAAATGTACATTGAATTTTGATTTAAAAATAATTTAGAAAAAATTTTTTATTTAAAGTTCTCGAGAATTTCCTTTACCCAAAATGAGGGATAGTTTTACTCGCCAATTCCTTGTCAATTTATCAACAGATTTTTTTGTTAATTCATCATCAAAAAAAGAAAATAATAGAGGATATGTTAATAATAAAGAATTTCTAAATAAAATAACAAAAAATTCAAAAAAGGAATTAACAAAAGATAATCAAAAGTTTTTTAAATTTAAAAAACTTTTTTTTAAACGAACAAATCAAAATATGTCAAAGAAAGCAGTTGGAAATTTAATTGAGTTAGTAATTTATTTAAAAATAAATATTATGTATTTTGAAGTGAATCAAATAAACAACGTTCACTTCTTTCTGATACTTCCCAACATATTGGGGGAGTTAATGCTTGGATTAGAGGAGCAATTGGAGGAGTAACTAGAAGAAGACGTGAACAAGAAAATCAGCAACAAAAAATATTTACTTTTCAAAATGTTGAAAATAAAAAAGAAAATGGGGGAGATATTAGTAAATTAATTGATACAGCACCCAAAGAAAATACTGGAATTAAATCTGGGGGATTAGATATTATTGATATTAAAGCATTACAGAGGAAAAGGGATCAAGCAGAATTTACTAGGTTTTTTTCCTTTGAGGAATAAAAATAAACAAAAAAATTAAAGAAATCGAATAGAAGAAGAAATGAGAGAAAATCATCCATTTTTTGATTCCCCTCTTTTTATTGTTGGAAGAAATTCAAGACTTAGAAGATGGTGTTTATTTATTGTTGAAGCCAAATATTGTATTATAGACGAACAAATGAATGGATCATTTCGTGGAATTAATAATTTTAAAAATATTTCTTCAACTAGAAAACCTCTTGTTTCAGTTTATTTTTTAATTTAATTTAATAATTTGTACATAATTAGTTAAATAAATATAAACAAATTAAACAACTTATTGGATTACTTACTTATTTGGATTGGACAATGGTTTTAATTACTTTATTTTCGTGTTTTGCTATGCTTTTTGAATCTCCTTGGCCTATTTCTGGCGAAAATATGATTTTTAAAAATAAATATTTTGAGGTTATTTGAAAGAAATGTGAACATATTTTAATTTTTGATAGGCTTGTGATTTTATTTTTGTGTTAGCAATGAGTATAGAATTAACACTTAAAATTGTTGCTCATGGACTTTTCTTTACCCCAAATGCTGTTGTACGTGATGTTGGTGGATTTGCTACACTTTTTATTTTTGGAAGTTCTTTATGGTATTTAATTTGGATGCCAAAATATGTTCAAGAAAATTCATTTGCACAATTTTTAATGATTTGTAGAGCTATGGTTTGGAGAATATTTTTAAAAATAATTTTTTAATTTTATTTTAGCGTCCCCTTCGGATTTATACTTTAGTTCCGCATATTCGACAAGTTGTTGTTGAACTTTGTAAAGGATTTCGTGAAATTCTTTTAGTTACAATTCTTCTAATTCTTTTTATGTTTATGTTTGCAAGTTTTGGTTTGCAATTTATTGGTGGAAAATTAGCTGCTTGTAATGACCCAACAATTACTTCTAAAGCAATTAAAATATTAAATTTAATTTTAAAAAATTCTTTTCAGAAAAATTGTGTTGGACTTTTTGAACAAAAATTATTTGTTACGAGAATGGAAGTTTTTGGAAAAGTTTTGTATATATAATTAATTTTTATATTATAATTTTTTAATAGAATGATGAAAATCTTCATCCAAAAATGCTGGTTCCTCGTGTTTGGTAAACAGATAAATATTTTCTAATTTTTATTTTATTTTAAAAAAAAAGGACAAATCCTCGTAACTTTAATTTTGACCATATTGGTAATGCAATGCTTGCTTTATTTGAGACACTTTCATATAAGGGTTGGAATGTTATTCGTGATATTTTATGGGCTAGACAGGCAAAAATAAATTATATATTTATTAAAAAATATTAAAATTATTTTTGAGGGGCCTTGGGCTGTTTTATTTATTCATGTTTATGTATTTATTGGGTGTATGATTGGTTTGACTCTTTTTGTTGACGTTGTAATTGCTAATTATATGGAGAATCGGGGGACAGCACTTTTAACTGTTGACCAAAGAAGATGGCATGATTTAAAAGCTAGACTTAGAATGGCACAACCTCTTCATGTTCCTCCACGTCCTGCTGAATCTTCAAAAATTAGAAATCGGTTGTGGAAAAAAATTTTTTTGTAATTGAAATTTTCCAAATTTTATTAGACTTTATGAGTTAACAACAAGTCGTTCATTTAAACAATTTTATGCAATTCTTGTTGTTCTTAATTCTGCTACATTAGTAGTACCCTGGAGTGTAGAGGAAGAAGAACAGCGCCGAACACTTTTATTAATATTTACTTCGTTTGCTGGGATTTGTTCTTTCCTTTTTACTGTAAATTTTAATTGGAAAAAAAAAGTTTTTAAATATATTTTAGATAGAAATTTTGTTAAAACATATTGCATTTACACCTCACGGATTTTGGCAAAGTCGTCGAAATCGTGTAGATTTATTAATTACTTGTGTCAGTATTTTTTGGTTAATTGCCCATTTTGGGATTAGCGAAGTTGCTTTACCTATTGTTTCTTTACCACCTTCACAGTTTAGAAGATTTACTTATACACTTGGTTATATTATTGGAATTTTACGTTTCTTTACTATAACTGGTAGAAAAAGTACTTTAAAAATGTTAATGCTTACAGTTTTGTGGTCTATGGTTAGATAATTATTATATTTTTATAATTATTATAATAATTAGATTTGGCAAAAAATAGTGGAAATCTGACTTGACTAAAATTTCTCTCCGAACATTTTCGAATTTTTTCCTTTTGCAAATTTTTCAGAGAGCCCCCGTAGAAATTTATAGGTTTAAAATGTTTACCTCATTAATTCTTTAACAATCTTTTCCTAATCCTTTAGTTAATATTTCTTTTTAAATAAAAATTTTTAATTAAAAAAAAGGTTCGTTCTGCATTTATCATTGCAGCAATGTTTCTCCTTATTTTATTTTATGCCTATGCTGGGGTTATTCTTTTTGGAACAGTTAGATATGGTCAAGCGCTTTCAAAACATGTAAATTTCCGTTCAGGAAAACAAGCATTAATGGTTTTATTTAGAAGTATTACTGGAGAAGATTGGAATGGTTTTTTGTGATTTAAATTTTTAAAAATAAATATTCCTTTTAATTAGATATAATGCATGATTGTATGCGTTCCCCTCCACATTGTTATTGGGCACCTTCTTTAAGTTATTGGCAAAGTGATTGTGGAAATTATATGGCCGCAATACTTTATTTTTGTTCTTTTTATTTAATAATTGCTTATATTGTTCTTAATTTACTTGTTGCTGTTATTATGGAAAATTTTTCTCTTTTTTATTCTTCTGAAGAAGATGCTTTGTTAAGTTATGCAGATATTCGAAATTATCAACAAGTAAATAATCAAAAACCTTTCTTCCCGGTAAAACATTCCGAAAAGACACACTTATTTGGAGAGGTCAAACAAAAGAATTTTTTGTTATACAAAGAGAGGGAAGGAGGTTACATATTAAAAAATATTTTCAGGTCTGGAATATGGTAGATCTAGAACAAAAACATTCCATTCCTGTACGTCGAGTAAAATTTTTGCTTCGGCTACTTAGAGGCCGTTTGGAGGTTGATCTAAATAAAGACAAACTTCTCTTTAAACATATGGTTGGAAAATAAAATTGTTTTTAAGTATTTTATATTTTTTTAGTGTCACGAAATGGAAAGGCTAAACAATGGGGAAGATGTTTCTTTCCATGATATTCTGAGGTTGAAAAATATTTTATAAATTATGATTTTCGCCCCATTATTGTCACTGTTCAAATTTATATCCTCTTTTTTATTTTAGGTCATGGGGATTTTAATTTTATAATTATTTTTTAAAGTATGCTCTCCTATCGAAGTGTTGATATTCGTAAATCATTACAATTAGATGAATTAGTACAGAGAGAAGAATTGGAATATTTAATAGAAGAAGAGGTGGCAAAACAGGTTAAGAAATAATTTTTATTTTTTTTTTTAATTTTTTCGTTCAGACAATTCGTGATTGGTTAGAATCTTGTTTAATTAAAAATAAACAATTAAAGAAACAACAACAAGAAACGGCAATGGGTGATTTACTTACACAAATAAGAAGTACTACAAAAACACAAACTTGTCAAACAAAATTATTATTAAAGCAACCAATAAGTCCTAAAAAACAAATTAAATGTGATAGTAGAAAAGAAAGTTCTCCAAATAAAAAAAGTAGTGAAGGAAATTCTGAAATAGTAACCTCTTCTTTTGTTAAAAATGAAGTATGTAGGGGGTTTGATTGTTTTTGAAATTTATATTCGACTACTTTATAATCTTTTAATTTAGTCTTTTTTTGCTTAAGCATTAGAAAGAAACCTAAAGAAGGATTTAATTCTATTTATTGTTTGTCGAGACAATAAATAGTAGACTTGGATAATTCTGAGAGCTTGAAATCTAAAATTATTTTTAATTCTCTTTAAAAAACATTTTAGGAACAACTAAATAAAGTTACCGAAAAAGTTGATAAACGACGTCGTAGCAGTAGTATACCAGAATTAGTTGAGGTGTTTTTAATTAAATATTTATTTTTCTAATTAAATTATTAAAAGGAGGCAAAACGTTTTGTTTGGGGTGGACGACTAAAATCGTTACCACGTATAAATTTCGGTCGTCAAAGACAATTACAATCTACAAATACTTCAATAAAAGAGGAAGGAGTAACAGGAAGTAATAAACAAGTAATTAAAAAAAGAAAAACATTTTTAAATAATTAAATATAAAATTTAGCCAGACAGACCAACAATTTCAATAATATCAGAATTAATTGCTGGGCAAATGTGTCAACAACAACAATTATTTGAAATTGCCACAAAAGATCAAAATATTTCTTTAAATAAAAATCAAATTGAAGAAAATAGAAAAGTAAAAGAAAAATAAATTTATTTTAAAAATTATTAATATTTTTAAGTCTTCCCTAAGTCCACTAAATAGGACAGGAAAAACACACCTTTCTCCTACAACATTTTCAATTAAACGAGAAAGAGAAGAAGAGGCAGAAAAGTTATCTGTAGAAGAAACAGATGTCCGTAGATTGTCTTTAGGTATTTTTTTTTAATTTCTGAATAGAAAGTAACTTTTACTTTAATTAAATCCCCTAATTTTTTTTAAAATTGCCAGACACAATAAGGCAAATATTATACAGCCGAATCTTGGTTTTAAATAATTCCAATAATAAATTAATTTATTTTTAGAAATTTATCTCGATTTCCACGAATCACTGAGTAAATTATAAATATACAGTCGCTGTTTGGCTGTATATAATTTACCGTATTTTCTCGATCAATTCCCCTCCTTCGAATAATTCCCCTCCTTCGAATAATTCTCCTCCCTCGATTAATTCCCCATGCCAAGGAAGGGTTGAAAAAATAATTCCCCTGGGGAATTAATCGAGAAAATACGGTATATAAAATTTAATTTTTTGGAATTAAAAACCCTAACCTTTGTTTTTCCGATAAATAAATTTATTTTTATTGAAATTTTTAGCTGCTTATTTGCAACAGCTTGATTCAACTAATTATTCAAATAAAAGAAAAATTCGTGGCGCAACTCAACAACAAATAAATAGTATTAATGTAGATAATGTATTAGATTGGTGGGATAATATTGAATAAATGATATTAATTTTGTTATATATTTTATTTAAAAATGCTTTTATTAAAGAAATTAATTATGTATTTCTATATCTCTAAATTTGGTAATGTATTAAACATATAGTAACCATATAGAAGTTATAAGTAGATATGTATTATGTACTATACTTTTGAAATAATCGCGAGCTAGTGGTTTGCTCAATACATAAAAAATGTTAGAAAGAAAACTAGGAGGTAATTAAACGAGGGATGGCAATTTACAAGGAGTATAACTGTATGTATATCGAGTAAACGAAATAATTAATCGAGTAAGTACGTTAATCACTTTTATTTTAGAAATTTTAACTTTAATAAGAATAAATTAATAAAAATTATAGTATGTATTAATTTATTTAAATTTAGCCAAAAATATTTTAGTTTTTATATATGTATTATATCCAATTTTAATATTTTCTTGTTTGTAGATTATATGTATGTACTCATAATAGTTTTTATCCAACAGGTTGTTGTCCATAAGGTACTCCATAATTTTGTTGGAATGGTTGGCCGTATAATTGTTGGGCTGCATTAGGTTGTAAATACTGTGGATTGTTATTTGTGAAATACTGTGGGTTATTATTTGGGAATGGGAGATAGCCATTATTTGGCATCGCATATTGTGTAGGCTGTTGATAAAATTAGCAAAATTATTAATTTATTAATAACAACCTGGCCATAAAACATGGATGGTGGTTGTTGCCCATAACTTTGATAATTTGGTAAATTATTCGGTCCGAATTGACCAGGAGGATAAACTCCCATATTTTGCATAATACTTGGGTCTTGATATCCCCCTTGCTGTAATTTCACACCTGTATTTAGACCAGTTGGATCATATTGTGGCATACCTGCCGGCATGCCGTAAGTGCCATCGTTTTGCGGGTATCCTTGTGGTTGCATATTGCTACCATAAGTTTGATATTGTACACTTGGATCTTGTCCAATAGTTATTTTGATAGCATTAAAAATAGTTAAAATAAATAAAATAAACAAAACGTCCATTAATTTGCTTTTCCCTGAAATATTTAAATTATGATATTATTTGTTATAATACGAATTTTTCATCAAAAATTTTTATTTCGAAATATATCTTTAATTTATATATTTACATCTAAAATTATATACACCCGCAATGCCCTATTATTTTTAAAATTTTTGACTACTGACTGGAGGTAGTTCCAGAGATACTCTCAATTTTATAACCCCCTTATTCTTATATGATTCTTAATTCCTAAGTGTGTAGATATTAGTTCGAGATCCGACCGTATGATTTTATTTTTAAATTTAATAAATAGCTTATATGAATTAATAAAAAATTAAAATGAAATAAAAACCCTTCAAGTTTTTGTGATGTGGAATTTAAAGTTTTTTTTTATTTTATTTATTAAGCGATATTCATTTATGTATTGGAAATTAATAAATTATTGCCATTACTTAAATTTAATTTAAGCAAAAAAAAAGCTATGCAAACTTTAAAAGGATTTACCTTTCTATAGAATGCATTAGAGAAGAATAATTATTTAAAATAATAACTAAAGTTAAAGGTTTTATCTTAATTATAGAAATAAATTGAAACGACTGCGGCGCATAAAAGCAAATACTAAAAGACATTGAAACTAGCATAGCAATTATTGTTGCATCAATAAGAAGATGAGCCTTCGAAAGCTGCTGAGTTAACACGATGAAAGGGTAAAATCTTGGTCTCGGTCTCGAATCTTGTCATGGTAAGGTTTTGTTTTTGGAAAGTTTTCGACTTTGTATATTAATTTTTTTCGTTTCTAGAATGTATGTAGCTCTTATTCTGACGGTGACATATATTTTTTGTTAATTTTTACAAATTTCTTTATTGAAATTAAATTAATTATTTAAATTTTGTTTTTATTTATTTACAAAATCATTTTTAATATTTGTTATACCTATTTTATTTTGCAACATCTTGAATGCATATTTAAGGAAGTATCTTTTATTTTTATATTTATTTACATATATTTATTTGGACATTTTATTTTCTTTTAATTTTAATAGAAATACAAAATCTAGTTATTTTTACTAAATTATTTTTCTAAATAAAGATGATGATGCTCTCGATAAATAAAAGAAATTTAAGCATTTATATACCTATATTTTATTTAACTTTATTTTTTAAATAAACTTTTAATAAAATGAATAAAATTTATTTTTATTTCTTTTTTTATTTGGAAATGTTTTTTAAAATAAATAAAAATTGTGTTTTTGGCCAGTGGGGTGAAATGGGAAATAGTGATGAAGGTTTAATAATTTTTTTGATAAATTTATTTACATTTTTTTGTAATTAAATAACTTAATAATTTAAATAAATATATTATTTATGCTTTATTAAAAGGTTGGAATGATGGAGGAATGGAAACAATACAAAATCCAGTCTTTCCAATAATTAATGCCGGTATTCATGAATCAAATGTTAAAACTCAAGGAAGAAGAAATGGATTGGCTTATGGTTTTGATTTTTTGAAAATTTAAAAATAAATAAATAAATTTTAAAAAAGATGAATTAAATGCATTAACTATTTTAAAAAATGCAATGGAAAAACGTGCAGAAGCAGATCGAAGACTTAATGAACAGTTACAATTTTCTAGTAAACAATTGGACGAAGCTAAAGAAGCTTTAAAAATTACACGAGAAAGAATTGATGGTACTTTTTTTAGAAAATATATTTTATTTTTTTAAAGGATTGGAAAGTAAATGTGAAATGTATGGACGTTTAAAAAAAATTTTAAAAAATAAATTAACCGAACTTGAGGTAAAAAAGTTAATTGGTTTTTTTTTAATTTTATAAATTTATAAAGTATCTTATTGGTGATTCAACAACAAATAATATTATTGAACAAAAACAACAGATAGAGCCACAACAAATGCAAAGAGAAGAAAATCAAAATAATGTTTGGATGGTTAAATTATAATTTAAAATTAACTTAAATAAATTTTAAAAATAATTATTTTATTTTTTAAGGATGGCGAATTCATGAGGTAATAATATTTTAATATAAAGAACTGGAAATATTTTTTAAGAAAATTACGAATAAATAGACAAGGTTTAAATGATGAAATAAATAATTTAAATAACAAAAATTCTGATAATTTATCTTCCCAATTAAATCATCCAAAAACATTTTCATGTAATAACAACAATATTGGGGAACAAAGAATTGGTATAGAAACTGAAATTGATCAGGCACAGAAACGTATTCAAATGCTTAAAGGAATGGAACACAAAATAAGTGTTTCGTTATTTTTGGCTAAATTACTTTAATTTTTTTGAAATTTTAATTAAAAAGATTTTCTCTTTTATCAAGCTTTAAATAAATTTTATCAAATTTTATTGTTTGTTTAATAAAAGTATTTTGCAATGATTAAAATCTTATACACAATAATAGGAATTTACTTCATTGTTTTTTATGCTTTGGTTATAATAAATATTTTATGCATAACGGTCATTTATTCTCGTTAGTATTTTTTGAATAATAAATAAAATATAATTTTTCTACACAAACTTTACTCGTTTTATTTAAATTTAAATTATTTTATTTCCTTTCATATTTAATTAAAATATTATTTCCTTTAATTTAAAAAAAAGAAAGCAGATCTTTTGATTATCCATTCAATAAAGAAGAATGGGAGAGAATTAAACCTGTTTTGTTTTAATAAATAGATTTAGTTGAATGAATAATTAATATATACATATATTTATTTATTTAAGTTATACTTTTTAAATGTAAAAATAAATAATTTTTAAAATTAAAAATTATCCTTTTAATTAAATAATTATTTTAAGTTTTTGAAAGATTATTTAAAACTTTCCAAAATTCGCCTCCAAAATATTTTGGTAATTATTTTCCCTTTCTCCTCATTCATTTTATATTTTTTTTTCATTCATTGATCAAAAAATATTTTTTTCATGTCCATTAAAATAAAAATTAATTTTACAATTGGAACATAAAATAATTAAATAAACAATAAAGAATAACACACACATTTACAAAATAGAAAATAAATCAGCAATGGTTTCAGCAATTGAAAAGCAAAAGAATTTTGTTTTTAATATTCTTTTCTTTCTAAATAAATAAAAATATTTCTTTTTATTTTTATTTTATTAATTTTTGCGCAAGCTAACACGTAATTTTTCTAGTTATAATAAAAATAAATTTTTTTGCAACAAAGAAATAACAAATAATTCTTTTTTTTGAACAGATGGATTAATTAATTTATTTTTATAATATTTATACAACAAAACTTTAAATAAAAAAAGGAATGTTTTTGGTTAATATTAATAAATTATTTATTTTATTTTTTGTAATTTTGCAATTGGAGAAAATTTGTGAGTAAGGGACTTTAATTAATTTAAAATATTCTTCTTTTCTCTATTATTTTTTTATTTCCTTAAATTGTTTTACCTTATTTAAAAATTTAAGTCTTCATCCTTTCTTTATAAAACACTAAGAAATGTGCAAAGCTTAATTTAAAAAAATAAATTAATTTTAAAGTTTATTTTATTTTTTTCACATTTCTTTTTGGATTTTTTTCTGATTTTTAATTTTATTTATTTTAAAAATTATTTTTATAAATAAAAATTTAAGTTTCTGCTGTGCCCGGACAAGTAGTAATTAAACGTTTCTCAAAAGACCAGTGTAAATTTAATCCTTGTCTAAATGGTGGAAAGTGTGTAGCTGGTAAAACAGCTTGTGATTGTCCTTCTGGATGGATGGGGAAATATTGTCATAGTTAAATATATGTTCTTCTTCTCTTAAATTATTATTTTTTAAAAGGACGTTGTAGAAATATTTACCAAAGTTGTGATAGATGGGCAATGGAAGAAAAATGTGAACTTGTTAGAACACAAGTATTGTTTTTTATTCTTAAATAATTATTTTAAAAAAAATTATTTTTTAGACAAATTTTTTTGATATAAATTGTGCTGTTTCTTGTAATTTATGTATTCCTGATCCATCTATTAGTATTATAAATTAATTTTTTAAATTTAATTTAATTTAAGAATTAACACCAATTCCTTTACCTCCAGCATTAGAACCAATTCAATTTATGATGGGTAAATGGTATTCTCAAGTAATTTTTAAAAAAGTGATTTTTAAGGAAAAATATTTATTTATTTTAGGCTACAAAAGGTTTAAGATTTCCAACAGACATGTTAGCTAGTGAATATGAAGAATTATTAGATATTTCTCCAACACAAGTATATCATATAAATTAAAATTTATATTTAATTATTATTTTTTATGTTCCAATGTTTGGACCTCCTTCAATGAATTTAACGTAAATAATAATTATTTTTATTTTTCTATTTAAATTATTTAATTTTGTAGGAGTATTTGTTGGAACAAAAATGGTTAAATAAATTTATATTTTCAAATTTAATTTAATGTAGATATACGTATTACTCATGGATTTGTTACATTAAAGCCAAATTCTGTAAAAAAATTTTTTTAATTTAATTTAAAATTTAATTTATTTAGTATCCACCAGAAATAGCCATTTTAAGTACAGCTAATGAAGGACTTAATATGATTGAATTAGGGACTTTACAGAATCATGCCGTTACTCTAAATATTAGCTATATGTAAATAAATATTTATTTAAATTAACAAAAAATTTTTTAATTTTAAAGGCAAGTTCACCCTTCATTAGACAATGATGTATTGCCTTTAGGGGTTTACATACTTAAATTTAAATTAAAATATTTTAATTTTTATTAAGGCAACTCGGCGTTTTAAGCGTTCAGGTCAATTACTTGAAATGACTGTAGCAAGGTTATTTCCAGGAAATAGAGTTTCTCAATTCAAAAAAATGTTTAAAAAAGTTAGAAATTATCCATTTTAATTTTTAAATTGTTAAAGAATATTAAAAATAAATATGTATGTATATATTATTTTTTAAATATTTTCTTTAAAAGTTTTTTATTAAAATAAATTATATTCCGTTTTTTATGATTTTAAATATTACTAAGATTTTTATGAGTTTTTGTTGACTTTCTTTTTGAGTATTTCCCAACTTTAAATAGAATTTTGTGTTTTTCTACGAGTTTGTCTTTAAATTGTTTATTTTTGTTGTGTTATAGACTTGTTTTTATTAATTAAGGAAATAAGAGCATAGCGGCAAAATTCAAATAAAAATTTCTCAATAAAAGAAATTGGTGAATTAAGCATTGATTGCTTTTACATATGACAAGCTTATGAAATTGTTTATTTGCATAAATATTTATTTTTTTCTATTTTTAATATTTCAAAATTCTTTAAATTTATTTTTAAATAAAAAATGTTTTTTAAACTAAATAATTTTTTATTTATTTA
Organism: Meloidogyne arenaria; assembly: GCA_036172955.1. NCBI lineage: Eukaryota > Metazoa > Nematoda > Chromadorea > Rhabditida > Meloidogynidae > Meloidogyne > Meloidogyne arenaria. The sequence continues at coordinate 5,861,733 of JARQAB010000010.1, forward strand.
TTTTTTATTAATTTATTCAAATATTTTTTGTGTAGAAAAGGATTTGGGTAAATATTTTATTTTAAAATTGAAAAAATTCCCAATTTTTTTAGATAAATTAGAGAATAATTTAATTTCTTTGAAAGGAGAAACGAAATTAGGAGAGAAAGAAAATCCTTTATTTTCAATTAATTCTTGTTTGTCAATTGAAGAAATTTCAAATATTGAAATTAAAGATTATGAATTTTGTTTTTTTGTGTTAATAGAGCTTTGTTTGTGGGAAATTCCGGAAATTATTGGAGACAATAATTTAACATTATTTTCCCCAAAAAATTTACTTGTTGATAATGGAGAAAATTTGGGAGGAATTTTGGCGAGAAAAATTTGGAGAAATTATACTAAAAATAGAAATAGAAAAGAAAAATCTTTAAAAGAAAATTTTAATAAGAAAATAGAAATTGCAGAAAATTCTAAAATAAATGAAATAATGAAAGGAAAGGAAATAATAATTGATAATAATAAAAGAAAAGGTAAAATGACTGAAGAAAATTTAAATAATAAAATAAAATTTGGAGAAATTGAGAAAGCTAATAAATTAAAACTTGAAAATATTTTATTAGAAATTAAAAGTATTTTGGGAAAAATTATAGAAAAATTAAAAAATGAAGCAAAACAATTAAATGATAGTATGTTATAAATATTGTAGGGAAGAAGGGAATAACCAGGTTTAATCAAAAGAAAAATTAAATGTTAATTAGGACAGTTGATTTTGGTGAGCAGAAGAGCTAAGAATGACTTTCACTGGTTCTCGATGACTGCCTGTGCCTAAACTTTTACTTTTAAAATACAAATTTTAATTAATTATTTTAGCATTACTTCAAAAAGATAAAATTTCAAAAAGCCGCGAAATATTTGCCGTTAAAATGTTTCATAATATTTTAAATACAGCCGGGTTTAAATTAGCGGTAAAAAAAGAAAGGGAAATGAGTAAAACAAGAAAAAAGTTAATAAAGGAATTAAATGATAAATACCAATTAATTCTTTTAATTACTATAGCAATAGATACAAAAATAAATAAAATTAAAAATAGCAGTAGCGATGAAATTAATTATAAGGTTTTTGTTTTTTTGTATATTTTTTAAAAATAATTTTAAAGAATATTATGGAAGAAATTAAAAGTTTGTGTTATCGCCGTATAGCTTTAGATAATTCTATAAATGAAGGGATTATTTTAGTAAGAGCTTTAAAAAAATATTTTACAAAAGAAAATAAACAAAATTTTGGATTAGTTTATTTTTCATTTTTAAAAGTAAAAAATGGGTTAATTCGTTTGGGTATTTTTAATGGAATTGATAAGGAAAGTGCAAAAAGTTTGGTTGAAAAAGATGTTGAAAAAACAAATGAAATTTATAAAATTTTGACTGGAAGAGAATTAGTAATGGAAATAATAGATAAAGAAGAAAGGTTTTATTTAATTTAATAAAAATAATTGTTTAAAAATATAAAAATTAAATTATATTTTTATAAAATCACTAATAACTCTAAATAATAATTTAAAATAATTATTCCCATAAATTCCTGATTTTAATATTTTTAATTTAAATAGTTCGGAAAATGTTGCAATTATGTTCGAAAGTGGAATTCAACGTGATATTAATGTAACTTTAATAAAAATGATTGAATTATTAGCCCCTTTGTTTTTAAATTATTATAAAATTGTTGAAGACAAAAATATTTTAAATTATGGAAAAGAAATTAATTTTGAGGAAATCGAAAAATTTTTAAATGAAAATTTGGAAAAGTTAAAAATTAAAAAAGAAGAAAATTCTGAAAAAAAATTGGAAAGGTCGAAAACAATTGTTTCTAGAAAAAAAGAGGATAAAAAGCCGATAATTAATTGTTTAGCGAGAAAATCAAAAAGTTGTTCAGAAATTAATTTGTCTAAACAAACATTAAGTCAATTATTTAATTTGGATGATAGCAAAGAAAAAGAAAAAAATAAAGAAAAAATTAGTAATTTATTTTAGGTTTAAACTAAAAATTTATTAAAAAAAATATTTTTTGTTAAAGACAAGTTAAGTTTAAAACTTTTTTAAATTATTTTGAGGAAATCGAAAAATTTTTAAATGAAAATTTGGAAAAGTTAAAAATAAAAACTTTCAGAAATTAATTTGTTTTGGAAAAGAATTCAGATATTATTATAATAAAATGACAGTAAAATTTAAAAAATATATTTAGTTTAAATTACCTTATAAAATTAAAAAAATTAAAATTAAAAACAAATTTTAACTCAAAAACATTTGATTATATTATACTATTTTATTTATTTATTTTAATATCAAAAAAAATATTTTACAAATTTATTTTTATTGAATATGTACAAAAAACAAACAACGATTTAAACATTTACTTTTTGTTTTGATATTTCTGTTTCAATTTGTTGATTATTTGGTGTTGTTGTTTGTTTTGTTAAATTTAAAATTCTTTTTAAATATTTCCAAAACCTTCTCATCATTATCCAAAAAAGAAAAACAAAAATTCCAAGCAAAATAATTGCTATAAGTTGACATAATACTAGACCTAATGCTAAATGGCCTTTCTAAATAATAAATAAATTTTGAATTTTACAAGAAAAATTATTTTTTAATTATTACTTGGATAAATAGCCAAATAAAAAATCCTGCAGTTGCAGTTAAAGGTAAAATTACAAAACAACAAGTTTGAGTATCATAATTTAAGCAAGTATCACATTCAGTAAATCCATTTCCATTCCCTCCATTACTTTGATGATTTATTGATGGAAAACTATTTCGAAGTAATAAAAATGATGCAGACATTTTAATTAATTACCCTCCCTTCGAATAATTACTCCCTCTAGTGAGAGGTTGAAACAATTATTCCCTCAAGTAAATACGTGTATATTAAATAATTTTTAGAAAAAAATTATTGGATATTTAACTTTCTTTTTTAAAAAAATATTTTTCAAAAGAATAATTATGTGCATATATTAATCCTTTATTAAAAAAATAAGTTTATAAGAATCTCTAATGGTTTAAGGATTTGTGGAAAATTAATGGAGAAAAAGCCTGCTTTTATGAGGCGGCATTTTCCGTTTTCTCCTTTTAAAGTGAAATTGCCTTATTGACGAACGCAAACAACCACTCATCGATTAACAATATTATTTACTCTCGAAAATTTTCTTCTTCATCCTTTGTTCAAAAAGGATATTCGTGAGAAAAATAAGATGAATTAGTATGTATGAAGTAGTCCCTCCAGAAGTGTTAAACAAAAATAAAATTAGAAATATTTTGGAGTGTATCAGAATTAAATTGCCATATTTTGCCTTATAAAGTTGCTATAAGAATAATAAAAGTTGGTAGGGATATAGTAATTATATCATCATAAAACCCCTTATCGATGCCAGTCTAGCCGAAATATACCAGTCCGGCTAGTCACTAATCTCTTTCTTCTGTTTCAACCTAACTCCACCTTCTTATGATTGTGATAAAGTGTTATTCCAGCAGTATGTATGAACTTAAACCGTCAAAGAGTGTCACTCAAGAATAATTATAAGTTATGATTCTTTAACTTATGATTTAGGGCATGTGAAAAGGAAGAGGAAGATAAGTTTTTAAGTGCATTAGCGGCATTTAAATAAAAGAAAATAATAAAAATTTATTTAAATGTTATTTTTTATGATTGATTTATTTGCTATAATAACTTAAATATTAAATATATTATTTATTTTATTTATTCATAAAATTAAAAAAAAATATTACATGATTTATTAAAATTTTATTTTTTTTAATTATAATTTTAATGTAAATATTTCCTAATTAAAGAAGTTGTCAACACACAAATATTTTTGATTGTAAAATATAAATTTTATTTTTAAATTAAAAAAAATCTTTATGTTTTCAAATATTTTTTTATTAATTATTTTACTTCCTTCAATTATTTATTGTGTATATATTCCATCAGAAATACCCGATTCAAATTTTCAAGGTAAAGGTCAATTAAAAGAACTTCATGATCGGGTCTCGGCTTTTATTTCTGAAAAATTTAATGTAAATATCAAAAAATTTCCTAATTTGCCCTTAGATGTAGAGGAAAGAGAGAAAAATAAAATAAATAATAAAGAAATTAAAATAAAAGAAATGGGAGGGAAAATCAAGAAAGATGAGGATAAAGGATTGAAAAATACGAAAAGAAAAACAAATTTAATAAATTCTTTATTAATGCCAGAAAAAGCTATAATGAACAAGTAATTAACTATTAAATTTTTTTGATAGAGTTAAGTGTAGATAATGATGTTCATAAAATAATTTGACATTTATCTAATTTATTTTTTTAGAAAAGAATGGGAACAAATGTTAAAAGAAGACCCAATTCTTGCTGATTGCCTGTTCAAAATGAATATTGAAAAACAAATTAACAAAATTTATTACCAAATACATTGGTTACTTGAATCTAGAAGGCTTATTTCAACAGCAAGTTCTGATGATTATATTAAATTAAGAGATGTAACTAAAGATTTAAACGAACTTCAACTGGATAATAAACATTTACTTTATTTAAAAAAAGTTTATAAAAGACTCGAAAAAAATTTTAAAAAATTACAAAAATCAGTAGAAAAAGAGGAAGAATTAGATGAAGGCGAAAGAATAAATAATGATTATGTAAGCAGTGGAAGTGATCAAGAAATTAAAGAATTAAATGAAGGTAATTTTAAAGAAAAAAAAGAAAAAATTAAATTTTTATAAGAAAGATATAAAAAATATAAATTTGATTTTATTAAAATAAATTTATTTTTTTTATTTATTTTTCTAGAAAAAAGAAAGGGGAAAATGAAAGAAGAGGATTATAATACAATGAAAATAGAAAAAAGTAAAGCAAATGAAATAATAGGTTAAATATTTTTATTTTTAAAAAAGATTTTATATTGTTTTAAAATTAAGACGCGCGAGCTTTTGGAAATATATATTTTTAATGAATCACAAATAAAATATATAGGCATACACACCTTAGTTTACACCTATTGAGGAACTCTACATATGTGTTTTAAAATTTAGAGGGGAGTATTCCTACACAATTTAATAAAATTCCAACGCGCGCCATAATGTAATAAAACACTAATTTTCACTGAATATTCCAGAAAAAGAACCTTTTGTTCCAACACAAATTCATTTAAATTTAATATCAGAATTATTAAATTTCCGCAAAGAATTAAATGAATTCACGGTAAAAACAAAAATTGAGCTGTGGACAAGACAAAGCTTTAAATCTTTTGAATTATTGGCAAAAGAAATAGAAAAAAATAGTGAATTTTTAATGGTTTTAAAAAATACTCCTATTGAAAAAATTGGTTATAGATCAAATATTTATCAAAATATTGATAATAAAATTAAAGAAAATAATTTAAAAAATAAAATACAAAACGACGAAGTTTCTTTGGATATAGTATCTAATGAATTAAAAAATATTGCTGAAATGGATGAAGATATTCAGAGATATTTAAATGTATATATTTAAATATTTAAAAAAAGCTCAATTGCTGGAAAATTCATTGGATGGGAGATCCAACCCGATATCCAACCCGACTGTGCTATCCAACCGACCATCCAACCCGATGAGTAATTATTTTTAAGTTTGTCGGTTCGAAACCTAACCGGAGAAAAAAGGATTTTTAGGTTCAGTACGGCAGAAAATAGTGGATTCTTGCCCTTCTGAAGATCCAAAATTTCCATCTGCTTCGCTAAAAAGGAGAAAATCTGGCTGGTTGATTGTCTGAATAAAATTTTTAGGCACTGCTCTCCCCAAAAATTTCGGTTTGGTACTGGATATCTAAAGATTTTCCGAGAACCGACAATACTAGTTATTTTTATTCATCCATATTATTTTTTGGGGTTTTTAGACATTAAGCTACAGACCCTAAATTGGAATAAAAAAGTTCCAAAGGTTTTATTCCGGTTCCTGACAGTTTCAATTTTTGAATTTTTTAAAGCTTTTTTTTTTTAATTTTCAGATTCCAATAAGCTAAAATTCCTCCTTCTTAGCGCCTTAGACTAATTTCTTTTAACTTCAACATTTAAATAATTAAAATAAGGAAAGGGGTAGATCCTGGTATTTTAAATAAAATTTAGAATTGATTGAAAATAAATTTAATTCTCATTTTATATATTTTTAATCATAAAACAGAATTACCAAGAAATACGTAATTTTGATCTATTAAATAATATGTCCAAGTTTTTATTCAAAAAATTAGATGAAACCTTTCGTTCAGAAAATGATGATGTTTTTGATATAAATATGGGAATTATTTGGCTTTTATCTAGAAGATTAATTGAAGAACAACTTTATAAAATTTTTCGTAAAAATCAAAGTTTTAGAGCATTTATGCAAAAAGAATTAGAAATAGATGTAGGGGAACATAAACAGATGATTCAAAAAATAAATCAATGGAATGAATTACCAAAACAATTAATTCCAGGTGTTTATGAAGGAAAAGATTCAATTTCTTTAAAAACTCGAATAATTGTTAATTCAATGAATTTACTTTTTATTTTTAAAAGACTTAATAAAGAAAATCATAAAATAGATAAAGATTATGGACCTATTTGGGAAGAAATTGAACAAAATAATCATGATGAAAATGATGAAAATAAAACAAATGAAGAAGAAATTAATGTAAGAAAGGAAATTGAAAACAATTCTTTACCAAAAGAAATTGAAAGTATAAATATTTTATGCATTATTTTATACATAAATTATTTTAAGGGATTTAATTAAATTAATCTCCAAATTAGTTGGGGAAGTCTTCGACTAAGTTTATCTAGGTTGTTCACTTTAAGAGTAGGCGAATGAGCAACCAAATCATCGTTATTTTAGAAATCATTCAGTCTAAATTGATCGAGTAGGGTAGAAAATAAAGAAAGAGTCAACAAGCTCTAAGTGAATTAATTGAAAATATTCATAGTTTCCCCGTTATTAGTTTAAATTACTCGAAAAATTTTTAAATTTATTTTTTAAGAACTTATATATGAACATTACAAATCGTTGAAGAATAATAAACAAAAAGAAAATGAAAGAAAATTGGTGAAAAAAAGGAAGTTTCCAGTGATTAATATTAAAAAGAAAATAAGGAAGGTTAAAAGTATTTTTTCAAAAGCTTTTGGAATTAAAAAAAAAAGTCCAAAAAGAAAAATAATTCCAAAAACAAATTCTTTATCTAATAAAGAATGGATGAAATTAATTCAAGAAAATATTAAAAATCGAAATAAAATGAAGGAAATTAATTTTAATCAACCAAAGCAGCAAAAAAATAATGATGAAGAAAAAGAAAATAAACGCCATATCTCAAATGAAGATAATGCAGAAAGTAATAATAATAATAATGAAATTAATAAAATACAAAAGAAAAAGAAAATTATATATCATGGAGAAATTGAAGAGGAAATAAGTGAAGAAGAGGAAGAAGACAAAGTAAATTCTTTTAAATAAATTGTATATTTATATAATTAATTAAGTTCAAGCTACAACACAGAAGCCGAAGGAATAAAATTGAAATACCCGTTGATAAACCCGAAACAAGCCAAAATAGACAATTAAAATTTCCTCCACCCCAAGATGGTTAGTATAGTTAAAATTATATTTTGTGTTTTGGTGAAATTTTTCAAGTAAATTTGTTTTTTTTTATTCTCGAATTTGTGCTTCCTAGAATATTTATAAAAAATTACAAAAAATAAACCAGAAATATATTTTTTAAATTTTTGGTGTAATTTAGTTGCAGATGAAATAGAAAAATTCAAACAAAGAAATTTAGTTGGAATATTAAAGAAGAGTTTATCTATATGATAGTTTAGTCTTAACAATTTTTGTAATATGTACTATTACATATATGTAGTTGTAATCTTACTTATTTTTGTCAAATAAATAAACGTGAGGTTTTATAACTTGTTTTATTAAAAAGCACAATGTAAGTGGGGTTGTTCTCCTCGAAATAATTCTAAAACTATATATTTAACATACATATATCGAAATTTAGAAAGAACATACAAAATTTTAACACAAGCTGCCGAGAGATTGAAAAGATTTGAAAAAGAAAAACATTTGAAAGGATCAATTTGGTCAGAAGGAATTAACAATTTTGAAAAGAATTAAAGCAAATAAAACCTAAATTTTTTAAATTCTTTATTAATTATTATCTATTTCATGTCAGGTTTTAAATTATAACTCAAAAAGAACTAATAGTATTTGTAATATTCTAAAAAAATTTCTTCACAGAATCAAATAAGTTTAAGGATCACAATTTTTTAAGGATCACAATTTTCACGCATTAAGGATCACAATTTTCAGCGCCGCAGGCGATAATTTTGAAAATAAAAATTTCGGTCCTGATCCGGTTCGAATATAGGATCCGGATATCCGAAAATTTCCACTATCCGACAACCTTACTGTGTACGTCGACCTCGAACATACAAATATGACCAAATTTTTTCACCAATTCCCGACTTAGGTGACGGAGTCAAACCTTAATATCGAGACTCGGATATATGTAGGCGTCATATATAGGGGGATTGATCAGAATATCGGGGGATTTCAATTAAGATCCGGGACCCTATTCTTGGTCATTATTTTTGAATTAACTTCATTCTGAAATGTAGGGAAACTTATTCATATACACATTATAATGTGATCTTTCAGTTATATTTGTTTGAGATTTATCAATTTTTCTTGGAAAATTTATTCCTGGAAAAAACGAACTTAATTATGAAACGACCCGGTAACGTCCGTTAACTAAATACACCAAAATTTATAAACCAAAACAAAAAAAAACAAAAATTAGCCACCAAACCAAATAAAGCGTTATTACACATGTAAAAATAAAAATACATTATTTTTCAATGTAAATATAATATTTTCAGTATTTCTAAACATAATATTTTTTAATTTATTTGTCCTTAACTTCTAAACAATACCATTCTTAATTTGATTAAAATAAAAGTTAAGCACATTATTTGAATGATGCCAACGAGGGTGGTCAATATTTTTATGCCAAAAAGGAAATCCAACCATTAATTGACGTTTTGCCTTTAAATTTTAATTAAAAATATTTTTTAATTCTTAAATTTACAATTTTATCATTTTGATTACACAAAAGTAATTTTTGTTCATTTTCTTGCTTTTCATCTTCTTCTGAACTTGTTATATTCTCCAAATATTTCATTGCCCATCTACTTGCGATTGGAGCCGAATTAATTTTAATATTTTGATCATCATTTGAGAATACCTAAAATAATTTATTAATTTCTAAAATATTTAAACAAAGAACGCGCAAAAAAATAAAAATTTTTCGCCTAGTCTTCTAAAATATCTATATCCGCAAAAGTAGGCAAATAATTATTTGTTTTCATTGACAAATGAAAGTATAAATTTTACCTTTTTATTTAAACCTCCACTACCACTACTCTCATAACATTCCTCACTATCTGTCCAATCAACCTTATTACTAGCTTGATTTTTTTGATCCGGTTTTCCATTTCCCTTGTTTCCATTTTTCATGGCTTTTAACTGAGCATCCACACCATTTTTTCCTTTTTTATTTTTCTTAGTTTTTTGTTTTCCTTGCCTCTGTTCATTCTTTTTGTTTTGAAAGTTTTTCTCTTTAAATATTTTTAGATCAATATTAATAAATACTTACGATTATTGCCTTGGTTGTGATGTTTTTGCCGTTCAGTAATTAAATCTAAAATATTTTTTATAATCTATTACACATAAATTTCAAAAATAACTTTAATATAAATTAATAAAAATTTATACTTGTGGCAATTGGAAAGTCAGTCTGTGGCCTAGAAGAAACAAAAAACCGACGAGCAGCTTCTTGTCTATCACGAAGAATGTTAAATCTCTTTTGGAAAGAACAGCGCAAGTCAGGATCCATTTCAAAAGGCATTTCATCAATTGGCCAATTTGTGCCATGATTAGTCCAGAGAAAAGACTAAATTTAAAAAATTGACTTAAATAAAAGAATAGATTGACCTTCCATTCTTCTGCAGTTTTTGAATGGCGAATTTGTAGCAAATCATTCCGACTATAATTAATCGATCCATCAATAGAAGAAAGGCTCCTAATATCAGAAGTCTTAGTTATTTTTGAAAGCAATGATTGAGGCATTTGTGTAATAAGTTGTTTAAAATCGCTAACATTACCAAAATCTTGAATACTGATTGCCTTAAAATTTAAAAAATATAGATTTAAGTTACTATAAAATTGACAAACATCTGTAACCATATCCTGTTGTTCACCAGAACTAGATTTGCTAACAATCAAGCTCTTATCTACTTCATTACTGTTTTCTAAATCCTTTTCATTTAAAGATACAGTAGTCAAAACTTTCTGTTCATTAACATCATTTTCTTGTAAACTGGAATTTTGACTAAAAAATTCTTCTTCGTCACTAACTTCCAAATTATCTTGATTTTCGTTAGGTGAAAGATTTCCATTTTCAAGAAGCTCTGAATCGGAATCTTCTGAAGTAACACCATCATCCCGAAAATTATCTGTCCTCTCACATTCATTTTGGCAAGAAAAATCCACTGAAAGTGATTCTTTTGAGTTGCTGTGATTGTCATTTCCAATAGTGTCAATCTTTGCTTCCTTTTTTAAACCCTAGAGACGTAACAGAAATAAAAAATATTGATAAAAATATAAATTTAATCGCTGAAAAATATATAAAACATACAAGTAAAGGTGGCGTCGAGTCCCGCAGACGAAAATCCTCATCTTGGCTTGAATCTGAACATCTATTTGGATGAACTTCGTCTTTATCAACAACTCCATCAAAAACGCTCTCAAAAGATGGCACCTAAAAGACATAAAAATTTATATATAAAGATAGACCTCAGTAGATTTTGGCGGACTACTAACACAAACAAAATCTTCATCATCACTTGAAATTGAAGCATGCTTTGCAAATAATTCATCCAAAGTTGGCTGTTTTTGTTGAAGATCCGCTTCCAATGTAAATTTGGAACCAACAGCTGGTTTATTAAAAGAAAGAGATGCAGAGGCCTTAAAAAGATACAATTTGCACTAACAAATTCAGAAAATAAAAAAGAACGGTCGAACCTTACTAGTCTGGGGAGGTGAAGCTTTGGCGCGAAAATCCTCATCATGACTGCAAAATGATTCATTAAGCATTTCTTTATTGTCCATATCAAGTTTTTCCTGAATATCTACTTCCTAAAAAGCAAAACATCGTCATGAAAATATCGCAATCAATCACAGCTATTAACCATAAAAAAGGAATAAAGAACCTTAATTCCAGAACAATTTGAATCGTTGTCGCAAATAAAATCTTTGTATTCATCATCATCAGAAGTACCGAGCATTTCCTTTTGCTGTGATAGAAGTGTTTGTTCAACTTCCGGTAATTTTAAAAAATTTGTAAATTTATCTCCCATAGCTAAATAGTCGAAACGCTTTGAAAAATGAATATTAGGAAATAGATATGTATAAGAAGATATAAAAATATATATGTAAATTATATATCATACTACGCACATTTAAAAAATTAAATTTTTCTGGAACCTGAAACCTTTTTATTTCTAAAAATTTGCTTAAATTTTATGATTTTCATGGGATCACCCCTAAATATCGACAAAATATCGATGGCCCAAAATATCGCACCCAAAATGACGCATTACCCAAAATATCGATTTTTTAAATTTCATAATTATGTATTCCAATGATCGGGAATGATGTTCCAACATCGGGGAATTGTGTTTTCGATCGAACTAACCATAGCGACCGATCAAGATTCTCCTTGGAGATCGACCACCCTTCTTTTATTGGACATATTGATCATGATTGATGTTTGTTCCATTTTGGAACAATTTCCCTATGTTAAAAGACTTCCCCGTCCGTGTAATACATAATTATGAAGTTTAAAAATTTTCGATATTTTGGGTAATTCGTCATTTTGGGTTCGATATTTAGGGTGTCGATATTTTGGGGTGAAGTCGATTTTCATACGGTCAAGAGACCAGATATTTATTTCACGCAATTGCGGATTGCGTACTGCGGATTGGAGCAAGTTATGGCTTTGTGACGTTATGGCCGCGCGCCTACTTGGGCGTGCCCCTGATTTTCCATTTAAATTTTTTTAGTTTAACTTTTGCCATTTTTTTCCGTGCAAATTCAGGATCATTTTTTCTCTAATTTTTCCTTTGAATATTTTCACTCTTGATGGATTTTTATTCACAAACAAACTTTAATCCAAACTTCGATACAACAAATCTATTGCCTCATACCTCAAGTTCTTTTTTAACATGCAACACGACTGATTTAGATAAAGAAGCGAATAATTCTGTTTCCTCAAATGCACTCAGCAGTTCTGGTAGTAGTAATCAAAATGTTTGTGCACATTGTGGTTTTGAAATTTATGAACCAATGTATTTTTTTATAATTCTTATCATATTTTATAAAATTTCAAACAGATTCTCTAGAGATAAAGCTTCAACTTTGATTACAAATTTACCACATCTTCCATTACACGACGCTTCTTTAATAAATCAAAAAGATGGCAATTTTAAATTGTTTCGATCACATGATGAGGACACCTCTGAATGGATATTTTGTGATATTTGCCGTAAATGGTTTCATGCAAAGTTAATTATTAATTTTAAAAAATTTTTATTCATTTCATATGGTTTTTTATTTCAAAAATTAAAAATTTATTTTTAAGTTGTGTAGATATTCAGCAATATGAGATGCCATTAATTGACAAATACCATTGCCCAAGCTGCCGATTTGAACATGGAGATAGTATAAGTAAAGGATTTAACTTTACTTTTGTGTTTATTACTCAATTTTAGTGAAGGTAAAGCGTCTTTTCCATCGTTATGTATTTGATGACGAATCACAACGTACTTTACCTATTCAAATTGGAACTGAAGCTTGGACACACAATTTTAAAACTGAATATAGAAAAATTCCAGAAGTGCATGTTTATAATTATTTTTAATAGAATATTTATAATTTTTAGTACATGTGAAATGATTGATCTCTATGAGGATGGACGTCAATTAATGCAAAATTTCAATTTTTTGTCAAAATGGACCAAACCGATAAAAGTTAAAAACTGTAAAGGTCTCGGCCTTCGAATGCCCGATGATCCATATTTTGATATTTTGGATGTCATTAAATTACTTGGTAAATATACGTAATGTTTAACTTTTATTTATTCCTTTTAGGTGGGCATGTTTTGGTTGACACTATCGATGTATTTGCACAACAAACTTATACTATGAGTTTGGACAGATTTTATGGGTTATGGAAAAAGCGTATTCGTGATCGTCTTTATAATATTCTTTCGTTGGAATTTTCTGGAACCAAGTAAGTGAAGATTGTTATTTACCGCTTTCCCTCTCCTACGACCCAGAATTTATTTTATTTGAGTCAAAATTTTCGCTTATTCGACGCATTTTATTTCAAATTAATTTTAATTCTTTAACTTTTTAGGCTTTCTGATATAGTTAGAAGTCCTTCAATTGTTCGAGAACTTAGTTGGGTTAGACGTTTCTGGCCGAGAGAAAATCAATCCGAGTTGCATCAGGAGATATCTTTTGATGATATTTACACATGTTTTTTTTAATTTAGTTTCCAAGCAATTATATTTTTTAGTCGACGAAAATCCAACGTGGCAAAAACATTTTGGCCGGGCAAATGAATCTGATCATCAACATGAGAGTTCAAGGCCTTACGTTGAGAATTTCTGTCTGCTGGGGATGCGAGGGAGTTACACTGATTTTCACATTGATTTTGGCGGTTCTTCTGTCTGGTATCACGTTTTTAAGGTTCTTTATATAATTTTAATAACTAAATTAAATCATTTCTATTAGGGTTCAAAAATTTTCTTTATTGCCCCTCCTACGCCTGAGAATTTTCAAGCCTTTCTTAATTGGCAAAATGATAAAGAGCGATCGGAAAAGTTTTTTGGTGATCTTTTACCAAATGGTGGAAAAATATATCGTTTGGAGGTTGGTGAACGAGAGACATTATTACTTCCTAGCGGTAAAAATTTTTTAACAAAGTCGAAAAAATTAAATTTTTAGGTTGGATACACAGTGTTTATACCCCTGAAGACTCGATTGTATTTGGTGGTAATTTCTTGCATTCGTTAAATGTTGATTTACAATTGAGGTAATTACAATAAATTCATTTTTTGACTAAAATTTGACTTTAGCCAATCACATCGCAAAATAATTTTGTTTTTCCTCAATTTAGGGTTTATGATATGGAACTCGCTGTTGAGACTGATGAACGCTTTAAATTTCCTTTTTTTGAATTATGTAATATTTATGCAGCTAAGAGCTTTGCTGAATCAATAAAAGGTTTTTTTAAATAATTTTTTATTTATTAATTTTACTAGATTGCACAGAATGTGGTCAACTAGCAGATCAATTCCAAATTAATGTCGCTACTTTACTTCTTGAAAAATGTAGTAAATGGATTCAAGAAGCAGACAAATTTTCAATATTCAAGGGAACATTGAAACAGTTGGAAAAACAACTTGAACGGCAAACAAATCTTCAACGACGAATAAAGTTTTATTTAAAAATAAATTTATTATGTTTTTTAATTAGGACTCATAATCTAACAATTAATTCAACAAGTATGCCTGCAATTTCTCCATCTTTCCAATGTTCACCTTTAAGACAACCTGAACTTGAGATTCAAGATTTGGACAGCAGTTGGGATCAAGATGATGTGGATGATTGGAATGAACAAGAAGATGATTTTGAGCCTATTGCTGATGATTCTGATAATAACTCTGATTTTGTGAGTATTTATATATTAATTATTTTTCTTTAAGGCCCGTTGCAAAATTATTTTTTTCTATATTTTCTGTTAAGAGAATGGAAGCAGAAAATGAATTATCCATAAGTCAACAACCTTCGACTTCTGCCAACAATGTGACTGGCTTAGGGGATGCCGTTTCTGATATTGATCCTGAAGGCCATATTCGTCTAAAAATTAAGCGTATATAAAGAATTTATTGCGAAAATTTACTACTTAATTTTAGTGCCCTGTTGGCATCAAAATCCTGACAATGAGAAGAAACAAGTCAATAATAATGTAGTCTTTTACACTTTTTATTTAATTTGCTAAAATTTAAATTTAGAATGTTATCGCGGACGAAGATGAGACAGATATTGGTGCAATGTTTAGTGGTCGATCAATTCATGGGCGTCAGATTCGTCCAACTTCTCGGATTTCAACATTAGGAGGAATTACCATGGGTAAATTTTGTAATATTCGCGAATTTAATTTTTAAACATTTTTTAGATGATCAGAAAAATGATGTCTTCGATTTTGTCCCTGGAACTGCTTCTATTACCTCTAAAAATTTTGGCCATAAAGATGTCATATCCTCATTTGCCCTTAAAGGGCACCCACAAATACATCTTGATGATAAAGCTGGTTATTATTTTATATAATTTTTTATTTATAAAAATATTTTAGATGAGAAAAACTACAAAAATGAACTATTTTTGCCTTTAAACAAGCAAAAAAGAAAGAAAATGAATACAAATTGCTCTAACATTGATTTTTTTCCAAACGATTTATTCACTTCAACTTCAAGTACCTCATTAAATAAAGCAGATTCTTTGATACAAAAGAAACCAAAGAAAACTTCGGCAGTTATTTCTCGTGAACGTCTAGCAAAGAAATTAGGGTTAATGCGTAAGAAGTAATATCTCATTTTGTATTTTTTGTCCTTCACTCTGTGATTAATAATGCCCTTTATTTTATTCAAAATTCTTCCTATTCTAAAATTTTTAATTATAATATTTGGTATTTAAATTTATTTTGTTAGAATTGTATTTTAACGATTATCCCTTAAATATATCCTCTCATTCTTTCACATTTTCTATTCTTTCATATAATTGATAGTTACCTACTTTGTTTCATTATTTGATTTTTTGTATATTAAAATTGTAATTAAATTCTTTATTATTAAATTTGTATATGTAAACTCTGACATTTTTCTTTATTTGATATTTAAATTTTTAATTTTATTTTATCTTTTTAATAGTAATTAAATGGATAATGCACTGGAGTTTGTAAATTCTAGATTAGGAACTCACGAATAGTAAGGATTTAGTTTTATGACAAAAATGGGGGGGGGGGTAATTTTGCATGTTGTAAAGCATTAAATTTTTGGATGTGAAAATTCTAAAGATTATTAACTATATAAAAAGGGAATATATTTCTTAAAATATTTTTTAAATTAAGTTGGGATAAATTTTATGATGAAGAGTTGACTAATTTTGAGAAAGATGGTGGAGAAGGAGAGGTGAAAAGTTTTTATTTCTCCCTTTTCTTGTTGAAAAATTATATTTTGTTAGATCTGGTTTGGTCGTTTATGTGAGGCTAAAATGGTGGAATTTTTAATTAAGAAAGCATCCAAAGATGCAATTATTTGTGATATTGGTACTGGGAATGGATCGGTATTACGAAAATTGGTAGAAATAATTTTGAATAAATTAATTATTTTAATTTTCTTAGAGTAATTGTGGTTTCTTGAATTTATTTGGAATTGATTATTCTTATAAAGCTATAGAATTGGCAAAGAATATTTCATCTAAAAATTATTCTAATAATAAAATAAAATTTTTGGTTATTTAAATAATTTTTTAAAATAAAATATTTAAAGTTAGCAAATATTAGTGAAGATAAATTGGAAAGTGAATTGAAAGGAAAATTCGATATTTTGTTGGATAAGGTGAATTTATAAAAATAATTATAAAATTTAATTTTTAGGGTACTTTTGATGCAATATCCCTCACAAATAAATCTGATCGTGAAAATCATTTAAAATTTTATCAACAAAATATTTGTCAACTTTTTAAACAAAAAATTAAAGACAAAAGTAAAAATATATATTTTAATTGAAATTTAATTTTTAAATTAGTTGATGATGAAATTCCTCGGTTTTTGCTTATTTTCTCTTGCAATTTTACAAGGCATTAAATTATTATTTTTTTAAATATTTTTTAAAAAATTTGTAGAAATGAATTAATTAATTTATTGGAAAATGAATTACTTTGTTTTGATTGTGAATTGCCTACAAATAATAATTTTGAATTTGGTGGGTGTAAAGGGAATACTTATATAGGTTGTGTATTTAAATGGAGAGGATGAAATATAATTTAAAAAAATATTTTTGTTATAAGTATTTACATATTTTTTGTAAAAATATTTTTTAATATTAAACAGCGCTGTTTTGAAATTTTGACTTTCAATTTTCGAGGATCTAATAAAATGAGCAACAAAAAACATTTCATATTTAAATAAACATTCTTTACTAAAAATAAATTCCTCTAATCTATCTTCTATCCGTTTAAAATTTGTAATCGCATTTTCTTGTTTCCCAATAGAACCCAAAACTCTGTGCTTTATCGAGTATTATCCCTTTATTGTGGATAATATTCCTAATTAAAAAAATTAGGATTTTAAAGTTAATCCCAAAATTAAATTTTTAGCGGCACTGTCTCTCAATTTAATCTTATTATTTATTGGCAATCTTAACCGATCCCGACTGAAATTCTCACCCCCCCAAATCTCAGTATATCCATCCCCCAATGTCCTAGTTTTTAACTTAGTTAAGTTTTTAAAAATAAAATCAACACAAATTTTTACAGTATAATAAATAAATAAACATTTTCTTTTATTTAATATGCACAATTATTTCAAGAATTTTAATAAATCTTTAAGCATTTCTTTCAAAATTAATTACATTTAGCTTTTCCTTCTGTTATTTTCTCAATCCAATCACAATAAAGTCTTATTGTTGTGAAAAAACCTTTTTTTTTTAAATTTACATTAAAAATTTTATTTTAATTTTACCTTTAAATTCACAAAGCCAAGAACCTCTACTTGTTATCCCAATTTGTTCCCAATTATTTGTTTCTGGATTTTTATAAAGTAAAGGGCCCCCACTATCTCCCTTTATTAAGAGAAAAAATAAATAAAATGATTATTATTTATTTATTTAATTACAAAGCAAGTATTTTCACCACCAGGCCCAAAAGCACAAATTTCAGTTTTTAATACTCCATCACATTTTGGATCTTCATTATCCCAAACTGTGACATTTGCTCCTTGTAATGTTACTGGAGAACTTCCATCTTTATATTTAAATTAATTTAAATAAATTAATTCATTTATTAACACCATCAATACGTCCCCAACCAGCAATATATGCACTTGAATTAATTGAAATTTCACGGCTTGACAGAATTACTGGTTGAATATCATATCCATTTATTGGACTATCCAACTTTTATTTTTTTTAATTTTGATATTAAAAATATTTTAATTTTACCTCAGCAATTGCAAGATCCTTTCCAAAAATATCTTCAGAAAATATATTTACTTTTTTTATATTAATCCATAATGATTGTGTATTATTTTCTATAGCATTAACAGTTCCAGCCATAATACTATATTTTCCTTTAAATCCAAAACAATGCCCAGCAGATAATATATGTGTTGGGGAAATAACAGAGCAAGTACATAATCTTCGACAATCAAGCCATAATGAAGCCATAAATGGAAGTTGATTTATATGGTTAACTGATAAACCTCTATGAATCTTTAGAAAATTTTTGTGTTTTAATAATAAAATTAATCAAAAATTTAATAAAATATAAAAATTATTCACTTTAATTAACGAAAAATTTATTTTCAACCTTTAATTCATCTATAGCAGTATTTCCTTCTAAAATATTACGAATATTTTCCTCATTAATTAATTTATTTTTTAAAATATTTTCATCATTTTCTACTAATTTATTAGTTAATTCAATAATTGTTTGCCCTTCCTTCTCTTCAGTTTTTGGATTTTTTGTACAAAAACTTTTTGAATAAACTTGTAATAATGAAATAAAAATACAAAAAATTCCCAAAATTTTTGTTGTTTTTAAAAACATTTTTTTATTAAAATAAATAAATTTAAATTTATGTAGATTATTGCACAAATCTGTATATAAACTAAATTTATATATATGTAGTAGCTCTTAATTTAGTAAAAATAAATATTCTTCTTTTAGCTTGTGGCGATTATTAATTGGCGATAATTTTTTTTCTTTTCTTTGTTTAACCGCAAAAATATTTATTTTTATTTGTAGACAGGATATTAAAATAAATTTAAAAATAAAATAAAGAAATCCAAAAACTTGTTTTTAAATTCTGAAAAAAAATTAAATAGCCAAAAGTTTTAAATTAAAAATTTTGCTATTTAAAAATATTTTGTATTTAAATCTGATAAAGAAGAGTCCCTGTAAAATATAGTAAAAATATTTTCAAGTTCCACTTTTAGATTATTTACCTCCCCCCCCCCAATCCTCAAACTTGTCTAAACATCTCTGAATAATAAAATTTTGAATCTTTACTTTATTTTAGTAGGTATTAAATTAAATCTTTCTTTATTTAAAAGTTTTGCCTAAATATAGTACATATTTTTAATATTCAACATTTACTACAAGAAATTTTATCGGAAAATACAACAAATCAAATTTTAATATTTCAAAGTTTTTAATAAAATATTTTAATATTTATTCCCAATATTTCAGAAAATAAACATTTTTCTTTTACAAAAGTTCCAACTCCTTCAAAACAATTATTTTGTTTTTTTATGTCTAAATCTTTTAAACTTTCATTTAACAGGTGGCTATTTACTAATAAATAAATTTATTTATTTTTAACTTTTGTTTGTCCATAACTCTTTTGTTTTGTCTGTTTGTGTCCACCTACTAATTTATTTTCCTACCTTACATATAATTTTTGTCTTTCATTTTTCATTTAGTAAATAATAAGTTTTCTTTAGTGGATTTATATTTATTATTTTGTAGATTTCGAACTCTGGCTGGACTCGAGTTCTCTGCTTAATAGACTACCCCACCCCCCACACGGCCCAGTTTTATTTGAAAATATTGATAAAATTCTGTTCAAGTTTTTTCTGAACAAATTTGTTAAAATTTTCTATCTTTCTGCCCAATTCTGACTCGCTTAGACATCCAAAAAATTTCACTTGTAGTTCTAATAAAGTTAAGCTTTATAGGTGCTTTATGCATTTAAACCTGAACAAAGCGAGGCCAGTAATCATGTCTGTGCCCGGAGGTAAAAAAAATCTGTATTTTTTGGTTCCCGGAATTTAACTCAGAAACCCTTCCCCTGGTAAAAACTCGAATACCGGCCCGGCAATTTGAAAAGTTCGAACTTTAATATTTTGTTTGTTTCAGCGAGGATTTTCAATTTATAATGTGTTCAAAATTATAACTATATACTACTTGAGCTTTTCAAGTGCCTATTTTGAATACATAATTAAATAAACTTTTATTTTGTTTAATAAATTTATTTATTAATTTATTAATTAAAACAAATAATTATTTTATTTACAATATAATTTTGGTTGACCTCTTTTAAATAACCAGTAGTTTAAATAATTTAATTAAATAACAAAGAACTTTTACCCATTTTAGCATATTTCTTTTAAGTTTTGCAGCATTTTAATTTTGAATTTTAAAAATAAAAAAAATTTTAAAAGAATTGTCATGAATTAAAAATATATATTTATTTACTATTTAAAGTCACCATATGTCGTCTTTTCCAAAATTTCTTTTTCCAAAAATCTTTCCTAACAGATTTTTACTTTAATTTCACAAAATATATTTAAAACACACAAAACACATTTATATATTAAATATATATTTATTTTTAATATATTTTTAATATCCTCCTCCCCTCTCCTCCTCCCTTCTCTCCCTCCCCACAACCATCTGTCCCAAAAATATTTTTTTTGTTTCAATGTCCACCTATATATTTCTGCTAAAACTGAATGAATGCCCTTCTCTCCCGCATTTTAAACATCAAAACAATCATCGATCTTTCCCCCTCATTTTTATTTTAGTTGACAAAAGCTTTTTATTTACTTGCTATTTTAAACTTTTATATTAATTTCTATATATTAAATAAATATAAAATTAATATTTTATTTCAATTTTCAATCGTTTGTTGCAAAATTCCCTATTATTTTCAGCTTTATTTAGAAAGCAAAAAAATGATAGCTCATTCAACGCGACTTGCCGAGTTGAGTTGAATGTTATAAAAATTAACGAGATTAGGTGAAATCTGAACAAATAAGCGATTAAATAGACAAATCACTCATGAGGTATTGATCAAGTCTCTAATTATTTTGTTATCTTTTATTGAACCTGATTAAAATTTAAATAAATATATAAATTTATATTTAAAAACAGGTATTTGTTTAAAATAAAAAGAAAAACTTTTTTCTCATACCTTTATTTTATTTTTTATTTATTTGTGCGCAGCTTTTCTAATTAATTTTTTTTATATTACAAAGAAAGCCGCCATCATATATAAACTTGTTGATTAAAAATAAATTTAGCCAGTAAAGCTTTAATTTTTAAACAAAATTATCTTTATATTTAAGTTAGGGATAAAAAATATTTTTAACAATTTTTTGAAATTTATCCTTCAATTCCTTTAAATATTTTTGTTTTTAACTTTTTAACAAATTTTAAATTTAAATATAAATACTTTAATTTTAATTAATTAAATTATATTTTAATTCCCAAACAAATATATTTAAAATTAAAAATCGCGCAGTCAATAAATATTTGTGTGTTTTTATTTTTACTTACAAACACAGCTTTAATTTATTTTTATATTTGTTAAAGCTTTTAGGTAGCGATCAGCTGCCCATATAGATATGTATGTTATTTACTCAAATATATCTAAACGAGCGTTTAGGTGCCGCTTCGCGGCACCTAAACGCTCGTATATTAGTATTTTAAATTATTAAATATTCAAAATTTAAATTTTTTGGTTTTTTAAGTAGTATCTTTTAATTAGTTTTTTAAGTAGTGCTATACTATCTTTTTTGTAACAAAATGCTACCTTATCTCTTTAAATCAACTGATAACCCTAAATCCCTCGTAATCTTTCAAATTACTCTATACATATTCTCAAATTCCTTGATAGCAGGGATGTGCCGAAACGGATTTTAAAAAGCGGAACGCGAAACGCGAAAGACGAAATTAAATTTAAAATGTGAAACGCGAAACGCGTAAGGCGAAAGTCCTAAAAACGCGAAAATCCGCGAAAGGCGAAACACGAAACACGAAATTCTTAAAATTTTTCTGATATGATGAGAAAACTCTAAAGATCTGTCAACTCAGCACTTTGTTGCTGATCACAGCCTCAACTGACTCTAGAATTTCGATGGGCATCCGAGATATATATCAACGGTTTTGAGGGAATATCAGTCATAAGCCAGGTTCCATCCTTTATTTTATATCCTTTATTTTAGGATATTCTAAAGTCTGTACCTCGCTTCCAAAACATTTCTGTAGAATAGAAGTGTAATTTTGTTGGATTTTCGTTTTGGGATTTGGTTGGAGAAAGAGGGTAGCTACGCTAGCTAAGCGTAGCTAGCAAAAGGTGGATTCGTAGCTAGCAAAAAGTGATGGTGGATTCGAAGCTAGCAAAAGCACCCAAAGAAAGCCCGGCCTTTGCTTTAATTTCTTTTTTTTCGTTGCAAGGCGTTTTGGCACTAATTTCAGTCTATTTTTAGTTTTTAAGGGTTTGAAAAATTTCGGCTTTAGAACTACGGGCCACAAAATGTGTGCTTTCAAAGCATAAGGAAAACTTTGCAAACTTTTATAAAATTTATGCAAATTAACCTTCTAGATTTAGTAGGTCATGAAGGGCAGTTTTTATTAAATTATGTAACAAAGACACATAAAATTCACATTGCTGCTAGAGATTAGAGCAAACAAATATTTAACCTCGGAAAATCAACTATATGATTAAATATAGTTGAAAAATATTTGATTAAATATAGCTCAAAATTTTTGCCTGCTTTGTATTATAGTACGAAATCTGCTGTTTGATCTCATAAAATTTCAAAATTTTAGAGTGAAGCTGCTTAAAGTGCGGCTGCTTTGAAGTAATACCTATATTGTGTTGATTAAAGAAGGATCATTCCAAATCTCTTGATATCTTCCTTATTTCATTCAAATCCTTAATCTCTCAATACTTACTCCTTCAAATTATTTACAACACATTAAACCACCCCTAATCCCTCTAAATCCACTCATATCCCCAAAAACAATTATATCTTCAGAACCACTTAATCTCTCCAAATTCACTTATATTCCAATATATTTTTAGACTTTATAGTGAAAAAATTTTTTTCGAAAAACATTTTGGCCCTCCTTCCCGTTCCACAGAACGAACCAATTCGAAAATTGGTTTTTGGAACCAATTTGAAAAATTTGTCCCGCACCGATACAATTCGTAAATTGGTTCGGTGCGGGGAGCCCCGAACCCCCGAAATGCCTGCTCACGAGAGTTCGGAGTATTTTATCAAATATTTGAAATTTTTGATCAATTTTTTTCAAATACTGTCATTATCAAGTAATTTGATCAAATATTTGTTTAATCTCGTTTTCCTCATTTACACAAAATTTAAAACTCTGATCTATGTATTACTCGAAGCTTTTCAAAATAGAAAATTACTTAAGATAAACATCGTTTTTAAGCATATATCAGCAGTTAGATTTATAATTTTCCCATAGATTCGAAGTTTTCTAACCTCCAAAACATTAAAATGCGTCTTAAGCCCTCGCAAATCCCGATACCCCTCTTAATCCTAAATTCTCCTAAACATAATCCTTAATCCGCCTAAAATCCCCCAATATACCTCATAATCCCGTAAATACTCTGTGTTTAGGTCTACTCAACTATACTGGCTTGCTTAACCATTTAACATGGCTTATTTTAGATAAATAGTTTTGTAAATACTGAATTATTAAAAAATAGTTTTGCGATAATGAATTATTAAACTTAAATCTAAAACTGTTTAACACCCGTTCACCTTCCAAGTCGACAGATATTCATCTTATTTCTCCCCTAAGATCCCTCAATATTCTTGTTTGGGAAATTCCTTGTCATCTCTCTTAATTCATCAATCCGTTTTATCTCAAATTGATCCACCAAAACCACGTTATACCGACATATCTCCCATTTCACTATTAATCGTAGCATAACATTATTAGCTCTATCTCAAAACCCTTAGATATCTTTGTTAAACTTTGTTTAGTTTAGAACCCCGAATGTCTTCGAAGCAGATTCCCGTGCTTCGCAACGGCCGTGCTCGCTTCGCTCGCGGCGGCCGCCGTCTCAAAATCTTTACGTTGGATTTGTCTTTTAATTGTTCTCTTGATTTTAGTTCGAAAAGTTGAAAAAAATTTTTGATCGTTTTGCCCTAATCTTTGCCTCACAGTACACTGACTTCTATTTATTTGCTAGACCCTGAATGAACGGCCTTTTAACTTATCTTAATTGGTCTACCATACTCGATTTTTAAGTCTTTGACTACGATCGTAACTCATTACCTTTTTCAGAAAATTCAAAATTTTTGTCCCTTAAATTGTTCAAAACCAAACTACTAAATGAAAAAAAATTTGTCTTTTGTTTTTTCTCTTTTTAGACTTTTTGTACTTTTAGGCTAGTTAGGCCTTTTGTACATTTTTACTCTTAGTTCTTTTGAACTTTTTAAGCAGTTAGATCTTTTGTACTTAAAAAGCTGTTTAGGTCTTTTGAACTCTGTTGTTTGTGTACCATTTTGTCGAGGCACTCGATGTTTACATTTAAAATTTTGAAAGAGATAGACGCTAATCTTTACTTCTCGTTCATATATTATTTTCAATTTTTTGTTGTCTTTTTATTGTTTACTATTTTAGAAAATTTTTCGTTTCAATAAAAATTCACTTTTTAAGAATGAAAATTTGTAAACAAAAAGTATTAACTTAGTATAGTTAATACTCTTTTCCCACATTTTTCTTTACTTTTTTAACATTTTTTCTTTTAAAAATATTTACCGCTATTTAATTTTTTTTTGTTTAGTTCCACAGAAACATACAAAAAAATCTTCTACTTATTAAAGAATATTTAAATAAACATTCAAATAATTTAGGTAAGGGCACATTTTTTTAATATTTTTCAGACAGTTTTGGTTAATTTTTGAATTATTTGTTTTCAAACTTTTAATTAATTTAATTTAAAATCCCCGCCCCCCCCCCCCCTCCTTTTTATTAAATTACTAGATTAAATTAAAAATTCTTTATTAAAAATGTTGCTTTTTTTTGATCATTACTGACGTCCAGTCGTGATCCAGTCCATTATTTAGTTTATTTGTGTGTTGAATGTCCGCACCGGTTAATTCTAAAAAATTCTTCTTTTTAAGATTTTCATTGAATGAGAGAGAGGAGAGAAAAAGTTTACTTAATTTATAAATTCTTTCTCTCAAATATTCTTTCCAAATTTGTATATATTTATTTTTAAAAGAAAATATAAAAGATTATCCTTTTATTTTTCTTTTCTCCGATTTTGTTTTTTTTATTTTTAGCTAATTTAATTTAGGTAATCATGGTGGATATTATTGATTTTTTAAATTAATTTTATTTAAATTATTTTCTACAAAATTTTCAGAAATTAAAATTAAATAACTTTTTAATTTAAAAGTAAAAGGGCTTCTTTTTGTTTTAAACTTATTCAGCGGAATGGAATGTTTAAACAATTGTGCATTTTACTGGAATTTCGATGCAAATCACTCTCTCCTCTAAATACATGCACAATTGGAAAATAAAATTTCACCCCCTTTCCCTCCCCCTCCACCTCCCCCCTTCTCCTCCTCTTCTCCACCTTACGCGCCCTCCGTAAATTTTACGCAATAATTTAAATATATATATTTATAACCCCCTTTTTTATTTCTCCGTCATTGGAATTTTATTTTTATATATTGCAAATAAATAAATAAATTTTAGAAAATATTTAATTAAAATATTTTTTTTAATTTTTGTGTCAATTGTTCTTCTTAATCCTTACAAACAATGTACTCTTTAAATTGCTACGAAAAATAAAATTAATTTAATTGTAAATACAAAATAATAATTTATTTATTTTAATTTTATTTTAAAATTCAATTAATATTTTTATTTATTTTACTTCTAAATATTTTTATTAATTCTTTTATTTAATTTAATTTTTTCACGGAACTTTTACCCGTTTTAACTTTTATTTTTTAAAATTAATTTTATTTATTCACTTCATTTAACATTAAATAATTTTTAAAATTATTTTTCTCAGTTTTCTTTTGTTTGATTAAATCAACTTTTATATTTTTTTGTATAAATTACTTACAATAAAAAATAATTTTTTTCCGTTTTTTTCTTTTAATTTAATTTTTAATATCTATGTAAATAATTAAACTTTTATTTTAGTTGTTGAAATATCCAATATTTTAATTTTTAACTACACACAATCACTTTAATATTTTTTTTTATTAAATTCTGACATTTTTTAAATTAAAAATTCTTTTTTTATTTCCCCTTTTAAATTTATTTAATTATTACGTGTCTCCAAATTCCTTTAATTTTTTTTATTTTAAATTCCGCATATTCTTTTATATTTTTATCATTTATTCCCTTTAAATTATATTTTTAAAAAAATATTCCATTTTAAAGTTTATAAAATTGATTAAGAATATGGACGTTTTTATTAAAATTTATTAGGAAATCAATTTAATATTCTTTTTTATTTGATTGATTATTTATTTAAATATTCTTTAAATAAATTTATTTAAAAGACCCCTATCTAAAATTTTATTTTTTTTTGATAAAAATAATTAGAAAATATTTAAACGTAAATTCAAAAGGTGAACCCCCCGTTGTTGGGCATTCTGCAAAAATTAGAATTTATTTAAATTTATTAAATTAAATTTTTTCAAAAATTAAATTTATTAAAAATTTAATAAAATAAAAGTTTAAAATTATTTTAAAATTAGAAATTATACATATTTATTAATTTATTTAATTTATTTAATTTAATAATATACTTTTTGAACTTAAAATTTTATTTTAAAAAAGTTCTTTTTTTAATATCAAAAATCATATTTTTATCTTTTAAATTTAAAAAAAAGAAAATAAAAATTTAACTCGAATTTCAAAAAAAGTTGTAAACTTTATTTTTAAAAAATCCAAAAATCATTAAATAAATAAATACTTTTTTATTTGTGTTTTCTTGCATTGATTTCTTTTTTTATTTTATTTTTGAAATTTAATACTAAAAAACATTTTTATTTTTTTAATACTTGCTAAAACTAAAAACTACAACAAAAAAACGGGACGAACAAAATACACAAAAATGGAAATATTATATTTATTTATTTGTTTTTATTTTGGAAAAAATTTTTTTTAGGATTTTTTACAAAATTACAATTTTTTACTTAAATTTATTTTTACTCCCTCACAGATGTTTTAACCCTTTTTTTATTTTTTTTTCAAAAATAAAATATATTAAAAATAAAAACAAAATATTCTTTAAATATTAAATTTCTTTTAATTTTTTAAAATTTTTTCATTTTTTATTTTTGTGGTGTACCGACACTTGCGGAACGACATTTGCGGATCGACACTTGCGGACCGACATATGCGGAACGACATTTGCGGACCCGACATTTGCGGATTAACATTTGCGGACCGACATTTGCGGACAGACAGATGCGGATTAACATTTGCGGACCCGACATTTGCGGATCCGACATTTGCGGATCTAGTAGTCTAAAAAAATATATATTAATCATTTTAAAAATGTCCAGAATGTAGTGTTGCTCTCTCAGAGATTAATCATTTTTTATATTAATCATTTTTTATTAAAAAATTTTTCAATGAAAAATAAACTAATGTTTATTTGTTTAAAATATAATTCTGATCAGTTAGCCCAATTGTCCATATCATTGTTCATTAAACGATACTGAATGGCGCGCAAATGATGTAAAAATGCTCCAGCATCGGGATTATCAATTTCATCGAATTGTGTTACAAGTGTTTTGATTGCTTGGTCATTTATTTTATATTTTCGCCGACGTGGATTTATTGATATTCCAGTAGTTGGATCCAACTCGTACTGTCGCAAACGATCCTTCATAATTCTTTCCTCATCTTTTAAAGCGATTATTAACCTTAAGTAAATAAACAAAGTGAAGACAAAGTAAAATTTACTTAGAAAAAGGAGGATGATGTGATGTAAAATGTTTTTGGAGCGCCATATGATAGCCTTCCATTGCATTATTCGTACGCCCTAAATTTTGCATTATTGAATCGTGATGGTTCCAAGTTTGTATAGGAAACAAGGCAACTTGTTCATTTGGTCGCATGATATAATTGCTTAAATAAGTTTACGTAAAAATAGATTAGTTCTGTACCATTCGAAATAATCGAATATCGACATTGCGTTGTTTGGGACATTTATTCGCAATGCTTCTGCTCGCAATAAGTCAAAACCGTGGCGAACTTGTTCAACTCGAAGGAAAGAGAGTGCTGCCAATCCTCTTACTAACTTCTTATATTCCTCATTTTGGTCATATAAAGGGACAAGGCCATCTTTTTGAATGCGTCTTATAATGTTTTGGCCAAGGTGAAATAGGCATTGCCTAATAATTATTTGTTGACCAAACACTTCTATAAAAGCGTTTTTCGCCCCTAAAAATACTTTTTTGACAGTTACTTCATGAGAAGAGGTCACTGCGACATGGTTATGTTCGCCAACCTCAACAAGATCTTCAGTGCCTATTGCACTATGTGCACGGCCATTACAATCTTTCCTTATTAATTACAATCTTTTTAAAATTAAAAATATAAATTCCTTTAACCTTGTACATGCCCAAAACTGAGTGGCACCGTCCACAGAAATTCCCTTTTTTCTGTATTCATATCCATTAAAAAATACTAATTGTTGTTGTTTGTTTGTATTAACGCAGTCATAGTACTTTAAGAATGTAATGGCCAACAAAATATAAATAATAGAATTCATATTAAATTCATATAATTTTGATTTTGAAAATTAAAAATATAAATTTCTTTAAAATTTGTTTTTCTTTAAAAATTCCATTCCTTAAACTCCCATCCACAATTTTTCCACAGCATGAACATCGTATACATTAATAACTCTAGCATGGGGAATTAATCGAGAGGGGGAATTATTCGAGGGAGGGGAATTAATCGAGAAAATACGGTATATATCTGAAATAAATTAATTTATAATATAATTTAGCAAAACAATTATTAAAAATTTTTTTTCCAATAAATATTTCCGCTGGTAATCAAGAATTCTCTATAACTCTGGAAAATTTCAATGTTTCTTATTTGTTTGAAAAATTACAAAAAATATTTTCAACCTCTACCTTGGAATATTTTTGTTTTCACGGTTTTAGCTATTTACTTTTAATTTATAATCGTATCTCTAGATTCATACGGGGGGACTAAAAAATTCGGAAAATCTGGACAACTTGAAGTCTTCCTTTATCATGCGGTGCATTCTAATGGGCAAATTCATGTTTTTGAATGCTAATAACATTTAGTAGATAATATGAATATGATTCTTTTATTTTAATAAATGATAAAATTTTTTAAATTTATTTTTCGAATGTGTTTTCGTTCTCAAATGTCGTATCCTCAGTTGTCGCATCCTCTAATGTCACGTCCTCATTTGCATATCCATACTATTTATATTTTATTTTTTTTAAAGACTACTAGATCCGCAAATGTCGGGTCCGCAAATGTTAATCCGCATCTGTCGGTCCGCAAAAGTCGATCCGCTTCTGTCGGTCCGCAAATGTCGGGTCCGCAAATGTCGTTCCGCAAAATTCAGTCCGCAATTGTCGATCCGCAAATGTCGTTCCGCAAGTGTCGGGTAACCATTTTTGTTGAACTTACTTTTGATAAATATTTTTTTTCTAAACAAAGTTACTCAAAGGCACTTATTTTTATTTTTAAAATTTAATTAATTAATACAGTGCCAGAAAAAATTATCGCACCAAGATGTTTAACTTGTTGTTTGTTTGGCCATAAATTTTTTAATGGCTTTCAAATGAGTCTAAAAGAAAAATTCTATATAGGTAAGTTCTAGGGATCTAAAATATTTTCTGGAGTACTTTAACCCCATTTCCAGTTGATTTTTGTGACTTGAGATCTCGATGAAGAAAGAAATTTCAACTTTATTTTTTTTCCTTTTCTACTCATTACCAATAGAAATGATCACAGAAATTTTTGTAGAATTTATGCCCAAACAAACAACTAGTTAAACATCTTGGTGCAATACTTTTTTCCGCCTCTATTTTGGGTACGTAAAAGAAGTTTGTGAATAGTGAACATTTGTTAAGCGAAATATTTTCAAAGTTTTCTGAAAGAGGGCATCTATTGTATATTTTAGAAATGAAACAATTGCTAAGAAAAAGTTTTTTTTTTAAATAATTATATAGGGTTTCACTCTTTAGTGCAATATTTTTTCCGGCACTGTTATATATATTTACCTCATTTATATTCTTTTAATTGTCCTTTGGTCTCAACATATTTGCCTTTTTATTTTTATAGACTACATATTACATACATATTATTGTTTTTAATCCTTTATTTTTTTATTTAAAATAATTATTTAAATTTTTTCCTCTTTTTTTCATTACGCAACTTTTAAATAATAAAAAAATTTTATCTTTATATGTATATTCTCCATAACAAATATTTATTTTTACTTAAATATTTTTTATTAATTGTCCTTTAATTCTGAGTTTTATTGAAATATTTAATTCTTTCTAATAAGAAAATTAAAATAATAAGAAATTTTTTCTAATAAGAAAATTTCTAATTTTCAAAATATTCAGATAAACACTAAAATTTTGATTATAATTTAAAAGATTTAAATATTTTTAAAATATAAATATGAGATTTGATCAACAACAAATACGTGAATGTTCAAAAAGTGCAAATAATTCATCTTCTAGCCTTTTAAATAATGTCTTTCCTCAACATTCTTCTTCCTCTTCTTCTTCTACTAAACAAAATATTTCTGCAAAATTTAAAAGAGCATCTTCAGTTAGTGCTGTTGTCCCAACAACAATTAATAATTGTAAAAATGTAGAATATATTAGTGTGGATTTATTTGGATCTACAATACAATGTGTTGGAAATAATGGAGGAGGAGGAGGGGGAGGGGGAGGAAATGTTGGAAATAGAAATGCTAGAAGTGTTACAGATACTGGAACTGCACAATTAGTTAATAAACTTTAAAAATATTATCTCAAAAAAATTTATTTTTATTTAAGATAGAAGCAATTCCTGGGCGTCGTCTGATTGACTGTTTGGGCCCATTTTTGGAAAGACATGGAATACCTGTCGGGTGTGCAGAATTCTTACTAGAGAAATCAACAACACCAATACCTGAAACGTCAGATTCTTTCTTTCTTGCAGGACATAAAATTTTTGTTAGAGGTGTTTGATAAATTTATTTTTAATAATAAATAGAGATATGATTTTTAGGTCGGAAAAATCTAAAAATAGGTACCTGAATAGGTGACAATTACTTGCTGTAAAAATAATATTTTCAAAAAATAACAACGGATTTGAGCTTCTCATACCAAAATTATTCCGGGAAAAATGGTTATAACCTCCAATAATGAATTATTAAAAAATAATTTTTAAGAAAAAAATTTTTTCTAGTTAAAAATAGCTCCGCTACAAACGCCGGTACATGGTCTTCTGGTTCTTCAGTAACAGCAATGCAACAACGTCAAAAACAACAACAACCCAGACGAGAGACACGCCGTCGTTGTTCTGGTGTTAGCACTTTTCTCGGTGCTTTTACAAATAAAGATGAAAATATTTGTGGAAAGAGAAGAGAATGTGGATGTATGGGATCGCTTGAGGGACAATCTACAAAATCGGCAACAATAATGACTACGTCATCAGATTCTTCTTCTTCTTTTACAACTCCTCTTCTTCCAAAAGAAGAGGAATTAGATGGAAGGCAGACAAAAATTACACAACAATCCTGCGAAGTTGCAAAATGCGGCGATCTGCAAAAAGAAATAATTTCTCAAATAGACAAAAATATTCAGGAAAATAATATAGTAAATATTGGTGACCAAAAATTCGAAGAAAATAATAATATTGAGGAAGGAGAAGAAAAAGTAGAAGAATTGTCTACAAAAGAAAGAATTTTACTAGTGGACAATAATAACAAACTAAATAATAATAAGAATGTGACAACCGATAAAGAAGAGCGAACACTGCGCAAACAAACAACGACTAAGAACGGCAATAATAATAAAAATAATTTGGAAGAAAAAATTTGCATTAAAAGCAACATTAATAAGAAAATTGAAGGAATGCAAAAAGGTCCCTTCTCTTCTTCTTCATCCTTCTTTTCATCATCTGGTAAAACTGCTGCTGGTTGTGCTACTGGTAATTCCTCTTCTTCGTCTTCTATTCGATCATCTACAACAAATAATCTTAGCGGCAAATTAACTACAAATAATTCAAAAAATAATTTTAACTCATCGTTAACATCCACCACAGGGCCTATTACTCCAATAAATTCATTTTCTTCTTCATTTTCTTATTCCTCCCTTTCACCTCTGGTCAGTGAAGGAGGTGAAAAAGGAAGAATCCCTACAACAACAACGACAACAACAATATCAAAGGCAACTGTGACGACATTACTACCTGTCTCCGCAGCCGCGCGAAAATCGTCCTTCACGCAAAAGAGGAGCAGAATGATGATTGTGAGTTTTCTCTTAAGTTTTTCTTCTCTTTTCCTCAATTCTCAGCTTGTATTCTCATTTGTCATCAAATACTTACATTGTTGTCATTATTATGCTCTCCTTCCTTTTCCTTTACTATTAACAACAACCTTCTTTCTTTCAAACATTTACTTGCTAATTCTTTTTTTTTAATTTTTACTGTCCGCTTACCACATCTGAGATTCCTTTCTATTTTTTTTAACAGAAAATTTTTTACCCTTAAGATTATTCAACCAATTTTTGATCTGTTATATTCTCTATACATTCACAAAATAATTTTTTTCTAAAAATTTAGCAAAAATTTCTAAATTTTAACACACCTCAATATAATAATTACATATATCTCGAATTTTTTATTTTTAAATAAAATTATTTCTTTAATATATTACCTATTTTTTAGATGGGCAAGCATGGTCGATGTCCCTCAACTTGTCCAAGTACTTCTCCTCCTCCCTCAGATTCTACAAATATAACAACAACAACAACCAATTCTTGTTTAGATTCACCCGATCATTTATGTCCAAATCCTTCTAATATAATTAATTCTTCCTCTCAATTACCACAAAAACGTAAAAGTTCTTTAAATTCTGCAGCATCACTTGCCGATGCTCCTCCAACTTTAACTGCTATTTTTGGTGGTGCCGCACATAATTCTCACAGTAATAGTGACTTTCTGTTAAATCGTCATGGTCGTTCTAATGTTATGGACGAATTTATGTCAGAAGAACATAAGGGGGTAAATTTAGACATACCTAGAAGAGTAATTACTTTCTTTTTAAATTTCTTTCAGATTTCTGGTTCTCAACAAATTCCAACTAGTTGTAGTTTATTACAACTTCAACATCAACAAAATTGTAGTGATGATACTTCGTTAAATTCACACTCAATCGGAGGTGGTGGATTTATTGTAAGGCGAAAACACACTGTTGGATCTGTGGGGACCGTAAACAGCATTCAATCAACAATTAATTCTTGTGGTGGTACTACAATTGGAAGAAAGGGAATTTTCTTTGTTAAGGTGGATACATAAACCCATTAATAAAGTCTGATTGTTAATTCACAAATATCGAACTAACAAACTTTGTTGGGTAATAGTTCGGTTCGTACCCCGCACTCTTTTTCCTTTCTAAAACTATTAAAAATGGTCAGTCAGTCTTTGCTTATAGAACTCGTCGAGCTGTATCGAATGACACCAAAATTAGCCCACGGTCTTAACTTTGGGCCGAGATACAGACCCCCGAAAATTGAAAAATTAAAGGGTGGACCAAGCTCATTTTTTGGCTAAAAATTCAATTAAACAAATAATAGCTCATTCGAAAGAGCTTGGATTCGAATGACATCAAAATCAACATAGTTGAACAAGACTTGACAAAGTTATGACATAAAGTAATCCTATTGTAGTCGTGAGACGCTTTTGCAAAACCTTTCTTTTGCGCAAGGTTTTTGTCTGTATTTAGGTCCAAATTTAAGACCTGGGGTTGATTTTGGTATCATTCGACACAGCTCGACGAGTTCTATAAACTAAGACTGACTGACCATTTTTTAATAGTTTTAGAAAGGGAAAAAGAGTGCGGGGTACGAACCGAACTAAATATTACCCTTTGTTGAATAAAACTGACTCTGGATTTATAATTTAGAAAAAACTAAACTATTGTTAGAAATCAACTCCTTGTTTTGTTACATTAATTACAAATTTATTACTAACAATTTTGTACCTATCCATTTTTAAATAATTTTTGGCGGATCTAAACCCGAAAAGTACTGGAATATGATTCAAACTCCTCAAGACAGATTCAAATTATTTATTCAAATCCCTTTCCCTTTTAAGAAATTCATTTTTGCTACATATATACTATTTACAGTCAAGTTTTCACTCTAATTTTCTTAATTCGCTTAAGGAGAAACTAACACCAATTTTGGAACGTTTATTTGTTCAAGCAGTTTCCAGTCGTTCACAAGAAACAGAATTAAATTCTCTACTAAATTTAGAACAACATTGGACAGAAATAGTTAATATTCAAAAAGTTCAAAATAAACGTCAAAGCGAACAACAGGAAGCTCTTTGGGAAATTGTTTCTACAGAAAGGCGTTATATTCTTCAACTTCAATTACTTGAAGATTTAGAATGGTGTTTAATTGAATTACAACGTCAAGGGTATCTCAGAGATATTAACAGACATTGTGTTTTTCTTAATTATTCTCAATTATTACGTTGTAATTTACATTTTTGGGCTTCTGCTATTGGACCTATGCTTCAAAAATCAAGGTGAAATATTAAAAAGAAAGGAAAAAAGATATCCCAGAATATAGAAAATATCTGTGTTCCCATCCCAGTTTCTCTTTTAGAATCTGATTTTTAATTTAAAAATACTTTGAGCCAGAATAATTTAATGTTACTAAATTATTTAATTAATTTTATTTTTATAATTTAAAGAGAAACAAAAGATCCATTAAATGCTTTACTACTTCGGCACGGCTTTGAATCAATTTTGGATTGGTCTTTGTGTTATATAGATTTTAATATTAGTTTATCTGAAAGTCATTCGTATGTTCAAAAGAAACAAAAAGAAAATGAAATGTTTGGTGAATTTGTACGTTGGGCTGAACAACATACGTTATTAAATAGACAAAAACTTGTTGATGCACTTAGTGGGCCAATGCAAAGAATTACTAGATATTCACTTTTATTAAAAGCTGTACAAAGAAGTGCTGCTGATACCGAGGAAAAATTAATTATACAAGTAAAATTTTGTTGTTAAAGTGTAAGGGTTTTTAAAAGAAATTTTTGATTGGAATAAAAATTGTGAAGATTTTTCTTCAAGCAATAAATATACCTAGATAATAATAATAATAATAATTTTAAAGTCAATGATTGATTGTGTTGAAGCAGCAACTCTTCGATTAAATTATGAAATGAATAATAATGATTTAAGAATACAATTAGCAGAATTAATGAAAACAATTGAAAGTTATGATGTTATAGATAATGATGAATTTGAAAGATTATTTCCCCTTCCTCCTTTAACAAATTTTAATAATTTTCAACAAAATAACAATTATCAACAACAGCAACAATTATTATTTGCTGCAATTAATAGGCCTCCCCCACATTTTAATTTACTTTTACCTATGCCCTTTCTTGGTTTACAACAACCAAAATTTAGAAGAATGTATACACGAGGAGATTTAAAAATGCGTGAAGGAAAACAAAATCCGAAAGTAAAAAAGAGATTATTTTTATTGTGTTTATGTTGGGGAAAAATTGATTGGATAACAAACAAAAATATGTAGAACCGACGTGAAACAAGCCCTGATTGAAGCACAATCGACTGTGCCAACATCTAACCCGGTTATCTTTATTTATTTATATTCCTTCTGGCACAACAATTTTTTCTTTTTTATTTCCTCTCTCTTTCTAAAACAAACAATTTATTTAAATTTATTTAATAATTAATTTTAAGCAAGAAATTCATTGTATTTTATTTACTGATATGCTTTTAATATGTAAATCTGTGTCAAGACGTAATGACCGATTAAGAATTATAAAACAACCAATGCATATTTCAAATCTTAGATTTCACCATTTTAGTGAAGGAAGTTTGTGTTTATTTGTTTTTTTATATTTATTTTTAAATTATAGCTGGTTTTTATTTAATTTGTATGAATGAATTTGAATCTCCCTCACAGTTTCTTTTAATGTTTACTGCTGGAATAGAAGAAACTAGACGGTGGTTAGAAATGATGGCAATGGCACAACAAGATTTTGCCTCTTTAAGGGCTGCAGCAACAACAAATAATGGCAATTGAATGATTAAATTTAACGAAATTTTTATTTTTTTCAGATAATTTTTTTGGTGAAAAATTTTTAACTAATTATTCTAATCAAATGACAAATAATTGTTGTAATAGAAATTGTACATTTTCTGTTGATACCCTTCGTCAAGTTGTTCAACAACAACAACAAAAACAACAACATTTTGTTTGTAATTGTTGTTCTAATAATGTTTTACACAGAAAAAGTCGGAGTATGGATTCACAAGTTGGAAAGGAAAATAATTTAAAAAAAATTATTTTTAAGGTAATAATGGCTACAACAAGTGATCTTTGCTGTGATAATTTATTGGATAATAATGATTTAATTAATTCACTAAATCAAAAACAAAATAAAGAATTTTTGTGTCAATGTGAAATAAAAGAAAAGGAGAAAGAAGTTTTTGTTGAAGAAAATAATAATAAGGAAGAAGAAATTGAAATAAATAAAAATATTTTAAATGAACAAAAAAGAAGAGAACGTTTGGGAAGACAACAAAGATTTCAAGGAAATTCAAATAATAAAGAATCCTTGCCTTCTTTAGATCAAAATATAGAAAATGATAAGAATGGTGAATTTTTTTTGATAGGAAGTAAAAAAGGAAAGGGTGGGGTATGTCTGAGAAATTCTCTTAAACGAGTGGGGGGGGGGGTGTTGATGGGGTTACCTAATAATAATGTAGACTATAATAATTGTCATTAATATTTGTATGTAAATTTCAACTCTCTTTTTGTTGATTTTTATTCATTTCAACAATTTTTAGATAAAAGTCCAACAGATAAAGATTCTTCTACCATTCCAACTTCAACAGAGAATTCTTCTGTATCCACAGATCATTCTGTTGTTTTACATGCAATGAATGTAGCAGCAAATACTGCTGCTGCTATAGTTACACCTGTTGTTGTTTCTAATATTGGTTTAAATACTTCTTTACCTCAAAATGGTTTTTATGAAAGAATGATAATTTAAAAAATTAATTTTTAAAGATTCTCAACAAAATATTTCTTCTTCCCCAATTCCAAATACTTCACCAAGTACTAATAATCAACGACGATTTGAAAAACGTTATCATACTGTTGGTGAAATTGACACAGTTAGACGCCAAACACAAAAACAATTTTCTACCTTAGCAAACAAACTTAATTGTACAAATGGTAATTAAAATAAAATTTTGTAAAATCTTTTAACAATAAAAATTTGATTTTCAAAAAAAACTTCAACTAAACCACAATTCCCGTATGAG
This sequence comes from Meloidogyne arenaria, assembly GCA_036172955.1. Lineage (NCBI taxonomy): Eukaryota > Metazoa > Nematoda > Chromadorea > Rhabditida > Meloidogynidae > Meloidogyne > Meloidogyne arenaria. The sequence continues at coordinate 5,899,494 of JARQAB010000010.1, forward strand.
TAGAAATTTTAGTACGAGCGTATGGCACGCTTCCTACTGTCATCCAAAGGGTCTCCACTATAAACCACATTTCCTTCGTTTTACTGCTAAATAAGAATTTATTCAAAATTTAAATGAAAAAAATTATTCTTTAATTATTAGATGGATGTAATAATAATTTACTAACAAATGTTGAAGGAGAATGTACTTCTATATTAAATTCCTCAGATTCAAATAATGTCTGTAATACAGAAATTCCTTCAAATATTTGTAATTCTTCTAATGCTAGTGGAATATTAAAACGTTTTTCTTGGAATGTTTCAAGCGCAATGAGTGGCTCTTCAAAGAAAATATCTTCAAAATTACAAGAATTGGTTCGAATTAATTAATTAATATTTTTTAAATTTTTTTAAAGAATGGAAGACGTTTTAGTTCACAATCAACAATGTCCTGCTTATCTTCAGAATCTTTTGCTTCTTCTTCTTCAGGAATATCTTCTGCTTCTTCTCTACATTCTTCCCATCATTCAACAGAAACAGCTAGCTCTAATACAACAGCACATATTTCCTGTGGAGAACCTTCTTCTATTTCATCAAATTCAGTTTGTTCATCAACAACATCCACACTTCAAATAGCAGAATTTAATACAGATTTAGATGACAGACAAACACCCCAACAACAATTAATTAATTCTTCTTCTGATAAAAATATTGTTGAAATAAAGCCTCATAGACTTGTAATTGATATTCAAGATGATATTCATCAAAAACTCGATAAAGAACAAACAACAACAAAAACATCAATAAAAGAACAATTAGAAAATAAACAAAAAATAAATGAAAAAAGATTTGAAGAAAAAAGCGATTTAAATGAAAATAAAAATTCCCCGTCCCCTCCGCCCCTTCCTCTAAGCCAACCCCCACAATCATCCTCAACTGAAAGCGTTACTTTCAATAAAGATGAAACTGAGAAAACCGAACAAATTGAAGAACAAAATGAAGAATATTTTAGTTTAAGACCTAGAGTTGGTGCTATGAGTTTAAATACTACAACAGAAACTTGGAATAAAAATCAAAGAAATAAACAAAATAATTCAACAATAAATAAACTTCCCCCAATTCCACCAACGCCTCCCGCAAAACCATTAAATATTAACAACAATCGTCAACCTTCTCCTATTTCTAAAGATAAAAAAGTAATTTTTTAGTAATTTTGTTTGAATCTACATTTATTTTTTAGAAAACAACAAATTGTGGCAATACTTCAGATGATAGTAATGGAAATGAATTGATGAGATTAATTTTAAATGATAGGCTTGAAACATCGTAAATTCTTAAACAAAATTTCAATTAAATTTATTTTTAAGGGAAATTTAAAATGTTTGGAGAAAGTACGAGTTTTGTGAAGAAAATTATGTGCATTGTTTTTTATATTATTATTATGTTATTAAATTAATTAGGGTGTAAAATATGTTTTTAAATGTTTAATGAATTTTTAATTAAAAAGCTAAAATAAATTTAATTTATATTTTGTTTAAAGCGTTTTTTCCAGTCAAAGAATAAGATAGTTTTCGTTGAAAAAAATTGGAGGTGTGTGTCCAAAATGATACACACCCCCAATTTTTTTAGATGTTTTATAAATTTTCCTTTATTTAATTACACATTTTACCCATAAATTCTTCTCGATAAATCAAATGCTTAGACAAGGAAATAGAAAAATCCTTAAATTAGTTCATTTGTTATGCCAATTTACCTGATTTATCATTGTTACAAAATTATATGCACCCCACCCCCTCGTAAAATTTTTTAATTAATCGAAAAATCCATAAAAATTTCTTCGAACATACTTATCTACCTAGTACTATATCAATAGGAAATAAAAAAGAAACGAAGTTCTGTTTTCGTGGCATCAAGATCTCAAAATCCGAAAATTGACGGAAAACCGGGGGTAAACGTATTTAAAAAATATTTTCAACCCATCATTGGCGCATTCGACATCAAAAATTTCCATTTTTTTGCGTTGCAAGCAAAAATTTTGAAAATAATCAAAGGACAAGGAGACTTTTCCCTTAAAATTACTGTATGTTAAATCAGCACAAGGCTTATGACAAAAATTACGAGATCATTAGTCGAGAGACCAAAAGCCTTGGACATCCCCAATGCTTGCATTTTTCAGAAAATCGCAATCACTTATTATTTAAATTCATTAGGAGCAATTTAAGAAATATTCAACAATGTTTTATCAACAACAATTCAATGACAAATATTTCATTTAGATATTATCTCTTAATTACGTTTCTTTGTCGACTTCGCAACAGTTCCTTCGCGAAAGTTGTTTCGGAAACGACGGTGCACGATTTTCAAATGTCGCATTCTACCAGTACCAGTTGTACGACGGCGAATAGATTTCACTGACCTTTAAAAACATTTAAAATTAGCAAATTTTAATGCCAGAATTGCTCTTTTTTGTATCACGGGCGAGCATCTGACGGTCTATCTAATTTTGTGATAACCTACATAGGTTTGTATTTCCATTATCCTAACCGCTCAATAAAGAACGATAGATGAAAACAATATCAACAATATGCCAAATTGTTAAGAATTATAAAGAAATCATACCATTGATAAGTTCGTTTACGAGCAGCCGGATATCCGCACGATGAACACTTATGCTTTTGAATGTGGTAGGAAGAACGGCCACATCGTCGACAAAGCGTATGCGTCTTATTATGACGCTTTCCAAACGAAGACGTTCCTTTCGTCATTCTTCAAAAGATTAACTAAAATTGCTTCAAAAATTTAAATATAATAAAACAATTAATAAATGATGGTTAAATAAAAAACCAATATATGAAATTATTATAAATTAACAAAACTTTTATTAAATAAACAACAAAATAAAACTTGTTGTATATGTAACAAATAAATCAGACAACAACATTCATTACATTTATTCCATAATAATTTCTCTTTCTAACAATTTTCCTGCTCTTCACCATCCACTAGTACCTGAGTTCCAATCACCTCCTTGTTGAGTTTGCTGCTGTTGAGGCTGTGGCTGACCAATTGGTGCAGTAGGTGCAACTTGAGTCTCCTCTTCTTGAGGCCACTCAGAAGCAGCAGCCCAATCACTAATAAGCGGAACGTTGAAGTCCAGTTTAACTGGCTCAGTCGGTGCCACATAATCGGTCTGCTCTATAGCTTGAGGCCAAGTTTCCTTATGCTCAGATTCAACCGGTTCTTCCTTTTCTGCCTCTTGCGGATCACGGTGGAAGTACAAATCAGGCATGACATATTTACCATCAACAACAAAGCCAGTTTGACGACTGATCTTTCCGCGGAGCAGCAAAACCTCACGAGCAAGCAACCACCAAACCAATCCAATTGAGTATTTATTCTGAAAGAAGTATATGAACACTAAACATATAACAAGAAACCTTAAGATTGCAAGGAATTGCGATATCGATAAACTTCAGAGGCGAATCGGTATTGCAAAATGCAATCACAGGCACATTGACATAAGACGCCTCAGTAAGAGCCTGATGATCGATGCGCGGATCGGAGACAACCAGAAGACGTGGCTCTTTGAAGTTTTTCTGGATTTGATTTGTCAATGATCCTGGAGTAAAGCGTCCAACAATAGGTGTAGCGCCAGTATGTGAAGCAAACTAAAGAAAATTGAGCTTTATACGAGAAATTCAAAATAACCTTTAAAATAGCTCTTTGCGCGACACCCAAGGCAGAGACGACAACAACATCAGCAGGATTTTCGATGGCAGCAATGGCTCGTGCAGCAAACAGTAATTTCTCCCACAACTTCCGAATGTTAATGATATGAACACCTTAAACATTCCGTAATAAGTAACACTAATAAAAATCCAACCGTCAGCACGTCGCTTCCAAACATAATTCTCCATTTGATAATCCAAAGTTTTGGTTCCAACATGAGACTCACAAACAAGCAACTTCATTGCTTCGTCATCCGTTAAATTGAAAACGTCAAGTCCGTTAGACATTAATTTCTATAATTTGAAATTGACCTAAACTTTTAATTTTATAAAATTAAAATATAAAAATGAGGACATCATAAGAATTATAAATTCAAAGCAGAAAGAAAAATAAGACAAAAAATAATCAATAACAAGAAGATTCGGATATTCGGAATCGATCAAAGAATCCAAATCTTCGGTTCCGAAATGAAACTCTACTGTCCTCCAAAGTCCATTTGAGTAAAATATAGCCGTTTCAGAGGGTACAGCCCGAAAAGGCGCGGGCCGAAAAGGCGCGACCGAAAAGGCGCGACCGAATAGGCGCCGGCCGAATAGGCGCGAGGCCATATAGGCGCCGGCCGAATAGGCGCCAAGCTTTTTAATTATATATTCTATTATAATCAATTAGAATGGTCCCAACGACAATCAAATAGGACCATTCAGAATTATAAAACAAAGATTTTCCAAAAAATTTTCCAAAATTAAAAAACCGGCCTAACTACAGTTTCCGTACCAGACTCAAAATAGGACAATTTATATGTCATTCGAAAGGGCTTGTCGAGCTGAGTTGAATGACACCAAAATCATCTCGATTGGATGATTCTGAACAGAATTATGATCAACTGAATCTTCGCAGGAAAAACTGTTTTTGTGCTGCTACGGAGGGTAGGCCGGGCATGGTCTTCGCTGCACGATGGCCGTGCTTCGCTGCGGTCGTGCTCGATTCGCTCGCGGCGACCGTAGCGACCGTAGCGTCGTTCCGCTCGACATGCCCGGCTTCCTCCGCAGCGGCAAAAACTTTTTTCCGCGTAGGCCTTGTGGAAGGAGGTGTTCATTAAAAGATTGGCGCCTATTCGGCCGGCGCCTATATGGCCTCGCGCCTATTCGGCCGGCGCCTATTCGGTCGCGCCTTTTCGGTCGCGCCTTTTCGGCCCGCGCCTTTTCGGGCGTGTCCCGTTTCAGAATTGGCCGTTTCAGAAGGGACACGCCCGTTTCAGCTCCGGAGCCCGGCGTTCCAGAAGGGACACGCCCGTTTCAGAATAGCCTTATCAGAGTATTTAACAGTTTCATCAAAAAGATACAATTGTGCTTGTATAAATATTTCACTTTTATTTTTTTATAGAATTTTGATGGGAAAAAATAGCGGCGAAATCTTAAAGTTATCCGAGGAAGCTGAGTTTGTTTTATTTTTCTAAACTATTCGTAATTGCTAACTTTCAGAGGTTCTGATGCAGATTCAGATATTCAAGTACTTTACGAGGCTGACGCAAGCAATGTAATGCAGGAGCTAGACTCGGGTTTTTCTTTTTTCATTGATACTTCTTGCAGTGATTCTTGCGAGAAAGATTCTCCTTCAACTACTAACGGGTGAGTAATTTTGAATATAGGTAATTTATCAATAAATAAGTCAAATTCTCTAATTTTGCTTATTTTCTTTGATATATTTATTTATCCAGTATTTTTTCTAGAATTTTGAATTCATCGAATATTCTATCTCATTTGATTGAAACTCCTTCAAGTGATAGCACGCCAAAAAATAATAATCGCAGATCTGATAGGGTAATTAATTTTTTTCAATTAAAAAATCTTTTAGGCTTGTTTTAATTGTAATTCTTTTGATCACACCTCTCGTGAATGTCCCCATCCAATAAATAATGGACGTATTGCAAAAAATCGAAAAAGTTTTATGCAAAAAAGAGATGTCGGTAGATTCCACGAACACACCCAAACAGATGCTCTAACAGCTGGTAAAATAAGTAGACGATTGAGAGAAGCGTTGGGGATTAGCGAGAGGGATTTGCCCGAATGGATTTACAGAATGCGAGGACTTGGATTTGTTCATGGATATCCTCCTGCTTACAGAAAATGGTTAGAAAACTCTTTTCTATCAATTTAGATTATTTTTAGTGCTACTGAACTATCAGTTTTTAAGATGCATTTTGGTGAAAATGCTGATAGAAAACGAAAACATGATGAAATTAAAGGTGGGAAAATATGTGAAAATTTTTAATTTTTATAATTTAGAAGATGTAAATTTGAGAATTGATCCAGAAAAGATTATTAAATATGTGGGATTTAATTATGATGATGGCCATTTTAGAGATGTACACATATGTGTTAATATTTTTTTTTTAATTAATAATTTTTAGAAAAGAAAAGAACGTTATCGAATACCTCCGTGGAGTGAATTTGTTAATGTTCAAGAAGTTTATTTATTACAAATGGATGTAGTTGATAAGATGGAAAAAGAAATAGAATCACCTTCTAACCCAAAGAAATCAAAATTGGATTATTCAGACAAAGGAAAAGATTCTGATAGTGAAGATGATTCTGATATTCTAATAGTCGATACTCGGCCAAATAGTAATGGCCTTGAAGATGGAGAAATACCTAGTGAAAGAATTGTTGATTTAGAGACGAATGTTGTTGTTCGGAGAAGAAAGGTTTTAAACATAAAAATGTGAAGTTTATTTTTTAATTTTAGGAAGAAATTGCTACAACTATTATGCATATTCCATCAGAGGAAAATAAAAATTTAACAAATGAAGATAAAAAAGATAAAGAAAAAGTAATAGAACAAGATAAGCAAAAAATAAATGATGAGCAAAAAATAATTGATGAAATGCGAATTCCCGCCGAGAAACTAATTTTTAACGACAAAATTAATTATGATGTTAGAAAACCTTCACTTGATAGTTTTGCGCAAGTTTCGACAAAAAATCTTTTAAATTGTTTATTTAAAATTCTATTTTAGATATTCAACCATTTAGACATCAAGTTATTGGAAAGAGTCTTGGATTTGTAAAACGTTTACAAAATATTATGAAAGATGTAAAAGAGAAAACAAAAAAGAATATTTAATAATTGTGTTATTTTGAGATTTTAAATTAAATTCTAAAAATCGTTTTTACATTGTTTTTTCGCAAGTGTTAGTGAACATTAAAGCATGCTTTTAGTTTAATTTTCTATTTCTCAATGTACAGTGTTTCTATACATACCTTACAATTAGTATATGTCAGCATAATTCTAAGAAAATGGCTCGAATTTACAATTTTTCTTGAACTTGGGTTGGGTTCAAATAGATGTGAAATTTATGAACATGTAATATGGTTAATGACCTTAATCCCTCTTGAGCAAATTAAGAGAAATCACATACCTCCCTCTTAATCGTTATATACATATATCCCCCTTAATCCCCACAAATCTTTGAAACAGTTAAAACGAATAAAAATATATTGGCATTCCTTTCGGAGTAAAATCGAAGAACATACGCGTGGGATTTTTCTAGGAGGCTCATTGGGTGAAGCCTGATTTACGCTCTTACTCATACATAATTTTAAAATTAAACTGCTTCAAAAAATTCCTGTTGCTATCGAAATAACAACAAATAATTACCTCTCATAAACTCGAAAGGATAAATTCTGCATGTAAAATATTTAAAATTTTGAATGATCTATCCGAAAGACTACTCATGTACATATTTCAATTACCTATTTTTAGATTTACTTTAATAATTTCAAAAACAATTAATAAATTAGTCAAATTTTATTAATTTATGCATAAATTTGCAAAATGTTTGAGCAGGAAAGAGAAAATTTCGTTAAAGGCGCAGGTTTAAAAAATGCTTAAAATTTTTGAATCTAACATTTTTAGTGACTCGAGCTCCAGGAAAGAGGCAAATAAAGCCAAGTATTGCTTTATTTGAAGCTGAATTTAATAATGGAGTAATTGACGGTGATGATGATGAAGATGTGGATTTTTCTGGTAAATTTTGGAGGATAATTATTAATGTATTTGTAAAAAAATATTTTAGCGGAAGATCAATCTGGTCATTCCATTTCTGGGGAGTCTAATGGTTCTGAAGAAAGTGAGAGTGCTACAGGATATGAAAGTGGTTCTGAGGAGTCTGAAAGTGGTAAAATGAATGAAAAGGCTAATCTGAGTGATGAAATTGTATTTAAATTATTAAACTATTGTTTTTTAAACAAAATATTTTAGGATAATATTCCAAGTACTTCATCTGGAAATGTTACAAGTTGTCAAAATAAGTGGTTAATTGATACGATAAATGAGAAAGATGCAAATGAAGTTTGTTTATTTAATTTTAAGTTATTTTTTATAAAAAGAAATCGTCTCAACTTTGTTCAATATGCCTTAATGATAAAAGATCTGATATTTTTGGAGATATAATTCAATGTGACAAGTAAATATTTTAAGATATTATTTATTTATTTTAAAATTTAAGATGTGGATTGTTAGTTCATGAAGTCTGTTATGGAGTTGCTAATGAATTAACTGAATCCTCTTCTAGCAACAGTCAAAGTTCTTCAACCTCAACAGAACCGTGGTTTTGTGAACCTTGTTTGTTTGGTGATGGAAGTATTCCTTATTGTCAACTTTGTCCAAACAGATTTGGAGCTTTTAAACTTTCTGGTTTTTCTTTCTAATAAAAAATATTTTATTTTATAAATATTTTTTAGATATCCCAAATAATTGGGTTCATTTAATTTGTGCTCTTTATACTCCGGGTATTCAATTTGTTGATCAAGAACATTTATCAGGCATTAGTTGGCAAAACGTTGATTATCGAAATTTTGGGAGAAAACAATGTGGTGCTTGTATTGATCAATTAGATTCTAGAACTGGGATTACTGTAAAATGTGATGCCGGTCTTTGCAAAAATTTTTATCATGTTACCTGTGCACAAAGGTTTTTAGAAATATTTTGTTTCGGAATTTAAATCTCTTAATTTTTTAGATTGGGTTTATTAATTGAGAATCACTTACCTCGAACAACAAACAATCCAGATATTGGATATATTTATTGTAAATTTTTATTTAAATAAGGAACTTATTTTAAATTTTTTAAGGTAAAAGGCACAATAGCCACGAAATAATGATAAATGCACAAAAAATTGCGTAAAATATTTAAAAAGAAATTTAAAATTTTTAAAAATTTTTTTTAGATTTTCAAAATTTATGAAGCAAGAAGATCGTCGAATGGTGGAATTTAGACATATTCAATTAAACCCGCGTCAAGAAAGAAAATGGCAACATCAATTAGAAATTAGATCTAAAAAGAAGAAAGATATAATTCCAGAATTTACTCAAGTTTATTTTAAAATTAAAAAAATTAAAAGGTTTTTTCTTAAAGAAGAAAGGAAAATTATTACATACAAGTCCACAATATTTAAATGAATTTGCTGAAAAAGCTGAATTGCTTGGAATTAATCGACAACAATTTGAAGAAGAATTTTATAAAGTTCCAGCCTCTCAACTTCCTATGGGATTAACACCTGCATTTTCTGTTGATTTTATAAAGTAAATAATTTAAAAGAAAATATTCTTTAAAATATTTTTTAAAAGCTATATGACATATCGAGATAATGTTGTTTTAAGTGAAGAAGAAAAATGTATTCCAAAATTACAACATCAAAAAGAACAACTTTTAGAAAATCAAACAAAATTAGAAATAAATATCCAAAAAGTTTTTTTAATTAATTAATTAAATATTAATTTAAAGGCAAAAGAAAGTCATAATGAATTATGTGAAAGAATTACTTCAAAACACAATTTATTTGAAAAACTAAAATCTGTTTTGCATTCTATTTCGCCTTCATTAATTAAGGAAGAAACAATTAATAGACGACAATCTTTATTGGTACATTTATATTCTAAAATTAATTTGAAATTTTTTAAAGAATCCAGAGAATTGGAATAAAGCAGTGAACAGTATTTCAAGACTGAGTGCAGATTCAACAAATACGTAAAAAATTTTAGTTTTTAACTCTAGAAAAACATTTCTAACATAAGAACTAACTTAGAGTCTATATTACAAACACCCTACCCTCTATTAATATGGCACCAAAATTTCTAGTCGTGCAGAACAATGTTTTTCGTGTTTCACAACAGGGGAGATAATCGACAATACCGATGACTTTTTAATCTTCTAAATTTCTAAAAATTGTGCCCGCGTCACTAAAATGGGGATCTTCGTTTTGAATACCAATATTCTGCATAATGGAGCGATTTCGAAAAATTTCAGCTTTTGTTTTGAGCCTAGATTTGAACAGGTTCGGAGCGGGGGCCTTAAAACTTCAAATAAACAGTACTTCCCAAGTTCCAGTCAGGCTTACGAAAAGTTTTACAATACCAAGAATTTTCAAAATTAAAAGACACTATTACCAATTAATTTTCTATTTAAAAGATTGTCTTCTATCAAATCACTCCAGTTTTCTCCAAAACACGAATCATCTAAAACGTTTGGAGATGTTATTCCAACTGCAATTTTTTCTTCAAAATTTGGTTCTCCTTCTAAACAATATAAAAGATTAATTTCTTCCACAACATTACCTTTATCGTCTATTCTAGATGGAAATAATAAAATAAATACAAAAAACTTTAAAAGGTTTTTCTATTAAAATTATATTTTATTTAAATATATTTATAATTTAAAGACGTGCAACTGACTGTGGTGGAGGAACACCTTCAAAATTTAAAATAATTTCAATCGAAAAAAAGGAATTATTAAATTGTTTTAAATGCAAATCGGTTAATTTATTTTTTTTTAATTTAATTATTTTTTAGATGAAAGAACCTCATCTTCTTATAAATTGCGAAACTTGCAATTCTTATTATCATATTGGTTGTTTAGACCCCCCACTCGAAAAAATGCCTGTTAAAAATAAATTTTCTCGTTTTGAATGTTCTGATTGTGCAGAAAAAAGAATGGAGGCAGAAGAAGCGGCATTAGAAATAAAAGTGGAGGAAACATTAGAAGAATGCCCACTTGCTATTGGACGATCTAGAAGAAAGCCTCGGACAAAATTATTTTGAGTTTGGAAATTTGCCTATTATTTTATAAAATTTTAAATTTTCATTGTTATCTTTCAATTAATTTTAAATTGAATAATTTTACAATTATTATTTTTAATGATGTGCGGTGGTTAAAGAAGGCTTGCTGATCAATTAATAAATGGGGGAATGATACTCGTTTCGAGTAAACCTTGATCGGTTTTATCTTTCGGAAATGTAAACTTCAATGTCTATACACATAACAAACACTTTATAACTGATTATTTATTTAACTAAATACAACTTTTGTTATAAAAGAATATATAAAAAATAATCCAACATTTAATTACATAAAAATTAAACATAACCAATAGGATAAATATAAGTTAACAATTCAGCCCAATAAACATTCCCTAAAGAACGTTTAATTTGATAAATATAAACCCAACAAATTATTAATATTGCCCAAATTATTGTTCCAATTGCTGACAACAAAACATAACGTTTCATTTCTTTTATTAAATTATTATTTGTCCCTTCTAATTCAACATTTTCGTCAGATTTATATTTTTTACCAAAAGTATATCTAAAATAAAAATATTAACAAATAAAATATGTAGAAATTACCGATAAAACCAAATAAAATTAATAAGCCACAAAATGGGAAGAAATGCAAATCCTAATAGAAAATAACGACGACAGAGTTGTAATCTTTCCTTTTCATTAAGTTTATTTAGATTTGTAGCCATTAAATTCTAATAAAATATGTATGCTAAATATGTATGACACGTCAGAACAGAAAAAAACTAAAATCAAAAAATGATTTTGTCAGAACAAAGTGGGTACGGGACAGAGTTGGGGCCCTTCCGCAATTTTAAAATCCTTGGTAGGGAGTATCTGGCGTGGCCCGGTTTGGCGTGAATTGTCTGATGCAAGGCAGGAAGTTTACTTAAATTGAGTTGTAACAGTTGGCGGGACTCAGTCGTTGAGTTCTGTCTAAAGTAACAATTCATCGAATATTTAATTAGTGTTTGAGATAAATCTAAGAATTTCAGATTTTTTAATTAAAATTTAGTTTAAATTATAATTTACTACATACATATGTATAATGTCACAACAACATAATCAATCTAATACAAATACAAAAACTTCTCATTCAACTGCAAATGGTGGAGATGTTAGAATTAGAACTAGTAATGGTATGTATCTAGTATATTTTTTTTGAAAAATAATTAGAATGTTGTGAATGGGATTTGAATAAACAAAGGGGGGTTATTCGAAAGAGATCTAAAAACTAAGTTGAAAATGAGGTAAAAGAAGTTAATTTCCGAAGCTAGATGGAAAAAGAGCTTGAAGGGGCAAAAATAAAATTCGATTATTTTTGGACACAATACCCCCCAAAATAAATAATTTTTAAGGAGAAGTTTATATTCCTGCAACTCAACGTCCAGATGGGACTTGGCGAAAAGCTAGAAAGGTTAGAGAAGGACATATTCCACAAGATGAACAGCCACGTTTTGAATGTAAAGCTCAATCAGAATTTAAACAAACATCAAAAACAAGTGGGAATTCTGTTAATTATCCAGGTTTTTTCTTTGAAGATTTCTAAAATTTTTTTAAAAGTTGGTTGGTCGCCTGTTGATATGGTTAAAGAACAAAAAAAGAAAATAATTAATAAAAACAATAATTTGTCATCAACAACATCTTCTTCAAATAAACCAACAATAGCCATCGACAATCCAAATGCCCCAATTACTCCAAAAGATTTTATTCAAAAACAAATAACTAAATTTCAAAAGAAAATTGAAGAAATTGATAAACTTAAAGTATTTAAATATTTAAATTTAAAGAAATATTTTTTTTTATTTAAAAGGAAAAAATAGAAAGTGGGCAACTTAAAAATCCAGAAAAAAATCAATTAGAAAAAATTTCAAAAAGAAAAGAAATTGAAGAAGAAATTGAAAGTTTAATTGAAAAATTAAATAAAATGTAAATAAATATAATCTTTTTTTTCTCTCAAAATTATTTTATAAAAAAAATTAAAAAAATATTTTTTAATTTTTGTTTTTAGTTTGTTCTAAAATATTTGTAATTGCTACAACATCCCTTTCCATTACTTTAGACCAATTTTCGACATCGCCAATTTCCTTAAGTATTTTTATTAGAAATTTAAGATAAAAATGTCTTTGTTTGACTCCCTTTAGGCCCAGATTCGTATGATTATATTTGAGCATATTTCGATACTCTTACGTATTTCGCCGTTTTTTATTTCTGCAAAACTTGTAATTTTTTGAAATTATTTTAAAAAACACTTAGATTTAAGAATTATTTTTAATTTTTAGGTAAATATTTTTCTCGCCCTTTAAAATGCATATTTATAGTTAGTGTATATTTTAGCCATCTTTTCTCTAAAAATAACCTTTAATGTTTGATTCATTTGTTCAACCAAATCCACCCATTGTTCTGCATATTTAATTAAATTACAACTTTTATTTTCTAATTTTTTACATTCAACATCAAGTCTTTTTTGATTATTATAGGCATATGAAACTCTTTTTGAAATTAAAAATATTTATTTTTATTTAATTTAAAAAACCTTTTATTTAAATTTTCAACAGTTATTTCTGTTAATTGATGTGCAGCAACAATTGCCTCATTTTTACGTTTTTCTTTAAAAAATAATTATTATTCTTAAATTTAATTTTTTAAAATTGCCTTGCATTTCTTTTGAAATATTTTGTTTTATATTATGTTCTTTTATCATATTTGATAATATATTATTATTTCGTTTTTCCATTCTTAATACATAATTAAAATAAATTTAAAATATTTATTGATAAAAATAATTAAAAAAAGTTTTTTATTTTTGAGATTAAAAATAAAAAAATCCTTGGGTAACTTGTCCAACCCAGAAGGTCAACATGAGAGATGGACAAATAAATTTTATTTATTTTTGCTCTCAACTAAACCAGAACAAAAAATATAATCACCAAGGTACAAACGAAAAAATAATTTTCATTTTTACGAAGCGAAAGATTAAGAAAGATATCTGATGATTTAGAGGGATTGTGTGGATCGTGAGGTTGGACTAAAATGGGTGAGGGGCAACTCAAGGAATTCCAAAATAACTGCACGAGAGAAGTTCCGTTCTCTGTCCCTTAATCCTCCTCTTAATCCCAATAAGCCTCCGATACCTGTCGTTAGAAGAACATCACAGTCAATGACTCTCGTATGGAACACATTGAGAATCTTAATCAAACTTAAGAAGTATGTATTCAAAATGAAGTGAGTAACTAACAAACTTTAATATGCAAATAAAATTTTATTTAGTAAATCGAAATACGTATTTTTTAATTTATAAAATTTATTTTGAATTATAAAGCCACCGATTGAGGTAAAGTCATCGTTTAAATAAAGTTTCCCTTTTGAAGGGGTTAGAAACATAAAATACCCCTTCTCTCTCCCTTCCCTCTTCCCCCTCCCCCGGCTGCTTTTAAAATTTACGGTAATTAAATATTTTAAATTAAAAATAAAGAGATTTTTAAATATAATTATTTTTTAATATAATCCGCATCCTTTTAATTTTGAACTTAAAATAACATCAAGTGTAGAATCGAGAACAAATTGGACCTAAAAAGCAATAAAAAGAAATTTATTTTTTTCCTTTTAATTTTTACTTGTTTTGTGTCTGTTGCACAAGTATGATGACAATAAATTGATTTATTAGGGACTTCATTTGCCATAAAAAATTTCTTTTCGATATATCTAGAGCTTGATTCGTAATTATCTGGACCTAAAAAAGAAGAGTTTTTTAATTAATTTAATCCCCACAAAAATATTTATTTTAAATTAATTATTTTTTACCATTAAATTCTTTAAAAGCAATTCTTAAAGAACGTCCTTGACTCATTTTTTCAGCAAATAAATCTTTTTTATTTAAAAAAAGAATTATCTAAAAATTAATTTAAATTAATTTTTATTTTTAATTAAAAAAACTTACAGAAGTTTCAATAAAATATTTATTATTACAAACTTGCTTAAATAATTGTAATGATTCTTGTAAACGATTCTTTAAAGAAATATTTTTTTGAATTAAAAATTAAAAACAATATCCATACAGTAGTTCCATCTTCCATTAAAACCTGATCAAATTCACTCATTGCCGTCACAAAAATTAAAGCTCTAACATCATCAAAACAATGTATCCATTTTTTTCTTTGTGAACGCTGCCCCCCAACATCAAATACTCTTTTTATTCATTTTAATTTTCTTTTAATTAATTCTCAAAATTACCTCCAAATTTTTTCTTTAATTTGAAATCTAACTTCAATTACCCCCATTGTAGCTACTCTAAGGAAAAGAATATCCTTTAAAAAAATATTTATTTTCTTTTTTAAAAAACAACACAAACTTGTGTTGTCGGAATATAATTTGGATCATTAATTCTGTCAAGGGAATCCAAAAAACTTTTTAAAAAATAGATTTAAAAATCAAAATTAATTAATTAATTTACTGTTGAGCACAATCTGGAACATAAAATTCTGATTTTCTACTCATTGCAGACTTTAAATTAAAAATAATTAATTATTTAAAAAGAATTAATTAATTTACTTGAACTCCTTTATCTGTCCATAATTCTTTTAAAGCAACATAAATATGTTCTCTCATTGGCTTTAAAGTACAGGGTGCGGCAAATTTGCGCCACTTTTTCTTTTTGTCATAATTTTCTTCAAAATTAATGAAAATTGATAATTCTTTTTTTGTTTTATTCCCAACACTTTAAGAAACTTGCTGATACCAAATATTAAAAATTTGCTTCACTGTTGGCAAAGATAATCGTGTTCGAACGTCTAGAAAATTTAAAAACCTTTTTTATGCCAAAGTTTAATTGATCATAACTTCGTTCAAAATCGTTCAATATCATTGATTTTGGTACTAAACGACTCATCTCGATCAGGAGCATCGAAATAGCTTATAATCTTATTTTTGAAAATTTTACCCAAGAATTTTATTTTTGCCAAAATTATTTTAATTTATCATTCAGAGGACCGTATCTCATCCGATTTTTGTCATAGGCCCCTGATTTTTATATCATTCGAAGCAGAATGAAGAGCTGATTCGAATGATATAAACATTTCCAATATCAAACTCCCAGCCTTGAATCTAGGCCAATTTTTATCCAAAAAATTTTGCTCAAATTTTGAGAGAAGTTTACTCAGAGTAAGCTTAAAATTTAAAAGCAATTTTGGTATCAGCAAGTTTCTTAAAGTGTTGGGAATAAAACAAAAAAAGAATTATCAATTTTCATTAATTTTGAAGAAAATTATGACAAAAAGAAAAAGTGGCGCAAATTTGCCGCACCCTGTACATAATTAAAATTAAATTAATTAATTACTTCAGTTTCTGCATGTTTAGCCATTATTGCATGTATTAATCGGCAATGCTCCTTTTTTTAATAATTAAAATAAATAAATAAATATTTGTTTTTTTTTAATTTACTTGTGATGATTGGGAAGCAAAGGCTAATTTAAGTTTATGCATTCCACTAGAAATTAAAATATACTACTGCCTATGTATATACTCAAATAATTACTCCTCCATCGAGAAGTTTAAACAATAATTACTCGGGGTCTGGAGGTTAACTCTGAAGACCTAAAAACTTTTGATCAACACCATTTATACCTCTTATTTCTTTAAAACTTTAATCATGAAGATCAGAAGGGATTAAAGGGGATAATGAGGGATTTGACGAGATTAAGGGGATATTGGAAGATTTGGAGGGATGTCGGGGATATCAGGACATTTGGAGAGATATCGGTGGATGGGATTAAGGAAGGATATATGTGGATTAAGGATGAGATAGGCGGCGTAAGGACGAGACCATGGGTATCAGCAGATCTGGAGGGATATCTGGAGAAAATTCTATAATCCTTAACCTTAATCCCTCCAAATCCACCAATATCCCCCTTAATCCTTCATTATTATCCCTTTAATCCCTCCAGATCTCGCATTAAACTTGAAGAGTAAAAGTAAAAAATGGTGCTGATCACAAGTTTGTACGTCTTCAGAGGTGTAGGTTTAGAGGGTTTTTTTAAAAAGTATAGGTCTTCAGCGATGGAGGGGTCTTCAGCGGTTTTTTAATTTTTAAAAATTACCTTAAAATAAAAAACATTGCCTATAAAAAATTATTTTTTCGTTTTAAAAAATATTTTTCTTTCAAAAATTACTTGAATAACATTTCCATAAACTAGATTTCTTTTAGACAACAAATCATTATCAGAAAATCCATTATCATGAATTATTTTTAATTGTTTTAATACTGTACTCTTTCCACTTTCCCCTGCACCTAAATATAATATTTTAATTATTTTTATCTTAATTTTAATTACCTAATAAAAGTAATTTAATTGTGGATTCATTATTTCTTCTATCAATTTCAATTTGTCTTTGAATTTGGAAATTAACATCACTTTGACTTTAAAAAAGAATAATTTTAAAGTAAAATTTTAAAAAATTTTATACTTTTTATCATCTTGTGTTGTTGTATTACAATTTCCCATTTTTAATATTTTTTTCATGAGAAGAATTAAAAATGCTACTCAATTGAGTGAAGCAAAAATGAGAGAAATAAATATTTAAAAAAAAATAATTAAAAATTAAATATGTAGGTATTTATATTTTGTTAGATTTATGGCTATTGTACGATTATTTGTCTAGAAAATCATAACTAAAATAGGTAGTAAAGTTTAAATTGCAAACAAGATTTAACTGTAATTTATTTTTAAGAAAACTTTTAATTTTTTCTGTTTATTTAAAAGAAAATTTTAATATAAAAATTAAAAATATCAGGTAAGTTTTCTTTTAAATGAAACTTTAAAAGAAAAAAAAATAAAATATTATTTTAAAGTAATTTTTAGATTTTTTTGATATGTAATTAAATTTTAATTTTAACTTTTTAAAGTCAAATCTCGATAAAACACGAAGTATGGCAAATTCGCTACTGGCTTTGTAATAAAAATTAATATTGATTCTTATTTATTTTACCACCCTGTAAGAATTTTAATTTTTTCACTTTTTTTTTCATTTTTATTCAAGCTTTTATAATTTAGAGAAATTTAGACATTTGTGCTTTGACAAACTTATTCCAAAATAATGTCAACAAAACGTTCACGCTCTTCTCCAAAATATATGGACTTGGGTCCTAACGTAATAACCAGAGCGAGTTTTTTAGGTTCAAAAAACCTGATAATAGGTACCTAAAAGGTTCGAAAAAAAGGCTTAAATAGGTTGAAAAAAATGCAAAAAGTGGCAAAATAGGTACGAATTTTTAACAAATAGGTTTGTATTGTTAGAGTTTTTTTCAATTTTGTGTTTTCAATTTATGGTTTTTCAATTTTAACGGCCCGGAATTCGCCCCTATCAAGTCAGATTGCGCTGATTTTGGTGTCAATCAACTCAGATTGAGAAGCTCTTTCAAATGAGCTATCATTCAAAAAATCGTCAAAATCTCGAATTTTTCACCTCAAAATTGTCTTTCCCCCGTATGGTTGTTCGATATTTGGGTTCATGTAACTCGGTCCTATGAAGTCAGATCGCGTTGATTTTGGTGTTATTCGATTCAGCTCGGCGAGCTCTTTCGAACTAATCACACCTTTGAGAGCTTTTTTGAATAACATAAATATCGATATAAATCGGAGTCTTTGTCCTTGAAGTAACTTTTACCGAACTTTTACCGATAAATATCAAAATTAAAAATTTTTTACAAAAAACCCAGAGATTTAGTGAAAAAATGACTTAAATTCTCAAATATTTGCGAAAATAAAGGCAAATTTTAAGATTTTTTTCAAAAAACCTAAAATAGTTTCAAAAAAGGCCGAAATAGGTTACAAATAGGTTTTAGGTTCAAAAAGGCCGAATTAGGTTTTTTAGGTTCGAATAGGTCCAATGTAGACTCATTATTTTGACCCAAAACAATGTTTTTTGTGCTTATCTCATCAAAACTAGTTCGCAAAAAAAATAGAGAAAAACCTAAAAAAAACTCGCTCTGGTAATAACTCTTTATGTTAATATAAAATATTTAAACCCCAAGGTTCCATAATAAAACTATTAGAAGAGTGTGAATAAATAAATAAGAAAAGCTTAAACTGTTTCATTTATTTGCATTTCACTCATTGTTTCTGATTTAAGTGGCTCCTTTGGAGTCCATTCGGAATAAATTTATTATTATTAATTATTTTAATTAATTTTAAAATTTTTCTGGGAAAATTTTATTAAATTTGGAAAATGTTATCAAAACAACAAAATGTGCAGTAAAATTCTCTCAAATTGTATAATTAAAAAATGTTAATTAAAAGAATATAAAATAAACAAATTCGACTAAATTAATAAAAGAAAATAATTAAATATTTAATTTTTGTATGTTAATTTTAAAAGAAAAATTTTGGAAGGTTTTTAAATTAAAATAAAAAGTTGATATTTTCTTGTTAAAAAAAAAGAATTAATTATCTGTACATATTTACCTATATTAAATTGCTTTTACGTGAATGGCACCAATTTATTTATTGTTTTTTGGATTTTAACATTGTCTCCTTGACAACTTTTATTTATCTATGCAGCTGTATTTTAAGTAACACGATATTAATTGTGTTGGCTTATAAAAAATAATGAAAGTTTTAGATAATTATTTTTAAAAGAATGGGCAACTGTTTTAAAGGGGTAAATGATAATTATTACCGTTTTCTCTCTAATAAAATATACTTGAATGAGTGTTTGGAGCGAGACAATCATTTTGAGAGACTTCTTTTTCGATATTATCAATATCAAAATTCGAAAAACATTTTCTAAAAACATTAATTTAAATAACCCCCCAATTTAAGGAATAATTACTGTGTTTGTACTTTTTCTGATTTTTATTAAAAAATATCTTTAACTTCGCTCAACATTGTCAACAAAATTATTAGAAATTTTAAATAAAATAAAAATATATGTATTTATTTATTTATTTATTAATTTTAATCTTTTTTAATTTTCTCTTCCAAAATTATCCTTTTGCTTACCTCATAATAATTTATTTTTTATTTTCATTTAATAATAATAAACAAAACTATTAAAACAAAAAGGAAATTCGTAAAATAATTTTCAAAAAAAAATATTAATAAAAATTTAGGAAAGAATATAATTAATAAGTAATTTTGCCCTAATGAAAACAATCAAAAACAAAGATTCAAGAGTATATAAAAGTAAAAAAGAATTATTGATAATAATTAATATATAAATAAAATGGGCAATTTTGGCAAAATAAGGCATTTTTAATTTAGAAAATTGGATGGTTATATATATTTAAATATTAGCATGTAATTTCCAAAAATAAATCTTAAAAAGAAAATTTTGCGTGTAAAAAGTTAAAAAAATTCTTTTTAAGAAAAGTATTTTGCAAATTTTAATTCAAAAATTTCAAAAATGCAAAAAATACTTTTCTTTTATATAATTCTATTTTTAACATTTTCAAAATTTATTTACAAAAATCCACTACTCCAACGAAGTAAATTGCTACGTTTTTGTTTATTAAGTTTTTTAATTTCAGCAGGGTGTTGATTTGAATTAGAAATAGTTGAAGATAAATTTGGAGTATTTATATAATTAGTTTTTGATGTTTTCTTTCTTAAAATACAATTAGTCATTGGAGATAAAGGATCTGGAGCTACAGCATAAAAAGGATTGCATTTTTCAGGAAAGACTAATTCACCTAAAAAATATTTAAAATGAGAGACAAACAAAAAACTTTTTCCAGAGTTCTCCGGAAATAATTCTCGAAACTTTTTGATTTTTTTGGAATTGAGAGAACGCAAACAAAAACTTTGAATGAAGAAAAAATTTATAACAATTTGTAGGAGTTAAAACACTCCAAACTATTTATAATAAAAACCAAACAATGAAATCTCGAGAATAATTCCCTAAACTCCCCAAAATTTATTTCTAAATAATTTACCTCCATCTGGAAGTAATTGAACCAAGCAATAGTCTAAAGCTTCTTCTGGATCTATCAAATGTTTTTCAAGAGCTCTTCTAACAACTTGTATCATTTTATCTCCATTTATAACTTTTATACACTAAAAAAGTAAAATAAATTATTTAAATTAATTTTTACTTTATAATTAGTATTTGTAGTTGTTTCTAATTCATTTTGTAAAGAATCATCTAATCCTACACGAACTAAATGAAAATTTTGTTCTTCTCTTGGACAGTTACTAACAGACATAGATGATGGGGAAATACCTCCAAAATAATTATTCTGTTGTTGTTGTTGAATTAACATTCCTAATGATGAACGAGAAGAGGAAGAACTTGTTGTAGATTTCTAAAATTAATTTGTTTTTCCCCTTTTAATTAAATTGAAAATATTAATTTTTTGAGAAAAAATCATTTTCTTAGATTAAATATGTATTTTTTTTTATTTTCTAGTTCCACACATTTTTTTGACCAAATTTATATTTATTAATATAACATTCAATTTATTTAATAAAAATAAAAAAAATAAATTTCTCGCCCCTCCTCCTCCCCCCAAAGATTAATTATAATAAAAACCTGAAAATGTTTTTTTCGTTCCAAAACTTCTTTTAAATAATCATTTTCTTCTTTTATAATATTTTGATTAGGAAATCTATTAAATTTGCCATTACTACTACTTGTAGTAGGTTCGGTTGAAATTGGGCTTGGAGTACAAAGAGAAGAGGATGCAAAAGAGGTAGAAGTTGAAGGTAGCATTGAAGGGGATTTTTTGTGAGCCTTTTAGAATAAAAATATATTTAAAAACTTTAATTTGTTTTTGATTATGAAATTTAAAAGAGAATTTTTACAATTAAAAATATATTAATGGAATTTTCAAAAATAAAGTCAATCCACTTAAATTTAATAAAAAACCAACCACAAAATTCGGAGCAATTTCTTTCCCTAACATAATTTCTTTTGAACAAGAACCTTTTAAAGAAAATATTCTTTTTTTAATTAATTTTTTAAATTTTACTTGAAAATCTTTCATCTCTAAATTCATTTTCCTCATTTCTTTTTTCTGATAATTTTTGTGTTAAATAACCATTAATATTATTTTCTGTTGTTCTATATCTACAATCTTTTTTCGAACCTTGACTTCGACTTCTTAATTGACTTTTTGGAGGTTTTTCCAATAATTTAACAGAAGGGGGATAATTACTTTCATTTGAATAATTATATTTTTCTTAAAATATTTAATTAAAAAAATATATATTTAATTAATTTACCTAAAGTTTTCATTTTTTGTCGTTGTTCAATAAATGAAGAATTTCCAAGAGAAAAATTTAATTCTTTAGGAGAAGAATTTAAACCAGAAAATATTTTACTTAAAGAATTAATTTTCCCCATTTGAGGAATAAAAGCGTCGCGAGTTTTCCTCCTTGCAGTTTCTGGTGTCATTTGTTGTTCATTTGTATAAGGCTCAATGTCTAGTGAACGAACAAAACTAAAAAGTTTTTTGAGAAAAAATTAAACTATGTAAAGAAAATAAATATAGAAAAACTTATTTTTGAAAAAAATCTATGTAATTTTCCGTTATCCAACATTTTCTTGGTTACGTACAAATGAGAACTTATTCGAAAGAGCTTGTCGGGCTGACTTGAGGAAGACGACATTTATACTCAAAAAATAGAAAAAAGGAAAATGAAATCAGATAACGGAAAATAACTAAACTAATTTAATCAAATAAACTATCTTTTACGGTATGATCTTGTCTCACCAAAAGCTTGTTTCACCAAACCCCCAAAATCCCTTAAAATACCAAACCGTGGAATAAAGTTTGAATTACCAAATATATACCAAGCTACAAATTCTTTTGGTTATTTATCTATGTACACTCTTAACGACAATGAGTTTTATCCCAACAATAGGAGATACATATGTCTAAACTGAATCTTCGCTAAAAAAAGTTGTTCCCGTCATTGGAACGTCATCCCCCGTTGACGGGACAACTTCCCCCGTTGACGACAACATCCCCCGTTGACGGGACAACTTCCCCCGTTGACGACAACATCTCGTTGACGGGGCAACATCCACCGGTGACGGGACAACTTCCCCCGTTCACGGGACAACTTCCCCCGTTGACGGGGCAGCATCCCCCGTTGACGGGGCAGCATCCCCCGTTGTTGGAACAACACCCCCGTGGTTGGTATTTCGCATTTGGTATTTCAAGGGATTTTGGGGGGTTTGGTAATTCAAGCTTTTTTCCACGGTTTGGTGAATTAATGGCTTTTGGGGGTTTGGTGATTCAAGCTTTTTCCCATGGTTTGGTGAGTTAATGGCTTTTGGGGGTTTGGTGAAACAAGCTTTTGGTGAGATAAGACGCTCCGATCTTTTACCATTCTTTTTCGTCTAAAGCAGGCAAAAAATGAAACCAAACACAAAATGCTTGATCCATAGAAAATGAATAAGCTCTAGCAGCTGATTGGTAAAGTCTTAATTTTGCCAAAACTTCGAATTCATATCTATGTTTCTCAAAATTTATAAGTCCATTATCTGTTTTGTCAGGATGGGCCTAGAAAATTAGAGTAACGATCTACTTAATAGATTTAAAAAAACCTGGTCTATCATTGCAAGTTCTGTCAAAAAAGTACCCAAATAGGGGCAAATTCCTTGTGTTGTTTCAAAAGACATATTTAAATCGCTTTTTGTTCGTCTAGGGGGCTTTTTTGGTGTTAAATTATCTAATAAAGAATTATCATTTTGATATTCTGAAAAATCTTCCGTCTCTATATTTGATTCAAAAATTGATGATAATTCATTTAAATGAGATAAGGAATTCCTAAAGAAAAGAAAAATAATTTGAAGTTTGGTAATATTGAAGAGTACAGACCCCATTTTTTCCTCCCCATTCCCCCCCCCCCCTATATTTTTACAAAATGGTCAGACTTTTTCCTTTCTTCCATCCATCAATCAAAAATAATCCTTTTCGTTCGATTTAGGCAAAAATTAGAAAGGCAAATTGGATGGAAGGAAGGAAAAAGTCTGACCATTTTGTAAAAATATAAGGGGAGAAATAGGGAGGAAAAAATGGGGTCTGTACTCTTCAATATTACCTGAAGTTTTTCTAGAAGTATTTATTAAACAAAAAAGTCTTTTACTTTGAAACTAATGACCAAACATTTTTAAGTCGAAATACTGGCTGTGATTGCAAACTTGAAAGAACAGCTTTGAGCGAAGACAAATTATTTAAAGAATGTAATTCCTAAAAAATAAATATTTTTTAATTTAAAAAATAAAATACTTTTGCAATATTAATCCATTTTTCAATTATTTGTGCTCTAAATTCTGTTTTACAATCAGGCAAAACAATGCTAGTCATTACTCTTTGACAAAGAGAATTAAATTGGTCAATAGTTGCTCGAACACTATATACATAATCAGAATTTAATTTATGTCGTTTTCCCCAAATTGATCCCTTTAAATTTTTTTAAAATTATTTTTTAATTAAAAAAATATTTTTTTACCAAACATTGATAAATCTTTAATTGTTTAAAAAGTAAAGCATCCCAAAATGTTAATTGTTCAGCAATTTGCAAAGAATTATCACAAGCAACATCAAACATCTGTGCTCTAGATTGACTTTCAGCAAGAGCTTTAGCATAACGAAAATGTTCTTTTTCGTCAAAAATATTTTTAGATTTAAAATTATTTGAAGAAATTGGTGAAGAAATAGTCATTGGAGGTTCATGGCCAGTTAAGGAAAAACTGACACGAGCAATTGAAGGAATTTGTGCTAAAAAAATAATTGACACTATTCTAAATATTTTTTTATTCCTTTCCTTCCTTTTTGTTAAAATAAATTAATTTACTTGTCTAAAAAAATAAAGGAGTTTCTGACTAAATTATTTTTGGATTTTTAGTAATTTATTTTCAATTTAAGCCCTATAGATAGTTGGCTTCAAATAACCTAACATGAAAATAAAATTACGAATTTGATAAAAACCTAAATCATAGGACAGATACAACTCTTTACTTTTTCCCTCGTGACCAAGTAAATGAAGTAATAATTTATTTTATTTTTATAAGGTAGGAAAATATTCAGATAGTGCCAAATAATTCATAAAAAATTTCATTAAATTTACCACAAAGTCCGACTTCTCCCAAAACATTTTTAAAATATTCTCTCAATTTTCGTGCTTTACTTTTTATATCATTCAATCCATTTGATTTACTAAATAATATAATTTTCTCAATTAGAATAAATTCATTTTTATCTTTCTCCAAAGAATCTTTGGAATTAATAACATAAAAATCATCAGAATACATATCCAACCAACAAACAATAATTGATTTTAATGTACTAAAATTTAGGAAAATAAATATTCAAAAAAAAAATAAAAAAACCTTTTCATCATTTTTAAACGTTCTGTTGATTTTTTGGAAGAATCTAACAATAATTCATTTGAAAGACAGGAATACCATTCAATAATTAAATCTAACACCTCCTCAGTTTTTGCAAAAGATCGGTATGTTGTAAAGAAAATATTAAACTAAAAATATTTTTTAATTTAATTTAAGGGGAAAATTATTTTAATGATAATCTTTTAGAATTATTCACAATTAAAATAAATTTTAATAACCTGTCTTGAATCCAATTTTCCTTCAGAATCAAGCAAAGATTCCTGCAAAATAATTAATTAAAAATAAGTCAGTAAAAATTCCCAGTTAATATTTAAAAAAAACTTACAACAATTCGTTTTAAACTTCCTGCCTTTACAACTTTTTCACGTATTGTCTCCCACTGTAAATGATCTTGTGTTGAGTCTTTGTCATTAAACTGTTGTGTAGAAATAATTTAAGATTATAGAGAAAATAAATATATACCGAAATTCCTTCATCATTAATTGGAGAAACATAACGAACTTTTTTTAAATAAACAGAATAAATTGCATCAGGATATTCTTCTTCGCCCCAATATTTTGATGATCCAGTCATATATACATAAATTAATTTAATAATATGTCTGCCAAATTCTTAGAAGTGATGATTCTCTCGAATTTTCATTTAGCTATTCTATTCTATAGTACTGAAAAGTAACACTAAAAATACTTTACAATATGTACATAGTATGTATGTAAAGTCAACCATCGACAAACTGATTAATTTTTTATAGAGAATGCTTAAATAAAAAAATGTGAAAATTTCCGATCTACTCCACGCAACTCCGAAATGCTGAGGATAAAGACTGGGGAACGGAACCGTGCTCCATTCCCATTTAGATCTTTATTTTATAACATGGTTGGGATTGAGGAAAAGTTAAGTTAAAGTGCAAAGCGTTAAGCACCTTAAAAGGTTCAAAATGGTCAGACTAATAGTAGAAAATAAAATTTAATAATTCTTAAACATACATAAAGGAGAAACACAAACTACTTTTACCGTCTCTTTTTCCGAACTCAGCTCCTGAAACGATTCAAGACTTTTACACTTGAACTTTATTGACATTCCTATTACCAAAACCACAAATGATACTTCAAAAATTTTTTTAGTATTTATATTAAGTAAGTTTTAATTTATTGAGACACATTTTTATGATTTTTCATTTTTTTATTACAAAATATAATATCAAAATTCACTCAACAATTTCAAAACGAAAATAAAATATATCCCACAAAAATATTTGTCAAATAATCACATTTGGTCTTTACGTCCAGCTGAAACAAATATTCTGTTGTTTGCCAATCCTTTTTTAAGTTGATATTTCTGAACTACTCGATTAGTAATTCGTTTAGTATCCTTTGCTAATTTAACTGCCAATAGGCCTTAATTAATAGAATATAATAGTGTTAGGCAAATGGATTTTTCCAATACCAATAGTACCGAAAAGTATTGATTGAAAAGTACCGACGAAAATTTTTCGAAAACCTCTTAATCTATCGTATTCTTCTTCTTAATACTCGATATCTTTCCTGAATTCATTTAATCTCTATATCCCTCTTACACCACCCCAATCTCATGATATCCCTCTTATCCACCCAAATCTCTTGATCTTACTCTTGTTCCTCAAAAAAAATCGAAGGTATCATATGATTTGGAGAATTAAGGATCAAATTGTAGCAATCTGAATATAATTTGTGATTGAAATTGAATTCTGGCTAAAATTACAGATGAAATCTTAAAAATTATGGAACGCATGAAGAAATATTTCTACCATTTTAGCGCCGCAGGCAACAATTTTTGAATTTGTAGATTTTTGAAATCTTTCCCTTTTATAAGAAAATCTACAAGAAAAATGGGAAAATCCCAGTACCGAAAAATCGGTATTACTGCAGTATTGGGAAGTTGATTGGTACCGTAGCAATACCTGTAGTTCCGAAAAGTACCGAATCGGTACTATCGGTAGAACCGCTGTAGTACCAAACTGTGCCTAACACTAGAATCAAGGGCGTATCCAGGGGGTCGGTTTCGGGGGGGGGGGGGCTAACATTGGGTGTTCGAAAAAATTTTGGCGTTCACTTTGGCGTTCCGAACGCAAATTTTTTTGTACATAAATTTCTATCTTTTCAGCGCCGCAGGCGAAAATTTTTTTAAATTTTAGAAGGCCGTAGGCCAAAAAAATTCACTTTTTTAGCGCCGCAGGCGAAAATTTGTTTAAATTTGGAGCTCGATAAGCCAGATTTCTTCAATTTTTAGCGCCGCAGGCGAAAATTTTTTTAAATTTGGAGCTCAAGAAGCCAGATTTCTTCCATTTTTAGCGCCGCAGGCGAAAATTTTATTTAATTTGAGGGTTGTAGGCGAAAAAATTTCACTTTTTCGACCAACCTTCTCCTACTTTTTTCCCTTTTTCCCCCATTTCGGGGGGGGGGGCGGCGCTTAGCCCCCCCCCCAGCCCCCCCTGGATACGTCCTTGACTAGAATATAATTTTAATAAATAAACAAACTTGTTGGTTGATTTAAGCCGATTTGTTTTAATGAAAAATTGGCATGAGCTCGATTTGTTGAAGTTTTGATTCCAACATTATTCGGCCTCAAAGATTGTTTGAAATAGCGCATTAAAGACCTGTGGCCAATAGATGAACCTCAAAATTAATTTTTAGTTAGATATTTTTCAAAAAATTACCAGTTGGAATAGTAATAAATGAAGCATCATCATCAGCTGAACAACTCTCAAAAACTTCCTTCATTACATTGACCAGCGTTGACATATCATCACTTCCTTCAATACTATAATCATAAAAATCCACAAATTCAACCAATTCCGTATCATCAATTCGAAAATTGCAATGATTTTTGTCACGCATATGCTTCTGAACTGCATCTAGATCTCGGAAACGGTAGCTGTTACAGCGAATACAAGTCTTTCCAGCACCGATTTTTAAACCTAATTTTAAAGAAAATTAAAATTTTAAACAAATTACGGTAATTCTTCGGTTTTCGCACACCCCTCCTTTTTTCTTCCTCTAAGTGTTAAAAAATGGTCAGTCAATCTTAAGTTATAGAACTCATCAAGCTGTGTCGATTGACACCAAAATCAGAAAAATCGGACTTGATTTGACCGAGATACAGACCCCTAAAAATTGAAAAACCATAGGGGCGAAAAACCATAAGAACGAAAATTTATCAAATGATAGCTCATTCGAAAGAACTCGTCGAGTTGAGTCGAATGATACCAAAATCAACATGATTAGACAAGTTTTTGACAAAGTTATGACATAAGTCGCCGACTCCGGTAAGTCTAAATAATGTCATAACTTTGTCAAATCTTGTCCAATCGCGTTGATTTTGGTATCATTCGACTCATCTCGACGAGCTCTTTCGAATGAGCTATCATTTGTATGAACTTTTTTTATTCCAAAAAATCGCCCCTATGGCTTCTCAATTTTCAGGGGTCTGTATCTCAGTCAAATCAAGTCGGATTTTTTTGATTTTGGTGTCATTCGACACGCTCGACTAGGTACTCCTAAAAAATAAGAGAGAAAGGAAAAGTAAAGATGTAAAAATGGTCAGAAAAAGAAGGGGGCGAAAACCGAAGAATTATCCAAATTACCAAGATATTTAATTAATCCCAAGACATCCGAACAATAATCAAAATCAGGGATTAGAAATCCATGCTCCTTTGACATATGTTCCATACATGAATCAAAGTCACTTAAGGATGAAGAACAAAATAAACAATCGCCAATTGAAATTCCCTAAAAGTTAAAAAAATAAATAAATAAAGATATTTAAAATATTAAATAACATTATTTTCATTAAGATCATCTTCTTCTTTTTGTAAATTTTTATCTTCTTCAATATTTTTATGAGAAACTTCATATTCCATAGGCTTTTGTTTCTCAATAACATTGTTGTCAGACTTTAAAATATTTTCTTTATGTTTTTTTGAATTGAAATGATTTTCAAGTGCTTTTGAAGATTGAAATTTTCTGTGGCAATGAGAACAAAAAATCTCTTTATGAGAAGATTTAAACTTTTCACAATCCTTAAAACGTTTATTATTTTAATTTTATAATATAGATCAAAACCTGAGCAACTTGACGTGATTTCTCCAAAAATGTAGTTTCACTAATCGGAGCAAGATTTGCGACCTAAAGTTTAAAATTTTTATTTTATAGAATTGATTGGCAACATTTATAATAAAAATTTTTATTTTAAATTTTCAAAAGATTTTAAAATATCGTAAATTTTTAAATAAATTTTTAAATCCCGCAACCTTGACTAGAAACTATCAAAACTCACATGTCTTTTAAGATTATATCTATGCCAATCACTTGTATAATGTTGTTTCTGAATTATAGCATCTGCAAAAACCATTCTGCAAGCTAAACAAGTCAAACCCGTTCCTGACCTAAAATAACCATCAATTTCTGCCATAACTAAATTAAAATTTAGTTAATATAGATTTTAAATTATTTATGTATTAATGAACGAGTAAAACGTAATTATGTATATATGTAGCCTGAAGAATTAAAGAGAAAATTTATTATAGCCAACAAATATCAACATTAATTTGTATGGTGGTTTTAACTGTCGAAATTTCATATTTTCTTGATTTCGTTTTATCTCTTTGGGGTTTCCCTCAAACAATTTTTTAATATTCAAAAATGTTTCCAAGATTGTTGAATAAATTTTTTGACGCAGTCTTTATTAAAATAATTTTTCAAATACCAAAATCAAGAAATATATTTTAAATGATTAAGAAATAGATAACAAAGATGATAATAGCAAAGCTAAAATGGAAAAATTTTTTGGTTAAAAAAGAACTTTTCTCATTCTAATCCATTATTTCAGTTTTTGGGCGTTTCTCTGGTGGCTCTTCCTCTTTCAAATGTTTTTGATCAACCAATTGTTGAGGTAAAGTTCTAAATTTAATAATTTATTTTACATTAACAACCCAAATTTGGAATTACTCTTTAAACAAAGGAACTCGTTTTCCGTGAAAAATTGTCATTTGAGGAGGCGTATCAAATGTTTTCTCAAGTGCTAAATGTTTTTCAATGTGTTGATGTAACCTGCAATTTTTAAAAATTAAAGAGGAAAAAATTATTAATACCGAGAAATATCTCCACTCATTTCCTCTAAAAATTCCATTTTTCGAAGCGAAAATTGATAGCGTTCTTCTAAGCCAAGATCCTTACTGTCAACAGCCGTATCAAATGCCGCTATTATTTCACTGTCTCTAGAATGAGATGAACTGTAAGCAAGATCCACAAGTTGTAGATAAAGCTGCACATTATCCTAGAATTTTGAAAAGTAAAATGTATAAATAAAAAATATTCAGAATACAAAATTAATTAATGTAAAATAGCCTTGCCAAAAGGAGTCACGTAAAAAATTAATTAGTACTAATTCTTATTTCTCAATCAGTTTGCCCTTCCTTGTTTTCCTTGCATCTTACAATTACATCATATTGAGTTTATGTATTCCAAGCTTAAATACCTTATCTTTAGAAATAGCCTCCTTCAAGACTTTCTTAGCCAACTTTCTATCATGACGAAATCTGGTATGAAAACGCGCCAATTTTAATGCCCAAAATGAAGCAACTTTTTTCGAAGGAGAATCTTGAATTAAACGCTCATATTTAGCAACCAATGATGAATAATCAGGATTTCTTAAAAAATGTTATTAATTAAAAAATATACTATAAATAATGGTCAATTGTGAACAATCGATTGAATACTTCGAAAATTACAATTCACCCAAGAAAAACATAAATACCCGTTTTTGTTGGCTTTACGGCGTTCAATTGAAATAAGTCGTAAATGTATTGAAATGTAATCAGGATGACGCCTATCAAATTCCTGTAGTTTTGAAAGCAAATTAAATATTCTAAATCCGAATTAAAAAGTTAAATTAACCGTCAATATAGCCTCAGAAGTTTCAATATCACCCAACTTTTCTTCAAAAGCGCTATAAGCCAAATGAATTCCAGGTTTTCTAGGGCAATGAATTCCTTAAAATTCTTGTAAAAAATTTCTAATGAATTAAACCAGTTGCCCGTTTATAAATGGCACGAGCTGATGCCAAATCTTCAAGCTGCTCCAAGTAGTTAGCATACTAAATATTAATTTATAAATGTCTAGTTAAGAAGTCACCTTAATCCACATCTCTTCATAATTTGCACAAGCAATCATACAACGTTCAAAAAGAAATAAAACGCGAGTCTTCTTGCCTGTTCGAATTTCAAAATCTAAATAAGAATACCAGTTACGCAATTGATCACGCTCCAATGGTTTAACATGGAAATATGGTCTTTTTATCTGAAAGTACTTATATTTAGACATAAAAAATTTAGCATACAGCATTTTCATAGACCCAACGAATACTGACCTCCCGTTCATTCTCCAAATATAATTGGTGTTTACGATTTATAATCTCCTCACGGAAAGCTTTTAAAGCATGCTCATTGTGCTAAATTTATGAGTTTGAGGATCAATCTAAAAAATAATAACCTTCCTGCGTCGCACTGTCTTCGGCTGAACTTCTTCAATGTTTTCTCCATCTATTGGAATACTATCATCTTCATATTCTTCCATAAAAAAGAGAGGTTCGCCATCTAAAGAGTCCTTGATTTTTGGATAAATCAGATCAGTAATGGCATTGTACTCTTCCGAAGTAAGTATTCTGTCAGGCTCTTGACTATTTACAAACTGTTTGAATCTAAACGCTAATATAAAAATTAATTAATATAATGTTAAACTTTTCAAAGTGACTCGCAAACAAAGCTATAGGAGTTGAAATAAGAACATCAAAAAGAATCATCGCCTTGTCGAATTCACCATTGCTAATCTCCCAATCGATAAACTCAACCCACAGCTTATCTGAACGAAATTCCAAACCGCAAGCCTCCAACGCCCGTGTATATACGCTAAAAATAATGTTGAAAAATTTTAAATTAGGAAAACAAATATAAAATAAAGAATGAAGTTTGCTACTTATATCAATCTCTTCTGAATAATATAAATCTTTCCAAAATCACTTAAATTTCTTTTCTTGTTTCACATCGTCTCTTCATTTATAAAGTGATTTGTGTCATAATTAAACATCAGAAAAGCATCAGAAACAAAAATGCCCATAATGCGTAGAAAATACGCCGAATGTTAAGTAAAATTCTCAAATTTAAAGGAAAAATCACGTTAACAAGAAAACACCACAAAATCTTTCAATTCCTTGTATTAAAAAAAAGGAATTTATTCTGGGACTAAAATACTCACTATAAATAATCATTATTTACAATAAAAGAAATATGTATAAAGCCCGAGATCGCTGGGGAAATTATCGAATTATCATGTTTTCAAGATTTTCTATTATTCTTTCATTCCAAACCCGCCCTTCGGGAGGCAAAATTTCACGAAAGATGAAAAATGAGCAAGTGCTTCATCTCTGAAAGTGCTATTTGAGAAAAACATTCTTGTTTTAGGAAAGCAAATTTTGAGATTAAAAATTAAAATACTTACTCTCTAATCTTTGCAGTAGCTTGTCTTTGTCCTTGAGCTATCTCCTTCACGTAAGCAATATATGAAAGCCAAAGATCAACGCTCAATGGAATTGCTTCGAGTCCGCGTTCATATACCTGAAAAGAGCAATAATTAGTCAATAAGCATAAAACTATACCGTCAAGCATTTTTCATAATGTTTATTGTTGCGCTCAAAATCAGCATATTTCTTCCAATAACCATAACAATATGGGTAGCGTCTAAGAAATCCATCATAAGCATCGCGAGATGCCTTCTCATCATTCTAAAAAGCAAAATATTAAATGTATTTACATATGTATAAAAATAATAAAATCCGAAACATACGACTTTCTCCACTATCTTTAAAAGTCTGGTCCAAGCATCGAAATCGTATTGATTGTCCTTGACAGCTCTTAAAGCATCTTTCATCATCAGTCGCTCCAAAGAATCACTGAAAGATAAAAAATGTATCTAAGTTCAGAAATATATTATCTAACCCGCCAAGAGCATCATGATTCAAATCAACATTTTGACTTATATTACGATAAGCTGGCTGACCATTCATATCAACAAAATTAACTAAAATACAAAAAATAATGAAAATTTAAAGAAAAATATTTCACTAAATAATAAGAGGTATTGTAGAAAAATATCTAATCTTTGATTTAAAACTGAAATTTATTGATTTTACGATTTATTTAAAAATCATGTGTGGCAAAATCGTGTCTGGTGAAAATGCCAGTGGTGAATTGGGCAGTAACGGCCCTTTTACAACGGGCACGGAACTGGTTTGGCACGGAATCGGCGGCATGGAATAGGCC
This sequence comes from Meloidogyne arenaria, assembly GCA_036172955.1. NCBI lineage: Eukaryota > Metazoa > Nematoda > Chromadorea > Rhabditida > Meloidogynidae > Meloidogyne > Meloidogyne arenaria. The sequence continues at coordinate 5,933,020 of JARQAB010000010.1, forward strand.
CAGTCCGTAATTTCTCTCTTAAAGTAAAACGCTATTTTGCAACCCCCTCCGTAAGAGAGTCTTTTAGAGAAAGAAAAAAGAAGAAATAGTAAGCTGGTAGTTTTCGCGCGTGCGTAAACCCGCTGTGTGTTCGGACTGGGACAATTCCGTGCTGCCGATTCCGTGCCGGCGTTTCCGTGCCGCCGATTCCGTGCCAAACCAGTTCCGTGCCGGCCGATTCCGTGCCAGCCGATTCCGTGCCGCCGGTTCCGTGCCCGTTGTAAAGGGGACGTTTCCGTGCCCAATTTTATTTTTCTAACTTAAAGTTCAATTGAGTCTCCACGATTGATCCCTCCTAGTTGAGTCCCCGTGGATTTAATTTAGAAAATTCCAAATCCTTCATGCAGGATAATTTCAAAAATGTTGGGGATGAATTTTTGTCAGAATTTGCTTGCATGCCTCCTGTCATAACATCGAGGTTAAGCAGTTATTTATTTTTTTTTTTAATTTTAAAAATTTTTTGAAAATTTTTCATTTTAAGACATTTACTTTTATTATTTTTTGATAAATTTTTTATTTGTTTTTAAATTCTATTTTTTACTCTGGGCGTATAGGAGATATCTGAGGATTTAGATGACTTACTCCCTCTAAATCCCTTGATATCCACCGATATCTCCCTTAATCGCTTAAAATCCACTTATTTCCCTCCAAATCCATTGATATCCCCTTCTTGATATCTGTATGCCACGCACAAGTTCCTTGCTATCCACTGTATCCCTCCAAACTTTTTTTTATAATTTATTTTTTAAAAAGAAATTGGGCACGGAAACGTCCCCTTTACAACGGGCACGGAACCGGCGGCACGGAATCGGCCAGCACGGAATCGGCGGCACGGAACTGGTTTTGGCACGGAATCGGCGGCACCCTATCTGCAGCTATGTCGCTACGGATTAAAATCCTTAGCATTGTTACTACCAGCATGTGTGTTCTTTATAAAATCATCTTTTGGCGTGTGTTTTATATTCCAGTACATACTTACATAGAGTTGTGGTTATTAGTTTTTTTTTAAATTTCTGCTCAAAAAATTTTAATTACATAATACTTTTATTATCCTAAATTTTAAACATTTTAGACAAATTCTCTGTTTTTAATTAGCAAAATGCCAGGAGGAAAAGGAAAAGCAGGAAAAGATAGTGGGAAAGCAAAATCTAAGGTATGTTTAATAAAATGTTTTTTTATTTTCTGATCCATAAATTAGACTAGCATTTTATGAAGTAGTTATGAGTCTTTTTATGGATCAATAAAAGAGATATCGGTAATCCTTAAGATCATTGGTCGGTAATTCTTCGGTTTACGCCCCCCCCCCTCATTTTTCTGACCATTTTTTCATTTTTCTTACCTTTTTTTCTTCTCCCTTTTCTTCCCCTTTTTCATAATTTTTCATGAGGCAAATTATATCAAAAAGGATTAAATATGTATATGTATAAGAAAGAGAGAAATTTATGAATGAGAAAATTTATTTTCTTTTAATTTTTTTCACAAGGATAAAAAAGAGAAACATGATACCAAAAGTTTTCTGGGTAATTCTTCTTCCCCCCCCCCCTCATTTTTCTGACCATTTTTTCATTTTTCTTACCTTCACTCGTGATTCCAACATGAAATTCAAGTTGTTCATAAGCGCTAAATCTATAAGCCCACATAAAGGATAAATGGAATATCGTCTTTAAATCCAAATGTGTTCCTTTTAATTTTAATGTTGTAAAAATAAAAAAAAACCTTCAAAAAATGTACCACATAGATACCCTCGTTCTTTTCGACAATTTTTGTTGTGCAACGCCATTTTCCATATCGTATATTTTTGCCTTTATGTATTGTTGTTCAACCACCACATGCTTCACACGTTCTTTTCCCATGAAGAAGTCCAAGTTCTTCTAGCCAAGCAACGAAATCTTTATCGTCCAATTGCAATTTTTTACCCAAATCGATCATAGTAAACTTTTTGAGTTGCTCCATTTTTGTTAAAGAATGATGAAAATGATTTTTACTCTAAATTTTCTCATTTTTATACATATTTAATCCTTTTTGATATAATTTGCCTCATGAAAAATTATGAAAAAGGGGAAGAAATGGGAGAAGAAAAAAAGGTAAGAAAAATGAACAAATGGTCAGAAAAATGAGGGGGGGGGGCGTAAACCGAAGAATTACCCATTGGTCCCGAGATAAAAATGAGTAAAAAATGCTCCGATATTTTTGAGACCTGCAAGGTGGTATGCTGAGTACGAATCTGAGCTTATAATTTGTTTATTTTGAATCCCGAACCCAAATCGACCAAGTCGAATTCGGGGTAAAAATCGAAATTAAAATTTTAGGGTCAATTTGCTCAAAAATATTGGAAGAGCATTTTTTGCTCACATATTCTCAGGACCGATGATCTTAAGGATTACCGAAACCATCAAATCTATTGTTTTACAAAAATATTCAGAAAGTTATTTCGAGGAGTGCTAGAGCTGGCTTACAGTTTCCTGTTGGCCGTATTCATCGTTTCCTTAAGAAAAGAACAACAAGCACTGGGCGTGTTGGCGCCACTGCTGCTGTATATAGTGCCGCCATACTGGAATATTTAACAGCTGAAGTTCTTGAGTTGGCTGGAAATGCATCTAAAGATCTTAAAGTGAAGCGCGTTACGCCTAGACATCTTCACCTTGCAATTCGAGGTGATGAGGAGGTAAAATTTATAAACTAAACTAGATTTTATTATAACTTCACTATTTCTCTATTATTAGTTTGTTTTTGGTATTAAATCATTATTGGTGGACAAACTATTTTAATTTTTAAATAATTCATTTTGGAAAAGTTAGCAAAAAACAGCTTAGTCTTGCCAAGCTACATAAAAATCTATAAAATCTACTATTGTAGGGTATATCTGTTATTATTTTTATTCAAACCCTTATCGATTTTTGCATGTTTATTTTAATTTTTATTACTCGTTTATTTTTAAGCTTGATTCGCTTATCAAAGCAACCATTGCTGGTGGGGGAGTTATTCCGCACATTCATCGCTACCTCATGAACAAGGTAGATTGCCAGATTATTCATTCACATATTAAATTCTAGAAGGGTGCACAGCAGCCATCAACCGCAGTTCCAAAGACACAACCTGTTTGAAGGTGGTTGGTGAGAGTTGATTTTCAACGATGATTTAATTTATTTCAAAATGATCTGTTTGGAGGTACAAACTCCCTCTTCGACTCTATTTACGCATTAACCTCTCGTAATACTTTTCAAGTTGTACTTTTAAATTGTAATACATTCAAGTTTAAATCATTTAAATCAATTTCTCTAAATTTCACTTAGAAAAACATAATCGTGTTTTTTCTTAAAAATATATAATTCGATAGTTAAGTTTCCGACGATCCAAAACAACTGGCTACTACAAATTCTTCAGTAAAACTTTTTCCACTGCGTATTTTGCAAATTTCAAAAATTCCCATCTCGCATAAGAAAATTTTTATATGACATAAGTATATTATTGCTTGAAAGATCAAAGTGTACAACAAATTAAATGTGGAATTTGGCTTCGGGGAAAATCTAATTAAATCCTGCGATATTCACCCAAACCCGTGTGTGTAAATTGTGCATCTAATATTTCTTCTGTCGAATTGTTTTTTCCAAACCGATTCCTTTACATGAGTTCTTAATGCCTTTGCCAATTCGATAGCCAGCAATTTTTCATCTGAAAAATATAGTATATAAAATCGTTTATAAATTGTGTGTTTCCTATTTTACCTTCATTTAAAGTAGCTCCAGTTTTAACCTGTTCAAATTGTCCATTATGTGTTTTTTGCCTTCCAGAAAGTTTCAAATCAATATCTAAAACGGATCTTATTATAAAGTCAGTTTATTTTTGGCACCTTTCCATTATCTGAGGCACGAAAAATAACCCAATCTAGGAACGAAAAATAAACAAAAATTTTGCCCTATGGGACCAAAAATTGTCTTGGGTCTCCCATTTTCCTTTATAGTAGGGATCTAGAGCGTATAGACATTTAAATCCTAAAAATACCTTTAGTTTCTCTAGGTCCTATATAGAGGTTGGCCCATCCATTCAAACAAAGTTCTATTCTATATTTGTGGTGACCTATGATTTCTTCGCAATATGCCTGAACAACTCTACTTGCTGCCATTTTTAGAAACCCCCACAATGTTTCATATCCTTCTTTTGCCATTTTACAACCTCGAAATTCAGCCAAACTATTAAATGGAAAGTTATCTTAATAACTTGAATTAAAATAACCTTTTAAGACGAAACAATTCTCGTGCATCTGTAATTCTTTCCCCATTACGTTCAGGTTTTCTTACATTTTTCCCTTCTGGTTGTAATATTCGTAACTGCATTAAAATTATAAATTGAGTTATTAAATCATATAAAATGCATTTACTTCTTGTTCCCTATCATTCTGTCTTAATTCAAAAATTTTGCAAATTGTTTGATTATCTTTAGACAATGGCATTTCTAGTACAGCAACTAATGGTAAGTTTCCTTTTACATGTGAATACTTATAAAAAATGCACTAAAAAGAATTTTAAAGAAAAATATTTTATATAAATATACTCTTCCTAATCCATTTACGGCTGTGTAAGTATTAGGGACTGTTGGTAGTGGCCATGGTGCCTGTTTTGAATCATAAATTGTTGCTTCATTGTTTTGAGAACTAGTAGCTGAAAGATCTGTTTCGAATCGTTTATCTTTTGATGTACTGGCATGTTGCAGACGTGTCGGATTCGATTGTATATTTCTGATGCTCTTATTGGAATCGCCAGGGAAAATATTTCTCTCAAATAAAATTTTATGTTAAAATATTTTTCCTTTTTAATACCTTTGGTGGCTCACTCAAATGTAATTTACTGGTTCTAAAAATAAAATTTAAATATATTTAAAATATTAATATAACCAACTTAAAGGTGCATGCTAAGCAACGGCCATTTTTATCGACTTGTGGATGACGGCAACGACCACTTCCACTATTACTTTGCTTTAAATTTATAAATAAAATTTAAATTATTATAATTTTGAAATAAAAATACAAAATAGGAGTAAATTTACTTGACCTTAAATAAGGCCCTCAACAGAATGGAACTCAATCCAAATATTCCCTTAACCTACTAAATTTCCCTATACGTTAAAGCTTTTAGATTAAAAGTTTTTTTATTAAAATTTTCCCAATCAAAATTTCATTCATACGTCACTTCCAAATGCTGAATCTCTGTTTGATATTTTTTGTACATCTTGTCTGTTAATTTGCTTTAACGGTTTTCTTTCAGACTCTCTACTTTGACTTCTACTTCTCAAATGCCCATTTTGTGAGTGTGAACAAAATTCTCTTAATTCTGGATCAATTTCATAACGTTCATCATAGAACCATTTCATAAATTCATGAGTTCTAATTTCTTAAAAAATAAAATTTTAAACATTAATATAAGAAAAAAAACTCAAAAATTGTTCATCTTTATTTTTTTCATATTTTCACGCACGTTTTTTCTAACATGCGTCTAAGCTTAAATCCCAAATATTTCATCGTTGCCACTAATTAAATATAATATTACCGTCTAAACGAATTCTAGTATTTTCGTCACAAAGCATTGCATGCATAAATGATCTCAAATTATACTGAATATCTGAATCAAATTTCGATATTGAATTCCTTTTTATAACACCATCCAAAGCAGTTGAAAGTTTCGAACGTTTATCAAAATAACTTCCTGTTAAAAGAAAATAAAATATTGAGCCAAGTGCAAAAACATCTGCATCTTTTGTATAGTTCCCAGCAAAAACTTCACTAAAAACTTTTCTTGAATGAAAATTTTTAATTAATAAACTAACGGAGCCATAAACGGACGAGTTCCAAGTGTTGTCTTAAATTGTCCTAGTTCGTTTTTTGGCGTTTCTTTAGATAATCCAAAATCTGTAACTTTCTAAAAGATAATTTATTGAATTTTTTCAAAATAAGAATTACCACACGAATTCGTTTAACATCGTTATTTCTTCCTCTCTTAATTTCCCAAATTAAAACATTATTTGGTGTCAGGTCTCTATGTGCAATATCCTCCTCATGAATTAATTTTAATGCCTCGCATAATTGTATAAGAATATCAGTTGCTTGAAAATAGAAATTGTTAAAAATATGAAAAATAAAAACCTAAAAGAACTTCCATTGGCCCATTGTTCCTTACATACTCTTGCAAACTCCCATCTTTGCAATATTCCATAACTATATAAACAAATCCTCCACGTTTGAAATTATCAACGATTTTAACCACCCGATTGCCTCGTTTGTTCATTAGCCTTTTATGTATGTCAATTTCTGTTTTTGGATCAATTTTTGACTTTTCCTAAAAATGTAGAAAAAATATTTATAGATTAAAAAATTAATGAAGCTATCCTCAATATTTAAATATAGATGACCTTTATATTTTTCACTCTTTTTGTTGAAATAATTTCAAAAAAAAATTAGAGGCCTAACTACACTTTATGAGTCTGATCCCGATTTGGATGATTTATGTCATTCGAAAGAACTCGGCGAGCTGAGTCGAATGACACCAAAACTAGCCGAGGAGCCGAATTTTTCACCCCAAAAGGCAGCTTATTCCCTCTATGGGTTTTGAATTTTTCTGAGTCTATATCTCGGGCCGAAGGTATTTCCGGTGGTGGAGAGTGGTACCGTTCGACCCAGCTCGCCGAGACGAATCGAATGACATATAAATCGAATATAAATCGGCCACCGGCTAAAGTACATCCGGAAAAATAGGAAAGTCATCTACTTATATCCAGATAGTGCCATTTTTTACTTTAATTTCTTTGATGGCAAATAATTCTCGAGTAGCTTTATCTCTGCAGAGGTAAACAGTTCCAAATCCGCCATGGCCAATTTTATCTAAAACATAGTAATCACCCTGGAAAAAATATTGTTAAAATTGGTTAAATTATGCAAATACAATTTCTTCCCGGCGTTCTTGTAAGGCCATGTGAGTTAAATAATTAGAAATAAATTAAGTTTGGATTATCTATAATAAAATTAAAAATTAAATCTTTACAATAAAGTCAAAATGCCGGAAGAATACGGCCGGAATTTTCTGGTTTCTATGGCTGCCCATAACTTCCAAATCAGAACTGGCAAAATAGGCATCTGTTGCCGAAAAAAACACATTGTTGCCGAAAACTACTAAAAATCGTTTGAACCACAATTTAAACGGAAAGTGACCATTGAGCCCCTACCAGACCGTTTGAGTCTCGCCATTTGACAATTAGCAAAAAGCGCGGCACGGAACGGGATCCTGTACGGGATTTTTGGGATCCCGTCCCGAAATCCCTGGGTTTAGGCACGAACGCGATTCACTGGATTTATCCCGCGGATCCCCGTTCATAATTTTGAAAAATTCCATCCCGGGATCACGGGAATGCGATTTTGCCCAGGCCTGTGGCTAGCAAAACTTTTTTTTATTATTGATTTATAATTTTCAGATTTTTCAGTATTTCTTAGTTTGACATGTATCTGAATATTCTTCCTGTAAAGAACGTTCAACTTTATATGAATAGTGTAATTGATTTAAAAACTAATTCTCATTTTTCCTTTCATTTATTAGTTTCGTTTGGCAAGTACTCTTGTTTTGGCTGAGCATAACGATCAAAAGTTAAATCCTTTAACATTAAATGCAGTCACTGCTGCAAAAAAAATTGGTCATGAAATTTTCATGCTCGTAACAGGAAAAAATTCTGAAGAAATTGCAAAAGAATCAGCAAAAATATCTGATATAAAAGTTTTTTTTAATTTTATTAAATACATTAAAAATTATTTTAGCGTGTTCTTTTCGCTCAAAATGAAAAATTGGCAGCTAATTTACCTGAAAGAGTTTCTACAATTCTTTCAGCGGTCCAAAAACAATTTAATTTTACACACATTATTGCCGGAGCTTCTACCTTCAGTCGAGGTGTTATACCAAGAACTGCGGCAATTCTAAATGTATCTCCAATATCGGAAATAACACATGTACATAGTGATGATTCTTTCTCAAGACCAACATATGCCGGAAATGCGATTGAGAAGGTTTTTATATTCTTAATCAAAAATAAAATGACCGCATAAATTCTATGTAAAATTTTTTTCATTTATAGAAGAAATTAACATAAGTTTTGGTAATTGAAATTTATTCTAATTTTAATTTAAGGTTAAAAGTAAAGCATCTATAAAATTGATAACAATCCGAGCAACAGCGTTTGAAGCTTCTCCTTCTAGTGGTGGATCAGCTACAATTGAAAAATGTTTTCTTCTATACTTATAGCTTAAGATAAATATAATTTTTTAGTGCGTGACATAGAAATAAGTACTGAGCTCAGCGAATTTATTGGTCAGGAGCTAAGTAAGTCTGAACGTCCTGAACTTGCTGGAGCTAAAATTGTTGTATCTGGAGGTAGAGGGTTAAAGTCAGGAGATAATTTCAAGATCCTTTATGAATTGGCTGATGTTCTTGGTGCAGCTGTAGGTGCTAGTCGAGCCGCTGTAGATGCTGGATTTGTGCCAAACGATATGCAAGTTGGTCAAACAGGAAAAGTCGTTGCACCGGTAGTCTTTTATTACAAGATAGGTAATTTTGAATTTCGTACCCCCCCCCCTATTTTTTCTTTCACAAGGTGTTAAAAATGGTCAGTCTTCAGAAGAATGTAGAACACAACAAGCTGAGTCGAATGATACCAAAATCGACAAAATCCGACTTGATTTGACTGAGATACAGACCCCTGAAAATTGAACAACCATAGGGGCGATTTTTTGGAACAAAAAAAGTTTATGCAAATGATAGCTCATTCGAAAGAGCTCGTCGAGATGAGTCGAATGACACCAAAATCAACGTAATCGGACGAGTTTTGACAAATTTATGACATTATTTAGACCTACCAGAGTCGGTAACTTTATGTCATACTTTGTCAAATTTTGTCTAATCACGTTGATTTTGGTGTCATTCGATTCAACTCGACGAGCTCTTTCAAAAGAGCTATCATTTGTATAAATTTTCGCCTTATGGTTTTTCGCCCCTGTGGTTGTTCAATTTTCAAGGGTCTGTATCTCGGTCCAATCAAGTTGGATTTTGTCGATTTTGGTATCATTCGACTCAGCTTGTTGTGTTCTACATTCTTCTGAAGACTGACCATTTTCAACACCTTGTGAAAGAAAAATAGGGGGGGGGGTACGAAATTCAAAATTACCACAAGATATATTATTTGAACGTTGTTTAAACCTCAATTCTTGTAATTTTCCTGGTTAATTTCATTAAAATTCCAACCATCTAAGATTATGGCACAATTTTTGAGGACAATTGACATTAATTTGGTATAGAGTAATAGTAAAGAATATGTAGTTCACTTTACCGGGGGATTTTAGATTGTGTGGGACAAGGGCGTATCCAGGGGGGCTAGAGCCCCCCCCCCCCCTTGAAATGGGGAAAAGGAAAAAATTTGGGGAAGGGCTGGGGCAAAAAAAAGTGAATTTTTTTGGCCTACGGCCTCTGAAATTTAAAAAATTTTCGCCTGCGGCGCTGAAAATCAAATTTTTGTCTCCTGCGGCGCCGAAAAAAATGAATTTTTTTGGCCTATGGCCTTCTAAATTTTAAAAATTTTCGCCTGCGGCGCAAAAAATCGAAGAAATCTGGCTTCTTGAGCTCCACAATCCTCAAAATTTTCGCCTGCGGCGCAAAAAAGTGAATTTTTTTGGCCTACGGCCTTCCAAAATTCAAAAAATTTTCGCCTGCGCCGCTGAAGTGATGAAAATTTATGTACAAAAAAATTTGCGTTCAGAACGCCAAAGTGAACGCCAAAATTTTGGCGCACACCCAATGTTAGTCGGAACAAGATAATAATTATGTATAAAATAACATTTTAGCAACTCTACATTGCTGTTGGTATTAGTGGAGCGATACAACATTTAGCAGGAATGAAGGATAGCAAAGTAATTGTAGCAATTAACAAGGACAAAGATGCCCCAATTTTTCAAGTTTGATATAATTAAAATTAGATTCCTAACTTTTCTTAAAAGGTTTCCGACTTCGGCCTTGTAGCAGATTTGTTTAAAGCAATTCCGGAGTTAACACAAGAATTAAAGAAATAAAATTAAAAGTAGATATGTATAAATAAACAAATTTTATGTATTGCGATTTAAAGGTTTATTTTATAAAAATTGTAATTTAGTAACAACAATTCGACTTTTCTTATTTAGAGAAATTTAATAATGAAAAATGAGATATAGATCAATCTAAAATGAAAAAATAGTTGAAGAGTTTCCACACAGAATATATATTCAAAAACCTTCCTGGGTATTTATTTGATGGATTTGGGAACGATTCAATATAGCCTTCCCTGCTCTACAACGAAGGTGCAAAAAAATACAAATTTTTACATGCAGTTCTGAATGTTCCCCCGTTACTTACCTCTTACGACTTTGGGGAAATAAATTATTGCCAGTAAAGAGGAAAAATTAATCTGTGGCTCAGATAGGGGTGGGATATTAAATAAGTACCCTTTCCTGATTTACTAAGAAAAATAAATAAAAGAACTGTGATTTTTCATGTAAAAATTAACTAGCAAACTTCCATTCTTGTCTGCAAAGAGGACAAACAGATTTTTGTCCATTTTGAGTATTTGTCCATTTTACAATACAATGCATATGAAAAGCATGAGTACATGAACCCAATGCCTTAAAAACTTTATTTTTATGATTTATTTTAATATTAAATTTACCAATGGGCAATCATCCCCTGGAAATCTACAATCAACACAGCAAGTTTCAAAGGAAGTTCTACAAATTCCACAATTATCACCCTTTCCATCCATCCAACGCCATTCACCGACTAATTTCAATCTTTTTATTTTAATTTTCAGACGAGTTTTTGTAGGTAATTCGAGTGGAGGCCTTTCTTCAAAAAATTCTAATGGTTCGAATATAGCTGGTTGAGGAGATTGTTTACGCTTAAATTAAGGTAAAATTAAGATTGTGTCTCCTAATTCCTAGTTTTTCATCACCCTAGAAAAAAAGAGAAAGGAGTGCTTTTACGGTATTTTAGAAGTTTCCCAGCAGGTTCGAGTGTGCAGAGTTCGAATACTAGCTAAAATTTTATTTATTGCGAATACTGGACTCGAATTCCAGCTCGAAAAGATGTGTCAGTTTTTTAATTTCTAATTTCAATTTAATTCGCCTGGTCGAATTTCGAGTCGAGAATTCGCTTTGATGTTATGGAAAATATTTAAAAATGTCTAAAATATACCCAAATATGATAAAAAAATTAACCAAATTTTCATTATTCGCAGCGGTTATTGAAAACGAAGATTGCATAGATCCCCCAGGTGTTCCATCATTTCTCTTAAAATTTGCTTATAAATCAAAAGTCTAAATTAAAAAATTACTGGCTCAGCTTCCTCTGCATCAGAAATTGACAAAATCTCTCCTTGAAAAGCATCAGTACCAGCATAAATTGCTAGAAAAATTATAGAAAATAAATAATTCTTAAACAAAAATAAAACGTGATAATTCAATAGATCCTTCGTGATTAATTCCTCGATTCTGTCCAGAATCACTCCAAGCTTCCATATCCTCATTTGGTTGAAGTGGTGTTTGAGGTGAAGGTAATCTTAAATATTAAATAAATTAATTTGTAGTTTAAGATTTTGAAGAGAAATTTTAAAAAATTAATTAATGATTTATGTGGAAAAAGTTAAAATTTTTATTATGTAAATTTAATCATATGTATGTATTTTTCCAAAAAGGAAAGAAATTACGTGCTCTAATACTAAATTATTTGCCAAAAATACCTATTTCATAAATTTTAATTAAAAAATATATACGATCGTCCATCATTTGACATTTGTTCATCTTCAGAAGAAGAATTGAATATCATTACAAAAATATTAATTTATGTTATGAAAAAGAATTTAGTTTTTTAATAATTTATCTGTATCAAATCATGGTAATTTAGAGTCAAATAGATTTTTATTGTTAGTCAAATATTTTCGATACCGGTACCGTATGGCGGGCGAAATCTAAAAATAAAAAGCGAAATGCGAAACTTTTCGCGCTAAAAAATGAAAAATGCTAAAGATGCGAAACTCGAAAATGTAAAATTAGCCCAGCCATGCTATGTAGTATGTCCAGGGGTTTGCCGAAACAGATTTTAACCCTCTATTGGATTTATTATTCTTTATAATTCCTTCTAAGAATTTTAAAAAATTGATTTCCTGGTTTATTTTTAATTGGATTGACTATACATAGTATAGTATGTAAATAAAAATACATATATACCAAAACATTTCCAAAAGAAAATAATGTTTTTGGTACAGGAAATTTGCCGGTACTTTCCTGTTATCTGCCCACATTTTATTTTCTTTTTTCCCCTTCTATTTTTCCTTAATATTATATACAGAACGGTCAAACTTTATCCCTTCCCCAATTTCTCTCCGTTTTCCGTGGCAAAATTAATACGGGATGCGTTATGGTACATTATGGTATATACAACGGACCACAGGTTATAAATAAAAGAGCTGGTATCTGTCAAGGTAAAATTGAACTTGGTACCCTTGCTTTTTCCGTTCAACAAAGTGCAAAAATGATCAACTTAAAATATGTTACTTATCTATGTCAGTAGTACCCAGTTCTACTTTTTAGAACCCATGCCAATGTTGGTTGTGTGTACCATTAATTCTATTCGCATTAGGCATCTCGCCGGACAATTGATGCTAAAAGGAATGACACATTAAGACTGACCAATTTTGCATTTTTTGGAACGAAAAAAGGGGGTACGAACTTCAATTTTACCATTGTCACCAAGGTAGAAGGTATGTCACCACAGCAATTTGGGTCACAAAAAGATTTTAAATTTTGCTTTTCTTCACTTCTTTATTAATGTCTCGCATTTTATGATGCCACAGGGAAACGGAGTGAAATTGGGGAAGGAATAAAGTCTGACCGTTCTGTATATAATATTAAGAAAAATAGAAGGGGGAAAATGAAAATAAAAATGTGGGCAGATAACAGGAAAGTACCAATTTGCCTTCCAAAAGGCATAGAAAAGAGGGAAAGGCTTGGAGGAGGGATATACTTTCTTATTCTATTAATTTTCCAATTTTCTTTTAAAATAATAGTTAAAACATCGAGAATCAGCTTTCCATGCTTTTGTGGACATAAATAAACATGTAAAATAATCCCAATATGGAAAATAATCCAATTAATTTCGCTATGCTACTATGTACTATTTCTGTTTAAGTTACCGTATTTGCTGAAAAAATGTCCCTCTCTCAAATAATTACCCCATCCCTATTAATTACCCCCTCCAGCGAGAGATCGAAACAATAATTACCCTCTCTCAAATAATTACCCTCTCTAATAATTGCCCCAACCCCTATTTTTCGATACTAGTTTTAAAAATATTAAAAATATTTATTAGAAATCATTATAAATTTCAATAATGAAATATTTTAAGGATCAAAAGGAGTTGGGAGTTAAAAGGAGTTGGGGAGATATCGAGGAATTTATGTAGACGCCCAGGGATTAAGTGAAGTTGATAGAGAAAATGAAAAATGAAGAAGCTTTTTGGGAGATATTGAGGCATTTCTACGATTTTAGCCTATATCTCTCCGAATTCTGGTATTCCCTATATACCTAAAATAATTTAGAAGCCTTTATATATCCCGGGATGGAAGTATTGCTTTTATGCTACTACTTTAGAGTACATTATATAGAAATATTTTAGCGAAATATAAATTATATTCCTTAACTAAGAATATAATTTATAACCTATGGTGTCTTTATATATCCCAGGACGGAAGCATGATGTTATGGTACCATTTTGGGGTACACTATTTGTGGAATATATTAAGGGAATATGAATAATAATAAAAATTTAAACATTTATCTCCGCATTCGGCAACATATTGTGTATATTCCTTTTTGCGTGTTTATAAAAATATAAGCATACATAGGTCGAAACAATAATTGCCCTCTCTCAAATAATTACCCTCTCCCTTTTAATTACCCCCTCAAGCGAGAGTTTGAAAGAATAATTACCCTGGGTAATTATTTTAGCAAATACAGTAAATAATTATTAATGGCCGGCTGGACCTGATAAAGAGAAAGGGGTGAATTTTCTATGTATTATTTTTTATATCTTTTTAAAAAAGAGGATGAAATAATATAAAAAAGCCTGAGTCGCTAAGAAGGTTAAAACTTGCTAAGAAATTTTAATTTTTTAAAAATTTTGATTTTTTCTAAGAGCAGTCCTTGATCACAGTATTTAAAACAAAATTTTAGTATTTAATAGATCAAAGCTTATTTTTTTCCCATCTTTTTATTTTAATTATTCTTTTAATTAATTTTTTTTCTTCACAATTCTCTTATGTATTTTTTTCTTATTTTAGATATTTTCTAGCCCCTTCTACTATAGGAATTGGTATAATTTTATTTGTGAAGATAGTCCAAAGACTGGCTGGCAACAAAAATTCAATTTGCACGCATTTTGGCATTAACTCCAACCCAAATCTATTTTCGGCTGGTAGCTCATTTTGTGTGTGTGTGGTCGTTATTTTTGGGTATTTTTAGTTTTTACTAAGTCCAAAAATTCCTCCACTTCCGTTGACTGACTGCAAAAGGCCAGTTCTACAGCACTTCACTCACGCTCGTTTCTATTCATAAAATGCAATTATTTTGTATTTTTTTGTGATTTTCGATTTTAGTCAAATAATTTATGTTTTTAATGTATATACTTTTTTAGGCCAAAACTATTTGAGCCTCAAGCCTCAAAAAGTGTCAGAAAAAGGAAATTGGGTTGATGAGTGGGATTGAGGAAATTAAGGTTTAAAAAAGTGAAAGGAATATAAAAAGGAGGAAAAAGAAGTAAAAGTAGTACTAAAAATAAGTGGGTGTGAGGGGATGGGGGAGGTTATGTACAAAAGTGAATATATATTCGACCTAGGAATTTTTTGGGAATTTTTAAACGAACTCAAATACCAAGCCAAGCCATTACCGCTTGAGGGGCGACGGCGCCACAAACGGCCGACGAGCAGTTAATGGGGCCACCCCCAAAGGTAGTTAATGCCGATGCCGTTCTTTCCTTTCCCTTTTGGTTCGGAAGTATATGCAAACAAACACCTTAGATTTTTTTCTTGAGAGAGTTTAGCAAAGGAAAATTCTCTCATAATATCTCGGCATTCTCGATCGTCTTTTAAATTTGTCCTTCATTTTCAAAAAAAATTTAAAATACCCATTTAGTATACAGTAAGGCGCAAAAGTTTGTGCCGCTACACCTCCCATGCAAATTTTTTTTTACTTTATTTACTTATTATTCTCTAAAAATACTTTTTTAAATAAAAAATAAATATTTTTTCTTTAAAAAAATAAAAGCACAAAAATACTACTACATATTACTATGTACTTTTATTATAAATATTTAACACAAAGACAATCATTAATTTAAAAAAAAGTACCTACCTACCTACCTATTTTTTATTTTGCCTATAAATTTACTCATTGTGTGGTCATTCAATTTATTCAAACAGTTGACGGTTAGATAATAATAAGGCAATTTTTTTACTTTTTTTTATTATATAAAATTCTTTGTTCTTTAAATATTTTCTCTTACTTTTTATTTTTTTAAATTAAATTTTTATTTTGCAAATATTTAGAGGTTATTTAACTTAATTATTACTGATAAATAAGTTTAGTATTATTCATTTTTATAAATTCACTATTCTCCGTCCCTTGGGGAAAGAATGTCCACGTCCGCAATCGTAAATAACGAACTCTACTAGTCTAAATAATTAATTTGTATTTTTAAATATATTCTTAATTTTAAATAAAAACACAAAATATTCATATATTAAAATTTAAATTTGACACTTTTCTTCTTTTATTAATAAAAAAAATAATGAAAAATTGCCTTTTAAATTACTATAAGCAAAAATTATTATTATTTTGCATTTTTTCTTTTTTTAAGAAATTGCCAATTATTTTTTAGAAAAAATTGAAGAAGAGTTATTTTAAATATAATTTTAAATTAATAAAAAAACAAAATTGTGTATTTATAACACGCAAAGAAATTTTTATAAAAAATTTTCTTTCAATTTCCAGAAAATAATTTAAAAAATGCATTTAGGTAATTAAGTATTAAAAATTAAAAATAAACTTTCTTATTTTAATTTTATATATTTTTATTAAATATTTTCCGTTTCAATATTATAACACCCCTTTCATTTTTGCGTTGCTCTCCGTTACAATGCTCGAATCGAGACCAATTTTTCTCCATTATTAGATATGTATTACGTAAATATTAGGATAAAAAAAGTTTCAATTTCTTTAATTTTTTATAAATTTTTTTCAAAATCGGCAAAATTACTGGCTCTAATTATTTGCTTTGAGGAAGTTAATTAAAAGATTGAATGCTTGAGATTAGTAATTTATTTTAGTAACATATCAAATTTCGAAAATATACATTAATTTAACATTGAAGAAATTTTTTTAATTAAATAGGCCAATAATTTTGAAACAGAGTATTTAGGGTATAAACACAATTGTTGTCCAATTGTAATTTAAAATAATTAAGTACTTGCGGCGGAGTAGACTGCTTTCATTATTTAATTGTTTTTGTTCCCGTCTTTGTTTTTTCATTTTCTTTTTTTTTGTTTATTTATTTGAAGAATTTTTAGTTTTTTTTTTCAATTTAAAGTATATTCCCGTTCTTTTTTTTATAAGTTTTTTTATTTTTATATATCGACTTTTTGGATAATTTAGGGGATAATAACCAATACATCCAATTGATTGAATTAATTACTCATTAAAAGTAATCTTAAAATCGCTTGCGCTTCCTTAACTAAACAAAAAAGAAGAAAGTAATTTTGTTTTCGAAAAATTTTTAATTGTAACCTTTCCTCAACAAAAAGGGGAGGGGGAGTGAAAGGTTTTTAGAGGAATAAATTACTTTTGAGCAGCAATTAATGATTTATAGGAGGGAGAAAAGAATTTATTTTTTGTTTTTTAAATCAATAAATATTTTTTGGATTTTAATGATTTTTTAAAATTTTTGTAAATAAAAATTAAACTTTTTTTAAAAATATTTTTCTTTATTTTTATTTAACTTTTTAAAGCAGGGCTCCATTGGAGAAATGTTATGTGTAAGCAAAAAAAGTAATTTGTAAATACATAAGGGGAAAGTGTTCAAAATATAAGTACGCTACAAAAATAAAATTTAAAAAATTTATTCTCGCTCAAGTCACTTATATTTTTCTCTAAAATGAGACTTTTTAGCGCAGGCAAAAATTTTGAGAATTTTAAGGTTAAATTTAAATTTTAGCCAAAAAGTCTGTTAATAAGTACAAATAGGTAGCACATTTTTAATTTCATAAGTACGGAGGTCAGTTTATACATATTTTATTTTTATTTTTTAACTACCAAAATAACTACGAATGAAAACCCTGTTCTTAAAGTTTAATTATTTAATTAATATTTTTAGATTAATTAATTTAAATACAAAATACTTTTTTTATTAAAAAAAGATTTTTTTCCATTTTTAATAAAAAAAGTAAAAGAAAACTTTTTTTATAAAAGTTTTTAACGGAAGAATAAAAGTCCAAAATAAAAAAATAAATTCAATTTAGATTCTCTTGGGATATTAAAAACTAAAAAATTTATAAAGAAATATTTTTTAGAAAATATATTTTAAGTAAAAAAGAAATTTATTTATTTAAAAAATATTTATTTATTTGTCGGTATTTTCTTTTTAATTTTTTTTTAAATTTATTTTTGGTCATTTTTAGCCAAAAAAAATACTTTATTTTTTATTTTTTTTTTAATCTTTTATTCTTTACTTTTTTCAAAATATAATTTAACTATAAATAATTTAGAGAATTTCCATTTTACGAGATTATCCTATTTAAAAATTAATTGCGTGGAAATTAATGAGGGAATAAATAAATATAATAAATAAATACATATATATTTAATTAAATTTTTTAACAAAAATAAAGTAATTATTTTTTAAATTTAATAAAATATTCTCGCCTTTTTCTAAATAATTTTTATTTATTTTTTGGCCATCTGCTTTATAATCTTTTTTTTATATCCAAAATTTATTTGTTCAATCCTTCCAATAAAATTACTCCCTAAGCGCAAATTTTCTTTTTTTTTCAATAAAGAAAAGAAACCCCCCCCCCCTCCATTTTTATTTTGTCCTCTCCCCAATTTAAAATCTACTATTTATTACACTTTATTAGAGACCGGCACCTGCGCACAGAATTCTTCTTTAAAAATACTTTAAAGATGAAAAAAGAGGGGGGAAGAACTGTTTAGGAAAGAAAAAAACATTTTTCCTTTAAACTCTTCTTGCCCATTTACTTATTTTTGAACGTCTTTGCTTTTAAAATATTAAATTATTTAAAAATATTCCTCTCTAAATATTTTTTAAAATTATTTTTATTTTACCTTTTTACTATGTTCTTTTAACTTTTCCTTTTTAATTATTTTTCGTAAATAATTCTATATACCTATTTTAATTTCGTTTTTTTAATTAACTGGAAAAATATCAAAATTAAAAACTAAATACACAATTAATTTTGTTTTCTATTCCTTTAATTAAATTCTTTTTTATTCGCCCAATTATCAGTTCATCCAGGTTTTCCTAAATTCGTATTTATATTACCTAACTTGGTACTTTTATTTAATTTTTGATTTTCCAATCTAAATAAATAAATTTTAAATTTGTTTTTTAATAAAAATAATTTTTGGTTTATCTTTTTTTTTTTGAAACAATTACAACAAATATAAATTATTTATTCTTTTTATCACAAAATTGTTACAAACAATTTTTGATTTGACCAAATTTGTAAAATCTAATAACTCCTCTGTCTCTATTAAATAATCCCCCCCCTCTCCAAACTGTCCAAAAATTCCCTTGCTCTTTTTATATTTTGCTAATCTTCTTTTCCTCTTTTCAATTTATTTTAAGTATTACAAAAAGATTAAAAAATATATACAGATTAAGTTGCAACGCTTCATAAAATCCAAAAAAAAAATAATAATTAATGTATGGATATGTACTAATTAAATTTTAATAAAAATTTTGTTAATAAATCTAGCTTTTTAAACATAATTGCTATTTATTTATTTGATATTTTTTTATCTAAAATTTCAAATTAAATCTTTTTAAATCAATAATTTTATTATTTAATTAATTATTTTTAAATAATTTAAAATATTCTCTTTTTCACAAGAAATTTCACCAATTTCCTTAATAACATTTTTATTTTTATGAGAATCGAGACAGAATATCTAAAAGATATGTGTAAGTAACAACATTCACAATTATTTATATACAAAAAAAGTCAAAATTTAAATTAGCTTTTTTATTAGCTCAAATAAAATATTTTTGTTTATTTTCTTAAACTATAATTAATAAATAAATTATATTTTTGTTTATTTAACTTTTAATAAATGTTTTATTAAATTTTATTTATAATATTTTTTTAGATTGTATTAAAAATTATTTTATTTTTATTTTCCTTCCCCCAAAAATTAACAACAATTTTTTATTAAAAATGGGAGAATATCAAAAACTTTCTCTCCGTAAAACACAAAATAATCGGCAACATTTTTTAAAGGGAAGAATGGACTCTCCCCCTCCTTATTGTTGTTCTTCTGGAACTGCCTCTTCCTCTCTTTCTCAACCAATAAGTCTCGAATTTGGTCCCCCTCCAATTAGCCGTTTGTCTAAATATTTTTTTGTTAAATTTTTTATTTTCTTTTTAAAGTTCAAAATTTGTCTTCATCAAAAGAAAATTGGCCAAAAGAGGAAAGAAATAATGAAGGAAAATTTAATTCTTTTATTAAAACCTCCAAACCTCCAAATCGTTTTATTAAATATGGTGGAAACCCAATTAAATTTGATGATTTAATTTATGGATCTTTAAATAATTTTTGTTGGAAAAATAATGAAAATAAACAGAAGAAAACTTCTTTAATGATTTTTAGTAGTTCTGAGGATTTGACAACATCTGATTCTGAAATTTGTAAATATTCTTCTATTAATAGAGGTGGTAGAACAAATGAAGAAATTAATAGAGATAGAATGATTAAGTAAGTTTTTCTTTAAAATTAATCTCTCGAATATTTATTTGCTAATTTAGTTGAGTAATTTTATTTACTAAAAATTATTTTGTATAGCGCAGATGTCCAAATTCTGATATTAAATAAAGATATATATTTTTATAGTTTAATAGTATGTTGGCCATAAATAAAAAGAGTTTATTTATTTTTTGAGTGATTTTGGGCGGAGATGGACATACATAAATAAATAGTGCTAAACAATTCTTTTACATAAAAATATATATATTTATGCCTGTTTAAACATTTTAAAATATTTCCTAAATTTATTTGGACAAAAAGTATATTCTAATTTTATTGTTTAATTCATTCATTTTAACTTCAAAAATTAAAAAAAAATTAAAATTTTTATTTAATTAAATAATAATTTAATGACATCTCAATTAAATTATTATTTTTTATCTTTTTTTAATTTAAAGGACACTCACTTCCTTTACTTTTTTCTTATCTAAATTTATTCATTTATACCTAATAAAAACTTTATTTTTTTATGACCCTTTATTTAAAAAAATATTCTAACCGAAAAAAAGACAAAAAATAAATAACTGCGCGGCCTCCTAAAAACATTTGAAAATGACCTCCCTCTTATTTTTCTAACAAAAATTGTTTTTAATTAAGTAGATTCTTTTTGATCAAAAAACTTACAAAAATAATTTTTTTTTAAAGTTTTGGCAAATTTCCATCATTATCAACAATTTATCCAAATAATTCTTCTCTTTCTTTGGATGATTCTGAACAACAAAAAGAAATGTTAACTACAACAACAACAAGAAGGCATTATAATAATGAAGGAGGGGGATTGTTAACTTTAAGTGATTCTGAGACAGAAATGACAAATTATTTAATTAAAAATAAAAAAGAATTTAATATTGATGGTCACCATCATTTAATTAATAAATTAAAACAACAAAAAACGCCTCAAAGAATTCCGGCACTTGAAATGGTTGAAGTAATTTTAAATAAATTTTAAATCAAATTCTTCAAAAATTAAAGGAAATATCCCCAGTTTTGCCTCGTCCAAATTTAATTGATGAAGATTTCGATGTCCCTCCATTACCTCGACCTTTACAATCAATTGGGAGGGAATGGCGGCCATTAAAAACATCTACTTTGGCTAATTTACATTCTTTTTTGCCTAGAACAAATCCTAGACAACAAAAAAAGAATGGAGGAATTGTTAATAATAATTTGGTGGTGAATTAATTGATTAAATTAAATTAATTATTTCCTTTTTTTGTAGCCACAAGTAATTCCTTTAGACCCTCCCAGAAGTTTATTTGATCCTTTTTTTCCTCAACAATCTTCTTCATCATCAACAACAATTTCTGCTCGCCCCGAACAATTTAATTTGCCTTCTGCTTTAGCAAAAAGTTTTGGAATTAAAGGAATTCTTTTTATTCAAATAGCCATTGTTGGGAATTCTTTATTAATTGTTCATGTCCGTAATGGGGCTTTGTTTTTAGAGAATTCTCCTTCTTCTTGTTATGTTAAAGTAGTTTTTAAATTCTTTTTAAAAAATTATTTTTTTCTAAAAAAAGGTGGAAATTCGTCGAAGTCCATCAAACAGAAAACGTTCAAAATACGATCATCGTTTCCGTTCAAAATTAAGTAGCGAAGTTAGGGAAAGTAATTGGCCTGAATTTTTTGATGATTTTCAATTTAAAATAAGTCCAATTAATTTACAATATGGAGATAAATTGGGGTTATCTTTGTATATTACAACAACAACAACAAATATATCTTCTACTTCTTCCTCTTCTTTGCCTTCTGCTGCTATTGCTCCGTTGGTTTTTTTAAAATAAAATATAAGAAAGTTTAAGGAAATGAAAGGAAAGATATGTAAATAAATCTTTTAAATATATTTGGTTGGGATTTAAATTAAAAAAATCTTTAAATAAAATTTTTTAATTAAAAAAATTTAGAGCTGCCGAATTATTGGGAAGAATGAGTTTTTCTTTGCGAAAATTTTTCCGTTTAGCTAAACAACAACAAAATGATTTAATAAATGGAAGACATCAACCTATTCAAGTTTTTTAGAAAGTTTTTAAAAAAAATAAATTGTTTTTAAAAAAGATTTGTGAAGGAGGGTTTTTCCTTTTACCTGACAGACTTGGACAACAAAGCCATTTAAGTCAAAAAAATATACTTCATAAAAAATATTATGACGAAATTGGTGTTACTGGGTGTTCTTCTATTTCTAGTAATTCTTCTTTTGGATCACCATTTAAAGTAAAATTTTATTTATTTTAAAGATTTCTTTTCAAAATTTCTCCTCTCTCTTTTCTCTCTCCTTCCCCTTTCTTTCCCCTTTTAATTTTAAAATTTATTTAACATTCAAAAAAATTATTTTATTTTAAACAATTTATTTCACCCACTCGTTAATATTTTAAAAAATAAATGGCTAAAAAAGTTCTCTTAAGGTTTTTATGATTAATTTTTTTGAACCTTTTCCTTAAAAGGTGCAGAAAATTATGGAACTAATAAATAAATAAATATATTTTTTATAAATTTAATTACGTCATATCTCTCTCTAATATTTTTTATAAAAAAATAATTATTTTTTCTTAATATTTTTTATCAATCTTTGACAGTTAAAATTAACCACAAATTAATTTTAAAAAATAAACACCTGTCTCTCTTTTCTTTTTAAATTTTTTTGTTAAATTATAATAAATATCAATAAATTGTTTATTAGAAAAAATAAATTGTTTTTGGCATAAACAAAATTTACGGCAAATTAGCCAACCCCTAAAATTAATAATTAAAAATTAAAATATTTTCCCAAAAAAATTTTACAGGGTGCGGCAAATTTAGCGCCGACTTTGTTTTGGCTATAACTTTTTTAATTTTCAACTAAAATTGATAATTATTTTTTTCCTGGATTCCCAACACTTTAGGAAAATTGTTGATATCAAAATCGTTTTTAAAGTTTATAATTAAGTTTGATTAATTTTCTTTCAAATTTCGAGCAAAAATTTTTGGATAAAATTTGGCCTGGATTCAAGGCTATTGTTTTGATGTGAGAATTTTACATATCATTCGAATCAGCTCTCCAATCTGATTCGAATGACGTCAAAATCATATGTCTATCACATAAATGGACCGAGATATGACTCTCTGATTGATAAATTAAAATAAATTTTGCAAATATAAACTTTTTAGGTAAAATTTTCAAAAATGATTTTATTAGCTATTTCGATTCTTCTTATCGAGAGGAGTTAATTGGTACCAAAATCATTGGGATTGAATTATTTTGAACGAAGTTATGATCAACTAAACTTTGGCGTGAAAAATAATTTTAGATCTTTCAGCTGTTCGGACTCGTTTTTCTTCCCTCTCTGTGAACCAAATTTTCAATAGTTGATATCAACAATTTTCCTAAAGTGTTAGGAATCCAGGAAAAAAAGAATTATTAATTTTCGTTGAAAATTAAAAAAGTTATAGCCAAAACAAAGTCGGCGCTAAATTTGCCGCACCCGGTATTTAATTTTATTTAATAAACAAGTATTTTGATTAAAAATATTTCAATTTACAATTAATCACTTTATTTTTAAAAATCAATTTAACCAATTTTGGCTTCCACACCCCCTCAATTCTTTAAAAAAACATTTATTTCTTTTGTTTTTCAAAAACAATATTTATTTATTTATTTTTCTGACGTAAAGGAGAAGGAAAGGCAAAAATGCCAAGAAATTTTAAAAAGAAAAACTACATACTTTAGACATGACAAATAAACTTTTTCCTCTTATCATTATTTCCTTTTTCCCCCCAAGTGTATTTAAAAGTTTTTTTAAAAAAATATATTTTTTATTAAATTCTTGAAAATTGAAAATTATGTTCTTCAAAATTTTATTTTAAATGTTTTTCCCTCATTTCCTTACCTAGTACCTTTAATTTGTTAATAATATTTTTAATTTTTTACACCAATATTTATTTTTCAACTTCCCCTCAATTTATCAAATATCCAAAAATAGTTTTTTTGTACCTTTAAATATTTAAACTTTTTTAATATTTTTTTGTCATTCTCTAGGGTCTAATCTTTTACATAAAACATTCTTTTAAAGGCTTCTTTATCCATCTTTGTATTTATAAAAAATCCCCTCCCATTCCCTCCTCTTCCCCTAGAGAGTCTATATAATATTTAAAAACTTCTACTATTTTTGGATTTTAATGTAAAAAGTAAAAAATTTTTTCTAAACTTCACCTGCCCTTATTTAATTCTTAATTTTATTTTTTAAGTTTCTCATTTCTTTACCTAATAATTATTTTAATTTTTTATTATATCAAATAAAACTAATAGATTTTCATTTTATTTATCAAATTGTTAAATTTTTTCTAAAATAAATTTAATTTTAAATTAATATATTCATTTTTATTTTGCAATAAATATATAAATTATTATTAATCTTTTTTTGTTTTGTTTTTTATTTTACTAATATTTCCTTTTAATTTTTCTTATTTTCCTTCCTCATTTTCATGGTTTCTTTTATTAAAAATAAATTTTGTTATTTTTTTAATAAATATATTTTTTAATTTAAAAAGGAATTTAAAATATAATTATTTTAAATTAATTTAATTCTTTAAATTAAATTTATATCAATTTAACTAATTTATTCTTTCCTCTTTTTGTACTAAATAAATACACAATCCCCCTCTCCAAATAATTTCTTTTTAATTCATTAGCCTCAATTCATTTTCTTTTAATTTTAGTGTCCAAAAAAAGATTTTAAAAGCCGCTAACCGTTTAGAATAAAAAATAAAAATCGGCTTAACTAGAAAAAAGCTTATAAATATTTAAATGGGAAATTTAAAGGATTTTTTGTTTATATAAAGTTAAAAAAGAGGGGAAGAAGAAGCAGAACATCTGTGGTTCTCTTCTGCCCTTATATTTTATTTGCCAATTTTTATTCCTTTTTTAAATTCGGGTATTTCCCCCCCCCCCCCCCCCCTCTATCCTCCTTCATTTCTTTATTGAATTTATTTGCAAAAAAAAGTTAAAAAAATAATGCCGCGCTAAAATTCTTTCAAAACTTTTTAAAATTAATTAATTTAAAAATTTTAGATGATGAGTGAACCAGAATGGGCGCCTTCATTAGTCCCTAATTTAGGACGAACAAATTTTCTTAGAAATACAAATTTTGGTAAAAATCAGAAAATAGCAGCTACAAATAATTGTTCAAATTCTTCTTCTTCTCAATCAGGTGTTGATTGCAAAAGAAGACAAATGATGGCTGGTAATTAAATATTTAAAAGAGAGAGATTAATTTAATTTAAATAAATTAACAGATAGTTCTGATTTTACTTCTTTAACATCTTCAATTGATGGAGGTGGTGTTAGAAATATAGAAGAAGATTCTTTTAATGGAAGTGGTGGAAATATTGAAGATTTAAATAAAAATAATAATTGTTCTTCCTCTTCTACTTCTTCTTCTCGTTTACCACCAAAACCTTCACAGAAACAAATATATTCATCTACTACTTCTTCAACAACTGAATTACCCTTAAATAAAAAAGAAAATAAAGAAGAATTAAATAATAATAAACAACCTCTACCTCAACAATTTATTAAAAGAAATTCTGTAACTAATTCGGTCCCTTTAACTGATAAATTACAAAGAAAAAATCAATTGTAAATAAATAATTAATTACTTTTTTTAAAATTATTTTTTTTCTTTAAAGAGGACCACTTGGAAGAACTTTTAATTTTTTAAAAAGTAAATTAGACTTTAGTTTATCTGCTTCAGTTTTATGTCCATCAAAAGAAGAATGCCGTCTTTGGCAAGAAGATTTCTTTACTTTACTTAGCCATAAATGTATTTTAAAAATTAATTTTAAATTAAATATTTATTTAATTTAAAAGATGGGTGTATGCTTTTTCGTGAATTTCTTCAAAGTGAATTTAGCGAGGAAAATTTAGATTTTTGGTTGGATGTTGAAAACTTTAAGCAGATGAAGGATTCAAAAAAACAAACTTTACAAAAAGCCCAACAAATATATGATACTTATATTAAAGAATTGGCACCTAAAGAAGTAAAAAAATATTTTTAAACTAAATAAATATATTTTAACCCTTTTAATTATATGATATTTAGATACTTTTTGTTTAATTATTCTTAAAATGAGGGGTGTTGGTTTTTGAAAAATATTTTATATCCGGAAACAACACAAAAAATTATCAAAACCTATTCTCAATTCCTATTTAAACCTAGCTTAAAATTAACAATTTTAATAATATATTTTTGATTGTATGGATGGAAAAAATTAAAATCTTATATTTTATTAAGAATTTAATTTTCTGTCACTTTGGTGTAATGGAGGAATATTGTTAATTTATTGGCAGATATATAATTTTAGCTTCATTCTATAACTTGATAACCATTCCTCTCTAAATCTGTCCTAACCAGGAAAATTATTTTACTTGACATTAATTTTAATATTTAAATTTAAAAAAATATTTTTGTTTTTAGGTAAATTTGGATAGTGAAACAAGAATGAAAACAAAAAATGGATTACAAAGTATTCCATTAAAAACTGATATTTTTAATTTGGCACAAAACAAAATTGAACAATTAATGTCTAAAGATAGTTATTCTAGGTAACTTTTAATTTAAGATAAAAAAAATTATTTTTTTTTTAATTTTAAAGGTTTTTAAAATCAGAGCAATATTTGGATTTATTAGATGATATACCAAATGTTGGAGATAAACCTCGTTCAGCTTCGAATGGTTTACTTCGTGTCTCCTCTACAAAAAGTAATGGAAGTATTTTAAACAATAAAAGATCAACAGCCAGCCGTTCTCCCTCTCTTTCACCTAAATTAGGTTTTGGAGGTGGTGGTCGTTGTGTTCGGAGAAATACTTGTTCGCCAACTTCTCCTGTAACATCATTACAAATTCCTTGTATTCGAGAATAAAAAAAATATATTTTTTAAATGAAAGAACGATTTAAAGAAAATTATTAAATTTATATTTCAAAAATAATTTTCTAAAATATTTTTTTGAAATTTTTATGTGTGTATATTTTTTACTTATAAATATTTTCATTAAAATGTCTACTACTATTTTATACAACTCCCGATCTCCTCCTAATTTTAAAATGTTTTTTTTGTAATTAAAAGAATTCTTTGTTGATTATAAACAAAAACTTTTCCAAAAGTCTTTTTAAAAATATTTTTGTCTAACAAATAAATTTAAAATGAAAAATAAATATTTTATTTAAATTTTAATTTAATCTATGTACATATATAGTAATTACAACAAATTTTTTCTTGATTTGTACTAAATTCTTTAATTAAAGGGTATTTAGGTCTTATGTAATTTTAATTTTTTAAAATTAAATAAATAAGCAAAATCAATTCTTTTCTATTAATAAAGTAATTTTTGTTTGGATTAAAATTAATCACGAGAATATATTCCCAAAGATACAAAAAAAGAAGAAAAGAAAAATACCTTTTTCCTTTTTTAATATTTAAAATAAAATTTATTTATTTATTTAGCTTTTTTAATTAAATTAAATGACTTCAAAGCTTTTTTATTATAAAACTTTGGCCTTTCACAAAAAGTTTCATATAGTATTCAAAAAAAGAAAATAAAATTTAAAATGAATAATCCTCCTCAAAAATTTTCCTTAAAATTTCCAATAATTTTAATTATTTTTTTATATTTTAATAATTTAATTAAAGCTCACTTGACAGACAATGAACAAAGTAATTATTTAAAAAATAAAGGGATTATCAAGAATTTTTTTATTAAATTAAAATTTCAAAAAAAGAAAGATAATTTAAATATTTTTTTAGTTTTTAAAAGGGAAGAAATAAAAGAAGAGAAATGGAGTGAAGTTGGTGAAGTAAGGAGTGAAAATGAAAATAATGTTAATGATAATGATTTGTTTAAAAGTGGAAAAAATGGAGAGGAAGATAAAGAAGAAGTATTTAAAGAGAAGGAAAGTTTATTTTCTTTTGTTAAATCTAAAGAAGAAATAAAAAATGAGGAGGAGGAAGAAAATAATGGAGAAGAAGAAGATTGGGTAATAAATAAAGGATTTGGAAGAAGAGAAGAAGAGGAGGAGGAGAGAAAAGAAATAAGAGAAGATGAAAGTCAATCAAATTTTTTTAATAATTTTTATGAAAATAATAAATGGAATAATAATAATAATGATGGTCAATTTAAATTTTGGCAATGGACAGAAAATTATATGCCAAAAATGGGTGGTGGAAGATGGTGGGAAATGTGGGGAAGGGAAGAAAATAATGAAGAAGAAAGTAATAATAAAGTATTTAATTGGAATGAATTAATGGAAAATAAATGGAAAATAGGTAAATAAACATTATTTATCAGAAGAGAATGGATTTGAAAGTTGGTATTTATCGAAAAATATCTGTTTTCTAATGATACATTAGCTTTTCTTTACGAATTAATCTAATATCGAGTATTTTCCTTCCATTTTAAGTGATGCAAAACAATAACTAACATACTTTGATAGATGTAGGTTGATATTTCTGGGCCGTTTTGATATTAGCATGAGAAAATTTTAGAGAAAAACTAATTGAGTTGATAAGGAATCTCGAAAAATATCTCGCGATATTTCAGAGAATCGTGTGAACTTATAAGTAATGTACAAAAAGATGGAGGGATAAGAGTAATTGAAATAGAAATTAGAGGTTTTTCAGTTAAAATTCATTTTATCGTATCATCTTATCTCTATCATATCATCTTATCTATCAGTCAAACCCCTGGTACAATTTCATTACCTATTTCACAAGTAAATTTATATAAAATATTTTTTAGATAATAAGTGGAAAGATGAAAATTATGTAAATAAAGAATATAATAATAATAATAATGGTTTTATTCCTATAAATGGTTTATTACCTCGTATAAATGGACAATATTGGAAGGGATTTAATGAAATTGAAGATAAAAATGAAATAGAAAAAATAGATAAAGAGAAGACAATTGAAGTAGAAGAAGAAAAATTAGAAGTAGAAGAGGAAAATAAAAAAGAAGAAAATAATAATGGAAGGTTCTCTTGGGGAGGAATATTTAATAGAAATGAAAATAATGGAGAAAAAAAGGGAAATTGTTGGTGGAAAAAAATATTAAATGGAATTGGAAATGTTGCTAAAATGTTTGTTAAAGAAGAAACTTCAAATGAAGAAAATGAAAATTTGGATAATTTAAATAAATTTGGTAAAATTAATTTAAATAAATATATTTAAATGTAAATTATTTTCTTTTAAGAGAAAGATAATGAATGGAGTAAAAAAGAAAATAAGGAAGAATTTATTAAAAAAGAAGTTATTGAAGTTAAAACAGAAAAGAAGGAAGATGAAATAATTGAGAAAAAAGATAAGGAAGAATCTGTTGAAAAAAGAAAATCTGGGGAAAGGAAGGGTAGCCAGTGGTGAAAAGTTTGATATATACTCTGGATCAGGGGCGGGCGCAAGAGACATTTTTTTGAATTTTGAAAGGCCAAAATTTAACGTAAAGTAATGCGCCCGACCCTGCTTAGTATATCTTTTTTGAACTAAAAAACGGATTACTTTTGGAGAAAGAAAAGAAAAACTTTCGGGTCTAACTGTGTGTAGACAACCAACCTCTAATTATTACACGGAAATTACTTGTTTTTTAAATAAAAATTGGATTTGACATTTGATTACCCTAATTGACCAATAAATGATTCTGAATATTTATATTTTATTAACTTTAATTAAACAAAAAAATATTAAAAAATTAGAAAAATTAAAATAATTTTAAAAAATATTAAAATTAAATAAATCAATTAAATATTATTTTTTCAATTTAATGGGCAATAATTTCTGTCAACAGAACCAAACAATTCCAATTCTTGTGCTACTTCATCTGGAACATTTCTTCGCCGATTCTTTTTCCCAAGGAAGATTACACGAATACAACCAACATATGGCTCTAAAAAATTTAAAAAAAAATTAAAAATATTTAAATTTACTTTTACCTTGAGTATCCAATCCTTTTAATTTAACATCGCGAGGAACTCCACCCAAATATAAAGGATCGTGTGTACTCGTTTCTGATGCCGACTTTTTCCCCAATACTCGAAGACTACCTTTAGAATTTTTTAAATTAATTTTTAATTTTTCCCTCTCCTTACTTTTCCCATCAACATTTAACGTTAAAAGCTTTTTCTTTTTATAAATTTTCACTTGATGCCAATGTCCATCACAAAGAGAAGTCCCAATTGGGGGCTCATACAAAACTGATTCAACACCATTTCCATTATCAACAGAAAATTTAACACTTCCGTTTAATAATTGTAAACTTAAAAAATCCAAAACTCCAACAGACACAATAACTGCATTTTTTGTTCGAGGCTTTAATTCTAATTCTAAACTAAATGATGTTCCAACCTTTTTTTTAAATATTTTTTAAATTTAAAATTAATTGTCTACCACTAATTGTCTATCCAGAATAGCATATCCCCCTTCTTTTCCAAAAAATAAACCTGGCTCCTTTAAAAAGAAATTAATTTAAATTAATTTATTTAATTCTCTAAACTTTAAATTGAGAACAAGGTACTGTCCCGCTTTCTTTTATTAAAGGTAATTCCTCCAATTGACGATCATTAAAAGCATAATTACGTAAACAACCACCAAATTCTGATTTAACACCAAACAAAAAACGTGCAGAAAAAGGAATTAATTCAATTGGAAGTCCCCCAATAAATAAAGGAGATTGCAAATTTAGTAAATTATTATTTATTGAATTTGTTAATAATTCTTCACTTCTATTTTGGACATTTAATTGTCCATCAATATATAATGCAGAAGCTAAACCTTCACGTTGTACACGAATTGAATGCCATTCCCCGTCTAATAATGATTGACTACTTGTTATTGTTAACTAGAAAAGAGAGATTTTTTAAAAATATTTTTTTCTTTTTACTTGTCCAAAAGAAGAACTTTTTGAAGAAAATGCTGGTTTTCCATTTAATAAATAAATTGCAGCAAATTGACTATGTCTTTCATCTGTCACAAACATTATAATTCCATTTGCTGCTGTAGCTCTTAATTCTACTGTAAATACCAAATCCGATCCAGTAATTTCCCCAACATCAAATTCTAAACGAGTATTTGGAGAAAGACCAAAACGTAATCCAGAAGAATCTTCACGTTCTCCATGAGGTTTTAAAGGTAAAGCACATTCACCTTCTGGACGAACTTTTGCAGAGGGAATTGTTGAGGCTATTTTTAAGTAAATTAATTAACTTAAAAAATCAAAATTTTACAAATTATTTTAGATTCATTTAATATTTCCCCCGTTTTCTTCTCTTCTTGTATTTGCCGTTCAGCATTAACTGCGGGTAATGGAAGATCAGGCATAGATTCATCAATTGAAGATGTAAATTCACTTAATCCAGCAATTGAACATCCAGAAAGTGTCAATTCATTTGCACTACTTTGTGACAAAGAGAGTAATTGTCCTCCAAAAAGAATATCTCCAATACATCCAACAAATGAAGGAGAAGATTCTAAACGGCCAAAACCCAAAAGAACATCTTTTGAATTCTTTAAATAAATTATTTTTATTTAAAATATTTCAAAAATAAAATTTACAAGTAAATCAATTCCTTCAATTGGTGCTTGAGTTTGTTCATCAATAGCATCATCAACAAAAACATGCATTATTTTAGAATTTCGATGAACACACAAAAGATGCCAACCACCAGCCAAACGATGACTTAATTCTGTTTTAATTAATCCTGTATCATCCCCAT
Source organism: Meloidogyne arenaria (assembly GCA_036172955.1). Taxonomy (NCBI): domain Eukaryota; kingdom Metazoa; phylum Nematoda; class Chromadorea; order Rhabditida; family Meloidogynidae; genus Meloidogyne; species Meloidogyne arenaria. Next base: position 5,964,929 of record JARQAB010000010.1, read on the forward strand.
TTGGACGAATTGCTAAGAAACGTCCTCCTTCCTCCAAATGTACACGAAGAAGTTCTTCTTGATCATTATTAACCATTACACTAAGTAAATGAACTTCTTGTTGAGAATTTATAGAAATAGATGGACGAAAACGGAAACATAATTCTAATTGTCCATCAAGTGAAAGGCCAGTAAATTGTGCAAAAGAACGTTCAGAAAGTAAAGTACCAACACGAACATCTCGATTAACACACGAAGATTGAACGCCTTTTGATGCTTTTGGACGAGCTAATGAAATATAATCACTATCTAATTTAAGGTTTCGAATACAGCCACGGAATGGATGAACAGCAAAACGACTAAAAAGAAAATTTTATATAGTTTTTTTTAATATTTTACGTTGTTTCAATGGTTGTAGGTAATCCTCCAAGGAAAAATGAATCAGAAACGCTCATTTCAAAAAGAGAACCAGGGGATTCACCTTCAATCTAAAATAAAAATTATTTTTTCTAAAAAATAATTTTTAAACATTCTCTTTACTTTATCACTTCCATCAACTTGTAATTTAGCTGTTTTTTCATTTCTATCAACTTCAACCAAATGCCATTTTCCATCATTATATTTCTCTTCATTGCTAACTAATTTAGCTGGACCAGAACCCAAATCAAAAAGAAGACTAACTCTACCACCAACCAATTCAAGTACTAATTGATCACGATCTTTTCCAACAAAAAAGAGTAAACCTTTTTAAATTAATTTTATTTATTTTTCTAAGAAAAATTCTCTAACCATCTGGGGAATAACTCAAAAAAGACAAAATAATAGCTGTTCTCTTTCGAGGATTCCAAGGTCCAACATCCATTTGTAAATATCCTCTACCATTAAAGGTAACTTCATTTTCAGCAATTTTCTCGGAGTCTGGTAATTGACGCATTTCAGATCCACTTACTCCATGGGACTTTTCAGAATTCCAAAAACCAATTAATTCTCCATTTACACTCAATTTATCCAAATCACCCGTAAAATGTCTTTGTTGTAGAGCTGACGGTAAAAGAAAATTTGGTGGAATACCACCAACAAATAAATGACGTAAATCGTCAAAAAAGTTTAAAATAGACTTTCCACCAATTAATTCAATATTCTTTAAAAAATTATTTTTTATTTAAATATTTAATTAATTAATTTTTACTTTTTCCTCATCAGGTCCATCCTCAACATTTCCTCCAGGTTTACTTAATTTAATTAAAGCACGTTTTCCTCTTCTTTGTACAACTAATTCTCTCCATTTCATATCACTAACAGGTGTAGACAAATGTGAAAGATTTGCTGCTTTTCCCCCAAGATTTAAAGTCATTTTTGGCCTTTCATTTTCCAATTCAATTCCCAAAAATTCTCCAGCAAGTTGAGCATTAGAAGAACCAAGGAAGAAAAGAAAACCTTTTTAAATTTAATTTAATAAATTTAAAAAAAATCTTTTTTTTTCCTACCATTTCGTTCACGTGTTCTAAAGAAGAATCGAACATCTGTGACTTCAGCAAAATCATCAGAAGTTTGGGGAAGTGGCAATTCCAAATAACTTCCTCTCTCAAAATGTGCACCTAATTTAACACGATTTGCCTTGTCTCTTGCAAGAATAACTTTTTCTTTTAAAAGTGCTAATTTTGAACGAGTTTCTTTTACATTAGCTATTGTTTGTTCAATTCTTTTTTGAGAATCTTCCCATTCTTCTTTTAATTCAGGCATTGATTTAATTACCTGAAAAATGGATTTATTAATTTTTAAAGCTACATATAAGTATCTCTACTTGTTGTATTTGATTTCTAGCAGTTGCAGTATCTTCAAAAGCTTTACCACTTGAATCCACCAATTCCCGAACTTTTTTGTCAACATCTTCTAATTGTTTACCCATCTTTTGAAAACTTTCATTTAAAGGTTCAATTTTTTGATGTGATTGATCAGCCTTGTCTCTAATTGTGTCAATATCTAGTTGGTTTTCATCCCCTCCTTTAAGTGATTGTTGGCTAATTTCAGATAAATCATTTCGAATTTTAGTGATCAAAGGAGCCAATTGTTCTTCTCTTTTAGTAAGAGCATCAACTCTTGCCTTTGCTTCTCCAAGGGCTTCTGCATTCAAAGAGCTTCTTTCTTTTAATATTTTACTTTTATTCCTAGCTTCTTTAGCACTTCCATTTTGGGAACGAATAAGTTCTCCAGCTTCACGCATTCTATTTTCGGCATCCAAAGATTGTATTCTTGCTTGTTTCATTCCTTCAATTACTTCTTTATAAATATTTGCTGCTTCCATTGCCTTTTTAGCATCTAAACGTGCAGCATCATATATCGCAACAACTTTTTGTGCTTCTATTTCCAACTGTGCAACTTTATGTTTAAGTTTTTGTTTAATTGCTCTTTCTGTTTCTCGACGAATGCGAAATGTACTGTCATCAATTGGGGGAAGTTGATTTTTTAATTCTGATAGTTCTGACAAAAGTTGGTCAATTATTGCCCGTTGATTAGTTATTTCCTCAAGTAAATTCGTAACATTGCCTAAATGAGATTCTTGTTCAGAACTGCTTCGTTCAAGTGCTTTGGCATCCTTTTCGATTCCATCAATTAGAGCACGTAGCGAAAACATTGAACGAGAATCCAAACTCTTAAAAAAATTTTCTTTATAAAAATTAATATTTACATTTAATTATTTACATTTTTTATATCAGCTAATGAACTTTTAACTGTTTTTAATTCATCTTCAAACGCTTCTCTCCATTCATTTAATTTTTCCAAACGTCCTCTCTCTTCACCAATTTTATTACTTAATTCATCATTTCTTCCTTTTAATTCTCCAATTCTTTCTTGTGTTGCCAAAACATTTGTAAGATGTTTTCTTGCTTCAGAAAGTGCCTCTTCAATTCCACCATCCACTTTTCTAATCATTTTCAATTTTGCTTCTGATTGACTTCTTAATTCTTCTCTGTTTATATCCAATGGAGCTTGTGTTTCAAAACGTCGTCCAAGTTTTCCAATTTTATCAATAGTTAATCTAGTCATTTCCAATAATTGTTGAGCATTTGTACGGATTTCCCCAAGTTGTTCATAACTTTTATCAAGTCTTTTATCTAAAGTAGATAATTGCTCTGTTGCTCTTTGTGAGCGTATTGCTGCGGCAGAAGCTGCTTCATTTAAGGAACGTGCTTTAGGTGCAATTTGAGAGGAAATTTCTTCGGCTTCTGGGGAATTTGATGCAATAACACTCTCCAGTGCTGGTTCTAATTCTCCAATTTGTTTTTGGATGCGATTAAGACGAGCGCCTGTAAGAGTTTCACTGGAAACATTTGAAAGAAGTGATCGAAGATGGGCAACATTTAATTCCATTTGATCAGTTTCTTGAGCCTGGAAAATTAAAATTGTGAGAAATAAACGTGAGAAAAATAACCAAAGCATAAACACACTCATCACAAAGACGGCATCCATATCCAGGTACTCGCAAATAATTTGTTAAACATTTATCACATCTAGAGCCTGTAGCTCCTTCTTGACAATGGCATTGACCGGTATTTACATCGCAGACAGTTCCCATACTTAAATCAGCCTCACAATCACATTTTTGACAGCCTTGAGAACTATAATGCCAGAAGCCATGGTCACAACGTTCACAAAATTGTCCAGCTGCTCCAGGCATACATGCACATTGGCCAGTTTTTAAGTCACACTGAGAGTTCGATGCCTTTAAAAATAACAAATGTTTAGAAGGATTAAAATAACTAACAGCTAATCCACAATTACAAGGCTGACAGCCTCGGCAAGAATCAATTCCCCAAGCATTTTCAACACAACGGTCACAACGTATTCCCTCAACAAGTGGATGACATTGACATCTTCCAGTATAATGATCACAAACAGAACTTCCACATTGATGACACTCACATTTTGTACAATTTTTTGCACTTACAGCATCCCCCCAAAACCATTGAGCACATATTTCACAATGCCGACCATCGGTATTATTTTCACATAGAGCACAATCGCCAGTTTGTGGATGACAAGCAGCTTTAAAGAAAAGGAAAATGAAGATTATATTTAAAAGTAAGTATTTACCAGGATTTTTCAAATCATTATTTCCATTACAATCACAATTTTCACATCCTCCATTTGGTATAATTGGATTACCAAAATAGCCAGTATCGCACATTTCACATCTATCTCCAACATAACCTTTATGACATTCACAACGTTCAAGAATTCCCAATTCAGAAACGGAACAAGAACGGGCAAAGTTATTGCTTTGAATTGGATGTGGACAAGGGCATCTGCAGAAAAATAATTTAAAATTTATTTTATCCTTCTTTCTAACCTTAAACAAGCAGCAGCACTTCCAGTCGTTGCATTTCCATAAAAACCTTCACGGCAATATTCACAATGTTCTCCCTCAGTATTATGTTGGCAATTAAGACAAACTCCTGTAGAAGGATCACAACTTCCAGAATGCCCATTACATTTGCAAGGAACACAAGATCCAAGTAATTGACCAGATTGTATTGGAAGTCTATAATAACCAGGTGCACACTCTTGGCAAGAAGGACCAGAATATGCTGATGGACATTCACACAATTCAACAGAAGATGCCATTGGTCTGTCTATTCCATTCTCATCCTTTAAAAAATTATATAATTAAAAATATTTTCTCAATCTCTCCACCGTTGTTGGAGCACCAGTATCTGCCATTTCAAGTTGAAAATGTTCAAGAATTGCTTTACTCGGCCTTTCATAGTAGGATGCCTTAACTTGAATTCGTTGAAGACGAAGAAGTGCCAACATTAATTGAGCACGATTTGCTGGAACTCCTTTAAAAATATTTTTATCTAAATAACATCCCTTCAATAATAACCCTGTAATTCAAGCCAAAATTCTGGAAAAAGAGTTACAACAACATTAAAGCGTTGACTGGCATTTCTTGGTTGTTCTGTTGCCCAATACTCAAGTACTGTATTTCCAGCAATCTACAAAAAATTTGACAAAACTTTTCAATTTATGAGAAAACTTTTAACTAACCAAACGAACGTCAGCCTTCATATTTGGTCTTGGTCTATCATCTCTTGGAAAGCTTGAAATAGCAAAAGAAAGATGTAATCCATACATTCGTGTATAATCAACTCCAGGCTGTAAATCTACTTCAAAATAAACTGAAGTTTGTTTTTCTTCCTTTTCTCCTTCATTAAATTCTTTTCCAGCCTCATAAATAATTCTCCCAAATTCATCACTCAAAACTGTCCCATTTGGATCATCGACTTTCCAATCTTTATCAGAAACTCTAAGTCCTCGAATTGGCCAATTTGAAGAACGACACCGATCTGTTACTCGAAAACAGAAACATTCAGAACATCCATCAGGGTCAGATTTTCGAAGATCAAAAGTTCCAGGTCTACAACGATCACAACGACCTCCGCTTAATAAATTCTTTTTGCAAAGACATCTTGAAGTTCTATCATCACAAACATCATCTGTAGTTCCACTTTGCTGACAATCACATTCTCTACATTCCGGAAATGCCCAATAGCCTTGCAAACATTTTTCACACCTTTAATAAATTGATAAAAAAACATTTCATAAGTACATACTTCTTTTAAAACTATTATTATTACCTTCTTCCCCCAACATTGTCTTTGCAAAGGCATTGACCAGACAATGGATCACATTTTTTCTCAGCACCAGCAGAACCATTAACAGAACATCCACAAAGCTGGCAACCAATAAGAGAATCAAATCCATAGGCATATTGAACACATCTATCACAAGCCAACCCTTCTACATAGCGAGGGCAAAAACATTGGCCTGTACGTTCATCACATTGTTGTTTTGTTCCACATTTACATTCTGTTTTAATTTTATATTAATTAAATTAAATTGTTTATTTTTTACTTAAACAATCAGGAAAGTTATAATATCCAGGTGCACATCTCTCACAAGATCTTCCAATAACATTAGGTTTACATTTACACTGACCACCATAATCAGCACAAGCAAAATCTAAACTTCCCTGAGGATTACAATCACAAGCCATTGCTGCACCGATAAATTCAGAAGTTATTGAAAATATTTTTGAGCGACAATAATCAGAAACATTTTCAGGACTTAAAGGAAAATAATTTTTGTTTTGTAATCAAAATTATTTTTAAATTCAAAATCTTTTCTCACCGATTTCCAAAATTTTCAGCAGCACATTCTTCAACAAATTCATCTGCCAAACCCAAAGGTAAAGGTTTAAGCACAGAATCAGTAAAAGATTCAAAAGGAACAGGCAATATATAGTCAATATAAATTGGACCTTTTTGGTATGTATTGTTGGCATAAAATGTTAATAAATATTTATCTTCTATTCGAAATTGTTGAAGTCCTGTTTTTCTATCAATCTTTAAAAGAAATTTTTAAATATAAGTGTAGTCATATTATACATAAATATATTTCTTTTAAATACTCAACTATAATAGTTCTACATCCACTAATACTTGGACAATAATGAAACATGGCATCAGCAAAATCATTTTGTACGAGAACATCAGTAAATACAGGTGGATTATCCGGACTGAAATAATGAACTACAAATACATATTGACCAGGTGAATCAACAAATCCTTCAATCTCCAAAGTACTCTAAAATTTAAATTTTATTTAAATAATGGCTTCAATATCTACTTGTACAGTATCCAAAGACATTAATCTAACTTCCGCAGGTTCACCAGCAATTTGAAAAGGTAATTTATCTGCAGACATGCTTGAATTAAAATTAGTCCCAGATTCAGCTTCTGTTCTAATAGATTTTGGTGGTTGAGGGAATTGTTGGGCAATACATTTTTCACCTTTCCTTACACAATATGATTTCTAAATTTTTTTAAATTTTATCTAAATTTCAAATATAAATTATTTACCTGTTTTAACAGATCTCCATGCCATTTTTCTTCTTTGACCAAAGTAAATGCTCCGAGTGAGAATTCACGTCCTGGTTGAACTGATAAAATTACTTGGGCATCTGGTGGACTTTTATGTAATCCCAACATTGCAGGCCTTCCATCAGAAGACATTAATTCTCGGCAAAAGAAACCATAAGGGCAATGATTAATTAAAAGAAGGCCATCAGCCATTGTTGAGGGCGAAGCCACTAATGGAGTTTCTTCACCAGGTTTTTGTCCTTGTTCAACTTTAATACGTACAGGAACAGAATTTGGCTCTTGACTGTGATAATCAGCAATTAATAAATAAATTCCATCTTCTGGAACAGTTATCCCAACACGAATTTCTTTTGATTGGTCTTCAGTTTTGACAAGAGCTCCTTGTCCAACTTTTTGCGGCAAAAGACTGTCCGGAGACTTTAAAAAGAAAAAGATCTTTTTGAAAAGTCAAAACATACATGACTAAGTATTGTCTGTACTCTATCCGTTCCCGGTACTAATTCCTCAAATTTTGTAATTCCGGTATCTGCTCTGACTGTTGCCACAATTGGCATAGGTGGATAAAGTAAATCAATACAATTCTGAGTTTGGCCAGCTTTGCAAGGTTCTAGAATATGCTCAGAAAGTTGTGAACCCGAATAATATTCTGATGGAACAAGCACAATATAATCAAGAAAAAGACGTTTATGTGCACTCAATTGAAGTTGCCAACGGCCCGGATTTAACACGAATGGACGTTGGTCGGGCTTTGATTGAATGAAAGCATTTTGTGGTAGTTCACCACTAGGTGGTAAAATAACTTTGGCAGTTTGTTCAGAATCTGTTTTGTTTTTAAATTTAAACTTTGGTAAAACAATTTTTAAAAATTATTTACCACTAGTTTGTGTCTGTAAAGGCACAAATTTAGCCTCCAATTCAACATCAACTTCTGTAGGATTACGATAATGAGCAAGAAGTTTGTAAACAGCTGATTTTCTAATTATTACATCCAAATTAATTTGTTCTTGTATTGTTGAGAAAACAACAAATCCTCTCCAAGAAAAGTCTGGGAATTGTTCTTTATTGATGGCATAACGAACATTCTTTCCATCTGGAAGATGGCCATCTTCCGCCTCATACTTAAATTAAAAAAAATAAATTTAAAATCCCTCTCTCCTAAAAAATCCAAAAATTTATTTTTTTAATATTCGTTGCGCAATACAACAACAAAAAATTCAAAGATGACCCATTTGATTATATCTCTTAAGTAAATGCAATAGATAGAAAATTATAAAAAAATAGTTATGGAAAAAGTGTTAAATCTTTGAGTTATTTCATCGTCAATGGTGGTCTTGAAGATTCTCTTTTTGGTTTGGCTTCATCATTAGATTTTTACCTATTTTTATTTATTAAAGAATTTAATGTTAAATAGATTTTTAAATAAAAAATAGAAAATTAGATATTTAGAACAAATAATTAAATAAAATAAAAATGATTAAATTAAAATTACTCCTAGCAATATTAACTACTCTAATCATTTTTTCCAATTCTGAAATTTCTGAATATCACAACAGAAATTTACCAACAGACAATGAACTTTTTGATGATCCAATAGTTGAATGTGAAGAAACAATGATATCTTTAACTTTTAAAACAAAAAAGCCATTTAATGGACGTGTTTATGTTCAAGGAATGGCAGATGATGAAAGATGTTCAAAAAATTTTGCTTCAAATGCAGATCAATCAAAATTTTCTATGATGATACAAAATGGAGATTGCACAAGTTTGTGAAGAGAAAAGAAAATTAATTAAAATTTTATTTTATTTTAAAGTGCAAAGGCAAAGAGTAACAGGTCCATTAGAAGGAATGATGCTTTCATTAACTATAGTAGTTTCATTTCATGGAACATTTGTTACTCGTTCTGATCGAGCTTTTCATTGTATGTGCTTCTTCAGAAATATTAAACATTTGACAAATATTCTTGACATGAATATGGTTGGAACAACAGAATTAATGGATACAATAAAAACCCCAACTTGTCATTATTCAATTCATGCTCAATCTCCTGATGGGCCAGCATTTCAATTAGGAAAGGTTGGAGATAAAGTCTATCATGTGTGGGAATGTGATGATTCTGATTATGGATTCTTAGTTCATTCATGTGCAGTTGATGATGGAAAAGGATCAAAATTTGACTTGGCGAGAATTATTAAAAAATATTAAATAAAAGAAAATATTTATTATAGTTAGACGTAGATGGATGTGCTATAGATCCAATAATTCAGCCAGATGTTGAATATACTCCAGAAAAGAATAAAGTTAGTTGAAAATAGAATTGAAAAAATAAAAAATATTTAAAGGCTTATGTTGAGACATTTGGATATAAATTTAGTGACACAACAGTTTTAAATTATCAATGTTCTGTTGAATTATGTAAAAAAGCAATAGATGAATGTCATGGACTTACTCCGCCAATTTGTGGACGACAAAAGAGAGGAATATTTAATGATGAAAATAAAAATAATAATAGACGTAATAGTAATAGGAGAAGAAATAATAATATTGAAAGAAATGGAAATGAAAGTTTACCAAAAACATTTAAATTAAATGAAAAGGTAAAAAATATATTTAGTAGAGATAATTTAAAAAAATATATATAGATGGATTTAGTTACAAGTTTAAAAATTTTGGATGCAGTATATGAAAGTAGTGAACAATTTGGGGATGAACAAGCATTGGAAAGAGTAAGTTGAAGAGTATATAACCTCGATTAATTACCTCCTCTAGTGAGAGGTTAAAAGAAATAATTACCCAGGGTAATTATTCAAGGAAATATGGTAAAGAATATTAAAGCTTTAAAAGTAATTTTAAAGGGAGAAATGGTTGCTGAATTAACAGAAATAGATCCAACAAGAGAAACAGCTTATAATTGTGTACGTTCAATGGCTGTTGCATTTATAGTTAGTGTTATGAGTGCAATTTTATTAATAATTATTGCTATAATTGTTTTGTTTGTAATTAAAAGGTTTTCTTTTTTTTTACAATTAAAAAAAGTTTTTTTCTAATTAAATATAGGGATGAAAAAGAAGAAGAGATATAATAAAGAGAATAAGAAGAAAAGAATTAAAAACATTCCCAACTTTTTTTACTTTAAAGATTTCTTTTTTCCTCATTTTTGTCAATTTATTTATTTAAAATTCTCCTTTTTTCACTTACTTTATAATGCCATAATGTTGGAAAGAAATGATCTTGTACAGGCCTATCACATTTAAGTCCGCCAATCCGAGGTCTGCATCTACATTGTCCAGTTATTTGATTACATCCAATCCCAATAGCCCCTCCAATATCACAATTACAAGGCTCACAGCCAACATGACCTTTTTTAAAAAATTTTTTTAATTTAAAATAATTTTAATTTAACTATCAGCTCTTATATTGTAAAATCCTTCTTGACAAGAATCACATTTCTGTCCATCCACAAATCTTTTACATTGGCACTGTCCACTAAGTTGATCACAATCATTAGATAAAGACAAAGTTCCAGTCATATTACAGGCACAGTCTATACACCCTTCTGGATGATGTGGCTGTAAATCCCAATGATTTGGTTTACAAACAGAACTTTATTTTGTTTTAGAAGGATTAGATATTTTCTAATTTATTTTTTACCAAGTTCTCCCTTGAACATTTTTTCTGCACGTACATAATTCGCCTGGGGGTACTAAAAAATTTAAAAAAATAATTTTTTTTTTAATTTAAATTACCTTTATCACACCCAGCAAATTGAGGAACAACACCTGCTGGATGACAATTACATGCTTCACAAAGAGGCCAATTAAAGAAATTAGCTAAACATTGGTCACATTGTTTTCCTTGGAAATTTTGTTTGCAATAACATTGACCCTTTTATTTAAAAAACATTTTTTGTCTAATTTTAAATTAAATTCACTTCAATATCACAAGTCAATCCTTTAGATCCAGCAGAAGCACAACCACAAACTAAACAATCTGGGAATCGATAATAACCAGCAGAACATTTATCACAAGTTCGGCCAGTAAAATTAGCAAAACATGGACTTTAAAAAATTGTTTTTTTTAATTATTTTCAATTAATTTACCATTCCCCAGTTATTTTATCACATTCTAAACTTTTAGAGCCTTTTTCATGACAAAAACATTCTCTACAAGACGGATATCCAAAGAATTGGTCATCGCATTTATCACAACGTCTTCCAGCAAAACCAGGCTTACAAAGACATTGTCCATTACTTCCATCACAAATTTCGTCTTCTGTGCCGCTTGGATCACAATCACAATAAATACAATCTTTAAATTTTCTTTTAAAAAATTATTTTTATTTTTAATTTCTACCATTAGTTTCTTTATTTCTATAATATCCTTTAGCACATTTATCACATTTAATATCACCAAAACTGCTTTTACATTGACATTGTCCAGTTGTAGAATTACATTCTCCACTCGTAGAGCCAATAGGATCACAATCACAATTTAAACAGCCAGCACTTATATTTTTAAAACTTGGGGCACATTTTTCACACAAACGGCCACTAAAGTTTGGAAGACACGGACATTGCCCGCTTGGTGTATCTGGCTTTAAAAAATTAAAAATAAGAATTTTAATAAATATTATTAAATACCAAGCATTGTCTGTCAACAGTTCCATTTACATTACACTCACAAGGGCGGCATTCAGGGGGATGAAAATAACCAGCAGCTAAATTGCAAAAAAAAATTTTTTTAATATTAATATTGGTAATTCTTCGGTTCGCACCCCCCACTCCTTTTTTCTTCCTCAAAGTGTTAAAAAATGGTCAGTCAATCTTATGTTATAGAATTCGTCGAGATGAGTCGAATGACACCAAAATTGACAAAATCCGACTTGATTTGACCCAGATACAGAACCCTGAAAATTGAACAACCACAGGGGCGATTTTTTGAAATGAAAAAAATTTACACAAATGATAGCTCATTCGAAGGAGCTCGTCGAGCTCAGTCGAATATCACCAAATTCAACGTGATTGGACCAAATTTAACATAGTTATGACATGAAGTAGAACTATCGTAGTCGGCGACTTTATGTCATAATTTTGTCAAATCTTGTCCAACCGAGTTGATTTTGGCGTCATTCGACTCAGCTCGAAGAGCTCTTTCGAATGAGCTATCATTTGTATAAACTCGAACCCATGGTTTTTCGCCCCTATGGTTTTTCAGTTTTCAAGGGTCTGTATCTGGGTCAAATCATGTCGGATTTTTTTGATTTTGGTGTCATTCGACACAGCTCAACGAGTTCTATAACATAAGATTGACTGACCATCTTTTAACACTTTGAGGAAGGAAAAAAGAGTGGGGGGTACGAACCGAAGAATTACCTTAATATTTAATAATTAACCGCATTGATCACAATTAGGTCCAGTAAATTGTGGCAAACATTCGCATTGACCTGTTTCTTCTGCACAGCTTCCTCCATGTTTAAGAGGATCACAAATACAAGCTAAAATTTGTTTAGTATTAAATTTATTAGGAAAGGAAAGGGGGGATATAGCAAAATAATTAGAGTGCGGTGCGGCATTCTAATTCCCGTGAATGAATTAAAAAATAAATGGGACGGGATCACGTGAATTAATTCTGTAAATCATGGGATTTCGGAACGAGATCCCGTTAAATGTCACACTCTAAAATTATTTATTCTTTTATTCAAACGGTCCCTGATTATTCCTTCGATTCAATAAAAATAAAATAAACTCACGTTGACAAACATCAATTTCATTCCAATTTTTTCCTGTTGGTCTAAAATAACCTTTAACACATTCATTACAATTAATTCCTTTAGTATTATGTTGACAATTTAAACAACGTCCACCTCCTTCCAATTTTCCATTAATATCCAAACTTTTTCTTTGTAAATCTAATTCTTCTTCATAAACACAATCATTCGAATGTCCATGGCAATTACACGGTTCACAAACAAATTGATCATCATCATGACTTTGTCTCCAACGTTTTTGTTCAAATCCAGGTTTACATCGTTGACAATTATCTCCTTCTGTATTATGCTTTAAAAAATAAATATTAAATAAAAAATATATTTTTAATATTTATAAAATTACATCACATCTACAGAGCCATAAATTAGGACGTGCTGGATCAAATGGTTCACCTTAATTTTAAAAAATTATCAATGAAAGAGAGATGGAAAAAATAATATTTTAACTAATTCTTTGTAAGCAAGCTTGGATGTAATAAGAACTAAGGTTGGCGGATCCGGATCCGAAAAAGGCCGGATATCCGGAAAATTTCGGTTCGGATATCGGAGTCGGATATCGGAGTAGTTGAAACTTCGAAGAGCTTCAACTATCCGCCAACCTTAATCAGAGCATTATTTTCTTCTTCACATAGATTATTTATTTTTTTTTGTAACATATTTTCGTATATTTTATTAAATTTGTTTTAAAAAATTTACAATGTTCAGAATGTCCATTACAAATGCATTTTCCAACCATATAAATTTCTTTAATTCCATAATAATACTTTAAAAATATTTTTATTTATTTAATATTTATTATATCAATTCCTCACCCTTCTAGTTACAGTAACATCTTGTGTTTGGTCTTGTGTCCCATGTAAATCCATCAAATATCCCTGCAATGTTCTTGGTCGCAATAAACGTAAACGAACATTTGTAGCCAAAACAAAGTCTTGCAATTTTTTAGAGCCGCCAAAATTATTTTTTGAGGGTCTTCCTTCGAGTAAGTTAAGCCTATAAATTAAAGTTTAATTAGAAATTTTTAAATAAAAGAGGGAGAAAAACAAGAATTGTGGTTATAAATAGAGAGAAATTATAAGAATTATAAATAATATATAAAATTATAAACAACAAGAATTATAAATAATAGAGAGAAATTCTTAAAACAAATTTAAATAGAATATTTTCTTAAAAAATATTTACATAATTTCTCCATTATCCATTGGATCAGTTTTTGAGAATTCACTAGTACAAATAACATCATCATCTTCCATTATAGGTCTAAGGAAGGCAAGCCCAAATAAACGAGAACATTCAGCAGGTGACGAAGCAAAATATTGCCATGGATGCCAAGTAATGCCAAAATCAGCAGAACGTTCAAGTACCCAAGTTGCTGGTCGAGGACTATTTGCCATTTGAACCCAAACATACGAAACATAAAATGGCTTTAAAAAACGACAAAATTTATAAATAATTTACCTAAATTAATATATTACCTGTTCTAAATAAATTGTTATGTTCACTTGGGCATAACTAAAAAAATATTTTATTTTAATCTAATAAATTAAATCAAGATTACATATTCCCTCGCGAGAGTGGAGGACTTTGCCACCATAGTGGCGTTCCATCAACCATATTTGATGCTGGATGTGCAGAGGATGTATTTGCCTCACAAAAATCACAATTTTGTCCATCTTGAATGAAAGAACCAGCTTCAGCCCGCATTTCTCTATATTTATTACGCCTTTCATCAAGTATTGTTGTAAAAGTATATTGATTATATGGGGAATATGGACTTGCTCCTAAGTAAGTAATTTAGAATATCCCGTTTTTAAACTAAATATCACCAGCAATCGTGCAGTATATTTCTCTAGTTGGTCTTCCATTTACTTCTCCACAAGTTGAACTAGCCGTTATACGACGGCCTGTTGCCAAATTAAAAGCAATTGGACTTAAGGGCCCTGCAGAGCTGTTCCATTGACCATTTGCAGTTAAAAAGAATTGAAAAATAAAAAGAATTAAAGGCCAATTTATTTGAAATATTTTCCACTTCATTACTAAAATAATTTTATTTATTATCAGAGCTACCGTATAATGATTATCCTCTCTCTGATAATTACTCCCTCTCCAGCAAGGGAATTAGCCTTCTAAAATAAACTCAAATAATTCCCCCTCGTCGATTAATTACACCCTTAAGCGAGAGGCTGAACAACAATTACCCAGGGTAATTATTCGAGCTTATACGGAAGTTTAATTATAAAAATAACAAAAAGATTAAACATGTACTCTTATAAAAGAATGTATTCTAAAATTTGGACATTGCTTATTAGTTAGCAGTGGTTGGAATTTCGAAATTTGCTCGTACTCGTACTCGTACTTTCGTACAGGCCTTTTTTTACCTCGTACTCGTACTCGTACTTTCGTACATGCCTTGTTTTTTCCTCGTACCCGTACTCGTACTCGTACATGTCTAATTTTTTTTCTCGTACTCGTACTCGTACATGCTCTATTTTAGGCCTCGTACCTCGTACTCGTACCTCGTACTTTCTCGTACTTGGGAAATATTCAAAAAATTTAGAATTTTTGTGAATTTTTGGAGTCAACGGCATATTGTTCTTAATTTTTAGGGCCGTATGCGATAATTTCTGATTCTTGGAAGCTTTGAAGCCATAAATACTTCTATTTCATCCATTTCCTGCGCCGCAGGCGAAAGTTTTGAGCATTTTGATGTCCAAGGACACCAAGGATTGGTCTGTTTTGTGAATTTTTCAAACCCCGACACGAATCCCTCTTCTTCCATCAAATCCCTTTCTGCGCCGCAGGAGAAAATTTTGAGAATTTTGGAAGGCCTCAGGAGAAAAAACTCAATTGTCAGAGCCGCAGCCAAAATTTTTTTTGAAGTTTAGATGATCTTGAAGCCAGACCTTTTAAATTTTTTGCGCCGCAGGCAGAAATTTTGAAAAATTCATGACTAAATTAAGATTTTTTATGTTTTTTCAAGTTTAAAATATCAAGAAAAAATAAATTTAAACTTTTAAAATCAAAATAAAAGTTTGAAAAGACTTATTTTTAAAAGAAAAACTTACTATGCTTCAAATCCAGCCCTGGGGATTCGAACCCAGCACTACCAAAATATTCAACTAAGTGAAGTCAGTCAACCTAACCACTCAACCATCGACCAACATAAGGAAATATGTTAGAAATTATAAATATTCCTTTCTCTTTTCCTTAAAAAATTTAATGTCAAAGTACGAGAGGTACGAGTCCATTTGCTCGTACTCGTACTCGTACTTGGCCTGTTTCATTTTTTCGTACTCGTACTCGTACTCGTACTGGCCTTATTTTTTTTCTCGTACTCGTACTCGTACTTCGTACCTGCCCATTTTTTTGCTCGTACTCGTACTCGTACTTCGTACACAGGTACGAGTACGAGTACGAGTACGAATTTTGGTACGAGCTTCCAACCACTGTTAGTTAGTTACTTATTTTAGAGGAAATATATAGTACTTATATGTATAAAGGATCTAGTTGGACCAATTCCCGATCGGGAATTTATTTTCGGGTCGGCTAGATCCCTAATAAAATATCAATTTTAGTATTCCTAACTCAAAAAGTATGTTAGATGAAAGTGTTCATCTGTGTGTTTAATAAACTCTCTCTGGGTCAATTCTTTCTGTGAGGGTAACTAACTGCCCAAGCCAAAATGAATCTGTTGAATAAAAATGGAAGAAAAAAATAAGTAAATGGAAGAATAAATAAAAATGAAGATGAGTGAATAGAAAAATTGAGTGACCACCACTACATACTACTTTTATCGTAAAATAATAATAATAAAGATTAGAGGAGTTATGGGAAATTGTTGGGGAGTTGCTGTTCGTTTTACATAAATAAAAGTTTGGAATGAGGAGGAATATAGAAATATTTTTGTTAAAATTAACTGTCGTAATCAAACAT
The DNA here is from genome assembly GCA_036172955.1 of Meloidogyne arenaria. Classification (NCBI taxonomy): domain Eukaryota; kingdom Metazoa; phylum Nematoda; class Chromadorea; order Rhabditida; family Meloidogynidae; genus Meloidogyne; species Meloidogyne arenaria. Next base: position 5,981,550 of record JARQAB010000010.1, read on the forward strand.
TTAAAATGTTTTTAATTCACAGGTGCAAAATTTAAAATTTTATAAAGATCAAAATAAAAACAAAAAGGAAAGTTATTTAAGAAAAATTGAATTTGGACGCTAGACACTTTCAACGGGCCTTTTCTACCAACAGCAAACCAATAACAGATGTGAATGTTTATACCCCCTTATGTTTTGGTCTTTTTTTTATTTTTTGCTATTCAATCTCCAATACTTTCACATTCAGGACCTTTTGGCCTTTACTCTGTCCGTTATTAATTGCCTTGGGGATATATGTAGATTAAACAGTTGCTAGTCCAATAATTAAATTAATGGCTATTTATTCTTTATACCAAGGGAAATTAGAAAAATAAATTAATACTACAAATGTAAATAACGATTTTTTAAACTGTCAAAATTTTATTAAAATTTTGGTGATAACTTTTAATTTAAATATTTATACTATATAAACAAAAATATGTATATCAATTCATTCTTCAACCCAACAGAATTACACGAAAGAATTAAAAATCTTCAAAAATAATGACGGTATTTATTTGCCTTGCATTCTTGATTTCTGTCATTGGAGTTGTTATTGGTGAAGGTCAAATAAATTCAGAAATAACAACTGTTGAAAATGTGGTCAAAGAATGTGTTACTGTGTAAATTTTAAAATTAAATTTTTTAAAATTATTTTATTCAATTTTCAGTATTCTAGCAAAGCCAAGTTTTTTGCGTTATTCAATTGGTATTGGTGTTGGTTTTTGTACAATTAGTGGAGGGTAAATAAATAATTGTTTAGTAATTTAAAAATTAATTTTTCTTTTAAAGTTTATTTCTTCTTTCAACAATTTATATGTTTATTAACTGGTTAATGAATGATTTAAACAAAATTGAGAAGAAATTAAAAGAAAAGAACAATACACAAAATGATTAAAATTGTGAATAATTTTAGATATTTTTGCCTAAAATTTTATTGTATATTTAATTATTGTATTTTAAAAACTATTAATTATTTATAATATTTTTCTTGAATAAATATTGATGGAAAGAAAAAACTGGAAACTAAAAACTTTCTCAAATTTGAATTAAGTGTTAAATATTCTTTAATGATTTTTTTTCAATTTTAATCACACCTTAACTAATTTAAATATTACAAATACAAATAACTAACATTTTTACTCGGAAATTTCGAAATATACTTTAGTTAAATTTACAATTGTTTATGAATGTGCATAATGTTGTCGACAAATTTAATCCAACGTTCCATAATCTTTTCATGTAATTCTTTGCCACCAACTTCATTCCGAAAATTTTTAAGGGAAAAATCTTGTAATTGAAGGAAGTAATTCTTTACATTGGTCATATTCATTCCCACAAGTAATTCTGCCATCTACATGTTAAAAATTAAGGAATAAATTCCAATTATTAAATATTCCCTATTATTTACCTCACCAGACTTTTTATCATCCAATGCCAAATCCCCAAACATTCTGTTTACCAATGCAATTCTATTCTCAGCATTAGCTACGTTAGTCTCTAATGATTGTTGCACTCCAAGAGCATATTCTTTCATTTGGATTGTTTGAATAGGAATTAACATATGTGGACTAATTGGAATAGTTCCACTATTGCCATTTCTAATTGCATGACGAGAATCAACAGGAGGATTAGTCAATTGATTCCAAAGAAGAGGATAGTTAGTAGGGCCATTTGTAGCCAAGAAGAGAGCTAAAGCTATTATAATAATTTGGAATAGAGAAATTGAAGAGTAATCCTCATCTTCAACTTCCTCCTCCTCAACTTCTTGTTCTTCCTCTTCTTGATACTCTTCATCAACTTCCTTCTTCTCTTCCTTCTTAAACTTTTGATGTTCTTTCAATTCCTCTTCCTCTTTTTGGTCACACATTGGCGATAAATGAATTCAATAATGTTAAAGAATTGCCGGATCATGGCAATTAGATGTGGCATTAATCAATAATCGAAAGGCTTTAGTCGATTATTGGCTATGTGGAATTCGATTTTATTTATGAAATTTTAATATTCTAAGTTTCTTAAAAGCGATAATCTGCCGGTAACTAACTCTAAAATATACGGTAGAATAATGAAAGATATTGTAACATTAAATGATAAAAGTTAGTGTTTCACCGGAACCGAAATTTTGACCGTAACCAGAACCTGAACTTCCGGTGAAACTCTAATAAGAGTTCATTTATTAAATTTTTATTTTAAAGACAAAAAACAAATGAATCATTCATTCATTATAAGCGTAGTCTAATAAATATTTATAAACTTCTAATTTGTTCAATTTTTTAAATAAAGGTTAACTGAAGAAATTAGAGAGAAATTATTTAAGAAAAAGAGCAATTTCTTAGTAAAATAGAAAGATCTATTATTGTACATATGTAGTATGTACTTTCATTTAATATTTTTCTATCTTTAATTTCATTTTTATCAATATTAGACGTGCGGATAAATCATTTACTAAAATTATTATCATGAAATTTACTCGACCCACGGTACTGACAGCGTGACTGTTGTGTCCCCTTATGTGATATCAGAAAGTCTAATGCAACAATACCAGACTACAACTGCGACAGTTCCGGACATTATTGAAGTGACAGCCTGTTTTAGGGTGGCAGTTGTCATGCCAGCTGACCCGGACAGTAACTGTATTGAATCGTTATTTGCAATTATTATATTCCCTTAGTAGGCCCTTTTCTCTAAATTCACATTTAGAATTTTTGATATTTTTAATTTTATATTAAACTTCTTTTAAATATTTTATTCATTATATTTAGATTAAAATTTTTTTTATAATGGATTGGATTCGTTCAACTATTCTCTCTTATTCTCCAATTAATGGAGCTAATTCATTAGGATCGTCAATATCGTCACATTCTGCACAGCCACAAATACCAAGAATTATTGTTGTTAATTCAGAACATCAACGTCAAAAATATTGTGGAAATAAAATTAGGTTATCTTTAAATTTAGAAAATAAATTTAAATTTCGTTTTTTAGAACATGCAAATATAATATTCTTACTTTTCTTCCACTTTTTCTTTTTGAACAATTTCATCGTTATTCAAATATTTTCTTTCTTTGTATTGCTATCTTACAACAAATTCCGGAAGTTAGTCCTACAGGTAATAAATTAACAACTATATAGCAATTTTTATTTAAATTTTATAAAGGTAAATATACAACAGGAATACCTTTTTTAATGATTCTTTCCATTTCTGCTATTAAAGAGATTTTTGAAGATATTGTAAATAAATTAGTTTAATTTTTATCTAAATTTTATTTTTTAAAGAAAAGGCATAGAATGGATATTGAAGTAAATAATTATCGAATTCAAACACTTATTGGAAATACTTTCCAAATTTCTAGATGGAAACAGGTTTTTAATTTATTTAATTTTTTAATTTTTGTTTTTTGGTTTTTTCTAGTTAAAAGTTGGACAAATAGTAAAGGTTTATGAGGGAAGGCCGTTTCCTGCTGATATTGTTATTTTGTCTTCGAGTGAACCTTTGGGAATGGGTAAATATTAATTTAAAGAAGAAATATTTATGTTAGCATTTTTGTAGCTTATATTGAAACTGCACAATTGGATGGTGAAACTAATCTAAAAATTAGACAGGTTTTTTTAATTTTTTTAAATGTTTGTTTTCTTTGCCTTTTTTAAATTTTTTTTTGTTGAAATTTTGCCATTCCTTTTTATATTTAATAAATTGTTATTAGGCATTACCTGAAACTTCTTTGCTCGATTTTGAACGAATGAATCATTTAAATTTGGAATTAGAATGTGAACATCCAAATCGAAAAGTTAATGAATTTATTGGGACATTACATTTTGGAAATGATCGATTACCTCTAAGTTTGTTTTTTAACTTAATTCTTTTAATTAAATTGTTTTTTTTGAAGATATTACTCAATTTTTATTGCGAGGAGCAAAACTTAAAAACTGTAAATGGGTTTGTGGTGTTGTAGTTTATACAGGCCATGAATCTCGTCTTTTAATGAATTCAGCAGCAGCTCCCATAAAAACGTTTACTAGATTTTGGTAAATAATAATTATTTCTTTTTCTAGGTCAGGCATCGATATTCTAACGAATCAAAGGATTCTATTTCTTTTTTTCTTATTAATTATGATTACTGTTGTGAGGTTAATATTTAATTATTTTTTATTTGACCTTATTAAAATTTAAAGTGTTATTGGTTCGGAATTTTTTAATTGGATTTTGGGGAAGAGTTTTTATATTAATATGTTTCAACGTTGGTCTTTCCTTTGGAATGCTCTTACATTTTTTATACTTTACAATAATATTATTCCAATTAGTCTTCAAGTTACTTTAGAAGTTGTACGTTTTTTCCAAGCTGGATATATTAATCAGGTTTTTTTAAATAATTTTTAAATGAAAATAAATAAGAAGAATTTTAGGATTTAAAGATGTATGATGAAAATGTTGACATCCCTGCTAATGCTAGAACTTCTAATTTAAATGAGGAATTAGGCCAAATTAAATATTTAATGACTGGTAACATTTTTAGAGACATTAATTTCTAAGAATATTTTAGATAAAACTGGAACATTGACAAGAAATGTTATGAAATTTAAAAGATGTCAAATTGATGGAATAGATTATGGGGACGATAATCATGTTTTTTTTTAATTTTTTGTTTTTAATATTTTTTAATTATTTTTAGGATGAATTCTCTGATGGTAATCTATTAAAGGATTTGTCGGATGGAAAGGTATTTTTAATTTAAAAATTTATTTTTAATTAAAAAAAAGGAAAATTCCGATTTAATATATGAATTTATGTTGATGTTAGCTTGTTGTCATACAGGTTAGAAAATTAAAAATTATTTTTAAATTTCCTTTCAGTTGTCCCTGAACATAAAGAGAATGGCGAAATTAATTTTCAAGCAACTTCGCCTGATGAAGGTGCTCTTGTTCGAATGGCAGCAAATAATTCCTTTGTATTTAATGAGCGTAGACCAACTGAAATTTTTGTTCAAACGGTATTATCTTTTATTTAAAAAAATCTTTTTTGTTTTAGCCTTATGGATTGGAATCTTTTGATTTATTAAATGTGTTAGAATTTACAAGTGATAGAAAGAGGATGAGTGTAATTCTAAAAGATAAAAATAACAAAATTAAAGTTTACTGCAAAGGAGCTGTAAATAAATTTTTTTTAATTTTTATTTAAATTTTTCTATAGGATAATATTATATTTGATCGTCTTTCTTCTGAACTAAATTCATCCCATTCTTTGGAAAGTGCTACTCAAGCATTGAATGATTATGCTCAAAAAGGTAACTACTTAAAAATATTTGGAAGTTATTTTTTATTTTAGGGTATCGAACCCTTTGTTTTGGAATGAGAGAGCTTGACTCTGAATTTTATTTAAATTGGATAGAGGATTTTAAAACATCTTCAACATCATTGGAAAAAAGAGAAGAAAAATTGGCAGCTGTTTCAGAGAAAGTTGAATGTAATTTGCGATTAATTGGAGTTTCAGCTATTGAAGATAAATTACAAGAGGTAAAATAAATAAAAAATATTTGATAAATTCAAGAGAAATAATTTTATCTTTAAATCTAACAAAAATTTTTTATCTAGAATGTTCCATTAACTATTCGTACATTGTTAAGTGCTGGTATTTTTATTTGGATGCTTACCGGTGACAAATTGGAAACAGCTATTCAAATCTCTCATTCTTCTTCGATAACTTCAAAGGATACAAAATTAATGAAAATTGTTGAGAAATCATTCGAAGCAGTTTTGGCCAAACTTAAATTTTTTATTAATTCGGTTTTGTTTCTAAAAATATCATATATATTTAAACTTTTTTAAAAAGGCCAACCAATATATTGAATCTGGAACCGAATTTGCTTTAGTTATTGATGGTGGGAGTTTACATCATGCATTTATTGGCGAAGCCCGACCCTTCTTCTCAGAATTAATTGGTAAATGTCAATCGGTTATTTGTTGTAGAATGACACCAATTCAGGTTAATAAATGATTTTTAAAATTTTTTAAAAATTTTATAGAAAGCTGAAATTGTTCATATAGTTAAAGTGCTTAAAGGATCCGTTTTAGCAGTAGGTGATGGTGCAAATGATGTAGCAATGATTCGTATTGCTAATGTTGGAGTTGGAATAACTGGTGTAGAAGGTTTACAGGTTTTTTAAATATTTTACATTAATTTACTTTTTGTTTTTAAATTTAGGCTGCTTCTGCAAGTGATTATTCAATTGCACAATTTCAATATTTAACACGTCTTATTCTCATTCATGGTGAAAAAGAATATTTTTTTTAATTTTATATATTTAGGTACTTGGAACTACGAAAGAACTGTTAAAGTTATTCTGTATAGTTTCTACAAAAATATTTGTCTTTACATAATTGAATTGTGGTTTGCTTTTTTCTCTGCATTTTCTGGTGTTACAATTTTCGAACGGTGGTCGATTGCTTCGTTCAATATGTTCTTTACTGCTTGGCCTCCAATCATTCTTGGGCTTTTTGACCGGCCAATTTCGCAAAAACTTATTTTAAAGCATCCAAGACTTTATCAAAGCTTTCAGAAAATGGCTTTTTCCAATTATGTAAATTTTCAACTCTTTTCTAATTTAATTAAAATTTTAGAGATTTGTGCTATGGGTTTCTTTGTCGTTGTGGCACTCACTTTTATTGTTTTTCTTTAATTATGGATTTTATGGTGATGCTATACTTTGGTCATCAGGAAGAATTGGTGGATGGCTAATGTTTGGAAATTCACTTTATTCTGTATACTTTTACGAAAAATATTTTTAACAATTTTATTTTCTAGTATGTTGTCACTACTGTTTGCTTAAAGGCTCTCATAGAATGTGATTCCATTAATTTTATAATAATAGTTTTATGTATTGGCTCAATCATTTCTTGGTTTGTATTTCTTGCCTTCTATTCAATGGTTTTTAATAAAAAATTTGTTTAAAATAAATTAATTTTTAAAGATTTGGCCTCTAATACCTATTAATTCAGACATGAAAGGTATGTATCAAATAATGATTACAAGTCCAAATTTTTGGCTTGGATTTGTTTTTATTCCACTAACAACACTTTTATTTGATTTTGTTGTTAAAAGGTTTGCTATTATTTTTTATGAAAAATGTTGTATTTTCTTTATAGCATTTGCACAACTGTGAGACCATCACCTCGTGAGAAATTGTGTTCAGTTGAAAAGAAGAAAACAGTTGGATGTCATATAACAGACTTGTCAGGAGGACAAATAGAAGAAGTAAGGTAAATTTTTACTTAAATTGATCTGAATATTTTATTGTATTATTATCTTTTTTATTAATTTAAACAAATATTAATTTAGACACACCTATGATGAGATGGATACACAACTTGATCAAACAAGTTATTCGCCTTTAATTTCCAGAAAAAATGGTATAAAATTATGGTCCAACTTTTAAATTTTTATTTTTAGATACTCCAAATAATTCGCCTTATACTAGTGCTCATTCAAATAAACAAGAGTCTTGCTTTCAGACTTCGATAAAAACTCCAACTGAAAACACTTCTGTAAATACAAATCTACATAATACAGAGAATTATGGTACTCTAAACAAATAAAAATGTAAATATTTTTGCCCTTCTTATTTTTTGATAAATTTTCCTCTTTAAAAATTCTTGACTTTGGAGAGGAATTACTTCAATTTATGCCTATTACTCTGTAAATTTTAATAATAAGATAGGCAAAACTATTTCTCATTAAATCATAAAATGCTCACATCAATTTTTATTTTATTTGCAAAACTCTAAAATATTAATTTTATGCTCTTGCTATGCATTCCAGTTATTATCAGAAACACGTTATATGCTATTTAATATTTAGTTTATTTGCTTGAATTCTAAAGTATTTGATTACAATTTTTATTACTCCTATTATATTCTCTTACATAAGTATTTTATATCTAGTCCGTTTTTTCAAATCAAATTTATTCAGCCAAATTATTTTGGCTGTTTTCTAAAATTTTTTCTAAAAACTACTAACAATACGTAAATTTCTCCCCATCATATCAGTCCTCATAAACAAATAAAATTTTATTTTTTCTCGTTTTTATTTCAAGTTTTAGTCTGAAAACTAAAAATATAACAATATTCAAATGAGAAAATCTGATGGGGTTTTCTTCAGACTGCGTTTCCTAAGCCAGTCCTCAAGTTCGGTATCCGGTACATCCTCATCCTCTTCAAAAGGAATTCCTTTCGGAGCCAATTCAGGATTGCCAAGAAGACGATTAAGTCGCATGACAAGGTCAACAATGTGAAAACCATCTGTTCTGAACATTAATCTTTTGCCATCTTCTAAAATAATTTATAGTTTTTGAAATAATTATTCAAATTTAACCAAGATGCATGAGAAAGTAAGGTGGCTTGCCATCATCACGCAACTCGTGAGTAATACGCACTTTCGGATTCGTTGCCCGAACCTTCGGTGCTGAGAGCTTGCACCATAACTGTCTGACAAAATTTCATTTTATAAAAGGGTGATGCGAAATTAAAAAGAGAATATCTAAAAAAACACCTCAACGCAGTGCTGTCCCCCGAAAAAGGATCCATAGAAAGTTGAACAGAGTGAACTTTTCGAAGATTTAAAGCTTTTACCGCCAATTCAGTTTGCTCTTTTCTATCCCAATGAACACCATATCGAATTCTGCCCCACAACCGACACATCTTTTCATAAAAAACAATTTAATATACCTATAAATAAAGTAATATATTGGTAATCCTTTCATATAAAGTATTAACATATCAAAATAAAAATTTATCGCCATAGAAAATATTTAAAGAATTTATTTGTCACACGGTTTTAAACATGAATTTATTGTTTGCATAAGGCCAATATTTTCCATCGCGGCTGAAACCTAAAAAAATATAAAAACCATTTCTAAGCAAATTGTTTTTCAGAGCTTACCCTCTCCTTATCGGCAAGTTGTCGATTAATTGACTCTTCTGTGCTATGTGAACCTGGTGTTATTCTTACAATAATTTTCATGTTTTTGGGCAGCGACCTTAAACAGACGTTTTTTTTCGTTCAAAAAAATTCTTTCACCTTTTAAGTTTTGCATGAATTGCAAGACCAATTAATGCAGCCATGGAACAATGTGGAATTGTTGGAGTAAAACGAACATCAACATAAGGGTCCAAAGGATCGAGACCAACATAAATTAGTTCTTCCTAAACATTTTTTGGTAAATGTGGAGTTTACTTGTCCCTCGAAAAAATGAGGAAAGAGTGCTCTTTTGATGTGCCAATACATTTAGACTTGCCAATACATTTACCCCTCTTTATAAAACCAAAAAAAAATATTTAAGAATACCTGAACAACATTTAATTGCTCTAAAGTATATGGATGTTCAGGATCGCTTATATCTTTTATGTAGTCAAACACCTCCTGAGCATCTATTGGGTCCTCAATATTTTCATCATAAAGTTTAGGATTATCTACAAGTCTGACTTTCGTTGCGTGAATAACTTAAAAATAAAATTTTCACAAAATATTTTTTAAAAATACCTGGGGCAGCATTATCGAGTCTTTCCTTTCCCATTTTTCTATTTAAAAATCTTGATTTAAAAAATTAAAAAAACATATCAAATATACAAAATGATTTAAACAATATTTTAATTTAAACAAAAAAATATATTTATTTATTTTAAATATATTTTCCAACAATTTTTGTAATTTCTAAAATATTTTTTCCCAAATCTTCTTTTTCAGTATTATTTAATTCAAAAATAATATCTTTATCATAACTTTCTCGTGTCTCCTCAGCAATAGTTCCAAAAATTTCACATTCAATATTTTCTCTTCTTTTTATGTCAGAATAACCTCGGTCAGTTAATCGATCAAAAAGTTGTTGAGTATCACATCGTAAAACAAAAATAAAATCAAACCATCGTTTAGGAAAAAGTTCTGAAGAATGATAGTCTAATATGTAACCACCCTCTTCAGAATCTAATCGCTCCTTTAAAATGATAGAGGAAATTTAAATTTAAAAATTAAGCTGCGGAAAGAATAAAGTTTACAAATTTCAACCCTCGCTACTCAAAAAATTCTTTACGATTCTTACTCGATCAAATCAACTTTTCATTTATTTACAAAACTCCTCAATTTAAAAATCAAATTAAAATACCTGTAAATGATCAAGTAATTTATCTTCATCCAAAATATGTGTCTCTAAACGTTTATCATATCCATCAAAGAAATTCCCGTTCCTTGAAATTTGTTAAATTAAAAAAAAAGTATTTTTACTTTATTGTTGTTCCAATATCAATAAAATTAAGAGGCAAATTCTCAGCAACCTTTTTGGCTAAAGTCGTCTTTCCTTTATTAACAAATTATTAAGATTTAAAAAATTACAGGGTGCGGCAAATTTAGCGCCGACTTTGTTTTGGCTATAACTTTTTTAATTTTAAACGAAAATTGATAATTCTTTTTTTGTTTTACACCTAACACTTTAGGAAAATTGATGATACCAAAATCGTTTTTAAATTTTAATTTTCTATCAAATTTCTGATTAATTTTCTATCAAATTTCGAGCAAAATTTTTTGGATAAAATATGGCCTGGATTCAAGGCTCTTATTTTGAGTTATGAAGTTTATATATCATTCGAATCAGCTCTCTAATCTGATTCGAATGACGTCAAAATCAGGCGTCTATCACATAAATGGACCGAGATATGGCTCACTGAATGATAAATTAAACAAATTTTGGCAAATACGAGTTTTTTGTGTGAAATTTTCAAAAATGAGACTATTAGCTATTTCGATACGCCTGAACGAGATAAGTCGATTGGTACCAAAATTATTCGGATTGGATGATTTTGAACAAAGTTATGATCAATTAAACTTTGACATGAAAAATCCATTTTTACCCGTTTTTATGTTCGGACTCGTTTTTCATTGATATCCGCAAACAAAATGTTTATTATTTGGTACCAATAAATTTCCTAAAGTGTTAGGTGTAAAACAAAAAAAGAATTATCAATTTTCGTTTAAAATTAAAAAAGTTATAGCCAAAACAAAGTCGGCGCTAAATTTGCCGCACCCTGTAATTAAAAACCTGTTGCAGGGGTACCAGTAATTAAAATATTTGGTTTAAATCGCTTCATCTTTTTTAAAAGATCATTGTGAAGATTGTAAAATAAATTAAATAAAATTTAGTTAAAATAACTTTTAAAAAATAAAAATATTGTTAAATATTTTTAATTTTAAATAATACAATATAACAAAATTAAAGAAATATTTTTAAAATAAATTAACGTCCAACACGTCCAAGACTTAAATCACAACGAGGACTTGCAGTTACTTTTTGAACATCAGCCATTAATTCATTAATTTTTGTTTGTAATTCCCTAATTCTAGCACCATGTAATAATCGAAGTAAACGAACACCATCATCCTCTTTTTGTGAATTTGTTGATTCAGTTCCTTTAAATGCAAAATTTATTTTAAAATTTTATTTAAAATATTTACCTAATGGAACGGTGTTCAATGGATTTATTTGATGTGGCTAAAAGAATAAAAACATTTTTAAAAGATAATTTCATTTTTAAATACATTTTTCTTAAGTTCATCCAAATGTAACTTTTGTTCATTAATTGCTGACATTCGCGCCTCAATAGCTCTAAGTGTAATAAGAGGATCAGGATGCTGAACAAGACCAAAAGCACTCGCCAATCTTCCAACCATTTGACGAAATTCAGAACTCCCAACTAAAAAAAATAAACTAATGTAAAGAATAAAATAAAAAATAACCATCAATAGCCTTTGAAATTTCTTCTATTGTACATCCATCAACTTCCATTTGTTAATAACAAAGTACTAAATTTAAAATAATTAAATAACCTATACAAATCAAACATTAAATACTAAAATGTTTTAACTACATAAAGTAAAAACTAAAAATAAAATTTTTATTTAAATAATTTCCCTCCAAAATATTTAAGTACAAAAACGATTTATTGAAATGTTTTCTTCGCATGTAAATCCTTTAATAATTCATCTAATTCTTCATCTTCCATCTTATTTTCCAAACTTAAAAAAAATAAATTCGATTAACTATCCATTAATTCCCAACCTAGGTATCAACGCTTTTGCCTCCTCAGATGTCTCAGGACATAGATTAGCAATTTGAGCAACTTCAAATTTATGCAGATTTAACTTTACAGAAAATATTCTAAAATTTATTTATAAAAAAAACTTTGAATTTTTAAAATTACCCTCTAACAGAACGAATTGTCTCACGACTTTTAAATTTCGAAAGTCTTCGAGTGTAATTAAGAGTTTTTAAGAAAACTTCGCTTATATCTTCGATTTCTTCTTTTTGTTCCGATTGCTTACGTCTATGATCGAGGAGAAGAAAAACTTCTGAAATCATTAAAGCATCACAACCAGGAACTTCAAAATCTTAAAACAACTGTTCTCGTTTCTCGTTAAAAATATTTAAGGTAATAGTGTCGTTTCCCAGCCCCATTTTTCCTCCCAATTTTCTACCCTATATTTGTACGGAATGGTCAAAATTTCCCCTTTCTTTCATCAAATTTGCCTTTCCATATTTTGCCTAAAAACAATCAAAAAGATTAATTTTGTGATATTTAAAAAAGTATTAGAGTAATGAGAAGAATCATTTTCCAATTAATAAAAATGGAAGAACTAAAGAATTTCAAACCTATTGATTTATATGAAAAATTACGTTTGAGTGATAATGATTTCGATGCATGGCTTGAGAAGCTTGGACTTCTTCATGGAAAGAGAACTTGCTACAAATGTGGGGGTCGAACAACAATAAGTGTTAAGAAAGACGAAAGATATGGATGTTGGCGGTGTACAACCAGAAATTATAGAGAGCACTTTTTTATCCTTGTGAAAGAAATGAATAAAAATTAATCTTTTTGATTGTTTTTAGGCAAAATATGGAAAGACAAATTTGATGAAAGAAAGGGGAAAATTTGACCATTCCGTACAAATATAGGGTAGAAAATTGGGAGGAAAAAATGGGGCTGGGAAACGACACTATTACCATATTTAATTTAACCTTTGGGAAATTTCAATTCTGTTGCATCCTCCTCTGGCTGCTCTTCAGCTTGTTTATTAGTATTCATAATTTAATTTGAAACTCTGAAAATAAATATTTAATATGAGGGGTATTTGCACAACCAAAGGCAATTATTCAATGCCATTTTTAAAATTTTCTTAAATTTTTCGGTTTTATTTAGTAAAATCGGTTTGTTTAGTAAAATGATGAAATGGTGTTGTTATGTTATAATGGCATAAATAATCTGTAAAGGAACAGATGAAAACAATTAATTGACTTGAATTATGTATGTCAAAAAGTCGGCAAGACTCTTTTGTCTTTACATTTATTTTCAGTCTCAGCACAAACCTAAACCTTTAGGCTTGCTTGTCAATAGAGTCTCGGCGACTTAGCATCGAAACGCCTTTTTCTTTACCATAACTTTTTTTATTTCAATCATTTCCAGAAATTTTCTTTATTAATTAGAATCTATATTTGTTTTTATTCTTTTTATTAACTTTATGAAAGGATCCGATCATTTCTTAGAAAGTTAGACCCGCCTAAGTATGTTAAATCACGATTATTCGCAGTTAACGGCTCCTAACTTTTTTTAAAGACAGTAAAACTAAACAATTTCTTGGAAAAAGTAACCAGCACATCCAGAGCTTTTAATTAAAGCAAAAATTATTTGGATTGATTTAAAAACAAAAAAGTTATATCCCAAAAACTTTCGTTTTGATGCCATATTTTAAGACTCTTTCGTTACCTGGTTACTTTTAGTCTAAACCTTTTGAAGCCTAAACCTTTAGGTTTTTAAACATTTGAGTCTCACCACGTCTTCAAATTTTTTTAATTCTAGCTTTTTTAATCGTTTGTTCTTCGTAATTAGTGTATAAAGATGAACCAGAACTAATATTCTGGTAATAGAAATCCCATAAATTAAGAATCACATAGATAATTTTTGAATTTATTTGTGAATTCCTTGGCGAATTTCATTCCCATCTCTACATACCTAAGTAATCTCTACATACCTAAGTAATATTTCTAATTTTCAGAATAAAGCATCAAAAAATTTCTATTAAATTATGGAAGTTCCAAAAGTTCAAAACAGTGAATTAACAGAAGATGCAAAAGACGAGAAGATTACTGCATGTAAAGTTCCTAGCAAACAAGATTTAGAAACACGTTATACTGAGCCGATTTGGGCGCGAGTTCCAACTTGCAGCAAAGATAGCTATTATATTGAAGTAATTCTTTCTTTTTTTTGCTTTAATTTTAAAAATTCTACTACTAATTGCTTTTTCAAGTATTTTAATGAAATAAATATAAACAAGATTTTTAATTTTATTTTTAGATTATTCTGACAATATTTCTTATTTAGGTAATTAAAAATGGAACCGTTATTGAACGTATTTCTTTACACAATGATAGAGGAGAAAAGTCTTATTTAACAATTGGTCGATTCGATCCTTGTGAAATTAAGGTTTAAAATATTTTTAGAGAATATTTAGTTAATCTTTAATATTTTTAGTTAGAGCATCCTTCGGTTTCTCGCTTTCATTCTGTTCTTCAATATGGTGAACATGTAAGGGGAAAGCCCCAATGGTTTATTTATGACATGAATAGTACACATGGCGTTCGAATAAATAAAAAACGAATTGAGAAATCAACATTTGTACCTCTTTTTGTCGGTTATGTCTTCCAAATTGCCGGTAACTTTTTTTGTTTTTCGCAATATTTTGTCGATATTGAGTTCTAAATTTTTATTTATATAATTTTTCATTATTTAATTCAGCGAGTTCAAGGATTTTTGTTTTATGTGGTGGTCCAAAAGAAAAAGATGAAGGTGAAAATGAAAGTAATCCTGAAGTATTTATCACAAAAGAAGATAATTCTGAATTAAAATCAGATGCTCTAAGTAAAAAAGAAGATGAAGATACAGAAATGTTAAATTATCGTTATTATGAAAAAGATCCAATTCATTGGTTAGAACGTTATTTTGAGCGAGAAGGAGCATCCATGGATTTTCGTTTTACAAAAACTGTTGAAGCTAATGATTTAGGGTTGGGCGAAAAATCTAAAAAATCTCGGGCAAAAGGATCAAAGGAAGACGATGGAAGCTCTACCTGGATTTGCTCTATTGAGTTAGTTTAAATTAAAAATTTTGGACTTTTCTAATTTTTATTTTCGTTTAAAATATCGCTTAATTTGATCAAAAAAATTTATGTAATTTAATTCACAGACTTATTTCTGATGTTTCTCTAACTGGAAGTACGTTAGTTTCGGCCTCAGCACCTTCGAAGCGTCTTGCACAATTGCAATGTTCATTATTAGCATGTGAAAGGCTTGATGCTGCTTGTCTTTTGCAAATTTCAAATTTATGGAATAAACGAAAGAAATATGCAGAGAATGATTTTTATGCCGAGGATGAAGATATTTTTTACGACAGAACTGGTCAACTGGAAGAACAAAGAGAAAAAAGGAAACGTTGGTATGAGGTTTTGTTTAATTTATTTTTAAAACATTTTCTTTAATTTAAAGGGAGACGTTGGATTAATTAACAAAGCAAAAACCCATAATGATTTAGTAAATGAATTAGAAGAATTAAATGAAAAAATTTTGGTTGTTCAATCGGAAATTGAACGTTTAGTTGGGAAGGACAGCAGTGAATCTACAAAAAACGAAGATTTTATTGAGGAAGGAAAAGCAATTAAACGAAATTTTTCGGTTAATTTTATGAATTGGTACTATCGCATTACCCGTCTACGGGCCTGGGATTATGGTCCTACTCACAATATCTGTCACGCAAAGCTGTGCGTGTATCTATCGCTGCAGACCCGAAATTAATTTTTCCAAATTAATTTAATCCTTTAACAGTATGTCTTTTGACCTTTGCGTTCATTTTTTGGAGAAGCGAAAAAGTAATAGAAAATAAAATGTTGACGGATAATGCGATAGTACCTATAAATTTTTAAAAGAATTTTTTAATTTTTAGATGAGAATGACAATTTCTCAATTAAAAAGTAAAGAAAAGAAATTATTGGAAGAGAAGAATAAAACTGCGAGATTGGTGGAAATTACCAAGCCTGTCCAAAATATTTTTGTTAAAAATAATTTAAATGAAATAAAAGAAGAGCAAAATAATATAAAAGAAGAATTTAAAGAAGAGAAAATAATCGAGGAAGAAAATAATAATATAAAAACAAAAATATTAAAATCTTCAATAAAAGAGGAAGAAAATAAAGAAAAAATAAAAATATTAGAATTGGAACAAATTAAAGAGGAAGAAAATAAAAAAGAAGAAAAAGAACTAAAATTTTATGCTCCAGCAATGCCTCCAAAATCGGTTATTGCTTCAATTACTCCTCGTTTTGGTGTTTTAACAAAACAAGAATTAATTCAAATGAAATTACTTCAAAGACAAGAAGAAGGGAATAAAGAAGCTTTGCTAGAAAAGAAACGAAGAATTTTGGATCAAGTAAATAATTTAAATAATTATTTTTTTTAATAAATTTACATATATCCTCCAATTTTTCTTTAATTCCATTAAATAATTATCAAAAAAAATCATTTTTTATATTTTTTAGAGGGAAGAAAATAAAATCAAAGCAGAAAAGGAAGAACAAATTCAAAACAATTCATCAGATATGTATGCTACTTGGCTTCCACCTGAAGATCAGTCCGGAGATGGGTCAACAAAACTTAATCGTAAATTTGAAGGAAAATATTAAAAAAATGTATAATTTCTTTTAAATAGATTAAAAAATTATTCAACAAAAATATATTTATTCATTTTAAAAAAGGCACAATTCTTTTTTTTTAATTTAATTAAAAAAACTAGAAATTATTTGAAGTAAAAGAGAGATTACTATTTAACAAATAAATTGCATTTTAAATTTAATTGTAAAGCCGCAAAACGAAATATTTTAAGTAATTTAACTTTTAAGGCTTTGTTTTGTATTATTATGAGAGAGTGTTTTTTAGAGATTAAAATAAACAAAAAGTATATTTAAATAAAAATTTTGCATTTTTTGAAAAGAGATTTTTTGTTAAAAAATAAGGCACAATTATGCAAAATTGAAGGAAATTGTCAAGAGAGAGAGAGAAAAAAGAGAATAATCAAGTTAATTTTTTTAGTTAAAAGGAAAGAAAAAAGCTTAAACACAAAAAAGGCATTTTTAAATATTTACGAATATTTTTGAATTTAAAAGAATTTCTCCATCATTTCCCGTACGGAAATGCAGCATCACGACTATGTCCAACAAAACGACGTTGTCCAGAAAGTATTGCACCTGAAAGGTGTTTTTAGTTGTTATTTTGTTATTTAAAGAAGAAAAAAGTTAATTAACCAAAAATTAATTGAATTTTTGTAAGTTGGAAATGCCAAAGAATTTTTAAATTAGAAAAATAAATAGTTAAAGATAAAACCCAAATTTGTTAAAAAAAATAAAATATATTTAAATCTCTATAA
The DNA here is from genome assembly GCA_036172955.1 of Meloidogyne arenaria. NCBI lineage: Eukaryota > Metazoa > Nematoda > Chromadorea > Rhabditida > Meloidogynidae > Meloidogyne > Meloidogyne arenaria. The sequence continues at coordinate 5,999,074 of JARQAB010000010.1, forward strand.
AAAATTGTTAAACCATAATTGACGGACAAAAATTTACAAATAACAAAAATAATTATACAGGGTGCGGCAAATTCGTCGTACTATTTGTTTTCGCTATATCTCGCTTCAAACTCAACAAAAATCAATAATTCTTTTTTTATTTGATTCACAACTCTTTAGGAAATTGAATGATACCAAAATTAATTTTTTCCGAAAATTTCATATAATAAATTAATTAAGTCAATTTAGCTAATATTTTTAAAATTATGGACTACACTAATGAGCAAAAAGCATGGACCGTTATTTGGTATGGAATATCGGGCTCACCAAAGGCCGTACAAATCGAATCCCGAAAAAAATTTGGGCGAAATTCGACGTCTCCACCTAATCCAACAATTTATCGATGGTGGGACAAATTTTTCGAAACCAATGACCTAAACAAGAAAAAGAAAACAAAGACAAATTGGGTAAAGACTGAACTGAAAATCGAGGAAGTGTTGGCAAAATTTCGGGCAGATCCACATGCTAGTCTCCGAAGTGTAGCAAGACAAGAAAATATGCCTTCCCCTAGGACCATTGGTCGAATTTTGAAGGTGATTAGTCTTTAAGAATTGTAAGGATCAGAATTTCATTGTAGGGATCGAAATTTCATCCATACAAGATGCAACACTCCCAAAAGCTTCGTCTTATCGATTTCGAAACCCGCGTTGCGTTTGCAACTTCTCAGTTGGATCTAATCGATGCAAATTGTGATTTCTTGGAAAACCTCGGACGAATCTCATTTCCATCTCCACGGCCATGTAAACCATCAAAATTTTCGTTATTGGACAGATGTTAATCCACATTGGTTGAGTGTATGGGCCGCCCTTGGTCGAAAAGGAATCGTGGGCCCAGTCTTCTTCCATAACAATGTGACTGCTGAATCTTATCTCCAACTTCTTAGAGAACGGTTCCTCCCTGTTATTCAAACTTGGCCAGGATTCGAAAACATCATCTTCATGCAAGACGGAGCCCCTCCTCATCATAATGCACAGGTATTCTTTGTCGATGGCAAAACGATCATCAAATAATCAGGTCCATGAATGGCTGAATGAACATTTTCCGCTTCGTTGGATGGGTCGTAGTTCAGCCAACTTTGTTGCTCCATTTTCTTGGCCTCCATATTCACCAGACTTGACTCCATGCGACTTTTTTTTGTGGGGATGGGTTAAGAGTCAAATTTACCGAACACCACCAGCCGACCTCGATGAACTTCAAGCTCGTATACAACATGTTTTTAATGAGTTACCGCAGGATATTATTGATAGAGCAATTGGTTCCTATGTTAATCGTCTTGAAAAATGCATTCAAAATGACGGAAGAAATGTTGAAATAAGATAGGGAATTAACCATTTTTGTAACGGAATTATAATTTTATTTTTCTTCTATTTTGATTGTAATTTTGGTATCATTCAATTTCCTAAAGAGTTGTGAATCAAATAAAAAAAGAATTATTTATTTTTGTTGAGTTTGAAGCGAGATATAGCGAAAACAAATAGTACGACGAATTTGCCGCACCCTGTATAAATATTTTCCTATTACTATATACAATTTTGTGAAAGACTTGATAAAAAATATTTTTTTTCTTTTATTTTTATAATACAGAAGAGATCAACAACTGACCGGCAGGATCTGTTCCCCCAAAATTATTTGTATATTCTCCAAATGAAATTCCTCCATTATTTTGTTGTTGCAGTAAAGCCATTTGTTGATGTTGAAGTAATAATGAAAGTTGTTGGTCTTGTTGTTGTTGATATTGACTTTAAAAATTAAAAGATTTTTTTAGTTTTTTAAAAAGAAAACTTTGTTCCAAAAAAATCTAAAGAAGAAGAATTTCCATTATTTTGTTGTGGTAAAGCTAATCCATATGGACCTGGAGTATTTAAAATATTATTTGAAATCCCTCCAAGTTGTAGTAATGTTTGAGCAATTGAAGCATTTGTTAATTGATTATTTAATAAATTATTGGTGTTGTTGTTGGTATTTGGTTGTGGGGGAGGAGGTAATCCTTTAATTAATTGAGAAGGAGAAGGTGCTGCAATCATTAAAGGAACACCAGCTAATCCCAAAGAATTTGAAGAATTATTTAACGAATTAATTAATAAACGTTGATCTATAGCTAAAAAATAATGGAAAATTTAAAAATTTTCAAAAAAGAAAACTTACGAATTAAAGAATTATTATTTTTATTTAAATTGTTTGTTGGTGTTGTAGGCATTATTCCCCCATTTCTAAATGTTCCATTTATTATAGCTAATTCCATTAATTGTTTTCTTTTAAGTTCATCTTCACCTTCAGGTTGTGGAATTAATAATTTATTTACTTCTTCAATTGCTCTAGACATTTTAATTTTTGCTCTATTTTCTGTATCTTCACACTTTTTTTTTAATTTTAAATTTTAAAATTTAATTTCTAACGATTTACTTGTATTATAACATGTAAATCTTCATTTAAATGTTCCCAATTTGGTTTTCCTTTATTTAAATCTTCTTTCTTTTTATCTCTCATTGACCCCTTTCCTCTAACCATTATTTTACATCCAGTCTCTGTTTCTAATTGTTTTGCTGTCATTCCTCTAGGTCCAAGAATACGTCCAACAAAATTATACTTTAATTTAAAAATTAAATATTTATTTTTCTAAAAATTTTTCTTTCAAACATCTGGATATTGCTTTATTGGAACATATAATTTCTCTTGGTGAATACTTATTTCTCCTACAGCTTCAGGTAATTGTAAAGGCTCGTGACTAAATTCACATTGAAATATTGCAAGTCTAACACGACTAATTTCTTCGTCCAAAAGTTTTTCGACGTGAGAAAAAACGTTTGGAAATGCTGAAAGCTGCTTTTTGTCTTTAATTAATTGGCCAAGATATTCTAAATCTGGCTTTTGTAAACTTGCGACATTTAATAAATCTTGACCTAAAAAAAGAGAAAAAAATGAGAATTGAGGGAAGGAATAATTATAATAATTATTTTAATATTAATTCTCTTTTAAAAATGTAAATTTATTTAATTTATAGTTATCTTAAATATTATTAAATTAAACAACATAAATCATAACCACTACCTAATTTTAATCTTTTAAATAATTCTTAAAAGAAAATAAATTATATCGACAAATTTTATATCAAAATTACCCCCCCCCCCAAATAATTATTTTAATTATTTACCATTTCCACTATTTGATGAAGGACATGAAGAATGAATAAATAATCCATTCTCAACTCTCACCTCCTTCAAAATAAATTTTTAAAATAATTTAAATAAAAGTTATTTTTTACCTCAGAATTATTCTTTATATTAATTGACATTTAATTTGATTATTTCAAAACATTAATTTTTATATTTTTATTTTGTAGAAAATCTAAACAAAAGTCAATTTATTTAAATGAAGAAAGGAATTTTTAATAAAATACAAAAAAAAATAATTTAATCGTCAGTTTTTAATTAATTATTTGTGCAACTATTTAGTATTTTTTAAATAAATGTAAAGAGGATAAAAATAAAGGAGGGGGGATGGTTTTGACAGTGGAACGATTTAATTTAGTTAATTATTTAAATTAAAAAAATAATTTTTGGAAAGAAATTATAAAAACAAAATTGTTTAAAGAAATGAAATGATGAGGAGTGTGTTGTGTCGATTGATTAATAAAGTTTTGTTGGCTATTTTTGTTTCCAGATTATATTTATTTTTTAAAGAAAGAATAATTTTCTGAAATAGAAATCAAATCATTTTAGAAAAAAAAATATTTTTAAAAATATTATTTATTTATTTAAATAAGCACAAAAGATTGCCTGTAAACAAAAGAAATATTTTGTTTAGTTTTTGAGACCAACAAAACTATATAAATAATATGTGTAGAATAAAAAATGAAAGAAGAGCAAAAGACTGAAAAAAATATAAAAAATAATGGAATTTTTTATAAAAATATTAAAAACTAAATAAAAAAACAGTATAAAAACTCTTTTTAGTGGAAGTAAATCGAGATTAAACTTTATTTAAATTAATCGGAAATTAAAAAAAATTTTTTTTCAAAATATTTATTTTAGAGAATATTTTCAGCAAAATATTTTTATTGACCCGGAAATAAAAAAAGCTTATTTAGGTGAATTTTTGAATAAATGGACAGAAATATTTGTTTATGGTTGAGTTAAAAAATGAAATATTTAGAGAGAAAAGAATTTACAAATATATTTAGTATATTTTAAAGTTTTAAATAAAAATATCAATAATAGGGAAACGGAAATTAAAAAATAAAAAAAAGAAGAAAAAAAAGAGGTAGCAGGTGTGCTCAAATCAGCTTTTGTGAATCTTATTTTTATTAAAATTATTTATTTAAAAATAAATAATTATTAAATATAAAATTTTGGGGAAAAGTAAAAATATTTTTTAAGTAAAAAAGAAAAGGCTTTTTTTCTTCTTTTTTTATTTATGCTCATCCTTTTATATATTAGCCAACTCGAGAAAATTTGATTGCTTTTCACACTTCCGCTCCTGTGCTTTCACGCTATTGCTAGAAATATGTGTATTTTTGTCACATCCCAAATAAAAATATAAATTGCCAAGTGGAATGACATAAAAATATTTTTATATATTTTTATTAAAGTTGGATAAAACGTTTTAATTTCCCTTTAACATTATTGTTTATACCATTTCTCTAAAACCCGTATATTATTTTGTTTATTTTAAAGACACCCATTAAACGATCGTTTATTTTCCAAAACCTTTAAGGGCTATTAAACTTTAGTTTTTACATTTAAATAATCCAAGGTTTTAAGCAGTAAACGAATTTTTTAAATTTAAAAATATACTTAATTTTAATAGGTAAATAAACTAAAGAAACTTTGTCTGGAAAAAAAAGAAAAATCCGGAGAAAGATAAAACATTAGAAAAAGGAACAAAAAGGGCAAAAACCTATCAATTTTCTTTTATTTCGCCCACTTTTGCGCTTGTACTCAATACTTTTCTCTTTAAAAAACTACAAGAATTTTGAGAAAAGTGAAACGCTGGTTAAAACAGAATTAAAGGTTTTAAATAAAGATTTTTAAAGAAATATCTGTAAATTATACTTTAAAATAGAAAAAGAAAAAAAACGTTAAAATATAGGTACATATGTATAAAGATCTCGTTTTACGTACAAAATACAAACATTCCGACTTACATACATTTTTTGTGGTTTGTTGGCTAAGCGATACAACCAACCTTGACCACTTAAAAAGATGAAGACATTGGCGATGAAATAAAAGTTTAATTTCAGAAACTGAAAATTTACGAGAAGTGGTTGAATGAATGGACAAATATAGTAGTGGCTTTACGGCTGTCACTGATGGCCACAACACAAAGAATTCTTTAAAAAAGCTACAACTCAAACAAAGAGCCAGCGGGAGCAAATGAGTTGAAGGACTGTAGTATGTTGAACAAAAACGGAGGACAAATGATGAAAGGAATGATCGAATAGAAAACATACAGGGATTATTGACGACTGCCTTCGATGTCAAGGACAAAGTGTCACCTCAAAAAGACCAATCGAAGTGGAAAAGGGAAATGCTTCTACATATAAAAGTGAGGTGATCTTCAAGAGTCGCCTACAATTTGAGATGGCAGCTGGAAAATCGATCGAAGCAACCGTACAAGCAGCGGCTCTTTGCTTATAGTTATCACATTATTAGCCTAATCTCAAAACTTCTAATATTTTTACAAACCTTCCAAGCCCAAAGGAATTTTTCAAGTCTTAAAGAGTAAATTTTTTATTCAAATACCTTATAGTTTTGACAAAAAAAAGATAAAATGTCCAAAATTTCTATACAGCAAATAATTTCGTACGCAAGTTAATAAAATATGTATGTATTAAAGGTTCATTTAAGCTGTGGGTTGCGAACTTGTAGTTGGTTGTGAATTGGCATTCGCCAAGGCAGTAGCCGCTCTCGTTTTTTGCGTTGTAGGTGCAGGTTTGTCAAGTTCAAAAAGAAACATAAGCTCATCCTTGGTTAATTTCGTCAACTTTTTTGAAGCAGCTCTAAAATAGAATTTTTATACTATTTAGTCATCAAATTATTACCCTTCGAGGACTGATGTAGCTAATTGTGTTTTCTTTTCCTGTAATTGTAAAACTCGTTGTTCAATTGTTGAGGAGCAAACAAATCTAGAAAAATTTACATTATTATTTATTAATGTAAAGAACTATTTCATTTTTACTTGTGTATGAAAACATTTTTTGTTTGCCCAAGTCGGTGGATCCTGTCACAGGCTTGAAGTTCCAATGCAGGATTCCAATGCAAATCCACCATAAATAGATGATTGCCACCAACCAAATTCTTTAAAAATATGAAAGATTATAACAAAAATAAACAAAATTAACCAATCCAACACCGCCTGCAGTCAAGGAAAGAAGCATTACGCTTGGACCAAAATTACGCTTATTAAAGCTATCAACACGATATTGCCTTAAAATAAAACTTAAAGATAGTCCATATTTTGAATTACCTTTCTTCTGCTTTTACATTTCCAGTAATGGAAGTATATTTCGTATTGCTTAGCTTCAAGTGATATTCAATAATACTTAGCATTGATGTCCATTGACTCACAATAACACTAAAAATATATCTTAATAAAATTTTAAATTCTATAGATTACCATTTATCACCATTTTCAATTATCGGTTTAAGACGTTCAAGAACGGCAACAACCTTTGTGCTCGCATATTCACGCTGGAAAACTTTCTCGATTTGCTTATTTTGTCCTTTATTTTCTGAAGTATCGACTAGACCGGATTCATCGAGAGACATATTTGCGAATGATGCCTCGAATTCCGCTGCAATTACTTTATCAGTTTCATCATCATCAACTTTAAAAGCGTCCATGTCAATAGCCTATGAAATTAAACATAGTCCACTTAATCATTCAAGATTAACTCACATCTTTAGTAAGCGACATGTGAACACAGGCCTGCCTGAGACGAAGCAACAGCACAAGAATACATGAATAAACTTTGAAATACTCCGCCTCTCCTATTTTTCCGCCGCCGCCACCTCCTACTAAATATAAGAAATGGAAGTTTGAAAACATACATATAGTAAAATGAAAAATAAAGTACTGGTTCCAAGAAAGAAAGACCTACATATAAATAACAAAGTAGGCACGTGTAAGGTAAAATTTGATGAAGGATCTGCTTATCTAGTAACACAACTACACAACAGAATCATATTCGGACTTGGCTTATTAAGACCAGTACTTTATTTTTTCAAACTATAAAATTTTACTGAATGGATTAACAGGCTTTTCTTTCAACGGTTTTCGACCTCTACGACGAGCAATCATTCCAGCATCTTGGAGTATATCTGATACCTTTTGTCTAAAAAGTAAAGAAATAAACAAAAAAGACATTAAACTATTTTACTTTGACGCTTCGAACATGATTGAATAACAGTGACTCTCCCATTCGCCAAGCTCGAGATTCACTACCTCCCATTTTTTAGAAGTTATCTCAATCTACAATAAAAATGTAAGAAATTCATTGTTTAAAAAATAACCATTGGTTTGTTTGTCATCGTGCAAATTTGATTTTTAGCACGTCGTAGAAGTATACTCTTAACAATAGTGTTTAAGCGTTCTGTACTCTTTACTGCAAATATAGATAAGTATAAATCATTCTAATAAAAAACAAACTGGAAGAATTGTCAATAAACTCCTTCCAAATTTTCTCTTCTGAAAATGGAGTGACACGTAAAAATCTGAAGATGAGAAGAATATTTGAATAATATCTTTACATTATTAAAACCGAATCAAAGAATATAAGTCCCAAAGTTTGTTATGAATTGGCGTCCCAGTTAAACACCAGCGATGAACTGCTTCAAGTCTACTACAAGAACGAGACTTTTGTGCATTTTTATTTCTTATTTCGTGTGCCTCATCCAAAATAATTCTTTCCCAAGCAATATCCATAAGAACAGAATCATGTGAAGCCTAAGAAATGTAAAAAACGAAGATTTATACATAAAAATTAAAAATATAAAAGTTAAAACCTTTGGCTTGAGACTCTTTGTTTTAGGTTTAGACCGAATACCTCTCCCATGAGACGGGTTGTCAGAATCCTCCTCGCTATCACTTTGAACAATAAGCTTAGTTCTAGATTTCAACTCTGAGACCAACAGTTCATAAGTAGTAATAACAATATCATATTTGGAGAGCCTATACAATGATAAAGATCAAAATATTTTTATTTTTATATCTACCTATGAGCAGATATTTCGCGTTTGTTCTTTGGACCATGAAAGATAAAAACTCTTAAGAGACCTTCTTGGACTCTATCCATAATTTCCTTCTCCCATTGGTAAATAAGTGAAGCAGGTGCAATTACAAGAGTTGAATTTGCTGGGATCAAATGTCTTTCTGAAAGAATTTCAACGTTTTAATATTTTATTTTAAAAATTAGACCAAAAACACAATTTCGTCGTAAGTGATTCTCGCGTTCAACCACTGTCGGATCAGTCTTTCGAGCATTTTTCTTGTGAAGTATGAGAGAAATCAAAGAAAGGGTTTTTCCCAATCCCATGTCGTCAGCAAGAATTCCACTGGAAAAATACTTTTAAATAAGAAAAACCATTGATACCTTGGTGGCATCTGTTGTTCACGCCATAACAGCCATGTAAGACCAGTCTTCTGATGAGGCAATAGGTCAATACGCAATCCGCGAGGCGCTTCGGTTACAGCATTTTCAGGGATAGAAGAAAGCGATCTGAATTTTATAAAAATGATATTAAAAGTCAAAACTAACGAATGCATAGCGGTGACAACATCATTCGAAATGCCTTGAATTTTTAACATTCTCTCATCAGTCATTGCACCGCCAAATAAACGGCCATGTTGGACGGGAGCTAAAATTTATAAATAAATTGCTAAAAATATAATTAGTTACGTTGCATTGGCAAATGAGCTACAACCGGTTTCTCTGGATTAAGCTGTGGTGGAGTGATAACTGGCGGACCGCGAGCATTGTTCTCTAAATTAAATTAATCAAACATTAAAATTTGATTTCGAATAAAAACCAAATGAAATTATAAAAATTAATTGCACATACTTAAAACAGCAGGAACTGAAATAATATCTTGCTCGAAGTCGAGTTCCTCAATGGCTTCGCTGTTACTAGAAAGTTCATCAGTTGAGTCTTTTTCGACGTTAATCTCTTCAATAGCTTCTTCATTATTAAAAAGTTTAGGATCTTCATTTTGCAAGTCTTCATGCTCTACTTTGTTCATGAGTTTGTCATTATTCGATAATTCAATCCCATCAAAATTCTTTTCCAAATCATTCGAAATACTATTTATTTTTTCTACAGATAGAATATCCTTCGATTGCCCACTTTCAACAATATTATTATCCATAACATTAGACGTAGAATTCGACTTTTGGATAGGACTTCCTTCAAAACTGTCAGCCACAATTTGACTTTCGCTTTCAGATTCTTGAATTGCTTCGTTAATCTGTGCTGGCTCTTGTGAGTCATTCAAGGCATTGGTCATTGCATTTTTCTCTTCAGTAATTACCTCAGAAATAGAATCCTGAACAATGTCGACGCCATCATCGATTTCTTCCTCAATATCTTCTTCGTTGATTTCATTACCATCTTTATCAGTACTATGGGTACTTTTCTCAATTATACTACTCGCACTTTCTTCAGCATCAGGCATGCTATTAGAAGGATTGTATTCCGAATCTCCATTAGAAGTTTTATTGGTATCATCATTATCACTGAATAAAATAAAAATATCATCGTCTAAAGCTACGTCTGAACTGTCTTTGCCCTTTTTTGAAGCCTTCATGTTTTTGTGTAACGGAGATGAAAGAGAAATACTACTTTGTGGCGTGCCAGACTTAATCAATAATTTTTAATTGAAATAAATTATTAAAATAACCCTATCGAGTTGCCTTTTCTTCATGTCCATTTTGTTTAATGGTGTCGACGTATACAATGGCTTATGCTTTAGCGATTCTTCATCCATTATCTCAATTATAACTTGAATATTATCAATAAAATCTAAAAGAAAAACTTCAAAATTAAAAATGCGTACACAAAATAATATGTATATATGTATGTAATAGAACCGGTAAAAGCATATTTGTGGCATGCCTGAGTAACATTCTTGTGGGAAACTGCAGCGGGGTTATTACAGCAAATCGAAAAAAGCGGGTGATTGTGGGAGCGGTATCTCACAAAATCTAGCGCGTGATCCCGTCCTGCGCCGGTCTCTAATATGCAAACAAATTTTATTTTTAAAGATCTTTTTGGCGCATTTTTTAGCGGAGTAAGAGTCCCATTTCATAACACGGTTAAGGACTAGAGCTCGGCACGGGACGGGACCCCGTACGGGATTTTACGGGATCCCGTCCCGGAATCCCGGGTTTTTAGCGACAAACGGGATTACCGGGATTTACGGGATTAATCCCGCGGGATCCCGTCCCGTTCAAAATTTCTAAACTCAATCCCGTTCCGGGATCCCGGGAATTTTTTCCAAATTTACGGGATTTATAATTACTACAGTAAACTGCCTGCGGAGCTGAAAAAGGAAGAAATCTGGCTTCTTGGCCTTCCAAATTCTCAAAATTTTCGCCTGCGGCGCTGAAAAAAGAAGAAATCTTGTGACTTGCTCTTCAAAAATTCGCAAAATTTTCGCCTGCGGCGCTAAAAATGAAAAAAGCGGGCTTCTTAGCCTTTCAAAAAAGACTAAAGTTGGCTCTCCTTCCAAAATTTAAAAAGTTTTGCCTGTGGTCGATGGATTACAAGTAATAAGAATGGATCTTTGGGATTAACAGAGATGCAGAGGGATTGTGAGGTGTACGTTGGTTTGTGAGGTTTAAATCGTCTTAAGTTCAATTCCGGAGAATTAAGAGATATATGATGTTGGGGTATTGGAAAAGTATATCATGAATTTTGGATTAACACCGGATTAAGAGGGATTTGGAGGATAATAGTGGGTATCAGGGATTTATGGATTATAAAGTATATCGAGGATCTGGAGATTAGGAGTATATTGAGGGATTAGAGGAATAATCCCCATATATCCATTCAAATCCAGTTGAGCTTCTAAATCGGCTATATTCGACCTACCCCACCATTCTTCAAATCACTCTTTATCACTCCAAATATACCGATATCACCCTCCACCTATAAGCATTCAAATCCCCTTAATCTCTCTTAATCCACTGATATCCCTCTTATTCCTCTGATATCCATTCATTCCTCCCTTAATCCATCAAAATCCACCGATATTTCTAAAAATACGCCAATATTCAACATATTTATAATTTAAAATTTTTTTTGTGAAAATCCCGGAATCCCGGCGGGATCCCGGTAAATTTGAAAACGGGATTACGGGATTAATCCCGCGGGATCCCGTCCCGTATGAAATTTTGTAGAGACGTCCGAGACCGAAAATTTTCCAAGACTCAAGACCAAGACCGAAAAAAACCCAAGAAAAGTCTTGGAATCAAGACTCAAGACCAAGAGTCTCGGACGTCTCTAAAATTTTGAAAAAAAATCCCGTTCCGGGATCCCCGGAATGCGATTTTGCCGACCTCTATTAAGGACGATTCAGTATCGCCGATTCAGTATACGCCGATTCAGTATCTGCCGATTCAGTATACGGGGAAAAGGGGGTCAAAAATATAATTCCTTTATGTCTCTCGCGATTTGTTTTTAATCATATTAATTTTAACTTTTAATCAATTTTTAATCAATTTTTAATCATTTTAATTATAATATTCTTATTTCCTTTCGTTTTTAAAACATTACCCAGTTTTTTAACTTTTTTAGAAATTAATTCAGAAATAATTTTATCCGAACTTGGAGAACGATGGGGCTCAAGGAATTTCATGAAGGATGTGTTCGCTGATGGTATCTTTTGTTTCAACATGTGTATGATATTTAATCGAGGTTTATTTTTTTAGAGTACTAATTCCGGGCAATTAATTTTTAAGATTGTTTTTAAGAATTTTTTGAAATTTTTCTAATTTTTAAGATTTTTCTGGTTCTTGATGAAAGGCCGAACCGCTGGTTGCTTCGCTCTAATCTAAGAGGTTTTTTTTAATTCTTTGACTTTAAATTCTGAAAAAAATTTTCTGAAATTTTATTTATACTTGTCGGTTATCCCTACGTGTTTTGACCAATCCATACAATTGTGTTCGCAAAAAAAGAACAAAAAACACGTAGGGATAACCGACAAGTACCATTTTATTTTTAAGGCCATTTTTCTAGTGATTGTCAACGGTCAACGACGTGTTCGAGCGAAGATTGCTGCTGAAGTGGAAGTGACTGAAGGACAATTTCGGAAGGAACAGAGTTGGTGACGGAAGTTCGTCAAAAATTTTACCCCAAACGGCCCTCTTTAGGGCCACAAATTTAATGAGTGAAACGAGACAATGACTTTTTATTTATTTTTTCTGATAAATTTTTGTGTATCTGACTCGTTTTTTTATTAAAATTTTGTTCCCTGAAGAAAAAAAGTCAAGACTAAGACTCCCCCCTAAGCCCGAAAAAGTCCAAGAAAAGCCTAGAGTAAAGACTCGGCTACCTTTTAACATGTTCCTTAGATCGTACAAAGTAAGAAACCACAAAAAATCTAGAAAAAACGGATTTCTATGTCGAAAAATATACGTATACTGAATCGTCCCCTTTTCCCCGTATACTGAATCGGCGATACTGAATCGGCGAATACTGAATCGGCGATACTGAATCGTCCCCTACCCATAACAAGCCCATTGTCGCGTCTACTTTGTAGCAAGGTTTGTAAGGTATTTTTTAATTCATTTAATTTCTAGTTGCTTTATGTCTAAACAAGCAGCAGCAGTTCTGCTAAAAAATTCGGCAATATTTTAGTATGTTAAATCAAAATTGTTGCTCCTTTGCAAAAATTGATGATGGTCAGATTAGCAGTCATGGTGAAAAATGTGGCCTTTATTACAAAAACTTGCTCGAATTAATTCATCATATAGAGGAAGAGCATATTCGTAAATATCTAAATTTTTATATTTTATTTCATTTTAAAGCATTAATTGAAAATGCCAAAATTGCTGAGCGAAAGCGACTCCGTGAACAATTTGTTGATGATCCTGAGCAATACGAAAAGGCGTACAATGCCTCTCTAAACCAACCTGTACCTCTTTCACTTGTTTGCAGGTTATAGTTTAATTTTGTATTTTATTTTGATTATTTTAATAAGGGTGTATCTAATAGGTTGCTGTAGGTTTTGTTGAATTTTTGTGTATTCATGAAGTTTGCCTCCCCTAATTTTAAGTAGTTATCGGTCTAACAGGGGATTTTTCTAATTTTTGGTGCCAAAATTTTCTAATTAGATAGATACTAATCTACACCTTTACATAATGAATTTAAGATTGAAGCCATTTCCGAAAGGACATAAAGTCCACCCAATAACAACTCCAAAGCAAAGAACACTTAAATTTTGCCATTATAAACCTAAGCAAATTGTTCAACAACAATTGAATGCTGTAGTTAGTAATGGTACGTTTACTTATTCCTTTGGTTTGAAATATCATGTTATTTTTACTATTTTTTGTGTGAATATTTTTAAACAGATTTAATGCTTTTTTGAGTATTTTTAATGAATTTCTAAATTTTAAGTTGTGCAAACAACGTCTTCATCTTTAACTTCTGAAATATTGGCCACAAGTGATCCAAATTCTCTTTCTACAATTTCTTCTAAACGAATGCCTGAAAATCAACACAATCGACCAAGAGAAGCTTCTACATCTAGAGGTATTATTTTTCTGAAAATGTTGCCAAAATAATAGTTTTTAATTAGGTTGTGTAACACCAGATTTATTAAGTGGATGTCAGTCGCCGGGACAACAGGTTTTTAATTTAATTAAAAAGTTATAATATTTCAAATAAAATGTTTAAGTTGTTAAGTGGGTTTGAAGAAAGAAAATATAGATGTGCATTTGATGGATGTTCAAAAACTTACAAAAATCAGCAAGGACTAAGGTTATATAATTTTTATAACTTTAAATCTTTCGCTTTTTTTTATTCAATAGCACCTCTAAATAATTAAATTTTTTCATTTTAACAAAAAAAACTAAAAAATTTTTTACTTTTATTGTTAGACAACATATGCGGACTTCTCACAGTTCATCACTTGAACATTCTATGCAAATGTCTTCTAAATTGAGTGCTTCAGAAGAGGGAATTCTTAGCAGACAATTTCCTGGACGTCATTCACCATTTTTATCATCCTCAATGGTTTTTAATTCACCTGTTTCGACTACTGACTCATCAACTTCTCAAAAAATTACTGTGATACAAGAAGCTCCTTTTTTGGTTACAACAGTTTCATCAGTTTCTTTACCTGTTAATGTTCCTTCTGTTGGGAATACTTTATTAAAGTTTATTTGACTATATGTAATTTCTTATTTTGTTTTAAAGAGATTGTAAATACCAATGTCAACAATGTGCTTCTACTGGAAATGAATTCAAAGTGTTTAAAACGCTGACATCACTTAACAAGGTCTTGAAATGTTTAAATGTCTTATACTTTTTTTCTGCAAAAACTAGACTTTTTATCGTAATAAATTGTATATTTTCCTTTTTACTCCTTTTAATATTATCGAGTATGTATACAAATATTCATAATAAAACCCTCTCCCCTCATGAATGAATAGTTTTTCATCTATAATTTGGTTTTTTTAGTTAATGTCCTTAAATTTTTTCTAGTTTTAATGATTGTATGTACTTATAAAAGTGTGAGTTAAGAAACAATATATAGTTATTTTAGCAGATTTTTATTTTCAAATAATTTCATCGAAAACTTTTCAATAAATTAATTCCTTGATATTTTCAGCATTTACGTGAGGCTCATGGTGCGGTTACTCTTTCACCATCACGATATCGTATTATTGATTAAAATTCTTTCAGATCTTTTTTTAATTTTAGCGCCTGGCCAACATCAAAAGTTGATTCAAATTTATTCGCCACAACAATCACCTCAAAGACCAATGTCTGTTGGCAGTTCGGTTAGCATTTTACTTTTATCCAATCGATTTATTTTATTTTAGCAACAGGTTTCGATAATTCAGCCTCAGAGTAGTAGTTCGTTCATCACCCCGACACTGGCTATTCCTCGCCAAAATACCTCACAACAACAATCATCTTCCACTTCCTTACAATCACGTTTATCACGCCCTTCAGCTCCAATTCCTCCGTCTACTCCACCTTCGCCATATTCCTCTGCTGTCACGTTAGTTTCTGCTTCCCCTACATCTTACAGTTATTCGCCGCAAAAGTATCAAAACATCCAACAGCAACATAGACGCCAAAATCAGTTTGCAGTATCGGATGTTCGTTTTCTAGACATACGCTTATTCTTTCCCAAATTTAGAATACTCAAGGGCGACAACAGCACGTGATGGGGAGTGGTATACACCATTACTATTCTACGTCAAATGTCCAAACAGCTCCAATTGATCAGCAACCGCCAGTGTTACAACCCCAGCAACAAACTTCAGCTGGGTCTCAGCGCTTTTTGCGTTATACTTATCAGCAACCAGATCAACAACAAATTTATTCATCTAGTGAGACAACGCCTGCATATCCCTATTCTTCTATTGGTGGAATAGAGAATAATACTGGTACAACTACTATTTATGTAACTCACCAGCAACAACCACCACAACATATTGGACAACAACAACCAAATTACCGAACAAATCAGTGTCAAGTGGAATATGAACAGGACAATTTTGGACGGACAGTATGTTAACAAAATTAATAAATGGTAATATTCTAAAAATAATATTAAGTTCTACCGTCAACAACCAGAAATTCAACACTACCTGGTTGAGCCAACCGGTCAACAGCAAGGTTCTAGCACATATTCTCAGCCAAACATTCAAGTTCAACAGCCGAACGGTACCCGTCTGACCTCAACTACATCTGTGACAACTCTTCGGGCAGTCCCTATTGGAGGGGGTATCTCTAGTCAACAAGTCGGAACGCTACAGCAGTTTCATCAACCAGTTTACGAACAACCCCGAGGCAATGTTTATGGAGAGGTAAAATTATATACATACATAGAGTTCCAATCAAACTACATATTTAGTCAACACAACAACAATCCTATGCAAATACAATTAGAACCACTCCGGTACAATCTCAACAACAGAGAATTTTCCAACAAAATCAATTTTACAATCAACAGCGCTCCCAAACGCAGGGAACTCGTCGACAATCGCCCGTAACGGTGGCTGCGATATTGGCCGAAACATCACCATAATACGTTGACATTAATGAATAAAAACGTTAAAGGGTTATCCCTACGTGCTTTTTGCGGACTTTTTTTATGGAAAAATTTTGCACTTTGCCCTTTTTACTTCTCCCTATGCCATTGCAAACTATATTAAATTTAGTGTAGAAAATATCGGGTCAGAGAAAAACTTCAGACTAAACATCGACCGACCAAAAAATATCGGTTGATTTGGAGGGATATAGGGAGATTTGAAGAGATTATTGAGGTATGTATATATCTCTTTTAATTGAGTAGTACCCGTCAAAGAAATTTGTACTTTTTAACAAAATTTGGTACTTTCGCATTATCTTACCCGTTTTTCAAATAACTAACATAAGATTATAAAAATATATGAAAATGATAATAGCTTAAATAGAAGTAATCACCTTCAAGCTTAACGAACGACACAAAAATATTATTTTTCGATGTAAAATTATTTGGAATCATAAATATATATTTAAAAGATTAATTTGGAGATTCATTCAAAAAATGTAAATTAAGGGTTTAAGGTTAAAATGGTTAAATAATGATGTGGTGACACAATTAATTTTAATTATTTAAAGAAAAAAATATTTTTATCAATCGCTGAATTGACTAGCGACTTCTTCGAACTCTAACGGTTTGAGACATGCAACTTTGCATCGCTTAGGACAAGAAAATTTCTGAAATTTAAAGTTGCGAATAATTCTATGTAAATTAATTTACTTTGAAAAGAGCTTGAAACTTTGACGAGACTGCTTTTTGTTGTAACTTCATTAATATTTTAGCTATAAATATTCACAATTAATTATATAATAACAAATCGATCAAATTTACCTGGTTCTTGCAAGTCCGATCTCTTAATTCTGGTTCTTTCGACCATTTCATCAGACCATAATTTCCATTTTTCTTTATCGATTGTCCACATCGGTTCAATTTTTTGACAAATTTTTTGAAATGAAGAAGCTAAGAGGAAAGCAGCTGCCGCCAATCGACTTGGTAAAATGCAAACACAGAAACAATCAAATGTAGAGAGCTCCAAAAAATACCTAGAAACACACTGATTTAAAGAATATTTGGATTTGTGTGTTAATCTAATAGTTTCGATTTAATTAAATTTAAGCCTATATGTACATAGTTTGAAAACCTCTAAATTGAAATAAAAGAATTAACTAACCACATTAGATTTCGTGAAACTTGATTGAGAGGAAATGCAGAAGTAGAGGCTGTGTGGTCAAAAAGTTGAGCAAAAGAATCAATTAATGGCACAGTTAATTGAAAATCGGCAACACGTAAAATCACCTTTTCCATATTTCGTACCTAAAAATAACTTAACCTTACAATAAAAATTTAAATAACCTGGTTTTCACTGTAGCTATCATCAGTTACAAAAACTAAAAATTTTGTCACATAATAAAAAAAATTCCTTTTTCATTTTTCCCTTACTCATGTCAGAAGTGATTGGAATGGCCAATTTTAGGGTTGGATCCCGACCGCAGAACGAAAAGTTGTCGTGTTTCATAGAGTCAAGGTTAGAAAGAAACTCTAGTGCAGTATCCTTTGAGTAAGGAAAAAATAAAATTGGCATTCATTTTATATACAGTCAAAATTTCAATTACTTATAATTACAAAAAAGCTTTTATACCAATGTCTTTAACCAACGGTGGGAACACCTCTTGAACTTTGGTCGAAATCAAAATAGCTGTAGCACCCAAGAGTTGAAGTCGTTCTTTAGGGCAGTCAATGACGGACAAAGTGCGGTCAGTTAAAGAAATAGCAAGAAAAAACGAAGCTGGACTAAGTTCTAGTTCAACTAAAAATATTTAAAAATAATTTAATAAAATCGAGAAAAAATCATCACCAACAACATCCACAAACCAATCAATTAAAATTGCTCGCATCTCCGCATTTATATGTGTTTGCTAAAATTTGGGTGGAAAACGTAAAATTTTAAGAAAAAACTAAACTTTATCCATAAAATTTGTTTTTGGTCTATATGACTTTTCTCTAAACAACATCCATTTATATATATCCTCCTCATAAGTAATATACTTAAAAAATTGTATTTAATTAAATAAAAAAAGAATATACTAATGGATCATTAAAAGTTAATTGTCCTTTTAAATGTGGAATTGAAAATTGAGATTTAGCAGTCAAACATTCAGTAACTGATTCAGGCGCTGTATTGTAGCTATTAATACTTTCTGTATCAAAATGTGTTAAATATTCTTTTTCGTCTTGTTTAGTTGGAGTTTTGATTGGCATAACATTTTCCTTTCCTGGCAACTAAAAATTAAAATTTTTTTCAAATTTTAAATTAAAAAGTTTATATACCGGTGATAACAATTCAATTCTTGACTTTCCATTTAATTTATTAAAATTGTCATTTTCATCAGCCGATAAATCACGCCTCTTTTTAACCTCAGAATTAATTGATTTTCTATTATTATTTTTAGATTTATCATCATCAATCTCCTCTTCATCCTCATCCAAACAAACTTCAAAACGTTCCGTTCTCTTTTTAGAAATTAATTGATTATTTGAAGTTTTCTCTAATGGTGCTGCAACACAAGTTTCTCCAACCGAATTAATTATTTTAACTTCTCCCTTAAAAAATTATATAAATTAAATTTTTGGAAATTGGTTAACACCAAAATTTGATAAAAAATTAATAAAAATAAAATTATACCAAAGGAAGCCTTTTCTTTCCTTTATCCAAATCAATATTATTATTTTCACTAGTAGTAATTTTATTTTCTGGATTTGAATTGTTATTTTTTCCATTATTATTAATTTTATTATTATTTTCTTCAGAAGAGTTAAAATTATTAGAAGATAATTGTTGAAATGTAAAATTTGCAATTTTTGAAATTTTTGCTCCAAGCTTACGCCTGTTCATTTCTCTAAAATTAAAAAACAAAAATATTTATTTTAGAAAGAATATTTATTGATCGTTTGAAAAAATCATTCAATCACCAAAGATTTGAGCGAGCAAATAGCTTGGCATAATAATAGGAAAAAACATATATAAGCCGCCCAAACTGACTCTAATAAATGGGAAATAAGCTGTTGTGCCAATTTTTAAAGAAGATTTTGGCGCCATACGAAAGACCTAAACAGTTGTTGCGCGCCGTTTCGGCTCTACTGTGAAATTTCTACATTTAACTACTATATATTTTTGGATTACATAAATAGGGGCTACGACTTTTCGTCAA
The DNA here is from genome assembly GCA_036172955.1 of Meloidogyne arenaria. NCBI lineage: Eukaryota > Metazoa > Nematoda > Chromadorea > Rhabditida > Meloidogynidae > Meloidogyne > Meloidogyne arenaria. Next base: position 6,018,581 of record JARQAB010000010.1, read on the forward strand.
AGGACTTTCCGTCAATGGACTTTCCGTCAATACTTTTCGTCAATGGACGGACTTTTCATCAATAAATGAACACTTTTAAAAAATTTAGGAAATTAATCGGCCTTTTCAAAGCCACAAAAACTAAATTATGTGCCAGATTTTGTATACGATTCCTTATTTCTTTAAATATCTCGAATAACTGTTATGTACGTGACTTGTATGTCTACGTACTAACAAGAATAACAACAAGATAAGACAGTATCTAACAACTGAACCACAACAACTAAACCACAACAATCTAACAACTAAACCACGCGCTTCGCGCGTGGTTTTGCGACACGCGCCTTGCAGGGAGTCAACGGTCGCTGGGTTCTGAGCTCGTAACATAAACCTACTCCTTTTTACTGATTTTCAGCTTTGAAAAGCCTACCTATCTTTCGCAGCAACACAAAAATAAGTTTGCCCAGCAAAAATTCAGTTGCTCATAACTGTGTTCAGAATTTTCAAATCAGTCTAATTTTCAATCTGACACAATTAAACCAAAAGTTTTACACTTTTACATACATGTATCATCTTCTCTTTCTCTTAAAATTAAAAAAAAACATCAATTCATTGACGAAAAGTCCGTTGACGGAAAGTCCATTTACGTAAGGTATTGACGGAAAGTCCATTGACGGAAGGTCCTTTGACGAAAATTCGTGCCACCCATAAATAAGGTGACACGACTCGGGCACCAGGGATGGGCGCAAGAGACGATCTAAAAAAACGCAAAACGCAACGCAAGGCCAAAATTTAACGCAAATAACGCAAAACGCAAAACGCAAGAACGAAAAATTAAAAACTTTATGCAAAAATTATGTATCTTTCATTTTTCCATCAATTATCAGTATATTGTGATGTAAAAAAAGTTGCTTTTCAAAATTCTCATTAGAAATTCTTGTTCTTAAATCAGAGATTAATAATTTGGCAGCCGAAAATAATCGTTCTGATTCGGCTGAAGTAGCAGGAGCACTGTGATATTTATAGACCTGAACAAAAAATTTGCTGAAAAAGACTCAATATTACCAATGACTTCAACCGAGGATATTTTGAACTATTAATAGGATCATTAGTAGTTACCCCTACACAAATCGCTCCATCGCTCCACTAGAAAATTAACCATACAAATCGCTCCAATTACCCATACAAATCGCTCCTTCCTTATGATATCATTAATTATTAAAACAAAATTGCTCCCTCCTACTTAAAACTAAATCCCTACCATTAATTAATTAAAACCAAATCGCTCCCAAAGTGTAGGTAAAACTCAAAAGCAAATCGCTCCCTCTTATTTGTAAACCAAATCGCTCCCTCTTTCTTAGAACCAAATCTTACGCAATACATAATTAAAACCAAATCACTCCTCCTATTTGCATATAATACAAATCCAAAAATCAATTATTTACAATACAAAAAATATTTAAAAATTTATAACTACGTTTATGTAAACAGAAAACTAATAAACAGCCACGTATTTGTATTTTGATAAAAAATATAAAAATCATAAAAGTTTTAACCTATGCAAATTAAAATTTTTTGATAGTTAAACAAAAAGTGCAAATTATGAAAAATAGAGTTTAACCATTTTTATTGCCGCGTATACATCTACTAAAAATTTACTCAAATATTTTTACTAAATATTATTCTAAAAATTAAAATTCGCTGATAAATATTTTTATATTTAAATTTAATATATTCGTGCTGTTGAAAAATTATTTGAATGGGATATAGAAGAAAATTGTAAAGGAATGTGCCCAGACAGAAGCAAATTGTATTGTGATGCTTAACAGTCTTACGTTGGTCATATTTTATTATTTATATAAAATTAAACTGCAAAATTATTTTTAGTATTTCTCATATTTTTCGTACAAGCTTAAATTAAACTCTCTACTTTGATAGTAATAATTAAACCAGGTCACTTGTCTAAAATTATTAATTAAACATCAATAGCCGTTTCACCATTTCAATATTTAAAATATCTTTCTTTTATTTTCCCAAAAATATATTTACAATTAGTTTAATTGTTCAGAGATACACACTATATAAACACCCAGATTTTGTAGATTATAGTCATTCAAAATAAATTCACCAAAATTATTAAATAATGGAAAAGTTTATTCCTATTGTTTCTTTTTCTGCTACTATTAATGGATTAACTATTTCATCCCCAAAATTAAACACACCGCGCTTTGTTCCTTTCGATATTTCTGGAAAATGTACAACGTGTCGTTCTGATGACGTGGAAATTGATTATGTCATAACCGTGAAGGGAATCTATATTATCAGTAATAGGCTTAAGAAAGAAAAATTTGTTTCATTTGATGTAATCGAGAGCTTTGGCGAATCGAACGTTTTTCGTTTTAAAACGCGAAGGAAAGTTTTTAGTATAAAAGAAGAGAACGAAAAAATCCTATCACAATCAATCAACGATGATTTTTTCAATATTCAAACCACTAAAGGAAATGCTCTACTCCGATCTCAATCAATCATCGATGAATTTATAGAAGTTCCACCTGAGAAGAAGTTGAAATTAGAAAATATTGAAATTAAAGATAGAAAAGTGAACGAAAATATAGAAGAAACTATAAAATAAAAAAAACATAAATTATTAGCAAGTAATTATTTTAATTTTTTAATTTAATTTGAATAAAAAATGTTAAACCAAGACCAAATATATCAAACTTATTCGAAAAATGACCTGAAGCTAAAACTCCCTTTTGGCTGTATTGTAAGTGGACCCAGTTCAAGTGGAAAAAGCACTTTTGTAAGAAACTTGGTTATTAATGCAAAAGAACTGATTGATCCCGCACCAAAATCAATACTCTATTGTTATGGCGAATTTAATTCACTAATACCCGAACTTCAAAGAGCAGGTGTATCTGTATATTCAGGAGTTCCACCAGAAGATCTAATAAGAAAACAAGGAAAACCATCATTGATAATTCTAGATGATCTTTTATACTCAATTGAAGAAAAATATCTTTCCGAACTATTCACAAAAAAATCCCACCACCTTGACTTTGGAATTGTTTTTGTAACACAAAATCTATTCGAAAAGAAAATTAGAGTTGCTCGTCAAAATTCAATGTATATAGTCCTAACAAGAGCTCCTAATAGCGCTTTATCAGTTCGAAATCTTGGTGTACAATTATTTCCAGGAAAATTGCCTTATTTTCTTGATGCATATAGACAGGCAACACATGACAACTATTCATATCTTTTCATAGATCTCCACCCCTCATCAGACATATCACTCCGACTTAGAACAAATATATTTAATACAACACTTGAAAATAAACAGATCGCAGATCAATTTGAAACAACTATATTTTTACCAAAAAATCATTGAAAAATGATAAGTCAAATTGTAAAAAATAATTATCAATTTCTTAAATTATTGTCAAAAACCCGCTCATTAAGAAAGAGAAAACGTATTTTAAGATTAGCAACAATAGAACAATTACTTTCAATTGCTGAAATTTGTCTAAATATAGTGAAAAACAGATTTAAACTAACAAAACGCCAAAAGTGTAAATTAATTCCATTTGCAAATTTTGTTCGTCGTATAAGTCGAGTTAGAACAGAAAACGGAGCAAGAAGACTTGTACAAAAAGGAACCGGTCTCCCACTTGGATTATTTCCAGCATTACTTACACCAATAATTTTAGAGATTGCAAAGAATTTGTCATCAAAATTTAATTAAACATGGCAAATAAATTTATACTCGTTCCTGAAGATATATATCGAGGATTATTAACACAGCCAACTATCGATACTGGAAATATCAATTTGGATTATACACGAAATAATATAGAAAATATCAAGAGAAAAAATGTCAACACTGAAGTTAAGAATATAAACTATAATCAAGAGTTGCGTAGGTACCTACACATGCTAAAAGATCAAGCTCGTACACCAATAGGTGTTGCAGTACGTGAATTAAACAATCCTGCACTTGATCAAATAAAACAGTTACTACCCCAGCTTTCTCATGTTCAAAATGCTCAAAATGACAGTGCAAAAGATTTGGGTTATACAAATAAGATAGCAGAAATTCAAGAAATGGAAGATGAACCAAGTAATGATTCGATACGTACAGCAGACGAGGGGACTCCGAAAACATCACTGAGACCAAAATCTAAATTGAAGGAAAGAGTAGCAATGATTTATAATTTAATACAGAACAATAATGAGAAATATAATATAAATAAAGATGGTAAAATTCTCAATGAACAAGGAACAAGAGAGATTATTGGAAGTAATGTTCAAAAGTCATTAAATTGCATAATACGATCCAACCTTCCGGGTTATAGATTTAAAGAAGTTTCACCACCAGGGACTACAATTTTAGAAAAGAAGTTGCAAAATGACCCGTCACTCTGGTCTCTAGTTGAAAACCCCATTACACCTAAAAGAATACATAATACTCAACATAAAGCTACACTTGAAGATAAACTCAGTCAAATTAGAAAATCAAAACACAAGTCGCAACAACTTCCATCATTATTAGCTGAAGGATGGAGACTCCCAGAAGTGTGGAAATGATTTTAGATAGCCTATATAATGATCCAGCAAACCCTGCAGGTTTTGCTGGTGTTCAACAATTATGGATAGAGGCAAAAAAGAAAGATAAAACGATTAGTAAAAGGGATGTTATTTCATATTTAGAAGGGCATAGAACATACACGATTCATCGTCCCCGTCGTGTTCATTTTAAAAGATCAAAAACCATACCTGCAGGATATATGACAGACGTTCAATGTGATTTGGCAGATTTCCAAAAACTATCTCGACAAAATCAAGGATATAGTTACGCGCTTATTGCAATAGATGTACTGAGCAAACGAGTATTTGCTGAACCTGTAAAAAGTAAAAAGTCCAAGGATATGATTAATGCGTTCGAAAATATTTTACAAAGAATGGAAATGTATCCTCACAGAATATTTAGCGACAAAGGTACTGAGTTTACCAGCAAAGATATGATGGAATTTTTCAAGGGGAATGATATTGAAAAATATACGCCCAATGCTTCAACAGTAAAAGCATCACTTGCTGAACGATGTATTAGGAATATTAAACAACGACTTTATCGTTATATGAGCGAAAAGCATACTTTAAAATGGACAGAAGCTCTACCCAAGATTGTCGATGCAATAAATCATTCAAAAAGCCGTGCAATCGGAGGTTTGAAGCCTGTAGATATTAGCTTTAAAAATGCAAGAAAGATAAGAAAAAGAATCTATGGAGAGATAGGAACAAACCCAAATATCAAAAAACCCAGGTTTAAAAAAGATGATTATGTTCGAATGAGTCGCAACAAAAATATTTTTGAAAAAGGATATCTTCCAAACTACTCAGATGAAATTTTTCAAGTTGATTTGGTTAAGAATAAGGCAACCCCAAACAGATATCGCGTAAAAGATGACAATGGAGAAAAATTTAAAGGTTATTTCTATCCAGAGGAGTTAACAAGAGTTAGAAAAGATGAAAATACAAGCTATAGAATTGAGAAGATTATACGTAACAGAAAGAATAAAGATGGAAAGAAAGAATATCTTGTAAAATTTTTTGATTACCCTAACCCAGAATGGATTGATGAATCACAATTTGTATAATATCATTTAACATTTAGATCATTTAATAAATAAAATTTTATACTATTAAAATGGACAATACGTTTTTTGTTGTATTACCTAGTAATGTCAGTGATTATTCTGATAATAAACCTAATAAATTCCGTTCTCATCTTGCCAGACCCATTCAATTTCAAGGAGGAAATTGGGTCTGTGGTCTGTACAGTATTCAATATCCACAGTCATGGGCGGCTACGATTGGCACAGATGAAAAACAATGGATTGATATATACTATAAGAATGTGAAAGACCCAAAAAGGGTTGGTATTCCCAAGACAACACAAATAACAGCAAAAGGTCTAAGTATTTTCCTTAAACTTGTATTATCAAATAAGAATAAATCACGTAAAAGGCGTGAAATATCGAACGATTTATCTGAAGACGAGTTAATTATCGGCTCTAATATAAATGTTGTAGACAACCTAACTATTAAACGGCGTAAAAGAACTGTTCGTGGAAGAAAACTGGATGCTGATGGAAGAGAATTTAACCCTCAAGTACAAACCCATCAGAAATCTATAGACACATTTTTTGAACAATTCCCTCACAACTATTGGGATAGTATTCGAGATTTTGAGGATGAATTAGAACAACATATAGTAAATGTCGAGACAACAACGAAAGAGTATCATGCTGAAAACGATCCGATAAGAAAAACAGATTTAAAAGAAGAGATGGATCATTTGAACTCACTTTCTGAAGGAAAAATGTTATTTATTCGTCTTCTAAGAGAAGAAGCAGATAGGAGAGATGAAATAGATGAAAGCCAAAAAGCAAATGAATTTTTTCAAAGACATCCGGACGATTATCATGAGCAATTAGTAATAAAGACAATTGACTTAGTTAAAAGATATTTAGAATTGGAAAAGAAAATTAAAGACAGACAGAATAATGAAGATGGAAATGTTCGATCAACATACGAAATTCAGAGTCTTGTTTTTTCAATAAAACGTATGCGAAAAAATTTAGATGTGATAGAAGCAGCAGTAATAGAAAAAGATTTAAAAATTAGTAGAGAAGAATTTCATCAAAAAAATTCAAAGACACATGCCGAATTCGTCCAAAAATTTTTCGAAGACAACCCAGATGACTATTGGAACAAACTTTATAAAAATTTAAATGAACTTCACGAATTGCATAAAAATATTCGTGCAAAGAGAGAAGCAGAGTTAGTGGAAACAAATGAAGATAAAAAGGCTGCTATTGGAAGTGATATTAAAGAATTAAATAGATTGGCTCACTATAGAAGAACTAGGTTTCAAGCAATAAAGCAAAGGGCAATGTGGATGTATATAAGACATCAGCTTCCTATACCACCAACTGATGAAGAAATTAAGGAGATGCAAAAGATTGATGAAAGAGATAATCCGGAACATTTAGGACATGCCAGAAAGTTAGATGAGAAAGGAAATCCATTACCACCTCCGCCCTTAGAAATTACAAAGGAAATGGCTGCTGTACTTGATGAAAGAGCTAAATATGTAAAAGAAGAAGAAGATAAGGAATATGAAAAGAGAAAAAAGAAAAAACAGTCAGAAAATGAACAAATATTGGATTTGGATAATTCACCAACGATAATACAAGAGGTGCAAGAAGAGCAAACAGATAAAGAGCTTGACAACATTAATGAACTTATAGAGGAAAAAGAAGATAATTACGAGGATTTGCACGCAGATGTTGAATTTGAATATTTGGAGAGCATTGATAGATTTCGAGCTCAATTCAATGATCATGAAATAACATCAATATTAATATCACAGCAACTATGTTATGTGCTTGGATTCCCAATGCGTAAAGTAGTTGATGGACAAATAGGAAAATATGGATTTGATTTGAAAGGTGGTTTTACAAATTTTGCAGTATATTCGAAAGGATTAACTAGTAGTGTAATAATGGGAAATTCAATTAGTTCATTGTTAAGGATCGTCTCTGTTGAAAATAAATCTGGTGGTATTATTGAAAGAGTCTACGATCACCCTATGTTCATTCCTGTTCTACCCAGAGAAATAAATGAAATAGAGATAGAACTGCGCTGGATGAATGGAAATTTAGTCAAATTTGATCACGGAACAGTAACTGTAACATTAATGTTTAGCAAAGTTTTAAAATTCTAATTATTAATTTTCAAATATTGTTGTTATTCAAAATAAATATTTTTTAATAATATTATTTTACTTTTAATAAAATTTAATACAATATTAATAATGGTACATATTCCATTTGATACTAGAGAAATTGTATATGATGACCACCATCCATTGATTCAACATGGTGAAGGAATACAGAATGGCGAAACTTATCATTACTTTAGAGGAAACGCACCGTTTCAAAGAGGATATGGGAGACAAACAGGAGGAGGTGTCGGAGATGTTTTGCGCCATATATGGCGTTTCCTTTTACCGTATGCTCGTCGTGCAGGAACAGCTGTAGCGAAGGAAGCCTTAAACACAGGAGGAAGGATACTAGATTCCGTCGAAAATTCAGTTTCTACAGAGAATTCTACACCGTCAAATTTAAAACAAACTATGATAAATGAGGGAAAACGTGGTTTAGATAGATTATTAGAGAAAGGTGGATTGCCAAAGCAATTTGGAACAGGAATACGTGACAGAAAAAATGGTATAAAAAGAGCACCGAGAAAAAAATATAATCATTTACCATTTACAACGCAAGATAAAAATCATATATTAGTTGGAAAACTACCATCTATAAAACCAAAAAAGAAGCGTACGAAGATTGATACCTTTGGATTATATTAATAAAATGTCTATTCATCATAAAATAGATCGCGACTCTGCAAACGCTATTACAAACGCTCTTTCATTTTTTGAAACTCCCAGCACAAATGTTAGTGTTATTAATTCATCAGTAATCGAACTACTTACACTAAACCCTGTAAATATCACCCCATTTCATTTTAAAATTCATGCAAGCACAAACTATGTAGACTTGGCAAAATGTTATATATTTACTGAATTAAAAATCAAGAAAGAAGATAAAGATGGAAGACTAATTAACTTAGAAAAAACAGACAACGTTGCTTGTTGTCAACTCATTGGTCATACGATATGGAAAAATTGTCGAGTGAGTATCAATGGAACACAAATATTTGAAGGAAATTCGTTAATGGCATACAAGAGTATTTTCGATTATGAGCTAACATACCCACAGAACGTAAAAAATTCCTATTTGTCAGCAGCTGGATATTACGATGATGGTGATCTTGGGCTCAATGGAGTTGGGTTCGAGAATAGAAGACTCTTATTTGCACCATCAGCTGATGGCACTCAAAAAACAGCACAATTTATTGCGAAACTAGATGTTGACATATGCAATCAACCCAGATATCTAGTAAATCAATGTGAAGTAGATATTGAACTTTTGCCTAACGACTCAAACTTCTTAATTGTTGCACCTAATAATACTAATAGAACAAAATATCATCTTGAAGTAGTTGCTTGTAGGCTTTATGTTAAGAAGATTGAGCTTATGGACAGCCTTGCCTTCGACATATCTAAAAAACTAGAGATAAAACCTGCAAGATATCCTATGCGAAAGACGTCAATAAAATCATTATTTATAAGCGAGAATAGAACTGAATTCAATGCGAATCTATGGGCAGATCAAGTGCCGAGAAGAATTGTTTTAGGGATGGTAAAAAATTCTGATTTTGTTGGCTCACAGGAATCTAATCCTTTCAACTTTCAACCTTTTGATTTGAGAGATATTTCGATAACTGCAGGTGGAGTTAATATTCCTGCAGCTCCATACTCATTAGATTTTCCTAAAGGAAAATATGCAAGAATATTTCATGACATGCATGAAGCTATTGGATACGCAGGAACATTGGAAAGTAATGGGATTTCGATGCAACGTTTTTCAATAGGAGGATACTGTATACTAGTTTTCAATTTGACAAATAGTCAGGAAGACAATGGGCCTGAAACATTTGATCTAATAAAGAACGGAACAACAAGTGTAAAACTCAGTTTTAATAATCCAGTACCAGAGGGAGGAATTGTACTCATAGCTATGGGAGAGGTGGACTCTTTATTGATGCTTGACAGGAATCGGACTGTCACAAATGATATAACAGTATAAAATAAAAGATTATTTAAAATTAATTCATTCAAAAAATTCTAATATGTATTCACTATTTTTTTATATTTTAATATTGTTATTAATAAAAATTTTTAATTTGTCTTTTTGTGATATTATACCAAATACATTTGATTCAACATATGATTATGACAATCCTGGAAAATATTTAGAAAAAATGTTTGGGACCAAGTTAGTTAACACAGAAGAGGATGAGGAAGATCTTCCAGAATATAAAACTTACTTAAAAAATCTCGAGAATAGGAAAAATGAGAGTATATCTGCTCCAAGACAATATCGAAGGCATACTGTAAATAGAGAATTTCAAATACCCTTTCCATGTAAGGAAATAAAGTCAGATTCTGGTAGTTACAATTTTTACTGTATTGCGTTATTTATATTATGGTTTATGCTCGTATCGTCTGCACTATTATACCAGCTAAGATCAATCCTTAATTTGGGAAATAAAATTACTAGGAGGGCAAGCACACAGAATTATCAACAAGGAATTCCATTAAAAGAAATATTTGTTGACAATGGACACAATTCAAATTGAAAATATTTTATCACAAAATATCATTACACGACGTTACTTTATTGGATGTTATGCTGCAGATAAACTTCCTCACGAAATCATAAGTTTTCCTGCTTCAATGGTGGTAAATCTAGATAAATCTTCAAAAGAAGGATCACATTGGATAGGGATGTTCATACCAAATAAGAATACAATATATATTCTCGATTCACTTCTAATCCTTGCTTTACCCGAACCTATAAACAATTTTATATCAAAATTCTCAAAACAAATAAAAAACAAATATATTTTACAAAATATATTATCAAAAGAATGTGGTCACCATTGTATTGTATTTTTATATTTTATTTCTCTCGGTTACTCGTTTGAAAAGTATCTCTCACTAATAAAGACATATACTAATCCAGATGAATTTGTAAAAATTTTTATGAATAAACTAATTAAATAGCACATAATTATTAAGAAACATACATATTTTTTTTTTTTGAAAATGTTGTGTATACAATCTTTAATTTAACTTAATATAAATGTTTTTATTCAAAAAATTTGTTATTGTAAATAAATATATACAATGTACATGTTCAATGAAATTATTGCTATTTATGTCTTGTATCAGGAAATGCTTGTTTACAATCTTTAACGTAATCTTTGATGTTAGTTTTAAAATTCATAAGGTATAAATACTCAAGTTTTTGATATCATCAATTCATTCTTCATAAATTTTATTAATTCAAAATGTCTCAATCAAACAGTCCAAACGAACAAAAGGATATTGAAATTATTGATAGTATTGAAGAATCGTCAAATATCGTTAAAAATAAGGGGACAACAGATGTCTGGTTGAGTAAAAAGTCAGAAAAAAATATTAGTAAGAAAGCGCATTCAAAAGCTTCGGCAAATAATAAAACTCTTTGGAAACTAGTTAGAATGAAATATATACCTAGATTAGAATTTCGTTTGTGCAAAAACTGTTCAAATGTATTGTTCCATAGTACTAGTCGGATAACTGAACGTCATGATGGTGGTGTTAAAATTGCATTCGAACTCTGCAAAACCTGTGTTGATCTTAATATGCATGTTAAAGACGTATTATGTGATTGGAATTTGAATAAACCAATAGAAAAACAAATGGATTAACAAGATAACAAAATATAACTTTAAAATAATGATTTAAAATCATTTTGATCAAATATTTCAAGTTATTCACATTATTTAAAAAATAAATAAATATATTATCAAAAGAATGTGGTCACCATTGTATTGTATTTTTTTTTATTTTATTTCTCTCGGCTACCCGTTTGAAAAATATCTCTCTCAACTAAAAACATATTCTAATCCAGATGAATTTTTAAAAATTTTATGAATAAACTAATTAAAACGTATATAATTATTAAGAAAAATAAGCAGATTTTTTGAAAATATTAATGTAAAGAAGTATCACTTTTTAGGGGCAAAATGGTATAATTAAGAAATGGAAGAGAAAATTTTGAAATTATTAATAAATAAAAGATAAAAATTTATTTTGAGAATTATAATTAAGAAATAGGAAATCAAATTTTGAAAATATTAATGTAAAGAAGTATCAGTTTTAAGGGGTAAAAACGCAAAATTAGTGATTAGAAGATACAATTTATAAAAAATTATACAAAAGAAGATGAAATTTGCTAATTTTTGGCGTTTTTGCGTAAAAATGTATAAAATATGGTGTATGTGTATATTGTATACGCGTGAAAAATCACCATCCGTGCATGTAATCAAAGTCATCGACCGATTGGCTAAATTTTCGTCCCCCATAACATAAGTTATCTTCGTAATTAGAAGGAGGTGCCGGCATTGTTACATCAAAATCCTTTTCAGATTGTTCAGAAGTCGATTGAGTTGTTTTATCAATAAAAATATTTGCCATACAACCTGATAAATGTTCGTCCTCAACTATTTCTAATAACTCCAAAGGGTAGTATCTGTCTTCATGGGTTTGACGCTGAACTACGCACAGGTGGTAAGGATGAATAAGTCGTATACGATGTCGAGCATAAAAATGTGCTGCAACGTTGATATTAAATGGAGATGAGAGTCGCCCATAAGCGAGAATGTTGTTTGCACTATTTCGACTCAAGTCGTCAAAAAATATATTTTTGCTCATTCCATTATTATCTAAATAAGTTGTTTTCAATTTCTTTCCTTTAAATTGTTTTAAGATTTTGTCTCTGTTTAAAGGATGAATTAGCTGATAGCGTAATGAGCTCACACTACATTTTAAAATTCGAGCGCATTGATCAATCAGGAGAACCATTTTATTAAATAGAAAGAATAATTGATCAAATATTGAAAATTTTTTAAAATGATTTGTAAAAATCAACGGATTCAAACCTATCATATATTTAATAGCTATTCAATATTTATTTTTTGAAAGAATTTTGTCTAATATGTCTGATATCGGAGGTTCCTTTAAAAATCTCCATCGTGAGAACATTATATAATCTGTACCGTTGTATTTTCCCCTTTTAAACTTTTCGTCATAAAGATCCCATCGCAATATGTGCTTTTGAAGGTTTTTATTTGGTTGATTTAATACTAGTATATCTTTAAATAATATTCTAGGAGGTGGAGGTGTCCTTCGAAAAGGTGTTATCCTGTAGTCTACTCTTTTCCAAGGTTTTAAATCCGAATCATCAATCGCTGAAGAAATTGTTATTAATAAAAATAATAAGTACATTTTTTTTTAAAAATTTTATATTTTATGTCCAAAATCTACAATTTGATAGTTAGAAACAACCACTCCTTTTAATATAAGTGGTTTAAATGATTTGTGATAGGGTGTGGTACAAATAATGCCTTTTTTTAAATTGGGACGAATAAAATTTGGATAATCTAAAACAATTATATCTTCTTCATTTTCTTCATTTCCATCCTCTATTTTTCCAAACTCTAGTACACTATCCTTGAAGCTTTTGTAATGTAACTTTTTGCAAATGTCTGCGTTTAGAGTTATCCCTCTTACTTTTAATGTTGTTTTTTCTTCTCCTGTCTCAGTATTTATCATTCGTAATCCATATGCCTTACAAGCTGCTGATACAAACTCTATAATTGAATATTCAGCATATTCTTTAGCCAAGTCACCCAAATATGGTCCCGCAGTTAGTGGAGTTCCTTTATCTATTGGATATGAGAATAACACACTATCGGTATCACCATAAAGCAAAGAACATCCCGGAGAGTTACATATTTTTTGCATTGCTCTTAACAAATGGATTCTTGCCATTGATGTCGTCCATAAGGATACGACAATATTTGAAGTTCCATGTTCTTCAATAAACTCGTCTTTTACTTCATAATTTATCAGAATTGTGTCCTCAGTTAGTTTATCAATCGAGTTAACCTCAATTGATTTGTTTTCAAGAAAGTCTCTCAATTCTGCAGGTGAATCAGTGATGTGGCTTTTAGTCAGTGTATTTCTCAGACTGAAGCGTCCCCAAAGTGAATTGAGCATTAATTTTGAAATGTATCTCATTGCTTTATCTGGTGACATCTTTTCTCTTTCAAGAATTATGCCAAATCTTTCTTTACACTCCTTTATGAATTTATCTTCTTTCTCTGGAGTATTGATTTCATTAGGGAACCCACTTGCATGAATCTTCATACTCATAAATTCTGCCACATATCCCTTAAATAATTCATCATCCCATTCTTCATAGTGAAGTGCACGATAATATCTTGTTACTTTATATCCACTTTTTAGTGCCTCCGAAAGTTCTATTGAGGTACATGTTGAAACCCATCCCCTTTCTTGATCAACATGTGGGCAATTGTAGTTTGGGTTCTTTTCTCCTTTTGGATAATTAATGCAACATTTACGACAAAGTGGAAAAAGTAGTCGATCGTCAAATTTTACTGGTATCACTGGAACATCAATTTTCCGAGGTGGAATTATAAATACTTTTAGAATCCCTTTTATTGGAATTTGCTCATATGATGTCCAATTTATACATTGTTCCTTTTGAGAAATTATTATGACTTTTGGGTGTCCAATTGGAAATGATGTTGTCGCAATTGTTGAAGGGTAAAGTGAATTGAAGTCAAGATATGAAATGTTATGTTGTTCATCTGCTTCATAATGTAGACGAATTGGTCCAGTTCTACCACCAAAGAAACAATCACGTAATTTAATTGGACCCTTGTCAAGATAATTTTCAAAACTTTTTCTCATCTTTCTGTTCTTCCTTAGCAACTCTTTTATTTCACATTCCCAAATTACATCAACCTGTCGAATATTCTTACGAAGAATTTCAAGTCTAGCATTATCTTCTTTTCGAACAACCCCAACAGTTTTACCATTGGGCAATACAAAATCAAGATTATTTCCATAATGTTTTGGACATGCATGCCATACACATCCATTAACTTCAATTGCTTTATCTTCTTCTTTAATATAACCATCAACCTTGTATTTTCCTTCCACTTTATATTCACCATTCTCAGAATGTGCAGTTTGTATTTCGACGTTGAATGTATCCGAATACCAGTCAAGATATTTCATTGCAATTTCACTTTGCGTGTCGCATGTATCATATCCTTTTTCAGGAACAATTGCCAAGTGTTCTTCTTTTAAATGGTTAAGACGAAAATGTTTCATGCACGCAGATGCAATTGTCATTGCATCCTTAAGAATATCAATGCCAAATGAGTTTGCGTTTTTTGGTTGACTTATTAACAGGAATTTTTGCCTAAAGGCTAAAAGTGCTTCAGTCAGAATTTGTACGTCATTCATACAATATTCAGCTAAAGCTTCATTTAAGCAGAACGGTTTATCTTTTTCTTCAGAGTACCATTTGTCAAATACTTTTTGTTTCTCAGGGAGCATTCCTCCATAAAGATAATCTGATTTAGGTGGAAGTTTTTCTAATGTGATGTCATAATTGTTTGGATTATTCGCCAAATGTGGAAAGAATTGTTTCTCTTGTATTTTTAGATCAAAGGCTCCAACAAGTTGTCCCAAAGCAACTGGACATATATTATAAGAGTCTCTGAATATTACTTCATTACATTTTTTATTCTTTGGTACTTTCAATTCGTAAAGTTTATTTCCTCTTCTAATCATGGAAGGCACTATTCCTCTAATGAATATTTCTCTAAATGTCATTACCATATCATATCTTCCTCCAAAGTGAGAGAATGCAATAGATAAAAATTTTCCATCAAGTTCGAATAAAAGCCAATTAACAAATTCATGCAAAGGATCGTCAGTAATTCTTTGTTCATCCACCTGAGTTTGCTGATATGGACGGATTGAGAAAGTAATGTTTCTATTTTTACCGCAAATTTTACAAAATTTTCCTTGTCGATGAAGGAAATTTCTCCAATTACTCTCATCCTCCATACATGACGTACATGTTATTGTTGCTGCAATAAAATTTACTTGATGAAGTCTGTGATCCTGACGCTCAGGAAGTCGAGTGTGTTGTGTAGACTCAAAATCAAATGTTATCAATCGGTATGGTGTAGGTTTCTTTTGTTCAAGTGGACGTATAAAACATCCTCTTTCTAATGTATGGTACTGTAAACATTTTAAACACCATTTCTGACCACAAATGTGTTTTTTCTCTGGGTTTCTTCTGTGATCTCTAGTGTTCCAAATGACTCCACACCTTTCACATTGCTTTGATCTTCTACACTGATTGCTTGATTTGTGATATTCAAAGCAATCACTATTTGTAAATGTTTTTCCGCAATCATCACATTCTTCGTTAAAATCCTGAGTAGCAGGGCAAGGGCGTTGAATCCCAACTCGACCACAAAGTCGACAACGTGATTTACAGTTGCCAGCATGCTCAAATGAATACATGTATTTCTTTTTACATGTGTAACAATACTGCCAGTGTGGTCCAAATTGTGCACCTACAGTTCTAATTCCGTCAAAATGTCCATTTGAGTAATATATTGGTATAGGTGTATTGAAATCATCTGGACCATACTCATATTTTAATTTATCTTCAGAATTATCACCAAATATGAAAACTTTAAATTTAAATTTGTCCGAGTTATTATTCCAATAATTAACAACTGTTGGGACATGTTCATTAGCGTCATATATATCTTGACTTAAAGGAATGTTTGCCTTTATCATTAAATTGATGATATCAGATTTTTGTCGATTAACTTGCGTCCTATGATACTTTCCAAAATTTCTTTTATGTCCTAATTCATCAATGACATATTTTCTTGTCAATTCAAGAGCATAGAAAAGACAATAATTATCATTAATGTTTCGAACTTTGATGATCCAACTTTCTGCCTTATTTTGAGGACTTGAGTTTGAATCCGAAAATGCTGTTCCTTTTATTGATTTTCTTTTTGGCAGTGATGAAACATCAATTGAATGAATTGCAACATTAAATGGTTCACCTAAGATTGACCCTCTTTCTGCTTTAGATTGAGAGACAAGAAGGAAACGTTGAAGAATATTTTCAATTGTATCATCATTTAATTTACGTACAGGTATCCAAATATCGTTGTCTAGGATCGGTGATGATATTGTTGCTCCAAGATGATCAACAAAAATATTTTGATTACGTGCATCTGCAATAGCCTGTTGAACGCAAGTATGAAGGACACCTCTAAGAAGATTCTCGGGGTTGCTTGGAATTAGTTTTATAGAAAATTTTGAAACTAGTTTAATCAATTTGAATTTTTTACAATAGGATTTGCTGGAATCAATTTTCTCAATATAATAATCTAAGTCTTGATTTTCTTTCTTAATATCACATTCTTCATTATCTAAATTTATTGAATTATCTATAAACAATTCTGGTTTTATGGTAGAAGTTGTTTGGGATGAGAGGTTTTCATCTTCTACTCCATTCTCTTCATTATTTAAATTTAATAGATTTTCAATGAAAAATTTTGGTTTTTTGGAAGGGCTTGACATTTTTTTGAATGAGAGGTCAGTGAAAAATTGATCTCTTTTATACTATTTTTTTGATCTTTGATCGTTTATATAATATTACTTTGTTTATAGAAACATAATATTAGAAGTTATATTTAAACATTCAAATAGAAATCATAACACCTTTTGTTTTTAATCTTTCATCGTATGTAAAAAAAATACATTTGTTTTTTTTTGTAATTTTTTATAAAATATAAAAAGAAAATTTATGTCTTTTGTCCGACGGGATGATGCACCATTTTTTCAAGCAAAATATAACCGTTGATCATTATTATATTTTTCTTACGAAAACAAACATATTTTTGTCGCTTTCTCAAACAACAGTAAACATCTTTATATATTGTATATAAGGCTGAAAATTTTCCTCCTGGTCTAGCACATTAGAAAAAACTTAAAAATATAAACCTTTCTATTTTAATTTTTCTATAAATCTTTTTTCCAATTTTGCCCATTCTTTGGCTATTTGATAAATAATTTACGTGAAAAAACATTTTTAAAATTATTCTAAAAGAAATATTCGTTAGTAAATTTTTTAAAGATCCAATTAAATTGTTCACAGCATGGAAATAGATAAAATTACAACTTGGCATGATAGATTATATACAACACTATAATGTGAAAATATTCGATTAGAATTTTGATATTAAATTACAGATAACCAATAATAAAAATGTAGAAGGAATATTACCTAAATAAAATAATCTATCGTTGCAGTGTGTTTTAGCTGTGCTCATTCCATGATGGTTCTATTCAATCTTCCTTTCAAAATTTTAAATAGATGAATTTTTACAAAACATGATTTTTTCGTATAAACATTTTGCAAGCGATGCATAATACGTGAAATTTTCTTCGTGTTTTATTTATTTTTTATCGTTGTTACTTTAAAAATCGTAAAATTTTAAACTTTTTTTTAATTTTAGTATGTTATGAGAAAATATGTTTTTACGAAATTATAATTGGTCTTTACTCAATTGTTTCTGCGCAAATTCGATATGTTCATTTTTCCTCAAGATGTCAAATTAAAATATTTTTAAATAATTTTTTAGAAAAGTTAATATTTAGTACAAATTTAGAAAATTGCTGATACGTGGATTTTTTGCAAAATCTCCTTTTTTTATTTACTTTTTATCTTTTAAATTAAAAGAAATCGTAAATTTTGCTTTCTCTTTTAACTCGACAAAAAAGTTTTATTTGCTTTTCTTCAAGTTAAAATAAAATTTTAACTTTTTCTTTTTTAAACTACAATTTATACGTGGCAGTTGTGTAGGAAGCGATTTGTTTTAATTATGAGTTGGAAGTGATTTGATTTTTATTTATACTTGAGATTTAAAATAAGAGGGAGCGATTATGTTTTAATTAATTAATAGGAGCGATTTTGTTTTAATCAATTAATGGGAGCATAGGTAAGGAACGATTTAGTTTTAAAATAAGAGGAAACGATTTGCTTTTGAGTTTTACCTACACTTTGGGAGCGATTTGGTTTTAATTAATTAATGGTAGGGATTTAGTTTTAAGTAGGAGGGAGCAATTTTGTTTTAATAATTAATGATATCATAAGGAAGGAGCGATTTGTATGGGTAATTGGAGCGATTTGTATGGTTAATTTTCTAGTGGAGCGATGGAGCGATTTGTGTAGGGGTAACTACTATCATTCCAAAAAGATGAGGTTGTATTAAAAGATTTGTCTCGTGGACGCGTCAGATAATCCTCAATCTCCTAAAAAATTCATTCAGATTTCTTTTTAAAAAATAAATACCGCAATTGCTCTAACTCGATCATCAATTAAAGGAGGGGAAATCGCAGGTGGAGACCCAATTAATTCATATCGCTGCTTTAAAAGTCTTTCAATAGGATCGCTGTCGTCACTATTTTCTTCTGAAATCCTCGGACTTGATTCACGACTTGTAGCATCCTCAACAGCTTTTATTAGCATATCCTTACACTTTTGCTGATCAATTTCTTCAAAAGGATGTTGTTTCCAAGCTGGAACCAAAAGAGTAGCAATAATATAATTTTTATCATCATCGATCCTTTTATTACCACCTATGAAATATTATTGTATCACAATATAAAATTAAAAACTCACTAAGCAAACGTTTTGAAATTCCCTCAATTATAGCCTTTTGAACAGAAACTAAATCTTTAACAAGAGGGCGTTGATCTAAATCCAATTCAAGCGATTTTATCAATGGAATAACGTGAGCAATAGAGGTAATTGATTGATTTTACTGCCAAAACATAAAATGTTGGTTGCATATTTTCTTTTAAAAAATGAGCTAAAACCGATATTAATAAATACTTTATGTACGATAAACCTGTAACAGAAATTATGCTATGTTTATTTGACTCATCAGACCAAGCATCAGTTGTCAAAGAAATAAATTTAGCAATGGAAATTTCTTTAAAAACTACTTCTTTAACTCTTTCATATTCATTATTTAAAATAGTTCTTGAGAATGTATAACGACTTCTAAAAACACGATATTTATTAAATTTTATATTAAAAATACTTTATTTTAAATTGAGGAGCCAATGCTGTCATAATCTTTCGAAAACCATGATCTTCAACGAATTTGAAAGGTCTCAAATCAGTACAAATTGATTGAACAATTAGTTTATTTATTAATTCTGTTTTTTCGCCGTTTTCGTCCCATTGTTCTAAATTTTATAAAATTTTTAGTAATTTATTTTTATTAAATTAGTAATTCAAAATTATGAATCATACTTAATGTTACATCAATTCTTGGAGTATTATCTTCTATTCTAGGATTTTTTTCCAGGCTTGGCCCTGCTTGTTCCTCCCCATTGTTTGGTAAAAATCTTTTAATTGAACCATGAATTACAGATGATTCAATCGATTTTTTTTCATTAGATTCATTTTTAAGTAAAATTTGGAATTGATCATCATGTTTTGTCTGTAAATGATAACGAAGACCAGACGTGGTCTTTGTTGATTTATAAGAACATTTATATTCGCAAAAGTTACATGCTGCGCTAGAAGCTGTAATAGTAAAATAATTTGAATATTTACTTTTGCTGGTCATTTATATCCTGAAAATCTATTAAAATTTTAAGAAAAAAACAGAACCAATCTTAAAAACGTGGCGTTAATTTCGTTAATTTCGTCGAAAAAAACGCAAAACGCAAAACGCAACGCAAGGCCAAAAATTAACGCAAATAACGCAAAACGCAATGCGCCCACCCCTGTCGGGCACAGTGATCCATTTGCACAGTAAGACATTTGCACAGAGGACGATTGCACGGTAAAGTGTTGTTTATTCGCAAAACAATATGCCCCTTTATTCGCAAAACGACCTTTTTATTTGCGAAACTCTCCAAATAAACGCAAGGCTCATTCACCTACAGGTCTAACTTCGTTCAGAATCATACAATCAAGATAATTTTGGTGTCTGTCGACTCAACTCGAAGAGCTCTTTCGAATGAGCTATAATTTGCATATTCGAATTTATTACCACAAAAAACATATAAGGGCCAAAGAATATATAATTCCATAGTATCCCTTAAATTATACAAATTTTGAGCTTCGACTGTTTTAAGTAAAGCAGCTGGGCTATAGCTATTTCTATCCTTTAGCTAGTGCAAATAGTGGGTCGACCCAGATGTGGGTCGAAATTCAGATTTCCGAAAATTTTGGAAATTTTATCATTGTACTTATAAACTCTTGATTGGCCTCATAAAATCTGATTGGACACATAAACTAGACCAGAGCAAAAATAAATTCGAAGAAACACCATTTTATTATTAAGAAACTTATTAGAAAGTCTAACACAAATGCACTTAACCACCAATTACCGTGCAATTGTCCACTGTGTAATTGTCCTCTGTGCGTAATTGTCCTCTGTGTCTTGTAATTGTCCTCTGTGTCTTACTGTGCAAATGGATCACTGTGCCCGTGTCGTAGTGCCCATAAATAATATCTACATACATATGTATATTTCCATTTTAATCGACGTCCATCGCTATTTAACTGGTCAAAAATGTATTTTTTGTTTAGGTTTCTCAAAATGATTCTTCTCATTCTTCTCATTAATTCTTCTCATTGTTAAAATAACTTCACCTTTTTTAACCTTTCCCTTGACACGTCGAATGAGCTATCTATTTATATTTTGACCCACACAAGGGTAAAAAGGATAAAAACACAACAAGTTAAGCCATTTCTTTCCAAACAGAGTTTGCAGCTAAATATAATTTTGGAAGAGAATGTATTAATCCAGAATGTCAATTGTTTTAGTCAATATTTTAATATAAATATATTTTTATATTATATATTTTTTATATTATCTTCCTTTAACTTAAAAATTTCCAATTAAAGTAAGATTCCTTTAATGCCTGTCAACCACAGGTTCCGTTTTCACCTATTCTTTATTTCGTTGTCAATCTCTTTTGGTATTTGTCTAATTAATTCTCGTCTTAGAGTTTTTCTTTTTAATATGTATATTTATTGTTTATTCTGCTATTTAACAAAGGCGAGATTACTTCTTTAAAAATTCTCTTTTTATACATAGATATTTAATTTTTTATTTAATTAACTTATTTTGCATTTACGTAAATCTTTTGAGTTAAATAGATAAAAATATTTCTATTTGATAACTAGAAAATATTTACTTAACTTCTTTTGAAAAGGATCTACATAATTATCAGATCCTTTTCAAAAGAAGTTAAATAAATATTCTCTACAAAGTTATTTAGATTAAGATAGAGTTAATTTATTTAGATAATTAAATAAATTATACCTAATTAAATATTTACCTAATTAACAAATTTACATAATTTTTTATTTTTTTTTAATTTTATAATTTCAAATTTAAATTTCTTATAATTTTAATTAAAAAATATTTTTTTTTGCTTCATTGATTCAAACATTTCCATCTTAATAAGTATTTCTTTTCATTGTTAGCAAGGTAACGGGTAAATTGTCCTTTTCCTGTGTGCCATGATGATAATGATGATCCTTTTCTTTTCTTTATTTTTTTACTCCCTTTGGGAATAATTACCTGTGGTAGAATCTACTAAATTAGAAAATATAGAAGAAAGGATGGAAGAAGAGAAGACGAAGAAGCTTAAATCTCTCAAATCCTTTCTCAATATATTTACAGGCATTGCCGACAAGTAACGAGAAAGGAAAGAAAGAGATTGCGCTCGACCGGACATAGACTTTCTTTATCCCCTTTTTTCACAAAAATCCATGTAAGTCCCCATTGGCAACACTAAATATATAACCTAACTTTTTTTCTGTTCAATCTTAAATATATAATTCTCTACAAATTTTCTTTTTATTTCTTTATAATTTTTTTTGTTATAAATTTATGGGCCAATGAATTTTTAGATTTGATCCTTTCCTTTTGTCTCTTTTTCTAATTATTTCCTTAATCTGCATGTCAACCACATTCAAAAAAGTAATATATTTTTTTGAATTAATTTCAGTTATTTTTTTCTAAAAAATCTTAAATAAGTATGAATATTCTTTTTGTTAGTTAATTATCATATTCTCCTAATAAGTTTATTGTTATTTAGTTTTGATTAATGATTGGATAGTATGTACACGAGATTTAAAAACATTTTTGCATTAAAAGGGAGTAGAATAGGGATAAATAAAAATAAATACTTGTATTAAATACCAATATTATTCCATAAAAATTAAACTCCTTACATTTACTTGAGTAATTTTAAATACTTCACATTTTTATTCGGACTTCTAACACTTCAGAAAAGATAAATTTCCATATTTTTTGGCGAACCCTAATCATAAATAACATAGTCCGTTAAAATCTTTACATTTTATTTATTTAAATATTATTTATTTTAATTTTATAAATTTCCTTCCAAATTTCACACTTTTTGCTTTTCCAAAAATTCTATTTTCATTGTCATCTTCATGCTTTATTTATTGTTTGTTTAAAATAAAAAAGGACGGCACTCCCCATTATTAAAATGCAATTTCCTCACCCCATCATTGACTTTCTGGCAGAATTGACCTCGCAAACTTCCCCTCCAATTTTTAACCTTAAAAATACTCATATAATTTCATTCATTTTATTTTTTCTGTTATTCCTTTTTGACCTCAATTTTTTAGAAAATATTTTAATATAAATATTTAAAATAAAAAAAAACTACTAAATACTCTCTCTTTTATTTATTCGATCATTTTTATTTAAAAATATATTGGCCATCTCTTTAAGTCTTTCTTTCATTTGTCTTCTTATTTGTTTATTTTTATATTGGGAATGTCTGAAATTTTTTTTCAAAATAAATTAATTAAAGAAAAAGTTGAAGAAAATGAAATAAATAAATAAATTTAAAGATTAAAGAGAAATAAAAATAAAATAAATTCTTTTATAAAAATACTTCTTTTAATTTTAAACAGTCGAATCTCATTTATACGAGATAAATCTCCGTTAAAGTGAGTGTCGTACAGAGAATTCCGTATAAGTGAGGTCTAACTATATCTATAGAAAACTAATTATGGGGGTAATGAAGGAAATACTGCATAATTAAATTTAGAACAAACTATTTTTAATTTCAAATAATTTGTCTATTTTCTTTGATTTTTTATTTTCTACAATATTTTGAAATTTAAGGAAAATAAATTAAAAATGATCGGGCTTGTAATTCCTAAGTACTGAAAAATTGCACATAAAATAGAGGGATCTTATTTTTCTAAAAAAGATAAAAGATTATCAAAAATAAATTATTGTAAAGTAAAATAAGTTTCAATCTTTGTCTGACAATTTACCGAAAATTGTGGGGGGGGGGTATCTTGGTTTTTTGGGAAGAACTTTAGTAAATTCTTTTATCATTGTCATTTTCTTTACAGCATTTAAGTAGCTTTATCGAGTGTTGACTTGCTTCTAAATTGGTTTGCATTTTACCGTCGTTTATAAGAATTAATAAGAATCTCCAAAGCATCATTACAATTTGAAACAATTAGAAAAATTTCTTTCAAATTTAGTTTCTTGTCGACAAGGCCAATTTTTAATCGTTCTCACAACGTTTAGCAACAATTTCAAATTTTTAATTTGCCAAAAGATTTTTTAGACCTTTCGGTCTAAAATTTTAGAAATTTATTGTGGTATTTTTTGTTTAAATGGATCGCGCTAGAAGTTGGAACGAGAACGAGATAAATTATTGTAAAGTAAAATAAGTTATTTTTTTTATTTTACTTTACAATAATTTATCTCGTTCTCTTTTTGGCATCGAAAGTTTTTTCTAGAACAAGTATGGGAAAAATAAGAAAAGCTAAGGCCTGTACGAAAGTTCCTGACTGTATTTTACCTTTTTAATAGTTAAAAATAGTTTCGCTTGTCTTTTATTTTTTGCCCATTCATGGTAGTATTTTCAATGAAAATATAGCTGTGTTATTTTTACTAATAAAATCAGAGCAAAACTAATCTACTACGTCTATTTTTATATTTTTGCCGTTTTATGCATTAAATTTTATTCAAGCGTAACACGCCAATCAGAAAATCTTTTCTTCTTTGGAATTCAGAAAAAAAACTTTTAATTCCTTTTTTTATAATTCCTCTTTTCTCCCTCAAACAATACAGTAAAATATTTTTTTTTAAATCTTCCGAAAATCTTTAACAAAAAATATATAGTAATTATTTATTTATTAAATTCAAAAAAATAAAAAGGATTTTTTTATTTATTGTCTGAAAATATTTTCCTGAATTTCTTTTAAAGAGAGTTGGAAGGGCAAAAGGGAATTTTGAATATAATAAAGAGAATAAAAACAAAAATATTTTTGATAAGTGTTTATGCAGGCGCTGAACAGAAAGATGTGTGTGGATAATAGGAAGTGATTAGTAGGTAATAACTGAAGAGAAATTACAAAATTCTTTTCTTTTCTCTAATTCTCTTTTTAATATTTTTAGTAAAATAAAGGAATTATTTTCTATTTTTATTTTTGATTATTATCCCTTCCCTCCCTTCCTCTCCCTCCACCCACCTGTTTTATTGTTGAATTAAAGAAAAAACCGGAAGAGCGTGTCGTTGGAATGACATTGAATGAGAAAAGGAAGAAAGAAATAATTGAGTGTATTGTTCAAAAAATAATAAAATGAACGGGGCTGTAATTTGTGGTGTATGCGCGAATTTATTTTTCTACAGTTTATTAAAAAAGCTGACCGCTAATCAGATTTAATAATTATTTTTGTGTTGTTACTACATATAAGGGCGCCAGCAGGTTTGCGGTAAATAATAAATAATTGGAGAGGGGCTACTAAACAAATGATGGAATTTATTTGCCGAAATAAAAAAAGAAAAATAAATTTAGGGGTTTGTGTTGGTTAATTATGGGGAAATATTTTTTGTTAAAATTAAATTAATTTTTAATTAAAAATGTTTAAAGACAGTACCGAAGACTAAAGAAAATTGTTCTTTTCTTCAAAAATTAGGTAGAAATTAGTGATAATATTAGATTGATTAATAAAATTTATTTAGTTAATTATATTTATTTAAAATAAAAATATATTTTTAATAAAAATATATAATGAATTATTTAAATATTTATTCGTCAAAAGTCTTTCCTATTTTTAATTATTTTTAATGTAATCCATCCTTAAACTTTCCAAAATTTCCTTCAAAATAATTACCAAAATTTTTTGACATTATCCCTTTAAATAAACAATTCTAAAACGAAATAGAGAAGGGAAAAAGATGATTGATTAATTTAAAAGCATCTGTTTAGAAAAACATCAGAAAACAAAAATTCTTTATTTTTTTTTCATTTTAAGAATTGTTTTTCTAATTTATTTTTTATTCTTATTTTTCCCGCTTCTTCAACTTAATATCAATTGTTATATATTTATTTATTGTTTATATCCTCCATCCATCTTTTATGTCCGTAATTGGAGATTCACTTAAAATATACATACTAACCTGTCTTTCCCTTTCCTTTATTTGTCCAAGTCTGCCAAAAAATAAATGAATAACTTGGCCACCTTGTTTATTTGTTTGTTTTTATTAAAAGGAGAGTGAAAAGGTTAAACTCTTCTTCTTCTATTTACATATATTTTCTCTTTTATTTTTCTTGGATCGACCCTAAATGATTCTCCCCCCCCCTCCCTTTATTTCCCCCTCTCGAATGGCCATCATCATTTGTTGCGCACCTGGACCAATAACCATTTGGCCCCTCTCTTTTTTCTCTTTTTGCCTTACCAAACCTTCCAAAATCCTCAGAAAATGTTCCACTACTAAAATTAATTCACGCTTTTCATTCTCCCGAAAAGCTTTTCTTCCTTTCTTTCATTAATTGTGGATATATAAAGGGCGGCGGTATTTTATTTTTTATCCTTTCTTCTTCTAATGACCGGGCAACTGTTTTGTGTCCTCATTTTAAAGGGAAAGGCATGGAGAGTAAAAAAAGGATTTTGGCATTCATTTATTTTATAGTCCAATTTCTTTTCAATTTTTGTGTAAGGCGGCAAATCCCACAATTGCTGAACAAAAAATAAAATTCTTTTGAAGAAAATAATTTTCTTCTTTTTAATTATTTCACACAAATCATTTTATTTTTTAAAAAATTCTTATTTTTTATTTTTTATGTGCCAGCCATTCAATCTTCTTTTTTTAATAGAAAATATATATAAACAGTATTAATTCCCCCTATCTACCAGTCACATTCACTTCAATTTAATGCAAATCTTCTCTTTCTCTTCTCTTCTTTTTTCCAACTATACATTTATGAAATTGCTCCCTCGAGAATTTTTGGATACTCAGAGGGCTCAGCCGGAGATTGGTAACCTCAATTAGGCAGTCGGCACTTATTGACGTAATTTATTTAAATATTAAGTATTCAACAGTTTTGGTAATGATGAATAGAAAAAATAAATATTTTTATTAAAAAATAAAAAGGAATTTTTTAAATAAATGGAATAATAAATGGAAAATATTAAAATTATTTTAATTAATTAAGTAACAATAATGAAGAGGTCGATAAATTTAAAAAAATATTGGAGAGTTGTAAATATGTATATACATACATAGTAGATTTTTAAATTAAAAAAAGAAATATTTAATTGTTGATTAAAAATTAAATTAATTTATCTTTATTTAAACAAAAAAAGTTTTATTTTAAAGAAAACTCCGCCTCTTTTCTTTCTCTCTTTCCATCTTCAACCACTCCTTATTCCCTCTCTTCTTTCTACTGTATTTACCTTCTTTTCTTTTCTTCAGTTATTTCTTTTCCTCCGCCTTCCCCCTCTTCCCTCTTCAACTAAATTTATTTATTTACTCCTTTCCTTGCTTTCATTCGCTCGTATTTCGTCTTTTCATGTGCTCCTCCTTCTAAAATAATTCTTTTTTTCTCTTAAATTCTTTTAAGCAATCTTTTCATTCATTTACAGCTTTTTTTTAATTTTTTTTATTTAACTAAAAATTTATTTTAGAATTTTCTTTTATTTTAAATTTAATTTAAAGGATTTTAATTCTCTAAATTTAAATATTTTAATTTTTAATTAGGTGAATTTTGATAAGAAAATTTTTCAAACTTCTTGATAAAAAAAATTTAAACTATTTTAATTATTCATTTTTTAATTTAATTTTCTCTAAATTTTAATTTCCTTATTTATTTTTTTTTCTTTTTTTTTATTTAAATTTTTTACATTCCAAAAAAACTTTATTTTTCTCCTTCCTTCCTTCTAAATCTATTTCTACAATCTTTTAAATATTTACTTTAAATATTCCAATCATTTTTTCTTCATTTCCCCATCTCAATGTTGATCATTAAATAATGAACATGGCCACACAAGTTGAACATAAAATAATGATGATGATGTGGAAGAATTAATTAATTTACTAGATTTAATATATATAAATATTTTTCTTCATTTATTTAGTTGTTTTTCTTTTGCTTAAATTTTTCTTTTAATATTAAAAATAAGCAAATGTGGAGAATGGGTAGGTATTTGAAAAAATATTAAAATTAAAATAATGATTAAGTTAATGTGTAAATTATTTAAAAAAGAGAAATAATAATTATGTATTAGATTATTTCGCTTTTTTCTTTATTAAATAGAAAGTACACTTTTTTAATTAAAAAATAATTAAATCAAAATACTAAATATTTAAATTTTATTTATTTTTACTCTCTTTTAAGCATTATATCCTTCATTGACCTCTTCCCGATTTTCTTTTAATTTATAAATTTATTCCACCTTGTCAATCCCAATCTCTCTCTCTATCAATTTCTTTATATATTTGTTCACCTTTTCTTTAAATTTCTCTAGTATTTTTTTATTTTAATTTCTTTCCGATTACTTTGAGTTTTTAAAAAGTTATTTTTAAATAATTTTTTATTTTATTTTTCCCTTTCTCTCTCTACTTAATTCAAATAAATTTGCATAATCTTATATATATTTATTTTATTAAAGATTTTTAAAAAATAATGATTATAATGTCTTCTTCCACCTCCTCTTCTTCTTATTCTCCTTCAATAAATGCCCCTCCAAACTCTTCACCCCCTTCCCCCTCCTCTTCTCCTCCAAATTCTCCATCTTCATCTCCAACAATTAGTAATTCTGAAATAAAAAATACAAAAAAACTTTTTCCAAAAAAATTTGTTGCACAAGAAAATCATTTTGAAGCAATTGCTAGATTGGCAGGGATTGATGATCAAGAAGAGGAGGAAATAAATAAAAAAGAAATAAAAGAAGAATTAAAAGAAATAACGGAAATAAATGATTTAATAAACAATGAAGATAATGAAGAAAGTGACAAAAAAGACGAAAAATTAAATGAAGTGGTTAATTTTAATTTAAAAAATCAAAAAATACATATATTTTTTAGAATTATGAAAATAATAAAAATAAAAAGGAAATACCAATTCCACCAATTAATTCACAATCTTGTAACAATTTATTTTCCTCATCTTCACGTCGGAAGAATGGAAACCCAACAAGAATGATTGATGAAATTATTTTAAAAAATTTAAGAAGAAAAAGGAATTTAGAAGAAGAAAAAGAAGAAGAGAATGAAGATAATAATAAAGTAAATATTTAAATTAAAAATTATAAAAATTAAAAAAAAATTTTTTTCAAGTCAGGAAACGAAAGAATAGTTGCAGACTCAAATGAAAACAAAATTGAGGGAGAAATTTTAGGCCATAATAATAATAGTAGCAATGAATGCCCGCCCCCATTACCATTTGAGGGACTCTTTTCACCCTCCTATGCCACTGATATAAACAGAACAGAGGAAATGCCTTTTGGAGAGGAAGGGGTGGAGCAACAACAACGGAAACAATTTTATACACAATTAATTCAACAATATGGGAATAATAATCAAATATTTGATATTCAACGTAAAATGGCCAATTATTTAAAGGAAGATTTGAATGGAATAATATGTTCTGGGGCTATTGATAAGGTTGGGGAAAGAGGGAATTTGTATCTAGTCCCTGATTTTTAAATAATTTTAAAAGAAAATTTTAACAATTTTTCTTAGGTATTAACTGACATTTCTTCACAAGAATTACACAACAATACACAAACTAGTCGTTTTCTTGCAGCATTACAACAAAATGTTCGTCAACAACAATTTGGACTTTTTGGGAATAATATCCGTACTTTAACAACTTCCATACCTTCTTTTATTCCCCATTTTTCAATGCCTTTATCAACATCTTCTCGTATTTTTTCTTCATCAATGCCTTCTTCCTCTTCATCTATTTCATTAATTAATTCCAACATTTCCCCTTCCTCAACAGTTAATCCATTCCAGACTTTTCTAGCAATTACCCAAAATCCATTAATTGCCACAGCAATGGCTGCTGCAGCAGCGGCAGCTTCTTTTGCCCAACAACAGCAACAATCACAAATTTCGGCACAAAATTCTAATAATCAAAATGGAATATTTCCGTCATCATTGATAGCTACAGAAACAAATAAAAAATTAAATTTTTCACAGCCTCGTTCAACAATTAATTTACAAAAATTTCAACAAAATGAGTAATTAATAAATTAAGTAATTCAATTTTTTATTTATTTTTAGTGGAAGCCCTAGAAAGAAAAGACAAAAAGTAACAGATTCTGTTCGAGGCCCTCGTTCTAATTTACACTGTCGAGAACCATCAAATAATTATTCAACTTGTGAACGTTTAACTCCAAATGGAGGATTTGTTATGCCTACAATGGTTCCCCAACACCGAGTTTTTTGTTCCCCCGACAGAAATCAAGGGGAAAGTCCATCAGGTGATGATTCTGGAGGAGACAACAATTATATAGCAAATAATGATTTAAATAAGTAAGTTTTAAATAAATAAATTCTGTTTAATTTAATTTAAAGAATTCTACAATTAACTCATGTCCATTTACGTAAAGCTAAATTAATGTTCTTTTATCAACGATATCCAAGTAGTTCTGTTCTTAAAAGTTATTTCCCAGATGTTCAATTTAATAAACATAATACTGCACAGGTAATTAGGAAAAAAGTATAAATTTATTTTTTTTTCTTTTTTAAAGCTTGTCAAATGGTTTTCTAACTTTAGGTATTTTTATATTTATTTTTATCAAAAAAATTGTTAAGTAAAGAAAAGTAAAAGAATTTTTTATGTATTAAATTACTGTAATAAATAGTTGAAGAGAAATATTAAAAAGAAAAAAAATGAGTGGCACTGAATTTCACAGGAAGGGGATTAAAAAATTGAGAGAGAAGAGAGAGAATTAAATAAAATGTATATATAAGTAGTTAATAGAAAAATAAGGAAAATGTAAAAAATCCGAATATTATAATATGTATTTTTATTGTGACAATATTTTGAAATGATCAAGAAAAGGAGAGGAAGTTGTTGAAAAGAATTGTTGAAATAAGAGGGAGAGGAAATATTTAATTTAAATAATTAAAATATATAAGAGGATTTAATGTTTAGGAAATTCCTATGATTTATTAAAGAAAACTATTAAATTAGACACAATTGGACCCCAATTATACGACACCTTTTGTGCAAAAAATTATGTTAAATTGAGGTTATCGTAAAAGTGAGGTTTAACTGTAATATTGCAGGAATTACCATATATAGGGAAATTTAAAAAAAACTAACAAAAAATGTCTTAAATTTAAAAAATTAATTAAATTTTAAATTAAATTTAAACAGAGAATTTTATTATATGCAAATGGAAAAATTTGCCAAACAAGCACTAGCAGAAGGGGTTAATCATCAAGAAGAGGTTTATCTTATTTTACTTTTAATATTCCAAAATATATTTAGTTAATTGTAACACCCGAATCAGAAATATTTAAACAACTTAATCAACATTATAATAAAAATAATGTTTTTGAGGTAATTAAAATAAAAAATATATAGTTTTGAATTTGTTTACATTAAAGTTTTGATTGGACATTAAGCATTTTTTAGACTTAGAAATCCAGTCATTTTCTAAGATTTAAGGAAATAAATTTCCTGGAAACTTTTTTCCTGATCTTATATTCATATATTGATAAAATATTAGGCTATAGATAACTAAAAGGCATAAATAACTAAAAAGGCACAAATAAGACAGAGGGTATACTTACCTAATTAGTAGTCTTTGTTAATAAATAAAAAATAAATTTAAATAAATTTTCAAGCCTCCAGAAAGATTACTATTTGTTGTTCAAGAAACTTTAAGAGAATTTTTTTCTGCTTTACAACAACAAAAAGATTTAGAACCTTCTTGGAAAAAATCAATATATAAAATAATTCAACAATTAGACGAACCAATTCCCGATTATTTTCGTGATTTTCAATTTGTTGAAATGCTTGAAAATGCCCCATGATTATAAATAGTTATTTTGAAAGATGAAAATTAATAATTAAAATTAAATATTAATATTTTTTTAATTAAAATTGATTATGTGCAGCATTTTTTAATTGTGAATTTATTTTTAAAATTGTCATTAAAATATTTTAATTTTTTATATAAAAATTTGTTTATTTCTAATTTGAACAATTAAGTTTTTAAAAACCGTTTAAAATTCTAGCAATTAATTAAGAGTTAGAAAAGTTTAATTAACTCAATTAAAAATCCTGTCATTTTGCTTTTTACAAATACATTTCCTGAATATGCGATAAGAATGATTTTTTAAATGTTAGCCAAATACACAAAATTCTCTTATTTATTTATAAACTTTTCCCAAAATAAAATTAATTTTCTAATCTAAATTTTCACTTTTCCTTTATTTAAAAACACATTTCAGTAATTCTTACAAAAAATATAAGATATCCATTCCCCCCCCCCCCCTCCCTCACTTATTATTTTTGAAGTAAGCACCACTTTTCTTCCTCGGACTTCTTATGATTAATGGGAGAAAAAAAAAGAATTTTATATTAAAAATATATAATTGTGCTTGACCACAAGCCTTTCCTTTAATTTTTCTTTTCGCCCTCCGGCGCCTTTTCCCTCATTTTTGTCCACTCTAAAAGAATTTTTATTTTCCAATAGAGTTGTTTTCTACTTCTTTCTTAGACTTCCGCGCACACACACGTTCCTCCAAATTAATTCCTTTTTTTTCTTCACACACACACTCAACTAAAAATATATATTTTTTTATATATCCCAAATGATTTTCTTTGATTTTTAAAAAAAGTGTGTTGATTTGTTTGTTGCTTTTAATTGTATTTCTAATTAAAAAATGTTATTATTATTTAAAATTTTAACAATTATTTTTTATTTAAATACAACAAATTTATTTGCATTAATTAATAAAAGAACTAAATGTGCAATTGAATGTTATAAAAAATGTTCAGAATCAGGAACACCCCAATCTGTTTATTGTAATTGTCCTTTTACAGAAAATGATAATTGTGATGAAAATATTAATGAAGAATTATTTAAAGAAAAAACAGTTGAAAATTTAATTGAATTTAAAAGTGGATATACAAATATTAGAATTATTTGGGTAAATGTAAATCCAATTCCAAATGCTTTTATTTATATTTTTGAAATTTCTTTTCAAACTATTTCCATTCCTGTTTGGATTTTTGCTGTAAATTTTAATTAAAAAATTTGAATTTTTAATTAATTAAAGGGTGCTTCTTCTTCTCCAAAAATTAATTTTTCAATACCGGATGCTTGTAGAGATTACCAATTTCGTTTAATTGTTGTTTTACGTTCAACAGATCCTAAAAAGAATTTAATTGTTTTTAGAGGACAAAAAATACCTGTTGAATTTCCTCCTTTTGTTGTGGCTGAGGAAACTGTTATTTTTATTTAAAAATTAAAAAATCTTTTTAATGTTTTTAATGAAAATTTAATGATTTTTTAAACAGATAATTTTTTAATTTTTAAAATTGTAAATCCCAATATATTAATTTATATATTCTAAAGATTCATCTGGATCGTCCTAAACAGTCAAATGATGGGCAAACATTACATTCTTCAGTTAGTTGGCAACATCCATCTGGCTATGAAGATACAGATATTTATGGTTATTCCCTACCTACAGCTTACCCAGTTAGTTGCCAAACACCTGAAGAGAAATTAAGTCAACCAAGATTAGAGTTAATACAAGGAGGGGCTCGTTTACATTTTGCATTACCAATTGATGTTTTAAATGATAAATGTAAAATATATATGGAAATTAAAATGTTACCAAGGCAAATTAATTAATTAAAAGAATAATTAATTAAATTATATATTAATTAAAGATGTGTTAGAATTAAACCATTTGATATTCAAATATCAACAGAAATTGATTGTCAAAAATTTCCTAATTTACAATATTGCAAGAAAGGTAAATAAAAAATTTTTTTTTAATTTTATAAAATATTAGAAGACGGCCCTCAATGTACTGGAGTTGTTGATTTGTGGGGAAGAAATGATGGAAGGGCTACAGTTGTTTGGCAAAAACCAAATGCCGTCAAAAATACTTTTCCAAATTATTATATTGTTAATTGGGGGCCAACACAGAATTCTGTAGAAATTTTATTTTTTTTCACAAATTTATATTTTAACAAAAGGGTTCTTCTCTAAATCGAAAAATAATTAATGGTCAACATATTAAAGTTCCCGGAAACATAACAAAAATAGAATTAACCCCTCAATGGGGTATTCAATATGGATTACAAATTTGTGCTTTTTATTATTTAAATAATGAAAAAGAAGAAAATAATAATAATTTACAAATAAATCCATTTAATATTTCCCCAATAATTCCATTTTATTGTAATCCCTGTGCACCCGAATTAAAATTTAATGGAAATAATAATCAAGAAAGATGTATTGAATGTACAAAAATTGAACAAAGACAAGTTTTTCTTTTTAAAAAATTAAAATTAATTTAAAGAGCCCTTCTAAAATATTAAATTCTTCTTCTCCAAATTACTCTTCTAGTGTTGATTGTGTAGGGCCTGTATATGCTTCTTCTAATTATACATCTACACATTTTATTTCTTCTGGAATTGTGTAAATATTTAAATTTAAATTAAAAATAAATTAATTTAAATAGTTCAATGGATATTTTTGGTTCTAATATTAATTCTAATTTTACTGAAAAAGAGAAGAATGAAACAGAAAATATTAAAGAAATAAATGAAGAAGAAAATGAAGAAGAAGATGATGATAGACAAAATTTTGAACAAAATAATTGGAAAGAAAAAGAAAAACAATTATTAAGACAATTACATTCAAAAACAGTTTATTTATTTATTTATTTATTTATTTTAAATTTCCTTTTAAAATTACTTTTTAAGTTGCCAAGAAACCCAATTTCTTTAAATAAAGAAGAAAATGAAGAAGAAGAATTATTGTTAAGTGAAAATGTTGAATTATTTGTTGAAACAACAACAACAAAAATTGAAGAAGAAGAAGAAGAAGAAACAACTACATCAACAATAACAACAATAACAGAATTAACAACAACTATTGAGGAAATAAATAAAACAATTACAAAAGAAATATTCGAAACAACAAATAAATTAGAAGAAAAAATAAATAAAAATAATTTAATTGTTGATAATAATGTTACAATAAATAATAATGTTGATTTGATAAAAGAAGAAAATAAAGAATTAACAACAAATAAAAATGTATTTTTAATTAAACAAAAAATTAATTAATTAATTTTTTAAAATAGATATCTACTATAAATACAAACTTAAATTTGTCAAATAATTCTTCTTCTTTTTTACCTGAAAATTTAAAAATAAAAACAAAAATAACAACAAAATCAGTATATTATTCTTCTACAGAAAAAACAAAAGAAAGTACAACAGAATTATTAAAAGAAATAAATAAAGAAGGAAGAGGGGGAGGAGGGGGAAGTTCACGTTCACCTTTAGATCCAAAAAAATTAATTTTGGCCGGACCTATATTCTTTTTTCTTGGATTGGTTTGTAAATAAATTTAAATTTAGATTAATTTTTAATTAATTTAAAAAAAAGAGTTTTGGATTAATTCTTTTATTTACTTTTTGTATTAATCGTCGTCGTCAAAATGTTACTAGAGAGAATTTTCATCATAACAATAATCGTCGTCATCGCCATCCACTTCCAAATTTTAATACTTCATTAACTCCTCCTGTAATTAAACAACAACAAAAACCAAATAATATATTAATAAATAAAAAATACCCAACAAGTAGTGTATTAGCTACAAGAACAGCAATTAATTGTGGGGGAGGAGGAAGTGGAGGGGAAGGTTGTGGAATTAATAAAAATTCTGTTGGACAAATAATTCAACAAAATGTTTGCGTTAATTTTATTTCTATAATTTCCCCTTCTATAGAAACAAACAAATAAAGAATATTCTTCTTGTTCTTGTGCATCTACTGCCTCAGCAATATCTTCATCTATTGTCACACCTACTACTTCAACAAATATCTCTGTTTCTACTCAAAAACAACAACCATCATTGGCAACAATTGCCCACAAACCTAAAGTTATTTTTAATTACCATTTATACTGTATTAATTACCCTCTCTCAAATAATTACCCCCTCCAGGTTGAGATAGAGTATTTTCTCCTTTGGCTAGTGCAAAAGGTGTAGTATCTATTACACCACGCCGCCTACTGCGCCGCCTTAGGAATTAAATAGCTATATGCTTTGCAATTGAAACAATTATTACCCAGAGTAATTAATAAAGTATATATGGTAAATTAAACTTAAGAATTAGAATTTCTATTTATGTAGACAATTAAGCAGCAAGAAGAAAGTTATAATAATCAAAATTTTGCTGATAATACTTCACGTTTCTTTATGACATCAACACCTTCGAGTGTTACAAATATAAATAATCAAAATAAAAATGTTCATTTTTAAATAAAAATTTTTAAATTAATTTTTAAAATTATTTTTCTCTTAAAAATAATCTTTTTGGGAAAAAATGTTTTTTTATTTAAAATTATTATTTATTTGATTAAAAAATAAAAATAGACTTTTTATTTTATTTTAATAAATGCATACATATTTAGATAAGTAAATATTATTTTATTTGTTTGTCAATTTAAAAAGATAAAAATTTTGGAGAATATGTAAATAAATATTATTATTAATTAAATAAATAATCAATTTATTAAATATTTTATAAAAATTATTTTTTCAAATAAATTAAATAAAAAAACTTCAAAAGGTTTGAGAAAATAAAAAAAAAGTTTTTAACAAAACAAAGGGTTTATCCTTTTTTTATTTACAATAAATAAATACTAAAATATATAAATTCATTCTAAATTTACTCTTTACTAAACTTGCGCAACTAAAAAACAAAATTTCCTCTTTCCTTTAAAGTCAATAAAAATTTTGTTTTTGATTCCTAACTAGAACTAAAATAAATAAATAAATATTTTTTATTTAATTTATTTTTTCTTAAATTTAAAATAAATACGAAAACGAACGAAGCTTTTTATTTATTAACAATGTGCTCAACTTCAACTCCAACAAATACTAGGTATTAAATACAAATAAATCAAGCTATAACGGCAATGTCAGTCGTTCGATCCCGACTGAAGTATGTAAGGCTCCTAATTGTCGGCCGATCCCTTTAGACGGAGATATAACCGAAGGAACTTTATTTTATTAATTTAAATTAAAGGAATAATTTTTTGGAAAATTAAATTTATTTAAATAAATTTAATGAAAAGAATTATTTAAAAATGATAATTTCATGAGATAAAAATGGAAGGGAAGGGGATTTTTGGTTATATTTAAATATTAATTTGATTATTTTTTAGTTTAATTAAATCTTCAAAAAATCAAAATAAATTATTAAAAACAGACGACAATTTCCAATTAAAACAAAAATTTTCAAAATTTGTTAAAAGATTAATTCCTCCTTGTAATTATTGTAAACCTAAAAAGAAAAAAAGGCAACAAATTAAAGATAATAATATAGGGAAAATGGAGGAAGAAGAATTAAATAAAGAAATTAATTTAAATAAAAATGAAATAAAACCAAGTATTTTTTCTTTTTTAATTTTTAAATTTAAATTTAATTTTTTTTAATTTTAAAAATTCCAATTACTTCCAATTTTGCTGCTGCTGCTCGTTTACAAGAACAAATGGGATTGGGTACTCCAAAATTCCCCGTTCAATGGGTATTGGGATCATCAGAATTAACAGAAGAAGAAAATTCTGATAAAAATAATTTTGTTTATATTAAAAATACTTTTGACAAAAAATTATTTTTCTTCCATGGAAAGGATGAAAATGAAAATAAAAGTTAAGTATTTTTAATTATTTTAAGTAAAAAGTTTATTTAAATTAAATTTTTTGATAAAGAATTTTCTTTTCATTTTCTTTTACTCGTGATCGTTATTTTTTATTGTTTTTCTAGTAAAGAAAAGAAAATTTATTAAAAATTCCTCACGAGAAAAATAAAAATAAATAATACAAACTTTTAAATAATAATTTTAAATATTTATTTAGTTAAGAAAAAATTTTTTAAACTAAACTACAAAAATATTTAAAGTAAAATATATTTTACTTTAAATATTCCTTAACCTCTTCAAAAATATTTAAATATTTTTTTAGTCAAACAACAAATTATTCTTCATTATTTAACCAAAATTCTTTACTGGAGCAAAATGAAGATAAAAATAATGAAAATAAACAACAAATTTTATTAAAAGAAGAACAACAAAATATTGAAGAATTACCTAAAAAAAGGAAAAAATGTAAAATTATTTTCTTTAAATTAATTAAAAAAATATTTTACCTAATTAATTAATTAATTATCTCCCACACACACACATATACACACCTTAATTTATTTGACAATATCGACCTAAGTCTCTCCTTACATTTTTTTGTCTTTCAATAAATATTATTTTCTTTTTAATTAATTAAATTACGTTCTCTCTTTTTTTGTTTAAATTAAATTAAAATAATTTTTTTTTAATAAAAACAATTTTTAGCATTTAAAATTTGTAAATGTTTTCCGACTGTTGTTCGAGTAATTGTTGAAAGTGGAGTGAATGAAAGAGAAGAAGAATTTGAAGAAGAACAAAGAATAATTACAAGTAGTAGCAGTACAAGTCAACTTCAATTAAATAATTATAATACAAATATATTTACTACAAAACATTCACTTACAATTATGGCTAGTAGCAGTAGCAGTAGTTGTGGTGGTGGTGGTGGTGGGGGAGGAATATCTAGATTTAGAGTTTTTTAATTTAAATTTATTTTTAAATAAATATTTATTTTTTTAGATAATTCCAGTAAATAGTAATTATTATAAAAAAGGTCGGTGGCAAGTTTGGGATTATTATAATGAAGGAATTGTTGATAAAAAGACAACAAACATTAATAATATTCTCCAGCCAAAGGAGAATAAAATTGGAAAAGTAAAAGAAAGGGAAGAAGAAGAACAGAAAAAAGAAAATGGTTTTTAAAAATTTTAATTTTAACGCTCCTCTCTCATTACGGAGGGCTTTCTTTATAACGACACCTCTCAAGACGAAGCTGATGTAAGTGGAAAAGAATTGTATGAGAGTTTACCCCTCCGTAATGAGAGAGAGGAGTCGTAACAGAGAAAGATTCTTTAATTTATTTTAGAAATTTTATTTTTTCAGTTAATTTTATTTTAATTTTATTTTTTCAGTTACTTCAACTTCGGTTAATTAAAAAATAATCTAAATATTTTATTTTAAATTTAAAGCAAAAATTAATGCCTCGACGAAATTCTTTCCAATTAATTACAATAAAAACTTTAGAAGATAAAAACTCTTTAAATTCTGTTCCTTCTTCAATTTCTGAAGAACGTCTTAATTTAATTGGTGTCAATGATAATACAAAAGAAAATAATTTAATTAAAAATTGGATTGTTTGTTGTTTTTAAATTTTAGTAGTTTATTTATTTAATTTAGAAACAACAAAATTCTTCTGAATTTATTACATTTCCACCTCCCAATCAAAATAATAAAACCCCCCAAATTGTAGAAGAACCTCCACAAAAGTTATCAGAATTTCCATCATCTCCTCTTTTAAATAATTATCAACCTATTTCAAGTAATTCTTAAATTAAATTAATTAAAAATATTTTTTATTAAAAGAAAAACTTGTTTTGTTAAAAAAAAGAGGCGAAAATTTTTAAATTTATTTTAAATCATTTTTGGGGGTAATAAATTAATTTTTAAATAAGTGGAGGTCTCTATGTTTATTAATAAAAAATTGGATAATTTAAAAAGACTGAAAACAATAAAAATAAGAAATATATCAATAAAAACTTGGTAGTTTTTATATATTTTTTTCTTTTCTTTTTTTAATTCAAAACAAAAGAAAAATTTAAATTATTTTTTTCTTTAATTTGTGAATATTTTAATTAATTTAGTTTAATTTTTAGTAGAATCTACAACCACAACTAATTTAATATCAACAATTCCTTCTCCTCTTCCTTCTCCAGATTTTTTATCACCAAATATTAAATCAATTAGTACATCCCCTCCACCAAAACAAATGTTTATCCAACCACCACCTCCTTCTAGTTTAGAACGTCAATTATCTGTTGGATTAAATGAAAAAGAAATTAAAGAAAATAATAATTCTTCTCCACAATATTTTTCTGCTTCTTTTGGGCCTGGACAAATTCAATTTAATGGAAATATGAATGGAGTTGGAGGGCAAAATTATGTTGAGGAAAGGAGAAGGTCTATTGCGAGACGGTGGGTGTTTAAAAAAAATAAAATTTTATTTAAGAAAATTAAATTTTGGAAAAAAAAGTTTTTAAATTATTTACAAATTTAAAAAATAAAAAAAATATTTATCTTCAAAGTTTAATAATTGTTAGAAATATTTATTTAAATATAAGCTTTTATTTTTTACTCAAAATACTTTTTTAAATTTTAAAAATTAATTTAAAACAATTTTTTATTTTATATAATTTAAAAAAAAATTATTTAAATTCTAATTTATTTAAATTATATTGCGGAAGTATTTCTTAAAAGTTTTATTTAATATGTTAAATTTATTTATTTAATTATTTTTTTAAATTAATTTTAATAAATTATTTTATTTTAAAAATTTTTTCAAATTTTTCTACGCAAATATACTATGTACATATTTCTTCTATTTTTTATTTCAAGTATTTAGAGAGTAAAAATAGTAAATAAATTTATTTTTAGTGACGACACTAACCGCGCATATTTAACATTTATTTGCTTTTCTTTTAAACAAATATTTAAATATTATTTTAAAAAAACTTTAAATTTTTGAGGAAATTTTAAAGAAAAAAAGTATTTATTTAGTTAGTTAGACCAAAGAATAAAAAAAACTTTTTGATAAATAAAATTATTTTGGGAAGTGGATTTAAGTATTAAAGAGTTTCGACTTTATTTTAATTTAAAAAATTAATTTTTGTCTAAAAAGTTACTTTTTTAAAAGTAAATATTTATTTTTACTTTATAAGTATATTTTTACAGTTTTAAATAAAAAAAGAATTAGATAATTTCCAAAAAATATTTTTAAACAAAAAAATTTTTTAAACTTTTTATTTATTTAAATTTTAATTTTTTTAAATATAATTTTTAAATAATAATAAATATTAGAAAAAACAACAGCTGATTGCTTAAAAAAATTTTTAGTTTTAATTATCAAAGATTTTACCCAAAAATAATTAAGCATATTTTAAATAAATTAGCTAAGTGGACATTTTTGTTAAATAGACAAATATTTAAAGATTTTTTTAAAAAGAAATAATTTTTAATTTATTCCTAAATTTAAATGTTAATTAAAATTGACAATTAAAATTAGGGTATTTTCAACCCCGTCCCCCGAAACCCCGAAGGCTCTACCCCGGCAAATTTCGAAACCCGACACTTCCGCCTCCGAAGGCTCGGGGTGCTACTCTAATTAAAATTAACAACTTTAATTAATTATTTAGTTAACAAATAATTTAATTTAACAAATTGAAAAGATATTTTTTATAATTTTCTTTTAATTATTTTAAAATATAAGTAGGTAAATATTTTTATTTAATTTTGTCACTTATTTATTACCTCAATTTTTTGTCAAATAAACTCTTTTTAAAAACAACTGTTTCTTTTAACTTTATTTATAACTCCCACACAAAATTATTTAATTCTTAGAATTAATAGATTAAAAA
The DNA here is from genome assembly GCA_036172955.1 of Meloidogyne arenaria. NCBI lineage: Eukaryota > Metazoa > Nematoda > Chromadorea > Rhabditida > Meloidogynidae > Meloidogyne > Meloidogyne arenaria. The sequence continues at coordinate 6,060,336 of JARQAB010000010.1, forward strand.
ATAAAAAGCTTTTTTTAAATTGTTATTTAAAAAATATAAAAAAAATTTTTTCTTGAGAGTTAATTAAAAATAAAAATATTTTTAAAAAATTCTCTTTAATATAGTAATTCCCGTGTAAGATTTTAAATTAAATTATTCTATAGAGGGGAAATTGTTGGGTTAGTGGGGAATAGATAAAAACATTTGTTTCTTTATCTCCAGACTGGGCATCCCACCCTGTTCATTATTCCTCCTAAATATTACCACTTTTCTGATTTTTGTATTTACCCTAGGATATAACAAAAAGTATTCAATCAAAATTTTAAAAAATATTTTCTTTAAATTTTATTTCCTTTTTTATGTGAAAAATTGTTTCTTGTAATAATTTTTTCTCGTTGGAAAATAATATTAAAATATAGAATTTAAAAGTTTCTATTTTTGTTTCTTTTTTAAATATTTAAATATTTTATTTAGACCATTTTAACAATTTATTTTGTTTTTAACAAATAAATTACAACTATTTAAAGTCGAATTTCTCTAACATCTAATCCTCGGGATCGAATTTAGCCGACGTATTGAGTGAAATGGGAGGGGGGGGTTGTAGACTTTAATTTATAAATCCAAAAACATTTATTTATTTATTTGGAGAGATAATACCCTTTTAAATTATTTTGTTTTTTTTTAAAGATTTATTTATAATTATTTAAAAAATGTTAAAATGTTTCTGTTCCCCAACACCAGCCACTTCCTCCAATACTTCAAATATTTGTTCTTCATCAGAATTAAATTGTTGTTGGCTTCAATCATTAGAATTATTTGTTAGCCACCCAACTACAGAATCTCCTCTTCCTTTATTTTTTAATCAGCAACAAAAAATGTAAAATTTCCAAATTATTTTTTAATTAAATTTAGAGATTTTCTTTTATTCATTTAATTTATTCTCGAAATTTTCTGTTAAAATTTATTTAAAATTAATTTTTAATAAAATATAATCAATTAAATATTTATTTCTCTGTCATTAAATTAAAAAAACTTTAAATAAATTATTTTTCCTTTTCTAAAAATTAAATTTTATTTAAAAAATATTTTTATCTTTTCATTTATGCGCAATAAAAAACTTTTTTTCTTTTTAATTGAATGTTTCCTTTAATGTTAACATACATAAAAATATTCTCACAAATAACAAAAATTCTTTTTTTTATTTTCCAACCAAAAAATCTCTTCTCGTCCAAAAGTCAATTAAATATATTTTTGTTTTTATTTTAATTTATTTAAATATTCCCTCTTTTATTTTTATTTAAATCACCTGTCAAATTTGGGGAGGGAATTTGGTGAAATAAATAAAAATAGAGTAACAAACAAATAAAAATATTTAAATAAACATTTAATATTCATTTATTTATATATTTAATCAATCAATTTTATAAAATTTAATTTTAGAATATTTTTTAAATTAATTTAACAGTTAATAAATTAAATAAAAAAGGAGGGTTTAAACAAGCATTTTAATATTCTTGATTTAAACTTTTTTTTCGAATATTTGCCAGAACGCATGACTAAATTATAAATGAATAATTTTATTATATTTTATTTCTCTCCCTTTTTCTCTTAGAATTCGTTAAATTTATTAAAACATTTTTTTATATTTTCTTGAAAAATAAAATATAATCAAATAAAAGAGAATTTATTTGATACTCTCTAAAAAATATATTTTCAAGTAATAAAAATAAATGTATTTAACGAATATTTATTTACCTTTTTGTATGTAAATATTTTTATTTTTTCTTTTTATTTATCAGTTAATAAATAAAATAAAATGGTAACAAATAGTAATAATCACCATTTATCACCAATAATGCCACCAAAACCTTCAGCTATCCCCTCAACACAATTTAAAGTCGTTAAAGTAAATGTTCCAACAACTTATTTGGTTAGAAGACGGCATTCTGTTGTGCCGGAAGCCGTTATTTGGGAAAATCATGGGGAGACTAAAAGTGAAGCAGAAGAGACAGAAATTAGGCCTAGGCATTCCTGCCATTTCAGTTACCTATAAAAAAATATTTAAATTTATTTTCTTTGTTTATTTTAACATTCGTTGTTTATATAAAAGAATTCCTTTAAAGGAAAGAATCTTTAAATATTAAATAAAAATCTAGAAAAAATAAATTTAAAAATATTTTTTTCTTTTTCAGTGGTTCATCAGCCTCAACTGGAGCAGTACCTTCTACAATACAACAACAAAAGGTTGATGCTGGTGTTAATATAGATTACAAAATTGAACAGGCTATGGTTGGTATTTTTTAAATAAAATCCCCCTTCCCCCCTTTCCTCCCTTCCCCTCCCCTTCCCTCCCCTCCCCTCCCCTCCCCTCCCCTCCCCTCCCTTCCTGTCCCTCCCTCCCTCCCCCCTTCCTCTCTCTTCTCTTTAACTCTATTTGTTCGAATTATAATCAAATAAATGGAAAATTAGAAAATCTTTTTTTTAATTATTTATATTTTTATTTTAATCAGGATTTGGTAAAAACTCATTTAATTTACGCTGTTCGTGATGAAATTGAATTACTTAAATCTAGAATTGTTGAATTAGAATCTAATGTAAATTTTAAATAATTCTTTTTTTTAAATAATTCATCTTAAAAAAAGGTTTTCCATCTAGAATCAGAAAATGCAAAATTACGTGAACATATACCTAAAGAAGTTTTAGCAAATATTTGTTTTGATAATATACAACAACAATTTAATAAACAAAAAATTTTATTTTCAATTAACAATATTGCCTCAAATAAATAAATTAATTAATTTTATTTTTATTTTTTCTCCCGGTAATTAAATATTATTTTCTTAAAAAAATTAATTTTTTTAATTTTTAAAAGGCTTTTTATTTGTGAGAGAGAAACAGGAAGCAGTTTGTCTAGAATAATTAATTTAATTAAAATAATTTTCCTTTAATTTTCTTTAAATTGCTCATTTAATTAATTATTTTCTACTTATTTTTTTATTCAATTTTTTGTATTTGTTCGGGTTTTTTATCTCTATAATTAAAAATTTATATTTTTTTTCTTCCAAAGAATTGTCCCTATTTTAATGATAAAAATAAATTTTTATTTTTTATATAATCATTTATGTATTTATTTAATTCCTTGCAAAAGGTGTATGTATGTATTTAGAGGTTAAAACACTCAAGTCCGAGCAATTGAGGAGTCCGGACCTTTTGCATTAAATAAAGGAGGAATACCCTAGTTTAGTTTTTAAATTTTATTTAATTTTCATTAAAATGTTAACTTTCCTTATGTTTTAGAATAATATAAAAAAATATTTTTTAAAGTATTTATTTTTAGTATAAAACAAATAAATTTATTTATTTATTAACAATTTTTTAAATTTAAAATAAAATTAAAATCACAATTATTTTTCATATTTTTTCTTCTCTTTTTTGGACAGAAATAAATTCAGAATTAGCTATTTGTCTAGCTAATTCTTCATCTCTTTTTGCCTGTTCATTTTGTTTAATTTCCTCTAATTCAAATTTTTTAGTTAATTCTAATGCTAATTCTTCATCTCTACGAGCACTTAATTTTTAAATTTAAATTAATTTAAAATTTAAAAAAACATTTCATTTCTTTCCTTTTCTGCTTTTTCCAATTCAGCTAGCTGTTCTTGTCTACTTAATTTAAAATCTTTTGAGAAATTTTTATGTTTTTCTTTATTATTTGAATAATGAAAACGAAATTCTTCTTCTTGTAAAGAATAAGCTAAAGTTAAATCTTCACCCAAATTTAGACGAGAAGCTACTAAAATTAATTTTAAAAAATATTATTTAATTATTTAATTAATACTTGTAGCTACAGTTTCTCGTTTATGTTCATTATCAAAAGAAGAAGAAGAGGGTGATGGGGAATTTATTGTTTTACTGTTATTTGAATTAGAAGTATACATTTTAAAAAGAAAATATTTAAATTTAAATATTAAAAAAAAGTTTTTTTAAATAAAAATTACTATAACCAGCCTTTTCTAAATTGATTGAATTATATCGAAAAGAGAGAGAGCAGCTGTGTAATTATTTTTTAAAATTAATTCTTCCACATACTACCTATGTATTTTTTTGACTGTCACAAGGTAATTAACTTTAAAAAAACTTGAAAAATAAAATAATTTTGTAATTAAGTTGATGATAAAAAAGTTATATACATACATATATAATTGATGGAATGGACATTTTTGTTTTAATTACTTGGGAAAATTATTTGATTTAAATAGATTTCTAATAATATGTAATAATTAAATTATAATAAAGAAATTTTTTTTATTAATTTTTCAATTAAGAAAAATTAATTTAAAATAAAAATAATAATAAGTTAATATAAAATTAATTTTTTAGTCTAAAATAAATTAATAAGAGGAGTAAAAGTTGAATCAAAATTTCCAAGTATTACAAAAAAATTTTTTTTTATTTTTAAAATTTTTTTTAAAAATTTTCTTATCCAGCTAAACGAGCTCTTTGAATGGAAGAGAGGGAGAGAGAGAGATAGAGAGAGTCGTCAAGAAAATTCAAAATAAAATATAAGCATTTCTTTAACTTTTCTTAAATTATGGACTAAATTTATTATTTAAAGTAAAGGACACCTGAAATTTGTCGCGGTCATCATGAAAGTTTTGGGGTTTGGGGTTTAACAAAACAAAGTCGGGGCCGAGGGTCCATCCCTATTTTAAGGCCTAAACATTTTGGATTGAAAAATAAAATTAATTATAGAATTAAAAATAAAATTAATATTTAAATTGTTTATTTATACCCTATATGTATATGTAACTTATATTTTATTTTTTAAATGCAAAAAAATAATTTGTGGATATTTTCTTTTTAAAAGGAAATACGTAATTATAATATGTATATAAATAATATATATACTTCCTTAGAAAATTTTTTCACTTTTGATTTGTGTTGGCATTATTTGCTAAAATGGGGACGAAAAATAAGCTTGTTTTTTAAAAATTAAATAGTAATGGATATAAAGTTTTTTTTTGTTTTTTCTATTTTACTGTTACCAAAATGTGTCCAGTAATCAGTTAAAATTGGACATTACCTACGGAAAGGATGCCTAGCTAAACTACCTCTGAAGAGACTATGTACATGGCGCCAATTTTAGTACATTATGAAGCAAATATTGAAAAAAAACTGTTGGAAGCCAAACTGATTTAGGGATTCCGAACTTCTACATATACCTCTATATTTATTTATATATTTCCTCTTAAACTTTTTTTCTTTAAAAATATTTTCAATTTTTTTTTGGTTTGTCTCGTTCTTTTTTTGAACAACAAAAGGCAACTCCCTTCGGGACCTTTGACTTTCCCCACATTTTTGTCATTTTATAAAGCTTATTTTTTACTTAAAGTTAAATTTTTTGTTTTATAAATTGGAGATTTTGTTGTTTTTTATTTATTTTTATATTCAGAAAAATTTTGTTTTTGGTCAAAAATTGGAATTTTGTTAATATTTTATTGACTAAAAATTCTTTTTTTTGTTCCTAATTTTATTCTTCAAGTGTTTAAGAATGCTTTTTTTAAATATTAAAGTACCCAGACATATGTATAATTCTTCTACTATTTGTAAATAATTTTTTGAAAATATTTTTATTTCTTTTTAAGATGTCCCATCTGTAAATTAATTAAATTTACCTAATTCTTTTACAAATATTTTGTTTTTATTTTTCTTTATTTTTTTTCTCAAACAAATAATTTAAAAACAAAAAAGTAAATTTAATTTCCAAAATATAATAATTCTCCAGATGGGTTCATCGGCAGCAGCTCATGTAGCCTTAAATAATTACAATCAGTTATTACGTAAAGTAACAATAACTTCTGTCCCCCCTCCTCCCCCACAATTACTTTTCCCTTTAAATAATCAAGAAGAATTATTATTTTCTCTTACAAAACCAAATAAACAATTTATTAATTTACAAAAGAAATAAACAATTATGGAACATCAACAACAAAGAAATGATAAATTTCAACCTGGTGAGGAAATTCTAACAAAATATTTGATATTAATTATAGAAATTAAAATAAGGAAATAAAAATTTATAAAAGAATTATTTATTGTTGTTGTTGTTAATTGTGAAAAAAATTTTTTAAAAAGATTGATTTTATTTAAAAAAAACTTTCCATTATTGGGGGGTGGGGGGGGGGAGACATATTTTAGCACTCCTAAATAAGTTAACAAGCATCATGGAACTTTAAATATTTTCAAAGCCAATTGTTATTATTATTCTCATATTTTTAAACATTTCCAGACTTGTTCTCTTTCAAAAACATTTGCTTTTTCTTGAAAAAAGTATTTATAATAAATCAGCTGCCAAATTCTCTTTTCTAAATACTTTCTTCAATTACTTTTATTTTTTATTTTCTCTTTATTCTTTAAATATTTTCTTTTTTTTAGACTACCTAATTTCCTTTAATTTTAATCTTTAATATTCAAAAAAAAGTTTCTCTAAAATGGGTTCCTCTGGTGCCGCTGCATTTACTCGTCGCCTTACTGAGGCTTCAATTGATAGAAGTAGTGGAGGTTTCTTTGCCGCCAGACATTCCTCCATTGTGCCACCTCCATTGCCCCGTTCGAGTATGTGCTCGAGGCCTTCTTTTGGTAAAATTATTTTTTTCCTATGATTTCTTTTTAAAAAATTATTTTGTTTAATAAATTGATTTAAAATAATTAAAGTTATTAAATTATTAAAAATAAATAAATATATTGACAGTCAATAAAGACAGAAGGAATAAACGAAGTTTTTTGATCAAAATATAAATTAAATATTTTATAGAACATAATTTTGTTCTTTATTAATTTCTTAAACATTTTAGTTTATCTACATATAACAAAATAAAATCCTTCATTTTCTCTCATTTCTAAGCTTTTTTCTTTTAAAATTATCCTTTTCTGATTTAATTTAAAAGAAACATTCATTTTAATTTTATAATATAATTTAACACAAAAAAATAAACAATTTAAAGTTTTTAATTTAAAATAAATTAAAATATTGTTAATTGAAAGACTTTCCCACAATTAATGAAAAAGATTTTTAAAAAAGTGAAAGAAAAAAAATATTTCCTTGAAATTCTAGCGGAACGGCACAAATGTTTCTTTTTTACATTATTTATTTTAGGAGAAAATGTGTGTTTAAATTTAGAAATAAAATGAGGAGAATTGTCAGATGGTAATAGTTAATATATTTTAAGATAAATATACAAGCTGAGTTTTAATATTTAGTTTAGTAAAGTTTTATGTTTTATGTCATTTTTCTATAAATAATTCTTTAAAAAAAGTAAAATTAATTTTATTTTTATAATTTTAATATTTTTTTCTTAAGCCTTAAATATCTAACAAAAATAAAAAAAATTTAGTTTTTTAGTTTTAAAATATTTTAAATACTCTTTGACTGAAAAATTATTTTGTTTAATATCATTGAATAAGATAGGTGATTGAACAAGACAGGGTCGAGATGTAGGGCTCAGAATGGTTGACCACTTCGAGCCCACTATCTCAGCTCAGCGTAGCGAACACATAACTTTGGTATCATTCGACTCAGTTCGACGAATTCTTTCGAATAACATACTATATTTTATCCATATTCATGTGTAACATTTTAAAACATTTTTAATGTGGGAGGCCACATAACAGGAAAATACCAATGTTTAAAATTTCTTTATATTTTCTTCTAATTATTTAAATAATTTTTTTTATTTTTTTAGAAATATCGTTGGGTCCACATCGAGGTGTTAAATGGGATGATGATGAATTATTAAGACGAAGATACGGTGACGATTTTGATGAAATGAGTGGTCCATTGACTGATCAAGTAATTTAGTTGTTAATTTTTATATTTTTATTTATTTTTTAGTTGTCTTCAGACAGAGAAACTTTTTTACAAAAAATATTAAAAGTATTTTCTAAATAAATTAATTAATTAATTAAAAATATTTTTTTTAAAAGTATTTAAAAATTCTATTGCCCCATGTTGGTTTAAATATTCTTTTATTTACTTATATTTCTCTTGGGGCTATTGTTTTTATATTTTTGGAAGCTGAAAATGAATTAGAACAAAGAAGAAATAAATTGGCACAAATACTTCAAATTTGTAAAAAAATAAGGAAATTAAAAAAATAATTATTTTCTTTTTAAAAAAAAAAGATAATTTAATAATTAATGAAACTTCCTCTGTTTGCTATTCAGCAGGCGCTCATTCATTAAATATAAATACTGTTGAAAGACGTATGCGTCCATTACTTTCAGTACTTTCACGTACACACGAATATGATGAAAGATTTACTCCAGAAGCACAAATGTGGACAGATTCTGAAAAAAGTTTAAACACAAAAGTGAATTATGAAAATAAATAAATATTTTTTAAATATTTATTTTTTTAGTGGACTTTTGCTGCTTCAAGTTTATATGCATTAACTGTTATTACATCTACAGGTGCTTATTCTACATAAAAATTATTTTATTTTTAATTAAAAAGGATATGATCATTTAACACCTTTAACTGATGCTGGAAGAATATTTACTGGTACTAAAAACTTTAAAATAATTTTAAATAAATAATTATTTTAAAAAGTTTTGTATGGTCTATTAGGAATTCCTTTAATGTTTATTACAGCTGCAGATATTGGGAAATTTCTTTCAGATTTAGTTATTAAAACTTATGGAAAAATATTAGCATTATTTACTTGGTTAGCTTCTATTGCAGACACAATACGGGATTTTATTGTTCAACCAGATGATGAATCTATTGAATCTAGGTAGGCTACCGTAAATGCTGAAATAATGCCCCTCTCTCAAGTAATTACCCCCTTCCTTTTAATTTCTCCCTCCGGCGAGAGGTTGAAAAAATAATTACCCTGGGTAATTATTTTAGCAAATACGGTAATTAAGTTAAAATAATTTTTAAAATTTAAAAAGAAAATGGAGAGAACATCGAAAACAACGCCGTCGTCGTCTAAATAATGGTGAAGATGATGAAGACGAAGAAGATGATGAAGAAAGAGAACGTTTACAATTACCTATATTTAGTTATTTTGCTTTAGTTGTTGGGTATTGTGCTATTGGAAGTGCTTTATTTAATGCTTGGGAAAGGGGGGCTGTTTGGTAAAAGAAATAATAAAAATTAGATTAAAATATTTATTTAATTAAAAGGTCATTTATTCACGGACTTTTTTTCTCTTTTAATACAATAACAACAATTGGTTTAGGGAATATTTGTGTAACAAGTAGAATATATTTAATTGTAATTGTTTATTTTTAATTTAAATTTTAATAATTTAAATTAAGTTGGTTATTCTTTATGTTATTATTGGATTAGCTGTAATTACTGGTAATTATTTAAATTTAAAAAAACAATTTAATTTAATTAAATAGCATCACTTGATTTATGTTCATCAACATTAAAGAAAACATTTACTAAACTTCATTACTTTGGCAGAAAAATTCGTGAAATACATGGAATACATGGATTGAGGTAATTTAATTTAATAAAATTAAATAAAAACAAAAATATTTTTTAGTAGAGATATGAGAGAAGCTATGAAAATAATTTCTGCAATGAAAAAGATTAGGTAAATTATACATAATAATAATTTAAATAAATTTATTTTATTTTAAAGAGGAAGTAAAGAAAGAATTACTTTAGAAGATTTAAAACGTTTTTTGGAAGTACAAGAGCAATTATTGAGGTAAATAAATAAATTAAATTTTAATTATAAAGAGTGTTGTTATATGTTTTACACTTGTTTTTAAATTAAAATAATGGTTATGTCTGCATTTTTGGGGGATAATTTTTAATATGGTCTGAGATATATAAATTTTTTTAAAGCAAAACTGATAAATCGTAGATTTTGTCATCTAATAGAGAATTAATTGAATGAGCTAGAAAATAATTTAAAAAATAGTCAAAAACTTTTGAATCGTTTTATTATATGTATGTATATTTTTAATTTAAAGACAGCCATATGTTCCTTATAATGTACATATTTTTAAATGGATTGAAGATGCAGTAATTTTTAAATTAATTTAAATTAATAAAAATATTAATTATTTTTCAGTATTTTCAATATTTTTCTAATGAAGACTCAACTTCTTTACCAAGCAGAAATTCAATTCGAAAAACATCACCGGGAGGACAAGACAATACACAACTTCAATTACCTCCACCCCCACCTCTTCCAACAAATATTCGACAATATAACAAAACGGGAATTAATAATAATAATTTTAATCCAAAATTTCTTTAAAAAACATATCCTTTTTTAATCAAATTATTATTTTTTTGTTTCTTTCAAATAATGTTTACCAAATTTATTATACATTTTGCTTTTTAAAAACACTATTATCTGCTCAATAAATCTTTTTAAACACAATTAGGTTTATAAAAATCTCTTAATTTATTTAAATATAATCTGGCCCTCTATAGCTATTAATTTTTGAAGTATATGTATTTAGAAATTATTCTCCCTACTTTTTATCAAGTACCATTCCCAATTAAATCTTGAAAATTAAAACAATATTTTAAAAGCTTTACAAAATTTTTTTTAACAAAACAATAACAACAACAAAATTTCTTTAACAAACAAAACTTTCCAAATTAAACAACAATTATTTAATAACAAAAAATAACCTCTCTTTAAATCTCCATTTCTTGTTGTTCTTCATTATTACTTTCAAAAATTATATTATTATTACAATTATTATTAAATTCATTAACAGATTGTAAACACATTAATTCTTCTTCATATCCCTCATCTATCGGCAAAATATTTTCTCTTTCATTTTCTTCACAATTATTTTGTTGTTGTTGTTCTATTTCTTCATCAATATCTTCTTCATCTTCATCAATTATAACATTTTTACAAAGTTTTTCCAAAGGGGTAAAACGCCTCATTAATGGAAATATTAATGGAGAACATCTTTTTTTAATTAAAAAAATTATTTTAAAAAATCTAAAAAATTCTTACATTTTTAATGAACAAAAACTAAAAGGAAAAAACAAATCAATAACAGCCCTTCTACGTTTTAATGATATTTCTGCCATTGAATGAGTAGATGTTTTGGTGGGTGATAATGATGAATTATCTGTATTTTTCTCAAATAAATTAAAACGTCTAAAAATTAAATTTTAATTTCAAAAATCCAAATAATTAACCTAGCCAAATTCAAAAAACACAAAGCAACACCTTGAGAAATATGTTGTAATGGATTTAATGAATTAAAAACAATTTTGTCTAAATTCCATAAATTAAATTGGTTTAAACCTAAAAAGAAAATATTTAAAAAAAATTTTTTTAATTTAAATTTAACTATTTTCTTCTTTATTTAATTCTTCATAACGATAACAAAAAACAAATAAAAGTGCTTGTACTGTTGAATAAAAAATTCCATGTTGAACCATTTTTGTGTTAACAGCAATGTTTCTTTTATAAATTTCATTTTTTGAATTTTCCAAAATATAATTAAAACACCAATTAGATATTGTATTTATCCAAGAACAAACAAATCTACAAAAAAATTTAAAATTGTGTAACTTTGTGGTTCCGTGTGGTTTTTATCAAAAAGTTTCAGGTATTTAATTAAATTTATTCCTTATTTTGGAACGAATTTTTACTTAAATTTAGAATTAAAATAAATTAATTTTTACTCCAAATCAATATAATTTGCTCGTGCCAAGAATCCACACAAAAAAGTAGCTGCATTTTGTGATTTTCTCCAACCCCCATATTCAATTGGTGTACGAATTACTTCCCACAAAAATTCCAACATTTTCTGACAATTCTCCTTTAAAATAAAATTAAAAAAATTTTTCTAAAAATATTTTCAAACATTGGAAAGACTGCAAAGATAAAACCAAATAAAAGGTGTTGAATGCACTCCAGTTGCTGTTAAAACATGTTCATCAAATCCCTCAAGAAATAATTGAAAAATTGTGCAAAAAGGCTTTTTCTTCCTTTTATTATTATTTTGATTATTAATTTCCTCCTCTTCATTTTTTGAAATTAAAAATCTTAATAATCCTTCAAAATTTTTATCTAAACAAAATTTTATAAATTCTTTTAACATTAAAATATTTGTACCTGTCTCTTTATTAATTATTTGTTGAATAACTTCTTCAGCTAATTTTCCACCCTTTGTACCAACAAATAAAAGAATAAGCGCAACAAATTGATCAAGTTTTGCTTCCATTGGATTTTCTATTGGGGGTTTTTCTTCAACTATCGATTCTATTAGAATATTCGAGTCATTTGCCGGACTTGGAAAGCAGTTCTAAAAAACAAAATCTTTATAATAATTGTAAGGTGTGACGTTTGACACACCAAAAAACCAAATAGATAGCCTAAAGTTAGGAACAAGATCCGGCTTTTCCCTCATCATTTCACGGTTTTTTGGAGATGCTGGGATGAGACCGATAACAGGGATACCCAGTTCTGGCCGGTCGATTTTCATTACTCGTTTCTAATCCAAGGTTTTTTGGACCGGGTAACCGGAAAAATTTTAGCAACGAGAAAGTGAAGCCTTCTATCCTAACTCAAGGATAGCGGCACAATGCAAAATACCCCCAGAACAAAATGGCTTTATATTCATTAGTAAAATAAATAGCCTTACATTTGAAGAATCATTAGTATTATTGCAAAAACTTAATCGGCTTTCCTCATCATGTAAATCAGTTATCGCCGCCTCAAATTAAATTTAAAATTAATTAAAAAAAATATTTTTATAAACAAACATCTAATTGTAATAATCTATCAATAATTAATGACCAAATTTCAATTCTTGTATCTTCATCATTACTTTGCTCTGCTAGTTTAATTAAATTACATACAAATGGAAGCATTTTATCTGCTGGTTGTCTTACATGAGGGAATAAACGAACACAATATTTTACAAGTACACGATTACTTCTATTTTAATAAAAAAATTTTTTCTTTTTAATTAAAATACGAACAATTTATTGCAAGTGACAACTCGCTGAATTGATTTAAAAGCCAATTTGTACAATGCTTCTTGTTCATGAGAATCTATACAAGTTTCCTTTTTTTGGATTGGTAGTAAATGTGTAACAAATGAAGTAAAAACTTCTTCAATATGGTTAATTTGAAATATAGCTAATGTAATTAAAAATTCAACAAAACGATCACGAATTGACAAAGGAATATCAACCCAATGAATTTTCTGTTAAAGAAAAGAGTAAATATGTAGGTAGTTTAGATGAACTTACACAAAATTGTTGAATTAATTCATGAAATCGTTCATCGAGAACATCATACATGTCAGCAAACTTAATGGAACTTAGTTATTTAACATTAAAAACTCTATTAAAAACTTGTTGAATAAAATTTATTTTGGAAGATTTCGGCCATTTTTCAAAAGTTTTTAGAGCTTCTTGAAGTCCCAAATATTTGGCAACAGCTTCAGGTTTTAACTTAAATATGAAAATATAAAAATAAATTCTTTAAATATTTAAAATAGATCTCCACTTACATATGTATAACCTTTTAAATAAGTTACCGTAAATACTCTAATAGAAGCCCACCTCTAAGCCCATCTGAGGACACCCGTTTAAAAATAGAAGCCCAGGGCTTCTATTAGAGTATTTACGGTATTTAATTTAATAATCATAATTATTTTGTTAACCTGTAGATATCCTTGAACAATTTCGCGTCCAGTAATTTGTTGTTCTTCAAATTCTGACTTTATTTTAATATCACAATTAGAAGATATATCCATTACAAATCAACTAATCTAAACAATTTAAAAATTAAAAAGTAATTGCTATAAGATTCGATCAAGATAATGGAATTTTTGGAAATATATGTTGTAGTTAAAGATTATATTTTGAAAAAATGCTGTTACAATATCCCAGTATTGTATTTCTGCCAACTATTGTTAAAATACAATTAACAGAAAGCACAGCCGATCACCAATCTAAGAGATGACTTAAAAATGCAATTTGTTTCACGAAATAGCACGTTATAAAGATAAAGCGACAACTGTGGGGACCGTTACGGCGCGTGTTGCTTAGGCGCAACAGATTGCTTATTGTTAGGCGCAAACATTTCTAATTTCTAACATACGCAAAAGTTACAAGAAAACTATAAAATTGTTACAACGACTTGAAATGTTCCAATATCCTGAAAAGTTGTTCCAAGAATTAGGCCGTTTAATTAGGCAGATTTTAAAAAATGACATATTACTGTCGAAAATGACTTCTGACGAAATTACCGGACACAGCATATATATTTTTATCTTATGTTAGTTACATAAAAGCGAAAATAATACATTAAATAAAATTCTTTTTATAAATATATATGCGCATAATTATAAATATATAACATTTAGAATCATGAACAAAACACTAAATCATAAAACTTTTGAAATCCACATAATTAATGTAACAGCAGACAATGAGAACCTGAAATTTTCTATTTTAATTTTAAAATTAAGATTGATTTAAATATTTGATAATTTTGAACCTCGTATATTTTACTATTTTTCCTAGTTTGCCCTTGTTTTCTGTAAAATTTTCAGATTCACCTTCTATTGGCTTATTCAAAAAAATTTTGACTAATTAATAGGTTGTCGGGGGTCCCAAACAGAGTGTTCAAACTTTAAGGGCTGGTCCAACTAAAAAATTCAAACCATTGTAGCATGTAATTAAAATGTTGATTTCTCAGTGCAATGTTTGTTTGGCTTCCAATCGGTTCAAGATTTCCTTCGTTAAATAGAGATTTATCAACGTCTATAAGGATTGGTGATGCATCACAATGATTAGCCATTTGCTTCAAATCTTTGTATACCCATATATTTTTATTTGGTTGATTATTAAGAAACCGATGGGGCTATAAAAGAGAAAGCAATAAAATGAGATAAAACTATTCCTAATTCACCATTTCTGATCTCCTTACTGTTCCAGTGATATCTTTTTCAATAGGCTTCCTTTGTCTTCCTTCATTAAGTTCATATTCTATCCTCTCGGCAGGGATCCATCCTCTATTAATCATTATCACCTGACTATAAGAAATCCTTGAAGAATATTATCAGAAATATTAATTATTACTCGGTTCCAGAAATTTTAAAAGGCGTTATTACTTGGGCACCATTATTGTTTAATGTTGAAGACCAATTCCTCTGAATTAAATTGTCCTTTTGTGGCTCATTTTCTGCGAGATCTAAACGGCCTCTCCAACGAATGACAAACTGCTTTTGGAACAAATACATTCCTTTAATATGTACTTTTCTATATTCTAATTGTTCAAGTTGTGAGAGGCTGAAACCAGACAAAATTAAAAATTTAATATTAAAAACAAAACTCATCAATTGGAAATTCGATTGGTTCTTCCTTCATTCGAGACCGAATTCTTTCAATTAAATTTGTCTTCCAAATATGCCTTTTCCATTGCCAATAGCCTAAGCAAAATGTTGTTGCAGGCACAACCTAAAAATTTAAATAGATTAAAAATTTGTTGGAAAAAACTAACAAAAAGAAAATATTTCTTCATTTTAGTTTCAGTTATTCCATCTGTTTTAGTAGAGCCTGGCATCTTCAAATTATTGCGTGTTAAATCACTTGACCTTCTTTTTTGTCCAAATATAATAATGCCCCTTTTTGCCGAGAGAAAACCCATTTAGCAGAAAAAAATTCTCAATTTATCTTTAAATTCATTTAAAAAATGAAAATTTCTATCACCATTAAAGACAAAAGGCTATTCAAAAATTAAATAAAAATAATCACTGTTAATTTAATTGAAATTAAAAAATACAACATCAACTTTAAAAGCAAAAACTTTATTTTTACTAAAATAAGACAACAACCTAAAATATTACAATTATTCAAATTTATCCAAACATTAAATTCAACATCTAAACTACCAAGGTCTGTTTGTCTCACCAATAGGGAACTTTTGAATGCGATGGACAAATTCACGATCAAAAAAATGATAAAGATCCGGCCTAAAAATTGGATTTCTATAAAAATTCTCTTTTAAAAATTTACCTTGGTAATCCCATACGAACAGATTTTTCATCATGGTCATCACTATATAAATCATAATCTTGTAACATGTAGAAAGGTGCAACACCAAGAGCTCGTTCCCATGTCTGAATATAGCCATAAATAATCGAGTATATCTACCTTCAATTCGTATTTCCAATAATAATGCCCACAGAGAACAACAGCCCATAAAATCATAACTCTTGGCACATAAGCACGAATAATTGTAGCTCGGTATGCTCCAAAAGTTGGACGAAGGAAATGCTTGTAGAGGTAATCCCAAGGCATTCGATAAATAACTCGAACAGGATTCATTTGTCTAAAATATAAATTTTTAACTTATGTAAATAACCCTAAAGAAATATGCCAAAATAAAGAAATATGCGAAAATATTTTTAATAAATCTCAAGTTAGTCACATAAATAAAAATTACTATTCCTCTAAAAGCTTGAAACTTAAAACAGACCGGTGCACGGCGTCTACATGAATTGGCTCGTCAGGATGCAATTGCTCGGTTTTCAAAAATTTTCTAAAATTTTAAGCATATTTAACAATAAGACATTTAATTTCATTTACTGGCGCCATTCTCGTTCTGTTTGAGTTAATCCTGCCGTACGAACTCGCTCATCTTAAAATTGACGATTTATACCTAAAATGCTTAAAAATTTACCTCCCATATGTAATTCAAGACTCATCTAAATTAAAAAAATTATTAAAAAGTTAAATATTAACCAACCGGATCATAAACTCGATGAGCTGGCCGGTCCTTTCCTTTTAAGACATTAAGCTTAGGGGGAGGCTCGCCAGATCGTGTACTAATGTTAGGTAGTTAGAATCATATAGAAACTGAAACTTACTGTGGATTTGGACCTCTTATCTCAGGCCTGCTATAAAAGATTCCCATTCCTTCTAATCTTCAATAAAAGAAAAGTCAGTTTCAAACCACAAAGCAATAATTTTTATAATAACAAAATCGTAGTATGGAAATAATTTTAAAGTAATACAAAAAGTATTTTGTTCTTAAACAATTAAAAATAATCCATTTTTTAAACTAAATATTTTAAAAAAATATGCAGAAAGCGTATGGTGAGGATATTCAACAAACAAAAGGATAAATTTAAATACATGACATAATTTATACTAAAGAACGGTAAAAATTCAGACATCTGAGAAAAGAACAAAATTTAATTTTAAAAACAAATACAGCAAAAGTCCGTTCAACCTCAAATCTTTCATTTCCATTTAAGAGTTAAATATTCTAAACCCGCTTGAACTCAATCTTATTGTCAAGTGTTGCCGGACAAAAAACCCACTCGTTTTTCTCATAGCCCTCGTTACAATGTGTCAGAAGAATTTGTCGCCGCTGTTCAACATATCTATATTTGTCTTGCACCTAAAATTTCGTAATAAAATCAAAGTATTCAAAACACAAGTAATGAGGACTCCTTAGTTTCGAAATACATACCTTTTGCTTTACAGTCACCAAATCTTTGTCCTCAGGCAAATCTCGTTCCAAATATTCGCTTAGCTTAAATACTTCTCTCAATTTATAAAAGTTTTTTATAACCTGTTCAGTAGCAAGTTCAAGGTCACTTTGGTTATCTTCAAAAAGTTTAGTGATATTATTCTGCTTTAAGTAGAAGGCGAAAACATAGCTGAAAAATAAATTAATTCATACAAATATTCAAATTTACTTACGTATACATAAGTGTGCGTCTACATTCAACAAGCACTTCCACAGCTTTTTGCAAGAACTGAGTTTCAATCCATGAGAATCCAAGTTGTTGCATTTGCTCAACCTTTTCACTAACTTTCTCAAAAAGCTGAAAAGTAGCTAAATAAAAAATGTTTGTTAGACAAAAAATCACCTTTCGTTCTAATTTTAATGAATTATGATGGTTTGAGTATCGGTTATAGTAGTGAAGATAACGCTGTAAGGCAGCACGCGAACGTTCCTGAGCATCTCGAGCTTTCTTTCCAGCATCGTCATCGTATCGGTTACAAGAGTACCAGCCCGAACCTGATGAAATGTTAACTGATATGAAATTAATAATAAACATTTTTCATAAACCATGAGGTGACCATGGACCAAGGCACATCCAACAAAATTCGAACTTGCAAGAAAGGTTTTTGCACGTCATATGATTACATCCACCGTCTTTCTCGATAGTAACCTGGAATAATGTGAGAATTATGTGAAAATTTTATATGAATTTATGCGGCACTGAAAATTACCCATCCCCCTGGAACGACCCCCTGGCATGCCACTGCTTGACGGTTACCCTAGACCAGTTTTACGAACAGATCTCTACGGATTTGTTCCCTATGCCTCTTCTTTCCCTTTTCCTTGTTTTGCTTTTGCCTCCGTTAAATAACAAGGAGACATTACATCAAAGTGATAGAGCCAATTGCTGATCAATAATACAAATTAATCTTACCATTTGTAGTTAAGAACGACAAGTGGCCCTGGATAACCGACAAGTATCGAATTACAAACTACAGGAAATAATAATTATTCAAAGAACCCGTACCTGGCATTTCGGGCAGTCTTTTGTGTTGGCATTCAACCAATTCGATGTCTCGCTATCATCAGTACACTTCTTTAACCAACGTCTGAGTACATCACACGTTACTGGTTTATGCCATTGCTGAAGGCATTGGAAACAGAAAATAAAACCACAATGGCAAACAATACGGCGGCATTCTGCATGAGGAACTTTAACTGCTCGACCACATTCAACAGCAGGGCACCATTTAATAAGTTTATTAACCTGATAATTTTAAAATTGAAAATTATAAAAATATAAGACCTCGACAAATGAATTTAGCACCAATTTATTATAGGCTCGCAAAGATTGTGGGTTCTTGAGAGTTTTAAGAACAAATTCGTCATCGGCAAGAATGTCACATTTGAGTTCTGGACAAGAAATGTGAGGATGTCCTTCGCCAAGAATCTAGAAAATTCTTATATTAAAAAAAAATTGAATAAAAACTTTGCTAGAAAGATAATTTGACCAGCACTCGCTACAAAATAAATGATTACAGAGTAAACCAATTAAGCGATTCTTCTCGCAGCAAATCTTGCAAAAGTCAGACTTTCCTTCAATCTTTTTGTGCTTCTTAGGGTCCAAAAGGTTTGCCTTTTTGAAGAAAGCATCTGTATCAGTCGACTCGTAGAATCTGAATAGAAAAATAAAATGGTCATCATGCACAACTACACACCTCTCAATCAAAGTGACTTTATTCCATTTGAATTGTTGAAGTAAAGCTTTACAAATAGAACCATTATATCGCAACACAGCAGAAGTCTCATTCGAAATTTTATTTAGCTCGTCGATTAGTTCAGTTTGGTTCAAAATCTTAATTAAATAGGATAATGAGGTCAAACAAATACATATGTACCTGGTAATCTTTCTCAGATCCAGATGTAGCAGTTGAACTAGAAGGAACATCTGCTTTTGAAGTCTGCATAGCCACGTCAACATCATCATCTGTTATTGCACCAGTATCCTCTTCATCGCTTCCTTCCTGGCTAACAAGAATTTCGTCATTTGAATCTGAATCGCCCATCTTTTAAAGGTCTGCAAGCAAACAACGGATAAAATAAATTCTGACAATGCAGAAGAAATACGAACTCTAAAAAAGTCTGAATATATATTATGTATAAATAGTATGTATGTATAAAACAACTTTAAATAAAAACTAAGCAAAACATTAACTCCTAAAAATAAATTAAACACGCCGAGAAACGAACACGCGCGATCTGCCGCGTACCAATTTGCCGCGAACTTTTTATAAATGTGTTTTTTATTGTAACTGTTTCCCTTTGAATCCTACGAAATATGTAAAAATTTAACTAAAAATAGTAGTGCGCGGCAGAATGACTCACGGCAGAATGGTCACATTGTATACTAAATAGTGGCCAGCACCGGACTGGATTTTCCGGAGTCCGGTGTTTTTCCATCTGTATTACTTCGAGCCGGATTAATTCAGAAAAATCCGACCGCACCGATCTGAATAGTTTTGGCCTTAAAAAGTTAGCCTCCCGTCCTGTACAATTTCTAATTTAAAAAAGCCTGATGCTGAAACAAACTAAAATCTTCAAAACTGGATTTTTCCGGAGTCACTCCAGTGACACTAAAACTTTGCTGAAAATAACTTTAGAAATAATATGGAACATCTTCCAATGGCATATAAAACTATTTAGAATAAAAACAAATTTATTCCGATTGATACAAAAACATAAAACTAATATTTATAACACAAAGAAAGAATTGCAGTGGACTAAATTAAAGTGTTATATTGGCATATTCTAATATGTTAGATTTCAGGTGCAAAATCCATATGCTTGAGAAGTTCACTAAATTCCTTGGCCAATTCGGGTGTACCCGCACAGAGTACTTTACGGCTCATCAAATCAAAGGGGGCACCTATTTTGAGATAATTTTTTCAAAAGTTATTAGAAATTCATTGGTAGTTGTGTATTATCAGTAAACACTTTTCTTATTGTTAGTATTATAACAAAATTTTATATCGGTACTTTATATTAGAAAACTATGGGCTGGGTTACAGTAACGACAGTATTACTAACAAGGGAACATCGGATACTGTGAACAACAATTCTGTATTTTTTTGGTACCATTCGATAGAGGACCATCGACTTCCTATTGCGAAGTGATGCGGGTTTTCTTGCAAAATGACTTTGGGCCGAGTTATGGCCAGTCAAAATTTGAGTATTTAGGAGTGGTTGAGTTTAAGGAAAAGAGAGAAAGTGAGCTAACTATGTCCTTCCTTTCACTCTCTCTGCTTTCTTTATATTGACTTACAATGATGAGAAAGAACGCAAGAGGCGCAAGTGAAAAAAAGGAGAGGAAAAATGTTAGACACGGTAAATAAAGAGAGGATGGGCGTGTCAGTTTTTTGAGGATGAAAAATAAGAGAAATTGTTTACTTACCCCATAACTCCAGACTCGACCACTCCTAAATACTCAAATTTTGACTGGCCATAACTCGGCCCAAAGTCATTTTGCAAGAAAACCCGCATCACTTCGCAATAGGAAGTCGATGGTCCTCTATCGAATGGTACCAAAAAAAATACCGAATTGTTGTTCACAGTATCCGATGTTCCCTTGTAAGAGAAGATAAGTATACATATAGTACACAAGTATCAATTTATAATTGTAGGAACCTGTTGGATCAATTACTGTACCACCGGCTTCACGCACAATGACAACGGATGCAGCCATATCCCATGAATGAAGTCTTAAGAAAAATGTTAAATGTCTATGCATTTAAATTTTTAAATTAAATAATTTATTTACCCGCATTCAACATAAGCATCAATCGAACCTTCAGCCAAATACACCATATTTATCGATGCTGCTCCAAAGCTCCGATTACTGCAAATTTAAGAACATTTTCAAAAAAATTCTAAAATGACCCGTGAATGCCTGCAAGAATTAACTTTCGCTGATTTTCAAGCATAAGATCCAACCACGCTTGACCTTTTTCGCGAATGTTATGGATTCCCTGGGACTGACAAATGACAGCTTCTTTTAGACCTTAATGTTTAAAAAATATTAAATAATTTATTTATCCAAATACTTTTTGCAGAAGAAGCATGTATTTGAAAACCATTTTTGAATGCCCCCCGTCCAGTTTGAGCGGAATAAAGCTCATCCGTGATCGGATTATATACAATGCCAGCACGCAGTTGTTTCCCAATTGTAAGCCCAACACAAATACCCAAAAAAGGAACTCTGAGAAATACAAATTAATCAAATAAGTCAAGATAAGTAACCTGTGTACAAAGTTTGTTGTCCCATCAATTGGATCTTAAATGGATAAAATTAATTGAGAGACATAAAAAACCAATAATCCATGTCGGTGCATCTGTGAACTCATATTTCTTGCCAGTGGACGCTCCCTCTTCACCAATAAACCTAAAATTATTGTCAAATTCCCTAAACATTAGAAATCAAAAACGGACTTATGATCAGGAAAACGAGCAGATAGCTTTCCAATTAGCAATTCTTCCACAGCTCTATCTGTCTCAGTAACAAAGTCAGTCGCTGACGCCTTTGTGTAAACAGTACCTACTGGTTTTGCAAATGCAGTTTTTACGATCTAAAAATTTATTAAAACAAACTGACGAAAATACATACATTTCCAGCTTCGCGGACAACATTAAGAGCAAACAAAAAGAACTCATCCTCCTCTTTCGTAGAGAAATGATTGGAATTTGCCGAAATATCCATGTTTAAGTTATTTAAGAAATATTGCCACCTTTATTTATTGATAAAAACTTAAGATAAAAACTTAAGAAAAACTTAAGCTTTCCTAAAAACTTAAGACCTAGACTCTAGCTTGATTCTAACTCTAACAACAAGTCAAGACTACACACTGAAATAGAACTGGTAAAAAAAGAGGTCGGGTTTTCATAATTTTCTTCGGATCAGATTTCGGATATTATCGGATCAATTTTCCCCGTCGTTGGAAACGGCCCTACCAAAACACTGAGAGACAAAAACACGGAACGACCAAAACACAGAATATTTTTAAAATCAGAATTTTTAAAAAAGGGTACGGCCCACTTAGTCGCGGGCCACTTAGTCGCAGGCCCACTTAGTCGCAGGCCACTTCGTCGCGAAGGGTCCTTTTTTCAGGTCGCTTAAAACTTAAACCAAGACTGCGCAAACCGATTTTTAAAAGTCGGTGTTCATCAAAATCTAACAAAAATTCAATAAACAGGATAATAAAGTGAAATACCTAATTCATGACCCGAACAAAAAAGTAGAATTCAAAATAAAAATTAAGTATTGTCTGGTTGTATACCTGAAAATTTTTGAAATACCTGAAATTTTGGAAGGCCAAGAAGCCAGATCTCTTCCATTTTCTGCGCCGCATGCAAAAATCTTGAGAATTTTGGATGTCAAGAAGCCAGACTTCTCCCATTTTTGCCCAGTAAGAATATTATAGTCTTATTCGAGTCGGGCCGGATATTTTCTAGTCATTTTTCGGGCTTCATTTTTATCGGACAGGCCCGGCCGAGTCTTGTTCGGGCCAAAATTCGATGTCCGACTCGATCCTTCGGACCGGGCCCCCAACCCTACCTTTTAGCTACTTCGCGACTAAGTGGCCTGCGACTAAGTGGCCTGCGACTAAGTGGTCGCGACTAAGTGTCCGTGTCCCTTTAAAAAATTCTGAAGAATTCTGATTTTAAAAAATATTTTGATTTTAAAAAAATTCCGATTTCAAAATTTTTTTTAAAAATATTACGTGTTTCGACGTTCCGCGTTTTGGCCTTTCAGTGTTTTGTCTGTTCCTTGTTTTGGAATTCCTCATTTTGCCCCTCACCCATTAATTTATTGACCGACAATATCTAACGGATTGACTTTATTACATAGAACATTTTTAGGAAATTAATAATAAAATTCTTTACTCCAAAAAATTTTACATTTTATCATGACTGTCAAAAAAGAGCTGCGTCAAGAAGACATGCCTAATGATCAATTCAATAAATTGTGTATGGAAGAATTAAAAATCGGTGCCAAATTTACACCGAACCAATATGCCGAACTTATTCTTGGACATCTTGTACAGAATAAACCAATACAGGCAAAGTTTTGTTATACACGTGCAGTAGAACGAATTGAAGGATCTACTGAGCTGATAAAGCAAGTTTGGGCTTTTGGTCAGCACATATACACTAAAAGATTTGTTGAGGCGCTCGGAGCTTGTAAAAATACGCATCTAGATGATCAATCGCTTCAGTAAGTTATTATAAATGAACAACTTTTATGATTTTGATTTAAATTTAGACACTATGTTATCGAAATTCGGAACAGACTTGTTGCCAAGCTGCTTGAACTTATTGCACGAACTTATACATCATTGAGCTTGAAGAAGTTTTCAGAAGTATTGTGTTTAGCGGACGATAAAGAAACAAGCGAGTTGCTAATTCGTTGCATGTGGCCTGTCGAAAATAACTGGATCAAGCCGGTTTTAATTTATTTATACATTTATAGATTAATGTTAAGGTTCAAAATGCGGGCTTATACAAAACTCTTTCTGATCTATGCAATCTTAAATATGGGCCCGCCGATTCAGACACAAGTGAAGCGGATTACAACAAAATTTTGGGGCAGATTAATTTGGAGAACCTCGCGGCAATTGTGAAAAGTTCGGTCTTTTTTGATGCGATGGAGACAACAAATCCTATAAGTGGAGCTGGAGGAAATACAAACAATTAATTTAAATATATATTTTATACTTAAAAATTTCTTTTGTTTTTAAAAACACTGTTTTTTTAAAAACTCTCCAAAAATAAATAAAAAAATAAAATTTATAAATTTTTCTGATAAAATTGTACAAAGGTTGGGCACTTATTTGGCCTCCCAGTTTTTACTATTCTTTAGATTTATAGGAAAAAACTTGGGGAGGAAAAGCTCGACTCCGAGTTCTATAATCTGTTAAAGACTGACCATTTTTAACAAATTGAACAAAAAATTGACTGGGGCCATATAAGTACCCGAAGGTCGTCAATAATATCCATTAGATTATTATTTTATCGTAAAATTTGTATTTATCATAAAAAGTATTTATACCATTTTAAACAATGAATTTGGAAGTTTATTTTTCATCCAATTTTTTACGTTATTCCATGAAAATTTTCTCTCTATCTTCAAAAATCTTGAAATGTATATGCGTTGGTTAAATGAAGGTTTTGTTTCCAACTGAGCGACTGCTGCATCAATTTTTTCCCTGTTCCGTCGAATATATAGTTTTGCATCTCTACGCATTTTCTCTATTAGATCGGGTTTATTGGTATCTAGTGGGTAAACTTGTGATGTATATGGATTCAATCGGAAGTAAATCTAAATATTCTAATATTAGAAATTAGAAAAGATATTTGACAAACATTGGTTGGTAACAAATCCGAAATGCAGTAATGGGTTGTCTCGGTCTCTTAAATTTAATTTTATGTCTTGAGGTACATCTGTCGCAAGCCCACCCTACCGCGAACAACTATTTTCATTTAAATTTTACTAATTTCACAAGATTCAAAACAATGTTTTCAAACGAACACAAAATCCATCAAAACATATTCGAAAGAGATTTCTTTAGATAGTAATTATAGTTCGCGGCAGATTAGCATGTGGCAAATGGTCTGATTGTGAGGAACGGCATAATGATCCGCATCGGATCAGGCGCATCTTAAACGTACCTGTAGCTGAATCAATAATTGCATCAACGCTCGATGCTAATATAAATTAATTAAGAAAAAATTCAGGGCTTATTGCCTTTTACACCACAAGGCCTTACATTAAAATTTTTTGCATGGGTAAACAAGCCAATTCGAAGGTTCTTGTTGGCTTCCCAATTTCAAAGACGTGCCTGAGAGTATCTGGTGTAAATGGCAATAATAACAAAGTTCATAGCTTACTCCAAGAATATGGTTCTGGTTCGGGATCCACCTTAGACATAACTCTTCCATTGCCAACAGAAATTATGCACTGCAGGTGGTTTTTGGGCCAAAGCTGACGCGCCTCATGCAAAGCTATAGCTGTTGGATTATTCATAAGAACTCCACCGTCCTGAATTAAGAATGGTTTTATTGGTTTTATTTCTCTACCTGATGGACGAAGTTATCGAGAATAACCTTAAGATAGTTTTAATGAATTATAAAAATAAAGTTTATTGTTAGTTTAAAGAATATTAAAACTACGAAATATTTCAAAGTTTCCTTACTCCTTTGAAGTAAGTGGGTGCTGCCGAGGATGCCAAAATTGCCTCCCAAAACTAAATTTTATTTTTGTGAACAACGAATTATTAAAAATTATTAAAAATTGAAAATATACTTTGTATTTTGTACTTCCTCGATAATGGCTACTATGTGTTGGTGGATGTTCATAGTTTCTAAAATTATGTAAATTCATAATTTATCATAATAACATACCTAAATAAGAAAGGCATTAAAGGTTTATTATTCACTACACAAGATATTATTGCTAATTTTGGTCCACTAAATGAATCGAGAAGAGAAAAATCGGAACCAATTTCCTTTAAAATAATAAAATTTAAAATTAAGTTCATATACCTCTTTTAATATTTGTTCAAATAATTGTGAATTCTTTTTTGTATGTGAAATACGTCCAAAAATTCCATAATTAAACAATTTTTTAGATACTTCACTATATGTTTGTAAGGCCTCTGCAATGCTCATCTTTTTAGCACCAATTAACGTAGCAATCACGGCGCCTGTACTGACACCCACAATTAAATCAAATAATTCGTGCATCTAAATTTTGTGTATAAAATACAAAAATATAGACACTTTCGCATTTGTGCATTATTTGAACGCAGATTAAAATAGCTAAATTCTACTTCGACAGTAATTTATGACTAAAGCGCCAAAAATTTTTTAGCTCAAAATTGCGGATTTTTAAAAATTCGGGATAAGAGCCCTGCCCTTTCTCAAAATCCGACCTCAGGCTGACATTAACACAAAACTACATTATTTTAAAATCAGCTAGCAGATAATGCACAAGTACAAGCCTTTTTTCCACCCATCCTGGCTTCGATCGCATTTAAACATTCCAAAGCCATTACTCCTCTCGTTCCACCTTAAAACGAATTAAATGAAAAAACTGAATTTAAGAAAATGCAAATGTCTATTCTAAATATTAACCTCCATCAATCGAAAGGACGCGAATTCCATGGCTTTTTATCGGCCTAATGTAACCACAAAGCTCAAGACAATGCATGACAGTATCGTGAAGAGAGGCATTTTGTATCTTGTCAGACAAAAAATCAACAAGTGTTCGTCCCTAAAAAGATTCAATCCTTTCACTAGAAGCTTTGTAAATCAACATCTTTGTCAACAATTTTTAAAACAGCTTCTCTACATGATGGAAAGAGTGAAAGTTGGTTTTTCAAAAGAATTGCACAGTTCAATGCATCAGCGTCATCCGTCGCATTAAACAGTTGCTCAACCAGAACTTGCATTTTCATTATTTCTTCATTCCTAGTGGATTTTCTGCAAAAATCAATAAAATATTTTTTTCTTATTAATCAACCTTTTAGTAACAGGAACAAAATCTTCCGTTTGCCCGTATAATCGATCATAAGCTGTTTTCCAATAAGAAAATAGGTTTGAATAGTATGATGATGATTCTTTGTCAACTATCTTCGATAAAGATCTCTCTAATTTGAAGAGCGGAAACGGATTAAACATCCAAACAAAGCAAGATTACCTGTACCCGAAGTAGTATAAAGACAGGAAGAGGAAAGTGGGCTGGCCACACCTCTGCATTTTCTTAATAGAGAGATAAGCCCAAGAGAAACTTTTGACATCTAACTGAAAAATCATTTAATCAAATGGACTATAAATTTTTTATTTTCGAAAAATATCTCGTTGAATCAACAATATTTATAAAAGAAATTTTTTTGTAAAACTTTATTTTTCCTTTGGCAAAATTTTACAAATTGTTTCTACAAGTTCATCCAATTCTTCCTCAGAAAGTCTTTCTTCGCATTCTTCGACGATCAGTTGAACTTCCAGTGCCTGTTTTGGACGGAGATTCACGATTTGTATAATCTTAAAAATAATTTTTAGGTAAAAAATAAGAGAATTTATATCAGAGAATATTTTTATATACATATTGGCAATTTACAGAATTGGGGAGACACATTAAAAATTATTTTTAACTGAAAATCATTTTGTATAGGTAATACAAAATCACGAATCTGAAATCAGATTTTATACATATAACATTTTATCTCTGATTTTATATCAAGTCTTGATTTTTATAGCAAATCAATCATCCGAATACTTGTAACAACAATGTATTTTATTTTAAAAAATATATAAAAAAATCGGTACTTGTGGGTTATCCCTACCCACTTTTTGCGGACTTTTTTTGCGGACTTTTGTATACACAGAATGGTCAGTCTTCCTCTGACCTCAATTTCACTGTGGCATTATTCAATGAGAGGCAATAAAAAAAGGATTATTTTTAAATATAAATGACCGATTTTTAAAGCATGTTTGCTTTCTCATTGAATAATGCCATTGAAATACAGGGTGGGGCAAAAGTTCGGCGACAAATTTTATTTTGTCCTTTCTTAAAATTTTATTTTAAATTTTGCTTTTTGTTTATTTTTCCCATATTCTATGATTCGTGCTCTACAAATTTTATCTTGAAAATTTTTTTCTATCTCATAAAGTAAAAATTTTACAGACTTTTAAAAAATCGTGCTTCTATTATTTCTTTGTATTTTAAAAATGTTCGAAAATGTGACATCGCTAGACGGCTCGATATCTGTCGTATGTTGGTTTCCAAAGCAATAAAACGATATCATGAGCTTGGAAATACTCAGGACCGCCCTAGTAGTGGCCCGCCGGTAACCGCAGTTACGCCTGAAAACATTAACGTGGTCAGATTCCGAATTCGCCGTTTTTCTGAACAATCGATGTGAAAAACGGCCTCAGATCTCGGAATGAGCTCGAGGAGCCTCCTAAGAATTGTCAGAGTGAAGCTTGATATAGGAGCTAAAAGATCAGCCGCGCATATTTCCTTATCTATCGAATGAAGCATCAGAAGCTTCAGAAATGTCGAAGCATTAAACGCCTGGTCGCCATAACAGAGTGGTGAAATGTAAAAATTAATGCTAGTCTAAAAATGACATTCTGAGGGGGATTGAGCATCCATGGGCATTATAGCTTTACGGAGAAAACCAATTCTCGCTTCAGCAGGATTGAGCACCCGCGCATGGAGCCAAATCGACAATCCAGCTCTGTGGGGAGCTGTTTCCAGGTTTTTGGGAGTAAGATTTAAGGCCTTCAAACTCACTGGATTCAAGTCAGTGGATTATTCTATTTGGGCATTTCTGGAGAAAAAAGTATGCCAAATCCGATACGCAACATCGGAGGAACTAATGTTGTTTTGGAGCGAGCCTGGAACGAAATAACCGTGGAACAATGCGCGACCATTGTAAGTAACATCCGTAAGTATTTGGATGCATGTATTTCAGTCAGGGTCGGTCATTTTGAGAAATTACTTTAATAAAATGATTATTATATCCTATTGATTATATTTTATCATTTTTTAATCTTAAATAAAATTTTTTTACAATAGATTTTATTAAAAACATTTGTCGCCGAACTTTTGCCCCACCCTGTAGAGTGAAATTGAGGAAAGAGGAAGACTGACCATTTTGTGTATAGAAAAGAGTCCGCAAAATACGTCCACAAAAACGGACAAACAAATCACAATATTACCAAATCATGGAAGGACCAAAATACGGAATAAACAAAATACGGACCGATTTGTGTTTTCAGAGCAGCTTTTCGGTAATAGTAGAGTTTATCCCCACACCTTTTTTACAGGATGCTTGACCATTTTGAGCTCGATTGATACCATAATTGGTTAGAGTTGTCAAAAATAGAAACCTGTTTCTGAACCGTGTTAGGTTAATTTGGTAAGACTCTGTTAAGGAACTCACACGAAGTAACGGACCACTAGTTCAAATTAGTTAAAAATGCGGAGTCTAGAAAAATATTTCTAAATGACTGAAATATGTAAATAAAAATGAAAAGATTGATCTGTTATTTTCAAATTTGATGACATTGCAGAAAAAGTTCACTGTGGCATTATTCAATGAGAGGCAAACATGATTTAAAAATCGGTCATTTATATTTAAAAATAATCCTTTCTTTATTGCCTCTCAATGAATAATGCCACAGTGAAATAGAGTGAAATTGAGGTCAGAGGAAGACTGACCATTCTGTGTATACAAAAGTCCGCAAAAAAAGTCCGCAAAAAGTGGGTAGGGATAACCCACAAGTACCAAAAAATCATAGATACAAAATCCAATATCAGTTTTAAATAAGTATTGTCAATTACCTATACAAAATGATTTTCAGAAGAAAAATTTTTAAAGTGTCTCCCAATTCAGCAGGATTGCCTACAAATTAATTAAAAATAACAATAAAAGAAAACCTCTGCTCCAGTGAGCTTAAACTTCTTGAGAGAGTTGATCAAATCAACAATAATTTCTCTTTTTTGTAAAGTAGCATTAGTATCATTTAAGTATTTTGATGCCTCATAGACAATTGTATTATGATTTTGCGAACCTCTATTATATTTTTGTTGTATTTTTGCTTGGTTAAGCAAGGATAGCACCTCTTGGTTGCTAATTAATGTAGTTCGTGGGTCTAAGACTTCCATCTTTTGTTGGATGGTTTTTTTATAAAAACAAAATGTTTTTGCTGCACAGAAAATAGCTAACAATAAGATCTAAAATTAAAAGCAAGAAACAAAAACATTAATCTTTAAAAAATTCTTTTTTAAATCTCCATTCCGAAATATCTGTCCCGAAATGTCTGTCCGGAAATGTCCGCCCCGAAGTGTCTCCTGGCCCAAAAATTCACTTTTTTGTGTCGCGGTCGATTTTTTTTTACCTCTATCCTATCTAGTCGGTTTTTCAAATGGATCAAAGTTCCACCCCAAAACCAAAAAGCCCACTAAAAGTCTTGGATATGTCTGTAGAAATTAAAAGGTAAATCTCTTAAAACCTCCTACGCTACTCGATTTATATTCTTTTTTCCCAGTAACAAATTTTTTTATTTTTCTTGTTATAGAAAATATTTTTCAGGATATATTTACTAAAATTGTTTATTGCAAGTTCTAGAAATGTCTAAAGTATATTACGGACGTGATGTTGTAAGTTGTAAAATATTTTATTTTATACTTTTAATCCTTTTAATTTTAGATTACCGAGAGTCCAGAGGTTACCGAGAGTCTTGAGTCCATGGTAGAATAAAGGAAATTTTGGAAATACTAAATTATTTATTTTAGAAGCCGAAGGGGAGGCAGTTGCGTGTTGACCCGGAATGGATTCAGCGTTTGCCTCGACATCATGAAGCAAAGCCTTCTTATTGGATGGCATTCACGGCGGCGATGCTTGTTGGAGCTTTTGCATGGCTTCGTCGTTTCTAATTGGGATGTTATGTAAAGAATTGAAAATTTAGGGAATTTTGGTTATGCGACATATAAAGATGAAATTTAATTATCTCTTAATGGTTTGGTATAAATATTTAGTTTGTTTTTCTTTAGTATTTTGATTGAAATAGGGAAAAGTTTAATCATGTGCAGGTTAGACTTATGAGGGAGGGAAGGTGTAACTGTAGCTTATTGTGGTACTTTTCGGTTATTCCTACTCTTTTTTGTGGACTCATGTGAAAATACTAAATTACATTTTGTTTGGCATAGGTTCTGATTGTTAAAGACTCACGGCATGGACTTATGTGTGAAAAAATTATTTACGTAAAAATCAGTCATATTTAGAAATAATCTCATTTCACCTTTTTTGAGAATTTTTTTGTGGGACTCATGTACAGAAGTACATAAATTTTGCAAAAAAAGGTTAATTTCAATCGACCAAAACCCCAAAATGTTTTCGATTTATTCAAATAAAAAAGTGAAAAAATGAAAATTACAAATTAAATCATTTAATCAACCACGTTCGCTAAATTATACTTCTCATTAAATAATTTCGTCTCACTGCCTGTCCAACCTTTAGGATGGTAAAGCTAACAGCAGTAGCAGCCAAACTATATGGAAGTGATGCAGTAGCGATTAAAGATGTCAATCCAAATGCTCCAGCCTGGCCAAATAGACTCTAAAAAAGGACCCGTTTTCTGTAGTTTAGTCGAGGACCCACTCCAAACGTGTCGATTTATACGTCACTCGATTTGCCTTGCCGAGTTGAGTCGAATGGTACCACTCCCTAATAGGTTTACGTTGTTTATTTTTTATCGTTATTTTGTTCAGACTTGTTCAATTACGGAGATTTTGGTGTCATTCGACTTACGGCAAGAGCCGCACTTAGAAACTGGTAACAATCGACTCATGTCAGCTCGCCGTGACGAACCGAATGATATATTATTCGACCCATTTCTGAGTGGGTCCTCGATCAAACTCTATCCAAGGATCTTTTAGTAATATGAAATAGCTTTAACCTGATCACTTTCCCTAAGCGAGTATCGACACCATTTAGCAAAATGCTCACAGTTATTGTGCATAAGATTGTAGTTACCAGTTCCCAGCTGTAATAATTAATCTTTTTTAGTCTAATTATAGATAGGACCTTCTGCAAGGCGCGTTCCACAACAATTGTTGGAGGAAATGGCCTTCGATGATTGTCCAAAGAATTATTTACTCGTGAAAGATCCATGCCAGCGACAATAAGAAATGGATCAGAACGAACCTAAAAGAATAATTAAATTTATTTAAAAGATTCCTTTAAAATAACCGAAGCGACACTTCGACTTAATAATTTGGCTCCAATTTCCTTTTTATTAGTACTTCCATGATTATCGGTAGAAATGTGTGCAACACAATGTATGTCGTCAAAAATGCCAATATATACGACCCAATGCTGTGTATATAAAAATAAATTTAAACTAATTTTAATAAACTAACGGTGTATGATTGACGGGAAATTTCGATTAGATCACCTCTTTCCAAAAATAAAATTAACTCTGCAGCAGGCAACCAATTAGTTTTTAATTGATTTGGCTCCATATTTTCCGTAATTTGCCTGAAAAGAGTTTGTATTGGTAAAGATTGATTAATACTAGCTAAAATGTTCCCACTAAAAAATATTTTAATGGTTAACATTTGTTTTTACTTTTTCTCTTTAAATAGTAAATGTCAACTTAACGATATATGTATGTAGTAGATAGCAATTAAAAATCGAAACTTTTTGTTGAAGATTAATTTGTTATTAATGTTTTTCCTTTAATAAGTTACTCTATATAATTTTAGCAAATTAATTGTGAAAATATTTTCAGAATAGTATGAATAATGAACCAATTAATTTAGTTGAACATTTTCACCACATAAAATTTTATGTGTCAAATGCTTTACAGGTATTCAAGAACTTCTAATTTTTGATTAAATTTTAGGCTTCCTTTTGGTATTGTTTCCATTTTGGATTCGAACGTTTTGCGAAACGGCAATCTGAGAAATCTTCAGAAATTGCAATACGTAATGGAAAAGTAAAAATATTTTTAATTTCTTATTGATTAAAAAATATTTTTTAAGATAATTTTGGTTTTTAAAAGTGTTATTTGCCCAAAGGATCCAGAATTTATTGGTGCTGAAGTTGCAATACATGGCGATTTTGTTAAAGATATTGTAAATATTTGTGAGTCCACCCCTGCAAGACCTCTCTAAATCTGCTGATATCCACGATATCCTGCCAAATCCACCAATATCCCCTTAATCCTCTAGATCCCCACGATTAAATTTGTAAAGAAATAAAAAGTAAAAAATGGTGTTGATCAAAAGTTTTTAGGTCTTCAGGGTTGACCTCGTAAATATACTACATTTAATTTTTAGTTTTCTTTTTTGCTTTAGAGTTATTCAGTTGATAATTTGGATTTTATTTTGGAAGTAAGTTTTTAAATAAATATTTAAAAGTTTTTT
The DNA here is from genome assembly GCA_036172955.1 of Meloidogyne arenaria. Lineage (NCBI taxonomy): Eukaryota > Metazoa > Nematoda > Chromadorea > Rhabditida > Meloidogynidae > Meloidogyne > Meloidogyne arenaria. Next base: position 6,093,834 of record JARQAB010000010.1, read on the forward strand.
ACTTTCTTTTCTGAATTATCAAAAAAATTCTTACAAATTTAATATGTATTAATTTTTGTCAGAGAATAAATTTCAAATAATTTTTTAAAATTCCTTTTTTTAGTGTTTATCAAATAATAATTATCAAATATTGCAACCAAAAACATTTTGTAACGATTTTAATGGTTCCTTATGGATTGCAAGAATTGCAGGCTCTGGTGGTTCTATTGTCCACACTTTAATACAAAATATTGACTATAACGGTCCCTTCCTTCCAGGATTTAAACTTTTACAAAATTTTGATTTTTGTTCGAAATTGTGAGAAGGGAGAATTCTTTTTAAATTAAAAAAGAATTTTTATTTAAAAGATCGCCAATTAAATTTGACGGTATTGACCATGTTGTGGAAGCACATCCAGAAGATTTTTTAGACAAAGTTGTTAGTTGGTATGAGGAAATACTTAAAATGCGTAGATTTTGGTCTATTGATGATAAAATAGTTAAGTCAGAATTTAGTGCTTTACGTGCAATTTTAATAAAAAATGGAAATGTTGAAGAGGAAGAAGAAAATAATAAAAATTTAGTTCAAGTAAAGAGGAATTTGTTGGAAAATTATTAAAAATTTTTGTCTATTAGATAGCCCTTGTTTCCCCAGTAAATGTTAATGGAATAAAAAGGAGAGGACAAGTTAAGGTTTTTTTGTTTTGAAAAAACTTGGAAAAAAATATTTAAAAAAAAGGAATTTCTTGATTTTCATGGCCAGCCAGGCATTCAACATATTGCTTTTCAAACAAATAATATAATTAAACAAGTAGAGGAATTACAAAAAAGGGGATTAGAATTTCTTAAAATTCCTTCTTGTTATTATGATTTACTTGAAGAGCGTTTAAATAAAAATTTAAAAATTAAAGAAGATTTAAATAAAGTTTTTATTCAGTTAAGAAAATTAAAAAGAAAATATTTTTTAGATAAGAGAATTGGGTATTTTAATGGATTTTGATGAAAATGGTTATTTATTACAAATATTTACTAAACCAGTTCAGGATGTACTGAATAAATTAATTTAAATTTTTTTTTTTAATTTATTTTTTAATTTAAAGAGAGCAACACTTTTCTTTGAAATAATCCAAAGAAATAATTTTAATGTTTGTTTTTAATTTAAATATTTAATAAAAAAATAAATAATATTTTTAGGGATTTGGAGCTGGAAATTTTAAAGTTATTTTAATTTTCTAAAAAATATTTTTTTTTAATTCTAGGCATTATTTGCTGCTGTTGAAATGGAACAAAAACAAAGAGAAGCAAATTTGGCAAAATTTCAAGGGAAATAAACTTTCTTAATTAAAAAAACTTTTAAATTTAATTCTTCTTCTCTCTTTTTTTTCTAATTTTTAAAAACTCCTTTTTGATAAATCTTCTCTTCCCTTTATTTATCTCCTAATTACAATACCAATTCTTTTTCTTTCTTTAAATATTTTTTGTGTGTTTTTTGTTTGTTTTATTATTTATTATAATATCCTCCTTCCCCTCTCCTATTTTGGCTCAATTTCTTCAAAGCTTTTTTTTCCTGCCATTCTCGTCTATATATTCATTTATTTTAAAAATGCCTTTATATTTTTGTTTTATTCTTTAAATATTTTTTGTTTATCGATTTTATTGATAAAATTTTTAATTTAAAAATTTTTTGTAATTTTTAAATATTTTTAAATAATCCTTCAATAAATAATTTAAAATTAAAATACTTAAAAACATATTATCTTTAAAAGCTTTTTGAGTGTTTTAGGTAATTTTAAGTAAAATTTGATGTGAAGAGAGTAAAAAACCCCCCTTTTTTGTTAATCCTCTCTTCAAGTAGATTTTTAATGTTTTCGCTTTTTTTGTAGTAATCTTCAATAAATATATTTTAATTAAAAAATTCTTTTATTTAAATAAACTAAAAGTAATTTTTTTGATATCATGAAAATTTAAATATTTCTTCGAAAATAAGAGAAACTACTTTTAATTTTTATCTAAAAATTTTATTTTTTCATTTACTAACAATAAATTTAATTTAAATATCATTCATTGTTTTATTCTCACAGTTTTTATCTTTTTTTCTGTAAAAAGTTAATTGTTTTTATTTTTAAAAATATTTTTTATTATTTTGGATCGTTTTTCTTTCAAAATTTTCTCATATCAATTTAATTTTTTTGTAAAAGCATTTCTTTCTCTCTTTTTTTAAACAAAAATATAACATATAAACAAACAATTTAACAATTTTTTCTTCCTTTTTTTTCAATTTAACTTTTCTAAAAATTTCTTTTTTAAATACAAATTGGTTCCCAAACTTTTTTTTTATTTACTTTCCTATTTTGGGGACAATGAATGAATGGCATCGAATTTTATATTAAATAAATTTATTTTCTTTTAATAGTTTTTCTCTTCTTTTTCAACTATTTTTGCTTTGTTCGGTTAACTTTAATTTGTACTTTTTTTTGTTAAAAATTAAAATAAATTTACAATTAATTAAAATTAAAAACAATTAAATACTTCCGAAAAATGCGACAAAAGGATTAAGGAAATAATAAAAGTATTTTAAAAAATTGTTATTTTTAAGTAAATATTTAATAATTGAAAATTATCTTAACTGTTTTAGAATTAAAATAGACATAATTATTTTAAAATAAAAATAAATTAAAAGTTATTTTTTAAAGCAAATTCTGACGTTTTCTCACTTCGATTTCCTCTCTTCTTTTTATTTTTCTATTTACAAAATTTGTCATTTATTGTTCCGACATTATTAGTGTAGCTCCTTGCATCGAGGTATTTTCAGTGTCCTTCTGATTTTTGAAACCTTAGCAGTTTCTATTTGTTTTTATGTAGTTGTACTATATTATTTACTTCCCCATAGCCGGGCAACAACATTTATTTTTTAACTTTTACAACTAAACAACAATTGACAATTTGTATTATTAATATTTTGTTTTACTCATTAAATATATATATATGTACATACATATATTTTTATTTTATTTTTATAATTGTCATTTTGGCTTACAAATCCTTTGGGAGAGGATTGTGTTTCTTTTTTTTCAATTTTTCTACTATCTCATCTTTCTGTTTTACATATAGAATATTCACTCAATTTTTGTTAAAAACAATTTATTTATTGTTTACCAACCTCATTTGGTATTTAAATAAAAATTATTTAAATAAAAACCAAAATAAATAAATATATTTTCTAACAAAAAAAATAAACTAGAAAAAATTATTTTCTAAGAAAATAAAATTATTTTCTTTTCTTTACTTTTTTCTGTTTTCTTCCGCTTTTCCTTATTTTTTCTGCGTTACTTCCTCCTTTTTTCTGATTTTTGCTGCTTTAACTCTAAAAATGTCCAATCAAGCATATATTTGGCACCTTCTACTAGTAAATATTTTTTTTATATTTTATTTCTTTTTTTGCCCTAAAATGTATAAATTAGCTAGTAAATTCACTTATATTGATTTATACACCAAAAAAGTACACTTTTTAGGAAAGACAAATTACCAATTCTTAAATATTTTGTTTAAAATTTTCATTTTTTCATTATTTTTATTTAAAAAAAGTCTGAATATTTTACCGTAAATGATAGAATAATAACTCCTTTCAAAGCTATTACCCCCATACTTTCAATACCCTTCTTTATTGAAAAATAAACTTTTATGAATTTTAAAATTCTTTAACTTATTTTTAAGAAAATAATTAAAAATGTTCTCATATTTTGGATAATTTTAAAAAATATTCTTTCTCCCCAATTTAATCTTTTCCCCAAGGTATTCATTTACCTCAGGGAAATATTTATTCTGTTAATAAATAAATATGTACTATGTTTTTATTTTTAATTCCCAAATTAATCAGAAATAATTAAAAAATATTTTTAAGGAAATACTTTATTTTTATTTTTTTATTAAAATCATTTTTATAATTAAAAAAAAATTCTAAAACAACAAAAATAAATTTATAAAAACAATCAAAATTCTTACCAACGTCCTTCAACAGAGCAAAAGTGCGTGTTAAGTTCATTTTAATTAAAAACATGACAGATGTTTTTTTAAATAATATTTTTGTGAATTAATTAGTAGACAATTAAATACAAAAATAAACAAATCACGCCAAAATATATTTTAAATATTTTTATTTTTAAATAAATAAATAGGCTCTGTAATCTCTGAAACAACAACAGAAAATAATAATAATAAACAAAAAACAGAAATCCCTTCATCGGCTTCAAATTCTGTCGAGCACAAGAGTGAATTAGCAAAATTTAATGAGGTAAAATAATATTTAAGACACACATCAGAGGTGGGTAGGAACGGCCAGAGACGTCGGAAATAAAAGTGGATTTACGATTAGAGTCAGATTCTCGAATACATTAAATTGTTCTGTCACATTTAATATATAATTCGTATATATATTTACTTATTAATCGCAAAATTCTCAAAACTAAACTAAATTAAATTTCTTTCAATTTTTATCAAAGTAGGAGGACCACCATCTCTGCTGTTCTGATTATTTTAGTGAATTAGCAGAATTTGACAAGTCAATGAATTTGGGAATGGCTTTTGAAGTGCCAGAGGGTGTTATTCAATTAAATGTTGGGGGGACTTGTTATTTAACTACTGTGGAGACTTTAAAAAGAGATCAATGTTCTTTACTTGCACAATTATTAACTGTTGATGGAATGGAGGCTAATTCTAAAGTAGGGGGGAATTAATAATTCTAAAGAGATTACCTAAATTAAAAAAAGGTTGCCAAAAGAATGAGTAATGGGGCTGTATTTATTGACAGAGATGGAGAATTATTTGCTTATATTCTCGATTTTCTTCGTAGTGGAAAACTTTTATTGCCGGAAAATTTTCGTGAATTGGCACGTCTTAAGGAGGAGGTAAATAAATAATAATTTTAAAAAATAATTTAACACAAAAAAAGGTTCAATTTTATCAATTGGAAGAGTTAATGCAACAATTAATTCCTTATTATAATTTAAAATATCCAACAAGAACTTCATCTACAAATATAAATAACGCTACAAATTCTGCTGCAGCAGCTGTTGCTGTAGCTAGAACAAATGCTCTTTATGAGACGGGTAAAAAGAAAAAAGAGATAAAAAATATTTTTTTAAAAAGGTGGATTTATAACTCTTGGATATAGAGGAACTTTTGCTTTTGGTAGAGATGGACAGGCAGATGTTAAATTTAGAAAATTACATCGAATATTAGTTTGTGGTAAAGCACAGCTTTGTAGAGAAGTTTTTGGTGATACTTTAAATGAAAGTAGAGATCCAGATAGAGAAGGGGCTGAAAGATATACAGCAAGACTTTATTTAAAACATCAATGTTTAGAAAGAGTTTTTCTTTTCCTCTTAAACTTTAAAGAAAATTTTAATTTATTTAAAGGCTTGTGATAATTTATCTGAAAAAGGTTTTCGTTTAATTACTGCCTGTTCTAGCGGGGCAAATGGACTTGTATTAACAGCAAGTAATCAACAATCACCTGCAAATAATAGCCAGGTTAAAAAAATAAAATAAAAATCCAAAAAAGAACGAAAAAATTCCCGTAGGTCCCTTTTCAGCGTGAAAGTGGAGATATGGAGGAACAACGTTGGGCACATTATACAGAATATGTATTTTATAGAGAACCACAATTTGGGTTATTTACAAGTCCAGATATTAGTCCAAGAATTTAAAATGAATACACAAATTTTATTTTAATTAATTAATTAATTAGTGTTTATGTATATATTTTTGATTGAATAAATTTTTAGTTTAAAAACAAAAAATCATTTTCCCTAAAAAATTATTTTTCTTTTTTTTTCAAAATCAGACATGTTTGTATTTAGTAAATAATGCATGAAGAATACGTAGTCTATAAAAATTAAAATTATTTTTTAATTAAAAAATTATTTTTATTTTTTACGTGCTCTTTAAATCTCCATTAACAATATCTGCAGGTCTACATTTTGGTTTTTGCATTCCAGCTTCCTCCATCAGAAAAAACGCAAATTGAACATTTTTTAATTTTTCTTCATTATTATTTACCTTTTTTTAATTAATTTAATTTTTTTTTAAATTTAAATTAGAAAAAAACTTGTAAATTAAATTTATATAAGGGAACAAAATATCCATCAAGAAGCCCCATAAGTAAAATAAGAAAAACGCCATCTTGAAATTGTGTTTCTAAGTCAGTTACTTCCAAATTAATTTTATTTAAGTGTTTATTGCAAAAAGTTATTAAAGAACCTTTAAAAATTAAAAAAAATTAAAATTATTTTTTAATAAATATTTAGTAGATATCTGACTAACAATAAAATCTCAAACAAAAATCTCAATCCCGCTCAATCCTGTCCCATAAATACTCCAATAAATTAAAAAACCCCCAACTTTTAACATGCTGTAATTTATCAGGTCCGTGATCAAAAAGAGTATCAAAAGCATCCCTTTCCCCTTTAGGCGCTAATTCTGTTTGTTTTGTAGTTAATTGTTCTGTTATTATATTTTTATTTATTTGTTTTCCATTCCTTGTATATATCAAAACTTGAACATTTACATTTGTTGGGAAACGTATAGGTGCTCGAAAATGTAAAGCCATTGAAATTAATAAATGTAAAATAGCAACAATATCCTTTAAATTAATACTTTACCAAGTTTTATTTAAAATTTGTAGTTAATTTAAATTTTAAGAGAATTTAAAGGGATATGTAGAAGTATATTTCAAAATTTATGATAAATTAAATTTTGTTATTTTCAAACTTTTATGTCCTTCCATTCCCACATTAGTCAAAATTAAGAAAATAACTTGGGATTTTGGTTAACTAAAAATCCTTCTTTCAAACAATCTCAAACAAAAACTTCCATTAAAATCTTTCCTTAAAAATTGGGAGTTTTCTTTTAAAAAACCTTTGAATGAATTAATTCTGCTGTCCATTTTTGTTGTTGTCCTCTATTTAATTGTTGTTGATGTATATTTTGATTTTCTTGTTGGTATTGTTGATCATTTAATAATTTCCCTAAGGCATCCACAATAATTCTTAATTTTTGTCTTTGGCCTTCTTCACTTTGAGAAACTTCTGGAACTTCAATCTAAACATAATTAAAGTACCCCCAAATATTCTCTTTCTCTCATAAACCTTAATTTGTGCCAATTTTTCAACTAATTTTTGGATAACTTGTCCATCAAAAATATCTTCTTGTAAATTTCTAACAACAATTCTATCCTGTGCCAATTCTTCATTTAACCAATAAATTAACAAATAATGAATTTCTTTAACCTTTGGATCATCTCTAGATTCGATTGTTAATGTTCGAATACTTTGACCTTCAATTTTAATTAAAAATTTATAATTCAATTTCCAAACCATCTTCTAAATTTCTCAAATCTGGTTGGGGCAAAATTAAACAAGAATCAATTGCATCCTTTCCCAATTTTTCGACTTGTTCAACTTCATCTTCTTTTTCTTCTTTTGGAATTTCTTCTTGAGGGGGAGATTGCTGCTTTTTATTATTTAAATTATTATTTTTCTTTGTTAAAGTTCCAAATTTTGAAAGAATTGAAGTTTCGTCTTTTTTATTGCTACTATTACGGCTATTTATTGTGTTATCATCATAATATTCTGATGGCATTTTTTTGTCTTTTTTTTAATTAAAAAATTATTCTAAAAAATAATATTTATTTAATCTCAAATATATTGATTTTAACTAAAAATATATATACAGCTACTTACTTACTAGAAACACACAAACAGATGACTCACATTTAGTAAAGGAAAAGCAAGGATCCCCTCAAAGGTTTTTGTTTTTACACAAAACAGTTGGTATAAATAAATATTTTAATTAAAATTATTCAAAAGAAAAAAAAATAAAATACAAAATTTAATTATTTTCTGATAATTTTTTAAATAAACAAATAAAAATATATCGAGCAAACATTGAATGAAATGTATTTTATTTTACTAAATACAACACTAACTTTTATTAATTTTATCGAATATATTTTTTGATTAAAAATATTTATTTATTATTTTAATTTAATTAAATATAAAATTAAATAATTTTTAATTTAAAATGTCAACAATTCCAAAATATTTTGGTAAATTTAAAGGAGAAGATGTTTTAGAATGTCAATTAATATCCAAAACCGGCGTTTGTATAAAAATATTAAATTATGGGGCAGTAATTCGTGATTGGCAAATTCCTCTGTTAAATGGAAATAAACGTTGCGTAGTTCTTGGATTTGATAATATAGAAGATTATATTGAATATAGTCCTTTCTTTGGGGCAATTGTTGGGAGAGTTGCTAATAGAATTGGAGGGGCTAAGTTTTCCTTAAAAAATAATTTTTAAAAAATTATTTTTTTTTAATTTAGATTTGTGTTGGAAGGAAAAGAATATTTATTAGATAAAAATGAAGGGTTAAATCATTTACATGGAGGAAAAACAACTTTTGGAAAAAGATTGTGGAAGATGACACAAATTTCAGAAAATTCTGTTCAATTAAATATTTTTAGTTCAGAGGAGGAAAGTGGATATCCAGGGAATTTAAATGTTAAAGTAATTTACAAATTGGTGGATAATTTACTTGAAATTGTAAATAAATACTTAATAAAAATGGGGGAATTAATTAGGAGGGACAATTAGGAGAATTAATTTAAAGGTTCATGATTAAGACTGAAATTTGAATTAGAAATCAAACATTTGGAAAGAATGTTTTAACATTAATTAATTTATTTATTTATTTATCACAAATTTATAATTAAAATAAAATAACGACACAATAATTTATTTATTAAATTACTTCTCTCCTTATTTTCTCCTCTCCTTCTTCTTATTTATTTACAATCCTTTATTCTCTTTATATTCTTTGCTAAGATTGATATTGGCCAAATTCTATAAAAAAACAAAAAATTAATTAAATTAATTAATTAAATATACTTCATATATATCATCTTTTCCACTTTTATCCCCTACAACTTCTCCATTTTTCTCCCTCTTTTCCTTCTTTCCATCATCTTCTACTCCTATATCTTCCAATACATCAAGTGTATATTGTTCTTCCTCCTTTCCATTATTATCACTTTCAGATTCTTGTGTCAATTTAATATTATCCTCCTCTTCTTCTTCTTTCTTTTTAATTCTTGATGTTGAGGATGACGAATTTTCTCCATTATTATTTTCTTGAATATTTCCCAAAAATGCAATAGAATATTTTTTATTTTCTTCCTTTTCTTTCAATTTTTGTTTTTTCTTCATTTCCATTTCCTTTCGTTGTTTCTCCAAAAATTCTTCATCTAGACCAAGATCATCCAAAGACATTAAAGAATAATAATTACAAACTTTCTCTCCTTCTTTTTTAACATCCCCCTCCCCCTTCCCCTCCTCCTTTTTATTCTTTTCTTTTTCTTTAATTTGATTATCTTCTCCTAACAACTTTTTTGGATTTATTGTTGTTTTACAATTTGGGCATTTTTGTTGTTGTTGATTTTCTTTTTCTTTTGGTGGTGGCTTATTTAATTGAATTTTTGGTTTGATTGGAGTTTGTCGGTGATGTTGCCGATGTTTTTTGTTTTTAGAATTTTTTGATTCTGAAATTGGTTAATAAGGGAAAAAACCAAACAAATAAATTACCTTTCCTACTTTTTGCTTTACATACTTTCGATTCCCGCTTCGATTTCTGAAAATTAATTTAATTAATTAATTAAAATCTTCTCCCACATTTACCTTCTTTTTATTTTTGCAACACAAAATTGACAACAAAGAGCCAAATCCAAAAATAATTACAAAGAAAAAAGTTGTAGAGCACGTAGAGAGAAAAGAAGAAGCAATCAAGCTCATTCTTAAGATTGATATACAAAAAAAAGAATTCTAGTAATTTAATTTTAACTTAAATAGTATTCTAATTTAATTGTGAAAGTATATATTCTTCCAAAAGAAAACAAATAATTTTCATTAATTTTTCCAAATTTTATTTCTTAAAAATAACCTTTAAAAATACTTTTTTCATTTTAAATAAAAATTTTTTAATTTTTATTTTGTAGGAATTTGAAGCTAGCACTGATACTTTAACTCCTCTAAATTTAGTACAACATAATTACTTTAATTTGGCTGGAAGTGGCGATATAAGTAATCATTGGTTAAAATTAAATTCTGATTTTGTATATTTTTACTTTTTAATTTTAAAAACATTTCTTTTTAAAAAAAGTATACTCCAACAAATAAAGAAATGATTCCGACTGGAGAAATAATTAATGTTGACAATACTTTATTTGATTTTCGAAATGGAAAATTATTAAATAAAAATACTAGTCAACCTTTAGAATTAGACAATAATTTTATTTTAAATAACAAAAATTCATCAGAGCCTGTAGCTATTCTTAAAAGTCCAGATAATTTATTAACATTAAAATTATGGACAGACCAACCAGCTTTACAAGTTTATACTGCTGGAAAACTTAATTTGCCACCAAAAGTTTTAATTTTAAAAATAATTTTTTCAAAAATATGTTTAGATAAAAGGATTAAATAATCAAGTATACCCTCCATTTGGAGGTATTTGTTTAGAAGATCAACAATTTCCAGATGCTGTTAATCATCCAAAAGTTTTTCCATCAATAATCATTTCACCAACAAATCCATACAAACATTTATGTAAAATAGAGATTGTTTGAGATTAATTTTAAATTAATTTTAAATAAATTAAAATTTATATACTTTTTATACAAATATATTTATTTTTAAAAATTTGTTGGTTAAAAATATTTATTTCTGTTAAAACAATTTTTAAATATTTCTTGAAAGGTCAGGTGTTAAGTACTAGATAAAGTTTTTATTAAAAAATGTGAAAGTATATGAACATAGTTCACAAATCTTTTCTTAAGATTTAAACGCCTACGCTTGATATTTATATCCATTTATTTATTTATTCTTTTATTTTATTCCAATATAAAAAATTCATAAATTGCTAGGTATTTTATTTAATTTTAAAATAAAAATAATGGCCCCAATATTTCGGAGCCTTTCAGTTTCTAGCCTGTCCTCGTACAGGCCACCACCAACAATTTCAAAAACTTATTCAATTAAAAGTTTGGACGATGTAAGTGGAACACCAAAAATTCAATATATTTATTATTATCCATATTATCGTTCTTATTATCCTTCTTATCGATATAATAGTGTTAGGGTAAGTTTTTTTAAAGAATTAATTGAAAATAAAAAATAAAATATATATTTTTAGACATATGTTAATTTTTATAATAGACATTATTCTAATTGGCCAGAACATCATTTTAAGTAAAAATTAAATAAAAATATTTTAAAAAATAATAATTTTTTTTTTAAAAGTTATCCATTCAATAATTATAAACCTCTTTCTTTTTATGGCAGTTACACTTATGCCCCTTATAAAAGCTACAAGTAAATTTTTAAATTAAAAAATTTTAGGGAAATTTTGGTTGTCTTTAATAAATTAAAAATATTTTATAATTTTTTTGTAAAAAATAAAGATATAATCAAAATTAACTTTATTTATTTAATAATTCCTTATTAGAGAGGGCTTTTTAGAAATTTTATAATTAATTAAAAATTAATTTTTAGAAATCCATCAGGTTATTATTATGGTTGGTATAATGGACCTTTAGATTATTAAAAATTGAAAAAAGGAAGAATGAACAGAAAAATTAAAAATTAATAAACGATATGTAACTCTTTAAAGAAATTAATTGATTAAAATTTATGTGAATTTTTTATAAATGAATTTAATTAATTCAAAATTATTTTTTATTTATTTTGTTAAAATAATTATATGTATATAATTCTTATTTTATTTACATATTTTAAATAATTATTTTTCAGTTTTGATTGTTTTTTTTTTGGAAGTCAATTCCATCATTGAATAATTTTTGGATCAATTTCCCGCACAAATTCATTCAAGTAAATAATTAGGTGTGAATAGAATATACATAAAAACAATAGAAAACCCAAAATAATAATAATAATAAGAAAAATAAAATTTTAAACAAAAAAATAAAAAATTCGAATTAATATATTATTTAAATAAAAATATTTTTTTGTATTTGGATTAGAATAAAATAATCGTCCTAACAATTAACGGATAAAATATTTTTTAAAAATAATAACTGAAAAAATATAAATAGAAAGATTAGGTAATTTTAGAAAAAAATTAAACAAAAATAACTTGCTGTGGAATAAAAAAAGTAAATTACGAACTATGCTAGTATAACGGAGAAAATAATCGTTGAAAAAAACTTAAAATCTTTTGGATGCAAAATGTATTTAAAATACATATGTTAAAATAAAAATATCTACTTATATTTATCAAAAAAGTTTTGGGCAAACTAAGGGTTAGGGGGTTCCCCTTTATTCCTCCCCAAATTTTTCCCTTATTATCTACTGAATGGTCAGACTTTCTTCCCTCAATCAACTTCAACAATTAGAACCTTTGCCAAACGTTGTCTCTCATTTGAATATGCCACTTGGAAATAGACTGAAATTGATGAAGGAGGAATTCTCTGATTGTACACAAAAAGGAAAAAACTTGGGGAAGAAAAAAGGGGGCCCTAAACTTTGATTTACACAAGTTTTTTTTAAAAGTATTCCACAAATCTAAAACTATATTTAAAAATATTTTCCTTTTTAATTTTACAAAAAAAAATAAAAATTGGTCTTGTTTCCTCGCAAATATTTTCTTAAATTTTCTTTTTTGGTTAAATAAGCACCTGCCTAGCTTTTGGAGGTTTTTTTGGGGGGAATGACGCAATGCGCGCGAGAAATAATTGTTTGTATGTGTTCAATTTTAGAATTGGCTATTTTATAGGTAAATTTAGAAGGAAAATTAGGGAGTGAAGAGCACAATATTGAAAAGAGTAAAAAATTAGGAGATAAGCTGGGGGGAGGGGGGGGGGAAGAAAATAAATAAAATTGTTTTCGCCTAAAATAAAGTAATATAAAAATTAGTAGCAGCGAAATCCGAGAAAAATTAATTTACGAGCGGAAATAAATATTTTTTAATTTATATTTATTTTGTTTTCTAGTAATTAACAATTTATTTATTTAAAATATTTAAATATTCTATAGAAAAATTTTTTGTTATTTTAAAATATGTAAATTTATAGTTAAATTATCTTGTTGCAAATAATTAAAAATTAGAATATTTTTGAGGGTTAATCTTAAAATTAAAAGTTGTGGGCAAAGGATTAATTAATTCTAAAAACAAATGCTGGTAAATATAGTATCTATATAATTTTTAATAAATAATTTTATTTTTCCCTTTAAAATAGAAAAATAAATTATTAATTCGATTATATATAATTTAAATAAATTAAAGCGTTAATTTCTGATATCTATTTATTTAATTTTATATTTATTTTTTGTTGTTGTCCTTAAAATCATAATTATTATTAAATTATTATATTTCTAAAAAAACTTGTAATAATCAGGATCCAGCTGTGAATGAAAAATAAATTGAATACATAAAATTATCGGTCAAGAGTATTTAATGATGAAAATTTGCATTTTTTGAGAGAAACAAATTTATAGTGGAGACAGACAATAAAAATAAAAAATTTTTTCTAAATAATTAGGACAAGATATGCGCGAAAATGTTTTTAAAAATAATTTTTAGAATTATTATAATTAATTTTATTAAATTTTTTATTTAATATAAATATTTTTATTAATTTAAATATTTTTATTTTTTTATTAAAAGATGGCATTTCTTTTTAAAAAAAATTTTTTTTTTGTTTGACTTCTGTAATAAAAACAAGTTTTTTGGCCTAAAACATGGAAAGGATTGTAAAATAAAAGAAAAAAAGATATAATCTTTAAACAAAAGATTAAAAAAACAACAAATGGTTTTTCGGTTTATTTCAAAAGAAGAAAAAGAAAAATCTTTTCTTTTTTGACTTCTAAAAAGACCATAATTTGTTACAAAAAAATGTTTTTTGGCGCCAGAGTGTGCCATTTTATTTGAAAAAAACACAAACAAAATTTCGTTTACAAATCCTCCATAATTCTCTATTTTCTAATGAAAATAATCAAAATTTTACCGCAAAAGGAACAGATTCCTTTAAATATATTTTCTAATAAATTTAGATTTTCTAATATTAATTTTAAAATTAAAAATAAACAAAAATTATTAAAGTATTGTAGGAAATATTCAATAGTTCCCGAAGAATCATTTTTCTAGCCCTGAAAACTAAATTTTTAATGAGCGTTCAAAATGGACCGGATCCGTCTTATTTTTGGATTAATCGGGTTTGAAAAAAATCAGGAGATAGGAAAATATCCAGACTTGGGACTCGAACCCTGGAAAAATCCGGCCGGATTATTTAAATTTACTTTCAATTAATTCCACTTGAGTCAAGATATTTATTGAATAAAAAAATTTTTAATAAATAAATTGGATTACTCATTTTTTCTAATCCTTTCTTTAGTCATTTAAACATAAATATACATACATATAGGAATATGTACTTCAGAAATTGCGTAATATTAATTCCCTTCTCTTTTATTAAAAACAATTTAAAAAAAATTTTTATTAAATATTTATTTTTTTCCCCGCCAAGATTTCTCGAAAAAGGGGAATACCATTAAATGAACGGGAATATTTAATGATATCTCTAAATAAAAATAAATTTAAGGAAAAAGTAAAGAAGAATTCTGAGTAATTTTTAGTAGTTGTTGTAACCCGATCCTTATTTTTTGTATTTTAATTAGTTTGAAATATTCCAAATAAATGGAAGTATAGTGGAGTAGTACATACTTTCTCCCTTCTAATAAATATTTTTATTTTAGTATTTGCCATTTTTATTCCACATTTTCTCATTGTAGGCAAACATTTCGAATTTTTAGGACAAAGTAAAAAGAATTGATGGATTGAGATGGATATATAATTGATGAAAAAGTTTAAATCATTTAATGGTACTTTTCCATTGATTGTACGACACTTGCGGACCGACTTTTGCGGACCGACCTTTGCGGACGGACATTTGCGGACGACATTTGCGGATTGCGGACGAACTTTTGCGGATCGGACATTTGCGGACCGTTGATGGGAAAAATTAAATTTAATTTTCAAAAACGAAAAAAGATATTCAAGTTTATTTTAATATCTTTTCGATAGGCAACTTTTTTTATCAAAATGGTCAACGTAAACCTATGGAGATTAGGCGAGGCGCTTGTGCAAAACCCTGCGCTTCGCGCAGGGTTTTGCGGCACGCGCCTCGCGGGGAGTCAACGGTCGCTGAGTTCTGGGCTCGTAACTTAATCCTATTCCTATCATCGATGACATGGTCATGCCCGGCTTCCCCCGCAGCAGTAAAAACTCCACGGATGCAATAGGTAAGGTGCTAAAATAAACGATCATAACTTTGTCTAACTTGTTAGATCGAAAAGATATTAAAATAAACTTAAATATTCTTTTTTTGTTTTTGAAAATTAAATTTAATTTTTTAAATTTTTTTCCCAAAAACGGTCCGCAAATGTCCGATCCGCAAAAGTCGGTCCGCAATCCGCAAATGTCCGTCCGCAAAAGTCGGTCCGTAAATGTCTATCCGCAATCCGCAAATGTCCGTCCGCAAAGGTCGGTCCGCAAAAGTCGGTCCGCAAGTGTCGCACTACGTTTCCATTATGCCACCCTCCCCCCTATATTAATGCTGAAAATGGGGACACGCCCAAGTAGGCGCGCGGCCATGTAGGCGCAAAACCATAACTACCTTTAAAATTTCTGGCTCTTAACAATTTTGGTATCAATCTCTTTAGCTCGATGTGAGGAATCGTTTAATACTAAATTTTGGAAGATTCGGAAACCTTGAAGCAAGTTATTGCTTTGCGCCTACTTGGCCGCGCGCCTACTTGGGCTGTACCCCTGAAAATGTCATATATAGGGTAATAAAAGGTGCTTTATTTCCGGATATAAAGAACCTCCAGCCCAGAAGTTGTTTGCATCGTAACTTCATCGAGACTTGTTCAATCGCGTTGATTATGGTCGTTGATTATGCTGCGATGATTATGATAGTATATAATTTTCACATTCAAATTTTCACCCCAAAAGTTTCATTGCCCCCATATAGTTTTTCAATATTCAGGGGTCTGTATCTCATAGTCTTTGTATCCGGAAATAAACATTATAGGCGTAATCTCACACCTTTCATCATATTACATTTTGAGCACTAATATAGGGGGAGTGGTGTGGAATAACGGAAAAGTACCCATTTAATTCTTCATATATTAATTTAAATTATAAAATTTAAAAAAAAATAAATTTATTTTTATTAAATAAAAAAAATATTTTTTCTCGTCCTCATTCATAATCGAGTGTCCTCATGGACCGACAAAGGTAACGAGAAAATCACAGTCAATTGCTTTCCCCAATCCTTTCCCCTTCAATTCTTGTGCCAATTATTTTTTTTCTTTTTAAAAATTATTTAAAATATACCGCTTATTTTCATTTACCTTTTCATCAAAAAAAGAATCCATTCTCGCGACATAAGGTATTTTAGCCTTATGTCGAAAATAAAGCTTTGGAAGGAAAATATAGATAGTACACTTTGAATGAAATAAAAGTTAATTTATTTAATTTTAATAAATAAAAATTGGAGATTAAAATTTAGAGGCAGTTTTTATTATTAGAATCATTCAAAAAATTTCTAAATTTATGTAATAATCTAGTGAAGAAAAACAAATTTTGTTTTGTTTTTTTTGGCCAGTAAATAATCCTTTAATGACTGTTTTGAATATGTATATGTACATATACTTTACTGAACTAACAATAATATATATAATTATTATTAACATATAAATTTAAGGATTATTTATATATTACTTTTTTTGGAAACAAAAAAAATATATATAATTTTTATTTTAATTAAATAAATATATCTATTTTTAAAATTAATTTTAAAAAAAGGTCAAGAAAAAGGTTATTTTTAATTTATATTTATTTACTTATTTTTCTGTTTATTTGCTTTTATTCCCCCCAATTTTAACTCAAAACTTCATTTTAGCTAATGGATTTTGGAAAACATTTGTTTGATTTTGCCGCCTTTTTACGGCTATATTTGAAGAGAATTTTGCTTAAAATTTTATTTTTAACCAAGAATAGTTGTAAATTAAGAGAAAAATATATTGCGCGAATAATCTTCTTCTTTTCTTGATAAATAAAATTTTATTTGTTTTGCGGCATTTCTTTTTTTAAAAAATAATTTTTAAAAAATTTTAAAATTAATTTAAATTATTTTTCTTTTATAAAATATTAAATATCAACATTAAATTGACTACTCTCTTTCTCTTTTTTTATAAATTAAAAAAAAGAAGAGTTTGATCACCTCTGCGGGAGTTAAAAATTAAATATTTAGAGGCTTCTTTTTAGAGCACGGGTATGAAGTAGTCCAGTTTTATACAATAACCTTTTGGCGGTAAAGCCTCAGGGCAATAAACACAAAAAATATTTTGAAAGAATTTAAATACATTTAGAGAAACAAATATATATAAATTATTTGTTTTTAATTTGGCGGGATTGTTTCTAAAAAAGTATTATGCATTGATGGGGGATCTTCTTAAAAACACTTCAAACTAAGGCGAGAAAAAAAGACAAGTGCCGCGGATTAGTTTTTTAAGTCACAACGGGAGAAAAAAATCAAATTTTTGTAAAAATGTTTCAAACAATAAAATAATACAAAAAATGTTTTTTTTTTGGTAAATAAAGAGAAGTTAATTTTTAAAATTAATTTTATCTAAAAAATATAATTATAAAAATAAATCTTCTTTTTCTTTAAAAACGTTAAAAATTTATTAGATTTTTTTAAATTTTTCATGAGGACATCTGCGTTTACTACTTTTTTTCTTCATTTCTCTCTTTTTTACTCCCAACCAACCAACCAACCCTTTATAAGCCATTCAGTCCTAAAATTCTATATATCAAGCACCGCCCTTCTCCTCCCTCAATAATTCAGCTTCCTAATTCACCCGCGCGATCCATCCATCCCCGCAAATTTCCACAACCACACACACACCCAACCTAAAATAAATATATTCTTTTGTGCCTATATTTTTATTTTTTCTGGCACGCGATGCCAAAGAGTTATTTAGATCTACATATAAAATAAATAAATATTTAATTTTAAATTAAAAAATTTTTTTTCAAAATAAAGTATTTATTAAAATGCGTGAATGTTCTTCTTCTTCTTCTTCCTCTTCCCCATCTTGGCCTTCTAACCAACAAAATACTTCTTTATATTCTTCATCATTTTCTTCATCCCCTTCTTCCAATTTAATTTATTTTCCTTTAGACAATTATCAATCAACTTCTTCAATTAAAAATTCCAACAATTTTTATTTAAATATAAAAACAAATTCAAAACAACAAAAATTAAATAAAAATGAAAAAGAAAATCAAAAAAATAAGAGTAATTATTTTCTTTTAATTTTTAAAAAGAAATTCTTTTTTAAAGTTACTATATCAAAAAGAAAAAGAAAAAATCCAAATTTAATTATTGGAATTAAATTTGGGGGTAAAAAGCCCCATCAAGTAGCTAGAAGAAATGAAAGGGAACGCAAAAGAGTTCAGCAAGTAAATGATGGATATGAAAAATTGGCAAACACTGTAAGTAAAAAAAAGAGAGAGAAATTCAAATTTAAATAATTAATTTAAAGTTAAATAATTTCGAGCCAATTTGCAATGAAAGAAAATTAACAAAAGCAGAAACATTAAAAACAGCCATTTTATATATTAAACACCTCGAAGATTTATTAAAACAACAACCTTTGGAAAAACAAAATAAAATTAAAAATGAAAATAATTCTGAAAATTCAACAAATTTTTGTCAGGTTTTGAAAAAAATATTTTCTAAATTATTATTTTTTTTATAGAATTTAAATTTTTCCGAAGAAAATCAAAAACAATTTCTAACCAAAAATTCAAATACTCCAAACTTTATTTATTCACCACCACCACCACCAACAATAATTAATACAAATTATAATAATGTAAATAATAATAATATTTATTTAAATAATAATAATTCATTTCAAAATTGTTCATTTCCTTATATAAAACAAAAATAATTTTTTTTAATTTTTGAATAAAAATTAATATAATTTTTAAAATTATTTTGTAATTTAAAATTATTTCCAATTTATTAGAGAAATTTTGATGATTGAATGAGTAAACTACAAATATTTCCCCCATAGATAAATATTTATTAAACTTAATTCTTCGTTTATATGATTGAATAATAAAAATAAACAAATCTGCAATAATACCTGCCTCAACAAACGAGATAAAAGAAAAAAATCACAAAATTTGTTAGATGGGGGTCTTGGTGGATTTTATAAAATTTTTATTAAAAAGTGTTTGTGATCTCTACATATATACGGATCACCAAAATCGCAAATAACTTTAAATCCTTATTTAAACTAAATTCCTCTAATTAAATCATATAAAAACGGTCATTTCCCTAACAAGGCTAACAAATTGCTATATTTTCTCCTCCCTCTTGCTAATGTCAACATTGTCAGGAGTAGCTGATGGCGCGGAATTTATTGGGTATGTTTTCTTTATGACTTTATGTGCTAATTCCGTTTTATTTTTTTATTTTAGAAGGCTTAACATGACATTCACAGTAATACGTAGCATCTCTCATGGTGGCTACGGAGCTGTATATGAGGTCTCATGCTCGAAGGATGATGGCAGATATGCGCTCAAACTTGAACAGCGACAGTTCTCAAGAGACCACTATAAGCTCATGATGGAAGTCCAAGTAATTGCTTTGATATGCCAGAAATTATTCTTTCAAAATTAATTTTTCTTAACAGGTGCTAAAAGAGGCTGGTGAACGTCCTGAAAATGCTAGGAGGCACTTTCCGACCCTCCTCGATAATAGCGATCCACTGCCCAACCACATGTTCATGGTAATATCTTTACTCGGAAGATCGTTGGCGGATATAAAACGAGGACGGCAAGGCAAAATCCTCAGGTAAATTAGTATATAATTTACATATAAAATATTAAAAAGTAATCTTTTAGCCCAAATACCGGATACTATTGCGCAATACAGTCTCTCGAAGCGGTTCGCGATTTGCATGATCTCGGTTATATTCATCGAGATATAAAGCCGGGAAATTTTGTCATTGGGCTTCCACGAACAAAGAACCAGAATACGGTATACATGGTGGACTTTGGAATTGCAAGAAGGTTCCTTGGGCCTGATGGCAAAATTCGAAATCCACGCAAAAAGGTGATTGATCTTTAAAATTTTTCTTAATTCTTGATAAATTTAGACAAGATTCAAAGGTACGGTTCGTTTTGCATCATTGAGTATGCACGAAGGAGACGATCTGGGTCGGAAAGATGATTGTGAGAGCTGGATGTATATGATTGTTGATTTGATTGATCAGGACAAGCTACCTTGGCATAATGTGGAGGATAAACGCAGACTTCGTAGGCTCAAACACGATGCTCAGAAAGCTCCTAAAACTCTCTTCAAGAAGGACGAAGTTTAAAAATAAAGTATTTAACTTTGAAATTTTTCTAATTTTCTAGGAGCAAGAATTGCGTGACATTATTGTGTACTTGGCAGGTCTTCACTATGTTGATCTTGTAGACTATGCATGGATGCGTGAAATGATCAAAAGAGTTGCAAAACGGATCTCTTGCTCTCTTCAAGAGCCGTATGACTGGCAATTAATGGCTGGAACGACGTCGACTTCAGCTACTTGAGATGTTAAGATGATTGAATGGATATTTAACTAAAAACTGACAAATATTAAATTGTAATATGTAAAATTATGTATGTATGTATCTAGTCTATTTTTGTTGTTGATTGTGTTAGAAATAAAATGTTTTATATTGACTACTTGGCCTGAGGTAGCACCTCATCGGAGGTAGAAACAACATTGAATATGGTGTTCGCTGATAGGATGAAAAGTTTAATACGAACTACTTTTTGTCCACTGGATAAATTTTTTATAATAGTTTTTTATACACATGTATGTACGTAACGCGTCATTCTTGGGGTTTAAATTCTCTCATACGTCACTTCTAAAGAACATAGCTATATAACTAGAGCTGTGAATTTTATGCATTAAAAAATGCAAAATATGCACTATAATATGCATAAAAAATTGCCGAAATATGCACGAAAATATGCAAAAAACCCAGAATATCCACGCAAATATGCATGAAAAATACAATTTATACGTAGAAATTTTACATTTTTTTAGTCAAAAACATTCAAAACCCTATTTTAATCAAGATTACTACAAGTTTATATGTATTGTTCAACAAATTGAGTATTTTTACTGAGTTGGACATTTTGAGATGAGGCGTTTGACGGTGTGACATTTTGGGGTGGACATTTTTGGGTCGCGTCCAAAAAACAAAAAAATTTTTGTTACAAAATTCTTAATTTTAACAAATTTTTTCCAAAATTTTTACTAAATTTTCACTTTTTGGCAGGATTTTAGGCAATTTTCGCGATATTTTCCCGAAAACCCTCAAAATATGCAGTAAAATATGCATTTATGCACCAAAGTCTGAAATATGCAAAAATATGCATTATATGCAAATAGAAACCCCCTCTAAAGTTTTCAAAACATGCGGAAACAGTGTTTTTTGTGCATTATACATCATGACAAGTTTGCAAAAAAATATGCATTTGCATAAAAATCAGCTCTATATATAACGTCTCAACTCGGTCTTCGGCGTGACGTTATAGAGAAGGTCCTTTGTATTAGATAAACTATATTCGAAGATGTTAGCAGAAAAAATTAAATTTTTAAATATGTATGATTAAAATAACAAAATAATTATCAACGTCGAGTTCCGTCCTCGAAGAAAACACCGCCATCTAACGCACAATATTTTGGACAAATTCCCCGCTCTCCAGGAGAACCCTGAACACCACGAGAACCTTAAATCTGAGGGTTTGTCTGTAGTTTTTATCAATTTTACCTGTTTCGCCAGGAATTCCTTTTGGTCCTACCTTACCATTAGCACCTGGCGGTCCTTGAGGCCCGGGGGATCCCTCTAAGCCAGGACGGCCTGGTTCACCTGCAGATCCAGACAGTCCAGGAGGACCCTAGAAACATTATTATCAATTGAATATTTTTTTCTCTTGCACTCAGCCTTACTAACAAACTTTCTATCTAATACCTGTTCACCTAACGACCCAGTATCTCCAGGAATTGCAGGAATAGAAATTGCTGAACGACCAGCTTCTCCACGCATGCCCTCTCTTCCCGGCTCTCCGGGTTCTCCTTGTTCACCAGGTAGACCCTGCTGACCTTAAAAAGATTTTAAATAATTTTATTTTCATTATCAACCAGGTGATCCATCATTTCCTGGACGACCAGGATGGCCTGCCGGACCAGAATTGCCTGGCGAGCCAGCAGGTCCTGGTGGGCCGGTTATCCCAGGTGGGCAAGCAATACAGGGTGGTGATGTTACTTCTTCACAGATACTTGAAATTGATTAATTTTAAACAGAAAAAATTAATTGATACGCCGGAATCATTCCATAAAATCCGGGAGGGCCCTGTGCACCAGGCCGTCCGGGTATACCATTGCGTCCATGAGGTCCTGGTGGACCAGGAAGTCCAGGAATACAACATTCTTTTGTATAAAATGAAATTAATTGTTGAAAATTTTGTTTTACCCGGACACTTTTCAAAACCACTTTTTGCACTGAAATAATCTCCATTGTTTTGTGCTAATCTTTTTTTCCTCCATCCAGTGATATTTTTTAATTCTTTTTCATTATATAGTATTAAGGGTGTAAATTGTTTTTCTGGTATTTCAATATTTACTTCCTTTATCGAAAGCTTAAAGTAAAAAGTAAAGTCATTTTATTTGTACTAGATTGCCTTGCAAAATTTCATTTCATCTATAATTCGGTGTTGTATACCATTTATGTATTGATACGATATAGGTATAATAACAAGTACAGAAAACGTTATGGCAAAAGAGAGGACAACAGCAATTCCAACCTTTTGTGGGGTTTAATTTCTTGAAACAAACTCTGAATATCAAAACAAACTCACTACAAAAGAATAAGCTGCTTCTCGTACTTCTGACTCAATTTTCATTATAAAATATTTCTAAAAATAATTCTAAAAAATTAGTTTCATTTAAAAAATGTTTGTTAATCTAACAATAAATAAATTTTTCCGCTCTCACACCTTAGCTTTAATATTTCTTCGCATTCTATAATTGAAGTGAGACTCAGCTTATTTCTATTAATTGTGAAAGAACCAGTCAACATTAACAAAATAAAATATAAACAAGTTCACTGGCATTTTTTGTGCGATTTTTTTTGTAATTGCACTTGAATAACAAAAAATTGTTTTTAATTTGTATTTCGCTTTTGTGCTTTGCGTGAACGTGAAAATACAAAACATAAACGAAAGAATTGTTTTTTAAATCTTTATGAGAGATAAACTTCTATGGCACAAAATTTTTTACATAAAACTGAAAATAATGAAAAATAGAAAAGTGAGGAAAAAAACAGAAAAAAAATCTATTTTTCATTATAATACATACACATGTCATAATTACAATAAGTTTATAAACAAAAATTATTAGAATTCTAAAAATATTTTATTGTCTCTGTAATTTGTGTATTTGATCCAATTTTTGCTGTAATTCTGGTTTAAGACTACCTGGTTTATCATTGTGTCTACATAAGGGACAAAACCATCTTTTTCCTTGCTTTGGCTTACTTTTGAGATTGACACATGAAAAGTGAAACCATTCGACAGAACAGAGCTCATAATCACAACAAATCATGTCACCAAATGAAACCTAAAATGAAAAAATTCTAAAATTTAGTTTTCATAATTTATGTCTAAATTCGCTAATTAATAACTAAAACAGACCTGTTCGCAAAGACAATATGTTGGCTCATCAGCAGAAGCTGTGGGTCTATGTACCTCGCCATCCATTTGTGTATCTAAAATACAAAATTACAAAGTTGTCAGAATTGATTAACTGATTACCAGTTTCTATATATCGTTTTCTTGGACTTTTTCCACCCATTACACCATCATTATTAATTGTATCGCCTCCTTTTCCCCAATTACGTTGTTTTTTGGCAGCTCTCGTCGAAAGAGGTGAAAATTCAATTGCACCATTAATTGAAGCTTCGGACGACCCACCATTCCACGAGGGTGATCCACAAAGTAATGAAGCTGTTGAAGTTGATGGAAATCTTTCATCTATATTTCTATATGGAGATGATGGACAGTCTTGATATGAAATTGGTAGTGCTTGTTCCAATTCAGCTAAACAATCATAATTGTCATTTTGAAGGAAATCTTCATTTGTTGTTGCTGAATCCTTTAAGTTTAAAAATCAAAAAAAGTCAAGCAAAGTTAAAACCTAAAATTGCAATAATTGGGGATAGTGTTTATCATTCAAATTGGATTTTTTCCATTTTTAGACAATCTATTATCTCCTTAATTATGCCTTCTCATGTTGCTTTGAATTTTAAATAAAGTTTCAAATAATAAATGAGAACATTAACATTGCCAGGAAAAGTTTAAAAAATCCAGTCTAGAAATAATCCTGAGATCGCGAATAAACCTAGATTTGGGACACGGACTCTTCAGGAAAAGTTATTTCCAGACATGAAGTCGGCCGTCAAGCAATTAAAATATAGAATATGCCGCAATGCGATTCTGCCGCGAACGACTATTTCCCTGAGGTAATTTACAAATTTATTCCGCAAAATTCAGAAAGATAAAATGTACGTTCGAGTTGCGGCAGAATGCATGCGATAGAATTTACTGGCGGCAGATCGAGTGCGTCCCAACAAAATACCTTATTTCGCTTCTGTATGCCTTTTGAAACCAAAAAATCTTGCAAAACTTGATTAGAAGGCGATAAGGGCGTTCTATCACATTGAAATTTTCCAGAGGGAGTTCTGGAAACAATTAAACTTTTTCGTTGATATGGTTGCTTTATTGTTGTTCGAATTGATGACTTTCGACTGTTCGGAGCAGAAGTCTGATTGTGAGTCCATTCATCAGAATTATTTCTTTGTTCTTCCTAATATTGAACAGAAATTAAAATTTTACAAATTATTTAACCGAAAGATTATGCGCTTGTTTAGAAATATCCACATCGCGAATAGGATTTCGTTTAGCAATGCCAAAAACAGAGCGAACCTCGTCATTTGAACCGATTGAACTGCCAACACTGCCAAGACCTCCTAATTCATTTCTTCTCCTTTTGGGCGGCTTTGACTTGGCTAAAATATTATAGTGATCTTATTAATTGCACTATCTGAATATAGATTTCTTTCTTACTTTCTGTCAAAATAAAATGTTCATGTAAATTTCATAGTCATCTATATTCAGAGAAATTTTAAAGATGCGAAATTGAAAAAAACCTGGACTAGTTTCACGACAAATACAACGCGAGGGATTTGCAGAAAAAATAATTTTTGCAATATGCAAAATTGGAGTTTTAGCTGCATGCTCAACTAATTGCATTTCGTACAAAATTTCTTGTATATCGAAAAGAAGTTCGGATTTTTGTGTTGAATTAATTGTCGTCCATCCCTGCTGGTTGATTCTCTTTTTTGCATTTTCAAGTTGTTCTGTCAAAAGTTTACGAATTTCATCTAATTTTTTGTCTTCATTTATATGAGCATCTAATTCTTCCAATTCTGAAGCAGAAAATTTTCCACTTAATCGGGAAATATTCACAAGATCATTGAGATTTGAATTAGAAAACATTAAAAACTTTAAAATAAATAAAAATAAGCTGCAGGACAAACTTAAAAAATAGGAAAAATTATAATTAGACTCAAGAATTCAAGACTTTTAACAAAATAATGTGTGCGAAAGAACGAAAGTATCGGGCGGGGGACACATCAGTCCCGCCGTTTCAGTCCCGCCATTTCAGTCCCGTGCCATTTCAGTCCCTGCCGTTTCAGTCCCGCCATTTCAGTCCCCACCTATATGGGGACATTTCAGTCCCCGTGTGAAAAATATATAAAACAACTTTAAAAATAAAGAATTTGGGGGATTAAAGTGGGCATCAAGGGACTTGTACATTAGATCGAGGGATCAATAAGGATATCGATGGATTTGGAGGGATCTAAACGGATGTTTGGAGGGATCAAATATGGAAAAAAAATTTTGCCAGAGAAGAAAACTCGCTGAGATATAGGCACCTAAAAATGAAAACCATAGGGGGCCAAGCTGATTTTTGAGGTGAAAAATTCCCAAATTAAATTAAAAAAAACAATTTAAATAAAAAAATTTATCAAAAAAATAACTAAAAAGTCATTGTCTCGTTTCACTTATTAGATTTGTGGCCCTAAAAAGGGCCGTTTGGGTTAGGGTTGTTGTCGACGATAATCCATCATCGCTCGCCGAAAATATGCTCATCAGAGTTGTCAGGCAGGATCACCTCAGCAGCAATCTGCTTGGCATTTCCTTTAGGAACTTAAAATTTAAAAAATTTTAAAAATTCAAAAAATTAAAATAAAAAACCTGCTTAACCCAATATGCGTTGCTCCTTTCTGCATTTCAGTAGGAAGTTCTCAATTCGAGCAGCATCAAAAATTAGTGTTGACAAACTCTAGAAAATGGTTTAAAAATTAAAAAGTTTCAAAAAAATTTGAAAAATTTGAAACAAAATAAAAATATCTTGGGATTTGGGGGGATTAAAGGTAACGACAGGGGTGCATAGCAGCTGTATGATCTCAAGAACAGCCTGCCCGGCATTTATTTTTAAAAAAATTAAAAATTTCAAAAAACTTTAAAAATTCAAAAAATTCAAAAAAAACCTGCTTAACCTCAATGCTGATGACAGGAAACAATTGGTTGTAAGCATTCTGACAAAAAAATCGATCCCGCAACATTTTTGAAATAATCCCGTATGCAGTTCAACAATAAAAATCACATGGGGACTGAAATGTCCCCATGTAGGTGGGGACTGAAACGGCGGGACTGAAACGGCAGGGACTGAAATGGCACGGGACTGAAATGGCAGGACTGAAATGGCGGGACTGAAACGGCGGGACTGAAATGGCGGGACTGATGTGGGATGTTCCGAAAGTATCAGAGAAATAGCGGTGGGGTACCATTCCGTGCCGCGAGTTCCGTGCCAGACCAGTTCCGTGCCTGCCCAGTTCCGTGCCGCGGGTTCCGTGCCAGTTGTAAAAGGGGAGGTTTCCGTGCCGAATATTTAATAACCTAAAAATCGAGATTTTTGGAAATCAACTGATTTATTTTTTTGTTTTATGTTCTTTCTTATTTCTTTTTACTGTTTTAGAGAGAAAAACAACATTTTGCACAACCAACAACAATTATTCAACGGCAGAAAATAATTTTTAATAAATTTAAAATTTTTTAAAATTTTCTCACGATTTCTAAATTTCTTTAATTTTCTACAAAAACTTAATAAGGCGAGGGTTCTACTCTACATTGCGAGGTTTTTTAAAAGAATTTTTATTTTTTTTAAATTTTTTTGAAATTTCTCTAATTTTTTTTTGGAATTTCCTAAAAAATTTTTTCAATTTTTTAAATTCATTTTTCTAGGGATAACAACGACGTGCTCGGGCGATTTGCTGTTGAGATGATTCTGCCTGGCAACCTTTGAATTGCAGTCTTAGATGGAATAGAAGCGATGTTGGAATTTCGTCAACAACAGCCACAACCTAAACGGCCCTCTTTAAGGCCACAAATCTAATGAGTGAAACGAGACAATGACTTTTATGTATTTTTTTGATAAATTTTTGCTTATTTGACTCGTTTTTTTATTAAAATTTTGTTCCCTGAAGAAAAAAAGTCGAGACAAAAACCTCCCCCTAAGCCCGAAAAAGCCCAAGAAAAGCCTAGAGTCAAGACTCGGCTACATTTGAAAATGTTCTTTAGATCGTAAAAACTAAGAAAACAAAAAAATCTGCGAGAAACCCCTGTTTTTCATATATTTAAATATTCGGCACGGAAACCTCCCATTTTACAACTGGCACGGAACCCGCGGCACGGAACTGGGCAGGCACGGAACTGGTCTGGCACGGAAACCGCGGCACGGAACTCGCGGCACGGAACCCTCCCAGTCCGGAGAAATAGTACTCTTAAATGACGTTTTTTTCTTTGCCCCTTCTCCTCTAGAGTCTCAATTTTTGTGCTTATAATTTTTCATTTTATTTAGAGTTGATTTAATTAAATTTTTCTTTCGAGTATTATGATTATTCAAAATACAAAAAGTATTCATAGTGCTTCCTTGCTTCTTGGACGGTCTAGATGTTCTTATTTAGTTCTGAAAAATTATTCTTCTGAACCAGGTCTGATTTTAGTATTACTTTAATGACTGTACGTAATAGGTGAAAATCCCAGAAGTCGGTCATCACGCGTTTTATTAAAATCATCTGCAATTTTGGGAGTTGGTACTGCACTTTTTGGTGGATTAGTTTGGTATGATGACCGAGTAAGGAAAACTGTTGAGGAGAATATTCCCTATTCAAAAGATGTTTTTGATGCTGTTTTTAGTACAATTGAGAGGAAGAGGTTTTATTATTCTTTTGGGTAATCCTTACTTTTACTGGTCCCTAAAAAAATTGGAAAAGAAGTGCTGTTTTGACAATTTTGAGGTCTACCATTAGGTAATCGACTGTGCTAATTCCGAATCTGAGCTTAAAATTTGTTTATTTCGAACCACGACCCTTAATTCGACCAAGTCGAATTAAGGGTAAACACTTCGAAATTAAAAATTTAAGGCTATTATTACTCGTCTCTTCGAGCTGAGTTGAAAGGTATCAAAATTATTCAGTTTCGACAACTTTGGACGAAGTTATGGTATCTGATTTGTACACGGAAGTTTCACCAAGCGTGTTTTAAATTGATCATAACTTCGTCCAAAGTTGTTGAAACTGAATAATTTTGATACCTTTCAACTCAGCTCGAAGAGACGAGTCCGATTAAGCAAAAAATTTGAAATTTTGAATTTTTACCCCATGTGCGACTTGGTTGAATTCGGGTTTGGGGTTCGAAATAAACAAATTCTTAGCTCATATTCGGACTCAGCACACTCGATTACCTACTGGCAGACCTCAAAAATATCGAAAAAGCACTTCTTCCACATTTTTTCTAGGGACCAGTAAAAGTAAGGATTACCTTCTTTTGATTTAAATCTAAAAATCAATTATAATTTTAGTAATCAAATTAAAGAAATTGATATCAATCGACTTACTAATTTTTATGGTAAGGAGTCCCGATCCACTGAGCCACCGGGCAATAACATCGAAGATGGCAAACTTAAATTATCATCAATCTTGGATTTGACTCCAAAATCTTCTACTAAAATTTTACCAGATATTAAATCTGAAGTTAAAGGTGCTGATTCAATTGAACCTATCGAAGTTCGTGAACAAATAAAAATCGAAAATGAGAAGAATGGTAAACCAAATGATACAATTTTGGATAATGGTTTGTTCTTTCATATGATTATATTTCTGAAATTAAAAAATATAAAAGGTTAGGCAAAAATTTAGCCACGAGCAGGAAGCAACCGACTCATTGTGATATACCGGGGCTATAACCTCTTTTATAGAGTGAAGCTCCAAATCGAACGGTTCCTGGTTCCAAAAGGTATGGAAACGGGAAAGCACTGGCATGTTCTTGCCTACAATAAGTTCATAATTTTTTTAGAATTTGAAGTGCAAATAATTGAATCATTAAAATTGGCTACTGAAAAGGCAAGCGTGGCAAAAGATGCGAAATTGAAAACAATCTCCGCTATGCAAAAACATTCAACATTGCTAAAGGAAGCGGTTGATCAAGGTCTCCCGAATTATGGTGACAATGTTGATTGGGGAAAAGTTGAAAATGCTGCTTCTCACGTAGAAGAGTTCTCAAAACAGGATTTAGTTGCTGAGGCTGAAGCAAGGAAATCAATAGATTCATTAAAAACGGTTATTTTTCTGTAATTTTTTGTAACTGCTCAAAAGCTTTGATGGGTGTATTATATACAGTGGGGTGCAAAAGTAATGCCCGCTACATATAAATTTTTGATTTCAACTTGTCAACGGTTCATTTTTTCTTTAAAATTTTTTTTGGTTATCCTAAAATCAACTATTTTTTATGGGCTTTAATATGACTATAAACTTTAGGATGAAAAAGTTATAAAAAATATTTTTTGAAAATTTTAAAGATTTTGACTAAAATTTACATGGTGCAAAAGTAATGCCCGCTTTTTATTTTCGACGGAAAAAATAAAAATAGGTAAATATTTTTGTTTAATTTTTATTAATTATAGAATATTAAGTAAAAATAAACAGAAATGACATTAAAAAACCAATAGGAAATTCAAAAGACCGATGTAAAGCTCAGAGGCATTTTGGGGGGCCACAAGGGGGAGGGGTACGTTTGGGGCCATAACCAACCGGAGGATGCTAGCCAGGTCCTGAAACTTTACCATTTGCTAGCTAGGAGGCCTGCCAAGAAACCCACTAGGTATGAAGTATATCTAGCTTTGCGCCTTCAAAAGGTGGTTCAAGATCAACACCATTCCGTGGAGCAGTTATGAGGGTGTTACGAAGCAATGAAAATCTTTTAAATTTTCCCGATTCTGATGGGGGAAATTACATTCAAGGGCTTCGACACGATTGTTATTATCCAAAAAATATGAAAAATGCTGGTGGAGGAGTCTTCGAATAGGTTAATAGACACTTCATATTTTGGGTCAATTTATTCTCGTTTCCATGATGCCTTTCTTTCAATGGCTTTAGTCCGTATGTATAAATTTCTGGTAACACAAATGCTCCTATGTATCGCAAATCTTTTAAATTTTCCCGATTCTGATGGGGGAAATTACATTCAAGGGCTTCGACACGATTGTTATTATCCAAAAAATATGAAAAATGCTGGTGGAGGAGTCTTCGAATAGGTTAATAGACACTTCATATTTTGGGTCAATTTATTCTCGTTTCCATGATGCCTTTCTTTCAATGGCTTTAGTCCGTATGTATAAATTTCTGGTAACACAAATGCTCCTATGTATCGCAACGTTCTGCTGAATAAAATGATACCTCACAATCGAAAAAAACTAGGACCTTGTTGGAAATATGTCCGCGAATATGCCCCCTCCCCCTTGTGGCCCCCCAAAATGCCTCTGAGCTTTACATCGGTCTTTTGAATTTCCTATTGGTTTTTTAATGTCATTTCTGTTTATTTTTACTTAATATTCTATAATTAATAAAAATTAAACAAAAATATTTACCTATTTTTATTTTTTCCGTCGAAAATAAAAAGCGGGCATTACTTTTGCACCATGTAAATTTTAGTCAAAATCTTTAAAATTTTCAAAAAATATTTTTTATAACTTTTTCATCCTAAAGTTTATAGTCATATTAAAGCCCATAAAAAATAGTTGATTTTAGGATAACCAAAAAAAATTTTAAAGAAAAAATGAACCGTTGACAAGTTGAAATCAAAAATTTATATGTAGCGGGCATTACTTTTGCACCCCACTGTATCATTTTTTAATAGATCAGGGAATTTGAGAATTTTTGGTCGCTATTTGTTCCCTATTTTTATAATACTAACTTTTCATAAAGCGGCCTAGTAGATTATTTATTTGTTTACTTTTTTAGCAAATAAATGAATGGAGATTAGATCCTAAAAAAGCTTCTACTCCAGCTTTGACAAATTCAGTTGAAACTGTTAAAAAGTTAACACTCCGATTGGACGAATTAAATTTATTATTGGAGAAAGAGCGTTCTCAAGGCAATGTTCTCTCGAATTACAAAGAATTGGTAAATAAAGGACGCCAACAATTGAATGTAAAAGATAATTCAACAGCTTTTTCAAATATTATTCAAAACAAAGACGGAAAGATGGATGGTAGTTTATCTGAACAAGAATTAAATGCGCAAATTGTCTATGGTAAATTTCGAATTTATAAGTAAAAAATATTTTTATAGCAAATATGAGGGTTGATGAATTAGAAAAAAAAGCTGAAAAATTTCAGGTATTGACGGTTCTTATTTATAATTTTTTTATTTTTTTAGTCAGGGGAAAGTCAAATGATTTTCGAGGCTTTGGAAAAACAACGAAATATTGACGAAAAGTTTATTTATTGTTTGACATTTAAATATATATTAATTTTTAGACTTTCCAAGCTTCATGTAGATATTGAATTACAAAAAGCAAAAAAAGACGAAAATCAATTAATTGAAGAAAAGGTATTAAAATAAAAGAAATTCTCAATAAATAAGCTTTTTACTTAATTTAGAGGCAACAATTACATAAAGAATGGGAGTCAGAAGTAGATGTTCGCTTGAGAAATGCCGCGTTGGCACATGCTGAACATTTGGAGAAAGTAATTAGAACACAGAAACAGTTGCATGACATTGAGAATGCTCAAATTGTTGAGGTAATTTTGAGTTTAGAATATCGACGATAATTAATAAAATTGGAAATTTCTTAAATTAGAGTTTCTCCAATAGCTAACCGTCAAAAATTTTTTCGTTCACTTCAATTTTTAAATAAAAATATTTTAAGGAAGCTGTTAATATTGAACGAAATAAGTTTGCTAAACAGATTGAATTGGCTTTGGTATGTTCATTAAGTATATTTAATTTTATATTCTTCAGAAAAGATTAAATGGAATTGAAAATGCATTAAATAGTCGAACAGCGCAGGTTAATTCAAAAAATATTTTTTATAAAAATATTTTTAAGGATCTAGAAAATCGACGTGCAAAAATATTTTGGAGTGTTTGCCAAAATCTTTTGGATTCTTTAATTGGTCGAAACAAGTCTCAACATTTTATACAATTAAATGAAGTTAGAATTTTTAGTTATTATTTTTTTCTAATTTTAAATTTTAGATTAAATTAATTAATAATTTGGGTGAATTTGATAGTTTTGTTCAAGCAATTTGTAACTGCTTTCCTAAAGAAATAAAACAAGATGAATTAAATTATGTCCAGTCAGAAGAAGGGTTAAAGAAACGTTTTGAAAAGGTTTGAATTTTTAGTTTTTAATGAAAAAGTAAGATAATTTTGAAGAGATTTTTTTGGATATTTTTCAGTCGATTACTCTTAACCATCTAAAATCCCTTTTCATATACTTTTTTGGTGTGTAAATAATAGCTCGTTCGAAATAGCCCTTCAAGCCGAATCGAATAAACTGTATTCAATGCAGGGCTGGACATCCCCCTCCCTTAACCAATTATTAATTTATGCAGAGAAATAACCGACAAGTATTCTACTTTTTTAATTTAGGTTTATAAATTAGCTCGTCGTACTGCTCAAATCGGTGAAAACGGAGGAAGTCCATTTGAATATTTTCTTTCGTGGTTACAATCTTTATTTGTTCTTCAAATAGCAACAGCCAAATATTCAAAAGATGATAAAATTGATGTTGACAAATATGAGCCTTATGAAATTTTAAATAGAATTAAATATTTTGTTAAAATTGGTGATTTGAAAAATGCTGTTCGTTTGGCTAATTTATTAAAGTAAATTAATTTTAAATCAGGCTCGTAGCCAGGGGGGAATTCCCCTCCCCCCCCCCCCCCCCCGAAATGGGGAAAAGGAAAAAATTTGGGGAAGGGCTGGGGCAAAAAAAGTGAATTTTTTTGGCCTACGGCCTCTGAAATCTAAAAAATTTTCGCCTGCGGCGCTAAAAAAGGAAGAAATCTGGCTTCTTGAGCCCAAAATTCAAAAAATTTTCGCCTGCGGCGCTGAAAATCGAAATTTTTGGGCGCCTGCGGGGCCGAAAAAGTGAATTTTTTTGGCCTACGGCCTTCTAAAATTCTTAAAATTTTCGCCTGCGGCGCTGAAAATAGAAAATTTTTGGCGCCTTCAGCGCAAAAAATTTTACCCCCTTGCCCCCCCCCCCCCGAAAAAAATCCTGGCTACGGGCCTGTTTTAAATATTTTAATATTTTACATAATTTTAGAGGGGAATCAGCTAGAACTTTTCACGATTGGATTTGTGATGCCCAACTTCATTTAGAGGCTCGTTTCTTATCTGAATTACTTCTTTCACATGCTCAAGTCACCTTAATTAGAACAACGTATTAAAATAAATAGACATTATTTCCTATTAAAAAGGCTCAGAATGTTTGAAATTATAATAAAATTTTTGATTTGAAATTAAATTTTGAATTTCTGACATTTTTAAATGGTTACTTTTTCTATAGAGAATAAACAAATGTATTAAAATACTACTATAATTTAAAGAAAAAAATTTATTAAATTTTTAAATTGGATATTTAAATTAAATCTCTAACATCAATTTAGTTTCTAAATATTGGAAAATGACATAAATATAAAGTAAAATTAACTTTTTTGGAAATAATTATTGACCTTTGTTCTAAGTTTTCGTTTTTAACAAAAGATTACCATCACACATATCGGGAATAGACACGTGCATTCGCAATAAAAATTTTTGTCTATAAGAATAATATGTAATGCTTTTTTTGTCGAGTACATAAATTTCTCTTTTTGATTTATTGCATTTTTAAAATTTCTTTTAAAAAATTAAATTTTAAAATGAATTTATAAAAAAAATAATTGAAAAGAAAATTATCAATAAAAAAATCTAAATTATAAAAACTTTTTATTACTCTTAAAATTAAATTAAAATCGTTTCAATTCTTTTCTTGTTGAGGACATACATAAGTACACATTTATGTCTAATCAAAATGAATAAGTTTCCATAAAAGTATCCCATTCCAGCAAAAAATAAAACAATTTAAATTTTAAATAAAGATTAATCCTTGCTCAAGGGAATAGAACCTAATTTAAAAGATAATTGTATATATGGGACGGCAAGTCCTCGATAAGAGCTGTCAATTAATCTTTTTTATCGGCTTATTACACCAACAAAATATTATTGTAAAATAAACTTGATCGGTTTATTTTTTAACAAATATTATTTTCGCACTTTTTGTGTTTATTTTTTAAAAAGTCAAAATGCTGTGTGGTTGTTTTATATATTTTTTATTTTTTTAATAAAAAATTTATAAAAATAAAATCAAAAAAAAATTTTTTTTGTTCAAAATTTCCTTTAAAAAATTTTTTTCATTCCTTATATTTATTTTAAAAAACCTCTTCAATTTAATTTCTTTACAAACACTTTAAATTAAATTGAGGAATAATAAATATATTTTTTAAATAATAAAAAGAATTATTTTTCTGATTATTTTAATCGTTTTTTTTCTTTACTTTTAATTTTTTTATTTTTAAATTTATCATTTAAATTAAATATATTTTTTTAGTTTTTATTAATTTAAAAATAATTTTTTAAAAAATGACTGCAAAATTAATTAATCCAGCAACAACAACAATAATTAACGATAATTTAGTCAAAAATAGTTCAAAAAATTTCGAAACAGAAATTCAAGCAAAAAAGCCAAGATTTAGTTTAGAGGTTGGGGGAAAAAATAAAAATATATGTATTTATTATTTATTTTAAGTATAATACTAAAGAAGAAAACAATATTTATTTTGACAATAAACAACAACAACAACAAAAATTTTATTCTTTAAATGACAATAATGAATTAAAAAAAGAAATAAATAATCAAAATTCATTTGAAAAAACATTTTCTCAAGCAAAAACAAAATTTTTGGGAAGTTTAATACGTTCTAAAACTAATGGGGATAATGAATATTTTAAAGATGGAGGAACATTTAGACAAAGAAAAGACACAATAAATCCTTGCGACGATCCAGAAATTGTAAAAATATTTAAATTTAGTTTTAAAAATTAAATCGGGAAATTAAATAACACGGTTCTATCATAATTACCCGCGTATTTTAATTGTATTCAAGTTGCAAATAGTCCATAACTCTTGAAATAAATCAGAAAATTTAAAATTTCAGAATTTGAGGTTTATTTGAAATTTTCCGTTAGAGCCTAAAAAGAATTCCCGAGAGTATTTTGGAGGTTCTTAAACGAGTATAAACATGGAAAATAAAATGAAGGAGTAAAGAGCAGATCCGTGGCTACAAAATGTTATAAGGACAGAAAGAATAAAGCTATTTGTGTATATTCGGTACAGGAAAAATAAGCGGGTAATTATAATCAGATCGAATAATAATTCTTTTATTTTTGCAAATAAATTAAAAGAAATTTCCTTTAAATTAAAAAAAATTTTTTTTAAAGTTTCGAGAAAAACTTTTTGATAATGAAAGAGACGGAGGTTTTGGTTGGATTCGTGGTGTTTTAATTCGTTGTATTCTTTGTATTTTTGGTGCTACACTTTTCTTAAGAATGTCTTGGATTGTTGGCCAGGCTGGATTAAGTAAATAAATAAATAAATTTTAATATT
The DNA here is from genome assembly GCA_036172955.1 of Meloidogyne arenaria. NCBI lineage: Eukaryota > Metazoa > Nematoda > Chromadorea > Rhabditida > Meloidogynidae > Meloidogyne > Meloidogyne arenaria. Next base: position 6,130,134 of record JARQAB010000010.1, read on the forward strand.
TTTTTAACAATTCTATAAAGTTCTTGGTATTTTTGTAATAATTCTCTCTTTTATTGTTGTTATTATTACTGCAATTTCTATGTCGGCAATAGCAACAAATGGAGAAGTTAAAAGTGGTGGTTGTTATTATTTAGTTAATTCTTTTAATTTATTCTTTAATCTACCTAAATTAAAATATTTTAGATTTCTCGTTCATTAGGACCTGAATTTGGTGGAAGTATTGGATTAATACTTTATGTAGCTAATACTGTTAATGCTGTAATTTAAAAAGAAAATAATTTTAAAAATATTTTTTAAAGTCAATGAATTGTGTAGGTTTAGCAGAAGCCTGTGTTGATGTTTTAAAAGATTCTTTTAATTTTTCTTTAATTGATGGAGGGATAAATGATGTTAGAGTTTATGCTTCTTTAATTTGTTTAATTTTACAATTAATTATATTTGTTGGAACTGAATTTGAAAATAGAATGCAATTAGCTTTATTAGGGACTATTTGTGTTTGTTTTTTAAATAATTTAAAAATTATTTTATTTTAAAGTTAACACTTATAAGTCATTTAATTGGAACATTTTTACCTTTAAATGAATATCAACTTAAAAGAGGAATTGTTGGATATTCTTTGGCTGCTCTTTTTGACAATTTAGGGCCAGAATTTAGAAATGTTCCCGATGCTATTTATGGAAGTTTTAATTGGGCTTCTATTGGGATTATACACATGTTTGGAATTTATTTTCCAGCAATGACTGGAATTATGGCGGGGGCGAATATGTCTGGTAAATTTTATTCAAGAACTATCGAAAGAGGACTTTCAAAAATTTAATTTTAAATTAAAGGCGATCTTCGAGATCCATCAAAATCTATTCCTAAAGGAACATTTTGTGCTATCGGAATTACTACACTTGCATATGGATGGTAGAAAGGAGAATTTTTAAAAATAAATTTAACAAAAAATTAATTGTAAAAGGTGTATGGTAATTACAGCATTAACTACAGTCAGAGATGCTACAGGAAATTCATTACCCGAATTTGATAAACATTTAAATCGTTTTATTCCCCCAGAATGCCGTTTAAATGATACTTGTCGTTTTGGATTGGCTAATGATTATCAAGTAATTTAATTGGAAAATACTTTAAAATTAAAATAAAAAGGTAATGACTTTACAAGGAGCTTGGGAACCTTTAATTTTTGTTGGTGTTTTTGCTACTTCATTAAGTTCAGTTTCTGGTTGCCTTATTGGTGCACCTAGAATATTTCAAGTAAAAACAAATAATTATACAAATAAATATTTATTTATAGGCTTTATGTGGCGATAAACTTTTTCCTTTTATTCACCCGTTTGCTAAAGGAAATGGAAAAAATAATGATCCCTTTCGTGCTTATTTTCTTACACTTTTAATAGCTTTATTAGTTATTATGATTGGTTAGTTTTATTTTTAAAAAGTATTTTTAATTGAAAATACATGGAATAAATGGAAGAGGGATAATTTTAAATAAATAAATTTAAATTAGAAAAATAAATGTATTAAGGAGAAAAAAAGAGAGGAAATCAGAATAATTAAAAAACGTTTAAAAATTCTTTCAATATTAAAATTAAATAAATAGGAGAGCTTAATCCAATTGCCGATTTAATCTCAAATTTTTTTCTTGCTGCATTTGCAATAACTAATTTTGCTTGTTTTGATGCTTCTATAGCTAAATCTCCTGGTTTTCGTCCAGGCTTTCGATTTTACAATAAATGGCTTTCTTTATTTGGATCTGTATGTTTCTTTACTTTTTTAAAAAATTAAATTAAAATTGATTTTTAAAGATTCTTTGTGTTTGTATTATGGTAAATAAATTAATTAAATTATTTTCTAAATTTTTTCTAAAAAGTTTATGCTAAATTGGTTAACTTCTCTTGTAACATTTTTTGTATTTTTTCTTCTTTTTGTTTTTATTAAATATAACAAATCTCATATTAATTGGGGTACTTCAACAGATGCAAATCGTTATCGTCGAGCACTTAATTCTTTATTAAAAATTTCAAGAACTGAAGATCATGTCAAAAATTATAGGCCTCAATTACTTGTTTTAACTGGAAATCCTGTTGCTAGACAAGTAATTCTTAATTTAAAAAAATAAATTCTTATATTTTTTTTTATATTTAGGCCCTTGTAGATTTTGCTTATTGTATTTCTAATGGAAGAAGTCTTCTCCTTTGTGGACATGTAACCCCACACCAATCTTCAGTTCAAGCAACAGATTTAATTCGAAAATTAAATAATAGGCTAGAAAATATTTTTTTAGATTTAAATTTTCTTTTTTTAAAGATTTACTGACTGGCTTTATGATCAACACATTAAAGCTTTTTATTGTGCCGTTGCTCATCGTTCCCTTCGTGCAGGTGTTCAATGCCTTTTACAAACCGTTGGTTTAGGGAAAATGCAACCAAATATTTTGGTGATTTTTTTGAAAAAAATTAAAGTAAATTTTTGGCTCTTGTCCAGTTTATGCGTCCAATGAAAGTTTATGCGTCCAATAAACAAAAAATTGGATTTTTCTTAGTATTGCAAAGTTAGGGTATGGCTCCAAAACATTTCTTCATGTTTGGGACCTACGGCCACCTGGTCTGGGACCGTTCCTTGCCCTATCCCTCGAAATTTCGGAAAGTTATAGCCAATTTTTTAAAATTTCGGAAAAACAATTATAACTTTCCGAAATTTCGAGGGATAGGGCAAGGGACGGTCCCAGACCATCTGGCCGTAGGTCCCAAACATGAAGAAATGTTTTGGAGCCATACCCTAACTTTGCAACACCAAGAAAAATCCAATTTTTTGTTTATTGGACGCATAAACTTTCATTGGACGCATAAACTGGACAAGAGCCAAATTTTTTTCAGATGCTTGGTTATAACTCCCATTGGTTAAAGCAATGTGTTTCTGATAAATCAAAATACGAAGAATATATGGGTGTTATTGCTGATGCTTTTGATGCAAAAATGGCTGTTTGTGTTTTTCGAAATGAAAATGATGGTTTAGATCATTCAGCATTACTTTCAGAAGAAGAACAATTATTTGTTCGTTTACCCGATTTGGTAAAATTAAAAAATATTTTTTGGAAAATAATTTTCTCTTTTTTTCAAAAAAAGCTTAATTCGGATCGTAATTCAACATTACAGGATGATTTAAGTAGAGGTGTAGAGGCACGTAAGATTCGTCCAAAAGCAAAATCTTCATTACGCCCCTCTGCCTCTTCAACGGCAATTATCTTTCCTTCAGGGAAATTCGATAATCCATTTCAAATTGAAAGAAATTTAAGCGGAAATTCACTTGATTCACAAACAAAAAAGAAGAAAAAACAAAGAAGAAGACATTCCCCTTTATCTATTAATTCCTCTTTTGGATGTCGAATTAATAAATTTGATCAATTTCATAGTAGACCATTACCAAATACAAAATTTCGTACACAACTTCGTGGAGGTATTTTTAATTTATTTCGCGATAAATGTTAGGGTAAAAACATCATTCTTAATTAATTAATAATTAAAAAAGGATTTGTTGATGTTTGGTGGTTACAGGATGATGGAGGCCTTTTATTATTATTATCACATTTACTTCGAGAACATAATACTTATTTACCTGTTAGTCTAAAAATATTAAAAAATAATTATTTTTTTAATTTTTAGAATGCAAAATTGCGTGTATTTACAATTTGTTCGAGTCGACTCAAATGTTCGAGTCGACTCAAAACTCGAACAAATTGTAAATACACGCAATTTTGCATTCTAAAAATTAAAAAAATAATTATTTTTTAATATTTTTAGACTAACAGGTAAATAAGTATTATGTTCTCGAAGTAAATGTGATAATAATAATAAAAGGCCTCCATCATCCTGTAACCACCAAACATCAACAAATCCTTTTTTAATTATTAATCATTCTTAATTAATTAATAATTAAAAAAGGATTTGTTGATGTTTGGTGGTTACAGGATGATGGAGGCCTTTTATTATTATTATCACATTTACTTCGAGAACATAATACTTATTTACCTGTTAGTCTAAAAATATTAAAAAATAATTATTTTTTTAATTTTTAGAATGCAAAATTGCGTGTATTTACAATTTGTTCGAGTAAATTAGATCCAATTAAAGTTTATATATTATATTAATTGCGTGTATTTACAAAATTGCGTGTATTTACAACAAAGAAGAAGACATTCCCCTTTATCTATTAATTCCTCTTTTGGATGTCGAATTAATAAATTTGATCAATTTCATAGTAGACCATTACCAAATACAAAATTTCGTACACAACTTCGTGGAGGTATTTTTAATTTATTTCGCGATAAATGTTAGGGTAAAAACATCATTCTTAATTAATTAATAATTAAAAAAGGATTTGTTGATGTTTGGTGGTTACAGGATGATGGAGGCCTTTTATTATTATTATCACATTTACTTCGAGAACATAATACTTATTTACCTGTTAGTCTAAAAATATTAAAAAATAATTATTTTTTTAATTTTTAGAATGCAAAATTGCGTGTATTTACAATTTGTTCGAGTAAATTAGATCCAATTAAAGTTTATCAAAATTTAGTAGAATTACTTAAAAAATTCAGAATTCATTTTTTTATGGTTCATGTTTTCTCTGAAGATTATGATCGTCAAAAACTTTATACAGAAACGTAAAAAGACTTTAAAAAGGAAAAATAATTATTATTTTTCAGATTAGAAGAATATGAAGAAATTATGGAATTACTTAAAAGGAAATCTTCAAATGATGAATTTATAATAACTGATGAAATGTTAGAGAGAACAAGAGAAAGAACATATCGATATTTGAGACATAGAGAATTACTTTTAGAATTTTCTTCGGCTTCTTCAGTTGTTTTAATGTACAGAATTTTTAAAATTTCTTTTTTTTTAAAAAGAATTTTAATTTTAAGCTCACTTCCAGCAGCTTCTAGCGCTGTAGTTCTCTCACCTGTTTATGCACTTTGGCTAGAATTATTATCTCGAGATATGCCTCCAATGCTTTTTGTAAGGGGAAATGATAATTCTGTGATAACTTTTTACTCATAAAAAGTTATATTTCTTTGTTTATTTTTAAATAACTACTAAATATGTATAAAAATGTAAATAAGTCCTGATTTATAATTATAAACTCGACACATTTTCGGTGTTTTTTCGGATTTTTGTTAGCACGACAATTGTACAGTGGACAATTGTACAGTATTCAGAGATTTTTAAAAAGATTTAATTTTGCGATAATCGGTAAGAAATATGTATATATACACTTGACCCAAAGTATCGAAGCCATATAATCAACATTAAAATTTTTAAATTTTATTATACAACATTGGGAAGTTGTTCAATGGCGGGGAAGCTTATTTTGATCAAAATTTTCAATTAATCAACCGAGAGAGCGACGATTGATCAATTAATCTCTAAAGGGAATCTTGATTGATCACTAAGGTGATCGATATCTGTGTCGTTTATCGCTCTCGTTTAATCACTCTTCCGTTTGATCATCACTCGGTTTCCGATTTCGATATTTCTCAACATTTCCGATTTTCACTTTCCAGGTTGATCACTCACCTGATTGATCACTCTTGGTTGATCACTCACACGATCTATCACCCACTCCGCTGATCAATTCAACGGATTGAAGTTTGTCCGTCATTGGAACAACCTCCCCATGTTGTATAATAAAATTTAAAAAATTTAGTGTTGATCGTATGTTTCGATACTTTGGGTTAACATTATATTTTTTTTAAAAAGCTCTTAATACTGTACAATTGTCCACTGTACAATTGTCTACTGTACAATTGTCATGGAGCCGTCACTAAGGAGGAGTAAATAAATACAGTATCACTCACAACATTAAATGGTCCTTTCTGACGAGAAGGATGATTCAGTGTGGTTGATTAATAGTCTGCTTATTTGCAACAATTTCAATTATTTTTAGAAATTTAATATGAAAAGTATAGTCTCTACCGAGCCCAGTGTCAATACTTGTGAAGATTCAAAAAGTAGCGAGTCATCCTCAGCAAGTAATTTTATAGTATTATATTTAAAAAAAACAATTTTTAGACCCAGAGATTAGTGCTGAACAGGAATTTTGTCTTTATGAATTGGAAACATTATCTGACTCTTCCAGTATAGGATTAGTTTTGCGGTAAAGTTTGTTGATTTAAAAAAACCTGCATTCGGCTTAAACTTTAATGTGAATTACTTAAAGCTTAAGCTATATAATCAAAACTAGAGGCATTTTGTTGTTTGGTTTTGAAATCATGGCTTTTTGAGTTGTTTTCAATTTGGGTCCAGTCTATTTGGAATTATGTATATTCAAAAATAATTTAGTGCTATCTATGATACTGGAAGTGTCCATAAATTTACTCGTGCATTGGATAAGCGTATAACACATTATGACAAAAGTATTTTGCGTGTATGTACTCACCATTATCAAGGATTTTTGGATTCTTTGAAACAACTTCGTGGTTTAAAAGAAAAATGTGCTGAAATTAGAGTTTGTTATTAAATTGTTAAATTAAGAATATTTTACTTTTTTCAATTAAATAAAAATATATGTAGTTGATTCAATGTTTTATAGATTATTGTATTTAATTTTTAGAAAAATGCAGAGGAGACTAATCAACTGGTTCAAGAAGAAAGCCGAGCATTGTTAAAGCGTAGTTCGGAGATAGTTCGCTATAGAAAATTGCAAAGAAATGCAAACAATGCCATTCAACAAATTTCTATGTGTTTGCCAATGTTGGAGAATTATGCCCAATTAGAGAAATTAATGGAACAGAAAAAGTATTTTTAAATAATCTAAACGAGATTCGTAGATTTAGTTTTGAAAATTTTTATTTTCCTCTATTTTCAGATACCTGCAAGCTCTCAAAGTTTTGGAAGATCTTGAACATAATTACCTCAATCAATTGCATAAATACCGTTTTGCTCATCAGTTTGCTAAATCTACTGGCCCAATCCGTGATCAAATACGTGAGCGTTCATATTCTGAATTAACTGATTTTCTTGAAAATTTAATGGTTAAAATTTTTTATTTTTCTATATAAATGTTTTATTTTTTAAGAAGTCATCTGAACGAATTGGTGCTGAGGCTTCTAAACATGTTTTAATTACCTTTGATATTTTTATTTATTTTTATTTAGGTAGATGAATTCTATACAAAACAGCAATTATGCACTATTAGCTCTAAACGTTCACAGGCTTGTAGTGTGGATCCTACATTGTCCAGAAAACAACAGTCTTTAGACATTAAACTCTCTGCAGATGGTTCTGTGATTAAAACAAATATATCTACTTCAAATTCATCTCAAAATTTACAGCAACAATTAGCTAATTCAACTGAAAAACATCAACCTATTAATTGCCGATTTGATGCTTATGATAAATTGGATTTTGGACCAGTTCATCGTTGCTGTCAAATATTTAATGTTTTGGTATATTTTAATTTAATTTAAATTTTATTAAAAAAATTTTTTTAGGGTGATCGTGAGAAATTTGAAGTATATTACCGCAAGCAGCGTTTTGATCAAATTCAACTTATTTTGGAACGCCATACTTATTTGGTTATCTATTTTTTTTAATTTTAAATTTAACCTTTTTTAGAGTAAAGAAAATTTAAATTCAATTAATGCATTTATTCCTTATCTTAATACAATAATTGGTTTCTTTATAATCGAGGATCGTATTGCACAAATGCAGTCAACGTTGGTTACTGAATCACATAAAGAGGAGCTTTGGGAATTAACTTTATGTCGTATTACTGAAACAATTACTTCTCATTTTGTAATTTATTTAAGTTTAATTTTTATAAAACAAATTTTTAGGGAAATTGCACAAATGTTGATCTTATTTTTGAAATGAAAAAATTGATTCTTTTACTTTCTTTAACTATAAAAAGTTATGGATATAATCCTAATCCTTTTTACAATCTTTTACAAAATTTCAGGTTTATTTTATTTATATTTAATTTTAAAATAAATCATTTTTAGAGATAAATATAGTGAAATATTAATAGAAAAATACACTATTAAATTTAAAGAAACACTTGAAACTGACGATTGTACTCCGATAGAAACTAAAAATGAGGAAGAATATCGACAAGTTATCTCTGAATTTCCAATTTATCGACGGGGAATAGATCACGTATTTTTTATCATTTAATTATATAAAATTTTTTTGTTTATTAGGAAGCTTTTCCAAGAAAATTCCCATTTTCTCGTTTTGTCCCACTAGTTTATTCTTTGCAAGCAAAGGCATTTATTACCGATTGTGTTCGTTTTATGGAAGATTTGCAACTTTCACAATCTGAAGTTGGTGATACAGTTAGGCGTTATTGTAATGTTCTTTTTGCAAGATGGTCAGATGAATTGAAAATGTTTATAGGTTGTCAGAAACGTTCTTTAGTTCAAGTAAATTTTAAAATAAATTTTTTATATAATTTTTTAAATCTTAGCTTATTCAAATAACAATCAATATGGGTTATTTGGAACGTTCTTGTGAATTTTTGGAACGGATAATTTCTGAAGCAGCACGTAATTTAAGCGAAACTGATATCAGCAATTTTTCCGGTGGAAGTGGAAATCTTTCTGCACTCGCGTTTGACGATACGGCTGGACATTTTGTAGCACTTAAAAATCAATGTTAAATTTTTAAAAATTTGTTTCTAAGTTAATTTTCTCAGTGTTCCGTGACTCACGTTCTGAAGTTGAACAATTAATTGATGAAGCCTTTCGTGAAAAAGTCCAAGCATTTCTTGATAATTGTACTTTCTTTTAAAAAATTTTTTTAAATAATTAATTTAGTAAATTATGATTGGGAATTACAGCATCCAACTGGTGTAGCTAGCGACAATATTTCAGATATGATTACATTTCTCACCTCAACATTTATTAATTTCACCAATTTGCCAAATGTTTTAGCTCGGCATATTTGCATGCAGGTGGATAATTATTAAATAATTTTATGTTTTTATTTTTTTAGGCTTGTAAATTCTTGGCTGAACGTCTTCATTCTATGCTTTTGTCGCCTAAACACAAAGCCATTAGTATGGGTGCTCTTGAGCAGTTTTCATTAGATGTTATGCAGGTAAATTGTTTTTATTTATTAAATATATAAATTAATTTTAGTGTGAATTGTTCGCCGCCCAGTGTCCGGTGCCTGGATTTGATGACAATGCTCTTGCTATTACATTTGCACATTTACGTCAATTACTGGATTTAGTAATGGGACCAGATTGGACAACATTTTTTAATGAAAGAGATGCGTCTCAACAACAAAGAACTGAAAATAGTGTGGCAGCAAAATATACTCGAGTTAAAGCTTCAAATGCTGCTATTCTTCTTGAAAAGTTTCACAATTTACTTAATTGTCCTTTCTTATCTTATTTTAAATTTAGGATAGTAGAATACGAAAAGCGAAATGCTGGTTTTTTCGCACTTAATAGAGGCGATCGACATAAGCTCTACGAGACAATATTAAAGAAACTTCGTAGTTTTAATGATTAATTTATTTTGATTTCTTTAAATTTATCTGTTCTTATAATTTAAAAGCTGTGATTATTATACTATAAATTAACATTAAATTTATGAATTTGTGCCATTTAAATTCTCACAGAAAGTGCGTTATAAAAGCGATTTTTATTAAACTTAAATGTAAAGTGGACTTTCAAAATAATTAATAGGTTTAGAAAATGATGGATATAGCAAGTGACGAGGAGGATAGCCAAATAGAGGAACGTATGGCTCTTATTATTGGACCTAGAGCAGAACATGATGAGTTGAACAGACGAAAAGAGATAAAAAAGAGGCTTGGTCGAAAAGCAGTCCGATATAGGCGATGGGTTATGCAGGTTATCTAAATTTTAAAAAGTTAGTGCAAAAAACTGACAGTTGGACTAAATACGGTAAAATTCAATTTCGTACCCCCCCCCCTTTTTTCCTTCCTCAAAGTATTTAAAAATGGTCAGTCAGGCTTAGGTTATAGAACTCGTCGAGCTGTGTCGAATGACACCAAAATCGACGTGATTAGATATGGTTTGACAAAGTTATGACATTATGTAGACCTAACGGAGTCGACGACTTATGTCATAACTCTGTCAAATCTTGTCCAATCGCATTGATTTTTGTGTCATTCTACACAGCTCGATGAGCTCTTTCGAATGAGGTATCATTTGTATGAATCTTGGTCTCCATGGTTTTTCGCTCATGTGTGTTCAATTTAAGGGGTCTGTATTTTGGTCAAATCAAGTCGGATTTTTTCGATTTTGGTGTCATTCGACACAGCTCGACGAGTTCTATAACCTAAGCCTGACTGACCATTTTTTAATACTTTGAGGAAGGAAAAAAGGGGGGGGGGTACGAAATTGAATTTTACCCTAAATACATTTAAAATTAACTTTTTAGACAACGTTGGACAGGTTGCATTCCGTGGCGAATCCACTTAACGATGGTCAGGAGCCCACTGAATTATTGCCTAATCAAGATGTTGAGCCAAAACAAATGAAGCAAAATGGCGTTAGTCTTGAGTTTAGAAGGGTTGTCCAAGAAGAAACAGAACAATTTATGCTACAAAGCAGTTCTCAACAGGTTATAAAAAATAATTTTTTAAAGTTGGTTTTGAATTTTTTCTTACATATTTATATTTGAGGCTGTAGTTACTGAGACCCAATGGTATCTAAGGCTGGTCGATGAAATTCCTGTTCCGTTCAGTTGGAGAGAAAATGTTCTGCAATGGGTAAATATTTTAAAAATAAATTAAAAACGAGGTATATAAGATGGGGGATGTACTAAAATGAGAGAAATAACAAATACTCTTATTCTATAGAGAACATTCGTTTTAAAAATAAATTTTGGCCACTGGGAGGAACTAACAATGATTAGGCAGTTGCTTACACTGGCCAACTAAATAAAAAATATAAGAATAGGAGTATATAAGAAAATAATCTATAAATAAATACAGAGATCGACTATTGACAATGTTGATAGAATTATTGTTGATGATACTAGTGATTGTCCTGTTCCTGCAAAAATTCTCAAAAGAAGTGACTCAATGATGGAAAATGAAGAAATTCGTGCTCAAACACCACCAAAAAGCAGTAAAACTTCTCGGAAAAAATCACAAGGTAGGCGAAGTTCATTGAGACTTTTGGCTAGAAAAAATGGAGATAACGATGTAGAATTAATTACTTTAATTTAAATTAAATAGAAGATAATTATTTTTACAAAACATCTAACAAAAAAATATAAGGAATTTAAAAACTAATAAAGATTTCATAGGAATTTTTTATATAAATATACTTGTAAAATGACATTCTTTCACTATAAACCCAGAAATATATATTTACAATTAAAGAGTATTTGGAACTAAAATAATTTAAATTATATATTTACTTTATTATATTTATAAGAATTTAAAATTTTATTAAATTATTCTTGTGAAATTAAATACGCATCTTTATTTTTGTTAAATTCTCAGGTTTTCATTTTATTACGAGTTTTCATTGTTATCTTTTAAGTTTTCTCTATTCTTCTATTCTTATCTCAACAAAATTTTAACAAAACATTTTTTAAACAATAGAGGCACTTAACTTCCTATTGTGGAGTGACGACTTTCTTTTTTTACGCCGAGGTATGGCTGGTCAAAGTAATAAAACTTCTCGCCAGCTCCTTGTCCATTTCCTCTGCAAGAACATTTAAATCTTTTTTTGTTTAAAACGCCGTGTTTACTCAAGTGCCCCTCCCCAAAAACCGAAAGTTAGGCCGGTCATATTTTAGGCCAAAGTCATATTGCATCTAAAAGAAAGTCACTTCGGAATAGCAATTTGAAGGTCCTCTATTGAAACAAAAATAAATTCGTAGTTCATTTGTAGGTGAATTTTTAATTGGGATGGGATTATAATACTCGTAAGACAGCTCAAAATACTTACATTGTATTTTTATTGTTGAAATTTTTATTTAAATAAAATTTTATACATTTTTATTTTATTCAAAATATTAAGGTATAAATACTTAAATATATTTTTTTAATTTTAAGACCCATTTTAATCTTATTTTGTGCTTTAAAAATAAAATATAATTATGGATGAATATGGTCGAGAGCCTTGGTATTTATTTAAATATCTATTATATTATATTTTTTTCCTTTTTAAGTCCTCATCGAATTTATGCTGATGCTGGAAGTGCTTTTGCCATGGGTCTTATTGGTGGTTCTATTTTCCATGGAATTAAAGGATTTCGAAATGCACCAAAAGGATTTAATCAAAGTTTGATTGAGCAAATTTGCTTTATTTTATTTTTCTTAGGATTCCTCAACGCTGGTCGCGAGATTCGTATCCGAAGTCCTGTCACGGGATCACAATTTGCAGCTTGGGGAGGGATGTTCTCGGTTATTGATTGTTGTATTGTTTCTATTCGGAAAAAGGTTTTTAAAAATAAAGTTAAGAATTTTGGAAACATCGAAAAATTTTTGGAGTTTTGAGGCAAGAAGCCTTAATTCGTTACTGGCACAGTGTTTTTGGCTAAAGTATGTATAATAAACCAACGTTTTTAAATTTATACATTTTATTGCCAATCGAAAGGCCCGCATAAACAAAGCCCGCATAAACAAATTTGGGTCGAGATATAGGTATCACAAATTCAAGATTTAAAGCAACGGGGACAAAAATTTATTTTTTTAGTTTATTCTTTTCTTAATTTATTAGGAAGATCCTTGGAATTCAATAATGGCTGGTGCTGCTACTGGTGGTCTTCTCTGTGCTCGAATGGGAAAAGGTCCTATGATAGCGTCAGCAGCATTTGGTGGTATAATTTTGGCAATGATTGAAGGTGCTGGTCTTTTAATGAATCGATTTACTGCAACTTGGATGATGGGTCAACAACAACAAATGCCTCCGCCGCCTGAAGAGCCAAGAGCGTTAGGAGCAAAAGAGAAACAAACATCAGAAAAGCAATCTTCTAGTGGCGGTTCTATTCATTCTACGAACTTTTCTGAATCTTCTGCTGGTGTTGCTCCATTTGGATTTGCCACACAACATTAAGGGTGTCTATTTTTTGCGGAAAAGAAATCAAATTTATTTTTTCTGACAAAGAAGAGAGAAATAGAATATTAAAAATTTTTTTGATAAATTTTTGAGATTCGAAGTTCTCTTTCTCTCTGTCATTACCCATATTCCCTCAATCCTCTTAGTTGTTGATTTTTATTATAAATGTTTTAAATAAAAATAAATTTAGAAAATAATTAAATGTTTTTTTTTGTTATTAAAGAGAAAATTTATATTTTAAAATTAATTAAATTAATCTAAAAATATTTTTTAATTAAAAAAGGATTATGGAAAAGTAAAAATTTTGATTAAATATTTTGTTTAAATCTCCAAATAATTATTAAAATAGAAAAAAGCAAAGAAAGAAAGAACTCAAATTTAATTTAAATATTTCTATAAGATTAACTAACTTCTCTTTTAAAGGACAGAATATTCTCACATTTAGAAAGTAAATCTTAAAATGTTTTATTTGTTACTTTTATTTTTTGTTTTATAATATTTTTAAATTTATTCAGATTATCAACCTTTATTTGTCAGTCAACTTTTTACTACGTTCAAAATTTAGGGGAAAAATTTTTACAGGAAGATTTCGGAGAATCAAAAAAAAAATTTTCATTAAACATTATTGGAGAGAGATAAGTATGTATTTACTTGCCAATTTAATTGAATGCATAAAAATATGATTGGACGTACAAAGTTTGATTGTATGTACATAAACTGTACAATGGCCAAAATTTTACTTTATATCCAAGTCATTCCCATCAACTTTATAAAGTTTAAGCCACATTTTTATCCATTTAATTTTTTGTTTATGTTCATTTATTTCTTGGCTTTTTTAGTGTTTGTTTAGAAAAAAGAGGAAGAAAAAGGTCTCATTTCAATTCAGCAGATTATTTTTCACTTTCAAAACAAAAAAATAAAAGAAAAATATAAGTGGAAGAAAGGGTGTGGTTTTAAGTAAAAAATGATGGTTAAAGTCTTTTTTGAGGATACTAAATAGCTTTTTCTCTAAATGTGCGCGAGTTGGCTGCTTTAACTAAAAAAGCTTTATTTACATTTTCTCTTTTCTTTATATTTTTTATAAACATTTTTAAGAATTAAGATAACCTCCAATACATAATAACTTTTTTAGTGTTAAATAGGTTAAAAACTGGCTTCTTATTATTAAAAAATTCTAATCATTTATTTCACTAGGGTTGAGTCATAATTACGAATTATGACGCTTTCTTGACAATCATAATGATCTAAATTTATAACTTTTTTATTTTAATCTCATCCTACTTAATAATTATTAAAAATTAAATATTTTTAATAGAAAATGAAACAAAAAAGGATTTTAGACATTTTTATTTTAATATTACTATTTATAATTTTACAAAATTTTGTTTTATCCTCAATAGTTGTTAAAGATGAAGATTCCTCCGAAGAAAAACAACAAGAAATGGAAAATAAAAAAAGAGTTTTATGTCCATTAAATGAAAATGTTATTTGTAATGAGGAAGATGAAAGGGAATTTCATTGTGTTTGTACAATGTTTGGATCAAGTGTATGTATGAGGGGGAGGGGATTTTTGAATAAAAAATTCTTTTTAAAGGATCCAGCCCCAGAACAAACATGTAGTCGTTTACTCAATTTTACAAATAAAAGAGACAACTATTTTGAAGCAATTTCTGTAAAGCTTCGCCTTAAACAATTATTTTTCCCACAAAATGAAAGCAAAGAAAAAGGAAGTAATTGGGCAGATAATTATTTGGAAGAAAAATTTAAAACTCAAATAAGTGGAAATTTTAAAATACCTAAAGTATTTAGTAATTTTTACTTAAATTTAGTTATCTCTTGTTAGCAGCGACATTGTTTAATGATATTTTATATGTTAAATATTTTTTTTTGTTTTCCAGTTAGGGGGGAGTATGACATTTTATATTTTATGTCGCTAATAACGAGAGTTGATAATAATTTAAAAATATTTTTTTGTTGTCAGAGAAATATAATGTTTCTTCGACTTCGCTGTTTAGAAGATGAAAATGAAGGAAAATTAAAAACCTCAAAAAATGATGAAAAAGTAATTGTTCAATTTGTTGTTTTACGTAAAAATAAAAAAAGAAATATTTTACCCCCACTTTCTCAAAATGATTTAATAGCAGCAAGTACTGTGGTTAGTAGACTTAAAGGAATGAATGAGATACAAAGACTTGGAGGATTTGAAATTATACAAGTTGAAAAGGTAAAAAAATAAAGAAAAATTGGAGAAATTAGAAAATAGGGGCAGAAAAATTAACTTTTCCAATGGCTAAATAACAAAATATATTTTTTAAATTACTAAATCCAAAATTAAAAAATATTTTTAGGTTGACGAACTTTTGCCTGTTGAATTAAATTTTGATAATTCTCGTTTAATTATACAAGCTATAGCTGTAATAATTAGTTAAAAAATTAAATTTTTAAAAATTATTTTTAGGTTGGTATTTTTATTATTTTAACATGTTTGTGTGGTATTTGGGTAACTTTTCGGAGACGTAGTCCAGAAGAGGATGGATATTCTGATGTTGAAGAACAAAAAACAATAAAATAATAAAAATATATAACTAAATGCTCAATTATTTTATTTAAAAAAATATTATTTTATATTTAGTCTATTGAAAGATAAATATTTATAGAAATTGAAATATATTCATATTTTCTTAGTTAAAAATAGGGACTTTAATTTTGTTTAAAAACAAAACAAAATTTTTAAAAGTATTTATTAACAATAAAGTTACAATTCTAAATAAATATGGGGGGGGGGGGGGAGTTTTTTGGGTTTTTCATTTTTTTAAATTTTGACCCCCCTCATAAGAAAGGAGTTAATTAGAATACATGTACGAAAAAAAGTAAAATTTATTTACAAATTTTTATTTAGATTTTCATTGTATATTATTATTATTAGCCATTTGTTGTGTAGAATGTAATGGTCTTGGTAATTTTTCAATTAAAGGCCTTAACTGTGTTTGTTCATCAAAATTCCTCCAAACTCTATATGTATTCAAAATTATTTGTTGAATATCAAAAACTTTTTCATAATCAACATTTAAATCTGCCAACCAATTTCTCAACTCCTTTTCTTTATCTTTATCACGACCATTTAAAATAGCGGCAATCATAATTGATGCTAAAAAAATAATTAAAAAATTATCTTAAATTATTTCTTATTTGCCTATAGCAATCATATGTGGATGGTAAAGTAATGCAGCATCACTTCTCATTCCATCATTACATACTCGCCACGCATCCTGACAAAGTTGATCAACATTTTGAATTGAACAAGACTTCATATCCTTTAAAATTAATTTTTATAGTCTCCTCCAAACATTTATTTTCAAACATTTCTAAATTGATGTAAAGATCTATATGGATGATAAACAATTAAAGAACAATCAAGCATTTCTACTAAACAAAATTCTGCTTCACTTCCCTTTATTTGATGAGAATTAATTTGGTGATTATGAGCAATTAAAGATTCTATAACCGGCCATTTCTTTGCTTTTTTTTAAAAATAATTTTTTTAATTTTAAATTTTTTACTTGTTCTTGTATATGCAGATATTAATTTATTTGGGGATAAATGCCCCATTTCTTCAACTTTACTAGCTAAATTAATACAAGTTACAGCTAACAAAAATGGATCAATATCCTTTAAAGATCTTCTAAAAAAGAAAATTATTTTTTAAAAAATAATTCTTTTTTAACTTTGAATAAAATCTTCTAAAATAAACACAAGCAGAAGCAATTGCCTGCATTCTTAAAATAGGTCTATCCCTCCCTTCATTAATTGATTGACTAACTTCTTTTTCAAGACATTGTCCCATTGTTTGAATAACTTTAGAAAAATATTTTTAAAAATATATTTTTAAAACTTTTACAATTCATAAAGAAAATCATCAATTTTTGATATTCTTCCTCCGTATAAATTTTTAAATCATCTCCCCTTTCTCTCAAAAGATCACCTTTTTCTAATATCCACTGCTCGCTTAAATTAAAAGCATAAATAAAGGAATTTTTTTATAATTCTTTGAATAAAACTTACAAATGTGAACTTCTCCAAAAATTACCAGCCATTATTAACTAAATACAAAAAAAAGAGTAAAAATTAATAAAAGATTTGCAAAAATTAAAAAAATATAATTATTCTTAAAAAAATACTATATAAAAATAAATAAAAAAAATTCCCAAAACAATTTATTCCAAATTAAAAAAAATAAGAAAAATTGTGACATCTTGTATTTGTGACATCTTGTTTAAAAAATGACAATTTCAGTTTTACGAAGGTCTATGAAAAATAAATTGGTTATTGTTGCGACATAATAAAAATTAATAAGTTTAGATTAATTATTAAAATTAAAAGTATAAGATATTGACGAATAAATATGTAACTTTCATTTTCTTCAAAATTCAGACAAATTTTTAATTTAAAAAATTCGTCAATACCAAAAATGTGCTAGGGGAGTCAATTAATTTTTAAAATTACCAAATTATCCAAAAAATTAAAACTTTCCCTCATTCCGACTTCAAAATCAAAGCATTAAATGCTGGAAAAACAATTTTTTGTTCTGCCATTTCATCTCCGCCATCAAATAATTTTTGTGTTTCTTCTCCAAAATTTTTGTCAGTCGAAGCCAAAATTGTAAATTTTTTTGAATTTATTTTATTAAATAATTCTTTTAAAGAAATTGAATTTCCATTTCCACTCCAATTAATTATTAAAGAATAATGCCCAGAAGAACCAGATGGGTAACGATTTATTAAATATAAATCCAAATTTGTAGCCAAAGAATTGTGAATTAACTGGCCAAGTGCAAAATCAGATTGCTTTAAAAACCAAATTAAAAAAATTTTTTTCATATTTAATTTATCTACCTGACGTAATTTAGCCAATTTACTAAATACTTTAAGTGGAGAATTTTCATCTTTTATTTGATTCTAAAAATAATTTTTAAAATATTCTTTAATTCAAAACAAACTTCATAATCCCCATTTTTAACAATTTGTGAAACAGCAAAAAATTGATTTTCTTTAGTGTAAGTACTCGAATTATCCCATGGATAAACAATTTGATTTGGATTTTTATTTCCAGTTTTTCCACTTAGTGCTGCCAATTCTTCTCCATAAAGTATACTAACAGATCCAGGGATGAATAATTCAACAAGAGAAAATAAATGAGAAATTTGTTGACGTTGATCAGGCAAACTAGAAAAAATAGATAAAATGTTATTTTTAAATTAAATATTAAAAAGAATTTAAAAAGAAAATTTTTTTAAAAAATGTGTAGGTAACAATCCATTTTCAGAAAACCCCACATTCTAACACAGCTAAATTAAAATTTACTAATTTACCTAATATCAGTCAATAATTGATCAATTCTATAACCCTTTGTATTTATATTTCCAATATTCCAAATTATTTGTTCAGCATTTCCATTTGTATTATTTCCATTATTTTTTGATTTCAAGTCAATAGAATCAATATTTTCATTTAATTTTGTTAATAAAGAATTAAACCCTTTCTTTTCTCCATTTCCAAAAAGTGGACGAATTAAATTAATCTTTCCATTATTTTGAATTCCTTCAGCTTCAGAATAGATATGACTTTAAAAATTCTCTTTAACTAAAAAATAAAATTTTATTTACATATTTTTCAATTCCGGATCCAAATTAATTTTATTTGCAAAATTTATTAAATCTTCCGAATTTCGCCCTAAAAGTCCATAATCTGCCAAATTTAATGCATCCACTCCTAATTTTGCAAAGTTTCGAGCCAATGCCAAAAGGGGCTCTTGAATTTCTGGATTTTTTAAATTCAAAAGAGTAGCATCACCTAAAAAATAAAGAATAAATTAGGCTTCGAATTGATATGTTTTCGTTTTAAAAAGTTCTATATTTAAAGTGGCATTATTATATGTTTATCTAAAGTGGAATCTCTATATAACAATGCCCGATCTACATCATTTCACTTCAATTAGCTCTGGACCAACTGGGTCTTTAAAACTTCCTTTAAATAACCCAAAAAAACAAACCGGTAGGCGTCAAAAGTCCATTCTTTATTTCTTTTTGTTTAACCCAATTTCCATTTCCAGATGCTACAGTTAAAGGTAAATCAACCAAAACCTTCAAATCCTTTGTATGTGCCGATTTAATTAATTCTTTAAACGACTCTTGTCCACCCAATTCTGTTGAAATTTCCAAATCAATAATTGCTTCAAGCGAAAGTTTGTTTTTGTCATAATTTAAAACAGGAGTTGGCCAAATGACAGAAATTCCCATTTGTTTGATTTCTCCAAGCTTTTCTTTAATTCCATCAAAATCACCAAAACCCGCATTTGAATCAAGTTTATTGTCAACATCTTTATAGGCCAATGAGAAGATCTATTAATTTTTTTAAAAATTTATGAAAAATAAATTAAAAAACTTTATAAACAGTCATTTTATTTTGCCATTCAACATCAACACATTTTGGACTCATTATTACAATAAGAATTGCCCCAACAAACATTGCCAACCAGACAAGCCAGAAAGCGATAAATAGAGCATAACTTTAAAAATTAAAATTAAGAGAAGATTATGATTTTTACCGAATTGCCTTCCAAAATGGATCATTTCGATATTGTTCTAATTGTTCTTTAGTTAAACCAATTAATTTAGCTGTTGGTTGTACAACATCAACAGTCTCTTTATCCTTAAATTTAATTCATTTTTAAATTTCTATTATAATAAACTTTTGTAAATTTGGCAGATTCTAAGTCATTTTCCGTCTTTCCATCCTCCAAAGGTCCATCCGGAATTGGGGGCATTATATTAAAATGGAATTAGAAATTAAATGAGGTACTGAAAATAAAAAAAAATAAATATATTTTAAATAAAATGTTTTAAAATTGGAATAAATGAAAAGCAAGGAAATATAAAGGAAATAATTAGTATTAAACTAACATAGAATTACATCATGCTAATGCAATACCACTTAAAATGTTTAATAATTATCCTTACATACATAAATGGTGTTAAGAGCGTGCGGCCATAACGACGCAAAACCATAACTTGCTAGAAAAGTTCTGGCCCTCAACAATTTCAATACCAATCTTTTTAGCTCGATGAGAGGAATCGTTTAAGATTCGGAAATCTAAAAGGAAGTTATGGCTTTACATCATTACGGTCACGTGCCCTTTTGGGCGTATCCCACATCTGTAGACGTTTAAAAAGACTTAAATTTGTATTTCTAGAAAAAATGATTTTAATTATTAATGATTTTAAATTTGCTTAGATAAACTCAAAATGTTAATAATAACATTGATGAAATAAATAAAATTTTAAGATTTATCTGGTGAAATAAAATTTAAAAGAGAAAGATAACATCTGACAGCCTAAAACAAAAATCAATAATTTATGTATAGCTGTTACTTTCAGACGAGAGAGGGGTTTTTAAAAAAAAAGCTGGGTTTTTTAAAGAATAGTAAATGCAAGAAGTACTCTTTCGATATTTTTGAGACTTTCCAAAAGGTATCGAGTGTGCTGAGTCCGAATGAGTTCAAATTTTATTTGTTCTGAATCCGAATTCGGGGTAAAAACCTTAAGTTATTTAAAATTCATCAAACCTCAGTAATTTTTGTACCTTTGACTTTGATCGGCGGATCGAAACACAAAAATGCACATAAAAAATCAACTATCAGATTTATTTAGTTATGAAGATAGTTAAGGCAAAGACGATTATCTTATTGTTAGTTATATGCAGGACAATTTAAATGACAACTATGTACAACAGGAAGATTAAGATATTTGTACAAGTATTGGGTATATATACATGAAGAGGCACAATAAAATATCTATTGTTATTTAGTTAATCGTTCTATCCATTATGTCGTTTCTCACCACTTATTTGTTCAGGACTCATAACCTTACTCATGGCATTGCGGGCGTAGTACAACATATATGCCGCGCTAGTCTATAATTAGAGAGATCTTATGATCAAATTAAAACGAGGATTACCTTAACATCACGGAATTGCAGCTCTCGCCTATCTAGATCATCGAACAGCTGCCAAAAGTCAGTAGATCGGTCAAGATTCTTCACCCTCGCTGTATAATGCCCAGTATTAGCAGTCCCGGTGTGTGCCTAAAGAAATTTACATATGATCACAAAGATTAGTGAAATATCACTTACAACAATTGCGTATAACGAGTAGAGCGTAATAGTTTCCTTTGAACTATCTGGTGATGCAGGATGAATGTATCGCCGCATATCCAAGTCATCAATAGGAAAATCAATAGCTCGGCTGTCTTTCACCGTTTGTCTGTAATTTTAACTTATTTTTCCTTTATAGAATTTATGTGTCTATTACCCGTCTTCAAAATTGAAGCGTTTAATATGTATGATCAGTACTTCCGGTAGACGCCAAATATAGAGCGATCGGAGGAAATCTTGCTTTCCGCATTTGGAGCAGCTTCGTTCCATAGTCTAAAATGAAAAGAATCGGGTTATATTCAACAAGATTAAATGGTAAAAACTAACACTTAGCTCGAAGTGTGTATTCAAACACGTGATGAGGTTAATCGGTGGTGGCTCGAGTTTCCTAGCATTGATTCTTCCATCAGTAGCAAGGCTCACGCTCAAGTTTATCTGTAAAAATAATCATTTTTAGAATTAACGGAGAGAATTTCTTTTAAAAGATGACCAGCTCTTCGAAGTTGATCCGTGTCACTAAACATATAGGGCAGCTAGTTGAAGTGCAAAGAACAATTCGAAAGATGTCATTTACTATAGACGAAAAGTATTTTTTCTGCTTTGTGAAGTAGTCATTCGCGTAGCTAGTGATCGTTTTTGAGTTTATCGTGCTGGAATTTTCACTGTACTCCTGTACAAAATTAACGGGCCAGGTTACCTTAAGTGCGATAAAAAGTAGATTCTTCTCCAACTTTGTCTTACCCGATTAACATCCTCTGCCAATCTGTCTAACAGCAGCATCTGAAACTCATGTGCATCCTCCTCAGCCTTACCATCAAAGTCCGCATTTATCTCCTTGGAGAATGTTCTCTAAAATTAAATGGAACTCTTATACATTTAAAATGTTTATTACCAGAAAGTCCTTTGTGTTCACAGATCTGAACTTGGTGCTCCAGAAGCAATCGGCAACAGCGCTTAGACTTCCTGTTATGGCGCCTTTTGTTCCGCGTGTATTGTTCGAATTGATGTATGGTTTTAAGGCTTTCATGATATAGAGGAAGGCGAACTTTGGTGTGTTGAGCAGTGACTGAAGGACACAATTCACGTAGCAGCTGTATCCTTGATTCGTAAGTCCTGTCATTCCAGTTTCCTGCGAAAAAGGGAGATGAAAATTATTAAAGTCACCTAGGCTACTTCTTCGTCTGCTTGTGCAGAAAGTTCCTCGATCTCGTTCATACAATCGTCATAGTAGGCGTCGAATCTTGAACTGGAAGACGTTGACATCTTGATGGTTTATATTGTGCACTGAGATGACGAAAACCAAGAGCCACAATGGAAGCTGTATATAGTGCGAAACCCAGTGAAGACCACCAATTAATAGTGATTGAGTGATGGTTGTTCTGGCTAGTATCGTCATTTAGATGCTTAAATAGTCTAAATTGTGGGTAGTCTGAAAGAGTATTCAAAATATATTTATTATCCATTAAGAATTTTTAATAATTTATTATTATTTTTGAGATTTAAAGCTTTCTCTACATATTATGAAAAATATAATAACCAATACATCGTTTGCTTATATTATTTTGATTTAATTAACACATTTTATTTTATTCCAAACAATAAATTTTTCAATTCTTTAGGTCGTTGGCCTGCAATTTTCACCAAAAGCTTTGAGAAAATTATCTTTATTTTAGGTACATGTTTTTATTCATTATACTCTTTTTTATTATCCAAATATTTATAAAACATTATTTTTAAAATATTTTTTTTCTAAAATCAAGTTTTAATTTATTTAAATATCCAATAGATAAAATAAAAATTATTTTTCAAATTTTCTAATTAAATATATTAATAATTAAAATTTTTCTTAATGAATATGCCATCTGCCGATTTTTGTTCATCTTTCTCTCAATCACATTTACGAAAAAATTCTTTATTTCAAAACAAAGTTATGAAGGCATCTGCTGGGTCAATACTTGGACAACACCTTCGTAGAAAATCAACTGCTGCATTGTTGATGACAAATGAATTAAGAAGAAGTTCGAGAGTTTCCACAAATTCTTTTGAGAAAGTTTGTAGTATTTAGTTCAAATATTTTTCTAAATATTTTTTAGTCACATTTTTGTCTTGGTCCTGATGGTAAGTGAGAAAATTAAATAATTTATTCTTTTTTAATTTTTAAAGGTTTAAGTTTTCATGGAATTAATTTAGTACCATTCCATAATGGATTTCGATATACTTTATCAGATCCAACAACTCACAAATCTTCAGAATTATTTTCAATAAGAAATAAAAATATTGACGACATTCCAAAAACAAAATTACATAAAATTACGGACAGATTGTTGGTTGGAAATTTAATTTAAAGAAAATATTTTTTTGAATAAAAAATAAAAATTAAATATTTAAATTTTTTTAAAGAGTTTTTATGAAAAATCACGTATTCATTATTTATTGCCAATACTTGTTTTAGTTATTTATTCATTTCTTGGAGGTGCTATATTTTACACAATTGAAGTTTATAAATTTAAAATTAAAAATATATTTTAATATAGAGTCCGGCTGAACAAAATGTTTTAATTAAGAAAAAAGAATATGTAGAAAGGGAAGGTAAAATCAAAATAAATATTAAAAATATTTATTTTTTATAAAGAAAAACATATAATCTCCGAAGTTTTGGCAATTGATAGAAAATTAAAAGAAATGAGAAATAATTACAATTTAAGTACACAAAATAAAAGTGAAATATTAGAGACATTTGCAAGTATAACTACTTTAAATAAAGAAATATTTAAATATCGGCGTTTGGCAATGAATAGAATACATAAAGTAAAGAAAGATATATTCTTTGTTTATTTTTTAAATTTAAAAAGGTTATTTATTGGTATGTACTTCAAAGTTATTATCTTAATGATCAAGAGACATATAAAGTATTTTGTAAATTAAAAATAAAGTTTTTAATTTTTTAGTCATCTCTTTTAAATCCAAGCAGTCCTGAACGTTTATGGAAAACACATTTCCAAGCAGGTTCGGGTGAACTTGGTATTGGTCGAATTTTGGCTCTTCGAAATTATACACAACAAGTAATGAAAAGGGGGGGGGGATTTGAAAAATTTTTTTAGACGGAAAATATTTCTAGTTAGCCGAACGTTGTTGGGAACTTGGTTATGGAGCACATAAACCAGAATATTTAAATAAAGCTTTACGTGTTAGTATTGATGAATTTAATAAATTTGTTGGTTTACAACATACACTTACACCTTCCTGGACATTTTGGAATTCAATGTTTCTAGCTGGTGTTGTTTTTAAAATTGTTTTTTAAAATTAATTCCGTTAAAGTAACAACTTATTCAACAATTGGTTATGGAAATATTGTGCCAAAAACAAGACTCGGAAAATTTTTTGCAATGATTTATGCAGTTATTGGAATTCCAATGACTTTTATGTTTAAATAATTTTTTAGAAAAAAAAAATTTTTTTAAAGGATTTTACACAAACTTGGCCGTTTCTTTCTTCTTTGTTTAGAATGTTTTTGGCATAAACTTATTTGGTTTTTTAATTAATTATTTAATTAATTAATTTTTGAATAAAAGGTTAATGGAATTTATTAGTTGTGTTAAAGATGCTGAAAAATTAAAAGGAAAAGTACAAGGTTCTGGTGGAATGCCTGTTCTTTTGGCTATTGGAGTTTAATATTTATTTTTGAAGAAAAAATAAATAAATAAAATTATTCCACATAGGTTGCCTTTTCTTGGATGTTTTTATGTGCTGCTATTTTTCTTCAATTTGAGCAAGATTGGGATTATTTTAAAAGTTTTTATTTCTTTTTTTGTTCTCTCACAACTATTGGATACGGTAGGGAAAATAATATTTTTGTTAATTTAATTTAAATAATTTAGGTGATGTTACCCCAACAAATTCTGAGGATATGTTTATAATGTTTGGATTTATAATTGTTGGACTTTCACTTGTTTATAGAATTTTTTTTAATTTTAAAATTTTAATTTAAAGGTCTCAATGTGTATTAATGTTATTCAATTAAAATTAGAAGCTTTATTTGAAGAATTACTTTTAACAATGATGGAAGAATATGGAGATACTGGACAAACTGTTGAGGAAATAACAGCAGCAATAGAACCACATATGTCTTTAATGGATTTGTGGAAAGTTTGGAAAAGAAGAAGGCAAAGAAGAAGTACACAAATACATTCTGGTAAATTGAACAGATAAATAAATATTTAAATAAATTAATTTTAAAGAAGATGAACAACAAAAAATAATTTTACCTTCATTACAAAATAAAAAACAAATTTCAATAGAATTACAACCAACAGATTATTTATTATTACCTAGACAATCTAAACAATTTTCAAATAATAATTTAATATCAGAAAGTAATTTTCATCGACTTGTTAAATTATTCCCGTTTGGAAAAATGAGAAGAGAAGCAATTTTGAGGAGATTACAAATGCGCTTTAATAAAGTAAAGAAAATAAATTTTTTTTCAAAAATTCTTTTAATTAAGCATCATAAATCGACACAAACAGATTTTTGCTGTTTACAACATGGACATGGAAGTTTTGCTAGATATCAACCAGATATAAATTTATTTAGTTATGCAACTCAAGAATTGGATGAAGAAGTTGAAAAACAAATTTTAATTAAAATTATTTATTAATTTAGGGTACTTTAACAAACAATTCTTCCTCAGAAATGTCAACTGTTATTAATGAAGGAGTTAACTTTCATGAACAACAACTTGACTTTAATCAGTCAAATGAAAAAAGAAATCAACCAAAAAAAGTTATTTTAGCAAATTCCCCTTCATTTAATTCGTCTAAAGTTTGGAAAAAATAAGAGAATAAAAAAACATTTTTTAATTTTTAGAGTAATAATACTTTGAGAGTAATTGTTACAAATAATTGTGGAGGGGCTAATAATACTATTTCTTCTTCATTATCTTCATCACCAATTGCACTTACAAGTACTTCAAGTAGTTCTTCAACAGCTTACATTAGAAGGTAATTTTTAATTAACTAATTTTAAATCTTAAAAAATAACCGAAAAAATGTTTACTCTACTTAATTATTTAAAAAATTATTCTCAAATAAAAACAATATTTTATTAAAATTTAGAAAGAGTTTGCAAAAGTTTAGCCACCGGGCAGGATTCGAACCTGCGACCTCCCGCTTTCGCTCACTATATGCAGGAGCTCTACCTCTGAGCTACCGGGGCATCGACTATTGCTTTTCTCTTTTTCCTTTTTAGATTGTTTAACTCCCGCCTAAGCGTTTTAAATGCTGCTAGGTGAATCATCCTTACAATTTTCATTTTAAACTTTTCTGGCAGATATTTACCTAGTAACTCACAACGTCGACAAACAAGTTCTCTCTCCTCATCTTTTCAAACTCGTGGCTCTGTTCATTCAGCGCCTTTAAATGAACAAGTTTATTTAAATATATTTTAAAAAATTTTCTAAACTTTTGGTACTCTTATCCCCTTATGTCACTCCTCTTTTATTTTCGACTTATTGTTAAAGGTGAAATAGCAACAAAAATAAATTCGAAGAGGTGTGACAAAAAATGTACAAACTTTTTTTAAATTTAAAATAAGGAAATGAATTATTCAATGAAATAAAAGGAAAAGAATTTTTTTTTAATTCTTAAAATTAAAATTAAAAAAAATATTAATTAGTAAATAAATTTAGCCAAGCTGTTCCACATATTCGGGTGCAGTTGTCTCAGCTAATTTATCTGTTGGTGCAATGGAAAGGCATTCAGTTAGTGGGCAACAACAAAAGAATTATTTAGAAGAAATTGGACATAGACGTTGGACATTTTTTGAATCAGGAAGAACATCACGTGGTGAACCAAGAGGGTTGGGTGTTCCTTATATGTATACAAAAAAGAAAGCAAAAACAGTTTTAATTTGTTTAAATAAATTTAAAAAATATTTTTATTAAAGAATGAAACAACAGAAATGAAAAGATTAATAGCTGAAATTGATTCTAGATTATTGGATTGTCGAACATTAGTGTCCCCATGTTCACGTTCCTTATCAAGAAATTCAATGTCTTCCGATGATTATTTAATAAAGAAACAAAAAGAAAAATAATTTTTAAAAATTTTTTAAATTTAAATATTTGTAAATATGTTAATTTTTGTAGGAATAAGTATTTGTGAGAGAGAAAATTTTGCAAAAATATTAGGCAGTGTGGATTTGAATTTTACCTATTTTAATATAAAAATAATTATTTTTTGACAATTAAGAAATGAAAATATTTGAGAAACTTGAGGGAAATACTTGAGGGAAAATTGAGGGTACTTGAGGGAAAAATTTTTTTCTTCATCGATTCATTTTTAATATAATTTTTTAATAAAACTCCAAATAAAAAACTACTCAACAAATGTTTCTACTTCCTAAAATGAAAATTACTAACAATTTTTATACTCTGTATGTCTGCTTATTCTGTATCTCTGCATTAAAATAATATATACACGTGGATTTATCTCCCCTAAATGTTTTTTCCTTCAGTCAAAATTAATAAAAAACATTAATTTTATGAATTTTAAAGAAATAGATATTTAGTATATAAATTTTAAATAAAATGTGTATATATTATTTTAAAAATAAAAACTCAAAATTTTTTGGTAAATTTAAAATAATTATTTTATTCCTAAACTATTACATACATATACATATGGATTTTCCTTTTTTTTGTTTATTCATCCTTAAATTATTTTTAGAAATGATTAAACTTAAAACTACAAGTTTATACTATAAACTTTTCTATTTATTTTTAATTATTTCTTTAATTGTGCCTTTTCTACCTTTAATTATTTGTCAATTTGATTTGCATCAGCCATGTTTTTGTAAAGTTGGGGATGCTATAGAAAGTTGCCTCTGTGATGAACAAACTATCGATGCTATAAACAATGTGAAGGTTTATCCTTCTCTACAGGGACTTTTGCAAAGAGAACCTTTTAAATTTTACAAGGTTTTCTTTTTTTTATATAAAAATAATTTTTTTTATTTTTTAGGTCAATATGGAGAAACCTTGTCCTTTTTGGTCTGACGATTCTGGGCAGTGTGCATCTAAAGAATGTACTATTGGCTATTGTGATAATGAAGTTCCAGAAGCTCTTCGTGATTTGCCACGTCGTCCAAGCAATGCAAGTGTTGGTTTTCTCGTAAATTAGCAAAATAATTTTTATTTTTTAGTCTAATGAGGCTTTAACGGAACCTGATTGCTTTTCTGATGGGAAAAAAAGCAATAAATTTGATCCCTTGGATTCATCTTTAACTGATATAGATAAGGCACAATTGAGGGATTTGGATATATTTGAGACAAATAACAACAAATTTTGTGCTGCTGAAGGTTTTTTATTTTTTTAATTATTTTTTAATTAAAAAATAGATGAAAATTTTGATGAATTACATTATGTTAATTTGGCTAAAAATCCTGAACGTTATACTGGCTACAAAGGCAATTCTGCATTAAAAGTTTGGAAAAGTATTTATAGTGAAAATTGTTTCAAGTAAAAGATATTTTTAAATTAAAATAATTCTAATTTTCTTAGGCCTGACCCTAAATTCGATAAAAATTTTCTTTTGCAGCCAACTCCTATAGGTATTACAAAAAAGTCCATAAAATTTATTTTTTCTTTTAGGGATGTGTTTGGAGAAGCGTGTTTTCTACAGACTGATTTCTGGTCTTCATTCTGCAATTACTGTTTCTATTGCTGCAAATAACTATAAACCAGGTTATTTTTAATTTTAAAGATATTAGGGGGATAAATAGAAACTGCAACTAGAAATTCTTACCAATGATTTTACCTTTATATTTGGGGTAATTGCATGTTTATCAATTTGTTGGTCGCTATCTGAAACGAAGGGTCGATTCCATTTTTGAGCAGAAAGGGAGGAGAGGGATAGGTCGGCATTTCACGACAGAAAAGCGGTAAAAGCAGAACCCAGCATGAGTTTTTAATTCAGCATGATTTTTATTTTTTAGTTTTTAGCACCTTTTCTATTTAAAATTTACTGTTTTTATTTTCATTTTTCAGCTCCTGTTGGCTTTGGAGAAGGAACTTGGTTTCGCAATACAAAAGTTTTTTTTATTTTGAATAAAAATATTATTTAATTTTAAAGATGTTTACTGACAGATTTGGCACAAAATGGAGTAAAGAAGGCCCCGAACGTTTAAAAAATATTTATTTTACTTTTATGCTTGAATTGCGTGCTTTAGTTAAAGCTGGCCCTTATATTCAACAAAGCAAATTTTTTTATACAGGAAATAAAAATGTAAATTTTATAGAGTAATTAATAATTTTGTTTTAAAATTTTTTAGGAGGATATTGAAACTCGTCAAGCATTGGAAGATTTATTTGGAGTTTTGAAAGAATTTCCTGACCAATTTGATGAAACCCAACTTTTCTCAGTTTGTTTAATATTTTGATAAAAGATTTGAAAAAAATAAAAATTAGAATTTACATGAATCAAATGCTCGTTTACTTCGAGAAGAATTTCGTCAACATTTTTGGAATATTTCACGAATTATGGATTGTGTTGATTGTGATAAATGTAGATTGTGGGGAAAAGTACAAACACATGGAATGGGTATTGCTTTAAAAATTCTTTTTGCTGATTTACCTCGTAATGGTGCTTCGACACCAAAAAATATTGAAGATTCAAAAATGGATAATACTTCAATTCCATTCAAATTAACTAGGTTTTTTTAAATTAAAAAAGTTTTTTTTAATTTTATTTATAGAAATGATGTTGTTGCTCTCTTTCAAAGTTTTGGTAGATATTCATCAAGTATTTGGGAAATTGAAGAATTTCGGAAAGAATATAACGAAGAATTGTGCCTTCCAAATTTATAGAAGATTAAAAAAGGGATGAAGAAAGAATTAAAACAAAATTTACTCTTAGTCAAACTGTGTATATGTATATATATTCTAAAAACATTTTTAGCATTTTGTCGGCGCGGTATCTCGATATGTTTCGCCGAATCTGAATTTTCTATATTTTTCTTAAAGGAATTGGACAAAATTACTTTTGGAATAATTTATTAAAAATTATTTTAAAGGAATATTTGTGAGGATTGTCTAAGGGATTTTCTTAAATTTTAAAGTCCAATTCTTATTCTTAAAAATCCCATTTCTGTGGTAAATATGTGCATTTGCATTTTCCCCGTTGGTTGATCTATTACATTCCCTCTAAACTAAAAATTTATTCTTTATTATACATAAATGAATTTTGTTTTATATAAACTTTAAGAAAATTTTAAATATAAATTTTATGTAAAGAATTTCAATATTTTTTAAAAGTAAATTAAAATCGTTTTTTTTAATATTTGTTATTTAATATACTTAATAATATTACCTATTATTTAATAATATTACCTATATATTTTTTTAATACAAAATTTTTTATCAACAAAATATTACAAAAAAAAATATTAAAATTATAATTATTTATAGATAAAACAATTACCTATATATTTTCTACTTTTTTAATGGAAGGTTTGAGTTTGGATCGAGGTATTTTTTTATATTTTAGTTTTTAAAACTAATTGGAAGGGAAAGAAATATTTTTATTAAATTATTTCTTTTAGATATTCGGCGAATTAATGAATTAATTGACAATTTAACTAAAACTTGTGATTTTCCTAATCTTTTGCAACTTCAAAGAAATTTGCAGTCACCTTTTTTTAATTCAATTAGAAATGTTTATGAATATGTTTATCAACAAAATATTACAAATTTTGATGAGGAAGTAGCATCACCAGAGGTAGAAAAAAAAGAAATAATTTTAAAAATTTTATTCTAAAGATTTTGGCGAGCGCTGCAGCGAAATCAACAATTGCTGTATTTTCTGCTGCAGAAGGTGCTGCACATCCACGTATAATTGAATTGCCAAAAACAGATCAAGGATTAGGATTTAATGTTATGGGGTAATTAAAATTTTTTTAATAATTATTTGTCTCTATATTTTAGAGGAAAAGAACAGAATTCTCCCATTTATGTATCTCATGTAATACCAGGTACAAAAATATTGAAGAAAAAAAATTTTTTTTAAATGTTCTTAGGGGGTGTGGCTGATTTACATGGAGGATTGAGACGTGGTGATCAATTAATTTCTATAAATGGAGTGGTACTATTTTTAATTAAAAAATTAAAATAATTTTTAAAATTTTTATAATGTTGAACGAGAAAATCACGAAACGGCCGTCCATTTATTAAAAAATTCAAAAGGAGCAGTAAAGCTTGCAATACGTTTTACACCAAAATTATTAGATGAAATTGAGAGACGTTTTGAGGAACAACGTCGACGGGCAGAGCATCAACACTCACCCTCATTTGGCAGATCTTTCCATTAATTATGAGTAGGGACTCACAAAACATGCAAAGTTCGGAGTTAGAGTCCCTTTCCTTTTTTCTTTCCAACATGAGGAAAATAAATGAAGAAGAAAATAAATGCCTGAGGATACAACAATATAAATGAGAGGAAAAGGAAAGGGACTCTAACTCCGAACTTTGCATGTTTTGTGAGTCCCTAATTATGAGATAATTTAAAAATTTTTTTAATCCTTTTTTTCTAATTGAGTATAACTTTACAAACTTTTTTTTAAAAAAAGTAAAATAAAATACAGGCAAATTTTATAGGCCTGATAATTATAAAAAGGAAAAAAACGAAAAGAGAGTAGCCCTAAAATTGAATTTATTTTAAAAGGAGTGTAGAGTAGTTGAGCACACAAATGCTAAAAGGGAAGGGTTGCGGTCCTTCTTATGTTTATATTTGGCAATTGCTAGCTTATTTTTTTTTGACTTAAAAATTTATGTAATATTTGGAAACCCATCGATTATTACTTTAATTTTATTATTTTTATATTTATTACCTTTGGAGATGAAGATAGTTAAAAACAAAACGTGTATAAGTATTTTTGTTGTAACCACTTTCTGACAAACCATTGCCATCCCCATTTAAATTCACATTTCTATAGGAAAAAGCTGCTTTTTAAATGATGTGTTTTTTATTTTGACATGTCTTTTAGTCCCTTCTCTAAGTCATTCTCGTCATTTATGATATTTGTTATTTTAGTTTTTTTTCTAAAATATGATAGATATTGACAATAATTTGCCATTGACAATTGATTCAGTCAACAAGATTGGTGAAGATACTATTTTTGCTGAAAATTTTCTGAATAGGCATAATGAACTTAGAAAATTGGTTCAATTCTTTTACATTACATATTTTGTTTTAATAATTTAGCATGGTGCTCCAGAACTAGTTCTCAGTTCTGAACTTATTGCAATGGCCTGCAAATGGGCTAACAAATTGTCAGAAAGAGGACATGTTGCTTTTGCAGAAATAAGTGGTAAAAATAATTAAAATAATTGGGTAAAATTAAAAAAAAGGTGTTGGCGAGAATATAACAGTCTTTCCTGAAGATATTAGTGCAAAAGAAATTGTTGATTATTGGTATGATGAGAATAGAAAATACGAATATGAAACACCTGGATGGCAAGCAGGTTATAAAGAAGAAAAAGAATTTAAAAAAAATTAAATTTCAATTAATTAGGTGCTAATTATTTTACTCAAATTGTTTGGAAATCAACGAGAGAAGTAATCTTTAAATACTTTTATTTAATGGAAAATAATTACTAAATTAAAGATAGGAGTAAGCCGTGTCAAACTTCAATTATCACTTGTTGAAAATCAACAAAATACAAATAAAGAAGATAATTCAGAAATTATAAAGAGAAATAAATCGGTAATTGTAGTTGCATTTTACAGGCCAGCTGGCAATTCTAACCGCAGTGGACAGTTTGCACTTAATGTTTCAAAGCCATTAATTGAGAATGGAACAACGAGGTGAAAAGAAAAAGAATTAAAGGGTAATTCTGTCGAGTGAATTCGCAAAATATTTTTGTAAATATTTATAAAAATACTTTTAAATTTCTCAATGTTTTTACGCATCAAAATATTTTCATGAAAATAAATACAATTGAAAATGAATTTTTGGGCTGCTTTTATAGAAAAAATGAATTTAATTTTTAGAAAAGAATAGGGGCAACCAAATAATTATATCCAATAAAGGTATCCAAAAATTTTTGATTTAAATGTAGTTTGAGAAAAAAACCAAATAAATATAGAAAAATGTTTTTTACTAAAAAAATAATATCATTGAATGAGATTCTGAAATTTATTAAGAGAAATATCAAAATATTTCAAGAATTTTTTAAAAGACAAAAAACCCAATTAACAAAGATTGTTTTAGAAATTCAGAATCAAATCAAAAAATAACTCGTTAACAAATAATTTAATGTCTCAGAAAAGAAGATTAAATAATAAAACAATTTAATAAGGGACGGCAGTCAAAAACCCCAAAAATAGATTACTTTAAATAAATAAACCAAATAAAAATAGGTCAAATGAAAGAAGCACTTTTTCGCTTTTTTGTCCTCAAGAGTTTGTCTTCTTTTAAAGCTCAAATTTTGTCACTTTAGTCTTATAATGATGGAACAATTCAAGAAATGTTGCAGCCATATTCTCGAATGAAACCTAATTTTATTTATTTTTAATTTAAAAAATTAAAAAAAAACCTTTGTATATGTATAGATCAGTTTAGCAGCTCCAAGAGGATCACCAGCTGCCAAAGAACCAGAAAGGGCAGGCACGGCACTAGCAGGAATAAATCCACGTGAGTAGCATACCAAATGAGTGCCTTCCTTCAATTCATAGACATAACTCTCAAACTGGCCCTGCCGAAAGTTTTGACCTAAATTTTTGCAAAAATTTAGGCTCTTATCCACAAAAAATTAAACAAACCAGAAGTGAATGTTTCCTTCACCAAATTGCTAAACGAATCAGAATGACGAATACACTCTCCTGTCAAAACAGTACAAGTAGAATTGGCCCAATGAAGTCCAGAACGGCCAACAGTTGGGGAAGCAGCAGCCATAAAGGTTAAACTAACAAAAAAAAGTTTATAAGTGAAAGTTTGAATTACGCTTCAAATGGAGTAGCATAAATAAGTTGCAAACGAAGCTGGAGTCCGCCCATAGAAAGAGGATTCTAAAAAATATAAAAGAAGTATATAAAAGAAGTATAAAATCTTAATCAGTTAATGACAAAGGGACATTAAAAAATGGATACCAAGACAGGATGCCTTAAAGACAATAAACGATGCATAACTCTGATAAATAAATTTTATTCTAACAAAGGAACATCGTCTAATGTGACCGAAAATTTCATATTGGTACTATTCAATAGAGAATCCCCGACTTTCAAGTGAAAAAAGATTAACAAACCCAGCTCGAATCTCCGATCAGCGTATGTCCTTTGTATGTACGTTTGATATCAGATTGGAATTTTGAGATTGCTGATAGAGCATTATTACCTAAAAATAAATTTATCTATTAAATATTTCTAATAAAAACAAACTTGCTGCAGCCGCTGCAATTGTCTTAAAGTCCTTGGCTAGAATGTTGTAATTTTTCCAGCGAAGGTAGTAGCCAATCTTTAATTAAAAAGAAATCATAAAATAAAAACTAAGTAAAGATAACCAAATTAAAAGCCACAACAAGAAGAACAATATTACGAAAAAGTTTTGTAAATAAGAAAACCATAATAGCCTTTCTGGTTAAATAAAAGATAAGAAATTAACTTTAATCTATAAATCAATAAAATTAAAAATTCTTCGTAGTAACCAAGGAGACAAAAAATTTATTTTTCTAAGGAAGTTAAAATACATAAAACTTTATTTCATACAAATTTATCAGTCCTTAATTCGGTCACGTAAGGACTTTAACGATTATAATCAGCCAATCACAAAGAATGATACGCAATAATAACGAATAAGGACGATTCAGTATCGCCAATTTAGTACCGGCGATTCAGTATTCGGTTTTGTTTAGTAAAATGATGAAATGGTGTTGTTATGTTATAATGGCATAAATAATCTGTAAAGAAACAGATGAAAACAATTAATTGACTTGAATTATGTCAAAAAGTCAGCAAGACTCTTTTGTCTTTACATTTATTTTCAGTCTCAACACAAACCTAAACCTTTAGGCTTGCTTGTCAATAGAGT
Source organism: Meloidogyne arenaria (assembly GCA_036172955.1). Lineage (NCBI taxonomy): Eukaryota > Metazoa > Nematoda > Chromadorea > Rhabditida > Meloidogynidae > Meloidogyne > Meloidogyne arenaria. Next base: position 6,165,473 of record JARQAB010000010.1, read on the forward strand.
CTCGACGACTTAGCATCGAAACGCCTTTTTCTATGCCATAACTTTTTTTATTTCGATTATTTCCAGAAATTTTCTTTATCAATTAGAATCTATATTTGTTTTTATTCTTTTTATTAACTTTATGGAAGGATCCGATCATTTCTTAGAAAATTACACCCGCCTAAGTATGTTAAATCACGATTATTCGCAGTTAACGGCTCCTAACTTTTTTGAAAGACGGTAAAACTAAACATTTTCTTGGAAAAAATAACCAGCACATCCAGAGCTTTTAATTAAAGCAAAAATTATTTGGATTGATTTAAAAATAAAAAAGTTATATCCCAAAGACTTTCGTTTTGATGCCATATTTTAAGACTCTTTCGTTACCTGGTTACTTTTAGCCTAAACCTTTTGAAGCCTAAACCTTTAGGTTTTTGAACATTTGAGTCTCAACCGTCTCCAGATTTTCTTTTTAATTCTAGCTTTTCTATCGTTTGTCTTTCTTAATTAGTGTTTAAAGATGAACCAGAACTGATATTCTGGGAATAGACACAGAAATTTCCTTCAATGATAAATCATGGTTAATCTTACCTGTTGCTTAAAATTTTTTTAAAAATTAAACATAAAAATTCAAATTAAATATTTTTGGATAGATTGGAACTAAAAAAATTATAGACTAAAAAACTCTAATATGATTTACATATTTATAACTTCTAATAAAAATTACAAAATAAAAACTTTATTGAGAATATTAATATGTATGTATATGCAGATTGGATAATATTTCTTTAATTTTTGATCATTCGGAGATAGCTTGCGGTAGAAACATTGTTGCCATTGACACAGGAACATTCAATATATTGGAATGAGTAGAAGGCATCTGAAATAAATTTAAAATATTTATTCGGGATGGAGACTTTGAGTATATTAAACATATCAATTAATTATTGTTTAAGTTAAAAATTATTTTTAATATACATAATTCTTTAAATTCTCTCACAATTGCCAATTGGTTAGAGAAAGATGCTTCTATCAAATGTTGTTTTTGTTGTTGTTCATCAACCCCAATTACTCCCTCCCAAATATTCGGATTTTGTTGAATTTGATGTATTTCTACTGCATTATGAAATTGTTCACAAATCTGTTGTTGATGTTCTAGTAAATTTATTGGGCCTGGAGAGCATACAGTTAGAGGGCCAACACCATTAAGTCGAACACCTCGTAATGCTTGCTCCTACAGAAAATATATGGTACAAAATGATTGAATTCAAAATAATTTTCTTAAATAAAATTATTTTTTATTAAAATTTAAAAGACATTTTCATTTTCTTGAATATTTTTTAACCAAAATTTATTGAACATTCTTCAAATTCGAAAAGAGAAAAACAAACATTTTTGGTTAATCTACCTTATATTATTATGTTTTTTCTAAAGGGGATTAACAGGACAGTTTATTTATTTATTAAAAGCAAACATCCGTTTTTTAACTTTCATTAAAATATCCCGCAGAGAGCAGCGAGATCAAACTAAATGTTTGGCAAAAAATGTAAATAAAAAGCATGAAATAAAAAATATATATGTAAATTCAGGTGTCCATAAATCCCCCAAAAAATAAAATAAGACAAATATTATAAATTTAACCGAAAAACTTTAAAAAAATAAATATTTAAATTAATATTCTTTTTGTTTTATTCATGTTCAATACCTTTTAAATGTTTTCTTAAAATCCCAATTTAAAATATACTTGTAACACTAATATTCTCAATAAATATTTAAAAAATATATTTAAGTCTCCAATAATATTTAAATGTCAAAAATAATTCCCGTAATTTTCACACGCAAACTTTCCAACGCCTGAATGCCCTTTTAGCCCATTAAAGTAAATTATAGAATTCAATCAAGAATAGACATTTAATGGATTTTTAATATTTTCTATACCTAAAGAATTCAACTAGAAGAGAAAAAAGTAAAATAAAAAAAATTATTTTCGGGTCGTTTGTTGATTTACTCTACCTATTATTTATTCACTTTTCACTAATTGGCAAGGACGTGGGAAGAAAATTAGCTTATAATATAATTACTTATTAGTGTTAACAACAACAACCTATTAAAATAACCAAGGTCAACTTAAAAATAAAAAAAAATTTAAAATATTTAAAAGTAAAAAAGAAAAGAAAATACTTATAAAACAATAAAAGTAACATTCTCTCTCGAGAAATATTTAGAAGAATATATATGTATTTCTTAAGTTTCCAATTTATTGTTATTTATTAAAATAACAAAAAGAGTTGAGTGTTTAGAGTCATGGAACTTGAAATAAAACAATAAAATAATTGTTTTTTCTCATTATTTTACCAAAAAATATTATATTTTCTCATTTCCAATTAATTTTTTAAAGAAAAATTTAAATATTTATATACATATTTTATACGTATTTTACCCCTCCCTCGTTTTTTCATTTTATTTTGCTTTTCCCTTAATTCAACAAAATTGTAAGTACATTTATTTACCGTACACAAAACCTCAAATTAAAGACAAGTTCAGTGAGGCAAAGAAATTCACTCTTGCATGTTTTCGTTTTTTAAGTAAATTTAATTTTTAAAATATTTTTACATACATATTTTATTTAGTAGAGTTTTAATTTATTTTGTTTTTTGGATTATTTTTAGACTAAAAAATCAAAATTATATTTACTGTATTTCCTCAAATAATACTCCCCTTTAGAGGTGGGTTGAGAAATAGTTTAATTTTAAATTTAAATTTTTTACTCTGCTAACAATTAGGAATATCATAAAAAATGTGAGAAAATAGTTAATTTTAAAATAAACTTGTAATGACAAAAATATATGTACATAACATATATTAAAGGGAAAGAAGGATTTTCACAATTTTTAAAAGAAATTATCCTTCGAAGCACTTAAATTAATGAATTAGTAATGGACACAAAAAGAGGAATGTAAAATGGAAGGAAATAAGGGAAGAAATACACAAAATGTGTCCTAAGGGAAAATATATAATAAATCTTTCAATTTTGAAATTTTGTTTAAAAAATAGAATTAAATTTAAAAAATTCTTTTTTTTTTAATTCCCACTCAAAAAGGAAAAAGTTTTATGTAATCATTATAGACATTGACTTGAAAGAAAAAAAAACCAAAAAAAAAGATTTTTTGTTTGTTTAAATAAAATGGACGAGAGTATTTTGCCCGATTGGGAAGAGGGGGGGGGGGTTTCTTTTTGATGTTAAAAAATAAAATATGTATATTTTGAATAAAATTTAAAAAAAAGGAAGAGGAAATTTGCATAATCAAAAGAATATTTTTGTTTGTGTGGTCTTTGATTAAAAAAAGATTTAATGGATGTGAAAAAATAGTCAAAATCAATTCTCAATTTTTTTTGAGTGTCTCAAATATATTTTTAATTTTTAAACTTTTTATCAATAAAAATATTCAAAAGTTAATTCTTCTTAATTTCCTTTTTTACTGTATTTTTCTCTCCATATGCCTTTAATGCTTCAATGATTTACCCCTTCTCTCTCTTAATATTTATTTTTTTCTAAAAATTATTTCTCTCCTTTCCTGCCTATGTCCGGATATGGAAAACAAAAAAAGTCATTGCCGCCTAATTTTTAAGCGCAAAATAGTAGAAAGAAATAGCGACTAATTAAGAGGTTTTTGTGTGTTTATGTAGGTGTTGGAAATAAAGGAGAAGGAGAAGAAGAAAATGATTATAATGATGATGAAGATGAGGAAGAACCTTCCTTCTTTTCTCTCTCTCTCTATTTCCCCCCACCGCCCATTAATAATCAAATTATCGCGCTTGCGCGCATTTTCTTCACAAAAATGGCATAGCCCTGCATTTCTCTTGTTATTTTATTTAAAAATGGCCGGTCACCAAATGGTGAATTAAATCAGAGAAAAAATCATATGTAGCTAAAAAATTGAGAAAAACTAACTAAAATTTTGGAAAGGAATGGACAAAAATAATCTCTTAAAATTTTCAATTTTATTCTATGTAAAAGGGGACGGACCCAAATGTTTTTTACAATGTCTCCAATTCTTTATTAAGATGATCTTTGTAAAAGCATAATAATTTTAAAAATAAATATATTTAAATTCAATTACAATTTAACTCAGTTAGATAAAATATTTTTGTTTCTCAAATTTAATTTTAATTTATATATTATTTATTTATTTACACTCTGTTCCAAAAGTATATGCCCACCTATATTTTTAGCTTTATCTATGTGATATCGCTATAGATTTTTCTTAAATTTTTTATGATTAAATTCCATGGCATTTAGAAACAAAATACAAAAAAATTTCAAAAATACATATTTATTAAAAAAACAGACCAACCTTCTCCATATTTTGTTGTTTTTCTCGATGTTCAATTAGTCTTCTAAATAAATTATATATTAAATAATTAACTAAATTAATTACTTTTTGTCTTTACATCTTTTATTTTGAAACCAAACTCGAATAACTCGAGCATTTAATCCCGTTTGTTCAACTAATTGTTCTTTAATTGATGTATCTGGTCTTTGATTTATATTATAAGAATTTTTTAATAATTTTAATTGTGATTCATTTAAAACTGTTCGAATTCTTTGTGTCTAGAAAATTAAATTTAAATTTAAAAATTTAAATTTCTTAACAGGTTTTTCTTTTTTTCCTCTTTTAAGTGTATGTTTTTGTCTAACAGTTAAAGAGCCAGAACTACTTGAACAATTAGAAACTGTTCCTCTACTGCTATTTACACCAAATACAGCAGCTGCTGCTGCTATTGCTGATGATCCTTAAAAGAAAAATTTTTAATTTTTAATTTTAATTAAAATAACCAGAATTTGAAATTCCTGTTTGATCAAAATTATTTAAATGAAGAAAAGAAGTTTGTGGTTGTTGCTGCCCATTTAAAAAATGGCCATTATTTGCCATTGGTGTAGAGGCATTTGTTGATGAAGGTGTTATTGACTCTTCTGGATTTGAATAGGAAATTGGGGAATTACAGGAAGAAGTTGGGGATTGGGGGCGAATAAATGAATTTATTGTTGTTGTTATTGTCTTAATAAATTAAATAAAAATTATTTTTTAATTAAAAATTCCTCCCTCCCCCTCTCTCAATTATCCAATTAAAATATTTAAATACATTTTGTTTAATTCCTTTATTTTCAAAATTCCCAAATAATTTATCATTATTATTAAATATATTATTTGTTGATTGTTGTTGTTGTAATTGTTGTTGTGGAGGTATTGGAAAAGAATTAATAAATTGTTGAGGAGGAGGAAATTGTTGAAATAACTTTTTTAAATTTAAATTTAAAGTTTTCATAAATAAATAAAACCTCTCCTCCTTCTTTTTGCATAAAACATTCTGGTCTACAAAAAATTTCATTTTGCCTAAGAAGAAATGTCTCCCCAGTATTTAACTTTGATAATTTATTTTTTAAAAAAATTTAAATAAAATTTTAACTGGTTTTTGACAAACAATACAAGTAAAACAATTTAGATGAAAAATTAATTGACGAGCCCTCATCACCATATCATTACGTTGACAAGGAATTCCACATTTTTGGCAATGTTGAATGAAAAGACTTTAAATAAAAAGTTTTTTCTTAAAATTATTGTTTTCGTATTTATTTCAAAAATTAATTTATTTTTAATTTCTCTTTCAATTTTTTATTTTATTTTTTTAAATTTTATCCAAAAAATTTCCATTTTATTTTAAAGCCATATTAGGTTTCTGAAGAAGTATGCTTGTTTTATTTCCTTTCATTTTTTTATTGCCAAACGAGTTAATGGGTTTAGCAAACAAAAAATTTATTTTTTCCCTTCCTTTAAGGAGAGAAGGATGATCGCCTTTTAACTAAAATAAATAAAAATAAATATATTTTTGTGTGCCAACAAAAATATTATTTTTTTATTTTAAAAACATTTTTTGTTTATATCCATCAATTCCAATATCCATCCAAAAATTTTCTACCCCCCCCCCTCCTTCCCTTTTTTCATCTAAATACTCACATGAAATCTAATCCGCTTTCATTTTTAGGCTCTAAAAATGCGCATGGAAAAGGATAAAAAGGAAGAAGTGGGAAAATAGAAAATATTAGAGACGTGAAATTTAATTAAGTAAAGGAATTTTTTAAATTTAAAAAATATTATTTAAATAAATATATTAAAGTTGTTATTAAAAAGTTGTTGTAAATAACAAAATAAAAACTTAGAAAAAGAAATACTGTATTTTGATGCAAGAAAGGGATTAATAAAATTGTAGAGGTGTCTGTCGCTAAGTTTAATAGATGACGCGTGGATATAAAAAAAAATGTTTTTATTTAAAAAATAGATTTGAGAATTTGATAAGAAAAAAATGAATAGGTAGATTATAATTAATAATTACGGTATTACTTAAATGTGGAGAGAGAATTTTATTTTTTATTTAATTTTTTTATCCATTACATATTAATTAAAAATAATTAGTATTTTTCTGACCTATTCAAATAAATTTTGAAAAAAATTGTTAGTTATATGTATATTCATTCAACAATAGACAATTAATAATGTATTTATATAAAAGTCATCTCCCTCTCACTCTCTTAATAAAAGATTAACCAATCCAAACCCTCCTTTCTAATTTTTCGGCATTGAAAGAGGGGAGGGGGGTGAATAAATTGCGCGGAAAGTTTTTCATTTTCTTCTGCTTCTATAAACAAATTATTTTTTCTTTTGTTTTTATTTTTCAATGTTTTTATTTGTTTTAATTTTCTCTTTTTGTCGGTTAAAATAAATAAAAATAATTTTTGGCAGCCTCAATTTTTTAAAGGTTTTCCCAATGATGAGAAAATGGCCTGCAATCTACAAAACTATTTTGAGTTTATTTGAGGGTCAGTTTTCTCTTCCAAAATAATTTTCCCTCAAAGGGTTGAAGACATTTTTTGGGACTAATTCTCTGCTTGTTATTACCTACCTAGTATAGGCTATTTTCACAATCCTTTGATTTTCGGATTTTGTTTTAAATTAAAATTTATTTATTTATTGTTTTTAAGACAAAAATATATTTAAATATAATTTTCAATCAAGCCTAAAGGTATATAATAAAAATAAAGTTTCAAATGTACTTTTACAAACAAAATATTTCTTTTATCATCAAAATAATGTTTGTAAGTATTAATTTTAAAATTATTAATTTAGTCTCTCTCCAATATTTAATTTTATATAAAATTATTTTTATTTATTAAATAAAATTAACATTATGTGACGGATTCACTTCCCACAAAATTTACCTCAAAACAAAAATTTTTTCCTTTCCCTTCGCCCACGGCGACACTTTGTTAATGTACATATTTATTTGTAAAAAGAGTAAATTCTGTCAATCCAAATCAAGTCGTATTTGGGATGAAAAGAAGAAAAAGTTTTTGGTGGGGAAGGGGGGAGGAGGAGAGGGGGGGGAAGGGGGGAGGAGGAGAGGGGGGGGGAAGGGGGGAGGAGGAGAGGGGGGAGGAGGAGAGGGGGGAGGAGGAGAGGGGGGGGAGGGAGAGGGCCAAGCAACCAACACTTTTAGGGACAATAAAAACAAATTTTAAGTTAAACAAATAAATATATATTAACAAACATTGAAAAAGAAATGAAAAGAAATGTAGACGAAAATAAAAGAAAACAATGAAAAAAACACGAAGAAAATCGAAACGGGCCCGGAAAACAAGGAATTGTTTTCTCTAATGGGGAAAATTGCGGGAAGAATAATAGGAGGAGGTAAAGGTGAAAGGGAGATGATGAATGAATGAAAATTAATGTTTTTATTTAAACGGAAGTAAATAAATAAACAAATTTTTTAAACAAAAGAAATAAATATGAGGGGCTAGAAGGCAAAACATAAAAATTTTATTGGATAAATAAGAAAATAGCCTCAGGCGATTTTTGATAGACAACGGAATGAAACAGATAAATTTTCTGGATTTTTGTAAATTAATTTTTAGAATAAAAATACCGATTATAATCTTCTCGACAAAAAATTTTTCCATCACGTAAAAATGCCGAACCAGATCTTTCATCGAGAGGTATACCACATTCTGAGCACTAAAATATTTTGAATAAAAATTTAAAATTAAATTATTTACTTTTATACATCCAATATGAAATTCCAAATCAGGATGGAGACGAAGAATAAATGGATCCAAAATTGCTAAAAAATAATTATTTTATTAAATAATTAATTTAAAAAATTTGTTTTTACGTTGTCTGCAATTAACACAAATTGGAAGGTTTAATTGTTGTTGCTGATCAAGTATTGCTGACATATTATTATTATTATTATTTATTTCTTCCCCAAATAACAGATTATTATTTTGTTGATCATAATTTAAATCTTCTAGTTTGTCAAAAGGTTGAGAAGCTTTTTAAATTTTTAATTAAAATATTTACTTCACAAAATACTTTTAAAGGAGCGCAAATTTCCTCTGGGATCTATTTACTATTTTTTATATTTTAATGGAAGAAATTGGATTGTTTTTAGTTTTTTAAAATTAAAAGAAATCATTAAACTAAAAAATAGAAAGAGAGAGAGGAAAGAAACTAATTTTGTTTTTCTTGTCTTTTAAGCTTTTCCTAAAAATATTTTTTGATGTGTTTTGGCTAATTATCCATTTTTGGCTTTTCGAGGTAGTTAAAAATTAGAAAAGAAAATTAAAATGAATTTTTGCTTAAAAAATATTTTTAAATTAAATTTAAATTTAAAACCCATTAAATAATTATAAATTACAATTTGGATTATTTAAAGAAGATTGTTGGAGTTTTGGAGAATAATTATTAGTTGTTATTGTTTTATTTAATGGACTATTTGACATTCTTTGTCATTTCTTTTTTTTAATTTAAAATTTTTCTGAAATTAAAAAATTTTCAAGAATTAATACATATGTTAAAAAAGGTGGGAGATTTTAAAAAACATTTTTAGTTAAAAATTAATATTTGGTTATATGGAAATCAACAGTAAAAGAGAGAATGGAAATATGAAACTGTAAAAGTCTTGAAAGGATTATTTTAAAGCTTAAAAAAGGTAAAGATTAACACGACAGGATTAACTGTAGAGAAAAGAAAATAATATTTTTTAAAATAATTATTTATGAAGGAATGGTAGAAATTTTGGGGAAAAAGAAGAAAAATTAAACATAAAATTTAATTAGTTATTTAAATTAAATTTTAAAAAATCAAAATACTTTTTAAAAATTTAGAGTTTTTTCCTTTTTAAAACTAGAGATATTATAGTATTTATTTAAGATAACACATAATTGTTGCAATTGCAAGCTTAAGCTTTTTAACAGAATTTAATTATCTCAAGGATAATATTAAACATAAATATTATTTAAAGTTTTTATTACAAAAAAGATTAACAAACGGTGTCTGTTTTAGATGATTACAACCCCTAAAGGTTTATAAAAATATAAAATAAATTATTACTATGTAATACTATTTTCTCTTTTTATTTTACATTCCCGCCCTATTTTTGTATTGGTTAATTCCTTCAACTTCTTTCTTTTGAGGAGAAATGCTGGGGAAACGCCTCTTCCTATACATACATCACCTCAAATGAAATGTTAAAATTTGACAAAAAAGAATTAAAGAGATAAATATCTCTTTATATCTATGTGATACCTTACTCCAAAAATTAAAACTAAAAAGATTTTTGCATTTTTAGATGGTAACTGATTTTTTTAGACTAGGGCCTGACCAAATTTTTTATTTTAAATGGACATGCGGGTTGTGTATGACTTGAAAGTTGTAAGGACATAAATGAGTACAAAAATACCTCACAGGCATATCCTGATAAAGATACCAAAATCCTTGTCCATGTCCAAGTTTTAATTAGTTTTTCGCATAAAATAAAAAATAAAATTTTGCTTAGCCAATTTTTTGGCAAAGTAAGCGTTAATTACTTTGTTAAAAGCCAGGATGTCTAACCTGCGCATCCTGGCACTTATTCGCTCACTACGTCGAATGGAGGAGTATAGAAGGATTAATAGTAATTAAGAAGGGATTTAAGGAATTAGCATGACATCGGTGGATCTTGTGGGATTAAGAGAGGTTGGTTGTGCATTATTCTTCAGTGATATAGAGGGATATCGGAGGATTTGGAGTGATCTCTGGAGATATATAGATCTATAATCTATGATTTTCTTCTCAATGACATTTCTTATGGTCTCTATTGGTTTCGAATGGAACACACATAATGTAGGTTATCAATTAGGTAAAAAAAGTATTAAATGAGTTATCTAAAGTTTTTATTATAAATAATTAAAATTAAACAAAAATAATTATTTATTTACAATTAAATTAAGGTAAATTTATTTGTTTGAATCTGCAACTAAAAACACAAAACAGTTTGAAAAAAGTTTTTGGTATTAAAAAGTTTTAATAAACAACTTTATTTAAATTAATTTTTATTTGTCACGAGCCAAATTTATTAACATAATCAATATTTTTTTACAAGTTTTTGCCTGAAAAAGAAACAATATTAAAAATCTATTTAGTATTTAAAAAATAATAATTATTAATATATTATTAGCATATTTAAGTTTATATGTCATTACCGGAAAGCTTCTTGAATTAATTAATTTTCTAATAATTTTTGTTTTTTACAAGGAATTTTTAATTGCGCGCGTATTTATTTATTTACCATCTCTCTCCATAAATATATTCTTTTAGAAAATGCCATTCAACAAATCCATTAACCTTTAAATATTTAAATAAATAAAATTATTTATTTAATTTAAAATTTTATTTTATTTAAAAATTCTTTTAATTAATAATTTTTATATTAAAAATCAATTTTAAATTAATAAAAACTCGTGGATTTTTTAATTGTTTAAGTCTCCCTCCCTCCCCCTCCCTCTCAATTATTGCCTCCCCACCCCTCTCGAAATTATTGTCCCTTCCCCCCCCCCCCTCTTCTAATTCATTAAAAGAATTTTATAATTATCCTTCATCAAAATTTAATTTAAATAAATTTAAAAAAAATTAAAAAAAAATTTAAATTTAAATGTTTTTACAAAACTATTTTTCCTCATTTCGAGGAATATTTAAAATATTTTTATTATTATTTTGTTTTATTTGTTTATTCAAAAAATTTAATTGTCTAAATGAAACAATTAAAAATTCAATTAATTAATCAATTAACGATTTTATGTATAAATCTTCTATTGAATTTACACTTTCTGTTGAAATTTCTAATGATTTTGAAGCCAAGGAATATTCAGAATTTAATTTTCTTAAAAAAATTAAAAAAGAGGAGCGTTTCAAAAATTTAAAACTTTGTCCAATTTTAGCAGATATAAAAGAATGTAAATATCCAAATAAAAATTTAAAAATAAAACAATTTAATGGAGGACCGAATAAATTAATTTATTCATTTGATAAAGTATCGAAAATATGGGCAAAATGGTCAGATTTGGAATTAAGTATTGAATTGTCAGAAACTCGACAGTTAAGGATTTTTAAATATATTTAAATCTGTAAACCTCCAAACTAAATTAATTTATTAATCGAGAGGGGTTTACACTTTAAAATATTTTTTAGGTTATTCTTCGTCGTTTTAAATTTCCAATTTCTCCTAGGGAAAGTTTAATTAAAGTTTCTATTTTGCCTGATGAAAAATCAGTTGATCAATCAATTTTTAAGGGAATTGTTGAGGAAGTTAAAAACGAAGAAGTAAATATATTTATTTATTTAATTTTTAATTTAAATTTAAAGTCAAATGAAGAAAGTGAATTTAAAGAAATTGATTACAAAATAGCTTTAAATTATAAAAAAATTGAACGTTTATATAAAAGTAACACAAAAAATATATCAAAAGAAGAATCTTTTAATCGAATTAATTTATTTTTGGATTTAAAATGGAAATATTTTTATTTAAAAGAAAAAAAATTAGAAAATTTAAAGGAGTATCTAAATAAGTATTTATATCAAATAAGTACTGAAGAATATAATGAAAGTATTAAAGATTTAAAGTCGAATGATGATATATTAGATAAAGAACAAGAAGATATTGAAATCGAACAAAATAGTTTTTTGACTAAATTTATTAAATAAAAATTTTTTTCACAGAATTTTTCAAACATTGGTTTAATGATAGAGAATCTGCAATTAAATTTATGTTTTTTAATTGGGAAAAAATAAAAAAGAAAGTATTGGAAGATAAAGATGCAGAAAACAAATTCGAAATGGAAAGTGATCAAATTAAGAATTAAAAAGATTATTTAGGGTATATGGGTGGGAGGCAATGTACCCAAAATATGTAAATATCAGATTCAGTTGGGCCTCATATATACCCATATAAACCTCTTAATTCGATATATATTTTTGAATTAAGTTTATCACAGGAGAGGAAATGCACCTTCAGTTTTGTACAGAATATCCTTCACTTTATTATATAATTTTTTAAAGTTGATTATCTCCTCCCCTCTCCTAAAAATTAGTCCATATTTGACAAATATGTATTCTAACAAATATATTTTCGTAAAATTTTTTTATAAAATTGATAAATTTGAAAATATTTTATCTAAAATAAATCTTAATTTGCTTAAACTACCCAAAATCAACGGCTTAATAGCCTCATTTTAGTAAACTCCTGTTTAATATACCTCTCAGTATACGTTTTACGATCTTTTCAAACTCACAAAGGAGAGTGTTATGGGTGTCCGTATCACTTCGGGATGAAATTTTGTAGATAGGTAGAGCATACCCTACTTCTATTGTGAAATTTTCACCATTTTAGCAAAATGGAACCGGGGACCGAGACCGACGGACACCCAAAACACTCTCCTTTGTCATCTAGTAAGTATACCCAAGCTCAATTTTACTAGGTGAATGATAGCAATTAAAAAAAGGTTTTTAGAAAATTGTAAATATTTTTTAATTAATTTAGTTTGAAATTAAGTTTGAAATTAATTCAGCTTGAAAATATTAAATCTTTAAATTTTAATTTAAAAAAATTATTAAGAAATTAGTTTTATCAAATAGTAAATGTTTGATAAATACGGAAATAATTAAATTTTCCAGTTTCAGTTGGATGTGAAAAATAAATATAAAAATAATTATTTTGATTATTAGAAATTAAATATTTTTTGAAAAAATGTTTTTTCTCGTTAAAACCTTCTTCTGATTTAATTACTTTATTTAATAAATTCGGTACAAGTAAATTATTAATTCGAGTAATTTCAATATCTTTAACAATCTCCAAGCAATCTGTTGAATTTAAAATTATCTGAAAAAGATTGAAGTATATTTAGGTAATAAAAGTTTTCCTTAATTTCGAGACAGACATTCTTCAAGTATCGTTTATCGATACACAAAATAGGGAATTTACATAAATTATTTTATATATGTGATCTAACCGACCCAATCGGTAATTTTAAAAAATTTGGGAATTACTTAGTATTCACAAAATTGGGTGTTTATTTTTCAGGGGCCAAATCCCTATTATCATAAAATAGAGGGCATCCCTTTGGCATCCATCCCCCACCGCCACCTCACCATCGGTCAACCAAATTAGAGAAAATCAATTTCTAATTACTAATTACCTCAATAATTATATCAATTAAAGTCAAATGAGCATTATTAATATAATCATTACAAAAAGATATTTTATTTATTTTCTTTCCAAAATTTAAAATAAATTTAATAATATCTTCTTCTTTAAAATTATTTCCAATACATAAATATAAACATTTTGTTACAATTAAATGTTTTGATATAAATTCAATAGCTTGTTTATTAAATTCAAAATCATTTTTGGCAATATGTAGGCCAGCAATTTTTGTATAAAAATTTAAAGAAGAATTATTTTCTTCAAAAATTAATTTTAACATTTTTGGATTAAAAATAGCAAAATAACAGTCACAATAATTAAATGAAGATTTAAATGAACAAAATGATAATTGTTTTAGCCAATAACGAATAAATATTAATTGAATAATTTTGTGAGGAAAATGTGGAAGAGTTAAACGAAGTCTTTGATTGTATGGATCTCTTTCTTTGAAATTTTAATTTTAAATTTAAATATTAAAATATATTTATACCTTTTTTAGTAATAACAATAACATATTCTGATGTTATTGATCTTGTAAATATATCTGGTAAAAACATTGGAATATTTTCAGATAATGCTGTATTCCACTAAAAATTATAATTAAATTTTTTTAATAATTCAAATTACATATTTAAGAAAATATAATTTTAATTTATTTATTTATTGGCTACACATTTATTCGATTTTTGACTAAATTGTTTTATAAAAAAAACTCGTTCCTTAGAAATTTACAAAAAAATATTTGTAAATTTTAAATTTTGTATCTTCCCAACTTTTTTCTTCAATTTTATTTTTATTTTGATATGCAATAAATTTAGAAGGTAATTTTCAGTCCTTTAGAAAAGTCGGTTAAAGTTTCCCTAGTTAATTGTTATAAATTTTTAAAATCCATCCAAACGTGTACCATTTAACTTAGCTCGGTGAGCTACGGCAAGAAAAGTCTGACCATTACAGGCTTTTGAGTAAAAAATAAAAAAAAGGAATGGAGAGTGGGAGGGAAAGAAAGTTAAAATTACAGTCAAAATTAGTTTACCTTTTTCGTTAATTTTTCATCAGGTTCAAATCCACTAAAAAACCCTTGTCCCAATTTAGAACTCATATCTTCATATATATCCTTAGCTTTTTCCCACAAATTTCTATAATCATGTCCAATACGGTCCTTTAAAAAATTAATTAATCAAAACAAAACGTTCAAAACACAAACAAGTTCAAAACTATAAAATTCTTTAAGTGCCAATTCATTTTTATGTCGATCAATTAATTTAGAAAAGAATCGCTCTGTTAAGCATAAATTACATAATCCATTGTAGTCAACAAATTTAAATATATCAAGCCAAGTCTCAGAAGGTAAATGAAACATTTAAATTAATAGAAATAGGTAATTTCTTCAAAAAAATTGGAAATAAAAAAAGAATATATTATGTATATATAAATTATTTTTGGACAAGGTACTCTTCACGACGGCCTAATCATTTAATAATTTAGTACTTTGCTGTCATCTCACCGCCTCCCTCCATTTTCCTTTTTCCTACTTTTATCGGATATAATTTTTTAAATGCTTATAATTTTTTAATTTTTTAATCCAGTCGAATTAATTTTTTATCATTCGAAAGAACTCGACAAACGGCCTCGACATATCGACTTGTTATCGATAAGCGTGAAAAATTCGAATTGAATGAAGTATAAAAAAGTTATAGCCGATCAAATGAGGAAAATTAAGATGGGGGGGGGGGGGGGGTAAGGGGTAGGGGTACCAGAAAAGTAACATAATTTAATATTTAAAACGTGTATTTATAGAAAATAAAATTAAAAATAAATATTTATAATTATTAAAATATTCACTTTTATTATTAACTTTTTAGTTACACGTTATTTTTAGCTTATTTACTTTTTATTGTATTTAAAAAGTAAAAGCTAAAAACAGGTTTATATAAATATTCCTTTTTTATAAAAATGATATAAAATTATTTATTTAAAATAATTAAAAAATTCTTTTTTTGGTTAAATTTGTCTAGAAATATATATTTTATTAATTTATCATTTCTTTTTTTCTATAAATGGTAACCTACTAAAATAATCAAAGAATAGAAATAATTACAACCTCCGATTTTTTAAATAAAATATTTATTTAATGAGGATAAAAATTATTTTTATTTATTTAATAATAATTGCGAAAATTAAATAAAAATATTTAAAATACATATTGATTTAAATAAATAAATGTTTGTAAAGTAAATTGGTAAATTGTTAATATAATATTTTGTTTTATATTGGTCAGCAATGTGGTCAAAAGATGTGTGTGTGTTTGTGTGTATTTATGCCTCTACTAATTTTTATTGAATGGGTGTATTTTAAAGAGAAATAATTAGAAAAGGAATACATAAATAATCCACAAAATATTTTAATAAAATTTTCGTTATTTTAATTTATTTGAATACTTTGTAAATAATTCAAAAAATTAATACTTAAAATACCAGAAATTCTTTCCCTTCACCCTCCATTTGCCGCTTTTTAAAATACGACAGAATCCTTCCCCAAACTATTACACAAATATTAATTAAAAAATCTTGAGAAATTTGTTAGCTTTTTATTTTAAAAATTTATTCAGAGTTTTGAACTTAAAATTAACATTAAATTTAAAAGTATTTTTTAATTATTTAAATTATTTTCTTTTTCTTCTTCAATTTAATAAATTCCTCTCTATACATAAATAAATAATTAAAATAGCAATAATTAACAAAATTGGATTTATCTAAAAGATAATTAATAACAGAAATATCTATTTCACAAATATTAATTAAAAAATCTTGAAGAAATGATGTCCCTCCCCCCCCCCCGCCAACAGTGCTTGCAATTTTGAAATTTGTTCGTACAATTCAAAATTTAAATAGATAGTAATTACCATATAAACAGATATTGTTCCATTAAACGGAAAAATCTGAAAATATTTGTAGCCTTGAACAATTTGTATACAATCTTGTTCTTCTGAATATGTTGTTACTCCGTTTGTCTAAAATTTTAATTAAATTTTATATTTAAATTTAAAAATACAGTAATAACACATTCTCCATTTCCATTCCAATTACCAAATAAAAATATTAAAAATATTACAAAAAATAAATTAATTAATATTTTAATCATTTTAAAATTAAGAAAAATAATTAAATTTGTTAATAAATTTAAAATAATATATTTAGAAATAAATAAGAGCTATCAATTTTTAAGAATTTTAGTTTTACTTTTTTTCTCCCAAGCAGTGTTTGGAATTTTGAAATTTGCCCTACAAACAAGTACGTGTACGACAAAAATGAATTTTGTTACGATTTCGAGTTCAACAAATTCGGTATGATAATTTATTTAAAAATATTCTACTATAAATTTCCCTACAAAAAATTTTTAAATAAATACACCAAACTAATTACTAAATTCTTTTACTCTTTCTCGATTTTATATTTATTTTTCACAAAATTGGTAAAAGAACTTGAGCAAAGAATGAATCACCAGAAAACTTGTATTTACTTATAAATTAAATTTATTTAAGTAGTAGATGTTTTTTTCTATTAATTTTTGAAGAAAAAATAAATTTATATAAAAAATAGTTAATTTAATTTATTTTCCTTTAAATTCTTTTTTTCAAGGTAGATCTCCTCCTTCTCTCATTTTCTCCAAGTTTGCCAATCTCTTTCTACGTCCTTCCTGTAAATTTAATAATTAACAAAAAATTATCTACCTACAAACCTTCCTAACAACAACAACCCCTCCATCATTAGAACAATCTTCACGTGCCAAACCCCCCATTTGGGTAAATTGACATCCATTAAAATCTCTTTTATTTAATCGTTTAACACCTTCATCTCCTCCTCCTTCTCTCTTTTTTCGACTACAAACTTGGCTACAAGCTGAATTTTTACACATTTGTACACAATCACATTCTCCTTCTGGTAATATCAATAAAATAATTAAAATTATTGGAATTAGAAATTTTGTTGACATTTTTTGGAGGAAACGAGAAATTAATTTTTAATTAAATTGTAAAATATAAAATTGTTTAAATACTAAATTTTATTATAATATATTAGTAAGTTTTTTAAGAAAATACAAAATAATTAATTAGTAATAAATATTGCGTAGAATTTACCAAATTATTTTTAAAAAAAATTAATTTATTTATTAAATTAATTTAAAAATTTTCTAAAAATTTTTTCCGATTTTTTTTTCAAATTAATTCAAAAATTTTAGACTCAACAACAAACACCTCCCCTTCAATTCTTCATTATTAAGTAAAACATCCTGAGGGATTTCCTTTTGTGTGAATATATATTCCTTTATTTATTTAGTTGTGTAGGTTTCTTTCTCATTCTTTTTGATATTTTCATTATCTAAATGAAATATTTTTTTGCAGTTTTTTTATTAAAAATTATAAAATAAATGCTTTTTATTTAAAAATCGAATACTTTAAAAAAAATATTTTTTTTTGTTTCAAAACTACAAATCTCTCGGGAGTATTTATGCTTTTTTACACTTTTGTACTCTTGAAGAATCGATTATATTTTTTTAATTATTTTGAAAACTTTTTTTGATTTTAATGTCGCGAATAAATTTAATATTTTTAGAAAAAGAAAAAAAAAGAAATTAAAATATTTAAATTTAAATAAAGGCATTAAACATTTATCAAAATTTTCATTTTCTTTATTATTAAAATAATATTTTTTTGAATTTAAATAATTTAAGAAAAGATGTGTTGGAATATTCTAATAATTTTTTGAAATTTATTTTATTTTTTTCTCTTTAAAATTTACAAATTCAAATGTGTTTTTCTTTATTTTCTCATATACAAATACTAATTTGTCTTATTCATTTTCTCATATTTATATAAATAAAAATACACATAAGTAAATTTTTTATAAATAAGAAATGTCCCTAAATAAATATAATTTAAAATTTTAATTTAATTATATACCTCCCCCCTCCCCCTCCTACAACCTCTACAGAATTATTTTCAAAAAAATATATCTTATTAGACGTTTATTTATTATTTATTTTTTATTTAAAGAACGCTAACAACTTAAAAAAAGAGAAATACTTTAATAAATAATTTTTCTCTTAAAATAAAGTGTTTGTGTGTAAATATGCTTTCAAATGCTTGATAAAATGAAGACAGTCGTCACCTAAGCATCTCTGAGAATGTCGGCGGCGGTCATCGGAAATTCCATTTATTTACCAAATGCCGCGACGCAAAATCTGCAGTAGAATCGGCTTTTATTTTTTTAAATCAATTTCTAAAATCCTTAACAAAAATAAATCTTTTATTTTTCTTCTTTTTTTTTGTCCTAAAAATTCAATAAAAAAGTTTATTATATTTTAACAAATATTTAAAAAATAATATTTATTTTTATTTTCTTATCCAATTTTATATTATTTAAATAAAATTAATTTTATTTAAATAAATTTTGATATTTTTTAGCAAAACTTTTAAAAGACTTCTGATAATTTTGACATTAACTAAAAAAATTATAAACACATATATTTATTTACTTACGCACGCAAATCTTGTCTTTCAAGCTTTATATAATTAAATATTATATATAAATGCTATATTTATTTGTTGAATTATTTAAAATTATTTTTAAAAAAATAATTAATACCTTTGAGAATAAAAGTAAAATAAAAATAATAATATGTATTTATTTATTTATTTATTGACAGACAGAATTTTTATTTAAAAAATTATTTTTCTTTCTTTTTTATACAAAAAAATATTTACCTATTTTCAATTAAATTCTTAAAAAAATGTTTTCTCTTCTTTCAATGACATTACGTACATTAACACATATTCATATGTTAGCTCTAGCAGTTGAAGATTCTTCAGGGGTTTTTAGTGGACAACCAATTGAAAATGTTCGTCAACTTAGAATTCCTGGTGATTTAATTATTGGGGGTGTTTTCCCCGTTCACGCTAAAGGAAGCGGGGGAATATCCCCTTGTGGAGAGATTTTTGAAACGAGAGGTGTTCATCGAGTAGAAGCATTTCTTTATGCTTTGGATATGATAAATGCTCAAACAGAATTTCTTAGAGGATATAAATTGGTTTAAAAATATCTGTAGAAATAATTATTTAATTATTTTTTAGGGAGCTTTAATTTTAGATTCTTGTTCTAATCCTGCTTATGCTTTAAATCAGTCTCTGTAAATAAATAAAAATAAATAATTTTTTTAGTAAAATTATTTTTTAGAGATTTTGTAAGAGAAATGATTGGAGGTAATTCTGGAATGTCAGAATATACTTGTAGTGATGGTAGACAACCAAAATTATTACGAAATTCAAGCCCTAAAAAGAGTGTTGTTGCTGTAGTCGGTGCTAGTTATTCTTCTGTAACTGTTCAAGTAAATAAAAGGGGAATAATAAAAATATTTTTATTTATTTAGATAGCTAATTTACTTAGACTTTTTCGAATTGTTCAAGTTAGTCCTGGCAAGTTATTTTTTAAAATTAGTTAAAATAATTCAAATACTGTTTTAAAATTAAATAATTTATTTTGTAGCAAGCACAAATGCCGATTTGAGCGATAAAAATCGTTTTGAATATTTTGCCCGGTAATAATTTTTATTTTGATTTATATTATTAAATTAAGCTTATAATTTACTTTGTCGGTATATAATTTTTGATATCCAATTTTAAAAAAAAACAAATTTTATATTGACTTTTAATATTTTTAAAACTATTTTGTTTTAGAACAGTACCTAGCGATAATTACCAAGCCCGGGCAATGATTGATATTGCCGTTCATTTTAATTGGACTTACGTTTCTTTGGTGTTTTTAATTATTTTTTCTCTTAAAAAATTTATTCAAAAAAAGGTATATTCTGCTGATGAATATGGGGAATTGGGTGCAGATGCTTTTAAAAAAGAAGCTAGACGTGCCAAAATTTGTATTGCTATAGAAGAAAGAGTTTCTATGAAACCAGAATCTTTAAGAGATTCTATTGATAATTTAGCTAAAAAGTAAAAATATATAAATAAATTTAAAAATTAAATTTCTTAAAAAGACTTCAACAAGATAAACAAGTTGGGGCTAGAGTTGTTGCTTTGTTTGTTGGAACTGAATATGTTCCTGATTTGTTACAAAAAGTTTTTTTCTCATTTTTAAATTTAAATTTAGTGTTTTTAAAGGCAAGTGAAAGATTAGGTGGAGATTATAAAAGAAAAAGAATTATTTGGTTAGCAAGTGAAGGTTGGGATAGAAATAATGAACATGTACTTAATAGAAAATTAAAATAAAATATTTAATTTTTTAAATTAAAGTACACATTAGGAAGTAGAAAATTGGCAGCTGAAGGGGCAATTGTTTTAATGCTTGAATCACAAAGAGTGCCGACATTTGAAGAAGTTTAAATTAATTAATTTAAAAATAATTTAAATTACTAATTTAGTATTATCTTTCATTACATCCAGGAAATGAAAATTTTGAAAGAAATAAATGGCTAAGGTATTGGGGGAAATAAAAAGATTAATTTTGAAAAAAGAAAAATAATTTTAGAGAATTATGGAGACATAAATTTAATTGCGAATTTGATTTGCCTCAAGAATCTAAATTAAATAGGCAATTTAATTATTTTTTCTTTAAAATTAATTTAAAGATGTGAAGCACAACGGCAATCAGCAGACAATTTTAGTGCTGATGACAAAGTTCAATTTGTCATAGAAGCTGTTTGTAAGTAGTTTTCTCAAAAAAATAATCTACATTTTTAAATTAAAGATGCTATTGCCCATGCATTACAATCAATGAAAGAAAAAGTATGTCCGGATGATTCAATTGAAAGTAGCTGGATTTCACGTTATGCTAGACTTCCACAAGTCTTTAATAAATTATTTTTAAATAAAATATAAATATGTAGGTTTGTCCAGCAATGAGACATATTGACGGAGAAAATTTTTATAAACATTTATTGAATGTTAAATTTGAAGGTATTTTGAACTATGTAACTATTTAAATATTTAATTATTTTGCTAGATTTGGTTGGAAAAAGAGTTCATTTTAGCCCTCAGGCAATTTATTTTTAAATTAATTATTTTTAAAATAATTTTTAGGGTGACGGCCCAGCCCACTATACAATTTTAAATTATCAACCATCTAGAAGACGTTTATTACAATCAACAAATTCTGATACTTCTGACCGATCCGATTATGTTGTTGTAGGTCGTTGGTCAGAAGAAGCATTAGAAATAGATGAAAGTCTTCTCTTTTGGAATTTAAATAATAATGAAGAAGAAGGAATTCAACAAAATTTTAATAATAAAATAAAAACAATAAAATTACCGCCTCTTTCTGTTTGTTCACTTCCTTGCCCTTTGGGGTATAAAAAACAATTAATTAAAGAAGTAATTAAATTATTTGAAAATAAATGTTTTTGTTTATTTTTTAAAGGATGAACTTTGTTGTTGGGCTTGTGGTAAATGTGAAGATTACGAATATTTAATTAATGAGACTGCTTGTGCAGATTGTGGACAAGGAAATTGGCCAAATAAAGACAGAACTAGTTGTTTTTCTTTAGTTGATAAACATTTAAAACATATGCGTTGGAATACTTGGTAAATAAAAAATATATATTTTAAAAAAAAATTAATTTTATTTTTGTAGGTATTCAATTGTCCCAACAGCATTAGCTGTAATTGGAATTTTATCAACTCTTTTAGTTTTGCTTATATACACAATGTTTGTGTTTAAATACTTACAATCAAACTTCGATTTTAAATACCCCCTGTTTCTGAATAAATTGTGTTTAAAAACGGAGGGATATTTAAAATTGGGAGTAATTAAAACGGGTGTAATTAAAAAATATTTTCTCTAGTTATGCTGATACTCCAGTAGTTAAAGCATCTGGAAGAGAACTTAGCCATGTTTTGCTTTGTTCATGTCTTGTTTGTTATATTATAACATTTGTTTTGCTTTCAAAACCAGATACTCTTGTTTGTACAATTAGAAGAATTGGCAAAATATTTTTATTTTTTTAATTAAAAATAAAAAAATTATTTAGGTATTGGCCTTGCATTTTCTTGCCTTTATTCATCACTTCTTGTTAAAACTAATAGAATTTATAGAATATTTTCACAAGTTATTAAATTATTCTTTTAAATTATAAAAAGCTCTTTTTTGTTAAGGCAACTCGAAGTAGACGTCCACCACCAATGATTTCCCCAATTTCCCAATTAGCATTAACTTCTGCTTTTGTAGGTTCTAAACAAATTTTTACACTAGTTTGGCTTCTTATTCAACCACCCGGTATTTAAATGAAAATATGTTCCTCCCATCAAAAATATTTTTAGGTACTCAACATATATATCCAACACGTGCAGAAGTTGTTTTGGCTTGTAATGTGCCCGATCATCACTTTCTTTATTCGTTAGCCTATGAAGCTATATTACTCATTTTATGTACTGTATACGCAATAAAAACTCGTAAAGTACCGGAGAATTTTAACGAGACAAGATATATTGGATTTTCAATGTAAATTCAAAATTAAAAATAATTAAAATATTAGACAGATTTGAATTATTATTTTTATCTAACACGCATTTTGTATCCAATTTCTAAACATATAATTAAACAGGTACACAACTTGTGTGCTTTGGTGTTGCCTTATATTATTTTTTATTGGAACAAGTAGCGACTTTCAGGTAATTTATATAACCAAAATTTATATTCATGTTCCTAGATTCAAACAACTGCATTTTGTATATCAATCAATATGAGCGCAAATGTTGCTCTCGTTTGTATATTTTCACCCAAGATATACATTATACTTTTTGAAAAACACAAAAATGTACGTAAAGAAGCTGCTGGCAGTATTATGCAAAGAAAACAGGAAACATCTGTCGGAAGGTAAATTTGACAAATATTTAGTAGAAATTATAATATTTTAGTTATTATGCTATTAATGCCAACAATGATACGGGAGGTGGAGGTGAAATAAATAAAAACTTTATCTCAGAAAGATTTTCTTCACCATCACCAACTATTCACACTGGTCTTCTTGCCTGTCACCGAAAAAGCAGTTCTAGCTGCTACAGATATATGAGCGGATCACCAAGGCAAACATCTATAGCCGGGTTAAGTAATGCCTCAAGTACTGCTCATGATACTTTTCTATAAGCAAATACTCATCAAAAGTTTTGATCTCACAATAATTTAAAATTTTGAATTTCTTATCTTTTTTGGCTCATGATTTCGATGTATAGCTCACAGAGAAAAGTGTGCGGAATAAGGCTACTTGTGTAGACATTAAAAAATTTCAAACTGGAGAAAGTAGTCTAACATTAATAATTAACCCTATAAGGAAAGAAAAGGAGGTAAAAAATTCAAAATTATCATCTTCCTACTACACTGTTCCAAAAAGATACGACCATCCTTATTTTTCGCTGTAACTTGATGAAAAAACAACAAATCTCACTTAAATTTTAACACAATATGTATTTCTACAATATTTTTCAAATCTATGAATATCACAGTTGTTAGTTTAAAGATAAAAAATTTATCGTTTAAAAACCGATATTTCGGTGTTCCAAAATGATACGACCACTTGATAGTTTTATACTTGCTTGGTACCTATCATTGTTTTTTATACCATTGTTTTACTACAATAAATATCGTAAAAAAATAAACAAAAACTAGGCCGATATCTTTATCAGAAGTCGAGATACAGATACCTCAAAAATCAACGTAAAACAGGGGTAAGGCTCTGTCAGAAAGATTTTCGACCCCTTATAGGTTATTTTAAAATTTTATTTTAGGCTCATTTGAAAGCCCTTAAAATTTGCTACAAGATAGCAAGAGCCATATTTTTCAGAAAAAATTCCAAAGAAAGATACGGGTCGTTAATCTTCCGAACGCCTAAATGCCCCATAAAAGGTCACTTAAGGTAACGTCGGAAGATTAACGACCCGTATCTTTCTTTGGAATTTTTTCTGAAAAATATGGCTCTTGCTATCTTGTAGCAAATTTTAAGGGCTTTCAAATAAGCCTAAAATAAAGTTTTAAAATAACCTATTTATTTTTTTACGATATTTATTGTAGTAAAACAATGGTATAAAAAACAATGATAGGTACCAAGCAAGTATAAAACTATCAAGTGGTCGTATCATTTTGGAACACCGAAATATCGGTTTTTAAACGATAAATTTTTTTATCTTTAAACTGACAACTGTGATATTCATAGATTTGAAAAATATTGTAGAAATACATATTGTGTTAAAATTTAAGTGAGATATGTTGATTTTTCATCAAGTTACAGCGAAAAATAAGGATGGTCGTATCTTTTTGGAACAGAGTGTACATACATAGGCGTAATGTAACCTATAATTATTATTCTTATTTGATGTGATGGAATAATTATATCAAAAAATATTTTTCAGATTACAGTAAAACTTTTAAAAAAGATTTTACTCACATAGGAAAAATTATGAAATACAAAAATAAAGAAAACAAGTGTTTTTATCACCTGACTTTCATTCATAGAATCACCTTTCTATTATAAAAGGATGCTTCAAAGCATCTGAGCACGTAATTCGCTTTCCTGGGTCCAATGTTGTCATTTGCTCAAGTAAAGAACGGAAGTGTTCTACACGAGTATATCCATCTTTATCCAATTCCTGGTCACCAGCCAGTTCTGCAAATAAATTTCTTTGCATTTTTATATTTGCAAGAACAGTGACTTTATCCTTTAAAATAAAAGTAAATTTACTGAAAATGTGGAAATTTAAGGGTGGAAAAAGTGAATGAAATATTAACAAATATAAAAACATTGCCCCCTTATACAATAAAAATTAACAACAAGCCATTTCAGATAAAATTACAAAAGAAAAACCTATGCAACGACTATCCGAGGGATATTGTCAAGCATCTAAAATTCGAATTTACTTAAATAAATAATCAAATTTACTTACAATATAAATTTTTATAAATTGTTCCACCCCAAAAATTAAATTAAGCAGTACCTTTCCAGTAACTTTATCTGTCTCGTGATAAATAAAGTTGCAGTTGTTATCGAAATGTTGGTCCTTAAACAATGCCTTCCGTATCACCTTGTTGGGGTATTTTCCACGAAGATCCATCATAAATTTAAGCATTTGGTTATTTGACTTTCCTGGGAACATAATCTTCCCAGTATAAACCTCATAAAGAGTAACTGCAAGCGACCACAAATCAATTCCAAAATCATATTGCAGTCCAAGCACTAAAAATTAGATTTTAACAAAAAATATCTTTAATTAAAAACTTACTAATCTCCGGTGCTCGATAAAAACGTGAAACTAAGTAGGGAGCAGGCTCAACGTCACCAACATGACAAGCTGAACCAAAATCGCATAATTTAAGATGCATTTTTGTTTCGTCAACCTAAACAAATAAATTAATTTTATAGCATAACAAATTCATGCGAAGGGTCGTACGATCAACTCTCAAAGATGATTGGCTTTTTGCAGCTTGATCAATCATTCAAAGAAAAAGTCGATTGAGAAAAGGTTGTCAATGAGACCCAAACCAGATAAAACATCTAATTGAATGATGTGAATTGTGAATTAGTGCAATTGGCCAATAGTATATATATGAGTGGAAAAGGAAATTATTTATGAATGATTTATAGAAAGGGAAAGAAGCTTATTGAGGAGTATTCGAAGACCTAATTAATCATATGCGCATGTCAGCCTATTACTGCAGGTTAAATTAAAAAAATCATTCAGTCCACAGATCGGGCAACTAACATAAACTACTAAAAAAGGTATAATTTTCGAATACTCTCCAATATCGCATGTCTAAAGATGCCAGATTAAAACATTTATAAATCTAATTACATATTATTTCCGAAATATTGACACAAATTACGGTCATAAATTTCTTGACATCCTTAACAAAACACAAAAACTATAAATTTCCCCAAGATATTGCTTACCAAAATATTATCTGGTTTAATGTCTGCGTGAAGAATGTTACAACGTTTTAACAATTTTAGAGCCAAAAGCAATTGTTGAGCATAAGAACGAACAGCTTTCATATGAAGACCAACATTATTTCCATATTTCTTTAATAATTCTCGTAAATTCATACTAAAAATGAGAAATTAAAAAAAAATCTAACATAAGTTTAAAAAAACCTTAAATTTTCAAAAACCAGACAGAGATGATTTCGATGATAAAATTGCCTGAAAAGTTGCAAAATGTGATATTTATCGAGACGATCTGCCTCGTTAAGTTTTTTCAATACTTCCAATTCACGAACGCCTGTCTTCCTCCTAAAGATTAAAAAAGCTAAGATAAAATTACTAAAATATTTACATTAGGTCATTGTTTCTAATAATTTTGATAGCCACTTTAGAGGCAGTCCTATTCATATCTGTCGCACGAACAACATTTCCAAATACTCCAGATCCTGTGTAGCCATAAACACGATAGCGACCATCTAATTGTTCTCCGATTCTGACTCCTATAAGTGAATAAAACTTTGTGTACCAAAGGAATATTTAAAATATAACTACTCAAATTATAAGAAAAAAACAAACGGTAATATCCTTCGGTATCGTCCCAATTGTCTTTTAATGCAGCTGTTGTTAAATCATTCGTTTCGATTGTAGCAGCTTTAGAGAGCAGCTAAAAAATAATATTTAACAAATCTAAACAATCTTGTTTTTAAAAACCTCAACTGGTGCCTCATCAGCGAACATGTCAAAGTGAAGTGATTCAATCTTTGTATTATCTGGTTTTGTTATCTTTTCACGTTCAGATTCCAAACGTTCGATATCTTCATCTAAAATCTTTTCCCCTAAAATTCTATCCATTTTAGACTTTTCCTCTTGGATCGATTGTTCTGTTTGTTTACGTATACGTTCAGCCTTAAATTTAATAAATTTAGAATTAGAAATTTTAAATGAGCAAACCTCATCTCTATTACGAATATGTGATATCTTTGCACATTGCTCTCCAAAGAAATCTACCAAATCATCCGATGCTTGAGAAAGTTGAGGTGAAGAAATTGGAGAAGCTTCCACATCCGTTATTTTCGTTCCACTTTCTTTAAGAACATCAATAGCTTCGCGTAAAAGTCTATCGACCTTGGATTCCCTTTGTTCATTCTCAAGTTCAGCTTCTTCTCTTGCAATTTCTTGACTATCGTCACCGTCAGAACTCGAACCGCTCTCAATATCCTTATTTTGCAGGCTGCTTTCCTCCACAACAACATCAGGAGGATTTGGGGTTTCACTAAAATAAAATCAAAGGATATAAAAAATGACAAAATTTGTTGTTAATGTAGCTAAACTAAACCATTCAACTTGATTAAATAATTAGAATTCTTTCTAGAGTGAGAGAATATGAATGCCAAGAAGCTAAATTTAGTTCCTTTTTAGTGTTAGTTAATTTATAGGAATAATTAAAAATCACGTAAATTGATCCCATAAACCCGGGATTCCGGGAAGGAATTCCGTAAAATCCCACCCGAGATAATCCTTACGATCATATTTAAAAGACGAAAATTTAAATCACCTGTGCATGGGTTCATCGTCAATCATTCCTTTCTCATTTCTAATTTTTTCCAAAAGCTCAGAACGTTGTTTCCTTCTTTTCTCAATTAGCTGCTTCTCGTCATCTGAATCTAAATCAGTTTCGTCTGCGGTATCTTTTCTTTTTGATTTCTTTGCTTTAGGTTCTTTGCCATTTCTTAAAATAAAATAATTAAAAATAATTTTTAAAAGATAAAAATACTTTTCTCGTTTATGTTTCTTCTTTTTCTTCTCCTTCTTTTCTTTGTGCTTCTTATAACTTTTATCATATTCATCATCAACATTCTTTAAATTCTCTAATTCTGAACGAAGTCTATCATCATTTTTTTCACGCGTTGATCTTCTATCTCTCATCAAATCTGAAGATCTTTCCAAAGCATCCTTTGATCTTTTGCTGCTGTTGATGATAGCTTCTTGTATTCGATCCCGTCTTAGTCGCTCTCTGCTAAAACCCTCATCTCTTCTATAAGACATTTCTCTTCGCCTTTTATCATAAGATCTAGATCTTGATCGACGTCTCACAGATGAACGGCCATGTTGATTACGAGAAGTTGGGGAACGTGATCGAGAACGTGCCATTAAAATTTATTTGAATATCTAAAATAAAAAATGAAAATGTAAAAACAAAAAGTAAAATTACAATGAATACTATCTGATATGCAGTACTATCTGGTATGTACAGAAAACTTGAAGAATCGCAAGCAGGAAGTTGTAAAAACGAACTAGTTTCAGACAACCTAAAATTGAGAATTTATTGATCTTTAGAGATTTAAAAACATTGGGATTAAATTAGAGGTCGGTAAAATCGTATTTGCGGGATCCCGCATGCGGGATTTTTTTTTGAAATCGTTGCGGGACGGGATCCCGCGGGATAAATCCCGCATCCCGCAAAATCCCGCATCCCGCAAAATCCCGCATTCTGAATTTGCGGGATCCCGCGCGGGATTGCGGGATTTTTCAAAAATCGTTGAAATTATCAATATCTATTGAAAAAATCAATTTCCTAATCATTAACAGGTTATCAACTTGTACTCGTTGATCGTACAATTATCGTAGATGGTCCGAAGAAAATTTTGAAAACCCGACCCGAAACCCGACCCGACTTTTTTATCAACCCGTCCCATCCCTGATTCATATTGGTCGGAAAATTCAAGTATACGAATTAGAATAGCTTGATCTAAACAAATGGGATCAATCATCGTGTTCTAACAATCTGGACAGTTTTGTTTTGATGAAATAGAGATGATTCCTTGGGCGGCAGGCGAAAATTTTAGAGGGTCAAGTATCCAAATTCCTTCCTTTTCAGCGCCGGAGGCAAAAATTTCGAGATTTTAGGAAGGCCAGCGAGCCAATATTCTCCTTTTTCTAGCGCCGCAGGCGAAAATTTTTTGAGTTTAGAAGGATAGGAGCCAAAATCCTCTATTTTTCAAAAATCCCGCAAAATTCAAAAAATTTTGCGGGATCCCGCATGCGGGATTTTTTCTAAAATTCTTTGCGGGACGGGATCCCGCGGGATAAATCCCGCATCCCGCAAAATCCCGCAATTCAAAAAAAATGCGGGATTGCGGGACGGGATCCCGCAAAATCCCGCGCGGGATCCCGTCCCGCACCGACCTCTAGATTAAATTTCGTAAACCATAATGCCAAAATAGTGGGAATTTAATGGGAGATTTAGTGGATTAACGGTGCTTATTGTTCGGACTGGGAGGGTTCCGTGCCGCGGTTTCCGTGACTTCCCAGTTCCGTGACCTCCCAGTTCCGTGACCGTTGTAAAAGGGGAGGTTTCCGTGACTAATTTTTTAAATACATGAAAAACAGGGGTTTCTTGAAGATTTGTCTGGTTTCCGTGCCAATTTTATTTTAAAATTTTTAAAATTTTCTTTATTTTTTAAATTTCTCCAATTTTCTACAAAAACTTTAAACGACGAGGGTTCCACTCTACATTGCGAGGTTTTTTAAAAGAATTTTTATTTTTTTAATTTTTTGAAATTTCTCTAATTTTTTTGGAATTTCCTTAAAAATTTTTTCAATTTTTTAAATTCGTTTTTCTAGGGATACAACGACGTGCTCGGGCGGTTTGCTGTTGAGGTGATTCTGCCTGCAACCTTTGAATTGCAACCAACAACAGCCACAACCCAACCAACAACAGCCACAACCCAAACGGCCCTCCTTAGGGCCACAAATCTAATGAGTGAAACGAGACAATGACTTTTTAGTTTTTTTTTGATAAATTTTTGCTTATTTGACTCGTTTTTTTATTAAACTTCTGTTGCCTGAAGAAAAAAAGTCGAGACCAAGACTTCCCCCTAAACCCGAAAAAGTCCAAGAAAAGCCTAGAGTAAGGACTCGGCTACCTTTTAACATGTTCTTTAGATCGTAGAAATTAAGAAAAACAAAAAAATCTACGAGAAACCCCTGTTTTTCATGTATTTAAAAAATTAGTCACGGCAACCTCCCCTTTTACAACGGAAACCGCGGCACGGAATGGTACCCCACCGTTATTGATAGGTTTTGCTTAAAAACTGTCTGAATGTTGGTTTGTTAAATTTTAAATGATTTCAAATGATTCCCATCAACAACTGTATTGAAAAATTGACTGAATTTTTTGACGGAGAAAATGAAAAAATTAATTCTTTTTTATTGCATGAATCGCCAAAACGTCGAAGATTGTTTGCTATTTTTGAGAATTTTATTCAATTGGAATGGCATCAAAATAAATTTACTTGGTTAAAACATCCATTAATTTGCAGAATTTCCTCAAAAATTTTCAATTCTGCTGGCGAAATTCAATTTACAAATGGTTTATTTGAAAATCAACTTATTTAGTTAAAACAATACAGAAATATTTTTCTTAATTCTGATTTCTTTTTTTTATTATTTTAGAAAAAGTTTGGTTTGCCGGTACTTCAAATGTTCAAATATCTAATCTTGCTCCAAATTCATCAATTCATTCATCATTTGATAGTCCAAAATTTGTTGAAAATACTCGGTCAAATTCAATTATTTATTTTTCTATTGGAATTATTTTACTTGGATTGGCAGAAGAAGAAATTATTTTTTGTTTGAATTTTTTCTTAAAAATTTTCCAATTTTCTCTAAATTTAAGCTAATATTTCTAAAGAACAAATTAATATATTTTTTAACCGATTGGAGTTATTATTTTCGTCATCACCCAATATTTTTGTTTATTTTTTAATGGAAAATGATGAGCGTTGTTTACTTACATTTATAGCAATAATTAAGGTAAATATTTAAATAAATTTAAAAATTATTAATTTTTTAAAGTTACATTCATCAGAACAAAACAAAATATTACTTCCAAAAATGTTAGATCCAGAATTGATTTTTATTGTTTTATTGAAGAAAATTAATTTTGATTCTTTGGTTAGAAACAATTGAAAATTATATTTAAAATATTTTAGGTTATTATTGACTGGGCATATTCTGAACCTGAACTTTGTTTTCTTTTATTGAAATCATTTACTCATTATTTTTCAAAATTTAATTTTCAACAATTTGAAATTACTTTTCAAAGGTTCTATAATTTATTTAAAATATATACGAATACTACTGAAAGGAGTGTACATCATTGCTACTTGATTATACATACTTCTATACAGGCCCGTAGCCAGGAAAAATTTTTGGGGGTGGAATCATTTTCGGCCAAAATAGCCCTCTGTCTATTTTCCTCGCTACAGGGCTGCTTCTGGCAATACGTTTTCTCAATTAACTCTAAATTAATCTTTTCCGGATAGACAGAATTTTCTAGCTTTTCTCTATTTTATCTCGACGCTGGATAAGTCGAGGGATAATAGAAAATTGTAGGGAAATTTTTTATTAATGCTAAAATATAAATATATATTTTTAGATTACAGAATTATCATTTACAACAGTCATCAGATCCTTTAATTCATCGAATTCAAGAATCTCCCTCCTCTTCTTTAAATAGCAATATAACTAATTTTAAGTTTGATATTGAAGAATTGCATGGAGAAAAATTAATGTCTAAACAAATTACTATTTCTACTCGACCAAAAGTTTGTATTTTAATTATTTAAAAATAATTTTTTTTTATTTTTTAGTATTCTATTTGTGAGAAATATGAAGATGACTTTGAATTACAATATAATTTTGAGACATTCCAAAATTCTTTCATTTCGTTTTGTGAAGAATTAATAATTAAATTAAAACAATTGGGGAGAGCGTTAAATTTCCCATCTGAAAAAATTTGTCAAAATTTGTTTTCAATTAAATCAATCATTTTAAATGAAAATGAATAAAAAGGAAGATTTAATTTTATTAAAAATTATATTAATTAAAATATAATATTTTAAAGAATACCAAATAATATTTAATCCCTAAAATTTTATTCTTATCAAATATATTTTTATTTGGTTTAATCATCAAACACAATTTTTGTATAAATAATTATAGTAATTTATTTGCTCTTGCTTGGTCACCTCATCATTCTCTTCTTTATTTTCTCGTTATCAATTACAAATATGAAAAAAATATTTTTATAATCAATATTGCTTTTAATTTAATATTTATATTTTTGTCTATATTTTCTTAAAATTTTTAATTTTTTGTTAAAAATTAAAAATATTTTCAGATTTTTTAAATAAAAATGTTAAAACAATTATTTGACATCTCAGAAAAGAAAGGAAATCAAAATGAATTAATTACTTTATCTAAAAATTGTGGAAATACACAATCAATTATTTCCTCTGGTGTTGAACGTTCAATTAATGGATTTACTGGAGAAAATAAAAATAATGATTTGGTAAAATTAATTTTGAAAAAGTAATTTTATTTTTTCTAGTCTGTGCAAGAATATTTGGCTAATATATCGAATAAAACAGCACCTCCAAATACTTTTGATATGAGACAACTTTTGGAACAATTACCTGAAAATAATTTAAATTTTGAGAACTTGGAACGTTTTTGGAATAATTCATTAAATATTAGGTAAAAATAAATTTTAAATTAATTTTTAAATTTAAAAAAGTAATTCTAATTATTTGGCTAATGACTGGACTAGACAATTTAATGAAGGAAATGAATTAAATAATAAATGGATGGAAGAATTTATTTTGGAACAAAAAAATTTAAAAATGGAAAATGAATGGGGGAAAATAAAGTAATTATTTTTAAATATTTTGTAAAAAAGTTTTTATTTTTTAGTGAAGGATCTGTTTGGGCTAAAGATTTTTTAGAAAATTATGATATAAATGGAAAACAATTAAATAATTGGGAAAATGAATTTTTAAATGATTTTGTGGGAGAAAATGAAAAAATTGAATTTTTTGATTATGAAAGGGCTTGGGAAAATTATAATTCAAAAGAAAAACAAGAAAAATTTGAATTCAGTAAAGTAAAGGAAATTTTAAAAATTTAAATAAAAAAATTAATTTAAAGAATAATCCATTTATAAATGAAGAAAATTTAATCGAAAAAGCAAAAGAAAATCTTTCTAATGGAAGAATTGCTAATTCTATTTTATTTTATGAAGCGGCAATTCAAAAAGATCCAGAAAATGTTGAAATTTGGTAAATAAATAAATTTAACTAATTTTAATTAATTAATTAAAGGTATTCTTTGGGAATTGCTTTGGCAGAAAATGAACAAGGTTTTTAAATAAAATTTAAATTAATTTTTTTTAGATCCAAAAGCAATTTGTGCATTAAGAAATGCTTTAAAATTAAATTCAAAATATTTAAAAGCAACTTTGGCTTTGTCTGTTTCTTTGGCTAATGAAGGGTTTGATTGTTTAGCTTTACATGAATTGGATAAATTTATTTGTATTTATAAAAATTGTTCTGAAGAAGAAATGCCTAAGGAAGAGGGAAATACTTCTTTTGGATTTCAATACAAAAAATTGGACAAAAATGAATTTTTAAAGGTAAATTAAAATATTTTTAAATAATTATTTTTTTAATATATGTTACGCTTATAAAAATCGTGCGCGTTTTGCGGCGCAAAAACCAATGGGAAATTGCGTGCTTACATAAGCTTATTTTCCGCCAGCGTCTTGCATTTTTTATGTAAGCGTAGCTTTGAGAGAAATTAAAAAATTAATTTTTATTAACATTTTTTTTATTTTAGGTTGAAGCTAAATTTCTTGAAGTAATTAAATTTGTTCAACCAGAATGTGAATTAGTTGAAATACAAAATGCTATGTTATTTTTATATATTTAATTAAAATTTATTTTAAATTTTTAGGAGTATACTCTACAATTTAAATAATGATTACAATAAAGCAATTGAATGTCTAAATTCTGCTTTAAATTTTAAACCAGAAGTAGAAAATTTTTAATTAGAAAATATTTTTTTTCTCTTTATTTTTTAAAAGGACCCAGTTCTTTGGAACCGTTTGGGTGCAACTTTAGCTAATGCTGATCGTTCAGCAGAAGCTATAAATGCATATAAAAGAGCTCTACAAATTTCTCCCTCATATGTTCGTGTTCGATATAATCTTGGAGTTTCTTGTATGAATTTGCAAAGTTTTCGGTAAAAATAAAATTTAAAAATTAAAAAAAAATTTTTTAATTTTAAAGAGAAGCAGCTATTCATTTTTTGGCAGCTCTTAAAATTCAACATTCGCCAGAACAATCACTTATTTGGTCTAGACTTCGTTCTGCCATAATTCGTATGGAGAATATCCAATTGGACAATGAAATTTTTGAAGCAATTAATTGCCATGATTTGGACAGAATTAGTAAAATATTTGGGGTTTGAAGAAGGAAAATAGTATATTTGAAATGGTGATGGGAGGAAGAAGTGTTATTGTATGGGAAGGGGAAGAATTTGTGACATTTTTTAAATTTAAATATATACTAATAATAAGTGCCATTTAAATGATTATTTAATATTAATTTATATTTTAGGGACATACATTTATAATTAACTAACTAAAATTGTTTATTAATCAATTCACTTATATCTTTTTCAATAAATATTTTTTCAAAATAAATTTTGTGATTCTTTCTTTAAAATTATATTTATCCCAAATCCAAATAATAATTGACAATATATTTAGCTCTTTTTATATTTTAAAGTTGTGTATTTTGTCTTCCTCCCAATTGTGGCAATGTTGTAGGACTTCGATTACTTGAAACTTGAATTCGTCTAACAGGTTGTGGTTGGCGAATGGTTGTTGTGTTTGTAATTAAATGTGGGGCTGAATGAATTTTTTGTTGTGATTTAGAAATTGAAGAGAAATGGCTATGCATATGTTCTACAAAAAATAATTAAAAAACAATATTTTTTTAAAACAACCAGCAACAGTAAGAACGTCTCTAGCATCAAATCTGCGTGCTGGATTTGCACAGATACAGTTAGATACAGTTAATTTAAGATGTTGGGAATAAATATTTGAGGGTATTGGGGGATATTCACATTTACTTATTTTACGAACTAACGCCAATAAATTTTGTTTTTCACCAAAAAAAGGTGATTGTAAAGCTGCCATCTTTAAAAATTAAAATATTTATTTAAAAAGTATATGTGTGTATAACCTCATATAAAACACAACCAAGAGACCAAATATCTGATTTAAAACTATAACCACTTTCATTCATTCTTTCTGGAGACCTAATAAATATTTAATTAAATATTTTTTCTATTTTTTTCTTTTTTTTACATATAATAAGGAGTTCCAACAATAGAAAAAACCATTCCTTTTTTAAATGTACTTAAATTCATTGTTTCCATTGACAAAAATCTTCCAAGACCTAAATCACCAAGTTTTACAATTCCACCAGAACTAATAAAAACATTTGCTGGTTTAATATCTCTATGCATTATTGAACGACTGTGCATATAAGCAATTGCTCTACTTATTTGTACAAAATACTTTAAATATTTTTTTAATTAAAAAATATTTAA
This sequence comes from Meloidogyne arenaria, assembly GCA_036172955.1. Lineage (NCBI taxonomy): Eukaryota > Metazoa > Nematoda > Chromadorea > Rhabditida > Meloidogynidae > Meloidogyne > Meloidogyne arenaria. The sequence goes on from JARQAB010000010.1 coordinate 6,201,458, forward strand.
ATTTAAAAAAAAAAACCTTCCAAATACTACGTTCTGGAAGTAAACGAAAATTCTTTTTAAATGTCTAAAGAAATAATTTTAAACAATATAATTTATTTATTTATTTTATTTATTTACACGTAAAAGACGACTTAAATCTCCAGCTTCAGCTAATTCCAAAACAATCATTAAATATTCTCTTGATTGATCAGCAACTAAAAAAATTTCAAATTAATTTTTTAATTAATTAGAATTAACCACCTATAAATGAACAAAAATATCTAATTATATTTTCATGTTGTAATTGTTTAAGTAAATCAATTTCTTTCCGACAATCTTCTCTAGCTTTTTTATTCTTCATTAAATCAAGCTATATTTATTTTAATTAATTATTATTTTCAATATATTTATTTAAATACCTCAATTTTCTTTATTGCAACCATTCTTCCAGTCATTTTATTTTTTGCTTTTAAAACTTCCGAAAATTGCCCTTTACCTAATTTTCCAGATAATTCAAAATAATCTAAACTATTATAACGATTTGGATCTATTAGTTGTTGTTGTTGTTGTCCAATATTATTTAAATGAAGATTATGAAGTGAAGTTGAAGAACCGTTAATAACAAAAGAGGATGATGATGTTGGGGCTGCCGAAGAATTTGGGGAAGATGTTGAGGAGGAACTCATAATAGTAATATTTTTAATAAAAATATTTCTAAAGAATAATTAGTTAACACCTTTAGAATGGAATCTGGAGAGAGAGGAGAGAGAGTTCTATTATACATAATAAAGTTTTTACGGTATTCATTATTATATTTATATTCAAAATGAGAATAAAATACCTATACAAACTAAATATTTAGTAGAAACACATAAAATCATTTACAAAACTAATTTCTAGCCTTCGCTAAAAGGGAAAGATATTTAAAAATGTTAAGGAAATTAATAATTATATTTAATAATCAATATAATGCGCGATAATTTATTATTTAATTATATCACGATAATTATTAATTAAGAAAAATGCAAGAAAGTAATAATGACCTACTAATTTATTAATTTAAAATAATTTTTTTCTTTTAGTTTAAAATTTTATAAATCATAATTGGCATTTGTCTGATATTTTCCTTGAATTCTCCATATTTCCGTGAATAATTACCCTGGGTAATTATTCCACCTGCCGCTGGAAGGGGGTAGATAATACAGCTGAATTAATATCCGATATCTACATACTTTGTTACAACAAGAAAATGATAGCCCCTAAATTGTTGAGATATGGCTAACAGAAAAAACAAAAAAAACTTTAGAAAAGAAAGAAACCAAAAAGTTAAATAAAAAAGCATTCTTTCAAAATAATTATTTAATATATAATGTATTGTGTCATGACAACGAACACATAAAAAAATAAATTTAAAATAAAACTTTAATTTATTTAGAAATAAAAAATTAAATAAAGAAAATTAAAGAACTTTAAATTTATTAAAAAGAAAAATAAATAATTTATTTAAAAAGAATTTTTGATTTTTGTTTATTTAAAAAATAATTGGAGATAAATATGTATAAGGATAAAATTTACTAAAATTTTAATAAAAAAGTAAAACAAGAATTCAATGCCAGGTTTGTGTTGAGAAAACATTTGGAAAGCATTATGGGAGTTGGATATGTGATGTTTGTAGTTACTTTTTCAAAAGGGGGGTTTGTATTGAAATTTTAAAAAAATTATAAATGTATTTGTAAAATAAATTAAAAAAAATAATTTAGCTAGTCAAAATAATTGTTTTTTGGATAAAAGACGCCGAAATTGGTGCCAGGCATGCCGAAAGAAAAATGCTTAGTAACGGGAATGAGAAAAGATTGTAAAAAAGATTTAATAAAAAAATTTGATTTTCAATTTATTTTAGTGGTGCAAAAGGAAATAGATCCAAGAATTAAATATTTTGATGGAAAATTTTGATATTGACTGCAGATATTTTAATTATATACAGACATTAAAAATTGTAATCACTCTACCTACAAATTTAGTAAATGTTTAATAAATAACTTAAAAAATAGGATTTTTTAGTTAATTTATTTATTAATAATTACATTTCCTCACTACTAAATATCAAGTCAATATTCGATATTAACAGCAATTTATACATGCAATTTATAATATAAATTTAAGAAAATATTAAAAATTAAAGGAAATATTAAGAATAAAATATAAAATTTTTATAAATTGGGGACGGGACGGAATGAAAAATTATTAGAATAAATTAATTATATATAAATATATTTATCTAAAAAAATAAATATCTAAATATTATTTTCATTAATTCTACTTTAATTTTGGTTTTGGAGGCACGGGTGGAGGGACAGGTTTAGGAGGCAATACAAGCTTAGAAAGAATATGACGAGAGATTGGCACAGTTACATCCTCATTTAAAGAATTATTATTTTCAACAAATTTTCTTTAAGAAAAAAATTTAATTATTTTTATTTTAATTTATTTACTTTTTATTTTCAACATTTTGTAAAAGGCTAGAATTAATATATTCAAGAGGTTGTTGTTCTTGTGATTCTTCTTTAATTAATTCTTTATCAATTGTTTTAAGTGGATTTAAAATTGTTAAGGGGACTGAAAAAAAAATGAATTAATATTTAAATATTTAAATAATAGATAATATTTAATTATTTAAATTTTACAATTATCATCTTTTTGTTCATCAACTTCTTTCTTCTCTAAAATTATTCTGTCCGGTTGAGAGTGACACTTTAGATGACGCCCACATTCAACTAGTAACTAAAAAATAATCACATATATCTATAAAAATAGGTACTATCCGGTTATCTCCAACCCCTCCCCATTTTCCTTTTAACTGCCTTCCTTCATTTTCTCCTTTAAAGAAAAGAAGGCAAATAATGGTAAAGGAAATTTAAGGTGATAAGTACCCGGCCTCTTAAATGTTGCCAATAAATGACAACTAGAGAACGAAATGGGAATGTCGTACGAGAATCATACGAGATGTCCCGAAAAATCTCGATAATCGAGATTTTCATTCAGGATCTCGTCTTGATCAGGTCTCCAATACAACGTTAGGTGTGTTAACACTATTTCTATCTATTTAAAATAGGTTCACCGTATTTACAAGTACACATACCATATAAATACATCCGATGACTTTTAAAAACCAAAAAATTAAAAAATTGCCTTATATGCTTGTTGTGCTTCAACAGAAAAATTAGGTAAAGGCTCTTTTTTAGATTTTGTTAAATCACCAAATAAATACTTTTTATCTTCCTTCTTCTCAATTTTTCTTAAACTTTGTCTTAAAGCAGAAGTCTCTGCAATTTCCATTTTTTCTAATTGTTTAAATGTTCGTCTACGTTCATTTAATGCTCTTTTTTCAAATTCAGCTGGTTCCATTGTTGTAACAAAAGATTTTTGAGGAGACAAATGATATTCTTTAGTATTAATTACATCAAATTTGGAAGGCGATCTTAAAAATATTTTTTAGATGGAGAAAAGTTAAAGCGGAGTTTTGTTTCTCTTGACATAGTCTTATTTTAGGGTTTTCCATAATTTCTACCTTAAATTAATATATATAATCAATGTGTTCATACATATCTAGATTAACTTAATAGAGTAATCTCTTTCATTATATTATCACATTTATCTCTTTTACTGCGTTTTTTTGTCAGAAGGATCCCTGGTAAGTATATTAATCCAGTAAATTTTTTAGTTAACTAAACCTAAAAAATGAAAATATTATATAAATTATACCGCCGAGGGCGCTAGAATTTTTAGAATATTGGAAGATTTCTTCCTTTTATTAGAAATTTTATGGAAAAAGTTCGGGTTTCGGATAAACCGTCCATGGTACTTATTTCTTTCCCCCCAGTCCACGTTTTAGTTCAAACCCGAAAAGTACCTCTTATTATTATTTTTCTCTTCACTTAATAATTCTTTAGTTTCTGAACAATCCCACAGCGTTGTTGAATGAGAACAATTATCAACATCTTCTAAATCAATATTTTCATTAGATTTTACTTCTTCTATTATTTTTTGTGAATTATTATTTTTAATAATTTGTTCAATACAAATACTTGGTGGACGTAAATATTCTTCAGATTCATCTTTTTCTTTTTCTTCTTTATTATTAGAAACAATTAAATATTCTTGCTGTTTTTCACTTTCATTTAAAGGAAAATTGTTTAAATTATTTTTATAATTTAATGTTGCAGAATTATCAGAAACAATCTTTGGCATTAAATATTCTTTTATATTATTATTTTCTTTACAGAATTTTTCTCTAAATCTCGGCGGTTTTGGAGGTAATTCTGGTGGTTGTTGCTGTTGATTTAATTCTTCATTACTTAAAATACTCTTTGACATTTCTAAATGAATATTTGGATTTTTTGGAGGTCTTGGAGGTGCTAAAGAGAAAGTACTTGAAGTACTTATTGGTGAAATTGAACGAAGACTTGGAGAAATTGTTGAAGATATTGACAGTTCTGTCTTGTTTATCTAAAAAAGAAATTTATCAAAAAATATTTCCAAACACATTTAAAAGTCCAAAATTTCTTCCATCTGCCCCAACATGGCAAGTATGTCTCAAATCTCCTTTTGGTTCACTAATCATCATTTTAAAACTTTCTTTTTCATTTTTCTTTTTCTTCTCTTTTTTATTTTTATCTTTTTTATTTTCTTCTATTTCAATTACAGAATGTAAACTTTTTCTTTCAAATTCTGGAGATGTAATAATATTATCTGAATAATTACTATTTGGGTTTTGTGCACCCAAAAATGCAATTGTATGTTCGGGAAGGAAAATACCAATATTGCCTGTTTTTGAAACTCCAAACCAAAAGCCTGGAAGAGAAGTGCTGAAAAAATAATAGAATATTTTAATAGGAACCTTTCTTTAGTTTTTATGGATTGAAATGAGTTTTTATTGGATTTTTGGCCCAGAAAGTGTCCTACTCCATGTTCTAACCCGAAAATCAAAATCCAATTCTAAAATTCCTTAAATATTAATCATTTATTTCCAAAAATATTTTATTTTCCAACCTTTTATCTAATAAAATAATCGTTTCTCCCTTTTCATAATTTAAATAATTGATATTTTCCTTCAAAGATTTATGTCTACAATCTGTCACAGTAACCAATAATGGAGGCATTAAAGTTGGAAATTCATTACAAATATCTTCAAATGTTGGCCTTTTCTCAGCAGACCATTCCCAACATTTTAACATTAAATTATAAATTCCTGACGGGCAAAACTTTGGCTTTTCTAATTTTAATCGCTGAGTATCTACTGCATAAAGTATCTATAAAATTTAAAAAAAATAAAAAAACTATTTAAAAAAAACCTGTGATCCACTTATTCCTTCCCAAGGTGTTTGCCCATAAGTAAAAACTTCCCAAATAAAAACTCCATACGCCCAGACATCTGAAGCTGAAGTAAAACGAAGGAAATTAATACATTCAGGCGCACACCAAGCAATTGGTAATTTTATTGAAAGATTAAATTCAGAACGGTAATACTCTTCACCATAACCCAAAGAACGACTTAAACCAAAATCAGTAATTTTTACCTTCAAAAATAAATCAATTTATGAAGATAAAGAAATAAATTAAGTAAAGAATTTTTATTGGATTTTTGGTACAGAATTTAATTAATATTTCATTCCATTTGAAACCCAAAATCAGATCCTTCTCATGTTATGCTTAAGCAATACCTCCCATTTAAGCTATACATGCGTTATTTTTAGATAAAGTTTTTTTCAAAATCGGGGTCCGACTGTATTACCAAATTAATAAATAGAAATTTTCATTATATTGAAACTTCTCCTTCCTATCTTTTAATATTTTAACCTTAGAAGGTGAATGAACAAGAATATTTCTTGCAGCCAAATCTCTATGAATTAAACGTTGCGAACTTAAATATTTCATTCCATTTGAAATTTGGAAAGCAAAATCACACAAAACATCAACAGAAAGTGAAGGATGCCAAGCTTTAGATTTAAGACATTCTAATAAAGAACCACAAGACGCCAATTCTGATACAATCATTACAGCCTTTATATCAAGTACAACACCAAACATTTGAATAACATTCTAAAAAATATAATTAAAATATCAATCAAATTTAAACACTTCATGTCTCATTTTTGTCATAATTGCTGCTTCTTGAAGAAAAGAAGAATGGTGAGAAATAATTTTTTCTGGTTGAATTTGTTTCACAGCAACCTTAAAATTTAAAAATATTTTTTTTCTTAAAAAATACTTGGATAGACTCCTCCTCATCTCTGTGCCAAATAGCTTTAAAAAATAATAAATTTTTTAAATAAAAAATTAGAAAAATAATAACCTTGATAAACTTCTCCAAATTCACCAGTTCCAACTTGTTTACATAAAGAAATTTTTTCTATTGGAATTAATATTTGTTGTTGATTAGAAGAATTGTCAGAATTTGAAGAATATCTATAAATTTTTAATTGAAACAATAAAAAATGTTTAATTCTAATAAAAAAACAATAATAACTCTCAATTTTTAAATTTTATTTAAATTAAAAACTCTCCTACCTATTAATCTTCTCTTTATTTGGACTCGTTTGTTGAGCTTTTCTTAACATATCCAAATCTTCTTTTCCAAAAAATTTCCTTTTTACTTTACCAACAAAATTTAGTTCTTTTTGATGATTATTATTTGTTATATTGGGTAATAATGCAGACATTTTTTATATTTTAAATTTTTGTTGTTAGTTTAAATTTAAATAATTCTATCAAGTAATTAGACTAAAAATATCTTAATAAAAATTATTTAAATATATCAACCTGTCGCAGCTTGATTTACATACTTAATTGCTTGCAGTTGATTTAATACATAAATTAAAAAGTTGTATATTCACTAAGTATTTTAAATTTATTTTGAAAATATTTTTTTGCTATATTGATTAGAATAATGTAAAAGTATTAGTAATACATAAATGTTTTTAATAGCTAATGAATAGTATAAATATAATGGAAATCTAAAATAAGTTTCTTTCAATTTATTGTTTTAAATGTGTTTAGAAATCATTTATTTAAAAAATAATTTTTTAAAACTTTGTTTTACAAATCAAAATAAACGAATAAAATTTCTAAATGCTTTAAAAGATCAAGTAGTAGGACAAGAAAGAGTAAATTATGGAGGGTTAATACTTTTACACAGTCGAACCTCTAATTTATATATCTCCAAAATTAAATAATACACCTCTTTTTAAATGTTTTTAAAAAGTTGTTTGGAAATAAAGTGAAGGATGGGGAAGCTAGTTATAAGTTTTATTAAATACATAGCTCTTTTTTAATTTTCAACTAAAAACGGAATGTAAATTTGATGTTCGACTGTATTTACAAAAACTTCCAAAATAAAATTTTTTAGAAGTTTTTTTTAAATTTTATTTCAATAATTAAGGGTCATAATAAGCTTTTTTTAATAAAAGAAGTAAATAATAAATGGCAATTAAGTAGAAGAAAGAAAATAAAATATTTTAAAAATTATGCAGGTGGATATTTAAAACCAATATGTACTGGATATTCAGGTGCATTCGGATAAGGAGGAGGAGCTGCTGGAGGTTGGGCATTTTCTTCATAATTAACTGAAATGTTTAAGATATTAAATCTTCAAATATTTATTAATTTACCATTAGCTCTTTGATATTCTCCTTTATTATTTTGTAAATTTGCATTTCCCATGTTATTTTTGCGTTTGTCGTAAACTGCCTTGATAATAAAGAAAAGACAACAAAGTAATAGAAGTATCAGGATAATTGTTCTGAAACAATTTTAAATTAATAAAATTAAAAAAAAAACAAAAAAAAGTGCCAAGAATATACCCCCTTAAAGAATATTTTTTTTAAAAAGGGAAAGGAAATTATTGAATAAAATTTTAAATTTTATGGCAATCGAGTTAATAAATGCAAAAATAAGTATTTTAAATATAAAATTCTCTCATATAAAATCTTCAAAAGAAAGGAGGGAGGAGGTGAAGAATCAAAAATGCTGTAGCCGAAAATATTGTTGCATACCCAAAACCAAGTCCGGGACCCGAATTCCAATAACGACTTCCGTACCCAAATCCGCCGCTGCTTCCACGTCCAGGGCAACATTCATAACTGTTATGTATCGACTTGCGGTGTGTCCGATACTAACAGAAAGACTAACTAACAAGGTTTATCACAAAGCAACAATACAATAGAAATGACGAGACTATGTGTTGGCTTGACTAACTGGCTGACTCGGTAACTAACTCCCCGACTACTAAAAGGCTTCGCCTTTTATACTAAGCACGCCACCCTAACACCTCCCTTCTTTAATTAAGTCGGGATTATGTGCCGACTTTTCCAACTAGACTTGGTGGACTTAAACTACTACTAGCCAACACAAACAAAACATTGAAAATACAAAGGGCCAAAATACAAAGTGAGCAACAAAAGGGGGAGATACAATAATTACAAAAAACAAAATTTACAAAACAATATTATCACAAATTTATTTACTTCCTATTTACATCCCATCTATTTCCGCTCATCTCCCGTCTTCGTGCTCGCGTGCATTGGCTCATCTGTTGGCTTCCTTTGCTGTTATCTGACTGCGCTATATAATTTATGCCAATTCGAATAGGTTCTTCTCTGTAATGCTTCGACTTTGTGTTCTCCACTACTAATCTTTTTGTTGGCCTAATTATTCTTTTACCTAATTCTCTCGGACTTGACATATTTCTTTGTCGCATTTGAATATTCCTTATTGGGCTAACTACATTCCTTATTGGACTAACTTGTGGTGGATTCTGAATAATATTTTGCTCCGAATTTCTCACCCAAGTGTTTACAGACTGTTGTGCTTCGCCTTGATTTAACTTTATTGGACTTACAGTTCTTATCTGATTAATATGTCTAGTGACTATAGCCCTTAATCTTTCAGACTGAATCTTAATTACGACACCTTTTTGGGCTACTATAGTTCCGACTAACCAATCTTTGTTTTTATTTTTGCTATAATTTGCGAACTGGACTTTATCTCCTATTTTGAATTTCCTGACTCGGGCTCCGTGATGTTTATCAAACCATGTCTTCATTTTACTTCGAATGCGCTCCCTTTCAGAATCATTTGCATTTGGTCTTTCTGGGTAGACTAATGCCAATTTTGTTCTTAACTTTCTACCTAAGAATTCTTCTGCAGGTGATTTGCCCATTAATGACTCATGAGGCGAGGCTCTATAATTGAATAAGACTTCTTCAACCCAGTTGGGTTTTCCCCAATTTTTCATCATCATTCTTTTAAAATAATCAACGAATCTCTCGACTTGTCCGTTTGACTGTGGGTGATAAGGTGGACTGAATTTTTGACTTATTCCTTTACTTCTACAATAACTCTTAAATTCATATGATTGGAATGGGCTTCCGTTATCTGAGACTATGGTTTTCGGGAATCCATAACGGGTAAAAGTCCAATCTAAATGCTTTAAAGCATTCTTTGCGCTGGTTGTGGTGTTACCGAATATTTCAGGCCACTTTGAATACGCGTCAATCAGAATTAAATATGTTTTTCCGTCCTTACATGGGCCTGCAAAATCAAGGTGAATTCTCTCCCAAACTTTACTTGGTACTGGCCACGGACTTAACTCAACCTTGACTGGCATTTTTGCTGCTTCTTGGCATGCCTGGCAATTTACTGCCATTGCTTCGATATCTTGACTTATTCCTGGCCAATAAATATATTCTCTTGCCAAATTTTTCATTCTGACTATCCCTGAATGGGTTTCATGTAGTGTCCCTAGAATTTCTTTTCTCAATGACTTCGGAATGACTACTTTGTTTGCAAACATTAAGCAACCTTCAACTATTTGTAGATTTTGTCTTCTCTCTGACCAAAATTTCAATTCAGAATTATCGACTTTCTTTGGCCAGCCCTTACTAATATTCTTCATGACTTCGCTCAGTACTTGGTCTTTTCCTGTTTCGAATTTGACTCGACTACTATCTATCGGAATTTCCTCCAACATAACATGCAAGACTTCTTTAACTGTTTCCTCTACTTGACTAATTTCTTGGGGAGGTCCCGAATCTGTTTCGTTAAATTCTTCGACTATGGCAATTACTTTATCTTCTGTGTCGTTATTTTTCTTTATTAGTCTTGAAAGACTATCTGCCATCCCCATTTTATCTGTACTTACAAACTCAATATTGAAATCGTAATTCGTCAGAATTAACGCCCATCTTTGTAATCTAGAGGCAGTTTGGACTTTTATGCCTTTTTTACTCCCAAATATGGCGACTAACGGTTTATGGTCTGTTCTAAGCCTGAATTTGCGTCCAAATAACATTTTGTGGAATTTTTGGACTGCAAATACTAGTGCAAGACCTTCTTTCTCAATTTGTCCATAATTTTTCTCTGACTGAGTCAATGACTTACTTGCATACTCAATTGCTCTTTCTGGTCCGTCTGGGAATTTATGGGCAATCATTGCTCCTACTCCATAATTTGAGGCATCTGCCGTGACTATGATTTCATATTGAGGGTCAAAATGCGTTAGCATAAGCTCCGAACTTAGAATTGACTTTACTCGGTTGAATGCTTCTTCTTGTTTATCTTGCCATTTCCATTCTTTACCCTTTTGGAGTAACTCATCTAATGGTCCTCTTATTTGGTGTAATTCCTTTACAAACTTTGAATAATAATTTATCGAGCCCATAACTGACTTTAGCTCTTTAACATCTGTGGGTCTCGGTAACTTCTGAATTATTGCTTTCTTTTCTGGGTCAGGTTTTATTCCTTCCTCTGAGACTATATGACCCAGGAATTTCAATTCCGACTTGAAGAAATTACATTTCTCTAACTGAATTTTTAGGTTATAATTTTGAATTCTTTCGAATAACTCTAACAATGTCCTTTTATGCTCCTTTTCATTCTTTGAGACTATTATCAAATCGTCTAAATATGCGAATACTCCTTCCAAACCACTAATTAGTTCATCCATTAACTTTTGGAATATCGCTGCGCTGACTTTACTCCGAATGGTAATCGTTGGACTTCGAATAACCCTCGATGGGTATTAATATTCGTTAGTTTCTTAGATGCCTCATCTAATTCGACTTGAAGATAGGCATCTCGCAAATCCAATTGCGAAAAGACTTTGCTACCGTGAATTTCTGACCAGATTTCTTGCGGCGTTGGCAATGGGTATTTGTTTAACTCTAATGCTTCATTTAAGCCTGTTGAATAGTCAATACAGACTCTGATCTTTCCGTTTTGTTTCCTGACTGCCAGAATAGGAGCAGCCCAATCCGCGAATTCGATTGGTTTAATTGCACCAATATTCAACAATCTATCTATTTCTTCCTCAACTGACTTTTTGACTCCGAGGGGGACTGGTCTTGCTCTAATAAAGACTGGTTTTACTCCTTTTTTCAAATGGAGATGTGCTTTTATTTTACTGCAATTGCCTAGCCCTGGTCCGAATACTTGACTAAATTTCGCTTTCAATTCCTCCTCTATACTTTTTTTACTGTCATGGACCATAAATACTTCATTTTCTTTTCCGACTATGTCTGTAGGTTCAGCTTTGTTTAGACTTGTAACTATCGGGAATCCTAATTTATTTTCGAATGCGACTATCCATGGCAGACCAAAGAGATTCATCTTTGCCTTCGTTACATAAACTACCATCTTTTCTTCGACTTCGTTAAGTCTAACTGTGCATTCAAAATTCCCAAGAATTGTAAACTCATGACCTGTATAACTTTTTCCAGAAAATTCGACTTCTGACAAGGCTGGGCTTCCGACTAATTTCCATGTATCTTCTGTGATACAACTAATTTGTGCCCCCGAATCAAGAATAAACTCAACATTCACTCCGTTTAATACAACGACTTTTTTTAGCCAATCGAATTTCTGGACTGTTCCGACTGATAGGATTTCTACTGTTTCTTCCTTTTCGAATTTGGACTTGTACCACTCATGAATTGTCTTTACAAAACTCATTTTGACTTGGTGGTTGACTACTCGATTTTATACGAGTTTAGCTGTTCGACCGCGCCACTGTTATGTATCGACTTGCGGTGTGTCCGATACTAACAGAAAGACTAACTAACAAGGTTTATCACAAAGCAACAATACAATAGAAATGACGAGACTATGTGTTGGCTTGACTAACTGGCTGACTCGGTAACTAACTCCCCGACTACTAAAAGGCTTCGCCTTTTATACTAAGCACGCCACCCTAACAATAACCACAACATTCCTAAATTTTGTCAGCAATAAATTCTTTTAATTTTATTTAGAAAAACCTCATTATAAGGACAACTCCAAACAATTTCTTTTGGTTGAGAACCATCTGGAGTATAAACTTTTCCAAATTTGGGATCATCTGGTTCAACTGGCATTCTACACATTGTACGATCTGAATGATGCGTCCCACCAGGATAATATTGACTTCCCCAATAATAATCCCGATTATTCCATCTTTTTAAAGAGAATTTTTAATTAAAATACTGTCAAAGAAAATTACGTCATTGGAGCAGACATTGATCGAATAATTGCTTTTCCTGCTTGATAAGTCAAATAACCTGCTGCAGCCCCAACAATCATATTCTTAAACATATCCGAACGAGAACGGGAACCAAGTCCTTTTTCACGGTAACTAAAAAAATAAATAATTTTAAATAAAGTTGTTTTAATTACTTTGATCGATAAAATCCACCACCACTCCCCCCATGATATCCACCAGATTTTCCAGAATAATGCCCACTTCCAGAACTTGATTTACTTCCTCCACCAAACCAACCACCACCTCCTCCTCCACTTTTAGCAGAACTGCCACGAGCTGCAGAGGAACCTCTTAAAACATTTTAATTTTATAAGAAAATAATTAATTTCTACCTACTACCCCCAAATCCTCCTCTGCCAAAACCTCCACTACCACCGCCTCTTTTGCCAAGAATTTCTGCAGTAAATATTAGGATAAAGAAAAATAATGTCCGCCAAAAATTTGAATTCATTTTAATTAATCACTAAAATAAAATAAAAAGATTAAATTTTGTTTAAAAAAAAGTTCAAAATGATTTTAAAACTAATTATGTTAAAATTAATTCGTAAAATATAAAAACATTTGTCAACTAAAAAGTGAATATGTGTATAACATGAATGACGAAATATGTTTTGTGTATTCCTTTTTCATTGTTTTTAAAATTGGGACACGGATAATATGGCGCGACAGTTATGGCGCAGGAAAAAATATTTAGGCAAAAACGAGCAGATTTTAAATGTCAAAAATAAAAATTTACTTTAATTAATTTCTAAGAATAAAAAAATAAGTATTAAATTTTATTTTATAAACAGCAATATGTATTAAATAAATTGTAAGTAAATAAAAAATAAATAAAAACAAATGTTAATGTAGACAAAAAAATCAAAAGAATGTTCTGTTATTAGTTCGTTTTCTTTTTGTCTAACGAGTTTATTTGTCAATAATTTTTGGAGTTAAAAAAATAAATGACAAATTTTTATAGGTTTTCAAATGTTAAATAGAAAAAAGCATTTTTAATTGTTTAATTGAAAGGGAGAAAATTAATGTAAATATTTGAACTTTTAGATTTAAATAATATAAATACCTAAATTCTCTTTATACTCCGAATTCCTTTTTTGATTATTATTAAATTAAACTTTTTAAAATTTAATTTACACTAAAAGATATGCGAAATTAAAATCATTAAATGTTTATAATTTAAATTCACAAATTTCTATGCGTCATAAATTTTTATTTCCTTGTCTATAAATTAAATACAACCGGAAATAAAAAACAATTTTATAAGAAAATATAAGAAAACAAACAAATTTATAAATATTGGGTGCGGCAAATTTGTCGTACTTTTTCTTTTTGGTATAACTTTCTTCAAAATTAATGAAAATTGATAATTCTTTTTTTGTTTTATTCACAACACTTTAGGAAACTTGCTGATACCAAAATTGCTTTTAAATTTTAAGATTACTCTGAGTAAATTTTCCTCAAAATTTTAGCAAAATTTTTTGGATAAAAATTGGCCTAGATTCAAGGCTGAGATTTTGATATTGGAAATGTTAATATCATTCGAATCAGCTCTTCATTCTGATTCGAATGACATCAAAATCGGGGGGCTATGACAAAAATCGAATGAGATACGGTCCTCTGAATGATAAATAAAAATAATTTTGCTAAAAATAAAATTTTTGGATAAAATTTTCAAAAATGAGATTATAAGCTATTTTGATGCTCCTGAACGAGATGAGTCGTTTAGTACCAAAATCATTGGTATTGAACGATTTCGAACGAAGTTATGATCAATTAAACTTTGGCATAAAAATTGTTTTTAAATTTTCCCTACGTTCGAACTCGATTATCTTTGCCAATAGTGAACCAAATTTTTAATATTTGGTATCAGCAAGTTTCCTAAAGTATTGGGAATAAAACAAAAAAAGAATTATCAATTTTCATTAATTTTGAAGAAAGTTATACCAAAAAGAAAAAGTACGACAAATTTGCCGCACCCAATATTTAATTAATTAACTTTTAATTATAAACTTGATTAATTTGTTTATTTGTATTTATTTATACATAGGTATGTACATATTTATTTTTTAAATATTTTTAAATTCAAAATTTATTATCTCTAGAAGAATTATAGACATATTATTTATCTTTTTAGTTATTATTTACTTGCACAGTATTGACATAAAAATTTATTACATATTCATATGATAAATAAATAGTAATTAAATTAATAATTATAATTTTTATTGAAAAGTTATTTTCCAAACAATAAGAGAATAAAATGTCAAGAATTATTTTAGAGGTAATGGTGGATTATCCGAATATATTTAATAGAGAAATCACTAATTCTCATCGAGATTTGGCAAAATTTTATGATAATATAAAAAGTAAATATCAAATAAATTTATTTTCATTTTTATTCATTTAAAATAAATAATGTTTATTATTCAAAAGAAAAATATTACTTTAAGGGTAACTTTCCTTATTGGCACATTTGTATTTTCTGTTAATTGCTTGGAAGACAATTCGACAATTAAAGTATTTTTGATTTATTAAAATAATTATATGTAGTAAAGAAATTTTCTCTGAAATACTAGTAACAACCCCGATTTTATTTAATTCTTCGATGTATTTTTAGATTAAGTTTAGCGAATAATTTCCAATTTCCGGGTATTCTTACTCCTGCACATCTCTAAATTAAAAATGTAAAATTATTATCTGATTTAAAATTAAAAAAATAAGGTTGACGTCGTTCCTGTATCAGAAAATAACAATTTATTTAATGAAACAACAACAATTATTAATCAGTTATTAATAGATTCAACAACATTAAATGAACCTATTTCTCTTCCAATAATTAATGATACAAACAATAATTTAACAATTATCGAAGATTTTGTTAATGAAACTTTAAAAGATGAAAATAAAAATGAAATAAATATTTCACAATTAAATAATGAAACAAAAATAGATTTAAATCAAACATTAAATAACCAACAATTAGAAAATGGAAATAATAATGATAATGTAAAAATTAAAATATAATTTCTAAGAAAAAATATTTTCTTTAAATAGTTTAATAATAATACATCAAATATAACGGAAAATGTTGAATTATTACATCCTACAATGCTTTTTACAAATGATGACAAAATAAATGTGTCAAATGAAGCTGTTGCAGGTTTAATAATTAAAATTTAATTATCCCAATATTTTTGTCAGATGTTCCAGAAAAATTGCCAGTCAGACTTTCCTATCAAGAAATGGTCGAAAAATTTTATGTATTTTAAATTTTAAAAACATTTTTTTAGAATAATCCTCAACAACAACAACAATCACCACAATTATCTCCATTATTATCTCCAAGTATTGGAGGGCAACAATCAGCTAGCCCTTCAATAATAAATAATTCTCCTCCTAATTTACTCCCAACACAAATATTCGAAGTTTGCACATCAAATGATTGTAATGGACATGGAAGTTGTTTAGGGTTTCGAAGTGCTCCATTTTGTAGTTGCAATTCTGGTTATTTAGGATTTAAATGTGAAGATAGTTAAGTGTTGTCTCAAAAATGTTTATAAATTTTTTTAAATATTTATAGCAGCCTGTGACAATAATTTACATTGTAGTGGAAGAGGATCTTGTATAGGCTCTGTAAATCAACACTTTTGTTTTTGCAATATTGGTTATAGCGGTAGTCAATGCCAAACTCAACTTCGCTAATTTCATTTTTTATTAAAAAATTGTTTAATTATAAATTTAATTTTAATAGGTAAACTATCTAAATTAAAAATACAATGTCAAAGATGTAATTATTTAAGTGAATTAATTAAGGAATTTTGTGGTAGAGTCCATAAAATTATTCCAATTTTTTTACAAAATTATGAACCAAAATTTATTGTTTACATATCAAATATCAGAATCTACCATTTCAATTTATAAAAATACTAAAAATAGCTTTTTTAAAATGATAGTCAAATTATTTAGTAATTAAAAACCTAAATTAATTAATTAAAAAATATACAAATTATTTTCCAAATATGTTCTTAATTTATTCCTGAATCTTTCCTCCACGTAATTCATTTATCATTTTTCGAATACTCTCTGCATCTTGAGGAATATATGAACGACTCAACTAAAAAATTTTTTTTACAAAAAACTATTTAATAATTTAACCTTTTTAACCCCCAAACAGCAAGTTCTCACCAAAGCATCAGTTACTATAATATTAAAAATTAACTTTTATAAAAAGTAGTTAATTAACCCAAATACGGATCACAATTAGAAGAAGGACGTCTGTCTTCAAAATATCCCTAAAAATATTTTAAAATTCTCTCAATTTTAAAGAATTTCCACTTACATATCCATCAACTTTAGTTTGGCGAGGAATACGTACACTAGAACATCGACTAGCAACCTAAAGAATAAATTTAAAATAACTACTTTTTTTCTCGGTACTTATTTAATATCTCACCCCCAATATTTGAATCTCAGATTAAATTTCCTTTTATTTTCAATCACTTTAAGTAAAAGTTAAATGAAAAAATAAGGATTAACTAACAACAAGAATCAACATTTATAAGAGAATTGACAGAAAATTAATTTGATAATGAGACTCAAATAGGGTTGGGGGCTACCTTTTTCTCCTTACCCCATAACTAAATTTATCAATTGTTGCTGTCTCATGCAAACCAGTCAAACGTCGTTCATTATCTTTTCCACCAGAAGGGTCATAATAAGCGATCTTAAAATAAAAATTAATTAAAAAAATGTTCCAACATGTTCATGATGTGATTTTGATAAAGCTTCAATAGCATTTAATATTTCAGCATAACCACCAGGCTTTCTCATTTTTTCAGTCGAAAAATTTGTGTGACAGCCAGCACCATTCCAATCACCTAAAAATTAATTTAAAATTAATTTTTATTTTCTAAAATTAACCAGAAATAGGTTTTGGGTCAAAAGAAACAATAACACCAAATTCTTCAGCTACACGATGCAAAAGATAACGAGCAACCCTTTGAAATAAAATTATTTTATTTTTTTAAATAAAAAAACAAACCAAAGATGGTCACCCATATCAATACCTGAAAAATAAGAAAAAATATTTTTAAAACAAAAATATTTAATTTTTTTAATCAAAAAATTAAAAACAAACCTTCACAAGGTCCAACCTAAAAAATAAAATTAATTTTTAAAATTTATTTTTATTAAAAACAAAACCTGAAATTCCCATTGTCCAGGCATTACTTCTCCGTTAATTCCAGAAATTGTAATCCCTGCATATAAACAGGCACTAAAGGATATTTTATTTAAATTAAAAAAATATTCCCAACCGATAATGTGATTCAACAATATCCCGTCCATAAGCCTAAAAATATTTTTTTTTAATTTATTTTAAAAAATCAAAATTACTTTATTAGCCCCAACACCGCAATAATAAGGTCCTTGGGGGCCAGGAAACCCAAAAGGAGCCTTTGGCCAACCGAATGGATGATGATCAACATCCAAAAGTGTATATTCTTGTTCCATTCCAAACCAGGCATGCTAAAAAATAATTAAAATTTATTTAAAAAAATAAATATTTAAATTTATTCCCAAAAATTTATTTTAACATTTCTTTTTTACTTAAAAAATTAAATTAAAATATTATTTGAATTGCCTCATTTTTTGCAGTTTCCATTGTTTGACGACAATGATTTCGATTATTAGTTATATGAGGCTGCATTTTATTGTCAAAAGCCTCACACATTACAACTTTTTGGAAAAATAAATTGAAATAAATTTATTTTTTAAAAATTACTTTTATGATTTCCAAGTCGGAATGGGTCATTGAACATAGCAACAGGCTTAAAATTAAAAAAGAAATAATTTTAAATTTAAAAATTAGAAACCCCCTTACTTTAATAAAAACATCAGAATCGGCTCCCTAAAAATAAAAATAATTTTAAAAATTAGAAAAAAAACCCACAGATGCTTGGTCTGTTGAAGAACCGTCAAAATTCCAAATTGGTAATTCTAAAAATTTAAATACCTAATTTTTTATTTATTAAAAATTAAATTTTACCGTCAACTTTTTTGGGAATAAAATCAACAGTTTTAGTTTTTGATCGAACATTTTGAATACTTCCATCTATCCAAACATATTCAACTTGAATTTTATTGTGAGTAGGTAATTGCATAAAACGACCGGCAGCATATTTATTTGTAGAAAATTGTTCACGAAGATTCATCTAAAGGAATAAATATTTCTTTAAATTTTTAAAAATGTATAGAATTTTAAAAATAATTTAAAAAATATTTGTATATAAATATTTTATATTTTATACCCCTTAAATCTAAATAGGAAAATGAGAAAGGCGATAAAGCGGTGGTGTGAAAACTGACATGAATAAATAAATTGAAAATAAAAATTGGTAGAAAAAAGAGAGTGTGTTTGTGTGTGTAATAAATAACATTCTTGTCCCTTTTACTTAAAAATGATGAATGTGCGCAAGTATTTTTATTTTAATTTTGGAAAAAAAATAAATGGAATTAAAAAATAATATTAAATTGTTGTGAGTATTTTACTTTTACTTTCCTTACCATTTTGCCTGTTTGCGTTGAAAGAATCAATCAGGCAATGTTAGACTTAAAAAAATAAAAGAAGAAAATTAATTATTTATTTTGTGAGAGGAGTTGAAGCAAAAAATTGATTTTATTTTATGTCTTGAGGAGCTTCTTGCTCTTATTTTTTCAACTTTAAAAATTGGATATAGTAAGTAAATCTGTTATAAATTGATAATTTAAAGTTTGATTAATATTTTTATAAACAGTAGCTAACAGAAATTAAATAAAATTTTTTTATTGGATACAAAATATGTACATTATGTAAATAGACTAAAAATTAGAATAAATTTATTCTAAATGACCTAACATGCAAATATTCAAAAATTTCTTATCTAGTCAAATAAAACAACAAACTAGATTTATTTGTAATTTTCGTCAATAGATAAGAAAAATAAGTATAGATAATTTAATGATTGAAGGAGAATGTTTTATATTTGTTAACGTAAATGGTACTATATAAAATCTTGATCTTTCATAAATAAAAAATATTTATTTGAGGTTAATCAAATTGGACATTAAAACGAAAAGGGAAAGGTATTTGATTTGTGTTTGTTCAAATAAACACAAACAACAAAAAATGATTTTTGCTTTGTAAAACTAATATTAAAAGTTATAAAAGTAAAATAAAAAAAAGAAATTTAGAAATTTGAATTTAAAAAAAGTTACATACTTTTAAAAATTCAGAAAATAAAAAAACTTAAATGTCTGTACCAACTTTTTAAAAAATAATATGATAAAAAAAGTACTTAGAAAAAGGATTACAATTAAACAATGTGTTAACTATTTATTTTCTAATATTTTTTCACATTATTTTTATTTAACGATAAATAATGTATTTTAAGGTAAAAAAGTTTTTAAATACATTTTATTTATTGTACTTTCATCATAAAATAAATGCACTCTTAAATACATAAGTAAATAGAAAGAGAAGTGAAAAGAGAGAGTACCTAATCTAAATTTATTAAATTCTCACTTAAAAAAAGTGAGCAAAAACTAAATAGTATCCATATTTTTGATTGGTATTATAAAATTGTTTTTTGATCATTAAAAAGTGGATTAAAATGATATTATGAAAGAAAATTTTTATTTGAATTATTACAGTAGGTGGACTCATTACATATGATCAAGAGACGAAACTAGAAGATTATCAATTCGATTTATTCAAAGAATTACATAATGTTAGTGCCACGAGAATTGTACATATAATTAAGAATAATTGCACAGTGAGACAACTCCGTACTCACGAACCGTGGCTCAACTTTACATTAGTCCTGAGCGGAAATCTATCGACTAAAGGGTTTAACTGATTTTAAGGTGACACGACTTGGGCACAGTGATCCATTTGCACAGAGGACAATTTCATAGTGGACAATTGCACAGTAAAGTGTTGTTTATTCGCAGAACATCTGCCCATTTATTCGCAAAACGACCTGTCTATTCGCGAAACCTCGAAATAAACGCAACTAAATAGCAGATCAACAAAAAAACTTGGTTCATAACTTCGTTCAGAATCATCCAATCAAGATGATTTTGGTGTCAGTCGACTCATCTCGAAGAGCTCTTTCGAATGAGCATAATTTGCATATTTGCATTTTTTACCCCAAAAAACAGCCTGGTCTCCCCTATTGTTTTTCAATTTTCGGGATCCCTACTGCACAGACTTATGAATTAAATAGCTATATGCTTTACATTTAAATAGCAGATAAATAAAAAATTTAAGAAACACCATTTTATTATTAAGGAACTTATTAGAAATCTAACACAAATCCACTTAACCACAAATTACTGTGCAATTGTCCTATGTGCAGATGCCCTCTGTGCAAAAGTCTTACTGTGCAAATGGATCACTGTGCCCGAGTCGGAGCGCCGATTTTAATTTGATAAAATTTTGTTGAAAAATAATTTAAAAATTTTTAAAAATTAAAGCTTCTGGCGTTATGTTATTTTGCTTTGCTTTTTTTCTCTGATAAAAAATTCATTGAAAAAAATTTATTGAAATTTTTCAGATCAAAATAATTTTTAATAAATTTTCTAGGGTTTTTGTTTTTTTTTCAATGTTATGGTCTTCCTATCGATCTCAATTTCCCGGCTGAGGATTTTTTTACTTCTAGTCCTTATTTTTTGGCATATTGGCCTTTATTTTTTTATTTTTGTTCTTCCAAGATATGAAGGGAGTGAAGAGCGACAATTGGAACTTGAAAAGGTTTATTTTTCTGTAAATATTTTTAAAATATAAAAAATTTTTTTTAGTTCTCTAAAGATTTACAAGAGGAACTTTCCACTTTTTCTCCTATTTCTTTACCATTAAAATCATTAGAAAATGCAATAATTTATACTCCCAATAATTTAATTATTTGGTCTGATTTTGGTTATAAAAGTTATTTATCTGGTGGAAAACTTGAAACTGGTGCTGATCCATATGCTTCAAATAAATTTAATCAAGCAATATCTGATAGTATTGAACCAAATAGAGAAATATCTGATACTAGAGATGAAAGGTTTTTTTCTGTAATTAATTTCTTTTTATTTAAATTTTTTAAAGTTGTAAACAAAAACAATTTATTTATAATTCATTAAAACTTCAAAAAACTTCAATTATTATTACTTTCCATAACGAAGCACGTTCTACACTTTTACGAACTATTTGGAGTATTTTTGAACGTTCCCCTCCAAAACTTTTAAGTGAAATAATTTTGGTTGATGATTTTTCTTTAGATGGTTAATTTAGAAAATTAAAGGTTGAAGTTATTTAATTTTAGAAAATATTGGAAAAGAACTTGTAAATATTCAAAAAGTTAGAGTAATTCGTAATCTCAAACGAGAAGGTTTGGAATTTAAAAAAATGTTTTTTAAATTTTATTTAATTATAGGACTTATTCGTTCTCGTGTCAAAGGAGCTCAATTAGCTAATGCTCCAATTCTAACATTTCTTGGTAAATTTTAATCTTTTTTTCAAATGATTTTTATCCCCAAACTTTTGTATTTTTTTAAAGATAGCCATTGTGAATGCAATGTTGGATGGCTTCAGCCTTTATTGCGTAGAATTGGAGAGGTTTTATTAAAAATTAAAATAAAATTATTTTTTAAGGATAATAAAGCAGTTGTTGCTCCAGTGGTATTTTTTATTAAGTTATTTTTTAAAATTAATTTAACAGATTGATGTAATTTCAATGGATAATTTCAATTATATAGCAGCTAGTTCTAATCTAAAGGGAGGCTTTAGCTGGAATCTTGTATTCAAATGGGACAGACTTGGTATTAAAGCTGCATGGCAACGAAGAAAAGATCCGACAAGTCCGATTAAGTAAAAAATGTTTTTTTAATTAGTATTTTAAAATACAGAATATATTTAATTTTGTACATTGAGTTTTTCAAATTAATAATAAAAAATTATAGCGCTTCCCAAAAATCGAAATTAAAACTAACCCAGATATATAATTTTTCCCTTCTAGTTATTGTTTTATTTTTTTTATCATTTTTAGGTCTCCAGTTATGGCGGGTGGATTATTTTCAATTTCAAAAAATTGGTTTGAAACGTTGGGGACTTATGATATGGAAATGGATGTTTGGGGTGGTGAAAATTTGGGTGATTTTTAATTTTTGAATAGAATTTTATTATTTGAAGGGCTTTTTAAATAATTTTATTTTTTCTAGAATTATCATTTCGTGTTTGGCAATGTGGAGGGACACTTGAAATAATTCCTTGTAGTCGTGTTGGGCATGTTTTTCGCAAACAACATCCTTATACATTTCCAGGTGGAAGTGGAAAAGTTTTTCAAAGGTTTTTTAAATTAAATACATATTTTTAAAAATATTTTGAAGAAATACCCGAAGAGCTGCTGAAGTTTGGTTGGATGAATTTAAAGAATTATATCTTCAAACAGTTCCAAGTGCTCGACATGTTGATTTTGGAAAGTAAGAATTGAGCTTTAATTTTCGAATTTTTAAAATTTATATTTGATAGTATTTCTGATCGACTAGCAATTCGTGAAAAATTACATTGTAAAAATTTTAAATGGTATTTGGACAATGTATATCCAGAATTACAACCTTTGGATCTCTTTAATGGACGGAGTGTACAAATTTCAAATGGACTTTTTTGTTTAGATTCATTGGGGAGATCAAAAGTTGGACAATCTGTTGGACTTTTTAGATGCCATCGTAAATAGAATTTTAAAAATTAATTTAAATATTTAACATTTATAGTTGATGGTGGAAATCAAGAATGGTTGTATGATGAAAAGTCTTTGCGTTTAAAACATGCATTATCTGGGCTTTGTGTTGTTTATGATCAAAGTAGTCTACTTATATTTAATCATTGTTCTGAGCAAGTAATTAAATAAAAATAAATTTAAAAATTAATTATTATTTTAATTTTCAGTTTAACAATAAAATAGTCATTCCATCTTTGTCTAAATTATCGCCTTCTTTGTCAGTATCAAATAATTCTACATTATTTCCCATTCAAATTAATGGTAACAGATGTTTTACTTTAATCGATCAACAGTCAGAAAATAATTACCAATCTTCAAATGTAATCCTTCGCGCTCTCCGTTGCAGAAATGGTGATGAACGTCAATTTTGGCGTATTACTTATTTTAAGAATTAATTTATATATATTTAATTAAAAGAGGTTAGAGAGATTATTTTTAAATTTAATTTAATATTGATTAGTAAGAGAAATTAAAAAATATATGAGAATTTTTTAAACATTTCCCCATCTTTTTCTCTCTAAAATCGTTTAAAAAGAAAAGTCATAGACCAGTATTTCAACAACAACAATTCAGTATTATAAATTTCTTTTTCTGCATTATATTTGTTGCCCTGTGAAAAAAATACAAATCTTTCGCGGCCATTTTTTTCTTTTTTAAATTCAATTTTTGTGATTTTTGTGCTAATGTTAACTTTCATTTATTTTATTACTTAAATTATTATTTATTCTGCCCATCTTCTCTTTTTTGATTCTATTTACAATAAACTCTTGCCTTTTAGCTTTAAAAATGTTTTTAAAATTAATTTTATTCCTTTTAACATCTCTGAAACAAAAGCATTATACTTTTTTTGTTTGTCTACTTATGTTAGAATTAGGTGTAAAAGTATGGAAATATCGTTTATTTTTTAGTATAGTAAAAATTAAAAATCAATTATCAAAAAATAATAATTCAACATACTTTTTCACCTAACTAGAATATATTAAATTTCAAGTTATTTAATTGGTTTTTTTAAATACTTAATTTTTGAGAATATGATGCATAAATAAATTTTTATTTTAAAATAATTGGAATAATTTATAAAAAGAAAGTAAATATTCTTACTTTTTATTTGTATTTTTTTGTTTCAATTTATTTTTTAATACAATAGAAAAGGAATTTCTTTACAGAAATGAATATTCATCAACATTATTACCAAGTAAACGAACAAACCTTGAATTGTTTTCCCAATCTGAAAGATGAGGCGGTGCGAATGGCGGCTGTCTATAATGAAGGTAGAGTTTTAAATTATAAATTAAGATTACTGGGGAAGTTTATTTGGTCGATTTTGTTGGTTTAGTCTTATTTTTCCTACTCACATCAGAGACCACGTTGAATTTATGTTCAAATTATATTTATCATTTTTTAAAAGTACGTTATCGTTTGTTCTTTGCAGATATCTTGAATGCCAAATTTGATATGAAAGGAGGGGAAAGCGATAATGAAACTATTGGTTTGACAGATTATGGCGATGATGATTCTGTCATTGATGACGACAGTTTTAGTACAATAGCAGCCTCTAGTAGCCGTGTTAATTTTAACCGATCATTTCATTACGCATCAATGTCTTCATTAGCTTCAACCGAAACTGCAACAACATATTCTGAAATTTTTGGCAGCAAAAAAGAACGATCAAAATGGGAAGAAGAACATGATGATTTATTGCCAGAATATAACAATAATCCATTCAAATTTGAGGATCTCTCCCATTTAAATAAAGTATTTGATTGGAATGGATGGTCTTGTGGTGTTATTGTAGAACAAATGCGTAATCCTTCTAAAGCAGTTGTTTGTTACAAAATTTGGCCTTTTTGTAATGGAGAGACTACTGCTGTTGAATTATTTTTGGATACAGACGAAAAAAGAGAAATACTCGATTTGGGACAGTGGATAAAATTTGAAAGAAAGTGGGGGAACTTGTTTAATATAAATCTTCAAATTTAAAATTTTAGAGATTTATTTCCTGCTGTTGTCAATCCTTCTACTTATCAACCTCAAAAAGAAATGTTACGAACAATTCCTTCACTTGGCGGAGTTTTTGTGAGTTTTTTTTTAATATTTTTTTATTAATTTTTATTCAGATGGAATGTCAAATTGTTATTTGTGATGATCGAAGAGGTGAAATTTGTACAAAAATGAAGCGTTGGTTAACTGATCTACAAATGTCTAATTGTATGACAAGAACACCTTTTATTCGGCGTATTCGTGATGATCAGGGATTAATTCGGAATGAAGATTTGGGGACAACAAGATGGGCAACAATTGAATATATAAGAGTAGATGAAGAAGAAGGTTGTTGGAGGCTTGTTTTTATTCGTCCAAAATGTTATGGTGAATGGGTTTCATTGACGTAATAATTTAAAAATACTTTTAACGGCACTATATGAAATTAGGTCGGTAATCGTTTTTTTTCATTACTTTTTTCCATTACTTTTTTCCTTCCTTAATTATAAATAATGGTCAGTCTTTTCTTCCTCGTTCAATTCAAATCTTTTTACCTGTGGCATATTCAAATGAGGACAGACAAAAACACACACACGGACAGACAAAAAAAACTCGGACAGACAAAACACGGACGACACGGACAGACAAAACACGGACGAACTCGGACAGACAAAACACGGACGAGCACGGACAGACAAAACACGGACGACACGGACAGACAAAACACGAACGACACGGACAGAAAACACTCGTGTTTTGTCTGTCCGTGTGTGTGTTTTTGTCTGTCCTCATTTGAATA
Source organism: Meloidogyne arenaria (assembly GCA_036172955.1). Taxonomy (NCBI): domain Eukaryota; kingdom Metazoa; phylum Nematoda; class Chromadorea; order Rhabditida; family Meloidogynidae; genus Meloidogyne; species Meloidogyne arenaria. Next base: position 6,227,589 of record JARQAB010000010.1, read on the forward strand.
TGCCACAGGTAAAAAGATTTGAATTGAACGAGGAAGAAAAGACTGACCATTATTTATAATTAAGGAAGGAAAAAAGTAATGGAAAAAAGTAATGAAAAAAAACGATTACCGACCTAATTTCATATAGTGCCCTTTTAACTATAACTTACAATTATCGGGAATAGATTAACTATTGAAATTTAAAAATTAGAAAAATGTTAACTCTTTTCAAGATTGTTTTTTAATGATTTATTTGAATTAATTAAAAATTATTCATTACCTTTACTATTACTTTACTTATACTAATTTTATTGTTATCAGTAGGCCCAACTTCTTGTTATGAAATTACCGTAAATACTCTAATATAAGCCCATCCGAGGAGACCTATTGAAAAATTAGAGTATTTACGGTATGTTCTTTTTCTTGCAAATTATCGGGAAACAGTTCAAAATTGCTAAAATTAGAAATATTTTAGATGTATTTAAATAAGCCATAACTTGCAAAAGATAATTTTGCTGGAAAACGAACATGAACGCAATAGAAAACAGTACTTAAAGTTATATATTTTAAATATAAACATTTTGATTTAATCACTCTTTAAACTTTTAATACTTTAATTTTTGCCTTGTTTTTTGACTTACATACGTGTTATTTCTCCAATATTATCTAGCACTTTATTTATTTACCTACCGATGCTTAAAACATAAATTGATCTTGTTTTTCATTACATCTCATTTGTTTTAAAAGTTTTATGTATTGTTTTTTTAAATTAATAATAAAATATCAACATTTTGATCTGGAAATATTAAAAAATTTATGGGGTATTTTGGGAGGTTGACTAAAAATGATAAATTATTAAATCACTGGTCCTATATCTCAATGAGTTCTTTATCGCAAAATTTAATCCTGCGATATTTTTTAGTAAATTTTATAGCTTTTAAATAAGCCAAAAAAAAGTTTGTATCTAAACTCTAAGGGGTTAAAATATTTTTTAAAATAAATGTCTTTTTTCGACATTTACTTAACTAAAAATCCAATTTTTGTTATGTGTAGATAAACTGCACCACAGTTTATTTAATTTATAAAATATTTTTAATTCTAAAAGTTTAATTTAAATGAGTTTATATTTTACAATTATCATATCTCCAATAAATTATAAATCAATTTTTATTCTCCGGTTTTATAAAAGAAATATAAAAAATTTAAATAAAATACAAAATAAATAACAAAAGATTATCTTCCACTACTATTACTCGTTGTATTATTGTTACATTCCCCATATTGTAAATTTAATAAAAGTTCCATTATTTTTATTTTTGCAGTATCTTTAAGTCTATCATCTAATTTTCCCAATTTTTTAAGAACAATTCGACAAAAACTTTAAAAATTAAATTTAAACAAAAATTTATTTTTTACTCACAGTTTATCTTCATCATCTTCATTTTCTCCAAAAACTTCTGTTTGGGGAAATTTCCAATTATTATTAATTCTGTTATTTATTTCATTTAATTGTAATAATTTTTGTTGATTATTTTGAAATTGTTTTTGGAAGCGAATTGAGGGTTGGCGATAAATTGAGGAGGATTTACTAAGAAATTTCAAAAATATAAATTTCTTTTTAAAATTATATACTTTGCAGAAATATTCAAATTATTTCCATTATAATATCCTCCTCCTCCCCCACCATTATTATTAATTTCTTTATTATTATCATTTTCTTCTTCATTTAAACATTCTCCTCTTTCATTATTTTCACCAATTTCTTTATTACTTTTATGTACAGCATTCATTGCTAAATCTAAAATTGCTGCAGTACTTGATTGCATTTGTTGTTGTTGTGATTGTTGTTGCTGTTGATTTTCTGAATTTAATATATTAATTGAAGAATTATTTAATTGACGTTGTTTAGCTAATGTATATGCTTGTATTAATGCTTGTGCTGATGTTGTTACATCTGCTGGAGAAGATGTTGTCTCTCCTTCACCTATTTTAAATAAGGCATTAAATTATAACTCTTTACCATCTTTAGAATGAGAAACAACTTCTTCAGCTTTATCTCTAACAAAAGGCAACAAAAAAAGCATTTCCTCAAAATGATGCCAACACCCATTAAAAGCATTTTCTGGTTGTTGTAATTGTTGTTGTTTAATTCGACGAACTTCTTTTTTAAATCTGTCACGTAAAGTTTTCCATCTTGTTCTAACAAATTCAAGAGGCTGACAGGAATGGGAAGAAACTTCATCCCAATTTCTATTCCGTGCTTCAATACTTTTATATTCATCACAAGTAAAATCAAAAAGTGCTGGATGTTGACTTATTTCCTTTAAAAATATACAAAGAATTATTGTTTAACTGTAGAGAAGACCCGCTCCTCCAAACTTTAAACAAAATAATAAAATATTTTTGAATTTAACGAATTATATTAAAGAGATTACCAATTTACTCTCGATATATAGAAGTTTTAATTAACTTTATATAAAATTTCAATAAATTTAAACACCTTTATTAATTGTGAATTAAACATTTTATCAACTGGTTGTTCACCACTAGGTGGCGGTCCTTTCATCCCTAACTGAGCTGCCATTAAAATATTATTTTTTTGTGTTGTTTTTGAAGGGACAGGATTTTCTTCAGAAATATTCTTTAAAAAATTAATTATTTTAAAAAATATTAAGATTTTAATCACCGAAAATTCATAAAATTGGTCATTTGGAGAAATAGCCATTATTGTAGCAGTAATTGTAGTATTACTCCCCTCTCTTTCTCCTTCAACAATTTCTTGTTTCATTGCCTTTTTTTGGATTTTTTCAGTTTCTTCAATTTCTTCATCAACTACTTCATCTTCTTTACTTATCCATCTTCCACAACTACGACGCTTCATTTTAATATTAATTTATTTTTAAGAATATTTTGATAATTTTTAAAGTAAAATTTATTAAAATTAAGAGTAAACTTTTGTTAAAAAATATATATGAAATTATGTATGTATATTTAGTAGGAGAAATTGTAGTATTAATATTTAGAAGTTGAAAGGAAGTATGCATGCTAGAGCGTTTAATAAAAAATAAGTTTCTGCGCATACCGCAAAAATTGTTTGACGTGAAGCAATCCAAGTAAAAAATCAAAGGCGGGTGAGCGGAGATCAAGCGGACGAAGAAAAGAAGGGCAAAATATTTGATCGCCGCGCAAAACCTTTATACTAATATTATGAGAGTTCTACGGAAGTTATACATATATAAAAGATCAACGTATAAATTAATCTTAAATTAATTAAGCATAATATATTGGATGTAAAAATAGATATTTGGCATAAAAATAAAAAATATTTTCTCTTCAATTAAATAAAACACGGTTTATATGTCACAGTTTCCATATGAGCGGAGACGGACGGTTGGGAAATATGTATAGCGCCTAAGCGCATCGATTAGTTGCGCCCCGCTAGCGTAAATTCTCTCTGCTATACTATTTTTTAATGTTGGTTAGGGCGGCCGCCCTTCCGCTCAACAGCAAGCAAAGTGGAAAGCTAACCAACCGCTCGCCTCTACACACAAAAAACTGTCTTTATACACGATAAAATATTTTCCAAAATATCAACAAATAAAATATGTAAAAGTTTTTAAAATTTTATTTTTTAATTAATAGTAAGTACATACAAATTAGTTAAATATCAATTTTTATTTAATTTTTATTAAATTTGTTTCGTTGTAGTTTCAATAATATCTGTTAGATTCTGAGGAAGAACAATTGGTTCTGGTTCTGGCACGCCTCTCTTAACAGGATTAAAATTGAATCCCGGAGCAAAAACATAATAAGCGCCTGGAGATGTAAATTGCTAAAAGAAATAATTTATAATTAATTTTAAATAAAAATAAATACAGAATTGGTCATTTCGACAATAAGTGAGAATGCTAATATTGTGGAGAACAATAAATATATACTAAAAAATAATTTATTATTTTTAAATTAAAATTTAATTAAATATTACCTTAAATAATTAATATTTTTATTAATTAAAGCCATTTCTAAAAAATAAGTGAATTCTCTCTCCAAGATTGATACAAAATAAAAGAAAGTTGCATTTTATATATACAGAATTCCAACCAAATAATTTAGAAACAAAACAAATAATTAAAGGATATTGGCAAACATTTATTTATTTTTTATATACTAAATACTAGTCCAGACAAAGAAAAAAAATAAAAAAAAATTATCAACTTAAGTATAATAATATTTACTTAGCTTTTGACTTGCAACTTGACATTTATATTTATTTATTTCCTTTTTATTCAAAAATAAAAGAGTAAATAATAAAAATCTAGTTTTTTTATATTAAAAATAATTCCAATAAAACAATAATTATTATAATTTATTTATCAATACTTGTCGTTCCCCCTCCAATAGTTTTTTGAGAAGCTAAAACCATTCTACCACCACCAATTGGAATTGCTCGTTTTAAAGAAGAATTAGGTAAATGTATAGTAACTCCATTATCCCATTTAACTAAAACACAAGTTTGGCCTAATAACTAATTATTAAATAATATGTAGGGAGTTTTTTAAGAATTTTCTACTTTTTCCACCCGTCCACACATTTGCCCCATATGATGTCCTAAAGCACTCCAATCATCTACGCTAAACTAAAAATAATTTTACAAAATTCAAAAGAAAATCTTAAATATTTTACAGAATAAATGTTTGAACATTTTGGATCAAAATCTGCTTCACAAGCAATACATTTTGCACAGAAAAAACTAAATATTAAATTTAAAAATAATTATATTTTTTTTTAAATTAATTACCACCTATTCCTCTCATATGTAAAAGGAATAATTAAAGAACGGTCAATTACACATTTTAGAAAAATCTTCCAATAATGCTTTTAAAAAATAATTTTATTTATTTAAATCACAATTTTTATTTACAGGAATAGCATCTTTTCTCCAATGAACACAATCCTTTACTGCTAAAGGCTCTTGCATAGAACGACATAAATTAGCCATTTCACTTATACCAAAATACTTTAATTTAAATTAATTAAATTAATTTTTATAAAGAAAATACTTGTGCTTCTTTCTCTAACATTTCAAAAAGTTCATCTCCCTCATTATCTCCATTAGCAATATAGCCATTACGCAAATAATTAAGTACATATTCAAATCTTTTAATTAAAACAAAAAATCTTTTTCTTTCTTTTTTACCTAGAACCGTCTCTATCAATAAAAATTTCAATTGGAGAATTCCCCTTTACTAATTCACAGTCCTCCACCAAATGTGTTAATCTTTTAATTTAAATAAATTAAAAAAAATTTTTTTTAATTAATTACCGAGTATTGGGGATTCTTTTTATTGTCTAATATTTAATTTAAAAAATTATTTATGACAAAATACAAAATTAACCTGAGAACTAGTTTCAAAACATTTGCCTTTTTAAGAGAAAAATTAAAGTATAATAGAATTAATTAATATATATTTACCTCCAATATTAAATACAATTCTCGAAGAATTATTATTTTCCATTTAAAAGGAATATCCGTTACTTTCTTTTATTTTTTCCTTTAAAATAAAAGAAAATGAAATAAGAGCAACTTTAAATTCTCTTCCTATTTATTACTATGGTGACAATTTAAAAGGAGATATAAATAAATAATTTTTTCTGGGAATTTAAAGGAGAATGCTAATTAATTAGAAGAAGGATTTTTTACTGGAAAAAAATAAAATTAATCAAAATTTCTAATAAATAAATAAGTTTTCTCTTTTATTCTAATAATTAAGAGAGAATTAATTCTAATTTTATCCTGAATTAACGTAGATACTCTAATATAAGCCCACCTCGAATAAAATTTTTTTTCAAATTTTTCAAATAAGGAATTACCTAATATTGCGGCCTATTTTTATGCTGTATTCTGGCTGAAAATTTATTAAAAATGAAAAATATAAGCCCAGCTTCTAAAATAAGACCATTCGAGGAGATATATAAGTCCAAGGCTTATATTAGAGTAAATACTCTTAAATATTTTAATTTAATAATTAAATAACTTTATGTAATAATTAATTATAGACAGAGAAAAACATTTTCCCTCTTTTAACTTTAATCAAAATCAATCGGCGCTCTCAAAGGGTAAAAGCATATAGCCTTTAAATTTTTTTATCCTCATTAAATAATTTTTTTTATTTCGTAATTCTATAATATAAAAAATTAATTAATTAATTAATTAAACAAAACATTCAAAAACAATTTTTTACAAATAAAAATGTCTAGAGTAAATTAAGATATATGAAATATATTTTTAATAAGGATTATTAAGTAATTTTAAATATATATTTTATAAAATAAATTTAAAGCTTAATTATTGCCTACATATCTACATATTTATAACGGAAAGTTTTTAGTACTCCCACATCCTTTTAGCAATTTTAGGAATATTTGTAATTCTAATTTGGGTATAAATTTTTATTTATTTTAGATTTGTTTACAAAACCTTTAAATTTAACTTTTTTTAAAATAAACAATACCTACATATAAATATATTTATTTATTTAAATTAAAATTATCCCAAATAAAATGCAAATATTTTTCTTTCCAATTATTTTCAAAACAAATTATTTAACATCTTTATTAATTCAATTAGTATGAAATTCTATAAATATTTTAATTATATTTTTATTTTAATATTACTTTTATTTTTTCCAATATTTTTATTTAAACAAATATTTTCCTTAAATAAATTAAAAATTAATAATTCCTTAAATTCTTTAATTAATTTGGAAAGAAATAAAAGAGAAATATTTACTGGAATGTTTTTAATGGGTATGGGAGTAGCTGCACATAAAAGTGGAATTTTTAAGAAAGTTGGGAATTTGGGGAAAAAAATTGGAAATTCTTTAAATAAAAAATTAAATAGTAAAGGTTATTTTAAAAATAAATTGTTTTTAAATTTAAAATAAAAATAAAGGAAAGAATCAATCAATTCCAAAAAATCCATTTAAAATAGCTGGCAAAGCAGGCAAAGATTTTGGAAATTTTTTGAGTAGTAAATTGAATGGAGGTAAGAAATTAATTAAAAATATTATTAATTAATAAACTTTGGACATAATTAATAAATATATATACTTTATTTTCTATAAAATAATTAACTTCTAAAAGTAATTTAAAAAATAATAACCGGACATTATTTTGGAGAAAATAAATTATAATTTTTTAAAAGGAAAGATAATTAAAAAGAATCCTTATAAAATTGTTGGCAAAGCAGGAAATTCTTTTGGAAATAATTTAAAAAAGAAATTAAATAGAAAAAATAAAGGTATTTTTAAATATATATATACATATAAAAAAATTAAAAATAATTTTTTTAAGTAAAATTAAATAAAAATTCAAAAATTAATAATATTCCAAATAATGTGAAAAATAAAGAAAAAAATAATAAAAAAATTTTGAAAGAGAAAAATAAAAAAGTATTAAATAAAAAAGAAAAGAAAATTAAAAATATTTTAAATAATCCAATTAAAAAACAAAATTCAAAACCTCCCAAAATAATTAAAAAAGGTTACTTAATTAATTAATTATTTTTAATATTTTAATTTTTTTAGACAAAAAACGTTTTAAAGAAAAGCAAAAAAATCCTTTAATTATTGACAGCGAAAAAGAACAATCTGTTGTTGTTAGTAATGAAGAAATTGATGAAGATTTAGCAAATTTAAATAAATATTTAACAAGTCCAAGTAAACAACAACCTCCGTCTGAACATTTTAATAATTTAAATAAAGAAAAACGTTTTTATTCCTTTCCTTCTCCAACAATAAAACATTCAAAAAGTGTTCCCGTTAGATTAAAAACAAAAATTAAATCAAAAGAAAAAAATAAAAATTTTGGACATTTTGATGACGAAGTAGAAGAAGAAGAATTAGAAGATGTAGAAGAAAAAGAAGATAATTCTGTGGAAGTTGAAGGAAATTTAGAGAAAAATAAAGAAATAACTGAAAACATTAAAGAAATACCTAAAATACAAAAAATAAATAAAAATAAATCTAAAATGAATTTAAGAAATAATAATAAATATTTAAATTTAGATTTAAATGAAAATAGCCAAATGACTGAAAATTATGAAAATAATTTAGGGAGAATTAAAACAGAAAAAGCTAAAACAAGAAATAAAACATTTAATAAAAATTATAGTAATAATAATAGTGAAAGTAATGATTCTTCTGAAAATAATGATGATGGTTATTTTGGCAGTAAAGAAGATATAAATGAGGGGGAATTTGGAGTTGAAGATTTAAATGAAGATAACAGTAATGATGATAATTTAAATAATAATGATTTTGAAGAAAGTTTGGAAGAAGAGAGGGGTGGAGATGATTATTTGGATGGATTTGGAGAAGATAATTTAGACAACAATTATTTTGATGATGATAGAAAAACGACAACAAAAAATATAAATTCATTTGAAAATAAACATTTTAATTCAGAAGAAGAAGAAGAGGAAATAAATAAAAATAATTATTTTGATAAGTTAGAAAAACTGAATAGAAACCTCTCTAAATTTCATTCAAAATCTATAAATAATAATAAAATTAAACAAAATCAAAATAACAAAAATATTAAAAATCCAAAAAGTTTAGAAAATTTAAATAAAATTAGTCGACATTTTTCTATGTTACCAACAAAGAAAAAAAATAATTTAAGAACTGGGACATCTTTATTTAAAAGAAATTCTTCAAAAGAATTGAGTAAATCAGAAGAGATTTTGACAGATAATTCTGAAGAATATTTTGAAAAAGAAAATAAAAAAGGTAATTTAAAATATAAGTAAAAATAAATAAATATTTTAAAGATAAAAGAATTAAAAGTTTAACAAACCACACTAAGTGGTTTGAAGGGGAAGTAGATGATAATTATGATTCAGAATTTGAAGAGGAAATGGAGGAAAATATGGAAGAAGAAGAAGAAGAAAATAATTTAGATGAAGTTGAAGAAGAATTAAGGAAACAATTTTTGTGGCCGAATAGAAAATTTAAAGGTTTCTTTATTTAAAAATAATAATTAAAATAATATTTATTTTTAAAATAGATAAATATAATCACATAAGTCCACAAAAGGTGAGGGAACAATTTAGCAGTGAAGAAGAATGGGATCAGTCATCAAATGAATATTTTCCTTCTCATTCTTCTGAATGGCCTTACAAAAAAGAAAATAAAAATAATTATTATTATGATAACGAACCTTCCTTTGAGGAATACGAAGATTTGTCAAAAAATAATTATTATTCTCATGAAAGGAAAAAAGAAAAAGTTCAAAAAAGGTATACGCTTTAATTACTCTTATATATTTTAAATAATTCAAGGGAGGAATTAGGAAATAAAAATAAATTAAATTTAAATCATCGGACAAAAGAATATCATCACCACCAACCAAATAACATCCATCAACAACCTCATTCACATCATCATGGAGAAAGAAATAAAGATGAACAGCTGGAGAAAAATAAATATTTTAAAAATAATTTATTACCAAAATATAATCCAAATTATCATAAATATCAGAATGAAGAAAAAAGTAAAAATATTACAAGGGAAATATCAAAAATTAAAAACAAAAATTCAGAAATATTATCAGAATTGTCTGACGAAAATAAACATTATAATAATAATTTACAAAATAATTTTACTAATAAAGAAGAACAAATTAAAAAAAATAATAATCAAAAATATCCTTCACATTTACTAAAACAGAAAGCAAATAATTTTGAAAGTAAAAATAACCACTTTAATGAAAATAATTTTTATAAAAATTTAAAAGAAAGGAAAAATGAAAATATTAATAATAATATTTCTTCTGATAATAAACAAAATAATTATTTAAATAAAAGTATTGAGGTAAAAATTAAAAAAAATATTTTTAAATTATTTTTTTAAATTTAGCCTAATGATAGTTTTGATTGGCGTTCATTGGGTAATAATAATTCTTCTAAAAAGGAGCTAGCTAAAAAACATTTAGTTGAAGCACAAGAAACGTTAAATAAAGCAAATAAACAAATACAAAATGCAATGAATTATTTGGAAAGTAAAGAAGAAGAGAAAAATAATAATATTTTAAATAAAAATAATTTAAAAAATATTTATGAAAATAATGAAAATATGTAAGAATTAATTAATTTAAAATAAATATTAATTTTTAATATTAGATTAATTAATCAAAATAAACCAAAAACTTCAACAAAACAAAACCAAACAATTAATTCTTTGCTTGATAGTGGAAATAAACAAAACAAATCTCCTCAATCAAAATTTATGCCCAGACTTGTTAATTCCCCATTAAAGACTAGTGTGCTTGGATAAAGAGAAGAAAAAAGAGAAGAGAAAGAATTCCTCCATTAAAAATATATACCTGAATTTTTTATTAAATTTATTCTTAAATTTATTCCTCAAAAGTATTTGTAGTATTTTAACTATTTAAGGTTGTATATACAATTTAATGGGTGGAGGCTAACTCAAGGAACGACAAATCAAGGAACAGACAAGTCAAGGAACGAACAACTCAGGAACGGCCAACTCAAGGAATATTTTAAAAATCGGAATTTTTTGAAAAATCAAAATATTTTTAAAAAATAAGAATTTAAAACAAATTAGAATACTTCAAAAAACAGAATTTAGAAAAAAATTATGAAAAATTCAGATTTTTCAAAAAATTTCGATTTTTAAAATATTCCATGAGTTGGTCATTCCTTGATTTGTCTGTTCCTTGAGTTAGCCCGATACGCAATTTAATTATGTTGTTTTTATCATAAAACATTTTATTAAACAAATAATTATCTAATTTATATTTTAAAAATAAAATAAATAAATGGAATGTTAATATTTAATAATTAATATTTAAATAAAAGAAAGGGAATAATGGCACTTTTAAAAAATTAAAAAATCTTTTCCTTTTCTTTTTTAAATAAGCCAATTTTTAGGTAAAATTCTAATTATTGTAGGTAATAAAATAACGTTATTAAATGTTGTTAACAAAATTGTCGATAAAAGAAGACTTGATTGTAATTTGAAAAATGGAATTTGTGAAAATAAAATTGAAGGTAATGATAATGATAGCCAAATTGGTAATAACTGAAAAGAAAATATTTTTTAAATAAAAATCCTTCTTTCTCTCCAAAAAAATATTTTTTTTTAAATTTTTTACTTTAATTAATAAATTAATTGTTTGTTTTAAAGCTTTAATTAGTTTATTTTCATCGCCCCAATAAAATAATAAATCGCAAAAAATAAATTGATCTGTAGATAAATTAGCTCCAAAAATAGCTACTAAAATAATTGTTGGCGCTGTTATAAAATTAATTTGAAAATTAAATAAAATCTTGGAAAATCCAAAAATCACTAGAAAAATAAAAATATTTAAATAATTAATTAGGAATTACTTGAAAATAAAGAAATTGTTGAAATAATAGAAATAATTGTTAAAATAAAATTCCAATTAATAATTAAAATAGTACAAATAATTAAAGAAATAAATAAAAATAATAATAATCTTTAAAATTTAAATTTAAAAATTAATTAAAAATAAATTACCTAAAAATAATTATTTCAATTAAATTCATTAAATCTGTAGTTTTTAAATCTGTGTCAAATATATTTATTTTAAATTGTGGATATCGTTTAGCAACAGAACGGCATTCATTAATTAATTTTCTTTTTCCAGATAAACCTTTTGTATTTCCATACGCAAATAAAATTAACATTTTATTAATTAATACAGAACTTTTTTAAAGAAAAATAAATAATTTTTTAATTCATATTTAAATATTAAAATTACCTTTTATTTTTATTTTCATCAAAAAATATTTTATAACGAACTCCACTTTTCCAAGCATTATATGGGAAATTATTAATAAATGAGTCAAATTTAGACATATTTACAAAATTAAATTTTGAATTATTTATTTTAATATTTTGTAAAATATTTTCGTTAAATTTGTCTTTATAATAATCAAAAAGCCAGGACATGTGTGCTGAAGGCTGTAGAGTTTGATTTAATGAAGTAGCTTCATGAAGGAATTCCTTTAAAAATATTTATTTTTTCCCCTTACAAAAAATCTTTAAATTTTCTTAATTAAGATGTAACAATTGTGAAAAAAATCAGATTGATAAATTTGAAAAAAATATTGAGAAAAGGAATAAAGGGATGAGAGAGAACTTGAATGGACCAAAGAAAGAGTTAATTTATTAGAGAGATAATTTTTAAATTAAATTTCTTTTTTAAGTTAATTTTTACTTTAAATTCTCCAAATTGTTCAAAATCTTCAAAATTAGGTAGTTTTTGTATAATAAATAAAATTTGTAAAAAATCATTCCAAATTAAATCCATAATATCAAAACCTTTAATTGCTTTAGATTCTTTAGGTAATATTTCTCTATAATCCATATTATTTTGAATTGAAGGAATTCCTTTCCAAAAAGACAAAAATAAAAATAAAATTGTTATTAATAAAATAAAACAGCGGCCATTAAATGAATTAATTAAAAAATTTGAAAATATTTTTTCTCCATTAACTAATATTTTTTTTGAATTTTTAAATAATTTTAATTTATTTTTATTTAATTTATTTTCTTTTTTAGAACGTAATTGTTGAATTGTTGGCGGCAATAAATTATTATTTTTAGTATTTATTTCTTTTGAATTTAAATTAAATAAAGAAGAAGAACCCCCATTCTCTAAAAGGGAATGTTCAACCTTAAAAAAATATTTTTTTTTAGGATTTTTTTAATTAAAAAATTATTACGGAATGATGACAATAATAAGCCAATAAAGGAGAAAAAAATAATATTTTAAATAAAAAACAATAAATAAATAAAAGTGTTAATCCCAAAAATAAAGATTTGTAGTTTAATGCTGTTAATGTTAGGGAAAGAATTGAAAATGCTGAAATTGGCCAAAGAGAGGAGTAAAACATTGAAGGGCCAATCTAAATAAAGAATTTTAATTTAAAAAATAAATTTCTCTAAAAAAATAACTTTTTCAAAAACTTTAGCCAATCTTTCATTTGAAGAATATTGCCTTTCTTTGGATTCATTTAACAATTTACACCAAATATCTCCCAACAGAAAAGTACCATGAGAAACTTAAATAATTAAATTTATATTTAAAATATTAAAACAACAAACTATTTAAAATAGTTAATCCAATTAAAGGAGTACTAAAATGTAATAAATTAATTGGAAATCCAAATAAAGAAATTCCTCCAAAAATAGCCAATAAAATTAAAATAATAGAGGGAATACACAATAAAGAAATTAATGTTCTATTTAAAGTAAATTGTGAATAAATATATCCAGAAATTGAATGAATTAAAATAAAGAAGAATATTGAAATAAAAAAGGCTAAAAAATAATAAATATTTAAATTAGGTAAATCCAAACTAACAAATAAAAGCAATCTTTCCATCATTTATTATTCCCCTTTCAATTTCTTTTTGTACAACATTTGAACCATGAACAATAATTTTTATATTTTTATTTAAATTATTAAATATTTCAGCTTCTTTTTGAACTTTTTCTTCAAATTTATTTAAAAACAATTTTGTTGAATTATCATTAATAAATGTACTGAAATATAAGGCAATCATTGTAGCATTAATTATTTCTCCTTTTTCATTAATTGAACGATTAAATATATGCTTTTAATTTTTAAAATTTATTTAAAATTAATTTTTTTGAATTTTTTAATATTCTATTTACTCAATTGATTCTCCGAGAGAATTATTTTTTAAATTTAACCCCAAGTTGGAGGAGGGGGGGGGGGAGGGAGGGGGTGTAAAGATAATTAAAGATAGGGAATAATCTAAAATAATAACTAGTATAAATATACTTACTTTACCAATATTAACATCATAACCAAGAACTTTACTAATTGGATAACTAAATTTAACTTGTCCTAAAGAAGATAGCCACGAAGTAGAATATTCCTTTTAAAAGGAAATTTAGAAAAAAAAATAAAAATTAAAAACCATTAATTTAAGAAATTGATCATTAATATCACAAAAAGGATTACAAATTTGTGAGTAAGTTAAATTTCTTAAAAAAATTGATTTTAAAATCTTTTTTTGAAAATTAAATTACTTAAACTCCTTAATTGTCAAATTATTAAAAATTTTTTGATAAAAAGAATTAAATTCTTTATAATTAGACTCTTCCAACATATTCCCTTCTTTATCTCCATTTATTCCATTATTTGCAATACCAAATAATGCCATATACCATTCTTTTGATTTTTCCTTTAAAAAATTCTTTTTTTAAATTGTTTTCTTAAATTACTGTTTCTCCAAAAAAATATTTTTGTGCCAATAATTCTTTTTTTGAAGGAGAATCAAAAGATATAAATCCATCATTTAAGGAAAGTTCTGGTTTTATTCCAAAAAATATTCCAAGAATTAAAGGTAATAAAGTTGTTAAAATAAATATTAGAATACTCGTAAATGGATATTTCCCAATATTTAAACCAATTTTAGAAAAAATATTGACTAACCAAAGACGAATCATTTTAGTACTAAAAATAAAAAAATATAAACAAATGTTTTTATTGAGAAATGTTTTTATTAAAGAATTAAAGTGTAAATGAATGAATAAAATATTTTTATTTTATTTTTAACTTTTCTTGAATGACTTTGCTTTAACTAAAATAGTTAAAGAAAGTACACGTTAACTGATTCTTGAGTTTATTTTTATATATAAATCGATTTTTATATGAATTATTTTAAAAAAAATTAAGGAACTATTTGGAAGTAAATTAAAGAATATATTTTGAATTTAAAATATAAATAATTTTATTTTTAAGTTAAAAGAGGTTGTTAAAAATAATTTTTGGGGAAATAAATATTCGGGAAAATATAGAATTATAATAAAAATGGCAGAGCCACTTTTCCATATCAGAAAGTATATGGAAAGGAAAAATAAATAAATAAAGAAATTGAAAAAATTGTTATCAAATAAATTAATTTATTAAAAATATTTTTTTAATTTAAGAAGAATGATGCTCTTTGAATCAAAAAATATTAAGAAGGTACTCAAATTTAAATTAAATTTACTTTTGCTGAATCGAAATTTAATTTCTTTAACACAAAAATTATAAATAAATATTCTTTATTGGATTTTTTAAAGTAATTTATTTTTAAAATAAAACTTTAACTAAAAAGTTTTAAACTAAAAAATGTTCTAAATATCCTGAACTTTCTTCATTTATTTTTGAAAATGAGGTGAGATAACTCTCAAATTGGTTACATATTTATAGGTTTTGGCTTTTTATTTTTGGACTAAAAAATTAAAGTTCACTTAAAAAAGTCCTCCATTTTCCACCAATAATTCTCTAAATTATTTTTAACTTATCTTTCATATTTTTATCAAAATAATTTATTAATTTATCAAAATAATGTATTAATTATTTTTTATTAAAAATATAGTCAGATATTTAAATAAATTTAAAAAAAAACTAGACAAATAAAATAACCTTAAATAAACCTTAAAATATATTTTATTTCTTTATTTCCTACATCTTTTTTTCATTACCCCACGAGACTAACACATTTTTTATATTTATTTTTTCGTTTAAAAAATAAAGATGTGATTTCTGACTTCACTTAACTTTATATTATTTAAAATATTATTTTGGGATATTTATTTAGAAAATATAATTATGGCTCTGTTGCCAATTTAATATTATTTTAGCAAAAAAATTTTTGAAAATTAAAAGAAGTTCTAAACAATAAAAAATCTTTATCAATATCAACCCAATATTATTTAGAATAATTGATTTAATAATAAAATATAGAAGATTATAATTAAAGCAAGGATCACATTCTGTGTCTATAAATAATACATAAAATGTTCTTTTAAATATTTTATTTACAAAAGAATTAAATATTTAAATTTAAATAATTTTAATTAAATATATCCCTTAAAATGTTTTTAATTTTTGAAAAAAATTAATTTTAAATTTGTTGTTCCTGCGGTGGTTCATTTTGTGTTTGTAGTTTATCAGTTCCATTTTTTGATTGAATATTATTTAATCCGTCATTATCATCATCATCATTACTATCAGTAAAAGATTGAATTGTTGTTGTTGTTAAATTTAAATATTTTGAAGTATTTCTCATTAAATTATTTAAAATTAAAGAAGTAGAATTGTCTAATAAATCTGTTGAATTTGATAATGTACTAGTATTGTTGTTACTAAAATAATTATTAAATATTCCAGAATGTGAAGGAGGTTGATAATTGTGATATTTGAATTCTGAATTATCATTTGTGTTGCTGCCCCCTCCATAATAATGATTATATTCTCTCTTGATTTCCTTAAATTTTTTTAAATTAATTAAGATTTTTAATTTTTAATTATTAAGAGTTATTTTGAAATTTAAATATTTGCTTTCGTTAAAATTATCCTTAAGATTCAATTAAAGATTAAAGTTAATAATAAAGTGTGACTTAAAAAGTTTAGGATAAACTATAAATTATATTTATAATTTATTAGTATATTTATAATAATTATTATAATATCAAATCAAAAGATAATGAAATCAAATAGTAGGGCTTAAATGATAAAGAACTATAAGGAACAAATATAATCAAGAATTTTTGAAGTACCCACCCTTTACTTGAATACAGATTTGAAGGCGTGAGGAAAACTTTTGGGCAAAAGTTCGCTCCTCCTGTGAGATTTTCTCTCACCCCCGAACGGCTGATTGCCGAAGCTAATCCAAACTTTTAGATTATTAAGAGCAGACCCTCCCCTCAAAAATACATGACTCAAGTTCGTTGAGTACGGTGGCCATATTTGACTTTTTGAAAAACTTTTTAGGCCACCCTGTATTGTGCTCAAGTAAAGAGTTGACTATACCTATTTTTGGGTAATCTAAAAGTTAAATGATATAAAAATATTTTTCTAAAATAATCTAAATTAAAAAAGTGCTAATAAAATTTTTGATAATTGTTAGGAATGACTAAATAACATTTTTAAATGTTTTTACAAATATTTAATAATTTTTGTGTGGATAAAAAAAATGATTCTTCTAAAAAGTTGAGAATTATTAATAATAAATTAAATTAATAATAATCTAAATATTATTCTTAGTCATAAAATGATATTTTAAGTTTTTAACATTAACTAGAAGAAACATTTTATTTAATAATTTTTGCTAATTTAAATGTTAAATTAAATGTTAAATGTCAAAAATTTTAATATAAAGTGACTGAAAAATCAGAATTAAACATATCAATTCAAAATAGTATTCAATAAAGAACTACAACAAAAAATGAAATCTTCTGTTATCTTTTCTCTTCTCTTGATTGCTTTGGTGGTTGCTCTTAGTGAGGGATTTAAACCCACGGTCAATTAAATTAATTAAATATATTTTTAAAAAATTAATTTCAGTCGCCACCTGTCACAAGTACTAAAGAACCCGAAACAACTAAAAAGCCGTACAGGCCCAAACGGAATGCACCACCGGTCTACGCTCCTCCGACTTACGCACCACCTCCACCCCCACCACCTCCTGCCTACGCACCACCAACGTATGCTCCTCCACCTCCAACTTATGCTCCACCACCACCCCCTCCACCTCCTGTCTACGCACCACCAACCTATGCTCCTCCACCTCCACCTCCACCACCACCACCACCACCAGTCTATGCTCCTCCACCACCACCTCCTCCACCTCCTGTCTACGCACCACCAACCTATGCTCCTCCACCTCCACCACCACCACCACCACCACCACCACCACCACCACCAGTCTATGCTCCTCCAACTTATGCTCCTCCACCGCCACCAACACCACCAGAACCTTACTATCCTAAATACTTTTAATAGTGAGAAGAAGGTGAAACAAAAGAAAAGAAGATAAATGAGAGAATATTAAATAATAATCCAAAACAAAGATAATAATATTAACACAATTTGTTATAAATTTGTTTTGAGAAAATAAATAAAATGTTTAATTGTTAAAATACCTCTTGTTGTTGTATATGTTTTCTAGCAAACTCTGTATGCATTCGAACAAACACGATTAGAAGAATAGAAGCTAAAAGTGAGACTAAAACAATTGAAGCAATGCTCGAACGGCGACGGCGAATTAACAGGAATGGCTCATTTCTTTTACAATTAGGACCAGATGATGAAGATGAGGAAGAAATGTAGTAAAAAACTGTATCTTTAAAAAAATATTTTTTAATCGTTACAAAAACTAATAACAAATTTATTTACCCCCATTGGCAGGAAGTGTCGTGTGAATGGCATGAAATTCCCTCCCTAAATTGTTTCCAGAAGATCTACCACCATCTTGTTGTCCATGAACAAAATAACGTACACCTATAGGTTGACAACCAAATTGTTGTTGTTGTTGTTCATTATATGGTGGTGGACCTAAATTATTAAAAATTTATTGTTTATATTTAATATTTATTAAATTGCCTCCAATATTTCCAGATGAAACTCCATTAGTTTGAGAATAAACAGGTGGTAATGGAGTTGAGGGTAAATTATTACCTCTAGCAACCTCATTTGGATGCTGTTCAATAATTGGATAAAGATGGCCGTCAATTGGAGGTGGGGGAACGGGAACTGTATAATCACGGCCGCATTCTTCCGACTTTCTCATTTTAAACTTTCAACAAAAAAAACTTGTAAATGTTAATTGTAATGATTTTAAGAATTAGTCAAAAAATTTTCCATAAATTATTTATTAAAAATAAACTAATTCTTATCTACATTTAAGTAATTATAAAAATAACGGTAATAGAGAAACATTTACTTGATATTAAGATTTAAACGTGATATACATAAATGAGAAAAGAATGGACACCGAGAATGGGAAAACGCCTTAAACGAACACTTAAGATATAATATAAAGAAATATATTGTTTAACGAACAAATTATTGTTGGTTGCCGTGGAGAATAAAACTGGCATTCTTTGAAATAATTATAATGAGAATTTCTAAAAGATGTAAAATTTAAGAAAAAAAATTAAAGAATAACGAACAAAGGTATCTAATAAAATTTAGCATTTTTAAAATTTTGTGGGATAGAAAATCAATCAAAATTTGCATTAGATTATAATGTAAACTTTAAAAAGTTTACATGAAATTCACACAAACTTACGAACTTTATACTCATATTGGAAAAATAAATAACTGAAAATAATTGTTTAAGCTAAACACATAGCGTAAATGTTCTAATAGAATATCTGAGCACCCTCTCTAATATAAGCACACCCTAAGAGAGGATCGAAAAATAGAAGGAATGTGGAAGCAAACAAACATACAAACTAAAGCACATTATACAAAAAGTTTAATTTATACAAATTTTCAACATATATACATAAATATAATTTTAAAAAATTATTTTCAATCAAATCTCTTCTTATATTTCTTACCCGAGTCTTTTTAACAAGCATGTGAAAATTTTGAGGTTATGTTTAATTTTTTAACCAAAAAGTCAACTTATAAATACATAATTATAAATAAGTACAAGGTCGGATTTTAGGTACTGGACTTTGAAAATAATTATGAATGAGAGCTCAGAATTAGTGTAAAGAATTGTGAATAGTGTTTTAAATTAAATAATTTTAAATAAAATTTTTTTGCCATTTTCTGTCATTCTATATTTAGTGAAGACAGAAAATCCTTTTTTATCTTTCTCTGTTTTTTGCTTCTCAGTTATACACTGAGAAACGTGGACAAATTTTTTGCGTTTTGATTTTTTGTTTATTTGTACATTCTTTTCTTCAAAAGTTAAACTTTTTTTGCAGCGGAAGGTTCTTTTAAATGGGATCTGATCTAAAAAATGGTTATTTATCCAATCATGATCACCTTCCTCCACCAATTAAACTCCTAAATTTTGATATTAGTTCATGGACAAAACTCCCTCAATTTTTGGCTATTTCTTTGGCTGTATTTTTCTTTTACCTTATTTATGGATATATGCAGGTATTTTAAATTAGAAATATTTTAAAAAGTATTCTTTTTTAGGAATTAATATTTCGACTTCCCGGAATGCAACCCTACGGCTGGTACCTTACTTTAATTCAATTTATTATTTATAGTGTTCTTTCTTATTCTGAAATGTATTTTATTGTTGGGAATGTTAGTAGAAGGTTTTCTTTTTAAAAATAATTATTTTAATATTTAATTTTTAAAGAATTCCCTGGAAGGTTTATTTTCAAATTTCTTTTTATACAGTTGCCACTATGGGGCTTTCAAATGCTTCTGTCGGTTATTTGTAAGTTTTTTTTTAATTTTTTTATAAAAAATTTTAATTTTTAAAGGAATTACCCTACACAAGTTATTTTTAAATGTTGCAAACTTGTCCCTGTTTTAATCGGGGGAATTTTAATTCAAGGAAAGAAATATGGAATTATTGATTTATTGGCAGCCATTTTAATGAGTTTTGGCTTAGCTTTATTTACTTTAGCTGACAGTAAAGTATCTCCAAATTTTAATCCAAAAGGTTATTTAATGATTTCATTAGCATTGGTTGCTGATGCAATTATTGGAAATGTTCAAGAAAAAGCAATGAAAACTTTTAATGCTTCGAATGAGGAAGTGGTTAGGGGGTTTTTTGAATAAATAAAATTAAAAATATTTTTTAAAAAAAGGTTTTGTATTCTTACTCAATTGGAACTTGCTTTATTTTTATTGGCCTTATATTTACTGGACAATTGCCTAGTTCTTTTTATTTTTTTGCTAAGGTTTTTTTTAATATTTAGAAATATGTATATCTAAAAATATAGAGAGAAATTTAGAAAAAAATGATTTAAAAAATAATAATTCTTTGATAATATGAACAAATGATTAATAAATATTAAAAATAAAATAAATATTAACAAAAATATTTTTAGAATTTTTGTTTTATCATAATTTTATTTTCTTTTAGCATCCTGCAGAAACTTATGGTTATACATTAATTTTGGGAACTGTTGGGTATTTTGGTGTTAATTTAGTTCTTACATTAGTTAGAATTTCTGGTGCTCTTGTTGCTGTTACTGTAATTAATTTTTAAAATTAAAAAATTTGTTTTCTTAAATTTGTAGATAACAACAATGCGTAAAGCAATAACTATTATTTTTTCTTTTTATTTATTTTCAAAACCATTTACTCAACAATATATTTGGTCGGGCTTTATTGTTTTATTAGCAATTTATTTAAATATTTATAACAAAAATAAGCAATCATTTGATTCTTTTTTTGAAAATATTTTGACAAAATTTAAATTAAATTTGAAAAAATATTTATCTAAAAATGATGAAAAGAAAATATTTTTAGAAGTTTAAATTACAAAATAAAAATACTCTTAATAATTAATTTGCAATAAATATTTTTTTTGTTTCTTACCTCATTTTGCTTTCTCTTTTCTTTTTGACTTTCATTTAAATTTTTTTCTTTTTAAACTTATTTGATATTTCTAATAATTTCTTTTTAAATCTTGTGTGATTTAATTTGTGATAATTTATTTCTATGCATAATTAATAAAGATTAATAATTAAATTATTTTTTTGATCTTTAGTTATTATTTGAAGTATTTAATACTAAAGAATCTTTAAAGAGAAACAGAAAGAGTTTTTTTCTATAATTTAGTATTTATTTGTTCATTTCACAATCAACAGGCATCGATAGATTTTAAAGACTGGAGACGAAAAGCTGGAATTCCAAATCCCTATCTATATTTTCTAGTAATGAAAACCCACCTTTACGAGTTTTGATTTAAGTCTAGTTAGCGGTCTACCTGCCCGCAAAGAGAATCCGCTTTTTTCATTCTTTTTCTTACATTTTTTTGGGAAGAAAGCTAGCTCATTTTTTTTGACATTCTTTCTTATCAATATAGTATGTTTTCCTTTTCCTACTTAAAGATGATAAATCTACCAATTTACAAATGATAAATTTTGGATAACATTCTCAAATAGATATGTATAGTATCTAAATATCGGACGGATAACAATGCTTAATTGGATTATAAAGAAGGAACAAATACCAATAAAAAGTAGTTTTTTAGCCAGTTCGGTCTAATGAAATGCCTCATCTGGCGAACTATTCCAAGATTGGAAAATGTGAGAAATAGGTGCCAGATAATGAAATATTTTCATTTTTGCGTCACCTTGACAACCAAATAACTATTTTTATGATAAATGTATAAAACTTAATCTCTGATTAGGGAAGTTATGGAAATATCTAGAATGGTAAGTCTGATGAATTATTTTTAAAATATGTACATAAAATATGTACAGGGTGCGGCAAATTGGGCGCACTTTTTCTTTGCGCCATAACTTTCTTCAATCTTATCAAAAATTGATAATTCTTTTTTTATTTTAATCCCAAGACTTTGAGAAATTTTTTGATACCAAACACTGGAAATTTAATTCAAAGATAGTAAGGATAAACGCTTCGAAACATCCAAACGCGTCAAAAAAACATTTTTAATCCAAAAGTTTAATTGATCATAACTTTGTTCAAAATCATCCGATTTAAAAGATTTTGTTACCAATCGACTCATCTCATTCAGACGCATCGAAATATCTTATAATACCATTTTTGAAAATTTTACTCAAAAAATTTATATTTGCCAAAATAATTTTAATTTATCATTCAAAGCTCCATATCTCGGTTCATTTTCGTCAAAGCTGCTTGATTTTTACGTCATTCGAATCGGATTGCAGAGCTGATTCGAATGATATAAAGATTTCCTATATCAAAATCTTAGTCTTGAATCTAGGCCAATTTTTACTAAAAAAATCTTGCTCAAACTGAGAAAAAATTTAGTAAACTAAATTATAAAATTTTAAGGATATTTTAGTATCAAATAATTTCTCAAAGTCTTGGGATTAAAATAAAAAAGAATTATCAATTTTTGATAAGATTGAAGAAAGTTATGGCGCAAAGAAAAAGTGCGCCCAATTTGCCGCACCCTGTACATATAATAACTATTACTAGTTGTGACAAAGTTTTCAAAGTTATATAAATTCTTTAATTTAGCGATCTTCATTGCCTTTGGAAATTTTGCTATATTTTAATGCAAGATATTCAACAATATTCTATATATTTCTTATAGGCGTTTTTGTTTATAAATGTAAACAATTTCAAATATTTTCATTTGGTTCTTTAAATTATTTTTCTTAGTTAGCTTAATGCCCTACTCCTTACATGTTGGAATATGTGAAAGTTTTATTGTTCTATTACTTGGACCGATTGACTTTATACGGATCCATTGGGGTAACAATGAAACAATTCTTAATAATCTAAAAAAGCTTCAAAAGAAATAAAAAATTTTTATTTTTCAGCTCGCCGCGGCAATTTAACAGAAACACAAGCATTTTTACTTCTTTCAATTTTACTAAGCGTGACATCAATAGTTGGGTGTGTTTACTTGCTGTATTTTCAAGCATATTTGATGTTTCCTGAACAAATCGCTGTCTGTGTCGAATTGGCATTAGTGATTATTGGGACAATTTTAGTGATTCCAACAAGCATTTTCTTGTATAATAAAAAATAAATTCTTTTATTCTTTACTCATTTTAACAGAAAAATGTTTATTTAAATCCTAAATAAAAAATAATCCTTACACTCGTTTCAACTTCTCTTCTTTTCTTTATTGTCATCTTTTCAACTTCTCAAAGCTGAAGTTTCAGCTGATAGCCTGGTTTAATCCCAGTAGTTCGAACACGCTCCAACTTCTCTTTCTCAATATCATCCAAGATTGAAGCCAAATAACAGCTATCCCCGTCGTATGTAGTCCACTCATTTTTAGGCAAACGTTCATGGTTCATGACCAAAAAACTTGCGCGCAAAATACGTTGTTGACGAAGATCATACTGACAATGAAAAAATTTTAATTTATATAATTAAGTTTAATCAAAATAAAAATCAAAACCCCATAAGGATCAGCTAGGCGATAACGACGGATTGCCTCTGTAACTTGTGGTTCTGACTCCCAAAATGCATCATGAACATGAAGACCTTCAATTTTAAAAATTATCATTAAATTCTAGCTTTGCATCGAATTTATTAAGAAATCTCTGATATATTTGAACATTCAACTAAACGTAACATTAATGTAAAACTAACCATATTGTCGGCCTGACCAACCATAAGTATAAGCAAAACGTTCCCAAAACTTCTTGAACTGTTCTATATATCCTGGACCAAAATATCCTTTAGCACCGCGGAAAGTATTAACACCAGTAATTCCCATTTTAATTTTCTCTACAAAATTTTCTTAATCAAATAGATTAATATGTGAAATTGAAATAAATATAAACTGCTTTGAAGATACAGGACTCGATAAAAAAATGTTTAACTAGTATTTACATGTAAAATAACTTTATAAACAAAAAATATTTTTAGATTCACAACCCAATTATTCGCAAGTTTTTTAAGTATCCAGCAGTCTCAAATTGACAAAATTTGTTCAAAATAACCGAATAAGGCTAATTAGTCTCATTCAGATGGACTAGCATTCACACATTGCTGTACTGCAAATTAATGGGTTGGGCATCTAAACATATGTTGCTAACATGAAAATAATCACAGGGGAGGAGAATGATAACGAAAACGAGATATATTTTAAACTAATGAGATTTATGAATAAATATGAAAAAATAAACTTTTTGGGTGTTTCTGTTAAAACAAAATAAAGGTCTATTTTTGTTGACTCCATTGCACCGCAAAATCTCCACCTTCACAATTAGAATTCTCTTCAAACCATCTTACAGCATTTGGAATTGGGCTTGGAAAAGGTTCGCTTCCATTTGAAAGTCGTAGCAACCGTTCACAGAGAGCACACGGCCCTTCAAAAAATAAATAATATTAAAATTATTTTAAATTATTAAAAAACCAAACCAAGTCTAAATCCTTCATGATTCCAAGCAATTGACCAACCCTGGGAACGCCATTCAAAATACTTCAGATACTGAATAGGGTTATCCATTAGCCAATTTAAATGTTCAGCCATTTGCTTCGGGGTTTTAAATTGATCCAATGCGATGAAAGAATTGTCCGGAATATAACTAAAATAAACGAAAAATCTTATAAATAATTCTCTAGGTATTTCCTACATTTTCAAAAATGAATCTCTGAAAATCTTTCCTGGCTACGAGGCTGATAACAGAATTAATTTTACCCTTGATAGATCGAAGCTTTCAAAACAATTGGCACAGAAGGAAAAGTGTATCTTTCCCAGAATTTTTCAGTAACATAATTATTGCAAATATCATTTTCCATAGCAATGTAGAAATAATAATTTGAATATAAATAACTACAATCTCGGCTCCTTGGGCAAAGATTCCGATCCTCAGGTGTTTTTCCACATTTTCCACCAATTTTTATATTAATATATCTAAAATAAGTTATTAAAAGAATATCGATTAAATATATTTACTTTGATAGTGCTTCGACTGCAACTTCCCTTTTTGAGTTTGAATTACAATTAGAGACCAGCCAGAGGATTCCACGTTGTGTTTTATTGTGTAGAATGGTATTTTGATCAGATGGTAATTGTATTGGCTTAAATCCCAGTCTTGTAGTCTCCGCCGGAGGAAGCCAAAAACCACCATAAGGCATTGAAACATGAGAAATGTTCACATAGGTCATGGCCCAATGGAAAAAATTGTGAACTGAAATAATAACTTAATTTTAGATGAAGATAGAGTTAGTAAAAATATGAATGATTTTTTAAAAGTTGTCACTAACTGAACAATAACAATAGAAGGCTCGCAAAACCTCCAAGTCAAACAAATTTTATTATCACAAATATTAAAAAAAAATATAAACAAACCATGTCTAGATAAAGCTCCAGACATATACATCGTTCTGAGTATTGTTGGATTTTCGTGGGATAGAAAAACATTTACTCTTTGTTCGTTTGCGGATTGATATGGTAGATCAGGCACTGTAGGTATACCTCGTGAGTAATTCCAACTAATGTCAGGAATATGAAAAACGACAGCTGAAGACTGAAAATGGAAAAAAAACATTAAAAAAATAAAATTAAGAAAAAAAACCTTTGGAAGAAAAGAACGATTATAAGTTAATTCACAAAGAGAAGCTAGAGGGCAATCTGATTCTAGTTGCATAGTTTGTAGACGAAAGATATTAGTCCACATAAGAATTAATGGTTTAGAAATTGGTTTTTTTAGACAAACTGGTTGTGAGGAGAGTTCTAAATAATTTTAAATATTAATTCAAATAAGAAATAAAGTTGAAAAAAATTAAAAAAAAACCAATATTTTGATGTTCAACTAGTTGTTGTGGGCGTGAAGAGAAAAAAGAATAGAAAAAAGTAATGAAAATAAATATATTTATTAAAATTAAAGGCAGCAGAAGTCGACCACGAAACGAAGCAAAGAAGTTTCGATAACGCATCATAATATGTATACTAAAAACGAAGTTCAATAATTATACAGAAAGTTTTTGAAAAGCAAAAAAGATTGGCTAAAGACTGAATCGATCACAAGGGAAGGGCGTAAGAAATAATTCCAAAAAACGCAAAACGCAACACATGGCCAAACGCAAGAACGCAGAAATAAAAAATTTTATTTATATAGATTTTGTGAGTACAGTATAGATTTTGCGATATATGTAAAGGCTAATTCTTTGTCTTAAAATCCGAGATATTGACTTATAATACTTTTCTTGACTGTTTCGAACTTAGTCAGTACTGGGTATTTATTACTTTTCCTTTCTTGTCTACAGACTAGGTGTATTTTGGGGGTATTTTTGCGTTTATTGAATTATTTCAGGCATTATTCACCACTGTTTGCGATAACTAAAAGAACGAATGACAATTATTATCTGTTGCATTTTTCAAAAACTAATTGCCACGATTCATCAAAAAATTTCATCGCTATAAATACAGATCATATGGAATTATAAAAATTGTGTCATAATCCCTTATCTTTTCTTTTTTAAATATCTAGTGAGAAAAAAATGAATGAAATGATGAATTCTCCCTTGAGAGTATTGTTTTAACTAGTATTTTTCTTATTCATGTAAATATTTTTCTGAAGGCTTTTACTCCTTTACAAACTTTATTTTTTAAAAGATGAAAGATTTTTCTTTCCTCAGTCAAAATTTTTTAACTATGAATTATTGCCTTTTATTTAATCAACAATAGATAATAAATAATTAATAGTAATATATACATAATAAACAGAAATAATTTTAATTTTTCTCTTTATTTTATGGCTGTGTATATCCGTTTTTTCTCAATTTACCTGTAAAATACACCATATCTTTGTTTTATATTTTAAAATTAATTTTGGGGTATAAAACATATAGTATGTATGAGTAAAATTTCTCTCATTGTCAAAAAATTAATTTAAAATATTGAAGTAATCATTAGCTTTTGATATATTAAATATTACAATATATATCTAATAAAATTGAATGATGATCTCAAAAATTGGATTTCCCTTTAAATGGAAATTATTAAAATTAAATCAAAAATAATGTTTAATTTATTTTTATTATTAATTATAATAATAAATGCTAGGATTTATTCTTTAAAATGTATGGATTGTCGAACATTACCAAATGGCCAACTTTTGTAAATTTTGTAAAATTATATTATTAATTTAATACGTGTTAATTTTAATAAAATATTTGATTATTTTTATTAAATCTAAATAGATGTAATGATCCATGTAAAGGTGATAGTTGTGCTATCTGGTTTTATAGAGTAATGTCTACTGACCAAATAAGACAAGGATGTTTAGTTGGACCTGATTTACGTGGAGAAAGCTCTCCACCTATGGGTTGTTTAAAAAATAGAGTTGATGCTTTTCTATGTCTTTGCAAGTAAAATATTTACCTAATTTTTATGCTAAATATTTTATTTAAAATTAAAAAAAGTTCAACTGATTTTTGCAATGCAAACAACAATAAAATTATTTCGCAATATTCAACAAACAATTCATTTCAATTATCTCCCTCAAACAATATTCAATGTCATTCACGTACCTCAGCCTCATTTATTCGTCAACAAATTGTTAAACCTCTTCGAAATTCTTGCATTTCTGATTTATGTTTTTTCATAGAATTGAACGTAATAAATAAATTTTATAATGCTTCCAAAATATTTTTAGATTACTCGTAAATCTTTAATAGAAAGTACAATTTCACGTAATTGTGGTTCTGAAGCCCAATTCAATTTTCATTTATTATTAGGCAAAGTTTGGCCAGGAACGGGATTAAGGTCTAATGCTTGTTATCGAATAGATATTGGGGAACAAATAATTACTGGATGTACTTGCAATAAAGTTGATTGAATTAAATTTAAAATAATAAATAAAAATATTTTAAAATATGTAGAATAACTGTAACAATCAAATGCCCTATCCAATTAATAATGATAGCCATCTTTTGGTTAAATGTTCAACTAGTACTGGCTCTGATTGTTTTGGACATTTTTGTTTTATTCAACGAGAAATTTGGCAGGGTTATGGCCAACATTGGACAAGGGGTTGTTTAAGTATGAATGAATCAGAAACTTATTCAAAATTTAAAGTAAGAATATTCTATTTAAAATAATTTTAAAAAATAAAAAGGTTGGATATAGAAATATTTTGGGAAGTGAACAATGGATTTGCAATACAAATTTATGCAATAAAGGTAAAATAATTAAGTCCTCTATGAGTCGAGCCACCGGTTTTTTCAAGTCTAATGTTTTCTAGCGGGTTTTCGAATTTTAATTTTTTGGGGTTTGGAGCTTTCACAAGTCCTCTCGGTGTATCAGGTAGTCAACCCCAGTAATTATCAAAATTAAATGTTAATACAATTACCAGATTTACAATTAAAAATAAATAAAAATGAAAGGAATAATGAATTAATTCAATCACAAAATTATGTAAATTTAATTAAAAAATATAAAATTATAGTTTTTATAAAATTTTAGACAAAAAAGCGTCGAAAGAAAATAATAAATTATAGTACAAAATTAAATTCAAAATTAAATATTCTTATTTTATTGTTGACAGTTATTTTTGTTTTTTGTTATTGTTAACAGTATACAATTTTATATTTGATATTTTTATCTAAAAAATTTTCAGCAAAAAATAAATATAAAATAATTGTTATGTACAGAAGCGTCGTACAATTTACCTATTAAGTACAATTTACCTACTTAAAAACAAAATAATTATCATAGCATGTATATAACAAATTATACGTAGGTTTGTAATAGTAGCATTATAAATATAATAAAATATTGGGTTTGTACAATTTTATTTTCCTTCCAACTTAATTCTGTTTATTTATTTAATTTTTTTTATAATTCTGATATTTCATTGTTTATATTAAAGGGAGTGTTCAATTCTATACATGTTTCCATGCCGACTTTCTTTAAAATTTATTCTAAAAACTTTTCTTTGTCTTTTATTTTATAAATATATTTTAAAGAATTTTACAATTAATTACTGTGTTTATAGTAATAGACAGCAAAAGTTTTCTAAATTTTTTTTCATTTAAGCATTCTCTCTAAACACAGCTCTACACTAAAATTTTTCTAGCAACTAAAGAATAATCCTACCTAATTTTTTTAAAACATACTACCTATTCTAATTTTTAATTTCGTTTTACACGTTTTGTAGTTCAGAAAATTATAAAAAAACTTTCTCTTAGATTTTTATATATTTTTACAGAAAATTTTTAAGTTCCTAGCTCTGAAATTGTTTTAACGATAGAAAAATAGGCAAAAAAATCACCTATTTTATGCAAATTTTTTTGGCCTCATATTTACACGAATTTTGTTAATAATACGAATTTTGTTAATAAAATATTTGTTAACATTAAAGTAATGAAGATAGTTTTCTAAAGAATTATAATAATATCTATATGAATATTTTTTAATAAAGTTGAGCTTCCAATGTTCTAGTCTCGGTCTAATTTTTGCCTCAACTTAAAACTTTTTATTTTTAAAATTTATTTCCGTTTAAATTCTGTTGGAAGTCTATTTAGGTTATAATTATTGTAAACGAAAAAATATCAGCTTCAATTATTTTTTTATTGAAAAAATTAATAAATATAAAAAGAACAAAGTAAAGAAAATTAAAAAAACTTTTCCGTTGTTAACCATAATTTGCACTTTTATTTTTAACTTTTTTTGTGAGAATATTTTAATTATTAATTTGTGAGAGACAGAACATGTCATGCGTCTTTTAAATGCCAATTCGTGGTTGGAATGTTTTTGTTTTATTTTTTTAAATGATTTTGTTAATTGAATTGAAAAATAAAATTTTTATTCTCAAATTTAATTATTTTATTAATTTATTTTTTTCTTAGTTAAAATTCATTAATATAAGGGCAGGTGATTTTTCAATCTCCTATAATTTTATTTAATTAAAAATACATATTATTTAATTTAAAAAATAATTTTTTAAAATAATTTTCTTTTTTTTTTGTCTAAAATTATTATATGTACATGTATATGTTTTTTATTATTACCTAAATTTATATTAATCTGTCTTCTATTATAAATGGCAAATGTAGCAGCATTATCAACAGATCTAGGACCATCATCAACGACATTACCACCAAAACCCTTAATTACAAATACAACATTAACACGACAAAGACAACAAACTGGGAAGTATGAAAATAATTTTGGATATATTCCTTCAACAGCAAACTCTGAAAAATCTTTTAATAAAACTTTATCTTCCCTTCCCGATAGACCACCACCTCCAATTATTCCACCAATTCTTAACGTGGAAAGAGGAGAGCCAACCCGACACGGAGAACGGGAAAATTCTGTCAAGCAGTTTAGTCAAAGTTATGATCAGACACAACTTCAACTTTTGAACAAAAAATTATCGTTGAGCAGACAGTCGACGATTGGAACCAGAAATGTGTTAACGCAGTCAAAGTCTGATTTTAGTTTTTATAAATAAGATTAATATACACAATTTTCCTATTAAACTAAAAATCTTTAAACTTAAATGATCATAAAAATGAGCACACTTTTGTATTAATTAAATTACAAGAATAATTTGTACAAAGATTATATTTAATATATTAACAATTAATTCTTTATTTAGTTCATTCCCAAACACTGCCTCACCCTCGCTTCTTTCAAGTCCTATGAGTACACCTGGAACACAGCGACGTTTACAACCAAGTGGTATAAAATTACCTGCTCCTCCAGCCTCTTTACTTAATGGTTTGCCAAAAGGGGTAGTTATGGCAGCTGCTGGACGAAGAATAGGTAAATTAATGGCATATATTTAGTGATTTTTATAAAATTGTTGTTTGTAGGAGGAAAAATTAGCTTGTAAACTTTTAAATAAAATAAAAAATAATCTCTTTATCAATAAAATTAATTTTATATTTATAATAGGAAGTGGAGCACAAAAGAGTAATTTAATTAATGGAACTACTGCCAATGTATTACCAAGTGCAGCATTAAGTGATCACTTGCGAGAATATGTGCCATTGCCAGAAGCAGCGGCGCAAATGCTCATGAGACAGAGAGCTGAGGAATTATTGGCAGCTAATGAATTAGTTAGTATAAATATAAAATTACATTTAGACCTCCATTTTACATACATCCTGACTTTTTAGTAACAATTTTTAGAAAAATAATGGATACACCTTTAGTTTACTAACAATTTTTTAGCCCCAAGGGTGTATGTAAAATTGAGGTTCAATTATATAAAATATATACCTAATTTAAAATAATTTAGAACAATTTTCGGAATAAAAAGAATGGTTTAGCTTCCAGAGGTAAATTACAATCTAGAATAATTCTAATGCCTAAAGAATGTAATAATGAAAATAAAGAATCTAATAATAATGATGAGGAAAAAGAAATTAAAAATTGTAATAATAAATTGGAAAAACCATTGGCAACAATTGCCGATGAAGAAATGCCACAAATGAAAATTGTTGAACCAACATTAAAAGTTTTCTTTTAGATTAAAGAAAAATAATTTTATATAAATTTAGGGTAGAATACCTTCCCCACTTTCTCTACCCCAAAATGATGACGAATTAAATTTAAAAAATACTTCAGAACAAAATAATGTTTGTTTACATATTTTAATTTAAAAAAATAAAAATAATTTTAGACTTTAACATCCCAACAACAAATCATTCCAATAGCTTCACAAACACAAATTAAAACAC
Organism: Meloidogyne arenaria; assembly: GCA_036172955.1. Classification (NCBI taxonomy): domain Eukaryota; kingdom Metazoa; phylum Nematoda; class Chromadorea; order Rhabditida; family Meloidogynidae; genus Meloidogyne; species Meloidogyne arenaria. Next base: position 6,259,716 of record JARQAB010000010.1, read on the forward strand.
CTCCTCCCCCTCCTCCTCCACGAATCCAATCACCACTTCCATTTAATAGCAGAATACCCCCACTTTATCCAACAGTAAATGAAGATGGTGTAATAAATGATGGGCCTAGACGTCGTTCAATTTCTTCCGCGGCTGTTGGTCCTTATTTACAAACAGTTATGGCACCTCCAATGAGTCCAAAAGGGCATGTTAATATGTTACCTGCAATTGATGAACCGACTAAAAGTTAATTTATTTTTTAAAAAATCTTTAAATAATTTAAATAGAATCAAGAAACACAATTACTGCTACGCCTTCAAGTAATACTAGCAGCGGAAGTAATTCTACTAATAATTTCTTTAGAAATGGAAATAACAAAAATTTTCGTAAAAAATGGTTATTGAGAGGGGCATTAATTGCCACATTAAGTATTGGAATATTAGCTATTATTTTAGTAATTATTTTAACTTCTTTACCTTCTAATAATGGAGATAATAAAATAAATATAACAAATACAACAACAACAACAATATCTTTAAATACAATTATTACAACACAAAGTCCATTAACAACAACAACAACTATCACAACAACTTTAGGTCCAGTAAATATTGTTGGAGGGGCAATATTTGCTCCAATTTCAATGCAAAATCATTCAAAATAATTTAAATTAATTTTGTTATTTTTGTATTATTTTAAAAAAATAATTATATTTAGTAAAAGCAGTCGAAAATTTAAAGTAAAATAAAATACTTTTAAACAATTATTATAATTAATTAATTAATCAATAAGTTTTAAATTTGAATTAATTAAAAGTATTTTTCTTAATTCCTTTTCAGTTTTCCCTCCTTTCCATAAATTATCACAAGTTCTTTTAACAAAATATTCTTTTTGTATAGCCCAAAAACATATTTCCCTTAACTCCGGTGGCTGAATTGCTACAAATCCAACAATATGTTTGTTGACAAAAGCAATTTTTAATTTAGAACAAGACAAAAAACAAAGAGTTTCTAATCTTTTATCCAAAGATATACATCCACAATGCTCTAGTCTTTAAATTAAAAATAAATAAATATATTCTCTTTTAAATACCTATAAGTACATTCTTTCATTGAAATTGTAAATTTAAAGAAAAAATGTTCTCCATTTCTGAGGACTTTAAAAAAACAAAAATCTCCATCAACAAAAATGGATAATTTCGATTCAATTACAGTAATTCGATGCCAGTTACGCCCAAATGTTTCATTAAGTCCACGTACAGCAAAATAGGACAACTTTAAAATTAAAAAAATAATTTGAAGGAAAAATATTATTTATTTATTAAAATTAATAAAGCAAAAACATTTTTAAATTCACACATCCAGTCCAGACTTTCCATCATCAACATTAAATAATTCCCAACTTTCACTATCAGAATTATAAATAAAAACCTAAAAAAATATTTTTTCTTCAAATAAAAATAATTATTTAATAATAATTACTTTATAGTCATTACTTATTCTCAAAGCCCTTCTTTTATCTCCATCAATGACAACTGGGAAACGTGTACAGTTTTCACAAATATTTTCTTGATCAAGTATTGGAAGTGAATTTACAAAGAAAGTCATCTAAATATAAATTAAGGAATTATTTAATTTAAACAACCTTTTCTTCATTTAAATAAATATTCCAAAAAGGTATTTGTCCAGTAACCATTGTACGGTCATAAAGAAATAATTCCCTTTCTTTATGTCCACAACCTAGTCCAACCCTTTCTAATGTAACTTCTTCAAATTTATAAGCTTCTTCAGAATCTAATGAAAATTCTTCTAGAAGGTGATTATCTAGATTATAACGAAGAATACAAACACCTCCATCACGTCCCTGGTTGGCCAAAAATTTGAAAAAGAAATAATTAAATAATTATTTCCTTTGTATATTTACTTTTTAGAATTAATTAAGAACAATTTTTAATTACTAAAATTAAATAATCTGAGATTTTTTTGATAAACATTATTAAAAAATTATAAGAATTATGTAGGGAATAAACTAACAAAAAAAGCGGCAACTAAAACAAAAATAGCATTTTGTCCAATTGATAGTGTACATTTAGCGTAAAAAAGATCGTGATATTCTTGTTTAAATAATTGTTGCCAAGAAGAAGGAATATAACAATTTACAGACCAAATTTCCAACAATGTTTTGTCCCGATAAGCAACAAATAATTCATTATGTTTAAGTCCAACTTTAACAACATGTCCATCTACAAAATGTTTTGGGCTAGCAAAAAGGATTGGCTCCATTCAGAAATTGAAATTATTTTTTAGATTAATTTTTAGAAATTTTTTTTTGAATCTTTTAGGGAGATTTAAGTACATAAATATGTATTTCCAATAGAAAAATTAGCTCAAATTTTCCCTACAAACTTTTTTTTCTTCAAGTGTAAAAAAATACGAAAACAAAAAAATCTTTTGCGGCCAAGAGTAAATAAATATAAATTCAAGAACAGTTGCTGCTAACAAATCAATATACACATTTTATTTGAAAACAATTCTAAAAGAAAAATATTTTTTAAATAATTTTAAATAAAAATCGTCAAAAAAAAATTAAATTTTAATTTATTTAAATGCCTCTCTGGTAAGTAAATATTTTTTAACTTTAAAATTATTTTTAAAGGAAAGATATTGGAATTCCATATACTCGTTTTTCTCAAGTAGCTGCTGCTGCTTTGCGTCAATGCTTGAAGGAGTATCAAAAAGAGGCTCAAAAAAGTACAGGAATTAAAGTAACTCAATGGACAGATGGAAAGGCAAATAAATTAGATTAAATTAAAATAAATTAAAATTTATATTAAATTTAATAATTAATTAAAGTTTATAATTTAGGGATGAAAGTAAAATATTTTAAAATCCTTCAGAATTATAGATACATTTATTTTTAATCATACTATATTTATAATTTTATTTAAACAAATGATTTTATTCATCAAATTTTCTTTTCCAATCATTTGTTTTATTTGCTAATACCTCAGCTTTTGTAACAATTTTATCACGTTTAAATATTTCCATAAATTGTATAGCAACATTTGCCGGTCCACAACTAGCCACCCCAACAACTCTATCAGATTTAAGAAAATAAGCAACAAAATCATTATTAGCAAGAGAACCACGAAGAATACGTTCATCTACAGGAATTGTTGGGTCAAGACTTGAAAATGTTAAATGTCTATCGAAAAGTCTAATCCAAAGAAAGGGAACAAGACGAGGACGAGCAGAAATACCCATTATTGTATATGCAGCTATTTTACCTGAAAAAAATATTTTTATATAAATACTTCCAACCTCCCCACCCCCTCCCAATTTCTCTCTTTTACCTTGATATTGTGCAACTTGCCAATGGGGCAAATTAATTCTACGTTCACCAAATTGTCCAGAATTAAAAGAAATAGGAAAATTAACACAATCTCCACATGCATAAATATTAGGTATATTTGTTCTCATTGCTTCATCTACAAGAATATAACCTTCTGCATTTGTTCTAATACCTGAACCCATAAGAATTGAAGTACTTGGCATTATACCTTTTAAAAAATATTTTTAATAAAATTTCTAATAATTAAAATAACCAATAGCAACAATAACTGTATCAGCAATAGCTGTCAATCCATCACGAAATTTTAAATCTTCAACACGGTCAAATCCCCCCATTGAACGTAGAACAGAATCTTGACGAATTATAACTCCCTGTTCTCGAATGAACTTAAAAATATATTTTTAAAAAATTATTTTTTAAATATATCTCTATTACTTTTCTTATTTCATTTCCGACTTCTGAACCTAATAATGTTAGAGGTGTAGATGCTTTACCATAAATTGACACACTTCTTGCTATTGGATAAATCTGTAAAAACAAATATTTTTATATTTAATTTTAAGAATTAAATACCAAGCTAGAAATTTCAAATCCTAAAAATCCAGAGCCAATAATTGCAACATTCTTTGCTGATTCATTAAGTTCAATACTCAATTGTTGGGCATCATTTAATGTTCGTAAATGTGTAATTCCTTCAAGATAATCAGCGCTCTAAAAATTAAAAAGAAATTTTCTCCCAAGTTTTTAATTTTCATTTATCCAATCAAATATTAAAACTTTTATTAATTGAATATCCATCAATAATTTCCTCCAAAAACTTGCCTGAACTCCCTGTAATCTTTTTGAAGTAGCACCCAAACCAAGAACCAACTCCTCATATTCCAAAGCCCTAACAAGTGTTGGTTCCCCTCCACCGCCATTCTTTTGTTTATATTCAACGAAAATTCGTTTTTCTTCTGGTCTAACATTTCGAACACTATGGCCAAGCAATAAATGGACACCCAGACGTTTTTCTAGAAAATCACGTGAACGAAGGGTAAAAGAAGGTGAATTATCATTAAATAATCTCTAAATATTTAATTAATATTTATTTTTTAAACATTGTTCTTTTCTACTTTTGAAAGTGATTTTCGATCATATGGTAAATCATTTTCTCTTGAAATCATTAAAATATGTCCAGAATATCCCAAATGTCTAAGTGTTTCAATACAAGTAATTCCAGCTATTCCACCTCCAACAACAATAATTGGGTTAGTAATTGTTTTTTGTGCAGAAATTCGGGAATAATTTAAAGGGGAAACTGTTCGTGTTGATGTTAATTTTTCTAAGGAAATAGATTCTGTAAATAATGCAGAACCGATAACGTGAATCTTAAAAATTTAAAAATTTTATTTTTTTATTTTATATATATATATAATATTTAAACCAGCGCGCTCCGCGCACTGGATTAAATGCGCCTGAGGCGCATTTAACACAGAGCCCAGCATTTTTTATTTTAAGATTTAAAATTTTTATTCCGAAAATATTCTCAATATTGTTTCTAATCATATAAATTTAAAAGTCATCCAAATACATATTTTTTCACCCTTTGAGGCTTTATATTTTTTGCTTAGTATAAATAAATAATAGGTTTAATATGAAAGCCAAATAGACAACTCAAGACTTTATTTATTATGAGAAAAATACGCAGAGAAGTATTCGATAGATATTAAATAAAAAAATTCAAACAATTAAATAACTTAATCAAAATAATCTTCGGTTTCGCTATCAGAAGAGAAAATATGGGCCGCCCCTGCTTCCGTTGGTTCAGGGGTTAACATATGACCACTAGAACGTAAATGGATATCAGAATCGTCAATGAGTTCATGGTAGACTATATTTGAAATAAAATTGTCAACGCCCTTGCATGTAAATGGTGAAAACACGCATATACCATTCATTGAGGTCACACGAGACATAGCGACGTAGACTTGTCCATGGGAGAAGCACTGCGCTCCATTGAGTACCAACGACATTTTTTGTAGTGTCTGTCCCTGCGACTATTAAAAAAGATTATTTTTTTAAATAAAAGGTATTTTTATTAAATCACCTTATTAATTGTCATTGCAAAACAAAGACGCACAGGAAACTGAATACGTCGAAACTTTAATCCTCTGTGATGGCGCCCCTTGCCGTATTCAAACTTGACACGTGGAATTAGCACAACACGCATAGCCCCTGCACGCGGCCCTGTTAAGACACGACAATGAAGATTATCAGAAGACAGTTTTACTATTTGCATTCTAGTACCGTTGCAAAGTCCTTGAGTGACATCCAAGTTGCGAATGAGCATTACAGGCGCACCTACCTAAGAATTATTTATAACTAAGCAAAAATATACTTGCATTAGCTTACTTTAAGTGTGAGTTTATGGGGAGGCATTCCAGACGGAGTTTCATTGTGGATTGCTTCTATGTTGAAATCTGCTCGAAAAGTTCCAAGTTCATTGCTAACTTCCAGTGGTTCATCAACGGAAGCGTACGCCCCTGCAGCGCCTACCATATGATTCAATGCCATCTCATTTATAGATTCCACGTCAATATTTTTTGGGCAAAGGACAGCATTTTGAGCTATTTCGCTGGTGTATTGAAAAGGAGAATCAAATATTCTTGGCTGAAAACAAAAGTCAATAGCTTCTTGAAGACTATGTGCTACAACATCAGCTGGAAGACGTAATCTATTTTTCAAATGACTGAATACAGGCGCCCCTGCATATCCATTTCCAATGTCGTTTAGCCATTGACGTAGAATAGTCTCATCGCGCCCTGTTCGCATATTCATGGTCAAACTGGAAAATATACTGATTTAAACAAAAATATGAAAAGAACCTAATTTTCTGGAACTCGTTGAACAAAGGATCCATTTTTATACTTTCCAATATTTGGTCTTCTCGCGTCCCCTGCTCCACAACGGGTGCAAGTTGGCGCCAATCGCCACCCAATATAACAGTTTTACCTCCGAACGGCAATGAGTTGTCGCAAACATCCTTCAATGTCCGGTCAACAAAACGAAAAACCTTGTTGCTTAACATGCTAATCTCCTAAAAATACTTATTTAAAAAATTACAGAAAAACAAAAAATACATCAACGATAATAAGATCTGCATCCCTCAGTCTCTTTGCCCCTGCAGTTTCAACGCCAATCTTTGACTGCACATCATCATCAACATCGTTGGGAACTGAGAACTGACGATGTACAGTACCACCGCCTATGAGTAGCAATGCTGCAATACCTGTGCTTGCGGCCGAAATAACAGATCCGCTAAATAGCGTTGATCGCCCTTGCTCCAAATTATCCGTGTCAAGATCTGGTTTACCGGCAAGGCACCATCGAATAAGAGCATTATACAAAAAAGTTTTTCCTTTAAATTCCACATATTAATGAATAATATAATGTTATACCACATCCTCCTGCACCTTCAATGAAAAATAGACGATTGTCGCCCCTGCCACAGATAGCTGACTTAACTATCTCGAATGCGGCATATTGGTCAGCATTCAAACTTCTTATATGCTTAATTGCAACACTTGACAAGGACTGTTGTCTAGAAGACTCATCACCAAAAAAAGCATCCAGAAGCTCCTCCCCTTCCATTATTCCTCCATGCAGCTCAAAGTTAAAATCAGGCGGTAGTCCGGACAAACCAACCTCACTAGAATATAATATAAAATTATAAAGAAAATATTAAACCTGCAACTTGTGCCCATACACCTGAAAAAATATTCAAGATTCCTCATGACTTCGCCCCTGCGTGTTTCGATGGAAATTGTCAAAATATTTTCTTTATTGATGGTTTTTGGTGGGTTCATCTCATCGAGGAATTCATCAAATAATTTTTGTGGATTAGATGGTCGAGCGTGTACGATTAGCATGGCAAAATAATGTTGTAGCTGTCTGAGGTTTGATTTTTCTATACATGCATCACGCATAGCCCCTGCATGTAGTTCATCACTTTCCAAAAGACCGAGATGCATTGCAGCTTCAGTAAACGTACTAAATTCAATTCCTGAGATTATTTTAAGGTCTCCAAATTTTGTTGGGCCGGGGCGATTCAACAACAAAGAACTAAATACAAAAAAAGTATTAAAAAATTATGAAATAAAACCGGATTGCGTAGAGCTCAGTTCGTTTTGGTGAAACGGTATATACTCGGACAAACATTTTCGCCTTTGCTGGGTCCTCAATAAGAGGAGTTCGCCTTCTAATCCATTGACGCTTTGGCTGGTTCCAACTAAAAGATCACATTTACATTTATTAAAACGAAAAAAATACGAATAATAGTATGGAAGGCGATCATATGTTAGCGCCCTTGCTTCTGGATTGTTAGAACATAGAGCAAAAAACGCTGTTAGTCTAGTATGTTTTTTAATGTTGTAAAGCCCTTGCTCCTCATGTCCTTCTTCAACAACAATCGTCTGACCATCTTCATCATGAACACTAAGAGTGTAAAATTGGTGAGACATGCTCACAATTTTGTATGAATTGAGTCGTAAATATGCCTCCATTGACGTCATATAACGCACTTTGAATGTTGCAGAAATTTCATCATAATCATACACCTCTTCTCCACTCTTTTCGCCCCTGCGTGGCTGAGAAACTTGTACAAAAGCTTTTTCAAAACCTAAATTATAAAACAAATTATTTTAAATAAAAACAAAACCTTTTAGTAAATATTTAAATATATATTTGCATGCCTTTTGACCAAACACATATTCAATATTAATATGACAGCCATATTTAAGAAGAAGATAGGGATTGTATGGTATTACACGACTATCATCAAGAACTTCAACGACGCCCTTGCGCTTTAGGGTTTTATGAAAAGTATGACCAACATCCTAGAAAAGTTACAAAAAAAGATAAATAAAGCTATTACCCTTGTGGGTAATCTATCCAGACAAGGAAGACGTTTGTAGCGAATCTCGTTCCAATCTCTTTCTGGGTCATCTTCTGGAAGAAGATGTTCAGGTAAGGATGAAGAAGTTTTGTCTACTGTCGCCCCTGCACAAAGATCATCATAGGCCGTCTCGGGTGGGATTCGAACGTAATTTGTATACCGTACATCTAATTTTAAATAAAAAACAAAACAAAATTTTATTAACCTGAAAGCTCAGTGTGTTCTGAGTATGGTTTCGGGAAGTTCTTTTTACAGCAGTCTAACTCTTCTCCCTTATGACGATCGAATCGTTTCTCTAGACAAGCTTTATTACAATCATGTAGCATCATTCCAGTTACATAATGCCAAAGGCGACGTTGTTGGGTTGCTTCATACGTTTGGTCCTCGATGGCTGGAAGGGGAGGAATACGAGCACTAACATATTGATCAACTTGTTCTGCTGTCGTAATGCGCCCCTGCTTTTCTAATATAAGCAGCATGTGTATATGAGGCATTCCTATAAATTTCGACTTGAAAATTTTTTAATACAAAACCTCTTTTTTGATGTTCAACACTATAGCACCACCCAGCCACAGTTCCAAGTACGTGGCGTTCAGTTAAGTCATGTAAGAATTCAGCCACTTTGTCCATAAAAATCCGGCAGACAATATCAGCCCGATGGGTGTATTGTTGTCGCCCCTGCAATGCAGACTGGATTTCCGGCCATTGAGGGTTGCCAGTGAATGTTATGAACCTTAAAAATTATAAATATTTAGTGTTATGCAAAAAACCATGTTGGGTTTCCAAGTTTCCGAACCATCGTCATCAAATCGGCATATTTCTTTTGATAATACTGTCTAGAACCGGCAAAAGTCTGAGGCAGTAAAAATATTTTTCCAAGGCGACAGTTTCGCCCCTGCTTCCGAAGTCCTTGTTCAATAGCAGCAATGTAATCGCGAGCAAGAATCTGTCTGTAGTTCTTCTTCAATTGTATCATTTTTAACTGGTCCATTTCTTCGCGTTCAATACGATTTAACACTGATATTATGAAAAACTCAGCCAATCTGCGAGCATACCATAACCAATGAAAATCGCCCCTGCCTTCTGTCCTAATTGCCATCCTGTATCGATAAAAGTCACGTGCCGACAGATTATCTCTAGTTGTTATTAATTTGATCGGCGTTGTATTGATATCGGGTTCAATGACAGTATCATGAGCGTTAAAAACATTCTGTAAAATGTTTCAATAAATAATTAAGATATGATTCACGTTTTTGTCCTGCCCCTGCTCTTCCTGGTTTCCATCATCCTGTATATCTAATTGATAATTTGGCTCTGGGCAATCGCTTTCATCTTCTTCCTCTACGTCAACAATTATGTCGTCGTTATCATTGATTTGTGCGTTCACTGATTGCCCCTGCTGTCTATTTGTTGCCGGTGTGTTTTCTTCCTAAGCTTTGATTTTTAAAATATTAAACGAATTTAACCTTGTTGCCTATGCCAAATTTTTTCATGAACCATCGATAGCCTAGTGTTCCTCTTGGGTGTAAAAGAGGGAAGCAGCAAGGATCCAGTTGTGGCATACCATGCTTCAATTCTCTCATTTTTCCTGCTTTGTCGCATACCCAAAAGGCTGAAAAATAAAAATAAAAATGTAGGAATAATAAAGTTACCGCTAATAGAAGGAGCGAGTCCATCCTCTTGTACCCAGATGACAGATATTTGAGAAGCTGTCGGGGCATCCGTGCGCTCGATGACAGTGACGTCGCCCCTGCCTTTGAGCGAATCAAGTTGCATATTGCGGTCGGTAAGTAGAGCAATCTTAACAAAAGAGATAAAAATTAAAATCAAATGAAACTTTGAAATGTGGTAGCTCTTCACAATTACTGTCTTTGAATTCTTGCATTTTCGCCCCTGCCGTTTGGAATGTCTGACCAAAAGGGTTTGCTCGCATCAGTTCTTCCATTTTTAACATTATTAAATGTTTCAGAGTTCGAGAAAGAGCGTCTAAGACATTCTGCTCACGAAGTTCCACCGCAGCCTCAGGCATGAGTGTATAGACTTGGGCAAACGTTGGGCGACGTCCCTGCGGTGCAATTAAATCGCTGAAGAGAAATGAAAACTCTCCTGAAAGGTTAAAAATAAAGAAAAAATTTTGAATAAAAACCATTGTATTTGCATGTATCCAGCCTTCCACCCATTTGTTCGGCAGGTGCCTTCTCAGCACCAACAGACGCGAAAGCGTATGTATTGTTTAGAGTCATTGTATTGTTTAAGAACTCTTCGCGAATCTGCTCATCTTTCGCCCCTGCCAACTCTTTTGCTAATATTTTAGGAGGAGTTTGAAGTTCTTCAAATTCTTCCATCATTTGATCAGTATGACTTTTTCCTCCATGGCAACATGGAGATTTGCGACCCTTCTTGATTAGAATTGCCTCACTTTTTAGCAACCGGGCGCTGCAATGTTCACAAAAAGCATCACCGAAGCTACCGCTGTCATAGTAAGGAATCTAAAAAAGATAAAGAGATAAAAATATATAAACCTTATGAAGAGCCCCTGCCGATGCGCAGTGATGCTTGTGATAACAACCCTTTGTTATTTTTCCACCTTTCAGTTTAGGCATAACACAAGGTCTAGTTAGGTGTTTATCTAAATATTGCAAAACAGCAATATAACTTGCAGCAGTTTGATGACACTGAGCAAATGAAGTACATTCACATTCGCCCATGCAACGAACTGGAGAACGATCCACTAAAATTATAACATTTACCCAAAACAAACTTATAAATACTTAGAGATATTCTCCCAGTTTTAGTCAATTTCGGCCAAGATCTATTAACATATTCATCAATCAATGCCTGTAACATTTTAATATTTTGCTGTTGCTGAGTCTATAATTAATTAAAAGAGTTTCGCAGAAAAGATAAAAACTTGCCTGAGAACGTTTCATGGACCGATCGCCCCTGCGTAAGGTTACTTTTAAAACAGGTGCAGGCTCCATAGTCGTTAATTTTCGTCGCTGTATTGTCAATGGCGTAGAATGTTCAGGTTCTTCAAGTCGTCCCAACTGCACGAATGTTGCAGTGTTTTGATCGGCAGATCTGCGCTTCTTTACAATTGATGTAGCCAACTCGCTTAAATGTTCATCAGTTTCTAACAGCCCCTGCGAAGTTGTAGCAGAAGGTTCCATTCTAAAAACTGAAGAGGTCGATGCATCTGAAATAAAAGTTAAAAGACAAAACTAAAGTTGTAAACAAAATAAACCGTTTTCATCCGACCCTGCTAAATTTGATAATCGAGACTTGTAATTTCTCTTATTGATTTCGGATCTTTTACGGTAAAAAGGCATTTTTAATTGAAATGAAACTTGTAAAATCTTAAAAAAGATATCAAAATGAAAAAAATTGTGTATATTATGTAAAATAGAAAGGAAAAATAAATCTATGTATTTTTAGTGTAAATCGATGATTTAAGAAGACTACGCAAAATAGGTTTAAAAACAAAATCGTCCCTACTTTTATTAAAAAGTAGAAGCAAATGAATAAAATTGAATGTTGTTTTGTTTTTATAATAAACTTATAAGTAAACAAACTTTCTATAAAACACTACGCCAAAACGGAAAAAGTAGTACTTTTTCAAAACATTTTTTAAAAATATTTTATTTAAAAATAAAATGTTCAATTAAAAACTGAAGCACAGAAAATGCTTTAATTCAAAACTGAAACACACACAAAAAATACAAAGCAAAAAACACAAAAACAAAACAAAAAAAAGAAAAATCCAAATTAATTAAATTAATTAAAAATCAAGCATTGTAAATCAATGATTTTTCAAATTTTTTGTTAAAAAATTTTTTAAAAATAATTTAAATATTAAAAATAGTTTAAATGTTATTTTTTAATAAAGAAAAAATGTTTACGTCATTTTAGATTCGAACCCTCGACCCTACCCCCAAAACCTAACACACTCACCATTCATCCACCAAACAATTATTTTGTTTTCTCTTTTAATTCTATATGTAAATACAATTTCCGACAAATTTTGACTTTTCGACCTTAAAAGTCAAAATTTCAAAAATCGGAAAACACTATTCGATCGGAAATGTATTTTTACATAGGTATAGCAATTTTCAGCTTTTTAAATTAATTAAAAAAAAAACTGGAGACTTTTTTCGAAATTTTTGCTTGTTATTCTCTTATACAGGGAAATAAACAATAACTTTAAATGTCCAAATAGAGTCCAATCCAACACCATCTTCAAGAACACCAGTTCTAATATTGTAAGCAGAACCATGAATAGAACAACGAATATGTGATTTACACAAAACACCTTTTTAATTAGGAAAATGTTTTTTAAAAATAATTTTTTTTGAAAATTCATTACCAACTAAAGATTCTCAATAATAAATTCAAAAAAATATTTTTTTAATTAAATACCATTAATTAATTGTGTTTTACAATTTGGACATTTAGATTGTAAAGCAAAAAATTCACTCCCAGCAAAAGATTCTTTATAAATTAAAAGAAGTTTTGTTGAATCATCATAACCATCAATATCAACTTCTATCATTCTTTAATATTTTTTTAAATTTTCTTTTTATTCTTTTAATTCCAACAAACCCTTTATTACAAAAATCTTGTATTTTACATAAAAAAATAAATTGTTGCCTTTTTCCAATACTTATTTCAAAAGAGGGAGAAGATGTACTTAAAGAGGATGGAGATGGGGAAGAATAATTAGGGGTGTTGTTGGATATTTCTGATAATGAAATTGAAGAAGAATTATTTTTAATTATTTTTGAAGATTGTGAAGATGCTAGTGAAGGAGTAGAAAACTGTTGGTGAATAATAGATGCTCGATACATAATTAATTTATTTTAACTTTAAATAAATTTTAATTTAAAATTAACAAAGAATTTTTTAATGAATATAAAATAATTTTTGTATTATTGTGAGATAATTAATATTTGAAATAATTCTTATTTAAGCACTTTTAAAAATAAAAATTAAAAAAACAAAACAAGGATATTTAAAATAAAAAAAAATTTATTAAAACTTTTAGAATTTTATTTTAAAAAAAGTTTGGTAAAAATAAAATTTAAATTTAAAAATACTTTAATTTTTTTCTAATTGATTAAATATATTAAAATTTAGGTATTAACAATTGTAATAAAATATTCGGCTTTTTTGGCTTTAGCAATTTTCTTTATTTATTTATTAGACTAAAGATTTGTGCAGGTGCATATTACTAAAACATTTAAAGAAAATATGTATATTCCCCTTTAAATTAAAAAAACTGTAGTCTAAACTTTATATGTATAATTTTATTTTCTAAATAAATATATATTGTCAAATCCATTCATCAAAATTTAATCATAAAAATATTAACTTCCAAAATATTTCTTTTTAGAATTATATTTCCAAACTTTTTTTCAAAAATCAAAGTTCATTCATCCAAATTATTTAAAGTTTCGTTTATTTTGTCATTCAAAATTTATTAATTTTTATGTTAAATATTGAAAAAAATTTTTCCAGCTGTAATTATTTTAAGGGCTAAAATTGAAGAATAATTGTTAGAACCATAAAATATTAATATTAATATTTTTATTTTGAGGCTTTTTTACTCCCACGATTTTGTACTAAAAAGATTTGCCTGCGCAATAAAATAATTGTTTAGAAAATCAAAAATTTAAAATAAAAATAAATTTTGACTTTAAAGAATCGAATTGAAATTTTATAATTTAAAGGGATTTTTTATTGTAAAAGGAAAAAAATTTAAAAATAAATAATACTTATTTTTATTGTAAAAGGATATGTTCATCAAAGCATAACAAAGTAATTAGTTAATTTCTTTTAAATACGTCAAATAATCACTAAATAACAACTTTAAACAAAAAATAAAATTTTAGTATGTAGTATTTAATTTAAATATATTTTAATTTATAAAATTAAAATGAATTATAAACTATTAGGCTCTGATTCATAATTATAGAATCACCCAAATTTTGTGTTTTAAACTATGTTGTTGAGAGCCGATTGAGCTGAAATTTTTATCATAAATTTTATTTTTATTACCTAATTTTTATTTTAATTACCTATAATGCTGTAATTAAAATAAAAATATTTTATTCAAATTTAGAAATATATAAATTTATTTTTGTTTAAATTATATTTGTCAAAAATTAATTTAAAAAATAAATTCTTTTATTATTCTAATAATTATAGTAAAATCTAAGAAAATAAATTTTCTCACGCAAGTGCAAAAAAATAATTATTTTTTTTTATTTTTTTAAATAAAAAACAAAAAAATCATTTTTGTATTATTTCGTGGGTAAGGGGATACTTCCATTAGGTGGTTGTTGTTTTTGTGTTTGTGTAGGCGATGAAATTATTTTGTATTTAATATTTTTTGTATTATAAATATTATTCGAAGAAGATAAGGTTTTTTGTGGAAATAAATTGATATCCTAAGATAAAATTAAATAAAAATTAATTTTTAAATAATTCCTTACATTTGTTTTTAATGTTTTAGTTGTTGTTAATATTAATTCCTCTTCCTTCCCCTCCTTCTCATCATTTTTTAAATAATTTAAATTATTTTTATTATTTCTCCCAAATTTATTTAATAAAATACTCATTAATTCTTCTTCCTTCTCACTAAGTGGCTCTTCAGAATTTAAACGTTGTTGGAGCCACAAATTTGGTGAAGGTGATGGAGGCTGTATTTCTTTATCGGAGATTATTAAATAATTTATTTTGTCTTTCTTAGCTGATTTATCTGGCACCTAAATGAAAATAATTAATTTATTTTGTTTATTTAAATAAAAATTACATCAAATATTTTTTTATTTTTATCTTCCATTTTCCCTTCTCTATCATAAAGAGGTTTAACCAAATAAGGATTTCCTCCAAGCCGCTGTTTAAATTCATTCCAGTCTTTCACATCTTCCTCCAAAATTTCCTTCTCTTCTTTATTTAAATTATTTTCTGATCCAAAATTAACCTTAAAATAATTAAAATAAATTTTAAAATATTTTTTACATTAAAATCATCTTCCCCAAAATGTTCCGAATCTTTCTCATTAAATGACAATCCATGGGCCATATATCTATTTTTTAATAAATTAAAATTAAATAAATAAATATTTATTTATTTAAATACAATCCATTTATTGAAGAAAATCGCCTTTTTCTGTTTTTTGAATTATTTTCTTCCAAATCAGATTCATTTTTGTTTATTTTAATAATTGTTCCATTATGGTAATCTAATAATATTTCTTTATTTGGATAAACATAAATACTTGGCCCTTTCTTTATTTGAATAACCTTTGTTTGATTTCTTTAGAAATTAATTTAAGTTTAAATTTAAATTAATTAGGTAATTACTTATAAAATGCTATTTCTGCATTTATTTTAAACAAAATTTCTTCATTTGTTTCGTCATTTTCTTCTTCAGAGCTTTCAGATTCTCTTGTAAATTCGTTATTTTCTCGTTTCCTTCTTTTAATTTTAATAAAAATTATTTAAATAAAAATTATTTAAAAAAACCTTTCACTTCCAATTAATTGATCAACAAATGTTTTGTAATCATCAAATATATCCTCATTAGCTGTTGTTTTAAATAAAATAAAAATAAATGTAAAAAGTAAAAATAATGTAAATTTTAAATTAATCATATTTAAATTTTTTAGAATTTAAAATAAATAAAAAAATAAATATATTTTATAAAATAATTTTTACTCTTTAAATTAATTTTCTTTAACCGTATCCTAATCGGGAATTTTCTAATTATTAAAATATTATAAAAATCAAAAAGTTTTGACACAGGTTTAAAAATTTAATTTTTAAAATGCAAGAAGATAAAGTAGCCTCTCAAAAAAATTCTTTTTCAATTTTTAAAATAAATAAATCATCAATTTTAAATTATTTTTATCTTTGAATAATTTATTTGGAAGAATTAGAAAGGTTTTTATTTATATTTTTCAACAATAAAACGGTGATTCAAAAATTAAAATAAAACAAAAATATCACAATTATTCATTCTGATTTATTATCTGATTTATCATTCAAAAATTTTAAAGAAAAAAATTTAAAAAAAAAGATTCAAACAATAAAAATAAACATTATATTTATTTCTATCTTCACCAAATTTGAATTAAAAGAATAAATTTAGATGAAATTTTCAATTAAAATTTATTTAAACATGTAAAAATAAAGATCTAAACTCTTCTACCAAAGTTAAAACTCTTCTAATTTAATTTTTAAAAATCATTACTTTTTATTAAATATTAGAATAATCTAAAATATTTGTGTTAACTCTGTATATGCCATAGTTCTAACAAGCAGAGCTGGGTACTACAAACAAAATTGTTCTCATCTCTTAGTTGAAACATCTTTACCGATGATTAAATATCACGTCATTTTAGCAAATACGAATAAAATTTTAAAAATTTAATTTAGAACATATCTTGGTTCATATCGAAAATACTTATTTAACGATATACAAGGGTGTCAATATGTTCTGTGTATTCTAAAAATTTTAAATTAATTAATAAAAATAATTAATTATTCATTAAAAATATATAAAAATCATAAAAAAAAATTTTTTATAAATTTATTTTCGAATTATACTAATTAGGTAATTAAGCAGATGTAAAGTTATCCTTAGTCTCAGTCTCGTCAAGTTATTTAATTTTAGTAACATAAAAAATTTTAAAAATAAATTTTGTTTAAATTATTTAAAACAATTAAAAATAAATTTATTTCCTTATTTTTTTTTCTTAAATAAATTTAAATAAATTAAAAATTAAATTATTTAATTGAAGAAAATATTTATTTTTTATTTTATTTAAATTTGGAAATATATAATTATTTAAATAATTGTTTTTTTACAAAAATTTAATTTAAAGAAATTTAAATATTTTTTTTTGTTTTAATTTTGTAAAATTTTATTTTTTTTAATCTAAAAATGGAAATAAAAATTTTAAAAAATTTGACGTTAAAATTAAATTGCAATTTATTTTTTAAAAATTGAGAATAAATATTTTTAGTTTAAATTTTTTAAATATTTTTTAGAAATATTTTTGGATTTTTGTTTTTTAGAATTCTTTTGTTTAAATTTAGCTTTTTTAAAATATTTCTTTTATTTTTGTTTTTAATTAATTATTTTAATTAAACAATAAATTTTAAATTTTGACGGTTGTATTTAAATAAAAAAAATTTATTTAAAGCAAAAATATATTTTTAAATTTTAAATTAAATTATTATTTTTATTTCTGTCTAGAAATTAAATACCCCACATTTTTTAATAGATACAGAAACTTTTTTAATCGTATCCTTGTGGGAAAATGTTAATATTATTTTTAATTAAAGCTATCTGTTTTCGTTTATATTCTGATCCAGAATACTTAAAGTGTTGCTGACTTCAAATACTTCAAAGATTTTATTTAATTTTTGTAAATTTTCTAAATATTTTAACAAGCCTTTTAAAAATTTAGATTCAAATTATTAAATTTTATTTTTATTAAATTTTTAAAATAAATATTTTTAATAATTTCCTCGTTAATTATTAGGTATTTATTTATTTTAAATTTTAAAATATTTTTCCACTAATTTGTTTTAAATTTCTTTTAAAATAAATTCTTGTAAATAATGTACTTTTATTTTTTTCCCTAATTTATTTGCATAAAATAAACAATTGACAGCAAAATATATTAAATTGCAAAAATTAATTAAATTCTGATTTTAAAAAATATTTTTTTCTTTTCTTTTCTTAAACTTCCGCTTACGTAATTTGTTTTCTTATAAAAACAGACAAAAAGTAAAAGTAAATGTTTATATATAATTTGGCTAATATATTGTTTATATCTAATTATATTTTTAAAAGTTTTTCTATCAAAAAACTACAAAAAATCAAATTATATAGGAATAAATAAAAATAATTATTACCTTAATTAATTTAAGGACAAACAAATTTTTATTTTTTCAAATGATGAATTTTAAAAATACTAAAAGATGCTGGCTTAGACCTATTTTTTAAATATCCTATTTAAATAATTTTTATATATTTATTTTAGACCAATTAATTACTAAAAAATATTTTTTAATAAAAAATTCTTTTATTTAATTTCCTTTTAAAAAATAAAAAAAATATTTTTTGTTATATATTCTTAAAAATAAAAATATAAAAAATGTAAAAATAAAAATTTAAATAAATAAATTCCAATAATTATGAGTAATTATTTTATTTTAATTTAATAAAAGAATTTTTTTGTTATTTTCAGTCATTTACGTAAACTAACATTTATTCCGGTTATAAGTTTCTAATTAAAATTAAAGAAATACATATTTACTTGAGGTTATTTATTTTTAAATTTAAATAAAATACAGAAAGAATTGTGATTTTGGACTGTTACGAATAGGCGGATGGGGATGTTTAAATATAATTTAATTCAAATTTCCTCTTCCATAAGATTCGCATTTCGTTACAGTTTCTTCTAACAAAATCTAAATGAAATCTAAATTTTTAACTTTTGTGGTTTGATTTTTAACTATTTTGAATCAAAATATTTTCAAAACAAAAAATTGTAAAAGCAAAATAATTTTTCTATTTTTAGCAAATAAAAAATAAAATTAATTTTTTGTTTCGTTTTTTCCATCTTTTATTGTTTTTATTTAATTTTTGCCACCTATTAATTCTTTACCCCCTTTTCTACAAAGTATGGCATTAAACAAAATATTTGGCATCAAACGCTATTTTTAATGGTTTTCTTCTTATAAAAATTTTCATGATAAAATTAAATATAAGACTAGCAATTTGTTTGTGCTATAGGCAAAATGTAAATTAAATTAATTTTTATTTATTTAATTAATTAAAAATATGTTAATTATTTTATTAAGGACAGAAATTTTGCCTTTAGCATTTGAAGACTTATTTATTATTTTATTTAGTTTAAATAATTTTTATTTATATTTATTGTGTATACATATGTTAAAAACAAGCATGTTTACAGCAGAGGTTGGTCGGAACAGTCAGAGGTGTCGGAAATTGGAAAAGCCGGAAATCGGAAATCAAAAATTTTTTTCGGAAATCGGAAAGCAGAAGGAAAAAACGTTGGAAATCGGAATTCCGACCCAACTCTGGGTCGGAATTCCAAGTTTGGAGATATTTTATTTAAAAGTAATTTTTAATTTCATCATAAAAATCCAAAATATTAATTACAATTTATTTTAATAATTTTTTGCTAAAATTTTTAATATTTGAATGTTAATTTTAACAATTTAAAATCTCTGGGGTAATAAAATCTCTGGGGTAATTAAAAATAAAAAATTTGGTTTTAATACATTTTTTTTTGTTGGCAATAAATAAATATAAAATTGTGAATATCCGTTTGTCTTTTATTTAACAAAGAGATATTAAAATATTTTTTAATCATTAAATCTCCAAAAAAGTAACTTTTATTTTAATTAGTGCTTAAATAATCTTTTAACCATATAAAATACAAAAAATTGAGGGAAATGATGCCATTGGGGAATGTTGAACAAATTTTACTATAAATATTTAAGTCAATTTATTCCATTCAATCAGTTCTAAACAATTTCTTTAAATTATTTTAAATATTTAAGAAAATCTAAAAATTAAAATAATTAAATATTTAATTAAAATGCAACATTCTACTAGCCCTTTATCTAATATTTATTCTTCTTCCTCTTCCATAATTTCAACAAAATCAGCAGTTTTTGGATTATCTTTTTTCCGTTTAATTTTAATTTCCTTAACAATATTTATTATTTTTGTACAAAATTCGAATTGTTTACAACAAAGAAATGGAAATCAAAGAATTAGAGGATTAAGACTTTCATCTTTAAATGATAAATCTGAGGTAGTATTTATATCTACAAAGATTTTTAATTTAAAAATTATTTTAGCAATATATATTTACAAATAACCAGCAATTACCGAGAATTTCTGCTTGGAACGATTGGAACGATACTCCGACAGAATTGGGGTTAAGAAGGGCTGCATTACTTGCCCGGTTAGCAAGCCAATCTGCTAGAGGATTTGGACGGAAAAAATAAAAATGAATTTAAAAAAGAAATAAAAAATTGAGAAGAGAATTTAAAGGAGAAAATATAAATTGTAAATAAAAACAATTTTTCTTAGATTTTTAAAAAAAATAATAAATATATTTAATTATGTTTTTGAATAAAATTTATTTAGAAGTTAAAAAATAATTTTATAAAAAATATTTGATAATTAAATTATACTTTTATTTTTTGACATTTTTTGTGTAAAAACTTTAAAAGATTACCTCTACCGATAATCAAACACAAATTTTTGTTTTTTATTATTAAAAAGAATTTTAATAATTGTCTAAATTTATTATAAAAAATACTTTAAATTTTAATTAATTAATTTATTTTTAAAAAAAAATGACAATATTTAATATTTTTTTGTTTTTTTAATAATAATGCCCTATTTATTTATTGTCATTCATCAAAATAATTATTTTAATTTTATTCATTTCCTCTTTCTTCTAGTATTTATCTCAACTTAAAAATATTAATTAAGTAATTATTTTTAATTAATTAAATAAATAAACTTACTTAATTTTACACTGAATACTACACTGCTTAGGAATATCAATGCTCTTACAATTATCACAAGCATCCTTGCTGGACTTACATGGGTTTGAGCATAGTTTTTGTGCGCAATTACAATCATAGAACTATATTAATATTTAATTTTATTTAAAAATATTATTATTCTCAGTTTTATTAAATATTTTTAAATAATTTAATATTTATTTAAAATTTAAATTTAAAACCGCTGGAGTATTTTGAGCATCAGAAGACAAATTAATTAAAATTAAAGAAGCAATTAATACAAAAATTAATTTTTGTAAAGCCATATTTTTATTTTTTTTCTTAGAAGAAGATTAGTATTTTTAAATTTATTTTGTGTTGTTTAAACATAATTTTACCCGGGTATTTAAAGGCAAAAGTTTAAAGAATAATTTAAATAAAAATTATTTTTTAATCAAAACAAGCCTTAAAAAAGAATTTTTTTTAACAAATAAAAATATTTTTTTAATTTTATTTTAGATTTTTTATTATTTTAAAATATTTTTATATGTTTTGATTAAAAAAATACTAATAACTCATGACACAAAATTTTTTAGTACGAACTTTATATAAAAAATTAAATAATATAAATTATTATTTATTTAAATTTTTTAAATTCAAAATAAAAGAATTGTTATTAATTAATTGAATTAACGAATTTAAAAATTTAAATTAATTGAATTAATTTAATTGAAGTAAAATATTATTTTTATAAAAATTTAATTTTTTTATTTACCCTAAAAATACAAATCAACAACAAACTACATAAAAATAGATTTTTTAGAACAAAGATTGAACGTGGCTAAAACCTTAAACAAAACAAAAACATCGTTAAATTTAAATATTTTTATTTATTTTACAAAAAAAAATTTTTAAAGATATTTAAAAAAGAAAAGATAGTAATTATTCATTATATTATTTGACATTTAATTATTTAGTATATATTAATTAATCCCCAATATTTTTTTTACAAAATCTTAAATAATTTGCAATTTAAATAAATTTTGCTTTATATTTATCCAAAAAAAGTTATTTTATAATATAATTTTGTATTTTAAAATATTTATTTAAATATTTATTTTCTTCTTCTTTTTCTCTTTTAATTTTATTTTCCAATTATCCAACATCTTCTTTCATCCCAGAATCTTCTATCCCTCATATTTCAAGACTGAAATTTTTAAAGAAATTACTAATTTTTTAATTAATTAAATAACTTACGGGGAAAATTTACAAAGTTTTGGAAGGTCAATTTTGATACAATTATTACAAGCATCATCGCTTGCTAGACATGGAGGTGTACAAACACGAGTTATGCAATATAAGAAAGTCTAAATAATTATGTATATTTAATAAAAATAATTATTTACCTCAAAACCACGAGGGAAACAATCCCCGCATAGTCTGGGAAGATCAAGTTCAATACAATTATTACAAGCTTGATCATTTTTAATTGAACATGGGTGACCACATACTCGTTCTTTGCAGTCAAAACATGTCTAAAATAATTTTATTTTTTAATTATTTATTTGTGCTCTTTGTTTTTATTTGTGCTCAATTTTTATTTGTGCTTACTTATTTGTGCTCAATAAAGAAAAAAAAAAAAGAAATTTAAAAATTCCAATTCTAAATAGGTATATTAATTTAATTAGTTAAATATATTTACACTGTTGTAAGATGGGCAAGATTCGCATTGTTTAGGAACATCAATTTTCTGGCAATTATTACAAGCTGATTTACTTGATTTGCAAGGATAATCACAAATACGATTTTTACATTCTTTACAAGACTTTAAATATTTAAAATTAAATAAATCTAATTTATATTTAATTTTTATTTTATTATACCTAGTAAATATTTAAATAACTTTAATAAAATTTTAAAAATATATTTAAAATTTAATTACTTCCTTAACAGCTGGGCAAGTTTTGCATAATTTAGGAACATCAATTCTTTGACAATTTTTACAAGCAGAATCACTTACACTACAAGGATAATCACAGATTCTGTGTTTACATTGATCACAAGTCTTTAAATAAAAAACAAGTCTTTAAACAAAAATATTCTCAAAAATATATATTGGGAATGGAAAAGAGATAATTTGATTAAATTACGAATTAAAAAATTAATTTAAGAAAAAAGGCCCGCAAATCTAAGGCCCAGAATAAACCTGAAATCTCACCAAAAATTACCTAAAAAACAAGCACTTAAAACCAAAAATCGTTTAATAATTAGGCAATTATTAATTGAGAATTAATTTAATAATTTAAATTAAATTACCTCATTAACAGCTGGGAAGCAACATCCACACCTTTTAGGTAAATCTATTGTCTTACAATTGTCACAGGCACTTTTGCTTGTTTTACAAGGAGGGCCACAAACATCCTTTGCGCATTTTTGACAATTCTTTAAAAAATTATTTTTTGATTAAATTTAATTTTTATTTAATAGATTTGTGTCTATTAAATTAAGTCTTGGAATTTTTATTTTAAATTTTCTGTCATTTAATAAAAATTTAAAAGATTTTCTAAAAGAAAAACCTCTTTATTATTTTCTGAGACAATTATAGCAAAAATGCTAAATAAAGAAATTATTACGAAATTAATTTTTTGAGAAGCCATTTTTAAATTAATTTATTTAATTTTATTTTTGGTTAATTTTAAATTATTTTTGCGTATTTATATATTAATTTAATTTTAAATTTTTATTTAAATTCAAGAAAATTGCCAACTAGAATATTCCAAAGAAAAAAGCTTTGCAAATAAAAATTATTTAAAATAAAATTTAGATAAGGAATTAAAAAATATATTCTTCAATTTATTTCAAGTTTCTGTCTAAATTATTGACGCATTTGTGAGGAAGATTTTAAAAATTTCTACATATATAATTTCCTTTTATGGAAAAAATCTTTTTTTCCTTTATATCAAATGTACAAACTTTAAATTTATTTAATAATTTTACTGATATTGATTTATCTTTAAAAAATTTTAATGGAAGATTTTTATAGTTTTTTTGAAATTTATATTAATTTTTGAATTTTAATTAATTTTTTTGATCTTGTTTTGTCTTATTAATTTGAATATTTTAAATGAATGTAGATAAATAAAACAAAATTTATTTTTTGAAATTATTTTCTTCTCCTTTGTTACTTTCTCTCATGATTTTTTCAAATTTTCCACATAATGTTTTTTAATACGATATTATTCCAGATTAGAATATATAAAGGGTCAAACACTTATTGCCGATGACTCTGATTTGTTAGTTTCCTGAATGACTACACAGTGAATGTCTACCGACCCTGATTGCGTCACATATTGATCGGAACATTGGATTGTAGGGATATTGAGGTATCTGGAAGTTTATTTCATCGATGGATTTAGCAGGATATATAAGAGATAACGAGAAAGAAAAGCAAAAATTGGCATTTGGAGCAATTTATTATGAGACCACAATTTATTTTCCCGAAAAGCAATGTATGTGATCACCTTAGATAATTGGCCAATTAACGTGTTTAAAATCGAATAATTAAAAAATATGTTTCTTCAATTTTTTTGAAAATAAAAATGTTTCGTTACGTTTCGCTAAATTTGTTTCGTTAACGAGACGTTTTTTTAAATTTTTGTTTCCTATGTTTTGACGTAAAATTTTTTGAGTTTCATGCAGGTATGGTCCTAAATAGAAAACTTTTTAGTAGTACCAGAATGAATATCTGGAGTGATGTTTGGAATAAAGGGCATTTCCTAATAGTTTAAACAAGCAAATATCCAAGGATAATGTTTATTATTAATTTATTTTAGAATTAAATTGTGATAATATTTTATTTTTATTTTGGATTATTATTTAACATTCATTTATTTTTCTTTTGTTTCACCTTCTTTTCACCATTAAAAGTATTTAGGATAGTAAGGTTTTGGTGGAGGTGTTGGTGGCGGTGGAGGAGCGTAAGTTGGAGGAGCATAGACTGGTGGTGGTGGTGGAGGTGGAGGAGCATAGGTTGGTGGAGCGTAGACAGGAGGTGGAGGGGGTGGTGGTGGAGCATAAGTTGGTGGAGCGTAGACAGGAGGTGGAGGAGGTGGTGTCAGTCCATATTGTTTTGGTGGAACATATGGAGGTGGTGAGGGTGGTGGTGGAGCATAAGTTGGAGGAGCGTAGACTGGTGGAGGTGGAGGGGGTGGTGGTGCGTAAGTTGGTGGAGGTGCTGGATTGTATGGCGGTTGCACATTTCGCTTTCTGCGGACATCCCATTCATCATCACGTGCCGAAGGTTTAATATATTTCTTAGTCGTTGAGGGTGCTGAAGTACTTGGCGGATTTGTTGGCTTAATTTATTAAAAAATATATTAATTTAATTATTAATAAAACTAATCTATCTCTAATTTATATTTAAATTAAAAATAATTTAAATTAATTACTGGAGGTGGCTTATTTCCTTCACTAAGTACCACTATAAAGAAAATCAAAAATATAGAGAATAAACTAAATTTCATTTTTAATTTATTATTAAAGAAATTTTTCTCGGTGAAAATATTTAATTTGATTTAAATTTTCCACTCATTTTATAGTAATTTTTTGACATTTAATTTAACACATATCTTCGAATTTTATTTAGAAATACATATAAATTGTAAACTTTAAAAATTAAAAATTATTTAATTTTAAATGTTAGCCACCAATAAATACTTAATTTGCTGAGAAATATTTTGCTAAAATTTAAAAAAAAACATAAATATATAACATTTAAATATTTCATAAGATATAAACTTTACTTTATAGTTATTTAGTCATAAATAATTCAAACAAAAAATAAACTTTTTAAATAAAAATTATAAAAGTTTTATTTTAATTTATAATAAGGTTCCTTTATAATTATGTTACACACCATATAAATAAATTTCAAATTAATTAATTTATTTTACTAATTTAGTTAAAATTTTATTAGCTAATATTTGTTAGTTTTATAAATATTAGAAGTTATTGGCAGCAAGATATTTTAAAAACCAACATGGCGCTAGATGTTAATAGGTAAATATATTTTTTCGTAATTTAAATAAAATTAACAATAAAAAATATAAAGAAGTATAACATAAAAGTTTGTGTAATTTTTTATTATTTATTTATTCCCAAACATTGTTTAATTCCTAAAATCTTTAAAAATTTAAATCTTTATTTTATTTTATCAATTGAGAAGTAATTAAATATTTAGCTTATTGCCCTTGCAAAATTCCCAAAATTTCTGCCTGTCAGTTCGTTTAATTGATGAAGGTTTTAGTTCAGTTTATCGGTTAGTGGCGAGAGAGACAAATCTCCATTCTTTAGTTTTGTGCTTCTTTCTAAAACTAATTTTTCAATACTTCAATTCAAAACTACAACTCAAACCAAGAAGCTCAACCCCAAGAAGTCTTAATTCAATATTCAAAACCGAGAGAATTAATTTTCATAAACTGTACTTGATTTGCCTGTATATACATATAGTCTTAGCCCCAATGTCCAACATCGACCCGCACCAAAAACTAACAAAATTTCTGAAATTTTCGAGAATCGCGAATTCCCGATTTTTTATGTCGGCATGTTTCTTGATGTACATATGTACAAACTATTTGTACTCTTGAATTTTACGGTGTCTCTCTCTCTTTTTCTTCTGCTTTTACTGCGTCCCTTCCTCGCCAACTACAATTTTATATATTATTTGCGTTCCACCACGGCTCCTTTTTTCACCAATTCTCTCTATACGACCACAATAAATGTTTGCTGCTTGGTCGCATTTAACGCAGCAATCGATATACTACTTTGCTTACTAGTATCTAACATTATTTAGTCGTTTCTAACATACGAAAGCTTTATGAAAACTAAAATTATTATTTTATTAATTTAAAAGATTTTTAAAGAAATTTAAAGTTTTTTGACCTAAATCTTTTATTTTTATTTAAGTAATCAAAAACTAGAGAAATGCCTTGGTCTAGAGAACAACGTTCAAGACTTATAGCAGCTGTTAAGAACCATGAAATATTGTGGAGGTAAATATATTCACTAATTTTTTATTTAATTTTAAATTTTTTCCAGAACTTTTCAAAATAATCGTAACCATCAGCAACTGATGCGTGAAGCTTTAGAAATAGTTCATCATCAATTTGAGGGTGATGGTTTTACATGTAAGGAAGGGAAAATAATCTTAAAAAATTATTTTTTTAATTTAAAAAATAGTTGATGAAGTTAAGCAGCAATGGAGAAATTTAAAAGATATTTTTTATAAAAGATATGAAGTTAGTTTAAAAAGAGCACAAAGTGGAGAACAACCAAATAAAGTTAAACCTTGTTGGGCACATTTTGATGAACTTAAATTTTTATTAACAAATCAACAATGGGTAGATCCGGAATTTAAAGGACGTCATAGAAGGTGTTTAGCCTATAATAGGTAGAAATTTAAATAGATTTTGGAGTAATTTATTATTTTTTAGTATTGAATTTACTGACTATAATTATGAATATTCAATTGACAATGAAGGAAATAATAATTTATTAAAAATAAAAGAAGAATTAAAAAATAATGAAGAAGAAGAAGAAGGAGGAGGGTCTTCAAATAATTTATCAAATACAAATAATTTATATAATTTAACTACAACAATTGTCGAAAATAAAGAATTTAATATTAAACAACAAAATGAACAAAAATATTTAAATAAAAGAAAAAGAAAAAATATTTTAGAAAATAATTGTATTGAACAAAATAATGATAATTTAAATAAAAATCAGCAACAAGATAGATTTAAATATTTTGGTTAATTTATTTATTATTTGGATCTCTACCACCTAGGGATTTGAAAAATGAGATATTGAAGTGAGGGGTATACTAACTTGGACTTCGAGCTCCCTCCTAATATCCATCCAAATTGTAGAAAATACTACAAAAATTAAAATAAGGGAATATATGTACTTAGCGAAATTAGTCTTCATTTATTTATTTTTAAAGGTGTTTTTGTTGAAAGTGCAGTTCGTGATTTACATCAAGAATCACCGGAATTAGCTCGTCGATTAATGCAAAGTATTTATTCTAGTGTTTCTGCTCATCAAATAGAAGCTACGAATAAAAAGAGCATTTAAAAGGAAATTAAAAATGTTTTTTATAAGAATAATTTTTATTAAATATCAAAAAAAAAGTTTTGATAAATTTTTTGTAAAATTGATGATATTTTTATTTATTTTAACTTTATTCTCGTTTTGTTTATTTTTAATCTTTCACAACGGGGAATTCTGCGCGAGGAATTAATATATAAATAAATATCCTCAACTTAAATAAATATTCTCTTCTATTTTTTGTTAAACTGCCAGAAAATACACGTAAATATTTCTGTGTAACGTTGCGCGCACACAAACAGACAGGCATATCATTCAATTATATGACAAAAATAATTTTTGTATTTTTTTTTATTTATTTTACTGTTCACACAGTTTTTTTTGTTATTTTCTAATGAAATTAAAAAGTTATATTCTCTTTAATTAATATGTATATATTCCAATTTATTGTATTTGACATAAAATTAATTACAACAAACCCCCCAATCTTTACAAAAAAATTAAATAAAGATTGTTATTAATTTGTATTAAAATGTATTATTGTTTGGATTATTAAAATATAAGTTAAATAAATATTCTTTATTTTAAATACGAGAATTTACTTTTATAAAAAGTTTTTTTAATTTATTGTTGTGATATTCTAAAATTATAAATTTTTTTAATTTAAATATTATTAAATTTTGTTTTCTTATACATACTACTTATTTAAATTTTTATATTTAAATTTTTCTTCTATGTAAAATATCTAATATTATTTACCACATTTCTCACATTTTTTCCCAATTTTTTACTTCATTTTAAACTCCAACAATTTTTATCTGTTTGCCTTTTATTTTTTGCTTCCGTTCATTCATTTTAAAAATATTTTTGTTTAAATTCCAAGTTTTTTTCTCTCCAACTATTTTCTAGGAATTTTAAATAAATAAAATGTTCTTCACCTCTTCTCATCTTCCTCCTCTTAACAATTTTTTTCCTTTTTGCAATCAAAATTTGAAGTGTTCCGCGCAAACAAATAAATGAATGAAAAGTTTTTAAAACTTGGCCAAAACGAAAATAAAAATTTGTTAGTATAAACAAAATAAAATATTTTTAAAATTATTTTTTGGATGATTTTTAAAATTTTTTGAGTAAATATTTGTTTGGTAATTTGTGAATTTTTACTGTAATTTCTTCTAAAAATTATTTTTAAGTTCTTTTAAAAGCTAGTGTTGAATATTTAGTATATTTTAAGGAGCTAGTATTTAATAATTATTAAAAACAAAACTTGATAACAATTTTTATTATCTTCTTTTTTATTTATTTTTCTCTTCTTCTTTTTTTATATAAGTACTTAAAATCATTCCATTTCCTTCCAACAATCAATTAAACAAAAAATTTAAAGAGAATATAAACTTGCGCACTTTAAAATATTTTTGATTGATCCGTTCGTCTAAAAGTTTTAGTATTTAGAGTAGATTGTTTATATTTATTTATATATTTTTTAATTAAACCTCTTAAATGGCCAAGACTTTTATTTTAATTATTTGTCTTTTAATAATTAAAATATAACTGTAATACATTATAAATAAATACATCTGTTTTTAAGCAGAAATCTTTATCTTAATAATAATTTTAATTTAATAAAATATAAATACATAGCTCTTTTTAATAAATTTAATTTTTAGTAACATAGTTCTGATAATTTATCAACATTTTTTTGATTTTCGGAACTCTCCTAGGTGCAAATATATTTTAAATCACATTTGAAAAAAAAATCTACAAAAATTTTAACGAATATCTTATAAATATTGGATAATAATAAATTGATACAAAAATAAAATTAAAAAAATAATTTTTATTATCTAAATATTTTCAATTAAATATTCTCTTACATAAATAAAAATTAAATATATCCTTAAAAATCAGTTTTTAACATTAAAAACATTAAAATACCAAAATTTCTATTTTTTTGTTCTTGCTTTTAAATTTTAAATTTCAATTATAGTACATATTTTTAATATTTAAATAGTTAAAATTTAATTAATTAATAATTATTTAATTTTGCCGCATTGCGGTAAAGTGTCCCGTGCTCGTCTAACGATTTTCCTCATATTTTTTATTTTTAAAATGATTAATTCGACAACAAATGATATTGTTAGTAATGATGGAAATTTGGAATTATTAAACCTTAAAAATGAAGAGAATAATGTTGATATTTATTTGGAAATGCTTAAAAATAAAGTGTTTATTAAAGAGAAAATTTTAATTAAAATTAATTTTTTAGTTCTCTGATCCAACATTTTTGATTGGACTAGAACATTTTTTAGGTAATTATTCTATACCTGGTGGCAGTCAACTGTAAGTTTTTTAAATTATTTTTTAATTAATTTAAACTAAAAATTAAAGAATATTTTTTGATAATTGTAAAAAATAAACAAAAATAATTTTTTAAGCGTTCGAAAATCAATCTCTCGCCACCTACGTCGACTCTTTGGTGTTACTCTTCGTTGGGAAGAACTTTTTTTGGTTAATAATGAATTGGCGGCTCTTGAGGTGTTCGTAAATACTTTTTGTTTGAATGGAGGTGAATGGTGTATTTTTTGACCTAATTAATTAACCTATTTTTTAAATAATTAAATAAATCTTTAATTAAAATATTTAATTCTCTTAAATTAAAAAAACATTTTTTAGATTTAATTCTCTGTCCAGCACCGTTTGCCTACCCAGAACTGGCAAAAAATATTAAAACACAAACTCAAATAGAATTTTGGCCAATTCCCCTTACAACTAACGGTAAACAATTGGAAATGGATGATTTAATAAATACATATCAAAAAATTGAGGAAAAAGTAAAAATTTTTGAATCAAGATTAAAAAATTAATTTTAAAGGGTAGACGAGCACGGGCTCTTCTTTTGCATAATCCACATCCAATTCTCGGTTCTATCCAAGATGGAGATAGAAGAATTGCTAAATTAGTGGAATGGACTAGCGAGTAAATTATTTATATATTTTAAAATAGAGACTGAGCCGAGGCGCGGGATCTCGAACAAAAATCTCTGTTATTGAGATAAAGATTTTTTGAGATATCTTACATTTCTCGTACGACACTCCTGGTCTCAGTCTTTATTTTAAAATATTTTTTAAAAATTAAAGAAAAGAAATGTTTATTTTGTTGGATGAAAGTTTAGCATCTCTTGATTTATGGGAATTTAGTAGTTGTTTGGCTTTAGACCATAATTCACTTCAATCTGGAAAAAATATTATTTGGATATGGAATGGATCTAAAGTAATTTTAAAGAAATTTAAAATTACAATCTTTAAAAGCATTTTTCACTTCCCGGATTGGAATTTTCTGTTATTTATTACCCCCACCAATCTGATATATTTTTAAATTCTTCAATTGCTCATTACCAACAATGTTCCCCTTTAATACAATTTTTTGCTTCTAAACTTTTGGATGATTTTGGTATTTAAATTATTGTATTTTTTAAATAAAAGTTTTCTTTTAAAAAAAGAATGGACATCAAAACTTTTTGAAAAAAGAAAATTTAGACTTGAAACCCTTTCTTCACAAATGTTGAATGAACTTAAAAATATAAATATTTATTCAAAAGAAATATTAAAAACAGAAAGGCCAATAACCCAATGGATATTAATTGATTTATTTAAAGTAATAATTTTAGAATTAATTAATTAAAAGTTTTTTAATTTAAAAAAAAAGTATTTATCGTTAATTAATGGAAATATTTCTTTTGTTTCTGAAAAAGAACTTTACAAAGAATTTAAACAAATTGGAAAAATTGAATTAATTTGTGGTGAAGAATTGGGAATGGAAAGGCCTGGATGGTTTCGGTTAAGATATTTACCTAATGGTAAATGAGGGGAATTTATGTAAAAATAATATATTTTTTATTTTAAAGTTATTGAACGATTAAAAAATATTCTTGAAAACAAATTAATGCCTTTAAATAATCAAACAGAAATTGTAGATATAAATGAATTTGGATGTAAATATGGAGGAGGTATTAATTTATTTCCTGAAAATGAAATTGAAGAAGAAGAAAAATTAAAAAAAGAAATTTGGGGGAAAATTGAAGGGGGGAAGGAGAAGGAAGAAGAAGTTGGTAGAAAAATTTGGGATATAAGTGAAGGAGATGAAAATGAAGAGGGATTAAAAGAAATGGAAGAAGACGCAGTTCTTAACAAAGTTTTTTCAATTTTCCCACAAGAACATTGGGAAAAGGTTTGGAAAGATAAAAGAATTTTATTTTATCATTTTTTCTTTAAGCAATTAAATAATTCAACAAAAACTGAAATTGTGGATGTGGATAAATTAGAAGAAGAACAAAACTTTCGAGAAAACACAAAAAATTTAAATATTTCCCAACAACTTCCTTCAACAGATTTAAGTTTTATAGAAGAATTAATTAAAAGTAGTAAAAGAGAAGAGAAGAAAGAAGAAATAATTAGTAGTAAATGGAAATATTGTGAAGAAGAGGAATTTTATGAAGAAGCTTTTACTGAAGATGTTGATAATTTTGAAAAAATAACTGTAATTTAATTTTCTAAATTAAAAAAAAATAAATCTTTTTTAAAAGCAGCCACCACAAACTTTATTAATTTCTCCAAACAAAACATTAGAATATTCTCCTTTAAGTGTTACTGTGCCTGATAGACCTAAAATTAATTTTTTTGAAAAAGAAGAGAATTATAATACAAATATTTTGGATGATAGTAATGATTCTAAAAGAATTATTGAAATTATTGACCAAATATTTAGAGATGCTGTTCAAATTAAAGTTTATTTATTTTTATTTAAATTAATTTTTTAAAAAAAGGATTTTTCTTCTTCCTCAACAGAATCACATCCAAACAATGCAATACCTCAACATGACAGGCATTGGTCCGATTCTGGACTTGCTGCTGAATCTCCCCCAGATTTTTCTTCTTTATCTCCCCCACCCCCAAATAAACAGGAAAAATCTTCGACTGTTGGAATTCAACTTCCTTTTGAAGAATTAACACCCGAATATAGTAGAAGGCGTTTAATTGGTCCGAATGATCAAATGTTAGATGATTCTGGAATTTTTGTTGAATTACAGCCTGGGACTTTAAGTATTGACTTTCCTTTATTAGTCCCAATTGATAAATTAAATAAAGTAGAAGAAATATCTGAGGTATATTTTTAAATAATTATAATTTATTTTTAAAAAATTTTATTTTTAGTCAATTTTACCTTCAAAAAATATTTCTTCAACAAATTTACAATTAAATAAAGAATTAATTAATAACGATAATATACCAATAATGACAATAAATTTACCGTTTAAATCTGTGGAGGAAGAAATTGTTGGTTGGAAACCTTTAGAAAATTTAAAAGAAGAAAATGAGAATAAAGAATTACTTAAACCTTTAATTAATGAAAAAAGAAAATTAAGTGCAACAGATTGGTATAAACGTTTTGGTGATGAAGAGGAAGATGAAAAAGAAGAAGAAGAAAATAATAAAAAAATAATTTTGGACCCCTCTGATATAGCAGCATTAATTAATGAAGGGGCAGAATTTTGTCCTATCATTAAAAAAGAACAACAAGAAAAGGAGGAGGAGAGAGAGAATATTAAATGTTTGTTTTTAAGAAAATAAAAATTTTTTTCTTTTTAAATTAGCTATAAAATAATGAGACAGATTTGTGTATTTAATTTTTTTGGAAAATAATTTTTCTTAAATTTTTAGCAAAAAGTGGTGAAGTACTTGATTGGAAACCTCTTGAACAAATAAATATTTTAATTGAGGAAAAGAAGGAACAAGAAATTAATGAAGAATATTTAGTAAATGATAATCAAGACAGTAATAATATATTTAAGGAATCAAGTAAGAAATTAAAAAAAAATAAAGTGTATATTTTTATTATTTAGAAGATAGTTTATTTAATTCTTTAAATGATCAATTACCTATTATTTCTTCTAGAAAAAGTACAAAATCAGAAGCATTAGATATTGTTTCGGAATGGAATAATAAATTAATAAAGAAAAAAGTTGAAGAAGATAAAGAAGAAGAGGAAGAAGAAAAGGTTTACTTGAAATTAATTTTTTAAAAATTATTTTTCTTTAATTATTTAAAGGTTAATATCGATATACATTTAAATGGAGATAATTGGCAGGCTAATTCTAAAGTATTAATTTTGCCTTTAACAAAATTAGAAAAAGCAGAATTTAATATTAAAAATAATAAAGTAAGAAAAGATATTAGTAAATAAGTATTTATATTTATTTTTTAGTCTATTGTGGAACAATGTGAGGATAAAGGCCATTTAAAAACAATTGTTCATTTAAATTCTCCCCCTAAAAAACCTCAAAGAACATCTTTGGATTCCGAGCCTGAACATTCTTCTAATTTTCAAAAAATAAATAGAGGGAATGAGGAGGACGAAAAGAAAATATTATTTTCTTCTAATAATTCAAGTAAAACTCAACAAATTCACCATAAAATGCAGATGCGTAGATGCCGTCGTAGACCTTTATGTGGTTCAAAATTGGTAGATAAAATATAGATAGAGAATAATTATAATATAAAAATATTTTTTCTATTTAAAGAATCGTAATCTCCTTACTATTGAACATATAAATATAACACAATTAGAATATTTGGGTGGTGATATGTTAGAAAGGATTGAGAAAGGAGAACGTATTGTTACAAATATTTCAGCAAAATTAAATAATTTTGCTGAAAATGAATTATTTAATAAATTGGATTTTCAAAAAAATGAAAGAATTAATAAATTTGTTGAAATAAAGAGGAACAGAAGGTGGTTTTTAATTAAATATTTCCTCATAAATTTTTTTTATTTAGTGAAGAAACAGGCAAAATAAAAACAGAAACAAAAATAATAAAAAGTCAATTAAAAAACAAAAATTCTGAAGAAATTAAAAAAGAAAATGCCTCATTATATACAGAAATAATTTCAAATAATAATTCTGAAAATCCTTGTTTTTCTAATAAAAATAAAACAATTTGGAGAAATATACCAATTAAACAACAAAAAATTTCCTCTCCCTCACGTATTTCAATTACAACAACACAAGGGGGAATTTTAAATAAAAATAATGAAGGAAATTCTGTTACTGGTTATTTTTAATTTTAAAAATTTAATTAATTTATTTAATTTAAAGTTAAACACACTCCCGGTACTAATTGGTGTGTTTCTTCAATTTATAAAACAACAGAATATGGATGGGAAAAACAAACATTAAAACCTCGTTTTGCAACAAAGTTTGATGAAATGCCAAGGAGAACAAGCACATAATAATTAATTTTAAATAAATTTATATATTTACCTTTTAAATATTTTCTGTGAAAATAAAAATAAATAAAATATATATTTTAATTTTTATTTTATTTTATTTTAAATTTATATTTATTTATCTCATTTTCCCTTTAAAAGTCTAAAGAAAACTTTTTTTAATAAAGTTAAAAGGAAAAAATGACTCAAGTCAGTCATCTTCAACATTTGTCCCTTAATTATGTAAATGGAGAATTTTTTAATGAAAAGAAGATAGAACAAAAATTTAGAAAGAAAAAAATAAGAATATTGACATTATAAATAAATATATGTTTTAAAATAAGAAAATGTATTTATATATTTTTTTATTTTAGAAATGAGTATTAGTATGTAAGTATAGAAGAAGAAGCCTTGTAATTTTTATAAGAATTTTTAAGCATTAATTTTTGATTTTTTTATTTGTTAAATTAATCTAAATACATATTTAATGCCGCAAAGAATTTTTTAAAATTTATTATCTTTATTTTCTTTAATATTCTCCCCTCTTCTAAGTCCTCTAACACCTTTAAATACATATCATGCAAGCTATTACTTTATTTGTTAGACAATATTTAATTTATTTGTGCGCGAGAGTATTTAAAAAATTGCTATAATAAATTAAATGAAATAAATTTATTTTTATTACATCAGCTGCCATAATTTTAAATAATTTAAAAGAAAAAATAATTAATTTTAAGGAATATTTTTAATATTTATTTATTTATTTAAATAGATTTGTTTTTTTAATTTTGTTATAAAATTGTACATATATTTTTTATTCTTTTTTTAAAAAATCTTTTTTTAATAAAAGAAGACTTAATAATTCTTTTCTCTCTCTTTCCTCATATATCCATTTTTACTAGTTTTATAGTTCACTAATTTCTCACGCCATTGCTTTATTTTATTTAACTAGTTTCGATATATCTATTTTTTGTTTCCGCTTTTTTTGTATTTATTTTATTTTTTTTTGTTTAAAATTTGGCTAGAAATGTTTTTAATTTAAAAGATTTTTTTTAAATTTACGAGTAAATTGTTAGTCTTTTAAGGTTGTACTTTTCTTTTAATATATTTTTCAGATAAAAATTACTAGATAAATTAAATAATAAATAAGTAAAAGGTTATAATTAAATATACCTAAATATTTTTAATTTAATTTATAAACCTTTCTTTCTTCAAAAATATTAAAATCTTTATTTCTTCTTAAATAAATTTTTCTAATATAAAATTAAAATGACCGCTCCTTCTCAAAATTTAAATGGCCAAAGTAAATCCCCCTCCTCCTCCTCTTCTTCTTCAAATTCTCATTCATTTTCTGCTGCATTTATAATTGTTTTATGGCGTCACAGACTTTCCCTTCACGGAATTAGAAAACCCAAAGGAATTCGCTTAATTATTATTGGACCTTCAGATTTACTTATTAATGAACAAGAGTAAATTTTTAATTTAAAAAAAGTCTGGGGGAATATTCTAAATTTTTATTAAATTTATACAAAAATTTTAGAAAACAATTATTTAAATAATTCCAAATTAATTTTAAATAAAAATTTTCGATAAATTTAAGAGTTGATGTTATTCACAATGTGGATGGCCCAATAACTGCAAAAGACCACAATTTTGCTGCTTTACTTCAAAAAACTAGGGAACAATGTTCTGCTCTCGAAAATGTTAAAAGAGTAATTTGTACATTCGAAAGATGTTTACAAAGACAAATTGCTCAAATTAGGGAAGAATTGGGAATTGAAGGGTTAACTGTTGACCAATTTGATCAATTAATGCACAGACAAAGTGTTAGGGCTATTTGTAAAAGAGGAGGGCTACAAACTTTAAAGTTGTTATTAATTTTTTAATTATATTTAAATAAATATTTAATTAGATTTTGTTCTTTTGGTTCAGTTCAAGGAAAATTGGATGAATGGGTGTAAGTAAATAAATTAAATTTTGGAAAATAATTATTTAAATATAATTTTTAATTTAAATACATAATTAAATTAAATTAATTATTAGTGTTGCTCTTGGGATAGAAAAGAGCCTACATATAAGTGAAGCAAAGTATTACCGGAAATTAAATCAGTCTGAAATATACCCATAGGGATTGAGGAAATGCCCATATTAGCGAGATTCCATTATATTTTTTTAAGAAATAATTTTTAAAGTTCTCATGCAAATACCCAAGTTTGTAACTACCCTATGTTATTACGGCCAGTTTGTGTAGAACAAAATTGTTTACATACTTTAGCTATTGCAAGAAATGGTAATGAATTGAAAGATTGGATTAAAGTAAAGAAATAAATTAAAAAAAATATTTTCAAATAAATATTTTAGGCACGCCCCCATTCTTCCAATTTTGCTTCCGAAACAGATTATTTAGTAGAAGAATGTTTAATGGATGGTTTTGAATTTATTTCAATAGCTTCGACAAGAACTGGATTAATTGGTTTTTAATTTTAAATATTTAAAAAAATTCTTTTTTAAAGGAACTTTTTGTTCGATAGATTCTCGTAAAACTTTAATTTGTTCAGTTCTTGCCCAACAATCATATTCTATAGAATATTTAAATTCTGAAATGACTCGTGATGTTTTACCTGGAGTTGAAAGTTTTGTAATGCAAACATTAAAAACTGTTAAATTAATTTTTTTAATTTAAAATTATAATTTAATTTTTCTTTAAAGGTTTTTGTTCGTTCAGATATTTTCCCTCCTCTTGTATTTATTAAAGGGTTTTATAGAGGACATAATTTAATTACATTTTTGAGTGGTTCTTATGAACTTGGTAAAAAGTCTTTAACAAATCTTTTTACTTGGGCAAATGAAGGGAAAAATTGGGAAGTTATTTCAATTCAGTGTGTTTTGGATGCTTTAATGGAAAATATTAATTGTTTATTGCAAGAAAATGTAATTAATTTTTTTAAAAATTGAGACGAACGGGATTTCTTTTTTAAAAAATTTGGGGGTTTTGTGTTATCTCTCTCTTTCTTCTTCGTCCATTTTATTTAAAATTACTATTATATATTTATTTTTAAGAAAATAAATGGATATAATAATTTAAATGAACATCAAAATGGTTGTTATATACAAGAAAATGGATATAGTACTAATACTAAAAATAATAATAAACATTTTGCTTTAATTAATTTTCCAAATAATGAAGGGGTTCTTTTACATCAATCATCTATTCAATTACGTGCTTATTCTAATAGTAAAATTCGTTTAGCTTGGAGAGTATCTGAAGGAGAAGAACTTTTGGATGCTGATGGAATTGATGATAATATATTACAGGTAATAATGTGATGGAATTTAAAAGAGTATTAAATAAAATATTATTTTTAAAAGAGGATTCTCTCGTATTTTAACTTAGAATCTTCACAATTCCCCATTCTTTCCAAACATTACTTAAATATATTTGGGGAAGTATTAGGGATGGACGATTAAATTTAAAATAATTTTTAAAATTTTCATTATTTAAGATATTCTTAAATAATCCAAATCGTCATGAACTTCTTCGCGACATTGCAGATCTCTGTCGGCGAATAGAAATTCCAATTGACAGAAATTCAATGGCTGGAACTGAAAGGCGTTTACCTATATGTAGGAGAGATTTACGTGCAATTGCTGCATCTTCTAGTTCTCCTTTTAGTTCTGGACATCAATTAATTAGAAGCTGTACAACTACTGATTAAAATATTATTTTGTGTGTATATATTCGATATGTTTCGATATGTTCGATACTTTTTTACTTTAACTTAAATTCTTTAATAAAATATTACAAAAAAATTAATTATTAATTTTATTCTCTCACATTTCTTAATTTAAAATTTTTTTTAAATTTATTTTTTCTTCTTTTCTTCCCAAATACTATCAATTCCGCCTTGAATATATCCAACATGTTGATTATTGTCATCCGAACGGAAATATTCGTTCTCTTCTCCTTCAATTTCTTCGTTTTCCTCTTCTTCTAGTTCTTCTTCCCCTTCATATACTAAAAATACAAATTTAATATTTTCACAATTAAATACTAATATTTTATCAAAATATTTTTTAAATTTTTCTAACTTTCTTCAGTTGTTGTTGAAATTTTTGGCTCTTTTGTAGTTTTTGGTAATTCAGTTGTTGGTTTTGGAATTTTAGTTTTCTCCTTAATGGAACGTTCAAAACGTTGTGGTGGGAGTAGTCCAAGCTCAGATTCTGCATCATTGATTTGGGACGGGGCTTGAAATTAATAGAAATAATTAGACTATTAAATATGAATTAATTATGTATATTTTTAAAACTTTACCATCACGTTTCACTTTTTTAGCACCAAAGGGGGTACCAGGAGGCCATACAATTGCTGGCGGTGGAAGAATTGGCATAGCTGGGGGCATTACGACGTTGCTTTGGTTTGCTGGAAGAAGTGATGCCCAAGGCTGTTGTGGATTTGGTATCAAGTGATCTTAAATACAAAAGAAAATTGATTGAGGCTTATAGATAATCAACTTGGCATTGGTGGAATTGGCTGAGAAGGAGTTAGTTGCCAAGGGTCTAAAAAGAAAATGTAGAAATAATTTAATACCCAATTAAAACTTGGTATTTGTGGAATTGGTTGAATGGGACTCATCGGTTGATATGGTGATGGGTAGATGTACGTTGGATAACCTGAATTATTAAGATATTAGATAGTATTATACTTTAAATTTATTATACTTTAGATAATGTTAAAACTATCCCAAACTTACTATTCCTATTAATCAAAAAACTTCTTTTTCCTTTAATCGAAACATACCATAAAACCTGTATTACAATAACGCCTCTATCAGAATGACATTCTAATAACAGGTTTTATGGTAATTAAATTTAATTTATTCAAATATATTTTGTGACTAACCTCCTGCATAATGATGCTTTTTGTGACCATAACGATGACCACGACGGTAGCCTCCTCTGTAGTGGTGTCTTTGTGGATATTCTTCCTCACTGGAGCTACTGCCATAGTAGTTGTATTTGCTTTTTTTGTAACCACCGTCGTATTTTCCGCTATACCCATCGCCGTAGCTGGGCTTGTAACTGTCGTAGCTGGGCTTGTAATCGTCATAGCTGGGCTTGTAGCTGTCGTAGCTCGGCTTTTTGTAACTATTGTCATAGGTGGGCTTGTAACTGTCGTAGTTGGGCTTTTTGTAACCACTGTCGTAGCTGGGCTTGTAACCACTGTCGTAGCTGGGCTTGTATCCGCTGTCGTAGCTAGGCTTTTTGTAACCATTGTCGTAGCTGGGCTTGTAACCACTGTCGTAGCTGGGCTTGTATCCGCTGTCGTAGCTGGGCTTTTTGTAACTATTGTCATAGCTAGGCTTGTAGCTGTCGTAGCTGGGCTTGTATCCGCTGTCGTAGCTGGGCTTTTTGTAACTATTGTCATAGCTAGGCTTGTAGCTGTCGTAGCTGGGCTTGTAATTGTCGTAGCTGGGCGGCTTTTTGTAACTACTATCGTAACTGGGCTTGTATCCGCTGTCGTAGCTGGGCTTTTTGTAACTATTGTCATAGCTAGGCTTGTAGCTGTCGTAGCTGGGCTTGTAATTGTCGTAGCTGGGCGGCTTTTTGTAACTGCTATCGTAACTGGGCTTGTAACCACTGTCGTAGCTGGGCTTATATCCATCGTCGTAACCGGGTTTTTTGTAGTCCGTCCCATATTTATCTTTATCATATGCACCATAACTGTTTCCAGATACTAAAGAAAAACGAAGGAAGAAAAATATCACAGATATAAACAATAACATTTTAGGTAACATTTTCTTTATTATGGGACAAATGTGAATCAAGATAAAATAATCTTACTATGTATGCTTTTATATGCCTATATATTTAAATAGGTGGGTGGATGAGACATTTTCTTAAATTTTTCTAAACCAAGAAATTATTTGTCAATGTTATTCTTATTCATGTTCTCAATATGCAAGATAAAATCATGACATTTATAAACTATTAACATTTCGATTATTAATGGCAAAAACAAAATTAATAAACAATGTTTAAAAATTCTGTTTAAAAAATCGTTGAATTTACTGCCCAAAGAAAATTTAAATGTCGAGAATCATGCAGATGATTGTGAGTAATCTTTTCACATCACAAAAATGGAGCAAATAAGAGAATTTGACATTTTCAATAAATTCAACAAAATGTATCACCTTTCAAATGAGGGTTAACAAATGAGTTAATCATTTTCCGAATAACGTACGAATTTTAATAAACTTTTTAAACTTAACAACGCAAGTGAATTTCAGCTTTAGTTTTAATGTTTACTTTAACTTTGGAAGAGTAAATTATAAAAATTTAACATATGTAAAGTCCTGTTATAGTAATATATAATTAAGATTGGCGGTTCCTGGGAAATCTACGGTTATCCGGAACCAATAACCGAAAATTTTCGGTTATCCTGTCTTTTTTCGGTTCCTGATAATCGTAATCGGCAACCTTATATGTAATAATTTCATTTTCTCAAAACATGTGATTGATAAGCCTTGAAGGGAGAAGTATATTGTCAGAATATTTTGTTAATTATTTATTAAAATCTTTGCAAAAATTTAAATATATTGAAAATATATCACTAATTATAGTCAAATTACTAAGATAGATTGAAGAAAAATATCTACAAACATAATGAAATAATTACATATACTAGTTTTCTCTATTCTTTATTAAAAAGTCCAAGTTCAGTAGCCTCCCTTTCTACCCATGCCAAAATTTTCTTCGGATCATCACCCAATGGAGAATCATCTTCCTCAGTTTGTAATGCATTAGAAATAAAATCTCCTTAATTTTTTAATAAAATATTTAAGAAATTATCAGTTTACTGTGCGCTGAAAGAATTCTAAATTCATCATCTTCATCTCCAATAAAAAGTTCATTCTCATCAACAAAGGAGGACAAATAATTGAGGTTCAATGAACTATTGTCAGCTTGATCTAAAATAACACGAGAGCCGCATGGACGCCGAATTTTGTGTGGCTCACAAATTGTTCCACCAATAATAATTTTCACTGGATTGGCATGAGGATTTGTCTAAAAATGGATAATAGGTTTTGAAACAGAAAAGAATATGTATACCTCATTTTTAAACAGACCACAAAGTTTCACTATTGACTCGTTTGATACCTTAAATTTATAAAATTAAAATCAAATAAGGTTCAAAAATTTATGATTAATTTGATAAAGGCAGCTGACAAGGGCGTTGCCGGGGCTGAGGGGGCTATAGCCCCCCCCCCCTCCTGAAATGGGGAAAATGATAAAATTTTGGAAGGGAAATGACAAAAAAGTGAATTTTTTCGACTACACCTCCCTAAATTTTCGCCTGCAGTGCTAAAAATAGAAGAAATTTGCCTTCTTGGTCCTCAAAAATTCAAAAAAATTTCATCTGCGGTGCTGAAAAATAAAAATATACTTAAAAAATTTGCGTTCGAAACTCCAAAGTAAACGCCAAAATTTTGGCACACCCCTCATTTTAATCCGCCTTGAAATCGACCCCCTGGCTACACCTTGGAAGCTGATACGAGCTCAAAAACGAAAACAGTGATCCCCTTGTATTTAAATTAATATACAGAAACATACCAAAATACATCCACTTAAATCTACATTCTCTAATTTTGTTAAATTTCCAAGTTCAGCAATGCCATCATCACCCAAATAACTACAATTCCTCAAAAAAATTGTTCGTAATTCCAAACAACCGTCAATACAAATTGATTTTAATACTTGAACGTTTAAAGCTGCTAAACCACTCAAATCTAATTCTTCCAATTTTTTTAATTTTGCTAATAAATGCAGTCCATTAGTTGTTATTTGGCAATCTGTGCCAGCAAATGAAAGTGTAAATTTTCGAAGATTTTGGAGATTATCAGAAACAGAAGAAAGTAAATTATCATCAACTAGAGGGTTATAATCCAAACTAAAAGATTTGTATCTTTAAAAAGTTTTTCTAACAAATAACCTTAAAGTTTGAAGAGAGCTAATCCTTGAAATTTGTTTGAGACCTTTATTTGTAAAAAGGGGAAATACACCACACAATGTTAGAGTTGTAAGTCCGTTAAAATTGCGTGAAATTAAACTAGAAAATTTTGTTATAAAAAACAAAAAATTAAATTAAAAATAACCTTAAACTTTCATCGTTTAATTTTCTGCATCCATCAAGTTTAAAAGTGTGAATACAATTGCAGCGAACACTTAAATCTTCAATTACATGATTGTCCAAAAGAATGCATCCGTCCAAAAGAACCTGCAGTTAATAAAAATTATTTTGAGATTTTGGATTTATAAAAAAATTTTTTTAATTTGCATTTTATTTTAATTAACTAAATCATTTCTTAATCAAAAAAATCTAAAAAAAAATAAATTTTCCAAAAATACCTCCTCAAGAGCAGTCCCAAAGAGAGTAAAAAAGCTTCCTTTTAACCTTGCACACCCACGAAAATCAACAGAACGAAGTCTACTGGCCATAGATTTAAGTAAAAATAAAAAGGCCTTTTCACTTGTTTGAGTCATTCCACAATAAGCAATTTTTGTCAATTTTGGAAATGATTCTGATAAAACTCTTAACGTTTCTGGAGAAGCTGTAATACTTGAAAGATTGAGCTGAAAAATATTTATTTTAAAATAATTTAAATAAACAAACATTTGTTAATTCAGGACAGAGAGCTCCAATTTCAAGTACAGAATTCTCATCAAATAATTGATTTATATCGGCAAGACTTAATGAATGAATATGTGGGCCACAACGACGAAGAATTGCTTTTAAATGGGCATGACACATGGGAAAAGATTTGTTAAAATGTCGGAGTAATTCTGGCTCTTCACAAAAATGTAGAGAACGACTTTGTGCCCAAGCTTTTGTTGAAAGTTCTAGCCAATGTTTACTAACACGTTCCAATCGAATACGATCTAATGGGCCGACGAAAAAGAGAATACGCGTTAAAGCTCGATCTGGAAGTTCATCAAACGGAATTGTGGCAGAGGGAGCTGTTGAAGCTAAAGTCTAAATTTTTAAAGTAATTTTTAATATTTATCTGATTAATAAAAACGTTTAAAGAAAAAAATTATTAAAAGAAATAAAAATTTAATTTTAAAAAACTATGATAAAAAATACCGCAGAGGAACAAGTTGTGGTTGATGCTAATGAACTACCAGATGATGTTCGGGAAAGTTTTCCAATTGAAAAAGATTCCTGATTAGATTCAGAATCTAGCATTTTTGCGTTTGGAGAAGAAACAGTCCGTCTCCATGAAGCAGATGAAGGAATATACTAAAAAAATAAATTTTAAAACTAAAATTATTATAATAGTATACCGGCATTACAACCATTTGTTGTCCATAAAATAACAATTCCTCTGGAAGTGCTCGTTTGGCTTTCACTGCGGATTGAGGATTTCTAAAGTAAAATTAAATAAAAATATATGTAGATATTGATTCTGTATTCCATTCATCAAAGATAATAGAAAATAACAAACTTGAAGGTAATTAAACAGGTTCCGTGTAATTTCTTTTTTGGCATTGTTGCATATACACTTGATCCTTTTGATGGAGGTATGCGACAAGATTGAACCTTAAAAAATACAAGGAATAAAAAAAATAAAGAATGAATGCCTTTCCAAATTTGCAAAAGAATGA
Organism: Meloidogyne arenaria; assembly: GCA_036172955.1. Taxonomy (NCBI): domain Eukaryota; kingdom Metazoa; phylum Nematoda; class Chromadorea; order Rhabditida; family Meloidogynidae; genus Meloidogyne; species Meloidogyne arenaria. The sequence goes on from JARQAB010000010.1 coordinate 6,304,575, forward strand.
TTGCAATTGATTTCTTGTTACTTTTGAAGAAACATTACTGACACAAATTCCTTTTTCCTCTAAACTTGCTTCTACTTGTCGAGCAGTAAAAGGAAGGCCATCAATTCCAATGTCCATAAATTCTTTTAAAAATTATTTAATAAATTAAAATTTACAAAAAACCATCAAAAACACTGCCTGGATCTTGTTCATCTCCAACAATCATAGGCAATAAGCGTCTATATTTCATAAATTCAAGTGCAGAATAAGACCAGGTTCTCCGAAGTCTGCCAACACTGAAAAACTTTACTCTAGTCACAAAGCTCTGGAAGGCTTCAGAAAGGTTGTTTAATCCTTGGCTCTCTAAATTATGTCCATGAAGCCGTCGAAGCATTTTAAATGTCGCTTGTGATTGAAAGGCTTTTTCATTGTTGTAGGCATCCATATAAGTAAAGAAACTTAAAGTTATCAAAACATAAGAAAAAATTAAAAAATTAACATTAATTAAATTAAAAGGGCATTTTAAAATTTTGATATTGTGTGTGTTTTAACAATAATTTTTAACATTTTGTATTATTTTACTATGTATATTTCACTACATTTTGCCATTTCGCCAAATAGACAAATACGGATTCTAGTCATTTAACACAATTTTATTTTTTAATTCTTGTTTTTAAATAGAAAAATGCAACAATTTGTTTCTCATATCAACAGAAAAAGGCTCAATTCTCATGTAAAAGACGAAGATGAAAATCCTCTCCATTGGTTTATTTTTTATTTTAACAAATAAAATTTAATATTTTTATTTTAGTAAAATTTGTCTCCAAATATTTAATGAGCCTTATAGCACAATCTGTGGACATACTTTTTGTAGATCTTGTATTACTCGAAGGTATTGCTTATTTTTATATTAATTATTTTTAATTTTTAGTATTCAACATTTTCCTCAATGTCCTATCTGTGATACAAATTTAGATGTTAAACGGCTAAAAACTCTGTGCCCTAATTTTACGGTTTCTTCTATGATTGATAAAATTCTAGTTGACGTTGAAACAAAAAAGGAAAATTGTAAAGGACATTCGTCTCAAACGGTCACTGGCCAACCAGATAATGGTGATCAGATCTTACAAATGATACAGGTAAATTTTTAATGCTAATCTAAAAGTTTTGTTAAAAGTTTAGTTTTTGTTTCTCTTTTTTTTTTATTTTTTCCAAAATTACCCTCTATTTTCTTTTGATATTTTTTAACTAAAAGAAGGACTAAATCCTTTATATAACCATGTGGATTCACCTTTTAATCCTTTGATAATTATGAACCTTTTTTTGAATATACATATAGGATTTGTGGAATATAAAAAAGGAGAAACAAAGTAAAATTTTACCAAATTTATTGGTCATATTTCTTTAAATTTTTTTATTCCTTTCATTATTTTAAAAAGGCTTATTTTTGCTAACCTCGGTAATTCTTGCGTTCGTACCCCCCACTCATTTTTCCTTCCTCAAACCATTAGAAAATGGTCAGTCAGTTAATCAAATTTTCAGTTTATAGAACTCGTCGAGCCGTGTCGAATGACACCAAATTCAACCCCTGGTCTTAACTCTGGGCCAAGATATAGACAAAAAAAACCTGCACAAAGAGAAAGGTTTGCAAAAGCGTCTCACGACTACAATAGGATTAATTTATGTCATAACTTTCTCAAATCTTGTTCAATTACGTTGATTTTGATGTCATTCGAATCAGCTCAACAAGCTCTTTCGAATGAGCCATTATTTGTTTAATCGAATTTTATCCCAAAAAATGAGCTTGGTCCACCCTTTTATTTTTCAATTTTCGGAGGTCTGTATCTCGGCCCAAAGTTAAGATCTGAGGTTGATTTTGGTGTCATTCGATACTGCTCGACGAGTTCTATAACCTACGACTGGCTGACCATTTTTTAATACTTTGAAGAAGGAAAATGAGTGGGGGGTACGAACGCAAGAATTACCCTAACCTCTTAAAAGTATTTTCTCAACGATTTCTTTATCACTTCTTATTAATAGAATCAACAACTGTCATTGGAGTCAGTTCAACGAATCTCTGAATTGCTAAAACGTCGACAAACGGAATTAGAATTGAATAATCAACAGATTCAAAATTTGCTTCTTAATGACTTATTTGACCGTATGATTGCTAAAAGAGAAAATACAGCAAAAATAATTCAAGCCGAATTGGACACTCTAAAACGGGATAAACAACATATTTTTGTTGGTTTTTTAATACATTTTTTAAATAACTAAATATTATTTTAGAATACATTAATTAGCCAACTCAGTCCAAGCTCTTTACAACGATTAGTTCCTGATAGTAGTCAAGTTATGCAATTATTGTCTGTTGGTCCATCATTGTCTAATACTTCCAACGATCACTTGGCGCCTTTAGCAGAAGAAAACAATCTCCGATCAGACTCACCTTCGACTCCTCAAACTCTTCAATTTCAAGCCAATCTTAAAGAAAAATTGTATCATTATCGACGAAGAATGTGTAGACATGTCGCATCACTTGAATCTGCCTATTTTGGTTCTAAAACCACCTCTCTCAATGTTAATAAGAATAGCGGTAAATTTCAAGTAAATTTTTTGGTAGTCCCCCATAACTAAAAATTAATTTTCTGTTTTTCCAAAATTTAATTAGTTTTCAAAGAAAATCCCAATTTTCTTTTTAATAGACATTACTTCTTCCCTCGGTAGTGTTTCACATGCTGAACTTGACGAATTTTCTGAAACAGTCAAACGACTTTATCAATATGGAGATATGAAATTACTTGCAACGTTAAACTATAATTTGGAATCTAACAGTTCTCTTTCTATCGTCTCTAGCATTGAATTTGATAAAGATGGAGAATTTTTCGTAATCGCTGGAGTGGCAAAGAAAATTAAATTATACAATTATGAGGCTATTGTCAACTTTGAAGGGGAATTACACTATCCGCTGGAACAGCTAATCTGTAATTCAAAAATTAGGTTTATTTTATAATTAATTCTATAAGATGTATATTTTACTTTTTGGACATTTATACATAAACTTTCGATTGTTTGTTTGAAAATCAGTCCTCCATACATGAATGTTTTCTCTTATTAAATAAATATATTTTAGCAATATTTCTTGGAATCCATACAATAAGAACATGTTGGCAAGTAGTGATTATGAAGGGACTGTTCAGGTTAATTTATATTTTATAGTTAATCTTTGTTTTTTTAGTTCAATAATTCTTTGCTGAAACGAGTATTTGTTTTATTTCCTATATTAATTTTTAGCTTTGGGACACTGCAGCTGCCGTATGCACTCGTACATTTAAGGAACACGAGAAACGTTGTTGGACAGTTCAATTCAATAATATTGACCCTCATTTAATGGCTAGCGGGAGTGATGATGGAAAAGTAAAATTATGGGCGTTACATGCCTCACAGTCTGTTTGTACAATTGATGCTCGTGTGAATGTTTGTTTTGTTAAAACAATTTCTGTTAAAAAATTTTCTTGGAATTATAGGTTTGTTGTGTTTATTTTTCTCCAAAATATCGGAATCAGGTTTTTTTAAGTTGACCTCCAAATTTAATTTTTATAATTTAAGCTAGTATTCGGTTCTTCAGGTATTACATATTTTTCTTTATTTTTATATTCCAAAGTAATTATAGACCATTGTGTGCATCTTTATGATATTCGACAGCCAGGAAAACCATTGAATGTCTTTCGTGGGCATAAGAAAGCCGTCTCATATGTAAAATATGCCAACGAGGACGAAGTTATCTCTGCGTGAGTTTTTTTACTAGTGCAGATGTTACTTGGAAATATTCTAGTTCAACAGACAGCAATCTGCGCCTATGGGACGTTAGCACTGGAAAATGCCTTCAAACAATGCGTGGTCATCAAAACGAGAAAAATTTTGTTGGAATGGCAACAGACGGAAATCACGTTGTTTGTGGTTAGTCTTAAAAAACTAACATAAAATGACCGGATTTCATTCACGATTATAGGGAGCGAGAACAATAGACTATATCTCTACTATAAAAAAGTCTTTGATCCCTTGCTTTCGTTCGACTGCACAACCCGCTCTGTGGACAACATACAACCAACCGCGCCAGAAACGACTACTGGGAATGCTACCTCTTCTATTAATCCGTCCCCTTCGTTTTCTGACCCTGTCCCACCAACACAACACCATTCAACTAATGATTTTGTTTCTGCGGTTTGTTGGAAACGTAATACAAGTATTGTCCTGGCGGCTAATAGTCAAGGACAGACATTTATTCTTCAGTTGAAATGACCGAAAAGATCTGATTAAATTCTAAAGACTAATTGCAAATTTACAGCATTTTCTTGTCTCAATGTTTAGGGCTATGAAATCATGCAAAAGGTAGTTCGAGTCCCTTACCTTTTTCATGTCATCCTTAGATATTAGAATAATTGCTTAAACAACATGACTAAGGACTGACAATGAGAAAGGATACCAATCCTGCATGTTTTGCTCAGCCCTACTCATGTTCATCGCTTATAAGACTATTGAAGAAAATCCTCAGAAATAAACTTTTCATTTAATAAATTTCAAAATTCATTTCATAACAATAGTGAACAGTTACTAAAAGTCTTTCTTCGTTAAAAGTAAATATTCCTCTACCAGCGCGAATCAGACCGCCCCGAATTGCCTGAGTATCCACCACCTCGTCCGCCTCGAAAGTTGCGAGATCCTCTTGAATTGTTTGATTTGTAAGGACTTGCTTCACCTTCATCTACAATTTAAACATTAGATACAATTTAAACATTAACAATTTTAACATTACTCACCATCATATCGAATACGCTTCGACTCTCCTCCCCCAAATCCATCAAATTTCCCACGCTCGCTATTACCTCTGCCCCGGCTTCCTAAAATTTCGAATTAAATTAAAAATCAAAAAGTAACAATGTCAACCTCCCCCTCTGCCTCTCCCGCCATATGAATTTTCGTTTCCAGAATTCCAATCGCGCTTTCGACCATTACCCCTACCCCGTCCATCACGCATAAACGCAATTATCTCTAATTCTTCTGGGATGTTCTGATTAGCCTCTTGTAAGACCTTGACTAGATCAGCTGCCTTTGCATTGTCTCCACTTGTAAAAAAAGAATAAGCAGTTCCCTGAAATTTTCAATGATTAGAATATTCTTATTTCAAATCTATTTAATCTAATTTGATAGTTTAAAAATTAAAAACCTTCTGATCACGACGCCCAGTGCGCCCAATTCGATGGATATAATCTTCTGAACTGTTTGGGTAATCATAATTAATCACGAATTTTATGTCATGCACATCTGAATAACGAAAAATAAGAATTAGATAGATGGAAAATTTAACTGTCAAAATCAATAAAATTGTTCCATTTCTTTTAATTTAAATTCAGAAAATATTTTTTTGGAATTATCAGAATTTATTGCATTTGCAAATAAAGCAATTGCAAACCTCACTCCAGCAGCACGCAAATGTCGCTATTTAATAAGCGAACAATTGATGCGCAGAAATGAACAAGTTTTATGCTCTCCACCTTCTAGACCATGAATATGGCCGCGAAGAAGAAAGGAAGCATTGACTAGTTTTTTCTTCTTTACCTATGCCCCTCGCTGCAACATCCGTAGCCAAAAGAATGCTCGCTTTTCCTTGTTTGAATTCTAAAATTAAATTAACTTTTTTGAAAGAAAAATAGTTTGTCTACGTTCTAAAACCCAATTTCGTTCACTTTGGTCTTTGTCTCCATGAATACATAATGCAGGATAACTGGAAAAATAACGTATTTAGATTAAGAAACTAAACTAGTACCCAGATTGACGAACCAAACGAGAAAGTTCATCAGCCTTCCTCTTAGTTTTGACAAAAATAATCGTCTTAGATTGAACCTAAAAATATGCGTAAGTTGTTATTCTAATTAACTAAACTTGTTTCGAAATATCTTCAAGTATCTCTTCAAGTCGTTTTGTTTTGTTATACTCATCAATCACTTCAACATTTTGCTCAATATTGTGGTTGGCAGAAAGCTCCAAAGATCCAACAGTTAGATGAATTGGATTCTTTTGAAAATCTGCAGCAAGTTTGCGCACATCTTGTGGCCAAGTTGCTGAGAACATTAATGTTTGGCGATCATTCTAAATTCATAATTTATAGTCCGCGGAAAGTTTTAGCAGTTGCAGAGGAAGCCGGGCATGTCGAGCGACCGCAGCGAAGCACGGCCACATATCAGGAATTTAAGATCGAGAATTTCTCGAGATTTTCGATATTCACTCTCAAAATCACCGGTAATATTCAAGAGTATGGGCCCCCTTTTTTCCTCTCAAATTTTCCTCCTATATTTTTACAAAATGGTCAGACTTTTTCCTTCCATCTATTTTGCCTTTCTAATTTTTGCCTACAATCAGACAAAAAGGATTATTTAATTCTATATAAGTGAAAGTACATGCAAAAAACAAGTAAAAAGGACTGACGCCTTTATTAACGCTGAGTGTTGTTCGACCTCCACATTTATGGCAGGTTCTTTTTCCATGGAGAAGTCCAAGCTCTTCGAGCCATGCATCGAAATCATTATCGCTCAAACGTAATTTTTCATGTAAATCAAAAGGTTTAAAATTCTTGAGTTGTTCCATTTTTTAATTGAGAAAGTGAGTCTTCTTAAAACTTATACTTGTTAAATACCAAAAAATAATCCTCCTTTTTACTTGTTTTTTGCATGTACTTTCACTTATATAGAATTAAATAATCCTTTTTGTCTGATTGTAGGCAAAAATTAGAAAGGCAAAAATCGCCATTTGCCGAATATTAGTAATTTATATAAAGTAAGAATTTACTCGAATTTGTTGTGCAATTTTACGAATCTGCGGCTCAAAACCTAATAGATGAAATTTTAAACATAAATAGGGTAAATTTACCCATATCAAGCATCCTATCAGCCTCATCCATTATAAGCAAAGAACAACGTTTTAACTTCACAACATTCGTATCAATAAAATCCGTAAGCCGACCAGGCGTAGCTACACAAATATCAACTCCTGAGAAATGGATCAAGATTAAAATTTGTAAAATTCATAGTAATTGCTAAACAGACCTCTCTTCATAGCTGACATTTGTGGCCCCTTAGGTGAACCACCATAACAGCAAGCAAGACTAATTCGCATAACTTTGCAGTATTCCTGAGCCACTTGTTCTACTTGCTGAGCAAGCTCTCGAGTTGGAAGTAGAATAATGACAGCTGGTCCATCTTGAAGATTTCGTGCTGGTTGTGACTGAACATGCACAATAGATGGCAAAATGAAACCAATTGTCTTGCCAGAACCAGTTTTTGCTATTGAGATCTAGAAAGAAAGGAACAATATTTCAAATAGAAAGAATAAAACCAAGTCATGACCGCTCAAAGCGACCGGCCAAGAAATGCTTTGAATTGGTGTCGGTTTTTGAAAATAAGTTAACAGAAGATTAACAATCATTCCTAAAAAATTGAAAGATCCTAGACACGAAATTTATATTAAGCAGACCTGGAAAGGTTGATTCTTCAAATTCAAAAACCGGGCATGGCACATCCTCGCCATTTAACGAAACATTATTCTCAACCATCCAACGATCCACATCGGCCTGATCGCGATCTTGTACAGAAGCAACTGGAGTATAATTGTCCTTGCTAATAGGTACCAAAGAGCTGCTGTCACTTTTCTTCGCCTCATTAATTTCATTGGAGGGATTCCATGAACTAAATCCGCCCGTTTTTGAAGCGTTAGCTCTGCCTCCATGATTGCCACTACTACCAGAACTGAATCCACCCTTGTACCCAAAACCAGTAGATGCACCAGACCCAGAAGAGGAATTTGGCCAATTATAGTTAGGCTGAAATTTTAATATTACATTCGTATTATATAGTACTTAATTAACATTTTGTGAACGCCCGCTGCGGCCGTTCCCATAGGCATTTCCACTAAAGAACATTTGAAGATATTAAATCTGATCCCTAAAAATAATACATAATATAAAAAATGTCAACAATTCTGCCATTTGCACGGAATTCACAAATGCTAAACACGTGAATTTATGAAACTTTCAGAAAAATCGATTGTTTGCAACTTGACGTGAACCGCGGAACAGGATCATTGAGTCCCGCCGTTTGAGTCCCTGGCCGTTTGAGTCCCGGCCGTTTGAGTCCCGCCGTTTGAGTCCCTGGCCGTTTGAGTCCCGGCCGTTTGAGTCCCGCCGGTTGAGTCCCCACCCAAAGGGGGACGTTTGAGTCCCCGCATTTGTTTTTCGGATTTGGAGGGATTAAAGAGGATATAGTTTCATCTAGAGTAATTAAGGGAGATAATCGAGAGATTCTGGCGTGATACTGAGTCAATACGACATTCTGGGTCCGTGTTACAGACCCCTGAAAATCCAAAAAAGGGGTCAAATTCAATTTTGGGTAAAAAAATTCTTAATATACTGATAGCTCATTCGAAAGGACCCGATGAGGTGAGTCGAATGACACCAAAATCATCACGAATTGATGATTCTGAAAAAATTGCGACCAACTGAATCTTCTCTGGGAAAACTTTTTCTACTGCTTCTCCAGTAAAAAACTACTATTACCTAATACCCGATCCGGCAGAATTTACCCGGATAAAAAAATCAAAATGTGAAAAAAGGAAAAAAATATTTTTTTAAAATTTTATCAAAAAAAAATCTTAAAAACCATTGTCTTGTCTCGCTTCACTTATTAAATTTTGGGTTCGTTTTTGTTGTCGACGTTCTTCTAATTTTACCACCTTCGTTCCTTCGACGATCACGTGCTTGAAAATCGCCAGTTAGAAACTGACGGAAATTAAGTAAAAAATTTAAAAAATAAAAACTTGAAAAACAAAATAAAAATTCCAAACCTTTTCGAATTTCCCATCGTTGTAGCCTTGGGATGAAGTCAAGCACGTGGCGGTCATCTTTAAAAAAGAAAATCTAAAATTAAAAAATAAAATTTAAATTTTTACTTACACAAGATTTTCGTCCTCCTTGAGAAAGTTCAGTGCCCAGATGGAATTGTGAAGGTTATCGGTTAACCAATTAACAAAATTAGTTGACAAAAACTAGGAAAAATCTAAATAAAATGAACATAATAATGAAAAATTCTAAAAATAACTGCGGGGACTCAAACGTCCCCCTTTGGGTGGGGACTCAACCGGCGGGACTCAAACGGCGGGACTCAAACGGCCAGGGACTCAAACGGCGGGACTCAAACGGCGGGACTCAATCGGCGGGACTCAAACGGCGGGACTCAATGATCCCCTACCGGTGAACCGAAAATTAGGGGGACGATTCAGTATCGGCCGATTCAATATTTCGAGTTTTAGGCCATGACTTTTTGTTAAAAAAATAAAATTAAAATCAAATCAGATTATGAAAAAGATGTCGAATCTTGAGAACTTACGAATGATATAAGAATTATTCGGATCGGTCAAAAATCAAGAGTTGGCCGGCCATTCCGAATCAGCTATTCTGAATCGTCTCCTACCCAGCTTTCCCGGGAATCATTGAGTCCGACCGGGTGAGTCCCAGAGCAATATTTGTCTACCAATTCGAATAAGACCTATCAAACGAAAGCATTGTATGTGAGGATTATTTTCGCCAACTAGATTGATTTGATCAGATCATCCTATAAAAAGTTACATCCAGATAAGTGCGTGCAATCTTGATTTTTGATCTTTATTAGGATGTAACTTTTTGTAGGTTGATCTGATAAGATCAGTCCAGCTAGATAAAATAATCCTTACATCAAGAGCTTTCGATTGATATATTAATAATAATCTAAATTGATTAAGTAAAATTCAGAGAAATACCAAATAACAGACAAATAACAGTTTTGTATCAAAAATCGTTAGTTTATAAATTGTTTACTTCATCAATAAATTAAAGACAACTAAATGTATATATCAAGTCAAAATTTTCAAAACATTAAAATTTTTAATCTTTCAATTGTTCACTTTTAACCCCAACAGCGGCCAATTCCTCTTTAACCCGTGAAAGATAGCCAGGATCTGGATAGCCATAACTGAAGTTTAAATATTATTAAAATACAAATCGTATTTAATACCATTGCGGTCCTCCTTCCTTATTCGTTTTGTGATGAATTCCATTCCAAATAGGGACATCTTTCCGTCCAGTTGTTAATGAATCGCCGATTGTGAAAATGAGTCGACGTTTAAATGCCAATTGCAACAATTTCAATATTTGTGTCCCTTCTTTATTATTAGGCAAATATGCTATGCGAGTCATTGAACGATAGGGACGGCCAGGTCGGATGTGTCCATCCTAACAATAAGAAAAAAATTAAAATCAATTCTTTATAAACATCAAAATTTTGCTTACAATTTGTATCCCAGAAGGAATAAAATATGTGATTTCATGAAAGCCTTTAGCATCCTTATGTCCTTGCACTTGGCCTTGTATTTGACGGACGGTCATTTTCGCTAAAATATACATTTATTTTTGCATAATCTACTTAATAATTAACTCTGGATTAAAAATGCATTATCGTATGAAATCAAATTACTCAATTAATTATCCTTTCCTTACCTCACCAAAAACGGATTGATTTAATAATTAAAAATTTATAGGGATATACATTTAATAAGGCAATTAAATATGTTAAATAGACTCTAACTTATGTTGAAAATATTAATATTAAATACCATCTTTAGGTTGATAGCCTATCGGATCTTTGTACCAACACATACATAATGGGCATTGTTCTTTAACTTTAAAGGCAGCCTAAAAACTAATTTTATTTCAAGTTATTATACCAAAAAAATACTCGAATGCATTCCATGTGAAACATGTGTGAACAAAGCGATAATTGTACAACACAATTTCCCGCATTTTCTAATATATCACGCATATCACAAAGGCAAATAGAACAAGGAAGTGTTGAATCATCAAGATTAGCATTATTCGATGTTGTTGGTTTTTGAGAAGATAAAAGTTGTTGATGAGGAACAACACTCCAATAAACTGATTCATCGTTAAATTTAACCTTCTGCGACTTTGGAGCCTCATCTTCATTTGCGCTTGATTCCGAAGAGAAACCCTAATTTAAAATATATACGATATAAACAAATATGTAAATTTAATTACATCCAAGTCAGAAAGATCATTTTCTTCATCACTATCTTCAAGATCTGAATCAAGATCTGTATCGAGAGAAACACTCACGTCTGACACGGAGTTTGAGTCATTCATAGATACAGCAGAATGATTTGAGCTTATATTCTCATTCCAAAAACTATCCATATCATCATCATCGTCTAAAGGATTATTGTTAATTAAATAAAATTTTAGAATTTATCAGAAAAGTAATTACATAATTCATTTTACGGGAAGTACCACCCATGTTTGCATCCCCCTCATAAATGCTTAAGACACATGAATCAACTCAAACCATAACAAAATATTTAACACTGTATATAGCTATTAATAAAGGGAACGAATAATCTTTCGGAACACATTCACGAAAATATTTTAAAAAAATACCATCGTTCATGACAAAATTGATGGTTACATTTGAGTTGATTCCGTTAGTTCGCAATAAAATGTTAGATTCTAACAATAAGAAGTTTGATTTAAGTAAAAAGTTTAAAATATTAATTACCATCACCTGTAATGAGACTGACGTTAATATTGGGCGAATTACTAGAATTTGAAGACGATGTTCCACTGGAACCTAATGAAAAAGAATTGGTCATTTGAAAAATATAAGACAAAAATATTAACCTGGATTGTTTGAAGAAGATTGCCCGCAAATATTGGACTTTGAGGAATCGGAAAATACAAAAATGCTAATATCGGGACCTTAAAAATAAAAAAAAATAAATAGACTTTATTTACTGGCGTGAGGCATATATCTTTAATTTATTCTAAATTATCAGATTGAAAAGAATTCAGAGAAATCAAATGAATTCTAATATAAACATAAATTAAAAAAAGTCCTCAGGCCGTAATTTAAAAATTTATTTTATTATATTAAAATAAATGAGGTAAAATAAATTGATAAATAATTAAACATCTAAACTAGAATGTGCTGAATCAAAAGTGCTTTTGACACCATTTGTTTTAGAACACATTTGGGTGTTAAAGAAATCCCGCAAAAAGCCCATTGAATTTTCGCTTTGATCAATAAATTGGACCTTCTTAAAATAAACAATAAAAGTAAAAAATAGAATATTAGATTAAACCTTTAAATTCCCGAAATCAGCAAATTGTATAAATGATTTTTTAAGAAACTGTGTGGCTAGATCAAAGGACAAGCCATAATGTCCTTAAATGTTAAATAGATTTATGCATAAATTTTAAAATACCAGTCCCAAGCAAAGGAAGCGTCATGCTTTGAATTTGAAGTTCTTTTACCTTGCTAAGGAAATGGTTATAAATTTCGTCAAAAGAATCCCGGCTAGAACGACGAGCAGGGCAGAGAATAACAAAATTAGTCCGCAAACCACAATTACGAGATAGACGTACAGAAATTGCTGAAGAACTTTGTTTACGTCTTTCTCGTTGAAGGTTTAACTAAAATGTGAAAAAAATTATTTAATTTCTACTTAATTTAATTTTATTCAATCAACACTTTTCAGATCAAAATTTTAGAGTAACAAAAATTATTTTTTTAGAGTAACAAATTTAGAGTAACAAAAAAAAGAACTAGTAATAAAATTTCAAAATAAAAATTTACCGAAAAATCATCTCCAGCAGCATCCTTAATAGCTTTAGTCAATCCAAATGTTAAAGAAAAATTGGAATCACAAATAGCTCCAATACAGTCAGTGTTTGAAGAAAGAATGTCACCCTAAAATTTAAAAAAAAGAAATTAAAACTAAAATTTTATATTAACCACAACACAACAGAATTCAAGGCCTCGAAACTGACAAGAAAATATTTCTTTATTCTCGTTTTGATTAATAGAAGACATTAAAAAATTTTTAAACCTAAAGTCAATAAAAATTTTCTTTAATTTTTCGGTTTTGTTTAGTAAAATCTGTTTGTCTAGTAAAATGATGAAATGATGTAGTTATGTGATAATGGCATAAATAATCTGTAAAGAATATACTAGAAATTTATTTTAAATATTAAAAAAAAAAGAAAAAAACAAGTCAAAATTTTCAGTAGTTTTATAATTTTCAAAATTTCCGCCAGCGGCGCAGAAAATGGAAGAAATCTGGCTCCTTGGCCTTTGAAAATTCTCAAAATTTTCGCCTGCGGCGCTGAAAAAAGAAATCTGAGGATTTGCAAGGATTAAGGTGGATTTGGGGAATTAAAAGGAATATCAACGGATTGGTGTAAGATATCCAAGGATAGAGGACCCGAGAAAATTTAAAAAATTATAAGGAGTTGGAACGGAGATATCAAGGGATTTGCAAGGATATCGGAAAAAGCCTGTGTGAGGGAAAAAGTTAGCCTCCGAATCCCTCAACTTAAATAATTCACCCAAATCTCCGATATCTTCTAATCCTCTTATATAACCAATGCTGTGTATTGCTCCGCGAGCTAGCACCGGAGCACTGCTCCGGCGGAGACGAAGCCTTAGCCAAGATTTCAAAAGTTCGAAGCCGAAGCCAATAAATGGCCAATACCCAACACTGTATTTTCAATTGCGGCCCTAAATAACAAAATTTTCGTTGGCTGATCTTTAGAATATTTCATTGAAGCATAATAATGTGATAAAATATGAATTGAATATTCTGTATGGCAAATTCAGGCATAAACCGGTTTCGGTTAACCAAAAACCGGGGGTCAATCGAAAACCGAAAACCGGGGGTCGTAAACCGGCCAAAACCGAAAACCGAGGGTACAGGTTTTTAACCGGTCGCCAACAACCCTAATAAAAACAATTAATTGACTTGAATTATGTCATAAAGTCAGCAAGACTCTTTTGTCTTTACATTTATTTTCAGTCTCAGCACAAACTTAAACCTTTAGGCTTGCTAGAGGTCGGAATTTTGAAAAAACCGGGACCGGGAACCGGGAAACGGGTTCAGAAGGTCGACCGGGAGGGACCCGGACCGGGAAAACCGGGAATTCCCGTTCCCGGTTTCATTCCGGTCAAAAATGACCGGGACCCGGACCGGGAAACCGGGAAATTAAAAAAATTTTTTAAATTCATTTAAAACTTTTAAAAAGTTATGGGAGTAGTTATTTATTGAAAAATCTGATTTATAAATAGAAGAATTTAATAAATCAGTAAAATAAATCAATAAATTCATTAAATAAATCAATAAATTACGGAGGGCTAAAGGGATTTGAAAGGCTAGAGAAGAGTTGTGGTATATTAGGAGATTTTGGAGGTGTAGATCTACCGATAGCCTCCTCAAATTTTTTATATCGCCTATATCCCTCATCTAATTCCCTTTAATCCCTCCTAATTCACCTTGATGCTGACTTAATTTTTATTTAATCCCTCCAAATCCACTCTGATCTACTCCGTGCAATAGTGATATCAGGGATTAAAAGAGATATCGAGAGATTCAAGTATTTGTTGGGTAGCATTAAGAGAGATTGTAGAGACCTCCAACCACCTATATCACCTGATATCTATTCAAATCCCTTCAATTGGAAGGCAATGATATCAGATGATTAAGGCAGATCTAATGGATTTAGAGGGATAAAGATGGCTTAATCCCAGGTCGCTTGATAAAATCGCACTATACACTAATTTCCCTCAACTTTTCCTCCAATAATACCTCCAAATTTCTCCGTTCCAAATTCTTCCGCGAAAATTTTGAGAATTTTGGAAGGCAAAAGAGCCAAATTTCTTCCGCTTTTAGCGCCGCAGGCGAAAATTTTGAGAATTTTTGTAAAATCTCCAATATTTTTAAGTCAAAAATCAAAACGCCAAGCAAAAATATTTAAAATTAGCTGCTAGAATTTTTCCCGGTTTCCCGGTCCAAAAAAAGCCGGGACCGGGAACGGGAAACGGGAAATGAAAATTAACCGGCCGGGACCCGGACCGGGAAAACCGGGAATTCCCGATCCCGGTTTCATCCCGGCATCTTCAAAAAAGCCGGGAAAAAGGACCGGGAAACCGGGAAACGGGACCGGGTCCCGATCCCGTTCCGACCTCTAAGGCTTGCTTGTCAATAGAGTCTCGGCGACTTAGCATCGAAACGACTTTTTCTATCCCATAACTTTTTTTATTTCGATCATTTTCAGAAATTTTCTTTATCAATTAGAATCTATATTTGTTTATATTCTTTTTATTAACTTTATGAAAGGATCCGATCATTTCTTAGAAAGTTACACCCGCCTAAGCTTGTTAAATCACGATTATTCGCAGTTAACGTCTCCTAACTTTTTTGAAAGACGGTGAAACTAAACAATTTCTTGGAAAAAATAACCAGCACATCCAGAGCTTTTAATTAAAGCAAGAATTATTTGGATTGATTTAAAAACAAAAAAGTTATATCCCAAAAACTTTTGTTTTGATGCCATATTTTAAGACTCTTTCGTTACCTGGTTACTTTTAGCCTAAACCTTTTGAAGCCTAAACCTTTAGGTTTTTAAACATTTGAGTCTCACCACGTCTTCAAAATTTTTTTTTAATTCTAGCTTTTTTAATCGTTTGTTTTTCTTAATTAGTGTATAAAGATGAACCAGAACTGATATTCTGGTAATAGAAATCCCATAAATTAAGAATCACATAGATAATTTTTAAATTATTTGCGAATTCCTTGGAGAATTTCATTCCCATCTCTCATTTAACCCCGTTCAAACTGTATACTGTGCAGATACAGTTTGAACGGTAAAGGACGATTCAGTATCACCGATTCAGTATACTGGGATAAGGGGCAGCCCAAAACTACGCAAGCCAAAACAGCACGACCAAAATTATGCAACCGACTATCTAAAGACTAGTTAACCGCGCAGAACAAAATCGGGAAACAAAGTTGGAAGAAATCCGGTGGGGATCATTGTGTACCGCCGTTTGTGTACGGCTCCTTCAAAGTTTGGCAATTTTTGAACTTTTGAGTCCACTTTCTTTTCTTTTAATTCTCCTCATTTAAAGACTCACGCCGTATGTAATTAGAATTTTCTTTGTTTTTAATTTCTTTCAATTAATTAAACCAACATAGTAGATATACGTAGAATATGCCGCCAAAAAATCAGCCTCCAAAAAATAAAAAGGCGGATGAGAAAAAGAAACAAGAAGCATTAAAAGATCGTACATTTGGATTAAAGAATAAAAAATTGAGGGCACAAATTGAAAAAAATGTTTGCTTTTAATTACAAGAATATTATTACAATTAATTATTTTATATAGATACTTGGTGGTTCTTCAACACAACATCAACAAAAAAAGAAAAATGAAGATGATGACTTAAAAGATATGAGCAAAATTTTCAAGCCAGTCGCAAAAACTTCAACACAACAAAACGTAAGCGCCGGTAATTTATTTAAAATTGAAACTAAAATTTTTTCGCAAATTCAGATGTTGATCCAAAATCAGTTCTTTGTGTTTTCTTCAAGCAAGGAATGTGCACTAAAGGGTTTTATTTTTTTAACTAAAATAAAAATAAATTTTTTTAGCCATAAATGTAAATTCAGTCACGATTTGTCAATTCAACAGAAAACTGCGAAAAAGAATTTGTACGTAGACAGTCGATCATTACCGAATGAAGAGGGTTAATTTAATCTTCAAATGTCTTTTTATACCTAAAATTATTTTTATTCAAGAAACCAATGAAAATTGGGACGAGAAAACTCTTGAAGATGTTGCTGAAAAGAAACATGGGGAAAAGGACAGAAAAAGGCCAAACCAAACAGATATTGTGAGATTTTAATTTAATCGGACCCCCTTTTGTAAATAAACTCCTGGGTAATAACCAAGATATCCCATAAGAAGATATATTTGGAGTAGCGTGTATGTTACAAAGAGTTATTTAATTAATATATTCTACAATAGAGCTCCGTATTTATTCCAATTTTTAGGTGTGTAAATATTTTTTGGAAGCTGTGGAGAATTCTAAATATGGATGGTTAGTTTTTTAACTTATATGAATTTAATATAAAAATTTCAGGTTTTGGGAATGTCCTAATGGTGATGGATGTATTTACAGGTTTAAAAATTGAATAAGAAACATTAGTTTTTTATTTTAGGCATGCTCTTCCAAAAGGTTATGTACTCAAAAAAGATAGGAAAAAGATGGAAGAACAGACAAGACTTTCAAAAATTTCCTTGGAGGAATTTATTGAAAAAGAGGTTATTTTACACTTATATTTTTTTATAGAATTATTTTTAGCGTTCAAAACTTCTGGATAAAGAATTGACAAAAGTTACATTTGACACATTTATTACTTGGAAAAAGAAGAAAATGAAAGAAAAGAGACAACAACAATTGCAAAGTGAACGTGAAAAACTTGCGAGTTTCAAAAGTGGAAAACAGGTATTTACTTACACTTTAGAAAATAAAATTTAAAGTAATTTTAAGACTGGCCTTTCTGGCAAAGATTTGTTTACATTCAATCCTGATTTCATTGCTGAAATTGAAGAAAATTTGGGCCGTGAGGAATGTGCAGATGATGGAAGTGTTGCTCAATATGAACGTGAACCAAGTGAGGATGGAGAGGTTTAATTTTTGGAGAAATGTTTTAAAAATTTTTCTTAAAATATAGATTGATCAGATTAAAGCGTTCGAAATTGGTGATAATACTTTTCAAGCAGTGGATGCTTTTGGACATATTATTGAAATGGATGATGAAAAAGATGAAAGTGGACTTTCTAATGTTATTGTTTTTGACAAGGATTTGTTTAATGATGAACAATTGCCGTGTAGTGATTCTTCTGATGATGAGGAGGAAGAAAATAAAAGGAATGGAACAAATAAAAATGATGAAGAACAAACTTTAAGTGAAAGGCTCAATGAAATATAAATTTTCTATTCATGTTTTTTGTGCTTAAAATGTTGACCTTTTTGTCTTTTCTACATAATATTCAATAGTTGCTATCTAGCAAAATATTTAATTATTTTTATATTTTGTCATTTATAAATTACAACGTGGCTTTTTTAAATGAAGTCCACTTTGTTTTTATAATTTGTAAACATTGTGCGACAACTTTTCAAGTTTGGGGTTTCCATAAGTTGGGTCGAAAACGGAAACCCTACCCACAATAAAATACCTAACCATTTTTTTCATCATGTAATAAAACGACGATTAGCATCGAAGGACTCTTAGTTTTCGACTTATTGTTTCCCAATTCGCGATCAATTTTCCTTTATGTAGATTGTTTTATTTAGTTGGTTGGGATTTTATCTTTGATGTTTGATTTCAATGATTTAATTTCTTACTTTCGCTTAGATTATTTTTATTGGCAGCGAGTTTTATTCTTGTTCTCGATTCCTTCAGAGGACGAAATCTGACACAATGTTTCCAGGGTTTTCGAAATAACCAATATAATCGATTTAAATGACACGTTTCGTTGTTTTACCCTCTCCCCTATTATTTAATTTTCGATTTTACACGCTATTATATTGATTTAATTTGTGAAATCGTTTATGTGAATCAATCATTTTTTAGCATTGAAAGAATTATATTTTAGTGAAGAAAGACTCGTCCAATTCTAAAAATAATTTTAAAAGATGGGACGTTCTGAATCTAAACGCGAAAGGGTATTTTTAATAAATAAGTATTTTAAGTTATATTTTTTATTTAAGGACTACAGCCCAGTAGATGGTTCGAAGAGACGTCGGAGAAGTGCATCTCGTTCGCGTTCTCGTTCGAATACTTACAGGTTTTATCTAGGAGGATATCATTTTTATTTCTTCGGGTTGCTTTCCTTTTTCCGATTTAAAATGTTATCTTGTACAAAATGTCTGGGTATCTGTTTGGTTTATAAGATAACGGTATGCGTTTCACTAAATACCCCACACCCCCATTTTCATACTCCCCCCCCCCCCCCCCCGTCTGCATAAAACTTCAAATATACAAAAAATCGGAATATAAAGTAAAGTTCTTTACCTTTAAATTTTTAGTGCAAGTCCATCGCCAAAACGTGAAGTTGTTTCATCGAGACGAAGAGATGACGATCGTCGTAGAAGGTTTGTAAAATGGAAATTTGTAGTATTTTTTACCTAGCTCCAAAAAATTATCTATTAATGCATTTAGAGCATTTATACAATATCAATGTTTTTATCAAATTTAAACAAAACAAATTCTTCGCTGCAATTGGGAATTGGGCATTCAAGAATGGTGGTCAATTCCTTTTCAAAATCCTTTTGCTCCACATTTTTAATTTCAATTTTCAATGAGGGATCGTCTTTCTCTCTTTTCCTTTCATTTTTCCAAAACAAATTGATTTATTGTTCAAATCAAGACTATTCAAATGCTGCCTTACAAATTTATCTACAAACGTCAATTTTAACTTGTTGCAGTCAATTTTATTCAAGCAAACATATAGGGAACTAAATTAATTTTCAAATCAAATCCAAATGCTGCTTGGTAAATTTGTAATGCTGGTTATTTTTTTAGAGTTAAAGATCCTTGAATAGATTTTGTTTAAGCATTTGTCTTTCCTTTCTATTTTTGGTAGAGATGTTTTAACCCCTTTAGTTTTTTGAACGAAAGTTAATGATGTTTGATTATTTTCATTAATCCTTTTTAAAATTTTTATTTATTTCAGCCGTTCTCGTGATCGTTATAGCCGAGATTATGGGCGTGACTATGGTCGTGATCGTTATGCTGGTGGTGGTGGCGGTTACAGACGAACTCATCGTTATGCTGATGGACGAGACAATCCCGAGCCTGGTCCGTGCCTTGGTGTTTTTGGGATGAGTCTGGTTTGTAAAATTTTGGCGAAAATTTTTTGAAATATTCCCTTTCAATTTCAGCATACAAGTGAACGTGATTTGCGCAAACTTTTTGGCGAATATGGTGAGATTGAGTCTGTTCAGATTGTCTACGATCGATTCTCTGGACGTTCACGTGGTTTCGGATTTGTTTACTTTACGAGCACTAAGGATGCCACACGCGTATGTTTTTTGATTATTTTAGGAAAAAACAGATTTTTGTTATAGGCAAAAGATCATTTAATGGACACAGTTATTGATGGAATGAAAGTCCGCGTTGATTATTCTGTCACTCGTGGAGGAGGACCTTAGTAAGTTTAAATTTATATTTTCTAATTGTAAATGTACAATTAGTAAGAATTTTTACAAAAATTTTTTAAATTAGTAAGGAGAAAAAATCTGAATTCTTCAGTCGTCACAATCGCAAAAGTTCGCGAAGTCCTGTTCGCTATAATAGTCGCAGTCGCAGCCGTTCTTAAGAAGTTTTTGAAGCAATGAGAAGAAGAAATGATGAGAGATACTGAACGGAACGAATTTTTTAAGTTTATATGATCAAACAATTTGGGATTTTTCAATTATTTGATGATCATTTTAAGGTTAAATTTGTTGGTCTTCCATTAATTATCAGGGCTGGAGAAAATACTAAAAATAACAATTTTCCGTCAATTTCCTGGCCCTGATATTTGGATGTGATAGGCATAACCAGATAATTTTGACTATGAAAATGTTGTTGATGTTAGTTGAGTGTTATCTGGTTTTCTCAATTCTTTGGTTATGCCTATAATCGCCTTTATTATTTTTGCATCAGTAAACAATTCAATATTTAAAATGTTTTTGTTATTAACGGTGAGATTTGAATGCTGAATTAGCGAGCATTTAAAAGAGCTTTTGTATAAGTAACGGTCTAAAAGCTTTTTTTAAGCTCTGAATAACTTGGTAAGTAATATTCGGTAATTCTTTAACCTCTCCAAGATAGTACTACTAAATATCAACTTTGTAATTTAGCCATAATGTTTTATTGATTTTTGTATATGTACATATACTACATATGTAAAGTTAAGTCCATAAAAGAAAAAAGCATGGCCTCCACATAAATAGTGTTTGTTTCCTCCCATTCATCAATTTAATGACTTATTTATTTTACGCCCCAAATTTTGATAGAAAGCGAATGATTTTGCGCCAACTAGTTACTATTAATTTACTTTAACAATTTTATTTTTCTCTAAAAAATGAAATCATCAAAAAAATATTTTCCTTTTATTCCTATACAAATATCTCTTGAAGAACCAATAAAAATTGAAAATGGGAATTCCACGTGTGGAATTCCGATGATTATTAAGCAAATAAGGCCAAATTGGAAATTGGATTATTGTGAGATTGAAGTTGTTTTTTTAATTAAATTAATGTTTAAAAGAGTAAAATTAGGTAATTCTTGCGTTCGTACCCCCCCCCCCCTTTTTTCCTTCCTCTAAGTGTTAAAAAATGGTCAGTCAGTCTTATGTTAAGGAGCTTGTCGAGCTCAGTCTTATGTTAAGGAGCTTTGTCGAGCTTGCGTAAAGCGAAGGTTTTGCAAAAGCGTCTCACCGAGTACACTAGGATTACTTTATGTCATAACTCTGTCAAATCTTGTCCAAACACGTTGATTTTGATGTCATTCAAATTAGCTCGTCAAGCTCTTTAGAATGAGCTATTAGTTGTTTAATCGAATTTTTAGCCCAAAAAATGAGCTTGGTCCACCCTTTTATTTTTCAATTTTCGGGGCCTGTATCTCGGCCCAAAGTTAAGACCGGGGATTGATTCTGGTGTCATTCGACACAGCTCAACGAGTTCTTTAACCTAAGACTGACTGACCATTTTTTAACACTTTGAGGAAGGAAAAAAAAAGGGGGGGGGGGGTACGAACGCAAGAATTACCTAAAATTATCTGTAATTTGAATGTCAGTCAAGAGGATTTAATGTTGTCCTCAATCCCTGATTTTAAAAATTTCGAGATACCCCCCTCCCCCTTAGAGAATGGATAAATTATTTAGCTCATCTCCATAAATTAATTTTATTAAACTTCAAAATTCAATTTATTCAATTTAACCACAAAATAGGTTTTCACTAATGGAATTACTAATAAAATATTTTGTGTTTGTAATGGAGAGGAAAAAGAAGACAAACTTATTTTTAGAGTGTTTGGTGCTGGGTCTGATAAGATAATTGATCGGTAAATTAAAAATAAAAAGATTTGTTTTTATTTAATTAATTAAAATAGAGAACTTGAATTAGAAAATTTTGAAAGACTTTCTAAAAATGGTCTAGCTGCTCCAGTTTATGCAAAGTTTTTGAATAAAAATATTTTTTAAAAATTATTTTAAAGATTTGAGAATGGATTAGTTTATGGTTATTTACCTGGGGAATGTGTTTCGATTAAAAGTGTACGAGAACCTTGTATAGTTGAGTAAGTAAAAGAGAAAAAATGAATAAAATAAAATAATTTTTAAAGAAAAATTAGTATTTCATTGTCTTTAATTCACAAAGTTCCTCTTACTAAAGAAGAACAAAATCAGCAACCATTAATTGAAATTAAATTAAAAAATTGGATTGAAACTCTTCCAAATAAAATATCCTCAAAAGAGGGGCAACTTTTATTTGATGAATATTTTGCAAGTTTGTGGGGATATTAATAATTACTAAATTTATAAAGGGAAAAAATAAAAAAATTTTTATTTTTTTAGAATAATTACTTAATATTATTTAAAATTTTTAATTTAAAATTTTTTAAGAAATAATTATTTTTAATATAGATACATACAGTGCCGAAAAAAGGCAGGGCCAAGGCTGTTAGATTAGTTTTTTCGATTATCTCTTTCTTATTAACTTTTATTTTTTTTTGTTTTTTATTTTTGTGAAAATTTTGTCGATAAATGATATTTGTACTCATTTTAATGATTACTTAAAGGTCTACGAATTTTCTGTTGAATAGAAAGAGATAATAAATAAAACTAATTAAACAGTCTTGTTTCTATCTATTGTTTGGCACTATACATACATACATAATTCTTTTTTTCAGAGATTAATTTAACTAATCAATTTGAACAATTAATTGCTTTTATAAAAAATATTTCTTCACCTATGGTTTTCTCTCATAATGATTTACTTATTTATAATAGTTAATTAATTAATTTAAAAAAATATTTTTTATTTTTTTAAAGTTCTTTTTGATAAATTAAATAACAAAATTCATTTTATTGATTACGAATATGCAGGTCCAAATCCCCAATTATTTGATATAGCTAATCATTTATGTGAATATGCTGGTTAGTTATTTAAATAAAAAATAAAAATTAATTAAAAATAATTTAAAAAAAGGTGTTGATGAAATACCAAATTATGAAATTAACGGCCCAACAAATAATGAACGAGAATATTTCCTTAGATGTTATTTTCTTAATTTTATGGGAAAATCTTTGGATGAATTTGAATTAAAAAATCTTCTCAAACAATTATTAATCTTTGAATGTGTTTGTTTTATTTTTAAAGAAAATAAAAGAAAATATTTTTTTAAATTAATTTTTAGGCCTCACATTTTTTCTGGACACTTTGGGCTATTCATCAAGTAATTTTAATTTGTAAATAAAAATAAATATTTTTATTTTTAGTCAAATCTTTCAAAAATTCAATTTAATTATATGCAATATGCAATTAGTCGACATAAACAATTTATTTTACTTTTTAATAAATTTATGGAGGAAATTAAAAAAGAATAAATAAATATTTCAATTAATGCCTTAATTTTGGTATTGTCTTTTTTCTTTAAATTAATCATTGAAAAGTTTTTATTTTATTATGGTGAAATTAATTTCTGAGTTTATGTATTTAAAATATTTTCAGGCTTTTATGAATATAAATTTTTATTTAATTTTTAAAAATAAAAATACTTTTCTTTAAAATACTGTACTATTTACTTCCATAAAAAATCAAAAAATTTTCTTTTTCTTTTAATAAAAATAACAACAAAAAAATTAATTAGCGAGAAAACGAGCATTTCAACAAAAACAAAATAAATAAAAATATATCAACAACCATCATCACTTTGTATTTTTATTTATAAAAATGCCGGGACAGGAATAAATACATTATTTTTAAAAAAAAAGATTTTGTTTTAATTAAATGCCGACATTTCTTTTAATTTTTATGGCAACATTTCCTTTCCTTAGGCATTCCCGTCTTGTTTTTTTTTGTTTCCAACTGCGTAATATTAAATAATAAAAAATGTCGGCAATTTTCCAAGTCAAAAATGGGAAGAAAAAAAATTGCAAAACGAGAATAAAAAATAAATAAATAATTTTTTGTTGTTAAAATTCCTGGAAGAAAATTCTTTTTTGTTAAATAAATTAATGTTTAGTAAATATTTTAATTATTAAATTTTAATTAATTGTTGGAACTGAAAAATTTAATTTACTTAATTCTCTTTACAATTTTATTAAAAATATATTTTGCTCTTTATTTATAAAAAAATAATTTCGGCCTCTCTCTTTTTTATATTTTAGGTTATTTTATGATAATAGAATTATTCTTTTTTTATTCAGGTCAAAATAATTAGTTTTTAGTCGAGAATTTTTTTTATTTCAATTCACCGCTTTTCAAACCTTTCCTCAATTCACTTTTTAAAAATATTTTTAGGTTATGGGAAAGGTTATAAGAAAATAAAAGAAAGTGTTGATGGTGATTTAATTTGATTTTTTGTTTAGCTGATTTTGTACTTAAAAAGAATATTTTTATAAAATAAGGCGCTTTCTCAGCCTTTTTCTTTTTTTTAAAATTGGTTTAAAGCTCTCTTTTTTTAATAAAAATTTCACTCGTACATATAATAAAAAATATATTTTGGCAGTTTTATTTTTTTTCTATAGATTTACCGCCTTCTTTTGAAATAAATGTTTTTAAATAAAGTTTTAAATATACATATATTTTTTATTTTTATAAATTTCTCTAAAATATAAACAAAAAAAATCAAGAATTTCAAGGATTTTTGATGAATTTACTTGTTGAGCTTTATTTTATTTGGAAGAATTATTGTATGTATATAAAAAATATAAATTGATTGATGACTTTTTTAAAATTAAAAAATAAAATGACACAAGAGTGGAAAAAAATATTTAAAGAATAAAAATTGTGAATAAAGTAGTTTTTGATTGCTATTGCGCAAGAGAATAAATATATTTTTTAATGCTTTTCTTGTGTTTAAAAAAATAAAAAAAATATTTTTAATTTTAAATATTTAATAAAATTAAATTTTTTAAAATATATTTTTAATTTTACAAAAAAAATTTTTTTCACTTTTTTTGCCAAACAATTTTCTCTATAATCCCTTAAAAAGCCAAACAAGAAGAACAACAATTAGCTGATTCTGTGAAGCGTAAGTGTTACTCCTATATTAATAAAAGGGTTAAGAATGAAAAAAAAAGATTTTTTTCTTCTATTGTCTTTCCACTGCCAAAATAATTTTTGATCATGCCACTTCAGTGGACAGAAACGGACAATGGCCGAATAATTTAAATACAAATAACTTTTGTTTTCTAAAAATATTTTGAATTAATTTAGGTAATAAATAAATAAATAAATATATTTTTTTTAATTTTTTGGCTATGTAGAACATAAACTAAAATTTTATGAATTTAAAATATTTATTTTAATTCAGAAAATACAAAAATCTCCCAAAAAATATTCAAAAAATCCATTTCTTGTCTTCAACACTTTTACTAAATTCCTCTCTCTTTTTCTATTCTTCAAATAATCGCAACAAGCCAATTCTCTTGTAAATTCTTATTCGAGCGCCATATAAGCTAATCTCCCCCATCCCCCATTCAATATATTATTAGTTAAAGGGTCAAAAATATACTAAGCCCATTCTTCTTTTTCTTCTATTGTCTGTTCAGACCTGTCATTATAAGCGGCTTTGACCTTTTCATATTTTTATTGTTGTTAGTAGAGCTGTCCGAGACCGAAAATTTTCCGAGAATCTAAAGAGACAAAGACTAGACCACAAGAGGGAGGCGAAAATTCTGTGACGGAATTGAATTTTTCTTGATTTTAACCTAGAATAGTTATATTATGTAAAAATTTCTACAGAACTCATCAAAATCAAGAGTCACAGCTATGATTGAAAATTAAATTTTAATTTAATTTTAAAATTACCAAATAAATGTAATTTTAAATAGAATTAACAATTTAATAAAAATTTCCAATTTTATTTTCAATTTAAAAAAAGTTGCCAGTATATTTATTTTTTCTCTTTTTTTGCTTTTAAAATTCATTCCCTAAAAGCTTTCTTTTTATTTTTAATTTAACCACCCACAATCATTGGTTACCATTACAGAAACAAACGATGCTAAATTGACCGGAAAGAATTTTTCAAAGGAATTGATGGAAGGAAAGGAGAGAGACGGTATTTGCTTTTTAAAAGTACCGATAAATTTTTTAAAATAAAAATTTTGTTTTAAGAGTTTACTTGAATGATTTTAATTTTTAAAAATTTTTTATTAAAATATATTAATTACTCGAATTTTAATAATTTCCCTCCTCCTCCTCTTTCTCCTTTTAATTTATGTAAATACAATCAAAAATTTGTTTTTCATTAAAATATTTAAAAATTCCAAATAAATTTTATCAAAATTTTTAAATAAAAGTCCAAACAACAAATCAATTTAAACTTTTTCTTTTTAAATTTCCTCTCTAAAAATCACTGATCCAAATAATTCGACAGGTTTTGTAATTTTTACAAAATTTACAGAAAAAATTTTTAATAAAGAGAACAAGTCAAAATTGTAGAGAGAGAAGTACAAGGCAATTAACTCTGTGAGGGACATTTTTGCTATTATTATTTAGTTATTTATTTGGCGTTTGTCCCCTTTTAATCCGGCCATTTAAGCCGCCTATTGTGTTGTGTTATTTGTCTGTTTTTATTTGTTGATGGGAGGGGGAGGAGGAGGGGGGGGGGTGAAGGGAATGAGGTAGCACACCTCTAATAAATAATTCTTTTCTTCTATTCCCTTTGACTAAATACTATAAGACCCTTCTAGTATTTAGTTGAATAGAAAATCTCGCGGCGGGAGTCCATGAAAAATTCCAAAAAAAATAAAATTGAGAAACCTTCTTTTTCGAAAATTAAATGGTTTCAGATTACTCTGATTTTATTTTTTGAGTTAGAAATATAAACTTTTTAAATAAATTATTTAAAATAAAATACTTAAAATATTAATAAAAGAATTTTCATGATGTAAAAATAGAGAAAAGAAAGGAAAACCCGTTATGGATTCTTTAATTTTCTCAAAAAAATATTTTAAATATTTGTAGAGGTTAGTTGCATTGGCTAAATTCAGTTACTTTTGTCCCCATCTTTTTGACAATCACTGTATTTCTTTAGTCTAATAAATTTACGTAAAATAAAATTAAAATTTTTTATTTTATAAAAGCGGTATTACAATCTAGTTTCAAGTGAAAGAACATTCTCTATGACTGGGATTTTGTTGTAGATTTGGAGCAATAATGGCTGAGAATTCAATGCTTATCAAGGCGAGTTTAAAAATGACAATGCTTGCACCTAGTGTTGAAATGGATGAAGAATGTGAAGCAATATTTAGATAAATCGCTAAAATTGCGGTAAAACCGAGGGTCAATCAAAAATCGAAAACCGGGGGTACAGACTAATAACCGGTTGTGTCTAATCCTACTTGGAATAATTGGACTCTTGTAATGTCAATGTAGCTTGAAAATGCGAGATAAAATAGAAACAATGTAGAAACTCTCTCATTATAATTGTATCATCTTTCATATGCATTCTGCAGGTACAGAAACAACAAATCTTAATTTATTTACATTTAAAACTTTTAAATTAACTAAAAGTAAATTAAATTTAATAATTTTTTAATATTTAGTCCAATTTGTAAAATAAAATTTCTTACAAATCATTTCAAATATTCTCGAAGCTACTTGAGAAGAGAGCACACGATCGCACTCACTTAAGAAATATAAAAAAAAGAAATAAAATATTTTCAAGTATTTAGAGGTGTAGAGAAGAAATAAAAGGGCAATTTGTAAATATCCTCCTCATCCCCCCTCTTCTTTTCTTCATCCTTTTTTCTATTCAATTATTCGATTCCTTTTTATTTTTCACTTCATCCAGAAGAGTATTTAGAATCTTTCTCAATCGAGAAGAACAACCAAATAACAACCAACCATATGCCGGCCACGCTTAAAAATGAAGTACTTTATATTTAAGAAAAGAATTCTTCACTCAAGTGAGAAATAGTAGAAGAAAAAAGAGGGGAGGGAGGGGGGAATAAAATAATAATATGTAGTAACAAAATAATTCTTCCAGACCCTCCAAAAACCAAATTGAGCGAATGAATTTAAGAGTAAATTGTGAGGAATGAAATTGGACAGGTAAAAAGGGAAGAAGGTCGGGAATGGAAGGAAATGTTGGAAAATTTTAGAAAAAAAAGAGAGAGAGAGAATTGTTTTCGGGCAAAGGTCGGCAAGGAGACGACAATTTTCTTTTAAGTTGAATGCAAGCATGGTTGTGTTTTACTTGTTTTTCAGGATGGAAAAATAGAAGAGAATTTAAAATAAACAAAACAATCCCCCCTCCCCCTCTACTAATTATTTAGCTAATTACGGAGGTTTTAAATAATTGAAATAGTATATAAAAACATGAAAATTATGTTGTAGAAAAATGAGAAGAGAATGCTAATTACAAGAATGGAAAGAAGAGGCTGTTGATTTTGAAAAAAAAGAAAATAAGAAAAAATAAGGGGGGGGGGGAATATTAAATAAAGAAAATATACAAATAGTTGTTGATTAAAGCTTAACCCCTTTGAAAATTTTTAAGAAAAAGGCGGGGAATCAAACAAAGAGAGAAAGATAAAGATTTGGATTGTTGTGGAAAATAAATACAAAATCTATTGTGTAAAGAAATGCGGGAAAAGACTTGAATGAATGGGGAAAGGTCGATGAAGCATCTCAAAAGAAGACAAAATGACAACACAATTGGGCGCATCAACACAAAAGCATTTAACAATAAAAACATTTTCTCTCCCTCTTTTCTCTTCATTGAGAACACGCAGAAAAGAATTGAAAATAAATAAAGAATTTGTAAATGAATTGAAAAAATTTTGAATAGAAAAATAAAGAAAAAGGCGGACCAGGGAAAAGAGAGGGTGAAGAAGGGTTATTTATTTATATTGTTAAATATATTTATTTATTTTATTTATTTTCCATGTTTTGCAGCGTGGCGGCAATCGGGCAAAAAAGCTGTGTATTTTTGGAGGGCGGGTCACAAATCTTTTTGTTGTACACGAATTGAATAAAGATATGTAGCCCCAAACATTTTATTAAGAAGACGAAAAATTGTTAATTTTAATTTTTTATATATTTAAAAAAAGATTTTTCTATTTTATTATCAATTTAAAATATTCCCCACATTTAATTTAGATATTCTGTTAAATAAACACCTTTTAGAGATCATTAAAAACAATTCGAAGTTAAAATTAATATGTATATGTAGAGTTTTGACTTCCGAACAGATTTAATTTAATAGGAAATGACTAATAAATATTTTTATATAATTTTTAAAGAAATTCCAAAATTAGATATAAATTTATTTATCAATTACGTAGTAACAACATTTTTATAATTTTTGATTTTAATTTTTATTAAATGTTTTTTGTTTATTTATTTTGTTGCAAAAAGATTGGCACGCGATTTTAAAATTAAAATATTTTTAAATATTTTATTTAATATTTTAATTTGCAAAAATTTTTGAAAAAGGGAATGACGACAAGAAAAATTAAAACATTAAAATCAACAAAAAAACAACACTTTCTATACTAAAAAATATTAAAAATTAATTTTTGTAATATCAGAAATGAGGAAAAAAAGAAAGAAAAAATTATTATTTTATTTTTAATATTAAAAAAAGGAAAAGGAAATTAATAAAAACAACAGAAATGAGAGATTTATTTTAAATCCAAAAATTATAACAACACAATTACATTTGTTTTGGTCAATAAAAAATGTAAATAATTTAAATAAATATTTTATTATTTAATAATTTTTATTAAATATTTTAAACTTTAATTACTTTAATTTTTTCTAGGATATATTTAAATTTAATTTTTTTTTAAATGAATTTCTATTTAAATTAAATATTAAATTAATTTAACTATACATATGTCTCCCGAATTATTAAATTATATATTATTTCCTAATTTATTTTTTGAATATGCCAGATGGGGCTTCTTCTTAGGAATAAAAATAAGAATAATTCTACAACAATATTATTATTTATTTAATTATTACTTTATTTTAAAAAAAGATTGTCGTTTTGTTTTAGACACCCAAAGAGAATTTTTTTAAAAAGAAAACTTTTTAGTAACGAATAAATCTACAAAAACTAATTTTTAAAAACAATTTTCTAGTTAATTAATTACTGTAATTTTTATTTTAAAGTTTTTTTTGTTAAATATAAATGTCAAATGTTTTTCATAAAAATGTCAAATTATTTTATTTTTTTTGTTATCAGAAAATTATTTACGTCGCGCAATTACCTTGTAAAAAACAAAACAAAACCCCCCCCCCTTATACCTCCAAAATCAACAGCCCCGCCTTCTCCCTCCCTTTTTTTAAATTTTTTTTTAAATTTTTTGCCATTTGCAACGCCTATTTTCTCTCCTTTCTCCAACCAATTCAATCCTCCTCATGAATAAAAGTCTTTTTTCTCTTTTTGTTTTGGTGATATTAAATATATTTAAACTGAAAAAACCCTTTAAAAAGATTATTTTAAGTTATTTAATTTTTTTAAATTTATTTTTTAATTAAAAAAAATCTAATTTGTTTAGAATTAGAGGTAATAAAAAATTTGAAATTAGGTATATTTTTATTTAAGTATGTACTACTACATATCTGATTATTAATAATTTATTCTAATACATATTTGGGTACTTATTTAATAGCTAAAAAATAGCTAAAAAATCGCTTTTTAGGTAAAAGCTAAATCCATTTTCCTTATTCCTCGAAAATTTTTCGTTCGGTTCGGTTTATAGGTTCGGTTTCGGCGTGGTTTTAAATTATAAAGCTAGAACTGATATTAAAAATTTATTTAAAATATTTTTATTTATTTATTTACATAATTTCTTGTAATAAAATTTTTACTTTTATTTGCTTATAATCAACATTTTTATATTTGTTGTTCACACCTTTTACATATTTACACACAAACCTCCTGCTGGCTTTTCGTTTAAATATCGCGCACAAAATCATATATAACAGAATAATTTTTACAAATATCCCCCCCCCCCCCTTATTTTATTTTCTTAATTTTTAAGAATTTTCTCTACTTATTTTTACCTCAAATAAATACTTCTCTTGTACTTCTCTTTTTCTCTAAAAAAGATTTTCTTTTACTAATATTACTTAACACCCCCCCCCCCCCCCAACCAACATTAGCGCGAACGATGGCCGCCGATCTATTCTTTAGTAAAATACTTTCCCCCTCCCTCCCTTCCTTTCCCGATCCCGATTTATTTCCTTGTCCAACTTAAAAACCAATCTTGTTTGTTTACATTAAATAAACAAAAAATAATTTTGTGTTTCACCCTTCTCTCTTAAATATTTATTTTTCTTTTCTTTTTTTTACCCAGATCATTTTCGTTTGCTCAACTATGTATTTTTATTATTATTTGGCCAAGAGAATTTTTATTTATAAAATTTTTTAGAAGAATTTGATCTCTTAAATATACGTGGAAATTTATAGAAAACAAATTAGTGGTTAGGGATTTAAGTAAATTAATTAAATTTTAAAAAAATAAAATTATTTTTATGATTAAGTAGAGGATATTCAGCAAAATAAAATTATTAGTTAAATATAATCTTAAAATAAATTATCATATTAATACAATAACGATTATCTCTTTTTTCTTTTTGGAATTTCTAAAACATTGATAATTAATCTTGACAAAGAAATAATTTAATAATTATTTTAAATATTTATTAAAAACATATGGGTGTTTATACAAATATTATTAAAAAATAGAAATATGGTATTTTTTTTATTTGCTTTTAGGGTTAAATTACGCAATTTTGTTCAATTCTCTACATATTTTTTGCATATTATAACCATGTTTTTTTCATATTCTTTTCAATTTTTATACAAAATTGTTTTCCAAAAAATCTTTATTATTTGCACTTTATTTTTTAAAAAATATCTAAAAATAATTAAAAATACCTAAAAACCTTTATTTTTTTATTTAAAAATCTTTACTTCCTTTATTTATTATTAAATGACCTCTCCCCCTCCCTTCCCTTCCTTCTCCCTCTTTTATTTAATTTTGCAGCCGTAGATGATCTGTAGTTGTTAGTTACTATTTATTCTGCCCCTTTTTTTTTACAAAATTATTCGGAGATTGAAAAAAACTAATCCAAACCCAATCGGATTTCTCGTATATTATTAATCTATTTATTCTTTCCTCTCCTTTTTCCTTCTATTTCCTCACAATAATTTTTAATATAATTATTTTTCACACTTTTTTCTTAACCATTTGTTTGAAAAATCAAGACAAATATTATTTTTTCAACACAAAAATGTTGGAGAAAATTGTTTTCTCAGAAATTTCAAAAATTCGAATATTCACATTTATTCGCTTATTTTCGACTGAGAGGTAAAAAATTTTTTTGCTCTTTCTCTTGTCAATCAACATTTTTCTGATTTTTCTCCAAGTTTTTCCTCAAAAAAAGATTTTTTAATATTTTCTTTTCTTCCTTCAATTTTATTTATTCTACTTTTTATAACTTCATTTAAGCATTCATCCCTTCCCTTCCCTTCCTTCCCTCCTTCCATTTATTTATTTCAACTTCAATTTTCTATCAAAAACTAGCAAAAGCATATAACGTTGGTTTTGCCTTTTGTTTGAATGTCCCGCTGCTTTTTGTATTTATTCTTTTTCCTCCTTCCATTTATTTATTTGTGTGTCATCACCACTCATGCAGCGAAAATTGTTGGCCGTTTTTTCAGTTTTTTCAGTCCCCCCGTCTCAGCTTTTCTAGCCAGCCGGATGGCAATAGAAGGAAAAAAGAAGAGAGGGAAGGAAAAAAAAGGAGAAGAGACTTGTGTGGAAAAAAACTTGAGGGAGTGATGACGGGAATGGATTTATATTTGTAGATGAAAGGGAGGGGGAGAAATGATTACTGTAATTTATTTGGATAGAAAATATTTGAAGAAATTGTAAAAATAAATAAATTTTATTTTGTATTTTAGAAACTTTTTAAGTTTGGCTAAAAAATAATTTAAAGTTAAGGTTATCTCCTTTAATGTAAACTCTGTTTTAAAATTATTTACAGCTTTTTTAATTCAATTAAATTAAGTAAAGCAGCTGGGCTATAGCTATTTCTCTCCTTTAGCTAGTGCAAAAGGTTATTCGGCGGCTGGGAGCGAACCAGCATCTTCAGTAGACCGGACTGATGTGTTAGCCATTACACCACGCCGCCTACTGCTCAGCCTTAGGAAATTAATAGCTATATGCTTTACAATTATCAATTTTTCCAATCGTTTTTATTTTCAATAAACTTTGCACTTTATTCAAAAACATTTAATGTTGGAAAAAGACTAAAAGCTTTAGATATTCTCTTTAATTTATATATCCACTTTTCTTCCTTTTCTTCTCTTTTTCTTTTTATCCAATCAAGTGATGTTTTTAAAAATAAAAAGGAAAGAGAGGGGAGAGAATTAGTAAACGGCTAGCTTTTTTTCAAATTTAGTTTAGAGATTAAAAGAGAGGCGGAATGAAGAAGAGAAACTTTTTTTATTTAGTTATTGTATTTTTAGTTGGGCACGTTTTTGTAGAAAAAGTTTTGTGAAAAAGAAAAAAATAAATTTAATCTGTCACATTTATTTACAGCTGTATTTTTATTTATTTTCTAAAAGCAAAGAGAATTAAATTGACTGAGACGGCAATGATTTTCTCTTCCAAAATTTATTTTGTATTTTCTAAAACAGAAATACCGACATAAAATAAATTTAAATCTCTCAGCCTTTTTTCTTATTTCCTTATTGGATTATTTTTATAATTAAGTACCTATAATTAAGTACTTCACTCCCTACTCTTTAATGAGCGGAGGGGTCAAAATAAACAAAGACGATCTGAGTCGGAGGATGTAGTTTCAGAAAAAGTATGTGAGGGTTGGTCAACTTATGATTGATTAAAATTAAATCTGGCTAAATGGCCATTTGATCATAGTTAAATCTAAAAACTTAATCATTTACTTGCCATCATTTGTTGATATCTCACCTTAAATCGAAGATTGGCATATAAGATAAATACCTGGAACTAGATATATCCTAAATATTTCAAATAAATTTTGTAGTTTAGGTGTTTGATTATGGTTTTTAGATTCGGAATAGTTACAAAATTTATACATGTCTAGCTTAATAAGAGAATAAAAACAAAAAGAGAAACTTTGTTATAAATATAATTTTAAATATTTTTAATTTTTTGACGCATATATTTTAACAAAATTAAAATAGTATTCTTTATTTTTCCTTTTAAGTAAAAAATGATTAATAATAATGAAAAGATTTATTTGCGCAATTAAAAATAAATTTTAAAAAATAAAGTTTAAAACAAAAATAACACGCAAATTAAGAAAATAAATGACATAAAAATACTAAATTAAGCATGTGATTATTTAATTTTAAAATATTTTTCTGACGACAAAATTCGCATAATAAGCAACACTATAAACAGAAACAAAGGAAAGTTGAAAAAAAAATTTTCTTGAATATATAAAAAGAGACTTAAAAGTTTTCTAATCTTTGTAGTAATTAATGTTTTTTTTGTTTTTTAAATTTTCTACTAAAAACTTTTTTTAATAAAAATATTTAATTAAATAGTGTTTATTAAGGATGATTTAATTTAGATGCAATAGTTCTGTTTTGGTTATCGGTCCCTCAGAACCAATTTTTTAAACGAAGAATTTTGCTTGTTTTATTGCTTTTTTAAGATTTTTAAATGTTTTTAACAGAAATTGTTTTTTCTCATTTTTTTGAATTTAAAATTTATTTTTTAAAAATTATAACAAACTTCGGAAATTTGTAGCTAATTTTGTTTTGTAGTAGCATATTGTAAAAAAATAAATAAATGTGTAGGCGTATATTCACATAAATAAATAAATATATTATTTATTTATTTATTTTTTTATTTATTTATTTTCCCTCAATATTTTATAAGAAAAAAAACAATATTTTTCTAATAATCTAATTATTTAATAATTGTTTTTAAACTAAAAAACAACAACTATTTTATTGCCGAATTTTTTTCTGGATTTCCCCTTATTTACTTTCTTTTTTTTTGCCCTCATTTAATATTTCTTTTGTCTTCTCAATTAAGTTTACAGGGGTTTTCCCGCCTTTTATATATTGTCTAAAATAAATTTAAAAAAAAGTTATTGTTTGTTTTTATGAGAATATCTCCTTAGGCCAGTCAAGAAATGACCAAAACTTTCCGCTTCCAGCAAAAATTACTTTTTAACTAGTAGCTCTATCCAAGCACAATTTTTTCTAAAAACAAATTCTCACGTTTATTTTAAGGCAAATTAATAGGTATTTTTATTTAAAAATCTTCCTTCATTTCCTTCTCCTTAACCTGTGGCTATAGTAGAAAAAATAACAGAGGAATTGAAGGAATTATAATCATCACACACAAATAAATATCATCAATCCAGCTGTGTGTTGACGGCAATTTTTTGTACTTCTTGTCCCGCCCCAGTCTCGCTTTTCCTCTTTACTTCCTCTTTTTTTCGCCTCATCCCATTCGTCCAAACATTTTTGGGGAAGGAAGGGGGAGAGAAACGGTGTTTTTAGTTTCCCCTATTTTTACTCCGCCTATTTTCTTCTTCCCTTATTTTTTTCTCTCTTTCCCCCAACACTCTTCTTTCGCCTTCCCGACAGGGGGGAATTCATCTTTTTATTATTTTTACCAGATTTTTAATAAATTTATTTTTTTTAACAATTTATAATAATTTCTGATTTTTTATTAAATTATTAAAAATTAATTTCTCTTGACCATTTAACCATTTTAATGATTTTTTGTTTATTTTCTCCTTTTTATTGTCTTCTTTTTGAATTCTTTTTTAACGTTTTTTTGTTGTTGTTTTGTTTATTATTAACAAAACAGAACAAAAAAACTTCCTTCTCTTGAATAGCATCAGAAAAGAGGTTCCATTCACTCGCTTTGAATAAAAGAAAATAAATAGACTAGTAAAATATTTTTAGGGGGGTAAAGGGGGAAAGGCTTATTTTAACAAAAGATTTGCGAATTGCATGAATATATAAAGGAAATTTTAAAATTTCTAAAATTTTTTATGATTGATTTAATTTATATATTCAATAATTAAGTTAAAATATGTGGATTTTAACACTTCTTTTTGTATAAAAATACAGTCAAAAACTCGTAAAAATAAATAATTATGGGAGATAGGGAGCCGAGAATTTTTTGGTTCAGTCCCGGATATCCAACTATTTTTCAACTGACAATTCTTTTATAGAATAATAATCAGAATTCACTTTACTCTACTTCAGCTTTAAACTAAAAAATTAATAAATATTTAAATTTATTTAATTTTTAAAATTCTCTTATTTATACTTGAAATACTTGCTAAATTAAAGAATTATTTTAAAAAAACTTTATTTTACATTAATTAATTAATATATTTTAAAATTTCAGTGTTTCCTTCGAAAACAACAACATATTTATTTACTATTCAATTAAATATCGATAAACAAAAAATTTAAATAAAAATTTTACCTGCTTTTTTGGCTCCTCTTTTTTACGGAAATGATGACAATGTTGGAACATCCAGAACAAATTTGTTTAAAATCAGATTCAGTAACAACCTCTAATTCTGTTCATCATCACCAATCTAATATTCCTTTAATTCTGGACCCTTCAAATGTTTCTTCATCTTTACCTGGAGAAAGGCAAATTGTTTGTGAACAAGCATCAATTACTCATCAACAACAACAACAATTACAACAGACAATTTCGAGTCATCATAATTTAGATCAACAACAACAAGTAATTAAATAATTAAAGAGATAAATTAAAATATATTTTAAATAAAATCATTTAAATTCCCAATGTTTTCGAGGTCTTTTAGAAATTATAGTTAAAACAAGATTTACAAACCATAATCACATAATTTGACAAGGATTAGAAATTTATTTTGTTGTAGATAATTTCTACTATTATGAAGCCTGTTTTTTATCAACTTAATTTTAATAATTAATTTTTAATTAAAAAATAATAAAAAATTTCCAAAGGATTCTCAATATTGTTATTCAATGTTTAATGGAATGCCGGGAGTTGGTTGTAATCCTCTACAATTTACTCCTACTATAGATGCTACAAGTTGTTGTTCTTCATCTGCTGCTTCTTCATCTACATCTGCACCAATTACTTCCTTCTTTTCTTCACTTTCAAATGAAAATGATGATAACCACCACCAAAAACAACAACTTGATCTTAAAAGAAATTCTAATAAAAATATTTCCTCACATTTCTTAGCTTCACCTGCCGGTAGTTCTTCTGCTAGTGGATCCTCTTCTGCTGGAATTTCCCATTTTAATGGCCAAATGTCAATTGGTGGACATCCTCACAATCATCAACACAGACAAAATCATTTACAACAAAAGAAAGTAACAACTAATGGAGGGGACAGAATTCAAGATGAACGTGTTAAACGGCCAATGAAGTAATTTGTAAAGAATCATTTAAAATCTAATTTTTAATTTATTAGCGCTTTTATGGTTTGGTCGAGAGGACAACGTAAAAAAATGGCAATTGAAAATCCAAAAATGCACAACTCAGAGATCTCTAAAAGATTGGGTGAAGAATGGAAACGTCTTGAAGAGGAAGCAAAGCGGCCATTTATTGATGAGGCAAAACGACTACGTAATGAACATATGCAGGACCATCCTGTAAATATTTATTACTAATAAGATTTAAATAAAAAACTAGAAATTATGGGAAAAAATATCAAATATTCTAAAAATAATTAGCCTCAAATTTTTAATTTGTTCACCCACAGAAAAATGTATTTATATTTCAAAATAAAAATAATTTTTTTATAAGGATTATAAATATCGACCACGTCGTAAAGCTAAACATATTCAACAACATCAATCACACAATCAATCCAAAAAAAGTCAACATGCCGCAGCTATGGCAGCTGCTGCTTTACAAATTCATCAGGGAGTAGGGGCACATCAAAGACAACAACATGCACAACAACAACAACAAAATACACAACAACAACAATCTTCAATGTTAATTAATGGTGTTTCTAACCAAATGGGAGGTGGTGATAGTGTATTAATGGCTGCAGCTTTTGATGCACTTAAATGCTTGCCCCAATCAGTAAAATAAATTTTAATAAAAAAATATAATATTTGAATAGAGTGTTAGGGAATTAAGAAAATATTTTTGAGAGACTCCCTCTATAGCTTTGATTTTTAATAAACATGCCTAGCGACTTTCAAAAGTTCCAATTTAATGCCTATCACAATTCTGGTTATAACTAAAAATATTTTTACATAAATCAACTTTTTTTAATAAACAATGAATATTAACACAAAATAATTCTTACATTTTTTCTCTTATTTTTTAACCGACAAAATTACACAGATGTTCACACATTTACAACAAAATTATTCATCGATAAAAGATGGGGGAATGCTTAAGTATAGGGTTAAATATATGTAGTAAATAAATTTTTGTCACCATATTAAAAGACAATTTAAGAAAGCGAGCATATTTTTACAAGATAAAATGTTGCTTAATTTTAATGTTTCAAAAATTGTGGATTTTTATTTTAAAAAATTCATAAATATTCGAAAATATTTTTAAATAAATTAAAAATAATAAGTAGCAAAAAAATATGGAATTAAAAAAAAGATTAAAATTTTAACCTTTTAAGGTTTATCACCCCAATGCCATCGGATGGTCTGGACAACACAGTCCGGGAGGTCAACCATCGCCTTATGCAGGTAT
Organism: Meloidogyne arenaria; assembly: GCA_036172955.1. Lineage (NCBI taxonomy): Eukaryota > Metazoa > Nematoda > Chromadorea > Rhabditida > Meloidogynidae > Meloidogyne > Meloidogyne arenaria. The sequence goes on from JARQAB010000010.1 coordinate 6,343,472, forward strand.
GGATCCATATCAAGCTGCATTTTCTGCCTATGGAATGATTTCAAATCCTTACCTTATGGCAAATGCTGGCGGTCATTCACAACTTTATGGGCAAGATAACCACCATGCTGCAATGGCACTATACGAACAACATCAAGGAAATGGAGCCTTTGGACCAGTGATTAAAGTAAGAATGCTTGTCAGATGCTTTTCTTTCTATAAAATATTTTAATATTTAGTCAGAATGTTCTGATATTCTCTCTGCTGGAAGGCCAGGCGAAGAAAATTTTTCAATGGGTACTAATCAACTTCAACAAATTGGATCAGCAAGTGGTTTGGATCTTCAATCTTTATTAAGATGGTCAGGAAGTGGGGGTAATGCTGGTGGAATGATGCAAACTGATCCAGCTATGGCTGCAGCATCTCAAATGCTCAATAGACACCATGAAAGTAATCCTTCAGCTGAATCAACAACTGCAATGCCGTTAGCAGTAGGTTGTTGGCCACAGGCAGCACTTTGGGGTGGAGGAGAACAAACACAAAATGGAGATCCACATCAACAATGACTTTGGAAGTGCGAGGAAATTTGAAGAAAATAAAAATTACGAGAATAGTTTTAAATAATTTTTTTGATAAACTTCAATAAACTTTTTATTCGTTCAACTCCTCAATTTTAATCTGCCGTCCAGCTCTACATATTTGCCGCAAATTTCCACTCATTTCTACTTTTTTTATTTTAAGCATTTGTGACTGCTGATTAAATTCATGTCAATCCCCCAAAATATCCCTAAAATAAGGTTTCTTAAACATTTAATTGTTTCTTTCCCCCTCGCTTCCATATCTTTTTAAAATTTTTAATATAATTGAGCCAATTAATAATCACATTTAAATGCATTAATCATTAATTTGTACACAAATAATGCTTTAGATAATTAAAAATTTTAATAAAATTTTGACTTGTTGACCAATGTAAAGGCGTCGTTTTTAATTCTAAATTTAAAATCCGTAAACAATGTCGTAATTAATTTGTAAAACACAGTCCGACAAAACACAGGCTTAGAAGATTCAGTCCTTGCCAAAATACAGTCCAAAGAGAAAAATATGCATTAGGACCATTTTGGCGCGATGGACGTTGTTTGTTTGTACAACGCGGGATCTTGTTCCAACAACGGGTGATATTGTCAAAATAACTTAGCATGTTGTTACAACTTCCAACATTTAGGAAAACAACGGGGAATGTTTTATTACAACAATGAGAGATGTTGTTACAACAACAGGGAAGTTTGTTCCAACATTAAGTAGAACAACGGGGAAGATTGTTCATCAGTCTCGGATCAACATCACCCGTTATTGGAACAACTCTACTCATTGTTGAGCAACCTTCTCCGTTGTTTTCCTAAATGTTGGAAAAACATTCTCAGTTATTGGATCAAGATCCCACGTTGTAATAATGCCGCAGGCCGCTTGCCGGATTCGGATTTGCAACTAGATCCGGTCCGGAAAAATCTGGCTGGAAATATTTTGGAATATTATTCCAACTTTTGCCATTTTTTATATTTTTCCCTTATTGGCGTTTAATCTCATTTCGCTTTGTTGTATTTTGGCAATTTGAGATTTTCGGATAATTATACAATTAGAGTCTGGATCATTTACTAATATAATTTTGAGATTTTGTTTCTTTTTCCAATTTTATCTTATTTGCTTTTTTTTAATATTTAATTTATATCTACATTTATTTATTTTTAAACGTTAATTAAAATTAAATGGCAACAGATAAAGATGAACATAAAGAGGATGCAGCTATTTTCAAAGATAGCGGTGAAGACAAACAACTTTTGCCACAAAAACAAGTTCAGGTATTTTAATAAAATTATTTTATAATTATTTTTATTAATAGATAATTGATCCAGTAAAGGCAGTAAATTCATTAGGGGAATGTTGCGAAAAAGATCCAGCTGAACGACGAATTAGTTTAAAGTTTGATTTTCCTTTAATTTTTGTAAATTAGGAATTCGCCTTTTTAAATGAATTTTTTAATTTATAAATGATTCTAAAATAATAATTCTATGATTTTTATGGGATTTTTTTTCCAAATTTAAAAAAAACCTTAAATTATTTCAGAGCTTATCGTCGTCGATGGATCGTTTTATTTGTGGTAGCTTTATTAAATAATCTAAATACAATGCTCTGGATTGCTTTTTCACCAATTTCTAATCACGTTGATACTTTTTATGGACGTAACTCAACAATATATTTTTCTGCTGTTTATATTTTCGTAACGATTCCGATTGGTATTTTTGCAATGTGGGCAGGCGGATATTTTGGTATTTTAAATTATTTTTTCTAATAATATTTTGTGTTTTTTATGTCTGAGATATTCAATTTTAATTGCTGCTTGGGCGAATGGAATTGGAGCATTTATTCGTTTAGCAAGGTTTTAAAGAATTTTTTTTAAATTAAATTTTTCTTTTCAGTTCATTCTTCCCAGATGATATGACTGGTTTTCGATTTCCTGTAGGAATTTCTGGCCAAGCTATTGCAGCCCTGGCTTATCCTTTTATTATGTTTTTGCCAACTAAAGTATATTTTTATTTAAATATTTCTTATCTTTATCTGATAGGTCGCGGCAGCTTGGTTTCCTGATAACCAACGAACTTTGGCAACTACAATTGGAGTATTTATTTTATAATTTCTTAAAAGACCTTTATTAAATTATTTTTTGAAGGTTATGTCAAATCCTCTCGGTGTTCTCTTGGCCAATTTAATTAGTCCGATGATTGTTGGAAGTTGTGAACATGTTTTTCTTTTTTTTAAATTTTTTCTTTAAAATAATTTATTTTAGGTCAAAATTTTAAATATACTTTTTTCTGTTCCCAGCATTATTCTAACGGTTGTTGCCTCTGTGGCAATTACGGTAAATTGGTTAATTTTTGTTATTTTTTGTTTTAAACTTAAAATATATTAAATGGGAGAATTCCTCAACAAAATTTTTTCGAAATATTCGCATTGCTTTTTTAGAGTTCAGAACCAAAAATTCCACCAACATTAAGTGCGAGTAAACCAAGTTATCCATTTATCGAAGGAATTAAAAAATGTTTTACAAGTAAACAATATTTGGTTCTTCTTTTGGTTATGGGTGGAGGTTTATTTTTAAATTATTTATAAAAATTTTTTTTCTTAGGTATTGGAATGTTTAATGCCTTATATACTTTAATGCAACAGCTTTTATGTCCATCTGGTTATTCGAATCAATTTAGTGGTTTTACTTCTGCTTTATTAATTACTGGAGGAGTTGTTGGTGCAACTGGAGCAAGTATTTTTTTATTTTTTAAATTTAATATTTTTGGACATTTAAAATTAAAAGGTTTTGTTGTCGATAGAACAAAACTTTATGTTGAAACAATGAAAGTTTCTATGGCTGTAGCTGTTGGATTTGGACTTGTATTTCTTCAGGTTTTTATTTTTTTGTTTTATTTTTTATTTATTTTTAGTTAATACTTCATCGTGAAATGGATATTTGGATTCTTTTGGCTTGTTTCATTTTTGGTGTCTTTGGTTTAGCTGCTTATCCAGTTGGATTACAACTTTCGGCAGAATGTACTTATCCAGTCTCTGAAACAACATCAACAGGTCTAGTTGTGTTAAGTGGACAAATTCAGACCATTATTTATTTATCTGTTATGAAAACATTGGCTTCACCATTACAACCATTATATCGAAAATATGAGGTTTGAATTGGAAAAATTAAATATTGATAAATTTTTTGGGAAAATAAACTGGTCTTTAATTTTTTAAGAAAGTCTACAAAAATTAAAAAAAATATTTTCTAAGGTGTGTACTTTACTTAAAGTGGCAGAGCACGATCATTTATCTTCTATTCCACCTACTTGTGGACATGGAAATATTTCAATTAATGTAGCTGACAATGAACAGACTGTTGAACCAATGGATTTTACTCTTTCAGTTATTGTTAGTTTTTTGATAATTTAAAGGTTAATTTTAATTAATTTAATTTTTAGGTTATGTCAATGATAGCCGCTTTTATCGTTTTAATTTTACTTTTATTGTTTCGTCCAAAACTGCGACGAATGGAAATGGAAAATGTTTTGCTTAATGCAGATTCAGGTAAAAAAAGGATTTTTGGTTTAAAATTTTATTTTTATAATTTTTAGGAAAAGAATTAGAAGTTGGGGTTAAAATTGAAGAAGAAAAAGTAAATTTAAAAATAATTACTCCTGATGGAGTACAAAATACTAATTAAAATTAGTAAATTATTAAAAAGGAATAGACCAAGACTTGAATGCTTTTATTTTAAATTTTTGATTTTTTTAATTTTTTATTGCCTTTAAATGCCGGAAAATTTTTGTTATTTTTGTAATAAAATAATTAAATCATGGCCTTCCGAATTAAAAAAATTTATTTGATGATTTCCTAGTTTTATTACCAAATTGGCCATGAATTAATTTATTTTCAATAATTTGCAATTTGTCAGTATTTTAATTCAAATAAAATATTTTGAAGAATATTTTTCCCCTCTTTTTTATTTTGCTTTTATGGATTAAAGAAATTTTTGGTTTTTAAGCAAACATTTTTATATATTTTTAGTTTAATAAAAACTTTAAGCACGTGTTTATTTAAGCTAAAAGTAATTTTTAAATTTATTTTTCTTTTTAAAAAGAAAATATTTTTTAGATTACTTGAGAGATAATAAAAAAATATTTATTTTACAACGCGTAAAAAGCGTTTTAATAATCTTATAAAAATTAATTAGCTGATTTATTAAAATGGCACTTTAAATTAATTCACAATAATTATTTTTAAGGGTGTTGGCACATTTATTTATTTATTCTTAATTCACTTTTTGGCTTTTATTCTGTTAAACGATAAATATTTGTGTAAATTTCATCTTCCCCATCTTCACGAACTTCAAATATAAAAGCAATAACCATTAAAGTTTCTTCACTTTGTTTATTTGAAACAATTTGTAAAACTAAAATTAATTTTTAGATAAAAATTAATTTATTTTAATTTTACTTGTAAAATTCTCCAAAACACTATTCATTAAAGATGGCTCTTGCAGCTTTTTTAATTCTGATATAAATCTGACCTTTAAAAAAAAAGAATGAAAATTAAAAATAAATTTTTATGTACCATATATTCACACATTGGGGATTTTTCTAATCGAAAATGCCAAAGGGGTGGAGGTTTAATATCCTCATCTTCTTCAATTGGCGAATAAATCTGTTAAAAATCATAAATATAAATAATATTTTCCTTTTGTTTTACCTCAACTTTCTCAACAACTTCATTACCAAAACTACAAACTTTTGTTGAAACTTTAAAAAAAAATTTTTTTATTTTCCATTATTTTATACCAATAATATCAAATCTTCCAAAATTCGATTCATAATAAGAATCTACAGCAAACAAAGCATTTTGTTCATCATTTATTTCAAAATTCATATTTGCCCAACATTTTGCAAGAAAAAAAGCATCAGAAGGTCCACGTTTAAAAAGCTCTTGTAAAATTGGTGGATATTTTGATTGAATTAATTCTAAACTAATTCTTTCAAAAGGAGTTTCAGAATTTTTAGGTATATGTACTAATTCAATTCTTTGTTGTCCAATATTACTTTCTTCTTCCATCATTTCCTCTCTTCTTTCTCTATTTTTTATTAAATTTTGTTCTTCAATATAAGCTGTAAATCCATTTAAAACTAAATTTGGAGATGCTATTGTAGTCATTTTAGTATTTATTGTTGTTGCACATGTAAAGGCTGAGGAAGGGGTTGTTGTAAATATTATTTGTTCTGATGATGAAGAATTTGTATTTAATTGACAATTACCATTAGAAACAAATGCAGCGGGGATTGAAGCAACAACACTCGAACATGGATTTGAGGAACTAAAAAATATTTTTTGTTTGGATTTTGTGATTAATTAAAAATTATTTGGGTATTTATTTTTTTCCCTTCCTTTAAAGAAAAGGAGAATAGGGAAGGATAACTCTAAAATAATATTATTTTTAAAATTCTATTTAAAAATATTCCTTAAAGACTATTTTTTTCTCTTAAAAAATTTTTTACTTACGCTGCCATATAAAGTTGTGCTCCAGCCATTAAATGTTGGTTATTATTATTGTTAGTAACAATTAAAGAAGGCCAATTTTGTTGAGAAATTGCTGAAGCTGCCCTGGCAACTTGTGCTTGTACAGAGGCGATTTGGTCCCTTTAAGTATTAAAAATAAAAATATTTTCTTTTTTAAATTCCACCTATTAATCGAGGTAATTAAATTGGCAAGTGGTTGTTGTGAGGCAGCAACGGCTAAAGAAATATTTTGTATTTGATTATTATTATTTGGTGAAGAAGGTAGTATATTTAATGAATTAGAAGGCAATGAATGACCAATTATTAAATCTTCAGATTCTGCTTTTTTAATTTGTTTTTGTTGTTGAAGGCTTTAAAAATAATTTTTTTTAATATTTCTGTTTAAAAAACCTATTATTTGAGGAAGGCAATATTGTAGCAGAAACAGAGGCAGTTGTGTGATTATTAGAAACTGATGAGGTTGTTGAGGCAGAAGAGGAATTTGCGTTTGTTTCGGGTAAAGTATTATCACGTTGGGTCTTTAAAAATTAAAATTTTTGATAATTTTTGGGAGAAAATCCAAAAATTAGACATTCAATTATTTGAATACCTTTATTCTTGAATGCTCTTCTCGCTGTTTTTTTCTGGCAAGTACTTGAATATGAGAAGAAACTTGTTTACGAGCTAATGAAAATAAATAAATTTTAAAATTTATTTTCCAAAAAAACTTCTTGATTTTCCACATCTTAATTTAATATAACGAGCAATTAATTCATTACGTCCATACATTTTGCCTTCATCACTGAGAATTATTTTACGCCTTCCACATGGAGGGTATATCTTTTTTTAATATACAAATATATTTAAATATATATTTATTTACTTGTAAAGCTTCATGAAATGCTTGATCAATATCTGGACTCCAAACACCTTCAGCATCCCCATCATTTGATGAACGCATTTCTGCTGCATTTCCATTTGATGAAGTACTTAATGGAGATGAATTGAGCGGAATTGAATTATCCATTGCTTCAATATTATTATTGCAAGGGGGAATATGTCCAGCAGATGCTGAATGATGTAACCAGACATTAGCTGCTGTTGCTGCGCTTCCATAATCCAATGATAACCTTTTTGAAAATTATTTTTCAAAATATTTTTGTTAAATAGGTAAATAAATACAAATAATGGAATAAATTAATTTTTAGTTTGTTTCTAGGAGATACCAAGGGAAAGAATAAAAGCCAATCAGGAAGGCCAATCAGCAAAAATCTTCCCTTTTGAGAAATTTTGAGAATTTTGTAAGGCAAAGACTTTTGTTCATCTCTTTCTACAATCTCACATGTCGGGTTCCGGGTAACCCGATCCATCCCGGTTTTGTACCATATTCATAGTGAATGTTCATTGTCTTTTATATTGTTGATCCTTATATTAGATTACCGAAAAGGTAACTCTAATTAATCATATCTATGATTATTATGTGCCTCTGAACAGTTGTAGTATTATAAATAAATGTGAGAGAAAAAGTGAAAAAGATAACCAAATAGTGAACATTTACTAATATTTTAATAAAATTATTTTATTTTTAAAATAATTTATTTTACAAAAATAAATTTTATTTAATAAAAATAACATACATTCTTTGTTTAGACTCCTCCTCATTCGTTTCTTCATTACTAAAATTCATTTAAAAATTAACCACCGTAATAAAATAGAAGCAGTAAATTAATTGAATTATTATAAAATTAAATAATAATTATTTTTACATTAATTATTTTCCTCACAATCATTTAAACTATTAAGTAATCTTTTAAAATATTTAATAAAATGACGATATAGAAAAACAATTAAATTTGTAAAAATAAAAATAAATACTAAATTTAATATTATAAGAAGATATGACAATTTTAGCATAATTCATTAACTATTTAATTTTTTTAATAAATTAACTTAATCCTTTGAGCGTAAAAAATATGTGGAAAGATATCTATATATAACTTAAACAGACTTTTATTTAAACCAAACAAAAAACTACGAAAAAAGCTTTTAAAAAGAAAAATCACGCAAATTAAAAAAATTTAATAATTTAAAAAACAATTTAAATATTTAAAAGGTAATTTTGGTCTACATATTCTTTAAAGTTTATCCTATGTGGATAACCATTTTTTTCGTAAAAAATTAAATAAGTCCAAATAGAAATTTATAAATTTAAATTTTACTTATAAAATCAGTTTTTAAGCTTGCTATTTTTCAAATACCCTTCAATCCCACTTTTCTTTAAAGAGTTGATAATTTTTTGTAATCATTTTTTTTGAAAAAATATATGCATTTTTTATTTTTATTTTAATTATCCAAATTTTTAAAATTAAATTAATCAATTAACCTATGTTTTATTTTTTGCAGAATTTGAGGGATATTTTCGGGGAAATTTTGGAGGGAGAAGGGAATGGAATGCTTGGAATGAGGTAGCAGAAAGGGATTGGAATTTGGGAAACGCCAGAAATGCTCAACAGTGAGCGAGGAAAAAGGACAACAACAGTGGACGATAACAACGCATCGATACGACGGGACGGTCGTCGCTGGCAGTGAATAAATAAATAGTAGTAGATTGTTATGTTACTAATAGCAGTCATTCGCGTAGTTGTCGTTGACGATTCAATAGTGATGGGGGGGGGGGGGGGGGAAATGAAAAATAATAAATATATTTTTAGAGAGAAAGAGTTAAAAAAAGGAGAAAGAAATAGAAAAAAATGTGAATTTAAAGAGCCTTTAGGTTAAGGTAAATCAGAGTCTAAAAGGACAAAATTACTGTAAACAAATGAGAGAATTTTCGAGCAAAGTTAAAGAAAACAGAAATAAAAAAGTATTTAAAATAACGTCAAGATTTTTCATTTAATTTATAAATATTTATTTTAGTTTCTCAGAGTTAATCACCTTAGAATTAAATCCTTAGCCTCTAATACCCCTCCTTCGTTTTTAAGGGAAAACAACAAACGCCAACACATTACGATGTTGATGGGAAGATGAAATTGATTGGGTGGTGATGAATTGCAAGGAACGGGACGAATGGAAACCGAAGAAGAAGAAGAAAAAGCGAAGAGTCGCTAAACCATTTCCTATTTACCCTGAATTTTAGCCTTGTGCATGCTTTTACTGCCTAAAGAGAGAGAATATTAAGTGGCTGTTTGGTTGTGGTCTTATCGCCATTTAATTTTTTTACGTCATGATATGAAGAAAAAATACGATTTTTACCTTGCAGTGAGAACTGCTCATCCCTTCTTACATTTTTTAATAACCGTTTTCTTGTATTTATCACACACTTTCTCTTTTAAATTCTACTCATCTATCAGTCAATTTGGTTAGTTACTTTAGATTAGGTTGCAAATTAAAAATTTATATTTTTAAAAATAAAGTGTTACATGAAAAATATAAAATCATTAAAATCATCAAAGAAAATTAATTATTTACTCACATCATTCCCGTCTTATAGAGTGAGAGAGAAAGGGTTACTCATAAAATTAAGACAGAAAATACAGTAGGACTAAAAAATTTATAAATAAATTTTTTTATTTAAAAGCTTAATTTAAAACAAAATTTTGTATTCAATTAAGCCCTAAAATATCCTATAATTAGATAGAAGATATTCGCAATTTTAAAACTTAGACAACTGACGAAGATCTTATTCAATCATTCGCTTGCTTTTTTAAAGCTTTTTTTAGCACAAATTCGGGGTAGGGGACAATTCAGTATCGCCGATTCAGTATTGGCCGATTCAGTATTTGGGCTTTTTGGCCATAACTTTTTGCTCGATCAATATTGTAGCAATTATTATATATGATTTGATAGGCCTCGGGGTGCGCATCTTTTTCATAATTGGACTGACATGATCTGATCACTCTACAAAAAGTTAACACTGATAAACGACGTCACAGGCATAAAAAATCGGTTTTTACGCTGTAACTTTTTTTGTGATCATCAGATCGGATCGGGCCAATTATGAAAAAGATGCCGAATCTCGAGACCTTTCGAATGATATGAGAATTATTCAAATCGGTCGAATATCAGGAAAGTTATGGCCATATACTGAATCGGCAGATACTGAATCGGCGATACTGAATCGTCCTTAACCGCAAATTCGGGTGGCAAACTTTAAAAGTTTTTTTTGCTGGCGTTTTGTTTTTATATTTAAATATTTAATTTTCTCCTCTTTCACATGCCACACACTCTTTCACCGTTTTCTTTAATCAAATTTTCCTCAAAAATTTTTAAAAAAAATTTCAGAATTTTAGTTTTCATTGCTCTCTTCTATTAATGGTAAAATTAATTTAAAATTAATTTAGCAAATATTTAACTAAATTTTTTTACAGAAAAATGTATTGGTTGTTTGGTTATTTATTATAATAATTTCATTAACATTAAATGTCAAATCACATCTTAAATTTCCTTTTGCTTCATCGAATTTTGCAGATAAATTTATTCCAGTAGATCCAGAAGAATTAGAAATAGCTAAAGAACAAGCTAAAGAAATGTTCTTTTTTGGCTACAATAATTATTTAAAGTTCTTATTTTTAAAAAGAAAATAATTTTTTTAATTTTTTCAGGCATGCTTTTCCACTTGATGAACTAGATCCAATTCATTGTACAGGAAGAGGCCCTTATTATAATAATCCTGATAATTTAAATATTAATGATGTTTTGGGTGATTACTCTTTAACTTTGGTATTTTTTTAAATTTATTTTTTTTAATAATTATTTTTTATAGATTGATTCTTTAAATACATTGGTTGTTGTTGGCAGTAAAGATGCTTTTCATAAAGCTGTTAAGCTTGTAATTGAAACTGTTTCTTTTGAAAAAAATGTTACTGTTCAGGTGTTTGAAGCAACTATAAGGTTTGTTTAAATGTTTTTATTTTTGTTAAATACTTTCAATAAGTGAGTAAAAGAAAGACAAATAATCTTTTGTGGAGTTCTTTTCATTATAATCTCTCACAAATTTTTTCTGGTGCAGTCAATTTTCTTATTTTCAGAGTTATTGGCTCTCTCCTTTCTGCACACATGATCTTAACTAATGAAAATCCTTTTCATGGCGATTTCACTTTTCCTGAATATGATTCTGAATTGCTTACAATGGCACATGATATTGCTGGAAGACTTTTACCTGCATTTAATGGAACTGGCACAGGTTTATATTTTTTAAAATAAAATTACTTTTTTATTTTTGAGGACTTCCTTATTCTCGTGTTAATTTAATTCATGGTGTTTTGCCTGGTACTTCGAATGAAACTTGTACTGCTGGTGCTGGCACTTTATTATTAGAATTTGGTGTTCTTTCTAGGTTATTAAATGATCCAACGTTTGAAGAAAAAGCGAGGAAAGTCAATGAAATTTTGTGGGAATTTAGAAATAAAAAAACTGGACTTATGGGTATTTTAAAAATAATTTTTGAGTTTAAAGTTTTTTAGGTAATATTATTGATATTCAAACTGGGGAATGGAAAAGTTTTATGGCAGGAATGGGAGCAGGATTTGATTCATTTTTTGAATATTTATTGAAGGCACATATTCTCTTTGGAGAAACACGTGAATTGGAAATGTTTATTGGAATGAGAAAAAGTATAAGAGAACAAATTAGGCGTGGACGGCCAAAATGCAGATTTGGTTAGAAAAAATTTAATAAAATCAATTTTACTTTTTATCTGACTTTACTATCCTCGGGAATTCCTTAATTGAAATTATATAATTGAATATTAAAGCTTATAGTTTTTATTTAAATAATTTTTTGTTCTTGTCCAGATTATATGTCCAATCAATTTAATTGAACGGCTCAATTAAATCTTTATTCGCATAGATAATGATTGGACGTATAATCTATACTAGAGCCTATATTTTCTAAAGGAGATGGAAATCCACCATTATATCCCAATGTTGATATGCGTGATGGAAGTATTATCAATACTTGGTTGGACGCTCTACAAGTGTATTCTATTTTCAAGAATTATTTTTTACTTCTATCTTTTTCCAGGCAAGTTTTGCTGGCGTTCAAGTATTGGATGGGGATTTAGATGAGGCAATATGTTCCCATGCGGTTTATTATGCAATCTGGCAGAAATATGAAATGATTCCTGAACGCTTTAATTGGCATTCAAAAACACCAGATGTTAATTTTTATCCGTTAAGACCGGAATTTATTGAATCAACATATTTACTCTTTTTGGCAACAAAAAGTCCTTTTTATCAACGTGTTGGAATGCAAATTGTTGACTCTTTAAATCTACATACTCGTTTTGGGTAAGAATGGAAATAATTAGGAAATTTGATTTTTCCAGATGTGGTTTTGCAACAGTCCATAACGTTCTGGACAAAACACTTGAGGATCGAATGGAATCATTTTTCTTATCAGAAACGTGCAAATACCTCTATCTGGTACTTATAAATAATTAAACTTTATTCGACTTTTATAGCTATTCGACGTTAGCAACCCTCTAAATTGGCATTACGAAAAATTGTTATTTTCAACAGAAGGGCATACATTCCCGATCGTGCGAAGTTTAAGACGTCACCCAATTGGTGTAAGTTATCATGATGAAACTGACACACTTACATGGCCAACAACAAAATCCCAAAATTCTGGAAATGGTTTGATAAAATTAAATAATCCAAAAATATTTTTTTAATTTTAAGGAACAACTTATCAATCTTGCAACTCTTTACCCTTGCCGGGTGATGAAGGTAACAATTTCCTGACTAAACCACTTCCGATTTCGCCTTTCCATTTGGGCCAGTATTTCAAGGTAATTGACACATCACCAGATGATTAGCAAATCGGAATTATAAATGTTACTTGCGATGACCTTCCTCGCATTTACTTTTCTCCTTTCATTTTTCTTCGATAGCTCATTCGAAACAGCTTGTCGAGTTAAATCGAAAGAAGTCAGACTTAATTGGACAGATGACCACCATGATTCTGTTTAGATTTAGCATTCAACACGAAAAACTTTTTTAAATGGGCTATTATAATATTTATACCTCAAAAAAAAGGAAAATGCGAGGAGATAATCGACAAATACCTTTGATATTTTCAATTTTGTCATATCTTTTAATTTTTTTTGCAAATCTGTGATTTTTTAAAATTTACTCAATTTCCGGTGATTCTTTTACTGACACTTCAAGGATTTCTTTTATAAATATTTAAAACTTTTACAAGTATTCTAACTTTAAAAATGCCGAATTTTCAGGGAGAATGTAATAAATTTTTTTTGGTTATTTTTGATGAATTTCAAATAAGATCTTTCTAACAATAAGCGAGGGGAGATGTAGAATAAGGAAATATTTATAATTTATAAAGAAAAATTCCTGTATAATACAATGAGTTATTGAGAGTTTGGTTGAAAAAACATTGGCATTTGTTGTAAATTATCACACTGGCCATTTATAAGAGTCTGTTCATTCTAAAAATATTGTATCATTTAAAAAAACTTTAACTACTCACAAATTGTTTATTAACACCAAAAAGTTGATCTTTCTTCTGATTTAATTCATCTGGTTTGAGTGCTCGAGAATTTTTTAGCCTTTTCCATTCACCTGTTCGATAATCCATTTGAAAGAAAGTTTCAACAAGAATTGCTTCTACGCCTACTCCACTGGCTAATGGTTCAAATTCAACAGTTTCTGAGAATGGAAGCGTAATTAACGGTCCAATATCTTTTTCAAAAGGATTATCTAAAACGAAAAATATTTTTTAATTTAAATTTAATATTTTAAACAAACGTTTATTCCCGATAAGGAAAGAAATAATTAAATTATAGCTGGACAGTGTAAGTTTATTTGCATCTTTTAACATACTCTCAAATTGTTGAAGTGCGGCCAAATTCGTAGTTGGCTAAAAGTAAAAATTAAAATTATTTTAAAAAATTAGAAAAACAATATTTTCAAAAGGATTTGTAGTCATCATTTGTCCTATTGGTTGCGGGTAAATGAGATGTTGATTTTGAGATGTCGAACTACTTCCAGCAGAAGATAAAGTGGTATTTTGTTCCATAGTAATTGCCTGTGGAATTGATAACATTGACGGCATTGAAATTGGTGGCAGCATTAAATTTGTATTTGTTGAAAGTTGAAGACTGTCTAAATTTTGACTGCTGTCTAATAAAGATGAAGTCATTTGCTGCGGATTTTCCGATACTGAATATTAGAAATATTATTTAAAATTTTGAAAGACATCTGACATGATTCTATTATATTTTTCGACGCTAAATTTCAGTTTATATTTTATGGATAAAGGGTCAAAAATCAATAATTCATAATATAATTCCTACAATTAGCCAGAGTTTTAGAAATTCCCAAATTCGTATATACCGAAAATTGGTTTCATTTTAATAAAAAATATTTACTAGATTCAGATGCTAAAGAGGCCTGTACAGGTGTTGACTCACCAGTCTCTACATTCAAGGAACCGTTGGCATTTTGCTCATTTTGTTCACTTTTATTCTTAATCAGCGAATTTTTACTAGGAGATTGCTCTTTCTGTTCCTCTTTTTTCTAGAAAAAAAATCAAAACTTCTTATTACAAAATTAAAAATAATAACCAAAATTATTGTTTCAATATTTCGTCTCCTTCTACTTTGTTTAGGTAAATCGTCAATGTCCAAAAGCATTGCACCACCGGTTCTTTTTAAAAGTGTTCGTTGATGGTATTTCTTTGATTCATTTGTAAACCCTCCAGACATTTTTAATGCACTAGCAGATGAGGGAATCCCTCTCATTGGCACTAAAAAAATAAAATCTATTAAAAGCTGATGTGAGTTAAAAATAATTTTTAAACATAAAAACCCCCTTACAAGCATTGTCCAGACGTTTAGCAGTACTTCTAATTTTAATAGGAAATGAAGAAATAAGTCCATGATTTTTCTTGTTTGATGGATTATTTTGCTGTTCGGCAGCTAAAAAATTAAAAAAAATATAAAATTAAAAATAAAAACATTCATACATTTCCTCACATCTTCTAATAATTTTGCAGATTTTGTTATTGTTGTCCTCTCTCTATGTTCAAAGTGTTTTATAATTTTGTTCCTTTCAGATGTTTCCTTATTACATAAAGATATAAAAAATAATAAGACAAAAATTACCGATTTAAGCAATGATTGAGGAATCAATTCCAAATCTGGAGGTAATTTAACAAGAGAATCATTATCATTTGAACAGACTTTTTCTGACACTAAATTGAACTTAAAAATATAAAAATCATTCTTAAAAATCAAACCAATTCTCTCAAGTTCTAATTGTGTTCGATTAAAGAAAGAATCAGTCTTTGAAGAACATTGGATAAGACCTTCGTCTGGGAAATTACGAAAAATGTCTGCAACAGTCTCCACCTAAAAAATTATTTAAAAATAAAAATTTTCAAACAGACTCACCCAATCATCAGGATCTCGTCTAGCCACCTCTAGCAAATTAAAAAGTGGTTCTTTCCACTAAAAAAAAATATAAAAGATTTGATAAACTAATTCGAAAAATTAAAAGAAATTACCGCTTGTAAACTCTTTGGTGAAATATGAACCATAGCTTGGATAATCTTCAATTTTATATGGGGCTCTAATTCCTGAAATAAAAGAAAATAAAAAAAACTTTTTAGAAAATTTACTTGAAAGCATGTCTCTAATTCAATAAGAATATCTCGCGTTAACACAAAAGAAGCCTGTTTTCCTCCCCACAACTCGTTAGAGCCAAGTTTATTTTCAATCCAACGAACCAAATCCTGTTGATCGCGAAAGTGATTATCAATTGACATTTGTTAAAAAAATTCTAGCTGTAAATATGTATAATTATTTGAGACACTCATCAAAAACTTATTGTTAACATAATCCAGGGAGCAATGAATTTCATGAATTGTTTTGCAACAAGTTAAAATGCGACTCAATTGTTGCGACAACTGAGTCGTGTCATTGTGGTCCGTATGTTTTCAAACCTTTTGAGTCTTGTTTTTTATGAACTACAAACATTTTAATACTTCTGAACTATTTTCTGATAACAAATGGATGGAAAGGTAATTGATCCTGAACAAAAAGAAAAGCTTGTAGAAATTCTTCAATTACTTATTAATGCTGGTTATTTTCGTGCAAAAATTCAAGGGCTAGATATTTTTGATAAGGCAGGATTTTATTAAATAATTCTTATTTTTTTTAATTTAAAGATTATTGGAGGAATGGTTTGGTGTATTTCACTTTGTGCTGGAAATGTTGAAGTTGATTTACTTTATTCAGAAAATTCAACTATTGGCCAAAAAATGTGAATAATTTTCTTTTTATTTTTTAATTTTTTTTCTATTTTTAGTACTTTGACTGAGAAGATAGTTAAAGTTCTTCCAGAAATTAAATGTCCTTATTCTTTAGAACCTCACCAAATTCAAGGATTGGATGCTTTTCATATTCATCCAGTTATTGTGGTAAGTAAATTTTAATAAATTGTTAAGAAAATTAATTTTAGTGGCTTGTAAATGAGGCTGGTTATGTTCGGGAAAGGCTAGGTGATGAAACTTTAAATTTTGCTGTTTATCAATTTGAGCAACAGGGATGGACATTAGGAAATGAATTGGTGTTTGTTATTATTTAATAAAGATTTTTTAAATTTTTTAGAATGAAATTTGTGGTTCAGGTGTTTTGCCTTTGGTTAAAAAATCTCGAAAAGTTTATAGGTATTTTAATTATTTTTCTTTATTTTCTATTTAAAATTTTTAGAAGAGTTATTCGAATGCAATATCCAACAGAAACAAATTTAAAGACGAAAATAGATTCAGATATTTCTAAAAAATTTAGTGAAGATGAACAAATAAATAAAGAATTAGAAGAGGAGGATTTGTTAATAATTCAAGAAAATGATGAGAAAAATGGCTTAATTTATTCAAGCGAAAGAGGGGAACAAATGATAGACAAGAAATATCAAAAAGAAGAAACAAAAGATGATCTGGAGGAAGAGTTTAGAAAGGTTTGAAAATTTTAAGAAAAATTAATTTTTGTTTAAAATTTTTCTCATTGCTTTTTTTTTTAGGAATTTGGAGTTTTTCCTTTTTTCGAAAAAGATAGCTATTCTGCCCCTCACTAATTTTTTCAAATTTTAGTTGGAACATGAAGAGAATTGTGTAAATACTCAAATAGAGTCAGCTGAAATGTTTATAGTTAAATTACAAAATGAACTAAAAATAATAGAAGAACAAAATATTTCCAAAGAAATTCAATCAAAACCAAAAGAGTATTAAAGTTAATTTTAAATTAAAAAATATTTTAAATTTTAGAATATTTGAAGAAATGAAAACTTTATTGTCTGAAAGAGATGAATTAAAAGCAGTTGAACGTTCTTTTAAATTTCAATGTAGAGAAGAATTATCTAAATTAGAACAAAAAATAGAAGAAATTGAAGGAAATAATGAAGAATCTTTAAATGAAGAAAATAGAAATGGAAAAAGTTTTAAAGAAAACAAGGGGGAAATACTTTATTTAGAAATTGCTTCTTTAAATAAAGAAATTGCAAAGTTGGCACGTCAAGTAGGAGCAAAACCTTCACAAGCAGAAATGGCACAATATCAAAGAAGATTTGTTGAATTGTGCAATCAAAGTAAAAATTATATTTTTAAATTTTGGAATGTTTTGGGAATTAATTAAATTTTTGAAAAATATTTATTTTTAATTTTCTCATTTTCTACATGTTTCGTTTCACATTTTTAAATTTTGGTCCATGCGATCGTCCCTGGTTAGTGGCAATGAAAAGGAAGAAATAATTAGAAGAAAGGGGAAATTCTTTACTTAACGAATATTTTAATTTAAAAATTGGATCCTTTAAGATAATTAAATGTAGCAAATACTTTTTGAAATTTAACTTTTTTTTAATTTCAAAGTGGTTAGTAAACATCATGAAACTAAACGGCAATACACTCAATATAATACTTTGGTGGATGTTAGAACCTTTATGAGACAAGTAAATAAAATAAAAATATTTTTTTATTTTTTTTTAATATTTTAGGAAATTGATTTATTGGATAGTATTGACAGACAACGAGATTTGTTTGTATTTTTATTTTTTGGTAGAAACTTGGAGAAAAACGGGGATCTGTAACTTAAATATCACCTATTTTCCCTTTTTTCCATTTCAGGGGGGGGGAGTGCTTTATTACGTCCATTGGGTAATTAGTCTAGATTTTATTAATTTTGTAAAGAAGTTGGTAGTCTTCCATTTTACCACACACCCATTATAAGATTTGTCTTGTGTGATAAAGTCATTTTCACTTGGCTTGCCAATTCAAGGCGCCTTCCATCCAAAATACTGACAAATTTTATTATTAAATTTTTATTTAGAGCTCAGAGAGAAGAATATATTGATTCTTTATTAGAAAATCTTCAAAAAATTGCAAAAGGAATTGACGAAATTTTAGATAAAGTAATTGAGAAAATATTTTTATTTAAAAAATTAATTTCTAGAAACTTTTCAAAAAACGTTCTATTCAAGAACAAAGAGATCAATTACAAGAACAATTGCAATCATTACTAGACAAACAAAGACTTTATACAAAAACATTGGCTGAATTCCAACAGGTAGAAAGATATTAAAGAAAAAATGTATTTAATATTTTTTAGGAATGTCAAAGGAATGAATTTCTTAGACGAAAACTTGAATAGAATGATAGAGAGGGGATTGAGATTTTTAAATTATTAAAAATTTACTTATTTTAAAATTTTGTTTATTTTTTGGGTACTCTTGTGTTTCTCCCCCCATTTTCCTTTTTCCGAATTTGACCATTTACTAGTCGATCAGACTTGATCTATTCAGTTGCGAAGAAGAAGATACCGCTTATCGAGAGTTTTTGCAAGCTTTAAGAATTCATTCAGTTTGGATCTTAAAGTCATAACCGATCAAAGTCGGAAAAAAGGGGGGGATAACACAAGAACACCATTCTTTTAATAAATTTAATAAAGAAATTGTATAAAAATCATAAATATTCTCAAGTCGCAGATTTCAAAGATCTGTCATTTTAATTTCGACTAAAATATCTAAAATATTTAGTAAGGGATCACAAATATATGTATTCTATCCATGTTAATAATATGACTTTATGTACTGTATTCAGGCGAGGTCCAAGTCTATAGTGTTTTTCGGTTTGTTTTATGAATTTAACAAAATTATTTTTTAGCTAAAATATTCTTGAGAAAATATTAAATATACTTAAATATTTAAACTTTCATAAATATTTAATATAGCAAACGGCAATCTATATTTCCAACCCACAGAAAGTTGACCTGCTTTCTAATAAATTTGAATTTAGATAGGTCACTTATTTTCTTAGAAAAATGTCTGGGTCATTTTTGATAGAGAAAGGGCCGCTCTAAGAAGGTAAAAAATAAACCAAACTGTTCTACTCTTTAAAAAAATACATCGCTTTTTTCCGTCTATACATACATACCTCCTCATAAATACATACAGGTTAACTAGAAGTTCCGTTAGTTTATTTAAATATATTTTGATTTTTTAGAAAGATACTTAGTTCCATTAACAAGTAAAAACTTTTTAAGAGATTTGTTTAAGACTGTTCAATAAAATATTGTATATTCAATTTTTCAGTGTTTTTATTAATAATTAAAAATAACATATTTATTATTTTAATATCATTTTTTAAAAATGAGTGAATCTTCGGCAAAATCTGTGGATGAATGTTCTTGTGGGGATGTTGAGCGATCTTGTTATTCATCAGAGTGGAAATTCGATAATTGTAACGATCGAATTAAAATTTTGGAAGTTTTTGAGAATTTTAAATTAAAAAATAATTTTTTTTAATTAAAAAAGGTTAATAAAGAAAAAGTTGGATTTGCAATTAATTTGGTTAACACAAAACTTGATTCTGTAAATTTATTTTTTTAATTTTATTAAAAAAATATTTTGTAGCAAAATCAATTATTACAACAAATTTTATTTTTGCAACAACAAAATTTTTGTAAAGAAAATTCAAAAGAGAAGGAAAATGTTTTTGATATTCAACAATTGGAAGATAAAATAAATTGTTTGGTTAAAGAAATGAATGAACAGGTAAAAGAAAGAAAGAAAGAAAATTATTTTTTTTTAATATTTTTTGTAGTCAAAATTACATGATCAACAAATGATTGAATTTAAAGAATTAATGAATAAAAAATTAAATGAACAGGCAAATTTTTTAAAAAGTTTAAGGGAAAATAATAAAATTAGTATTTTTTGAAAGAAGGGAGGGAATACATTTTTGTAAATCAAAATTAAATAAATAAGTAAAAGGAATTTAGAAATAAATTAATTTAAAAAATTAGGCTTTTCAAATGGGTTGTGTACAGTAATTCCGAGTTTTGTGACTCCATATAGTCTTAGGTTCAACAATATTAAATATTTGTTGATTGTTATTTAAGGGGACCATTACTTTTAAATAAAAAATATTTCTCAAAAATTAAATTAATTATTATTTTAGTCAGAATTATATAATCAACAAATCAAAACTTTTGAAGAAAAAATTGCAAAAAATAATTTTGAGAATTTAAAAGAAATATATTCTATTCAAGAAAAACTTTTGGAAAAAATTGAAGAAAAAAATAAGGTTTGTTTGTGTTTTTTAAATTAAATATTTAATTTAATTTTAGGAGGGAATAGATAATCAAAAATTAAAAGAAATTAAAGAAAAAATTAAATTATTAAATGAAGAAAATGTTGATAAATTTAATGAAATTAGAAGAGTTATTTTAGATCAATCAGAAACTACTTTAGTTTGTTTTTTGGTTTTTAAACTAAAAAGAAAATTATTTTTTTAAAGAATAAATTTTCTGTCAAACAAAAATTAATTGAAGAATTAAAAGAAAAATTAACTTCAAATGAAAATAATGTTGATTCTGTTCAAGAATTAATTGGGGAACATTCTGATAAATTGAAGTTTTTACAAACACAAGTTGATGTAAATTTAGAAAAATTAAAAAAAGTGAATATTTTTTAATTTTTTTGAAGGTTCTCCAAAATCATCGAGATTTGTTTGGGCGTGTTGATGAAGTAAATAAATAAATTATTTTAAAATTAATTTTAATTTTTAAAAGGTTGAACGTTCAGTTTTTAATATTAATGATAAACTTACCGATTTATCCAATGATTTAATTCAATTAAAAAAAGAAAATTGGAATCGAATGGTAAAATTTAAATGATTTTTTAGAAGAAAATTGGGAATTATTGTTTAAAAAACAAATTGTTTTTTTAAATATTTACTTGCAGTTCTCCTAAATTAAATCTAAATTTGTTAATTTAATAGATCCATAACTTATAGTAAAAAGGGCCAACTTATTCGAGAAAAAATCGAAAGATTGTCTGCAAAATAAAATTTAAAATTAAAATAAAATAATTCTGAAACAACTTTTTTTTAATTATTTATTTATTTTTAGAGTTATATTACCTTTGGAAATAGATGGGGATATGTAGCAGATACATTTGCGGCTACACAAAAAGTACCGATAAATAATAATTTATTTACAAATGAAATGGGAACTGTTAAAATTAGTGGAGATCAACATGTTGAATATATTCCATCAGAAAAAGCAAAAAGTAAAATTTAAAATAAATATTTTAAAATTAATTTTAAATTTTAAAAGGTATAAATAATATGATTAGAGTTTACGGGCAATTTAAATTTAATAAAGAAGCGGCAGAACCAACATGCAATTCTCTCTTTTATTTTGAAGTTAAATTTAATATTGTTAGAAAACAATCAGAAAAAGTAGATATGGCATCAATTGGAGTAGATAGTATTAACGGAATTGTTACTTTTGTTTCTTCAATGATGCCTGATAATTGTACAAAATGTGTTTATATTTGTTGTTCTAAATATGGAAAAATTCGTTTTCCTGAAGAAACTTGGAAGGATGGGGATGTTTGTGGATGTGGGGTTGTTGTTCCCCCTAAGAGTTCTTCTGATAAAAAACCTTATATTTTCTTTACAAAAAATGGAAAATTATTTGGTGAATAAAAGAAAGATTTTTAAAAAAAATATTTTTCTTTAAGGGAAAGCTGTTGCTTTAGAAAATATAGCAGATTTATTCCGTCCATTTATTGGTGTACATTCATGTACTGTTGATGGTAATTTTGGTGAAGATTTGGAGAAAAAACCTTTTTTGTATGATACTACTAAACACGTTACTCCAACAATTTTTAAAGTAAAAGAATTTGATTTGGGTGCTAAATATAATAATTAATATTTTTTGTTTTGTTATAATATTTATTCATTTTTATTCACTTTTGTTACTCTTTTAATTTTTATTAAATAAAATTATTATTCAAATAAAGGATTTATTCATTTTGTTACTTGTGTATTTATTTTGGTACAAAACGCTGCTCATCGCGCAGTATTTTTGTCTGTATCTCGGCCCAAAGTTAAGAAGGGGGATTGATGTTCTTTATTAAAAGTTCAAACTTTTGATTTATTTATAAGTACATTAAATATAAATTAATAATTTACCTATCTTCTTTCTATTATTTAATAATTATTTAGATAATCATTGAGTAATATAGTTACACTTGAACGTAAGTTTCGTTTTACAGAAGAAGCAAATATATACAAGTGGCTTTCGCTAAGTTAATTATCTTTTTTAGTCAATCTTTTCCAAAAAATTTCTTCCTAAAAATAGTCCATATACCAAAATAGATTTAAATTCCAAAATGTTAATTTTCCAGCCATTCTTATTTTTCTTTTATTTTATACAAAATATTTATTTTTTAAAAACTGAAAAAACAATTTGTGAACATTTTTTAATAAAATTACCAGAAAATTTCCCTTTATTTTATCAACGTATTGAAACAAAAAATGGTATTTTGGAATGTTTAGAATATTGTATAGATGATTGGGAAATGTGCAAAAGTATTTTATTTGTTGGAAAAAAAGTTTGGAATTTATTTGAAAAATTTATATTTGTTGCCTCAGGCAATCTAAAAAATCCTTTTCTTCTAAGGGAAAACAATTATGTCAGTTTTATGGCCAAAGTCTCATACAATATTTTTCTTCATTCTCTCTAAATCACCAATCAAAAATTGAAAAAGAAAAATATATTATATTGGAATTAAAAGACCCTCCTTGTCTTCAAAAAATATTTGAGGAAAATTTTGATTTATTAGAATCTATAAGCCTTTCTAGAAGGGAATTATTATTTTCACTTCCGTCTGAAATTAAATTAAATAAAGAAAAATTAAATGAACAAAAGGAAAGAAGTGAAGAAATGGAAAAAGAAAATGATAATAATTTTGGTAATTAATTTGTAAAAAGTCAACGTTAAGAAGTTTTATCTTATCTACTGGCAAGGTTTTAATAACCCATGAATGTTGACAAATTACTCCATTATTGACGATCCCGTTATAGGCGACTTTCCATTTTAGTTTTCTAATGTCGCTACTAAAGAGAGCTGACATTAAACTAATTTATTATGTTTTAACAAGAAAATATTAAGTGTCAGAAGGAATAAAATTGGCAGATGATCCATATATTAAAATAGATAAAAATGGAAAAGTTGAAGCAGAGAAGCCTATTCAGCCATTAATTGTTTCTAGAGGACTTTGGGGACAAAGATGTAGAGGTTAGGGAAGGAATAAATATTTAACAAAAATTAAAAGGAGGTTATTGCCGTTTACAATTTCAAAAAAATCAACAAAATCCTCCTTGTCCAGCCTTAAAAAGTAATGATCCTTGTGCTCCACAACCCCAATGGATGGAATGGACAGAAGAAAGTTTATGTTCTGTTAGTTGTGGAAATGGAACAAAAAAATTAAGGAGATATTGTTCTAGTGGGAAAAGTGGGGATTGTAAAGGTTTTTTTAGATAATAATTAGTTAAAATTAATAATAAAAAAAGGTGAAGAAACAAAATTTCAACAATGTTCAATGCCTTTTTGTAATTATCAATGGAAAGATTGGACAGAATGGACAAAGCAAAAAAAATTTTTAAATTAAAATTTTAAATAAAATAATTTAAGATGTTCTGTTAAATGTGGAGGGAATGGAAAAAGAATTCGTTATAGGGCAAGTAAATAAAATAAATAAAATTATTTTTTAAAGATTATTTAGGAATGTAAAAGTGGTAATAATAAATGTATTGGACCTTCTACAGATTTTAGACCGTGTGGAGAAAATTTATGTCCTTCGGTTTCTAAAAGAAATAATAATTATAAATTTAAAAAATTAATTTAGTGGTCAAATTGGGGAGAATGGGGGCAATGTTCTTTAATGTCAAGTAGTTGTAGTGGGGCTGGAATACAACAAAGTTTAAAAATTATTTTAAATAAAAATTGGTAAAGTTTTCTGGTCTCCAAGGAAAAAAAGTTTTTTGTTTACATCATTAAGCAGTGGTGCTTATAATCTCAGATCCGAATCCTTTACCCAAAATTCAGATCCGAATCCTTTCAGATCCGAATCCTTACAGACCAAAACCTTTACCCAAAAATATATTAAAGGAAAACGTGATTGTATAATAAATAAAAATGGAGGGGGGAATAATGAATTAATTGAATGTGAAGGATTAGCTTTTGAACAAAGAAATTGTGAATCTACAACAAACAAAAATTGTCCAATTTGGGGTAATTGGGGAGAATGGTAATTTGAAAAAGAAAATTTGTTGTTAAAAACTATAAAATAATACTTAAAGGACATCTTGCTCTAAAAAATGTGGAGGAGGGGAGAAGGTAATTTAAAATTTAAATTTTATTTTTTAATTATTAGATTCGCCGTCGTGAATGTTTGATGTCTAAAAATAATCAAAACTCAGAGGAATGTAAAGGCCCAAAAATAGAACATTTATTATGTAATACACAAAAATGTCCGTCTTGGTCAGAATGGACAGACTGGAGTTTATGTTCTAAAAGTTGTGGAGAAAAAAGTTTAAAAACAAGAAAAAGGTGTGAATAATTTAAAAAATAAATTAAAATATAATTAAGAGAATGTTTAAATAATGAATATCCAAATATTGAATGTGAAGGTATTTCAAGAGAAGATATTGAATGTAATGTAAATAAATGTCCAGAATGGGGAGAATGGAGTGAATGGTTAATAAATTTAAATATTTTTTGATTATTAAATGAGAAAAAATAATTTTGTTTTTAAATAAAGAATTGGAATTTTAAATTTAAATTATTAAACAAAAACAGGTCAGAATGTTCTAGTAATTGTGGGCGTGGAAAGCAGACACGGTTATTTTAGATTAAAATAAAGGAGAACATTGTAATTTTTAAAAAAAGATCTCGAGAATGTCTTCCTTATGGTTTTGGCTGTTCTGGAGGAACAAAAGCAGAAAAAGAATCTAAATTTTGTCAAAATAATAGATTACCTGTTTGTTTTGTAAATTTAAAAATTTAAAAATAAATAAATATAAATTTATTTAAGCATTTTGATCAGTGGAGTGAATGGAGTGGATGTAGTGTTACTTGTGGAAAAGGATTTTGTGAGCGTCAGAGAAAGTTTTAATTTTAAAATATTTTTTAATAAAATAATTAAAAGGTGTTTAAAAAAAGAAAATTCTGAAATTAATAATAAAAATAATTCATTTAAAATTAAAGAAGAGAATAAAGAAGAGGAAGAGAAGGGGGAAGAAGAAACATTTCCAATACCTGAAGTAAAATTTAAAGAAAACATTTATTTTTTAAATATTATTTTTTGTAGAGAATATCTAGTAAATTAAATAATCAATTAAAAGACAAAAATAATGATAATAGTTATGGTATAATATAATAATTAATTTAAAAAATATTCTCTTTTTTCTAATTATTTAGAAGGTATTCCTCCAACTTCTTTAATTCCTCAAAAACTACAGGTATTTGAATATTTAAATAAAATAATATTTTTTAAATTAAAAAATATTCCTTTTTATGTTTCTCAAAGTTCAACAATTGAAAGTAGACGTTCACCTTTAATTAGTTCTAAATTAATATTTAGAGAAGAATGGAATGATAAAATATTATTAAATAAAGAAATGGAAGAAGAAAATAAATGTCGAGGGAATTTAATTGAAAGAAAAGCTTGTGATGCTGGTAAATAAAATAATAAATTTAATTTAAATTAATTTAAATTAAAATAATTAATTAAAAGGTCCTTGTTGTGAATGGAGTATTTGGAGTGAATGGAGTAATTGCCAAATTAATTGTAATAATAAAAAAAGAATTCAAAATGAAGGAGGATTTAGACAAAGAAAACGGGAATGTATTTTTGTATTTAAAAGTAAATTAATTAATATTTAATAATTATATTTTAATTAAAGATTTTCTTCCTTTTAAAAATAAATGCTTTAAATGTATTGGAGAATGGCTACAAACAAAAAATTGTAATAACAAAGCAATCTCAAATTGTAATTTAAATGAAGAAGAAGAATATTTAAATAATAAACAACCGGAAACAAATTCTATAATTAAAAATTTCCAATTAATTCCAAGAAATCGAGGAAATGAAAATAATTAAAAAATGAAAATAGAAAAAAAATATTATAAATAGGTATATTTTAATTTAAAATAAATCAAAATTTTTTATAAATTATTGTCGTGAAAATAATTTAGATTTTTAAAGTAGAAGCTTAAAATTTTTGGCAGAATAACTTTTTAAGGTTAAAAAATTGTTGTTAGCCTAAATGTTTTTCCTTTAAATTAGAGACAAAATAAAAGAAGCGCCTTAAATCATCAAAATCACAGCTTTTCAAATAATCATTGTTTTCTTTAATTAATAAAATGAATAACTTTATATACTTATATTTATTTTTAAAAAATAAGAAAAGATAACCGGCAAAATTACAACAAAAATATTTTTAAAAAACAAAACATTAAATCCTTAAATATTTGGAAATTAAAAATAAAATAATTAAAGAAAATAAAATTAGAAATTTCAGATTTTTTCCTCTTTTTAAAACAGAAGAAGACCCTCCATTACACCTTTCACCATAACAAGTACATAATTGTAAATTTCCTGTAACTGCCACTTCTAATTGCCTTGGCTGATTAAATAAATGGGCGCGGGGTAATTGACGGCATTTGTCTACCTTTTTATTTAAAAAAGAAAATTTTTTAAAAATTATTTTTTGAAATACTTGTGCAAATCTATGTATTTGTATAGCCGTCTTATTAAATCCGTGTCGAAGAATTAAATCTCCACATCCACGAATATATTTAAAACCAACAAAAACACCTTTAAAATATTTTTTTCAAAATTCACAATCGAAAAAAACTAGCCAGCCTCAACACTTGGCTCTAACATTGACACACAAAATGAGGCACATAAAACAGTAGGTATAAGGCCTTTTCGAGGAATTGGAGCATCACAAGCATCGGCAAACATCTAAAAATTATTTTTTAAAAATAATCTTTAAATAAATAATCAACTTTTGGGGCAAAATACATTTCTTTCAAAAATCCCCATTTTGCCTGATAACTGGAAGACATACAAGAATAACATTCAAATGGTTGTGTCATTGCTTTAATTATGTAAAAAATTTATAGTAGTAAGCCATAGCCCCTCGTAGTCAAATAAGTTAGGTACAACCGTAGTCAGGAGCACTGAGAACAAAATATAAATAATTTAAAAAATTAACCCCTTTGTTTTCCTTGCTTTTCAATGATCCCTTTTTCTTTTGCTTTACAAAAAAGTTTATTTTGACTCAACTAATCCAATTATGTAAATTTAATTTCTCAAAACTACTTTTAGTTTTTTTGTACTGATTTTTAATCTTTTTGAGGTCAATCTATTCTTTATGTGAAAAAAGATTAACCTAAAAATTTCTATTATTAAAAATTCTTTTCAGTGAGAGAGTGAAAAAAGGAACTTTAAAATTTTTCTTTTGTATTTTTCTTATTCAAATTTAACCTAAATTTTGAAATTTTATTCAAATATTTTTCTATGCAAAGATTGACCTAAAAACTCAAAATTTTTATAGGATTAAAATTTCTGACGAAAGATATTTCTATTCAAAGATTTAACCTAAAAAAACTGAAATTTCTATTGTATTCAATTTGTAAACAAAAAAAGTAAACCCCTTGAATTATGCAAATACGTTAAAGAGATGTTGAACAAATAATGAAATATTATAAAAAATAAGATTGAATGTTCAATGGTAAATATTAAATACTGTTCAGATTTGATAATGCGTATGTTCTAATTATCTCGTATTATATATTTTGAGTGAATATAGTTTGAGATTGTATAGTGCGACTATTTCTTGAAAATATTTTATTTTATAAAATTCTGCCAAACTTTTGTTTAAACAGGCAAGCTCATGAACTCTGTATCAGCGTCAGTATAATTAAATCATACTAACACTTAGACACAGATCTCTTCATGTTCCAACCAAACCACCATTGCTAAGTATATATGTTATAAAGTGTTTCCTCTCTACAATTTCCCTCTTTAATAAAATATTATAAAATTTTCCAAAAATCAGGTCAAATTTTCAAGGCTATTATTAAAAATTTTAACCTAGTTAAGAAATTTCTTTAAAAAATCCAGCTGTGTTTAATTTGAAAACCCTTTCAATAGGTGGAGCCAGTGAGTAAGTATAAAATGTGGTGTATTTTAACAGGAAAAATCATACTACTTATTGTTCAACGCCTACTCCAAAGAAATCACATCATACTATTACCACACACTTGATTTACCTATTAAATTTATATAAAATTCAATTTAGCTATAATTTAAAATTTTTCTTGTTCTTTGAAAATTAATTATTTATCTTTGCTTTAACTTTCTTTTATATCTTATACAAATTTAATTCATTTTCATTTTACCTTTTTAAAAATGCAACCTACCCCACCCAAGAAAATAAGAACTACCCGTACTGAAAATCTTGATCTCTATGTTAAAAAACTTGGGGACGAACTTAAATTTACCCAAAAATTTAACCTTCTTAAGTTATCATCTAAGTTTCTAATCACTAATGTTCCCAATAATCCGGAAAGTTTACTAGGCTCCATTTTCCAGTATTGTATTGATCAAACTCTATTAGAAAACCATGAACGCCAAATGGAACCTGACCAGCTAGGGTGTATAATATCGAGTCAACACCTTGACTCGGATGTCTGGATCCCAGTCCGAGAAATCAGCCCCAACACGATTGATTCAATCTTGAATCAATTCCTTAAGGTTGCCCAGAGTAGAAAGCAGGATAACGGAATGTTATGGGGGGCCCCCTTCTTAGTTTCAGTAACAACCATTCAGAGAAAAGGTTTAACTTCGCGTACAATGCATGGTAGTGGTAGAATTCAAAAAATACATCATAAGATTAATGACAACGCTCTAATTAAAATCCGTAACGACGACAACTATTGCCTCTTCTATGCTCTGATGGTTACATTTGTTCATGCTGTGTTTTGCTGGCCAAGATGGAAATTCTATAATTATCTACACAGTAGAAGAGGAATGAAAAAACTTCTTGAACAGGACACATTGAATCTAATGGAAACCGTAGGTGCACCCTTTGACCAGGATAGCTACGACGCAGAAGAATGGGTTCCTCGTGTTGTTGACTTATGGAACACCTTAAATAAAGGATGGTTTAAAGTTTATATATTTGAAGAACTTGGGGAATATAAACCACATTACAAATATGGTCCCGATAATTTTGATAAACCTATAATTTTATATTATAACAAGGAACATTTTGATGGGGTTCGTAGGGCTAGTGATCTTTTTGGACAACCCTATTGCTTATCCTGTGAAAAAATATTTTCTCATCAAAAACAACACGATATTTCATGTAAGGCTAGATGCCCTAACTGTTCAAGGGTTGGCCCCGGTTTTCCTTGTAAAAGTCTAAACGATTTCTGTAAATATTGTAATGGTTGTGGGAAAGACTTTAGAAATGAAAACTGTTTTACCCATCATATCACCTCGAATTTTTGTAAGTCCTCTAAAAAATGCGAAAAATGCGGGGCTATTTGGAATGTTAATTATAATAATAGGAATGGGAGGACGGGTCATATTTGTTTTGAACGCTATTGCACCACCTGCGGTAGTTACCACGATCCCAAACGCGGATGTTATATTAAGCCTCTTGTCATTAAACCCCCAAAGGCATACCGAATCGTCGTCTTTGATTTTGAAACCATGCAACATCGGGAAGGGGAAAAGGGTAAAATACATAAGGTTAACTTTATAGGGGTAAAGGTAAACTGTCCCGAGTGTATCACTAACGGACCTAACCCGGATTGCAGTGTTTGCGGAGGATACCGTACTATTACTTTCTCTACGAGACATTTCCGTAACACAAAGGTTGATCAACAGAATCTCACACTGAATCCTTTATCCTCATTCGTTTCTTGGATAATTATGCCCAAAAACTTGGATACAATAGCATTCTCACATTTTGGGGGTAGATTTGATATGGTATTAGTTTTTAAGCAATTGTTTCTTAGAGGGTTGACCCCCGACATGATTAAAAAAGGTAATAAGCTATATGAAATGAAGGTAAAAGTTGGTAAAAAGAATTGGGTTATTTTTAGGGACACTTTTAATTTAATGCCCATGTCCCTTGCTTCCTTGGTCCCTGCCTTTGCACTTAGTGTAGAGGACAAACCTTTCTTCCCACACATGGTAAATAGACCGGAAAATTATGGTAAGGAAATTTTCCCGGTGAAGGAGGACTACTTGGCTGATGGGATGATGCCCGAGAAGAGAGCTCAATTTGATAAATGGTATGAACAACACAAAGATAAGCCTTTCAATCTGGATGAGGCCTTGGCATCATATTGTACCAACGACGTGGAAATTCTTATGACTGCTCTGATTGCTTTTCGGCGCGAATTCTTGGAGGTCTCAAATGGATTGGATGTGCTGAGGGAGGCAATGACTATCGCAAGTGCCTGCATGAAACACTTTAGAACAAATCATCTGGCATCTCAACATCTTGGCATTGTTCCGGAGATTGGATATGACAACACAGACAACCAGAGTCTGCTTGCACTTCGATTCCTCAGCTGGTACGCTGAGGAACACAATGTCACTGTACGTAATGCTTATTCTAAAGAAGGGGAAAAGAGATTCGGAGATTATAGGGTAGATGGGTGGGTTGAAAAAAATAAATTGGTAATTGAGGTCAACGGGTGTTGTTGGCACGGGTGTAGGAAATGTTTCCCAGATGATGAAATAAGACTCCCCAATGGGGTTAATGCGGGGAAGCAAAGGGAAAAGGATGAAAGAAGGTTAAAATTTATTGAAAGTTTCGGTGTGAATGTTGAAGTTTATTGGGAGTGTGACATCAGGGGGATACTTTCAAGGGATAGAGTTATGAGGTTAAAGTTTAAAAATTACTTGGACAATGGACCGATCGATATTCGATCGGCCTTCTTCGGGGGAAGAACGGGACCACTCAAACTATTCCAAAAAACGGGAGAGGGGCAGAAAATTTCTTACTATGATGTGACCTCCTTGTACCCGTTCATCAATATGACAACACGATATCCAATTGGACACCCTGAAGTCCATATTTTAAACAGCGATGTTAAATGGACCCAACCCTCTGACAACACTTTTGAATTAGCCCTCCTAAAAGTTTTTGTAATACCTCCGCGTTGCATTGACATACCAGTGATACCTATGAAAATAGGAGACGCCGACGAACGACTACTATTCCCCCTCTGCTCCTCCTGTGCAAAGGAATACCCAAATGGGGATGTGAATGAGAAATACAGCTGTCATCATTCAGATAAACAACGTGGATGGGTCTCAACATGTACATCAATTGAGTTGAACGAGGCATTGAAGGAAGGATATGTGGTCACCAAAGTCTTCAGAGTCTTGGAATTTAAGAACTACGACGACAACCTATTTTGTCCATACATCCGTGAATTTATGGCACAAAAAATTCACGCGAGCGGCTTTGACAACGACATCAAAGGAGACCAACAGAAGGAAGAGAACTTCATCAAGGAATGCAAAGAAAAGTTTGGAATCATCATCGACAAAGAGAAAATGAAGGTTAATAAAGGTAAAAGGACGCAAGCCAAATTATGTCTAAACAACCTATGGGGTCGTTTCTCTCTCCGAAACTTTGGATTATCTCAATGTGTGGTTACAGACGACCCTGCTATGTACATTAAATACTCAAACGACCCTTCAATTATTATTGATACAGTAGAAGGACTAACTGAGGATGTCCTTCTTATTTCTTACAGCAAAAAGAAGGAATTTGTGGAAGAACATGACACTTCAAATGTCATCATCTCCCTATGGACTACATCAGCAGCAAGAATTCACTTGCTTCACGCCATGCAACAGGTTGTGAGAACTCCTGGTTGCTCATTGCTCTACACCGACACGGACTCTTTAATTTTTTCACACCCGATTGACAACTGCCCTCTTCAATTAGGTCCTCATCTGGGTGAATTCACAGATGAGTACCCTGCCTTCAAAATTTTGGAATTTTGCTCTGGTGGTGCAAAACAGTATGGACTGAAGTTGGAAAAGAAGGATGAGCCTGGATGTGAACCTGTCTACGTGCTCAAGGTGCGTGGAATGACTCTCAACTGGGATGCAATCAACAACCAAGGAATGCGATACGAAGCTTTTAAAGAACAGATTTTCAATTTTGTTAAAGGTGATTATGACCCTATTACTATTTTGTATCCCAATTTTTTACGTCCATCTGTTAAAGATGGATCAGTTACCACTTTGCCTCTTAAGAAAATTTATAAACCCTATGTCGGAAAGGGAGTAGTCCGCCCTTCCGATTTTTCTGTGTTGGACTTTGGATTTATTAATTTGTAATTTGTCCCAAATTAACTTGGAGATGGAAAGTAGCCAGGGGTATGGGCACCCAAGCTCTATACCAACCATCGTAATGTTGTGAGGTAATCCTCGCATTGAAAATCGGTGGTAGCGGACTTGAGTAAATTCTCAAGTCCCTGGTTGAGTTTGGTGATGCCTATCGAATGGCGAAGCCATTCTCCTTCCCTTTTTATTCACTATTTTTATTGATTATTTAATCATTGTATTTAATTTTTATTCGTGATAAAAATTTTATAATATGTTCTTTAAAAATGCAATATTAAGGAAAATTAAGATAAAATAAATTACAGAATTAAGAGAAATATCTTTACAATTTTAGGGGTAAAATTGCATAATTAAGGAAAACAGGTTACAAATTTAAAAAATGCAATTGCAATATTAAGTGTAAAGTGCGGAATTAAGGAAAAGAACATTGCAATTTTAGGGGTAAAATTGCAGAATTAAGGAAAAATATTAAAGTTTTATCATTTTCAATGTATATAGGGGTACATACAAGGGGTGCATATACATATAGGGGGTTATAGGATATACAGGATTAGGATATACTATAGGATTAGTATATACATGAGCATAAACAAACACACATTAATAACTGATTTATTCTTCATCTATAAATATTATAACAAAAATCTTATAGAATACACTAGATTTGTCATAATAGAAATTTTATTTTACTTTTACATCCTATCTTGACTTATATTACTTGTACTTTCCTATCTTGACCCAGTACTAGTACTCTTATGCAAAGTATTCCCGTTATTTTACCCTCGTACTGGTACTCTTAGATTATTCATATTTTGACGATTATATTTAACATTATATTTTATACTAGGATATTAACCTAGCTAATCAAATTAGTTGAGAATTAAGGTGATGATTAGAGATTAGTATATTGATTCTTAGTTTTATATAATCATTCCTAGTCTTTCTAGTTATACTAATTCTACTCCTCCATTTTCTTCAACATTTTCCTCAAGCGTTATTCCATTTACTTCATCGCTCTTCAAGAAAAATTTTACGTCTTAAACAAAGATCTATGACAAAAAAAAACAGACAAGGGATCTCATCAATTTCAAATATGGCTGTGTTGAAGAACATCTTGAGAAAATAGATCAAAATGATTCATAAACCTCATATTTTGGATGTGCCCAAAATTGTCTCCACCACAGCCTCCTCATATGGAGTCCATTTTATTCATGGACTGATTTGTTATTTTTAATACCTATTTATTTTAACTTTTGGTCCCAACATTAAAATTGAAAAAATTTTTATTTTTCGATTAGCTGAAACATTTTTCTTGGTTTAACACATTTTTCCATTTTGTGTTATTGGCATATAGTTTTTATTTAATTTTTCTATTAATACAGTTTCTTTTTCTATTGATTTTACATTTTATTTTTTCTAGGGACGTCTTCAACTCGTAAAGGAAATAAAAGAATGAAGACTCCATCTGTTGTGGTTATGCATGCCAATAAGATTGAAACTGTTTTGTGTAATTTGTTTAAATCAGTTAGTTTTTTTCTTATTTTATTTTTTAATAAAATTATTTAAGATTTGTGTTGTTGCTCGTGATAATCATAATTTTTCTCAAATACTTCTTGAAGACGATTTGGATGTATTTTTGTCCGATTCTTTTCAATTTTTGTCATATTGTGTATTAAATAGTGGACAAACATTGGATAACATTTCAGTTGACAAGTATGTTTTTTATTTTAGAAAATTTTATATTTTTTTTTGTAAATTAGGTGGAAGATTGTATCACTTGCTGATGCTATTCTTTTTTCTGTTTTGACAATCACTAAACATATGAAAATTAATATGTTTACGAGTGACACAGATGATGAGTCATCACGTCGTTTAATGCAACTTTTGGTTCAAAATTTGGTTAAATCGAAGGTTTCAAATGCTGCTTCAGGCCAAAATTCAAATATGCAGACACATGGTAAATTGAATCTTTGTGTTATTTAGTTTTACTATATTTTGATAAATCGAACCTCAACTCTATAAATATATTATTTATGTATAGAGACAATTGATGATCCTAACGCTCAAACGATAATCAAATTGATTCTGACATACCCTCATCATCAACGAACAGTGAACTTTTGCCTGACGGAAATCAAGTTTCTAAAAGTCAAAACCAACAACCATTGACACTTTCTCCTTTGATAGCTTTTATTCTTCTTCAAATAAATAAAGTTCCATCTGGACGACGACTTTTTTCTGAAATGGGTAAATTCTGCTTAATTTTTTTTAAATATTGACGCCCATCTATTTAGGTGGACATAATTTTATTTCGGAGCAACTTCAACAGAGTATCCGTGCTTTTGCTGAAATGTCAAGTTCAGCGTGGCCACAAGGCAGTGCTGCTTTTACTGATGTTCAGCGACAATTGCGAATGATTGCATCTCAAATTAGTGGAACGGTTATTTCTCAACAACATCGACAAAAGAGCCAACAACTGTCGGATGGAAATCGAATAGTTTGAATATTTAAATTTATAACTTGATTTAATTTTTAAAATTAAGGTTTGTGGGTCTGGACCTTATCAAAATACTAATGTGAATACAAGTACGACTCTGGATAAACCTGCTGTCTCCTCTAATTTTTATCAAAATGCGTGGCTTGCATCTCAAACTACTAATCAACAACAACCGTTTGGAACCACACAATTTGGTGGAGCTGGAATTTATAAAAATGTTACTTTTGGAAATACAAATGGAGGTGTAAATACAACAGGAACAGCGAAGAAACAGATTGCGTCAAAATGCATAGGGTCTAATGGTTTAGGAGCTCCTGAACAACGTGAACCACAGATTTACAATTATGCTCCAAATTGTAAGATTTTTTAACCGAATATTTTCTATTTTTTATTTTTATAGGTTCAATTCATTCTTCTTCTGCGATGGCAAATCATCTCCAACAGCTTGTCGCTGCAGGAACGACTCATAGGCGTTCACGTAACCCTAACTGGACTTATCATTTTCCAATTTATCGGCAATGGTTAGATCTTGTTTTAACTTTGCCTTATCCAATTATGCTTAATGAAATTGTTATCAAACCGCATGCTTCTTCACTTGCTTGTTTGTTTATTTTTGTTTGATTTTTATTTAAAATTATTTTTAAGCTGCACCTTCTGCCGTGCAAGCCGAACTTTCCTCTGATCCTATTGGTATTGATTGGGTTGCTGTACGTTCTGCAATTCAAACTTTGGGATGCTCTCGTATTACTATTCCAACTACAAATTACAAAAGCCCTGTTAAAGAGGTATTTATTTTTTAATTTTATTATTTTATGAAGTTACTCTTAAGGTCCGTTTACGCCTCAAAAAACCTCTCGACTTGAATAGTCTTACTTTTAAGAACCAGATAGCACAAATGCTTTTAATCCTGCCATGACATTTCTCTACTTATTTACATTTGCTTTTATATATTTTTTGTGATTGCAATTTGCTATAAAAACTACCACGAACTTTATTATAAATTGTTTATATTTTAGGTAAGGATTTTAGTATATCTTATAGTCAATTCTATATAGGGTCCATAGGTATAAACTCTTCTGAGTTGTTTGCATCTTCAATATCTTCATATTCCACTTCTTGCTCATAACCTTCCCATTCTTCCTCCTCTCTTTCATCATCTTCACTCCCATCATTTCCTTCAATATAATCATTCTCTACCTCTCCTTCACCATTTTCATTCACCTTATCTCCTTCAATATAATCATCATCACTTATATATTCTAGTGGGATTATTATTGGCACGTGCTCATCATCATGAATTAACTGTTCCAGATCAAGTTCCATGACTTCGCAATTTCTGTTAATTATATATGTATATAAAATAAACATTCTTACCGCTGTCTCTCCAATTCTATGATTTTAGATAAACTCTTTCCTCCAGGTACGAAACCATTACAATCCTCTTCTTTGTTTGACAGACGCTCATCAGATTTTTTCCCCTCATTCTCTTCCTTATCATTCTCTTCCTCGTCTTCATATTCAAGTGGAATCGTTTTAACCTGACGACTCTCAAACTTCACATCCTCAAGTTCTAACACTTCACAATTACTAAATTATTGTCTTATTAAGTACTAATAGTGATTAGAAAATAAAACCCCTACCGCTGTCTCTCTAATTCGTCCACTTTTGATTGGCTATATCGACCATGAATAACTTGAGGGAATTCGAGTTCAATAGGAAACAATTTCATTACTAACAATGAATTAAATATAATATTTTGTACGATATGTGAATTTTTGTGATTTTTGACTATAGAATGATTTTAAATAGAAGTTTAAATTTTATTTATTATGGAGATTTATAAAACCAGATTCACATTTTAATGAGATTTATTATGCAATTTATTTCGTTTAATCCAACAAACCATAATCTATTTTGTAATTATAAATACTAACTAGTATTATGCATACTTAACATTTTAGGGATTTAAACTTTATTTTATGAAATTATTCACGATTTTTTCTCTTTAATAATAAAATTTTAGGCGTTTTTGTGAATATTTTTTTATTTTTTAAATTGGTTAATATTTTTTAATTATTTTATTTTTAGAATCAAACTATAACAGCAACACCTTGATGGACAATATCGTTCTACTAGCTCTCTTGCTTTGTCTCATACTCCAAAAACATAGATTAATCAATTACGAATGGAGATTAATGATAAAAATCAGGTAAATAAATGTTTTTATTTTCTCTTATATATCCATTATTTAAAGAGATTTTTTTCATTTTCGTTCCTTTATCCCCTTTAATTTAATTCAACGACTTCTAATTAATTTATAAATTTTCAGAAAATTCCTCAAGAACTATTAAAATCCCCTCCTTTTCCCCCTCCTCCCCTTCACAACAACAGCATTCAACTCTCCCAACAATTCCAGAATCAAAAAGATTAGCCCATCCACCTCCTACCGATTCAGTTTTAAACATAAAAAGTTGGCTTCTTTGGACGAAAATGATGAGAAAATTGTTGAGAAGAAAAAAATAATTTTATTTTTTTAATTGTTTCTAATAATTTATTTATCTTCCCAACTTTCTAAACTTATCCAAAATATTTTTAAAATTCCAATATTTTCTTTACTATAATTTTATATTAATTTCGATCTTTTTTTTTCATTTAATGTATCTTTTATTTTCTAATATTAAATAAATAAAGAATTTTACTTATTATTATGTTAATAAGTTTTTTAAGTTTTGTTTACTTCATAGGCCTAAATAAAATGTTTTAAGTTCTAATAAAAAGTTAAATATTAGTTTTAAATTAAAAATATATTCTAAAATTAATCATTTAAAAAACGATTATGGTCGAATCTCACCATATACTCCTTCTAAAATCAGCTTATAATGAGAGGTGATTTCTGGGTATATAACAGGTCTGGGTCGATCCCACAAAATACTAGACACGAGATTCGCGAGATAAGAGATTCTTAAAGAAAAATGAAATCGAGATAAAACTAGATATGAGACTAAACCAACTAGGCATATAGTTATATCCTGCGTGTATGTAAAATCGAGGTTCGACTGTAATTATTGAAAATAAATATTTCTATTAATCTGAATAATTATGTTTACTCCAACATATTTAAATTGGATTAAAATTGATAACTGCACTTGCAATAACCCTCAACTAGTCTGCATTCGTCCTCAGCATTACAAGGCACCGGTTGAATGCGTACATTCAACCGGTGCCTTGAATTTTACAAAATTCATCACCGATACCCACTCATTTGAATTTAATTTAGATTTGGTTATAATTCTTCTTCAGGTAGTTTAATAGCTATTATTTAATAACAGAGATAATTTTAAGTTTTATAGTATTAGGTGTATTGAAGCAAAGGTAATTCTTCGGTTTAGACCCCCCACCATTTTCCTGAATCCCTTAGCAATATCTGTTATTTTGTTATGGTTAATTTTGGTGTCATTCTACCCAGCTCGAAGAGCTCTTATACTAGATGTTATATGCTAATTATAGATCAAGCAAAAATGGTCAGGGATTTAAGAAAATCTGTGTAATATTTTAAATTAAACTTTAGATTGTTACTTTGCTCACTGTTATTTGGCTATGTTTAACAAAGTGTGGGAAAAGTATGTATCCCTTTTATTTTAAGTATTCTTATTTATTTAAGATACTAAAAAAGAAATTCCAACAATTACGACTCCATTTATTAATGCTAATAAAGTATGTGGTCAAATAACTCGTCCCACTATGCGTCCACCTGCTCCGCCAACAAACTTTGAGGAAATTAATTTAGAAGAAGTTTAAAAATTTTTATCGTTCTATTTAGAAAATTTAATATTTAGTTCTTAAATATCAATTAAATAATAAAATTATTTTACTATGATTAGAGGAAATATTAAATTAATCAGAGCAAGAATAGGGAGAGGGGTTAATTTCTAATTATTTTTTAATTAAACAATTTACATCTTCATATTCTTGTCTGCATTTATGTACATTAATTAAAATAGCTGCATAATTAAGCATTGCAACTTCTGAAGGGGTTCCAATAGCTGTTGAATGTTTTTGTGACATTTTAATTGAACGTTTATTGACTATTGGTCTGTTTTGTTTTTTCTGTTGAGAATTTTTAATTCCTTTTTCAATTGTGTCAGGGGATTTAATTGTTTCTTCTTCTTCATTTATTGTAGAAACATTAAAATGTTTTGGTTCTCCACGTAATGAACTTTTTATGAATAATTTTTTCTTCAAAATTTTTTACTTTTTTACTAATTTCTGTTGTTTTATCTTCATCTTCTAAATTTAAACGGTAGTATTACAAACACTCATACAAGATAATATATCAGAAATTGGATGTGGAAATCTATTACCCACATAAAGTCCATGGAGGTGCTGTTGTTGGTGTTGATGGTATTACTTCACTTCTAAACGAATTAAATGTTAATTGATGTTCACTTTGTGGGTATCCTTTAAGTTAATTTAATGAATTTTTGGAAATTAATTAGTCTTTAATAACTAAATTTTTCAATGAAATAATTTATTCTCAGATTTATGTCTATATTTATTTATTTCTTCTAAATATTTACCATTTATAAACCCATCAAAATTCCAAAGTCCGGTAACTGTCATTTCATTTCTTGTCAAAGTCCCAGTTTTATCAGAGGCAATAATACTCACTTGCCCCAAAGCCTCACAAATATCTAATCTTTTTACATAAACATTTCGATTTGCCAAACGTCTTGCTACAAGTGTTAAAATTGAAGTAACAGTTGTTGGTAATCCACAAGGAACCTTTAAATATTTTTAAAAATTTTTTAAATTATTTTCTTACCATTCCAATAGCACAAACAAGAAATCCATTTGCCAATAAATGTGTAACATCTTTCTAATGATGGACAATCCACCAAATATAAATATCACAGATGCAACAGATCAAGCCGTTATAAGAAATTTGACATTTTCTTATTTGTGTCTCTAATCTCGAGCCATTAGATTCTTGTCCGGTTGTTAATTTATCTGTTTGGTCAATTACTGTATTCTCTCCAACTAATAACTGTAGGAGAAAAATATTTTTAAATAGGTTTTGTTTTCAAAATAAAATCTTGAAAATATTCAAAAATACTTTACACATCTATTTTAATTATAAAAATATTTTAAATTATATCACAATCAATTCCGAACCCTTTTCCCTCAACACATAGAGATCCATTAAAAGCAAAATTTCTAGCTTCAAAAACACTAAAACGTTCAAACTTCTGATTGATATTCTACAGGTTCTGATTCTATAGTAATTGAGGACTCCAAACGAAGTTGAATATAATGCAATAATCTTTTGAAATATTTTATTAAAATAATTTATTTGTCCTAAATCAGCAGGTACTCTCTCCAGATTTTATATTTACATCCCCAACTTTAATGATCTGGTGCAGATATACTACTTTCATTCCTTCCCTAATTACTTGAATACATTGAAGACGTTGAAAGCCATGAGCAACCTTTTAATCATATATTTTAATTTAAATAAATCTTGTCTTGCACTCATTTCTTGAAACCAACTAACTATACACATAACATAAATCATTCCAGTCAAAATTAAATCAATCCATATATTAATTAATTCACTAAAATAATAATAAATAAACATTTTTGAAATAATTTGTAAAATTATTTATTAAATATTCGTCTCTTTTTTTGAATATTTAAGTTTTTAAGTGGAAAAAAGATTTCGAAAAAATTTGAGTTTTAGTTTGAAATTTTTAGGACAAGGTTTCTTCTCTGTTTGATTTTAAATAATCTTTTCATCTATTATTAACAATCAGATTCTCCTCAAAATTTAAAATATATAAAGGATATATAAAAATGCTAAGAATATATAGAGAAAAAGAAGATTAAGGACCTGAAAATTATCATAAAAATGGAAAATAATTGTATTAAATTCAGCGAATTTAAAAAAAAGCTTATAAAGGAAAAAACGGGGATTATAAAATAAAAATTATCTTTGTGGATTTATATAAGGTGTTTTCAAGGTTGACTGGTGCTTATAAATAGAATTTTATGGCTATTAAAAATTATTTAAAATTTAAAAATATTAAAATTATTTAAAATTAAATTTAAATTATTTTGAAAATGGGTGATATTCAGAACTTAATTGACGAATTATCATCAATTAATTATGATATAAGCCAATTAAATATATTTCTTTCATATGCCGTGGCAGATATGATGCTTGCCCAACGTCTACTCGTTCAATTTGGAGTCAGAATAACCCATCTGAAAGTAAATCCTTTTATTCCTATTTTTCTTTTGATTTTTAAATAAAAATCTCAATAGGACCAGGCTCTTCAAATGGGGGTAGACAATGAAATTGAGATGGTTGGTCGTGTTTTCTATGTGAATAGTTAGTTTATTTAAAATTTAATAATGATCTATGTTTTATTAATATCCCGCCCCTCTCTATTTAATCATAATAACCTTTCTTTTATTTTTTGGTATAAATCCAATCACTTAGGCTATTTTGAACTTAATACCTCTGTTATTATTAATTATTTTTCCTAAATTATTAGATGACGGTGTGGTTCGTAGAGTCCGAATTTATGAGCATGATAGATGTGTAAGTTGTCATGATGCTCGTCCCACCCGATTCTTAATATGTGGTCACTTGATATACTGCGAAGGGTGCTCCAGATTGGCAATCGAGGCTGCTGCATCTGCAGAAATCAGATGTCCGCTATGCCGGCATCGAAGCCGATTATTCACTACCCATTAAATTAATTACTCGGACTCAATTATATATACACTCTTGGGTTGGAAATTGTAAGTATATTTTTAAGATTTATTCTCGATGGGGGAGACAGTAATACAGTAATTGAGACGTATCTAATATAGGGAGTATGTAAAATTGAGTTCGATGTAAAAAAACACAAAAATATTTTGTAAAAACAAGGATGGGATTGATTCATTTTTCACTTTCTAAATCCCTCAAAAAATTTTTTCGGAGTCTGAAAACATTGTCCTTTTAGTACTTGTTTCGTACCGGTACAGTAGTGTCATTCAATTCCGGTTATAACCATCCATAGTAGTCTCGATCTCTTCAGAAGCTGCACACAAACAAATTGCTGAAAATTTTTTAATTAGAAACGTAAAATAAA
The DNA here is from genome assembly GCA_036172955.1 of Meloidogyne arenaria. Taxonomy (NCBI): domain Eukaryota; kingdom Metazoa; phylum Nematoda; class Chromadorea; order Rhabditida; family Meloidogynidae; genus Meloidogyne; species Meloidogyne arenaria. The sequence continues at coordinate 6,385,933 of JARQAB010000010.1, forward strand.
GAAAATTGACAGGAAAACTGACCCAACTGAAGCAACATCCCCAACATCAGAGCAGTAGCCATCACTTCACTGAACGAGCTGGTTCTGTCCTTGTTGTATCGAAAGCCTAGTTTGTGTGACTGATGAGAACAAGAGTAACACGAGGCTTGGTCAATAATACGACGGATGTTTTGAAGTGCATTTACTATAGTGTAGTAATGAATATTCTTAAAAAGAGTAATTTATTTTTATAGTAAAAATTAATAGCAATCAAAGGCTTCTGGTAAAAGACGTTTCGGTGCCAAATGTTAAATAACATTTTTGAAAATGACGATCCCATCCCACAATTAAATAAATATAAAATAAAAAAAAACGTGTAAAAATCTAAAATCGAAAAAAAAACATAAAATATAAAATTAAAAAAATAAGAACACAAAAAAATCAAAAAAATTCATAACTGTATATTTGTATAAAAATTTTTTTTGTATATATGTTATTGTATATATTATGTACATAATAAAAGAATGGTAGCAAAGTTTTTCATAGTTTTTTTTGCAAAGTTAAACCTTTTGTTCAATTAATAATTTTTAATAATAGAAGTTTTTAGGTTAACCTTTTTCAGAAATAGAATAGATTGACCTCAAAAGGATTAAGTTTTGAGAAATTAAATTTACATAATTGGATTAGCCGAAATAAACTTTATTTCTGTCTAACAAAAGAAAAAGGGATCATTGAAAAGTAAGGAAAATAAAGGGGTTAATTTTTTAAATTATTTATCTCTTTGTTCTCAGTGCTCCTGACTACGGTTGTACCTAACTTATTTGACTACGAGGGGCTATGGCTTACTACTATTTATTTAAAAATAATTTTTAAAAAAATAATTATTTTATTAGAAAATGATGGATTTGAAAATAATTGAGAATCCGAAAATTTGGAAATAAACTATTGAATAGAAAATAATATTTTAATTATCCACCCCCGCCCCCCCCCCCTCTTATTTTAATTTACTAAACATACCAAAAACAAAAATATTTGCTTTAATTAAAAATATTAAATAAATTATTTGTTTAATAAATAATAAAAAATAATTGTAGAGCATTTTAAAAGAGGTTAATTAAAGGAAATAAATACATTTAAAAAATTTCTTTAATTTGTTGAATTTAAAATAATTTTTAAAAATAATTAAAGAGAAGATTTAATTCTTTTTTAAATGATTAATTAATATAAAAATATACTAAAAAACATAACTTTAAAGTAATTAATCTTTGTAAAAATAAATTAGTGTAAAAAAATTGAAGGATTTTTGTGGTTAGAATAAATAGGTGTAAGTGAATTATTAAATAAATGACCGATTGAGAATAAACAGGTGGTAGAAAGAGAGAGAGAGTTAAAAATAAAAAAAACTTTTTAAAAAAATTCTAAAGAAAATTGCCAAAATTAAAAATAAAAAAAAATAATTAAAAATTGTAAAGGAAAATAGAAAGTAAAATATTGAAATTGAGAAGGATTGAAGAATATATAATCTCTAAAAAAATATTTTTTGACACAAAATAAATGAGTAAACAATTTTCCATTAATTTATTTGTTTACTTTTTAATTTTTAAATTAAAAGGAAAAAAAATCTATAATTAAATTTAAATAAATAAAAAGAAATGAAATTTTTGAAAATAAATTGGAAATTCACAAAAAAATAAGAAAGGAGGGGGAGATTACTTTAAATAGAAAAGTGGACCAATCATCTTCTCGTTTTGAGAAGGAAGAAGGTATTGAAGAAGTAAAGAACGCCCAAGAGTAAGTTAAAAAAGAAGTAAAAAAGGGGAAGGGGGGGAAGGGAGGGGGGGGGGTAGATTAATATCTTTCTCTCAAAACGTTTTTGGGCAAAGGAAAATATGTGCCCAAAATTGTTGAAGGGAAGAAAGAAAAAGATGACCAAAAGTATTTAAAGTGGATAGAAACAAGTCCGATTATTTAAGACTTAAATTAAAATGAAGAAGAGAAAAGGAAGGGAAGGAAGAATTTTATTTTGAATAAAATGAAGGGAATAAAAATATATAAATATTTATTATCTAAAAGAGTTAAAAAGATTGAGGAGATTGAAGAGTTTTTTTAGATAAAAATAAAATTCTAAAATCAAAGATTATATAAAATTTATATAAATATCCCCCCCAATTTATCATTATGAGATTAATTTTTGAGATAAATTTAATTTATTTAAAAGTATTTATTATTTTTTGTAAACCGTAAGAATATTTACTTAAAAAGAAAAAATTTAAAATAAAAATTATGAATATCCTTTGACGTTACAATCCAATTAAAATGATTTTAAAAATCCCATAATAATATAAAGGTAGAAATATTTGCGTGTTTTCCAAATAAAAATAAATTTATTGGCATATTAAAAAGTTTTTTATCGTTTTTATTCAATACACCTGTAAATACTGGTGAATATATTTATGAAAAGATATTAAAAATAGTCCCCCCTCCAATTTCTTTAAACAGAAAAAGCACAAAAACACGCTATTATTAAATGCGCCTCCTCCACAAATTGGAGGCAAAAGTGCTTTGTTAAAAGGTGAAAGAAATTTCCTTACAATTTAGAAAAAATATAAAATTAAAAAAATTTTATTTTTAAAATTTCCAACAGAGAAGAATTATTTAAGAAGAAATTTATTATTTAAAATATTTTTTAATATAAAAATATTGAAGCTTTAATAGAAATTGTTGTCCTTTTTATTACATAGAGAGAAAAAAAAGAATTAATCTCCTTCCCAATGTTGGCAACATAATTGGATTTTCTTATTATTTTTTTCATAAAAATTATTTTTTTTCAAATATATTTTTAAACAATTTATTTTGTAACATAAAAATATTTTTTAGAATTTAAAAGAAAGCTTACTAAAAGTTTTTTTGCGGAATCGAACATTAAGATCATTCTCTTGTTTGAGTGAAACCCGAACAAATTCGGCCATTAATTCATTTTCCAATTCTGTTTCAGTTTCTTCCCGTCTCTTTTCTGATTTGGTGGATAAAATGGGATCCTTAAAAATTTTAAGAAACTTTGTTAAAACAAGGGAGTCATTTAAGAGGTAAAACAATTTTCAAATCTAAATTAAATATTTCCCCTCCCTTCTCCTCTCCCCTTCCTTTCAGCTTTAAAATTTAAATAATTCAAAATTATTTAATTTACTTGTTGTTGTTGATAATCCTCATCATCATCAGAATTTATTACACCAAAAAACCTTCGTTTCCTTCCTCTTATTTTTTCATTTCTCCTTCTAAATCTTTTCCATTTATTTTGTTCTTTTTGTAATTCAAAATTATTAATGAATATTTCATTTAAAATTAAATCTTTTGTCGTTGAAGATAAAAAATTATTTGAGTAAGAAATATTTTGTTGAGAATTTACAAAAATTATTTTTTGAGAAATTTGGAAAGAAAATAACATTAAAATAAAATAAATATTTAATAAAATAATTAAATAATTAATTAAATTAGGTAAAAATAATATTTGTTGATTACTAGACAGCATAGCATTTTTCTTTAAAAATTAAAAAAAATAATATTTTTAAATTAAACAAAAACTAAAAAAAGAGCTTTCATAATTCCAAGTTTGTAGCTGTGGAAATGACATGTAATTATTTACAAAAAAATAAAAACACCTTTTTTTATCAAGTAAATATTGGAATATAATATGTAATTAAACATGGATCCCGTTGGGAGCTCGGCATGAAAAAAAAGTATTTAGAGAGGGCAACTACTAGTTAAATGGCACAAAGTCGGAAAGGGAAAAATGTAAAAAAATAATAATAAAGGGTGAATGAAGGGACGTGTATAGGATATAATTATTAATAACTTTAAAATGTGTGAATAAAAATTTTTTGTAAAAAATTTAAATAAAATTATACATTATTATTTTTATTTTTTCAATTCCAAAAATAATTTGTTGGAGGCAAAAAAAAATAATAAAAAACTAAAGAATTTTGGAGGATTTTTATTCAATCACAAAAAATACTCTTTTAATAGTTAGCCCATCAATCTCCAACAGTTAATGATTTAGTTAAAAAGTCGAGAGTAAAAGATTGATGGAAAAGGATTATTATTTGACAGAAATTGATTGACTTGAAAATGAGGTGGAAATGAAGATATTAAATAGATTAGTAATATTGTGTGTGTGTGTGTGTGGTTTGTATTTTAGTAATTGAAAAAAAATAATAAATTAAAAGAATATCCACAAATTTTTATAAAAATCTAAATTAATATTTTATATAAAAATAATAATAATGAATAATTTTTTTCTATTTAATTCAGCTTTATTAATTCAAATAAAATACAAATAGATGCAAAAAATAAACTATCAAAACCGTGGGAAATGCTGAATTAAAGGCAAAAATGCTGTAAGGAATTGCAGCACTTTTATTCCTTTTTTGACTTAAAAGCGGTTAGCCAGATTCATCAAAACCATAAAAGCATTTATTCGTTTTTATTGTGCCTCTTGACGCAGAAAAATATTTATGGAGAGGAAAAACCAAATAATGCCTGGTCCTTTGGGATGCCAAAGTTTGAAAGAAGTCAGAAGAAAAGTGGCTATCTGGGAAGGAAAAATATTATAAAGAAAAATATTAATGGATAAATTATTTTGTGTACTTTTTTGTTGAAAAGTAACCCCAAAATCAGAATCTTTGTAGTCATTTTACAGAAATTTATCCACAAAAACTGAGCTATTTGTAATTTTGTTTCTGGATTTTACGATTTTTCTCGCTTAGATAGCACTGCATTTTTGCTCTTGCATTAACCTTGTATGTTTGATTGGCTCTCGAATTTCATGACCAAAATGGCAACAACCACAAAAACACTCGGAAACAAAAATTATTTTGTTTGTATTTTTATGAATCCTCAAAAAGATTTTTTATTAATGATACATAAATTTCTCTTCTCTACCGTATAGTTTGGGAATACTCAAACGTATGGCACTGAAAGATAAACTAATATGGTAAGGGCGGTTGGGGTCAGGTGAGTGCGGCCAACTGAGTGTTGCCAACTGAGAGCGGGCAACTGAGAGCGAGCCAACTGAGTGCCGAGCCAACTGAGAGCCAAGCCAACTGAGTGCAGCCAACTGAGTGCGGCCAACTGAGAGCCCCTTATGAGAGGGCCAACTGAGTGCCGGTAATTTTAATCAACAGAAAAATTTTACAATATTTTTTTGTTTGTTTTCTTTTGTTTTTCTTACTTTTTACGTTCTAAAGAATGTTCTAAATGGCAGCCGAGATAATTTAAGATTTTTTTTTTGTTTTTTAGGCCTTATATTGAAGTCTTGGTCTCAATTTTGGGTATTGTGACTTAAAGGGTTTTCTGACTAGACCGATTTGGTCAATGAGGTGTTATTTAAAAGAGCTCGTCGAGCTGAGTCGGTGATAACAAAATTACCGTGATTCGATGATTCTGAACAAAATTATGAGTAACTGAATTTTCGCTGAAATGACTGTTTTTGTATTGCTATTAGGGGGTAGATCGTCGTTCAAGGTTGAGAATTAGTAAAAAGGAATAGGTTTATTTTACTGGTGCAGAACCCAGCGACCGTTGACCCGGAAAACTAATTTTTCGTAATAATAATATTTAATAAAGAGTCCTGGCACTCAGTTGGCCCTCTCATAAGGGGCTCTCAGTTGGCTCGCTCTCAGTTGGCCGCACTCAGTTGGCTCGGCTCTCAGTTGCCCGCTCTCAGTTGGCAACACTCAGTTGGCCGCACTCACCTGGCCCGTTCCGTGGTAAGGGAGAAGGTCGATTCAGAGTCGCCGATTCGGAGTAGGGACTAGTGACCGGCGCGGGTCACTAGTCCCGCGCGGGATTTTGCGGGATCCCGCTCCCGCAATCCTGCACTTTTTTCGATTTGCGGGATTTATTCCGCGGGATCCAGTCCCGCAAAGATTTTTAGAAAAAATCCCGCATGCGGGATCCCGCAAATACGATTTTGCCGGTCACTAGTAGGGACTATTCAGAGTAGGGACAATTCAGAGTAGGGACAATTCAGAGTAGCCGATTCAGAGTACGGGGAAAAGGGGACGATTCAGTTCATCTTTATACACTAATTAAGAAAAACAAACGATTAAAAAAGCTAGAATTAAAAAAAAATTTTGAAGACGTGGTGAGACTCAAATGTTTAAAAACCTAAAGGTTTAGGCTTCAAAAGGTTTAGGTTAAAAGTAACCAGGTAACGAAAGAGTCTTAAAATATGGCATCAAAACGAAAGTTTTTGGGATATAACTTTTTTGTTTTTAAATCAATCCAAATAATTCTTGCTTTAATTAAAAGCTCTGGACGTGCTGGTTATGTTTTCCAAGAAATTGTTTAGTTTCACCGTCTTTCAAAAAAGTTAGGAGACGTTAACTGCGAATAATCGTGATTTAACATACATAGGCGGGTGTAACTTCCTAAGAAATGATCGGATCCTTTCATAAAGTCAATAAAAAGAATAAAAACAAATATAAATTCTAATTGATAAAGAAAATTCCTGGAAATGATCGAAATAAAAAAAGTTATGGCATAGAAAAAGGCATTTCGATGCTAAGTCGCCGAGACTCTATTGACAAGCAAGCCTAAAGGTTTAGGTTTGTGCTGAGACTGAAAATAAATGTAAAGACAAAAGAGTCTTGCTGACTTTATGACATAATTCAAGTCAATCAATTTTTTTCATCTGTTTCTTTACAGATTATTTATGCCATTATAACATAACAACACAATTTCATCATTTTACTAGACAAACAGATTTTACTAAACAAAACCGAAAAATTAAAGATTTTAAAAATTTTAAATTTTTATTAAAAATTATTTTGTGGCATTGAATAATTGCCTTTGGTCGTGCAAATTGTTGTTTATCTCTCTAAAAAAATAACAGGAAACAAAAAAGGAATAAAAAGCAAAATAATAAATCAATTGCATTCCAAAAATCTCGATTTTTAAAATATTTTATTCTTCGTACTCTGAATCGTCCCCTCTCTGAATTGTCCCTACTCCGAATCGGCGACTCTGAATCGTCCCCTACCCCGTGGTAAGGTTAAGCACACGGCGGGTTAAACTGGAAACTCATCGAGCTGAATCGCATAGTCCCAAAATCGACTTGCTTAACATTTTTACATTTAGTAAAAAGTCCGAAAATCTGATCTGAAAATTTTGAAAAACTTCACCCATATTAACTTTTTTTAAAAAATATAAAAATTCACGAAATTTTTTATACAAGATCTTAAAACAATTATCTATGAAATGATTGCAACAGATTTTTGAAAAATTGCAAAAGTTTTCGAGATATTGGACTTCGAAATAGGTAACCTAAAATAGAAACGAGAGTAATGATAAAAACGAGAGAGTAAATAAATGAAAGAGAGGAAAAACGAGAGAGTGTGATGAGACGGTTAGATTTCCAGTTTAACCCACCGTGTAAGCAGTTTCACTGCGGGTTTCCTATTTATTTATTGCGGACTTTCTTTGTATTTTTGGTATGAGCTTAGGATTAATTTTAAAATTCTAGCTTTATATGAATTCTTTTAATTTATTAAAAACTACATTACTTCGAAATATCAGATTTAAGCCTCAAGTTTCTTTTAATTATCATCGTTTTTTATCAATTCAAAGGAATTTATATTTAAGGTAATTTTTTGATTAATAAAATTATTTTTTTAATTAAAAATAGTAATTTTCAACTTTCTGAAGAGAACAAAAATAAAATTACCAAACAAGAATATATTTCAATACCTAAAAAATTAGCTATTTTGTATACATGCAAAGTTTGCAATTCAAGACAGGTTTATTTAACAAAATAATTATTTTTAAAAAATTTTAGGGTCCAAAACAATTTTCAAAAACTGCCTACGAACAGGGAATTGTTATAGTCAAATGCGATTCTTGTTTAAATCATCACATAATTGCAGACAATTTGGGTTGGTTCAGCGATTTAGATGGCAAGAAAAACATCGAAGAAATTTTGGCACAACGTGGGGAGAAAGTTCAGAAAGGGATTTTGGAAATGGAGGGCGGGGAGATGAAAAATTAGGTTTTAATTGGTTTTTATATTTTTTTAAATTTTTTTATTTAGTTAACAATTCGAATTTTCCTTCCACAAGTATTTCAGAACAAATTGATATGACGGTTCTCCAACGATCTCTCTTAGGGTTTGGTTCCGCCATAATGTCTATTGTTAATCCGGAACGTGGAGATATGATTGCAACAATGGGGGAGACAACGGTAAAAATTTCTTTTTTAAAGATTTTTTAAATATTTTTGCATTTTATTTTTTAATTAAATTAATATTTATTGTGGATAATAACATTTTAAAGGTACCAAAATCTTTACTTATTCATATCCGAGACAGAATGGCCAAAGATGTGACTGGTTCTGAACTTTTGAAGAAGCAACCAAGAATTACTGAAAAAACATTTTCTAGAGAATATTTAGCTGAATTACCTGATGGAACTCTTGGAAGGGAATATTTGAGGTTTTTAAATTTTTGAAAATTTTTTTATCCTTATCAGATTTTTAAATAAATTACATACAAGTCCTGATGCAAGGCCCCCCGTTCAATTTGTTGATGATCTTGAACTTGTTTATGTTATGCAACGGTTTGTAAATTATTTTAAAAGAATTTTAAATTAGTTTTTAGTTATCGAGAAACTCACGACTTTAACCATGTTTTACTTCAAATGCCAACTACTATGCTTGGAGAGGTTTATTTAATAACTAGAATTTTTTAGAAAATATTTTGTTAAATTTTAGGTCACTGTCAAATATTTTGAGGCTATTCAATTGGGTAAATTTGTGACATATTTGATTTTTTCAAAAATAAAAATTAATTTGTAGGGCTTCCAATGTGTATTGCTGCAGCTATTTTTGGTGGTATACGGCTTGGACCAAAGTATAGATTAAATGGGTATTTTATAAAATAATTTTTTATTTCAGACATAGAAAACAATTGTTGGAAAGAAATTTACCTTGGATTTTGGAACAAGCTTTGGAGGGACGTTTTTTATTGGCAATTGACTGGGAGAATAGATTTGAACAAAATATTTTAGATTTACAAAATGAATTGGGAATTTCTTCTTTAAATTCTTTTAAAGTATAAATTAAAATTGTTTTTTGTTGTTATTTTTGTGATAAATATATTTTTGAAAGAATTTTTATTTTTTTATTTGCTAACGTTTTGTCGTTAATTACTATAATTTTGTTAATGTTAAATTTATATTTATTTTAAACTTTCTGATAGATGATGCAAATGAAGATTTTGATGAATATTCCGTTCAGAATAAAGGTTTGTTTTGTTCAATTAAAAACTTTATCCAGCTTGCTTTGTACACGTTTTATTTGTTTAACTATTTTTTTACTTTAAGGCCGGACGTTGTCTTTTATCGTCATCAACTAGTAAATTTGCAAGGTTTCAGAGTGGCAGAATTGGGAATCGATTAAAGAATGCTATCGACTCAAAGATGGAGGCGAAACAAAATTATGCTCAAGAAGGAGCTGAACTGAGGCCAAAAAGTCATTTATGGAGAGCAGTAGCATTTACAGCCGCGGTTGGATTTTTCTTTAATATATTATCAACTTTATTTTTGTATTAAGACTGGCCTCACAACTTTTTCAATTGCTTCTATATCCGAATACAAAAATACCAAAAAGTCTATTCAAGATCTTAATGATGTTTTGACAGAATTTAAACGTATATATTTTGGACGACAAGAATCTAATAAACGAGTGGATACTTTAATTGCTACTCTAATAGCAACAAATGTTGCAGTGTTTGCACTTTGGCGTTTTTCTAATTTCAGTAAATTTATGAGCCTTTTCTTTACAAATGGATTTTCATCAAGTATATTTTTTACTTAAAAATATTTTTTAAATAAATTTAATTGTAGAACTCCTTTGTTTACCAATGTTATTGAGTGTATTTTCACATAGTAACTTTCTACATATGTTTGCGAATATGTACGTACTGAACAGCTTTTCAAGTGCAACACTTCAATTTTTAGGAAAGGAGGAGGTGCGGTTATAAGTTTATTTTTTAATATAAAATTTTTTTTCGGATGAACCTAGGATTTAGGTGGTGGTTGCATACTCATTTTTCCTATCTTTTTTGTTTTAATTTATCAAATCACAACTTTTACTCAAAATTAAACATTAATTTTTTTTAATTTTTCAGTTTCTGGCCTTTTATTTGACTGGCGGAGTTTTTGCTTCACTTGTTTCACTTTGTGTTAAATCTTTTACAAAATCATTATTGCCATCACTTGGTGCAAGTGGAGCTATTGCTGCTTTAATTGGTTATGTTTGCATTGTAGCATCAGATGCTAAAATTAGTATTATATTTCTTCCACAATTTCAATTTTCTGCTGGAAGTTTGTTTTATTTTTTTATTTAAAAAATAATTTAAATTTTTTAGATGCTCTAATGGGAATTCTTTTGTTTGAAACTGCAATGCTTTTTGTTGGAGTATTTACAAAATTCAGACTTTTTGACAATGCTGCTCATTTGGGTGGACTTCTTTTTGGAATGTTTGTTTTTTTGCTAATAATTTTTTAAAATTTTCATATTCTTGTTTGTTTTTTAGTTGGTATGCCGAAAGAGGTGAAGAATTTTATCGTCAAACTTTTGCACCTAAATTAGTCAATTATTGGCAGATTTCTGGCCTTGGCGAATCTAGAAAAAGGGATGATACGCCTGTTATTATTTATGACGGTAAAAAACATATTCATACAACTATGGACAAATTACATCAAAATAAGAAAGAAAATGAACAACAAAAAGATGATCTTCAAAATTTTGATTATCATAAAAATAATATTGATGAATTAAAAAACAGAATTGATGAATTAAGAGAGAAAAGTGAACGTTTAGAAGCGGATAACGAGAAAAAACTTCACGCAATTACTCAACAATTGATGAGACGTAAACATTGGGATGAATATCAAAAAGAGAAAAAAGAAAAGCAAAAACATAGGAAAGAACGAATTCTTGAAGAACGCAAAAGGATGAGAATGGAAGAGGATGAAGGAGATGAGGATGAATATCAAAATGATAGGGAAGAAAGATAAAATATAAATTAAATTTTATTTTCATTTAAAAAAATTTTTAAATTAAAAATTGTTTTTTTAATTGAATTTTATTTGTGATTGGGAAGATTTCCATAAATAATTTAATATATTTAAATTAAAAATGTTTAACTGTTATGTCAAAAATTAGATTTTCTAGGTTGTTCACGTATTTGTTTCTAACAGAAATCATTATTTTATGAAATTCAAAAATTTACCTGTTTTCCTTCCAAAAACTGAATTTCCTGTTTTGCCTAAAAATTCGGAACGTTCTCGTTTAGACTCACATCTCACTGCTATTGCTGATTTTTCTGGATTTTATCAGTGGCAGAAGACGCGTAAAACAAATGAACATTTAAAGGAGTGAGGATTTTTTTTAATTTAGACAAAATTAATTAGAAGTATCGTTATTTTGAACGTGGTGCGACACTTGGGGACGGACTTTTGCGGACCGACATTTGAGGATTTCGGACTGACATTTGAGGACCGACATTTGAGGATTGCGGACTGACATTTGAGGACCGACATTTGAGGATCGAATTTGAGGATTGAGGATAGACATTTGGGGACCGACTTTTGAGGACCGACATTTGAGGATTGCCGTTTGAGTATAAGAATATCAGTATCTTAAAACAGAAATTATCACAAATTATGTACTACGGTGTTGTTGTTCCACAAGCAAGGGAAGTTAATTTGTCGGCGGGGGATGTTGTCAAGCAACGGCTTGATTTTGTTTCGTCAATGGGGGAAGGTAATCTGCGTGTTGAAATAACCTCCCCCGTCGTTGGAACCAGGCCCGTAGCCAGGATTTTTTTTCGGGGGGGGGGGGGGGGGACAAGAGGGGAAAATTTTTTTGCGCCCAATTTTTGGCGCCGAAGGCGCCAAAAATTTTTATTTTCAGCGCCGCAGGCAAAAATTTTGAGAATTTTAGAAGGCCGTAGGCCAAAAAAATTCACCTTTTCAGCGCCGCAGGCGAAAATTTTTTGAATTTTGGAGCTCAAGAAGCCAGATTTCTTCTATTTTCAGCGCCGCAGGCGAAAATTTTTTGAATTTCAGAGGCCGTAGACCAAAAAAATTCACTTTTCTCCCCCAAACCCTTCCGCAAAATTTTCCATTTCCCATTTCATTTCGGGGGGGGGGGGGGGGGGGGGCGAATTCCCCCCCGCCACCCCCCCCCCCCCCCTCCCCCCCCCCCTGGCTACGGGCCTGGTTGGAACAACATCCCCCGTCGTTTGAACAACATCCACCGTTGATGGAACAACTTCGCCCGTCGTTGGAACAACATCCCCCGTTGTTGAACAACATCCCCCGTCGTTTGAACAACATCCACCGTTGATGGAACAACTTCCCCCGTCGTTGGAACAACATCCCCCGTTGTTGAACAACATCCCCCGTCGTTTGAACAACATCCACCGTTGATGGAACAACTTCCCCCATTGACGAAACAAAATCAAGCCGTTGCTGAAACAACATCCCCCGCCGACAAATTAACTTCCACCGCTTGTGGAACAACTTCACCGTAGTACATAATTTGTGATAATTTCTGTTTTAAGATACTGATATTCTTATACTCAAACGGCAATCCTCAAATGTCGGTCCTCAAAAGTCGGTCCCCAAATGTCTATCCTCAATCCTCAAATTCGATCCTCAAATGTCGGTCCTCAAATGTCAGTCCGCAATCCTCAAATGTCCATCCTCAAATGTCGGTCCGCAAAAGTCCGTCCCCAAGTGTCGTATAACCATTTTGAACTGAGTTACTTCAATATTCTATATTTTTTAAATTAGATTTACTATACTTGATGGACCGCCGTATGCAAATGGGAATGTTCATGTTGGACATGCCATAAATAAATTATTGAAGGATTTTGTTCTCAAAAGTAGAGTCCAGTTAGGCTATAATGTTGATTTTAAAGCTGGTTGGGATTGTCATGGATTGCCAATTGAGTTAAAGGTTTTAAAACAGGAAACGAACAATAAGGTTTTTAATTAATTTTTAATTTAACAATTAATTTTGAAGGAGCAAGACGCACTTCTTTTACGTGCAAATTGCCGTCAAATAGCTGAGAATTCTATCCAATCTCAAATGACTTCATTTCTTCGCTGGGGTTGTTCAGCTGATTTTTCTGATCCTTACATTACAATGAGCCCTAATTATGTCTCTAAACAATTGGAAATATTTGCTCAACTTTATGATCGAGGATTAATTTATAGAAAAATGGGGCCTGTTTATTGGTGAGTTTTTAACATTTAAAAATTATTTTTAAATAATTTTCTTTTTCTCTTTTTTTGGTCTCCTTCTTCGTGCTCTGCTCTAGCAGAATCAGAACTTGAATATAACGATCAACATAAAAGCACGGCTGTTTTCTTTGGATTTAGAGTAAATTCTTTCCCTTTTAAATTCCTTTACATAAATTTTAATTTTTAGTTAATTAATTTTGATATTGACAAATTACAATGGCAAAATAAATCAGCAATTGCACCCACTAGTAAAAAATCAGCACAATTATTTTTGATGGTTTGGACAACAACACCATGGTAGTTTAAAAAAAATTTTTTTTAATTGTGAGATTTTTAATAACTTCTTTTCTTTCTTTTTATGACCATTCCATTGAATAATGCAATTGCTGTACATCCTGATATAGAATATGCCGCAATTGAATCACCTGAAGAAACTCGGTTTAAAACATTTTTTCTTCTATATTTTTATTTTTTTTTCAGCAAAACTGCTACTCGAAAAATATTTATTGTTGCCAAAGATTTAATCTCTAATATTTCTAAACTTCTTAAAAAAGATTTTCAATTGGTTGGTACAATTAAAGGCGACGAATTGGCAAGAAATCGTCGATATTTTTATAAAAATGCAATGTATAATGATTTGGCGCAAGAAATTATTGCTGCAGATTTTGTAACTGCAAATATGGGTACTGGTTTAGTACATTTATCTTATGCACATGGACATGATGATTATAAGGCTAGAAAAATTATTTTTTAAAATAAATTTTTTTATAAAGATTGGCTCTCAACGTGATGTCATTGAATGTTTTGTTGATGAAAGGGGGAGATATACTCGTCATATGGGCTATGATTTTGAAGGCAAAGAAGTGTTAGGAGATGGAACACGAGCTGCTTTAAATAAATTGAAGTGAGGATTTGAAGTTTTAAATTATTTTAGTTTATTTTTGAGGAAAGACGTTCTGTTTGAATACGAGTATACCCATTCTTATCCTTATGATTGGCGTTATAATAAAGTGGGGGAGTTATATTTAATTAATGATTATTCTCTTTAAATTCTAGCCAGTTATTATTCGAAGTTGCCCTCAATGGTTTATGGATGTCTCTTCTTTAAATAAACGATGTAAAGAAGCAATTTATTCTTATCCTGGAATTAGTGTTTCTGCTGGAACTGTTGGTAGGCTTATTTTATATAAACAGTGTTTAAATTATCAAATAAGATCTCAGAGCTGCATTCTCTACGTTTTTCACTCGTCGAAATGAATGGTGTATTTCTCGACAACGTGCTTGGGGTGTTCCTATTCCAGCAATTACTCGACAAGAAATGATTGGGGATTTTGAGGAAGTAAAAACAACTGGGGAATTTATTCGTTCGTATGCTCAATTAGTTAAAAGTAAAGCAAATACGGATTTGTGGTGGACTTTAACACTCGAAGAACTTTCTAGATTGAAGGTAGAGAAAGTCTTTTTATTTAAGTTATTTTTCTAACAAAAAAAATTTTTTTCTTCTTAAAGGGATTTCCTTTTTCCTCCCTCGAAAATTTGGAAAAAAGAACAGAAGTAATGGATGTATGGATGGATAGTGGACTTACTTGGCATACATTAACGCCTAGAAAAATTGCTGATGTAGTAATTGAAGGCAAGGACCAATTTCGTGGATGGTTTCAATCATCTCTTATTACTTCTATGGCCCTTCAAGTGGCTTTTTATTAACATTTATTATTTTAAATATTTTTGTAGGATACTGCTCCTTTTAAACAAATTCTTATTCATGGGATGGCTGTTGATGATAAAGGATCTAAAATGTCAAAATCTAAAGGAAATGTAGTTTTGCCTGAAGCTGTTAGTTATTAAATTATAATTTAATTATTTTAATCGCAATAAAGATTACCGATGGCACATTGGCTAGTGATCCAGTAGGTGCGGACGGTCTTCGTTATTGGGCTGCCTGGATGGGAGCTGATTCTGCTGGCGAAGTTCGAATTGGTCCAGGCATGGTTAGGGATTTACAGAGTCGATTAAAAGGAATTAGGCTGATTTTACGTTTTATACTCGGAACTATGGAAACTGCCAAGAAGTTAAATTTGAATTATAATGAATTTGGAGGAAATACTAAAAATGGAAGTATGGATATACCTCAGCTACAAACTATAGATCGGGTACATAATTAGTATATTTTTTAATAAATTTTATTTTTTTAGTATATTCTGGCTCGTTTAAATGATTTTTCTAAATTGATTCGTTCTCGTTATAATGATTACAGATTTGGAAAATTAATGGAAGAATATTTTCAATTTACACAAAAAGATGCCTCTTCCTATATTGTTAGTTTTTTTAGAATTAAAAAAATTAATTCTTAATTAATTAGACATCTGTTCGTGATCGTCTCTATTGTGAACCAATTAATTCAACATCACATCAATCAGTTCTTTTTACATTAAACAAATTGGGGTATACACTTGTCCAGTTAATAGCTCCAATTTTGCCACATTTGACTGCCGAATTCTTTACATATCACCCACAATTTAATACTAACGTCGCCTCGGCATTTCGAGGAGTTTTTGACATTGAAGAAGATGAAAGTCAATTAAATGAAGCAATAGGCGAGAAAGAAGATCTTTATATATTAATGAGGATTGTTCAAGTATTACGGAATGAAGCTGTTGATTTAATTAATAAGGTGAAATTTAATTAAAAATAACAAATATTTTAACTGGAAATGAATGGAGATTTGCTATTTGAAATTTAATTTTAATCCCTACTTTTTTATAATGCTTTCCCCATCTTAATTTCTTTTATTAAACGGCCTTCTTTTTAATTAAAAATTTTTAAATTTTAGGGAGAACATCCAAAATTAAAAACACGTCGAATAAAGGAAGTTGGCATTCGGCATTTTGGTTTATTAATTAGTGGAAATGCAGAACAATTAGCCCCATTACAAAAAGTATTTAAAGAAGATGAATTATATTCAGAAATTGTTGGACTTTTTGGTTCTTCATTTGTTCGTTTATCAGAAAATAATTCATTAAATTTAAATATTCAATTACTTGATCCATTTAATGAAGGCTTAGATTGGTGTGGACGGTGTAGAAAAATAAATAATCAAATTGAAAGAAAAGAAAAAAATTTTGAAAGAATTTTACAAACTAAAAAAGAAGAAGAAAAGGAAAATGCAACATTTAAATTAAATTTGAATTGTTCTTCTCAATTATGTGAGAAATGTGAATATGCAAACCATATAATACTTGCTAGACAGGAAGAAGAGAACAAAACAATACAAATAGAAAAAGAGGAACAGACGGTGCCAATTTCAGAAGAATGCCGCCAACAAAAACATCTTTAGAGAGAATATATAAATTAGAATATTAATTTATAAAATGCAATAGGCTTTTTTTTGTTATTTTTTTATATTTTTGAGTATCCGTTTATTGTTGATTTTTGGTATTTTTTTCTAAGAATAATTTAGTCTATCTTGT
This sequence comes from Meloidogyne arenaria, assembly GCA_036172955.1. NCBI lineage: Eukaryota > Metazoa > Nematoda > Chromadorea > Rhabditida > Meloidogynidae > Meloidogyne > Meloidogyne arenaria. The sequence continues at coordinate 6,402,689 of JARQAB010000010.1, forward strand.
AAAAATTTTAGTTTTTTTGCTGTTTTAAAATGTTTATTTTGGCAAATAAATATGGAACTTATAGATTTAAATACTAATTTTAATTATGATTGAGTTTTGAATTTGTAATAAACTAGTTTTTAATTTATTTAAATATTAAGTATGAATAAACTCATGGAAATATTTTATCCTTTTAATACACTTTCTTTCAATGAATTTTTTCTTTAAAATATTTCCAACTTTTTTGGTATAACTTTTTTTTATTTTTGTTCTCAATTGCGGCTTATAATCAAAGAAAAAAAGAAAGTCTCGAGGCTATTTTCTTCCACCAATTCAATCCACTCTTTTTTCTGCCTTTTGTTGGTTGGCAAACTTTGTGCATAAAGAAAGTAATAAATTTTCTGCTTCAATAAAGGAAGCCGCTTCTCGAACCTTTTCCTTTTCTATATATACTCATTTCCCATTCCCATAGGATGTTACAACTGTGGAATGATAATAAAAGATAAAAACTCGAAAATTGAAATATTAAACAAAAAACTAATAATAAAATAAAATTTCGAGTTCCGTTTAATTGCTTTTGTTTTTGCTTTTTTATTTAAATTTTCCATTTTAAATTAAAAAATCTTTTTTTTTTCATTTAAAAAAATTAAATGTTTAGGTAGTTTTTTAAATATTTTGGTTTATCCTTTCAATTATTCTTCTTTTAATTCCTCTTAAATGATTTGCTTAAAATATTTTTTTTTAATTTAAAGCGTTGGATTAATAACGTATAGTCTACTAAAACATAATATTAAAACTTAAAAAAATATTTATGGATTTAATTTTGAATACATCATTTAAATAAATTAATATGTAAATTAATTTTTTATATTTAAGAATATTTAAAATATAATTTTTTAAATATTTTGATATTCATTTTTCTATCAAAATAATGAAAGTTTTAATTATTAACAGCTAATATGTTTAACTAACTTTAAATTAATTATTTAAACATTAATTAATTACTTAAATAATTTTACCTTCTTTTTCTTTCCTCGCCCAACTATTAAAAAGCTGCAAATAAAAACTAAAATTTATTAAAGTACCTTCCTTTTCTTCCTCAAAGCAATTATCTTTTCTTCTTCTGCCAACTTTGTTTATTTCCAAAGGCTTATTATCCCAAGCTGTTTTTGATGTCTTTTACAAAAAATATTTTTTCTCCTTTCAATTCATTTTCCCTTGTCAATTTCTTAATAAAAATGCTTTAACTTTTCCCTCACTTTATATTTTTTATATAAGTAAAATTCTCTTATAACCCCCCAAAGGATGATTTTTAATAAAAAATATTTTTGGGTTTCTTTGTTTTGAGGAATTGAATGATGTTTCAAAAAAAATTATTTTTGCTGCTTTTTCCTAATTTTTCAAAAAGATTAGTATTTTCTAAAATATTTTAAATTAAAAATTGTTTAAAACTTTAAACTATCGCATTTCTGCTAGCATTTTACTTTTCTTCTCCTTCCTTTTTTGATTACAAATAATTAAAGGACACATAATGTTAGATTCATCTATAGACTTTGTCCAATTTTCCCGAGTTCTATAAACTTAAAAAATTGGGGAAATATAAACCAGATTGTATAGAAAATACATGTATTCCTGGATATCAGGGTTTAAATTCAAAGGGCCGGGTTTGAATTTATTTTTTTTTAAATTAGACTTAATTTTATTAATCACTTTTAAAATCTTCTTACTGATAAAAATGTTAAAGATAAAATTTTTTAATATTAACTTCTATTAATCAAACTATTATTTTTTGTTTTTGAAGGTTCTTCATTAACTTTATTTTTGATTTTATTATTTATATTGATTAATATTACTATTTATTTTTTTAAATAATTATTTCCTTTATTTTTAAAAATAATTTTACATTTATTTTTATTTATTTAATTAAAAATACAAAACAAACTATAGCCATATTTTTATTTAAAAAATATTTTTTACAATTTTCTTTGAAAAAACAGTAAGCAATGTAAAAAATGAACAAGATTAGAAATATTAAATAAAAGTGATGTACTTTAATTGTTTTTTAAATTATTTTTTTATTAAAAATTTAATTTTTATTTTTTCAGTAAATTGTTTATATAATCCTTATATGTAAAATCTTTATTTACAAAAACAACTTTAAAAAATATTTTTTCCAATTTTTCTTTGAAAAATATTTTTAATATTTTCTCTTCTTTATTTTTGCAATGAAAAATAATGTTTATATTATTATTTCTATTAATTATCAACAAAATAATTTTTGTTGAAAGTAACAACGATAATTCTTTATTTCCACTTTTTGGGGCTATTTTTCTTCCTAATGATGTAGAAATTGAAAAAAATGAAAGAAAAGATGGTTTTTAAATATATTTAAATTAATTTTTAAATTTGAAATTTTAGAAGTAATTGAAAGACATTTAGCTACAATGCATTCTGTTGCCCCAATAATTGGTGAATAAATAAATTAATTTAAAAATTAAACATAAAAAAATCAAAGATTTGGCTATTGAGGATGCTTATTTTCGTTTTTTATTAAAATGGACAAATAATCCAAAATGGCTTGTTATAGGCCAAACAAAGTCTATCCTTCAATGCCATGCACAACGTCATGCAGCTTGGGCTGTATTAGAAGCTTTGCAATGGAATGATAATAAAGGGGTAAATTTTGGGGAAGAAAAAAGACAAAATTATTTTCGTATATTTTTTAAGATTAATGTTGCTTTTGGTCCTGCTTGTGATTATTTAGTTGCTACAATTATGAGAATTCTTAGCTACAAAAAAATTCCAATAATTACAAATTCACATTCTAAGTTAGGTTTTTACTAGGGTTGCTCTCCGACAGGGAGGGGGGGGGGCGGGGAAAAATGTTACGGAGAGATTTCGTGAAATCATAAGAAAATCTCGTTTTTTTTGCAAAATTTTTGAGAATTTTGGAGGGCCATTTTCAGAAAAAATCTCAAATTCTCCAACTTCTGGGGACGGGGTACAACACTAGTTTTCACCTAAAATATATTAAATTCTTTTTAAATTTATTTTTCTAGTGAATTTTTTAAAGAAGATAAAAACACAACTTTATTAACACAATTTGGACCTCTTCAAGTAATTTAAATATAAAATACATATTTAAATTTCAAAAAAAATTAATTAGGATCACAGTATTCAATTAATTGAATTTTTCTTTCACCGAATGAATTGGTCACATTCTCGAGTATTTTATGAAAAACAATTTTGGCAAAATGAATTACACGAAGCTGGTTCTTGTAGACTTTTCTCCTCTGTTAGAATTTGTTAAATTTTAATAATTTATTTATTTTAAAATAAGTATGGATTGATTATTTAATTTTAAATATTTTTGGAATTTTTAAATTAAAATTCTCTTTTATTTCATAATTAAAAGACAAGCTAATTTAAAATAAAAAAATTTTTTCAATCCAAAGGGTTTCTTCCTTCGAGCAAAAAAGAACAAATGGGGTGTTGAAGCCGATTTAATTGTATCCCCAACATCTACAGATTCTGCCTATAATCGACAACAATATAAACAATTGTTGATTGAAAAGGCTGGCAATAATTATAGTGGTGGGTTTGGATTAAATATATATTTTTAATTATTGTTTTTGTTAATTGTTTTTATTTAGTTTTTGTTGTCTATTGTTATTTAATTAATGTTTTTTTGTTTTTTTAATTTTAAATTATTTTAAAATTAATTTTTATTTAAAAAAATATTTCTTTTTATTTTATCCACATATTTTTCCTTCTATTTATTGCCTAAAAATTGCTGTGGAAACAGTTTTGCTTTTAAGAGATTTAAAAATAAAATGCGAGTGGTGACAAAGGATTATATATCAATGTAAATGTAGTAATATTACAAGGGATATATTGCGCACGCGTTAAAAGACAAAATTTGTGTAAACTGAGAAGAGAGAAATAAATAAATTAATGTTTTTCTCTTTTATTTTTATAATAATTTTTAAAGTTTATTTAAATAAATACCAAGATGATAACAAACTTTATTTTTTAAATCTAAGAATATTAAATATTTTTTATTAGAAATTTTTTTATTTCTTTTTTGGGGGATCACTAATTTTTTAAAGTCTATTTTACAATACATATACATTTTCTAACTAAAAAGTTAGACTTTTTCAATTATTTTTTTTTTAATTTTTAATTATTTTTCAATTATTATTAGTGTTATTTTTTAAAATAATTTCCGAAATATTATTTTTATTATTTAAATATTCCTTTCCTTTTTAAATATTTACACACCTGTCTGTCATATTATACAAATCTTAAAATATAATTTTTATTTATTTTTTTAATTCCTATATTTTTTAAATTATTTTTTTTATTATTTAGAACATTCCTTTTTTAGTTTTTTTGTATTAAGAATTATCTTGATTTATTTCATTCTAAAATAATTAATGTAAAGTCATTAGACATAATATTTTGGCTTTAACTAATAAATTTTTAAAAGAAATATTTTATAAGAAAGCCTTCTTCCTGAAGGCTTCTAAAAATGTAGTAGTTTTTAAATTAGTTTTTTTGGATGATTTATTTTATTTATTAAATTCATTTTCATCTTTACATGAAATTATACATATGTATGTCCCTCTTAATTTAAAGTTTTAATACCCGGAAGAGAATATTCATAAGATTTTGTACAAAAAAACGTAATAAATCTTCCCACCAAAAATTCATCTTCAAACTACTTTTCGGTCTCTTGTAGGATTTAATGATCAGAACGGAAGTCCACATAACTTGCCTAAATATTTAATTAGGTATATTTTTAAATATTCCTTATGAATTAAATATTTATTTTAAAGAATCTATATATTAAAATAACAATCTACATATGTAATATATAAATTCTAAATAAAAATCAATAAAAAATTCCCTACTTAAAATTCCACATTATTTTTATTTAGACTATAATTTATACCCATTATATAGCTTTTTGATGTTTTTATCGTTTTAAGATTTATTTAAAGCTTTGTCTTAAATATAAAAAACTTTTATTTTCTTTCTTATTTCTTTTCAAAAAATTTTTTTATTTAAACATTTTTTGGTTGTAATCCTGAAGGGAAATGGACTTTTTCAACTTTTATTTTTTTTAATTCTCAAAGGACTTTTTTGGGTTAAATACAAGAAAATAATAAAATATTAATAACCCCAACAATAAAAAATATTTTTTAGCAAGAGAGGAGAGACTTTTATTTGTAGAAAATATTTTGGATATAAAATTATATTCAATATATGTACTCATTCAAATTTTTGTCTAAAAAACTATTCTTAATTTTTTTATATATTTTAATTTAAAATTTTATTTTTGTCTAAATAAATGAATCATTTACTTTTTTAGTTTATTTATGTATATACTTCACAAAAATAAAAAAAAATAAAAATATAAAAAATAATGCTTGTTTATAAAGTATATTTAATGATTTAGCATTAAACAAATATTAAAAATAAAATAAACACTTAAAAATATTTTTTTAGTTAAGATTTATTTTTTTATTTATTTTAATTAATTGAAATCAAATTACTTATTTAGTAATTATTTCCTATTTTAACTTTATTTTCTAAGAATTTTTGCTTTTGCAAAAATTCTTAGTATTAAAAGGGAATCGAAAGTTTTTTTTCTAAAAATGGCAGTTAAAATGCAACCAATTTAGAAAAGGAATTGAGAAAAATAAATATATATTTTTATTTATTTGTGTCTCTGTCTAAAAAACTGAATTAGTTAGTTAAATATTTTAGAAAAAAGGGAGATGGGGAGAGGACTCCTCTCTCACAGACATTACTTTCGACTTTTTTAATTTATTTTCACATCCTCATTTTCAACTTTTTGCCAACAAAGTTGCCAACAAAGATTTTTTAATAAAATAATTTTTTAGTTAAGAGAATCACTAAATATATATATTAATTTTTCACAAAATTTTTGTTATTTTAAAAGGGAATTCCTTCATTTTTGCAGTTTTTACTACTAAATATTCTGTCAATTTTTCATTAAAAAATTTCCTTATTTTTTGCAAATATTAATTATGTCATAAACCTCAATAAAAAGGCTTTTAATATGTATATATCTAGGATTATATACATATTTGTAGATAAGTATTTAACGTTAAAAAAGGATAAAAACAAATAAATAAATGTGAAACCTTTGCAAAATTAAATTAATTTTTATATTAAATAAATAAATAAATAAATATTTACATAAAATATTTTATTTTTACCATATGTGTCCCCTAATCTGTTTAAATAAATGGAATTTTCTTTGTTCAGATTATTTTATTTGTTTATTAATTTATATTTATGTCAAATTTTTTTAGAATAAATATTTTAATTCTAATTTTAACTTTTTTTATATCATTTGTGTTATTTAAATATTTTTTAATCACTACATATTAATTCCTATTTACCTCATTTTCTTCTTCCTCCTCGACTATTGGCTTCATTAAATCTTTTAATTTTTACATTTCTTATTTTTAAAAATAAGTAAAATATTATTTTTTTATAAATATTTTTATTTTTCAAATAATAACCAAAAAATAATGATAACATAGAAAATACTTTATAAATAAATATTTTTTAAAATTATTTTAAATAATTTTTGTCTAAATAATTTTTTTTCAAATTATTTATTTGCTAAATACATTTTTAGATTTATTTTTTTAAATTATTATTTAAACATCATTATTTCGCAACAAATTTGGCTAATCAAACAATAAATTCTTTTAATTCCTTTAAATATTTTCTTTTTAACAGATTGTTTTCTACCTTCATTTTTCTCATTTTAATTTTAAATATAAATATTATAGATTATTTGGTTGTGAAATAAGTAATTTTAGTTAAATATTTAAATAATTTATTTTAATTTTTAAATCCTTTAAAATGTTTTTGTTCTAAATTTAATTTCTAACACATTTCCACTAATAAATTCACTCCCTCCCTCTCTTTCTTTTTTCTAAATTTATTTTCTATATTTAGATTAAAAATCATTTCTTTTTTTACAATTTTAATTATCTATCACTTTCAATCGGCTTAATTTTTCCAATCATTTGATATTTTGCACGCGATTTTATTTGGTTTATTATCAACCTTTGCAAATTTTCTCTAAAAATTTTTCTTTACCAAATTAATTGAAAAAATAAAAATGAATTTTTTCTTTACCAATTAGGCAAATAAAATATTTGAAAAAATTATTTTTGTATACATATATTTATAAATCAATTATTTTATTAAATTAATAACTTCAGTAAAAATATATTATTGCAAAATTTATAAATTAATTGATACTCCTTAATTGATAAATTACATAAATATTAGTAATTTTTTGATTAAATTTATTTCCAAAAATAATTGTAAAATATTCTTGAGGAGAGAATTTTTAGAAATTAATTGTGGAAGGTTTTTTTTTTAATTTTTAAAGATTAAGAATACCTCCTTTCTTTTTATTACATATAAAGTTTTAACTTTCTAAAAGAATGTCTCAACAATTATTTTTTTTAAATATAATTAAATACTAATTATAAAAAATCTTTAATTCTTTTAAATAATATTTTATTATCTATAATAATTTCGAGAAATAAATATACAAAACTGATAAAATTGTCTATTTTTGTAATAGTTTTAAATATAGACTAACGTTCATTTTGAGCGCTCGTTTAAAATTAAAAAAATTTTTTAATATTTAATTAATTATTTTAATTTAAAGATTTTTGTTTAAATTAAATATTTTTAAATTTATTGCTTATTTTAAATAAAATAAAGAATGTAATTTTTAAATTATAATTTTAAATAATTTTAATTAATTATCTCTCAATAACACATCATGTATATTTATTTACTTAAATTTTTATTTAGTTGAGTATTTTTAATCTTCATTTTATTAAAAATATTTTATTTTTTATTCTCTCATTGATTTTTTACCTTCATAGGGTTTCATGGATAATACATAATTCTTTAATAAAAAAATACTTTTTAGTGTTAAATACCTAATAAATACTTAGATATTTAATTTATCACCAAAGCAACTACACATAACTTTAATAATGACGTGTTCTCTAAAATTTTCTAAAAATTAATAAAATCTCTTCCATTTTTAATTTAATTTCAATATTACTTCCTTTCTCTGAATTTTTTAAAAAATAATCTTTACTTATTTTTTCTTTTTAAAATAATTAAACTTCAACAAAGAATTAAAATATTTATATTTTAAATGTTTTCTTCTAAAGTAGTTCAATAAACACTTTTATTTATTTTCACGCGCTCTTTTTTCAATTATTATATTTTAGTATGTATATGTACTCTAAATATCTACATATTTTTTTACAAAATATTAGATGCCATTTACAGATTTTTTTCTTTTTTTGAGAAATAAATATTATTTAAATATTTCCATCTGTCAAATTATATTTTTATTTTATTCTTTATAATTTTTCAGCATTTTCAAAAATATTTTGAAAAATCAAAAGATATAGACACCTTTTTATATGCCAAAAAATAATTTAAAAATCCAATTTCTAAATTTAAAAAAACTTCAAAAATTTCTTCAAAAGTTTAATTAAAATATTTTTTTATTAATTATTTCTTCTTCATTTGCTATTTAAAATTAAAAAAAGAACACAATGCTTGATTGGCATAATGTTTTACTGCCATTCAGAAAATTCTTTAAAAAAACTTCAAGGCCACTACAAAAATCTAAATAAAATCAACAAAACGTTTTTTCTTTGTTTAAAAAATAATTTAAAAATAAAAATAACGGCAAAGGTGTTTTCACAGTTTTGTGCCTTTTGGATAATAACAACAATGCTTTTTTATATAGTTGATGCTGATAAAACATTAAATAATAATAAAGAATTAATTAAAAATAATAATAATGATTGGTTACTATATTCATTACCTTCTTCTTCTTCTTCTTCTTCTTTTAAATTTTCATTAGAAAATTTTCATTTAGAAAATTTAATTAATAAAAAAAGAGGAACAAAAGAAATTTCGACAAATTTAAATAAAAAAATAATTAAATTAAGAAAAAGAAGGAAAATAATAAATAATTTAAAATCAAAACAGGAAGATGAAAATATTAAAAAAGAAAATTTATTTAATAATTTACATACCCGCCATCGTAAACGTCAAAATTCGAATATAACAACAATTACTAATTATGAAAATAAACAGACAAAATATAAAATTAATGAAGAATATCCAATACATATTTTATTTCCATTACCGACAAATGATGGGCGTAGAAATGAAAATCCTTTTGGAATTACAATTTTAAAGGCAAAGCCTGTAGTTGATGAGGTAAAAATAAATTTAGAAAATAAATAAATAAATTTATTTATTTATTCTCTTTAAATTGCATGGAATAAAAAAATTTTAATAAAAAATTTAAATTCAAAAAGGCTGTTGAGGAAGTCTACAGAAGGCAGTTAGTACCCCAAAATTCTTTACGTATTCACTTTGAAGATTCAAAACTTTCCGATGCTCATGGACCTAATGTAGCAATTAATCAATTAGTTAATAATACACTTGATTGTATTATAGGTAGAGTAGTTATTTTTGTTTGGATTTTATTTATTTTAAAGGTTATGCATTTGTTTATGCATTAGCTCCCGTTGCTAGAATGTCTCCCTATTGGAGAGATAATGATTCTTATGGAATTCCTGTAATTACCTCTGTTGGATTAACATCTAATTTAGGTAGGTATTTCCTACTTTTTTATTCGCTTTATTTAAAAATCCCTCCCTCAAAACAGATAATCGAAGAGAATATCAATTAATGACAAGAATATCCAGTCCATATAAAGTTGTTAAAAATGCAGTAATTGCATTATTTTCTGTTATGAATTGGAAAAGAAGTTCTTATTTATTTCATGAACAAAGACATGATGCTGCTAATCCTAGGTGTTATTTTCTTTCTTTGTTTAAAATACAAAAATTGTTTTTTTAAAGTATTCCATATGGGGAGTGTTATTTATTAATGGCTTCAATCCAGCCACATCTTTATAGAATTAATCGAATGGAACACAATTATTTTATGTTTAATGAATTAAATTATAATCATCAAAGAATTAAAGAAAATCTTCAAAAAGCAAGCATTATTAGTAACGGCAAGTTTTTATTTTAAATAAATTAATTTTTCTTTAAAATAATTTTTTATATTTTATTGTTTAAAATGAATTTTTTATTTATTTATAGAATTATTTAAATATGTATTATTTGTTTTAATTGTCTGTAACAATTTTTAATTTTTGTGTTAATTTTAATTATTTTAAATAATTATGGGGGGAAATATTTTATAAATAAATTATTTTTAAATTAAAATAATAAATCCGGAAATACCTAATTTTCTCTAAAGAAATTTTTTTAAATAATTTTTTTTATTTTTTTAAATATTTTTAAATAAATTCTATATTTAAATTAATTAATTTTTGAATTCATCAAAATAATTCCAAATGTAGAAACTCCTCAAGTAAATTTATAAAAATGAATGGAGTTTTGTTTTAAATTAAAGTGGAAAGCCTTCAAGGGAATTTTGGGGTGAAATATAAAAAAGGAAATAAAAAAATGTTTGGAAATAATTTTTTGTAAATTTAATTAATTTAAAATTTAAACAATTTTATTTTAATCTTTTTGAAGATTTTTTTCTTTTTTAATGGGGAAAAACTTTGTTTTTTAGTAAATTAAAATAAAAAAACTTTTTCTTAGAATTATAAATTAATTATATACAGTCATTCTATTTCTTTACTTTTTTTTGAAGAAAGGAACCTGCATAATAAAAGTACAGATTTAATCCAAATATTTTTTTTAATTCTCTACAAATCATCAAAAATAAATAAAAATATTTTTTTTGGTTTTATTATAAATAAATAATTTTTTAATTTTTTAATACTCCAAATTTATTTTTAACAAAATATTTTTCTAATTTTTTCTTAAATTTTTTATATTTATTTTTATTGTTTAAATACTCAAAAATATTAGTAATTTTACTTATTATAATTTATCTGTCTGCACGTTTTTGTTAATTCCCTTTTTTATTTTTTTCATTTCGTTCCATCAATATTTTGTCAAAATGTGGCCCTTTTTATCATCTGTAATAAAATTAAATTCTCTTTAAATTTAAAATATTTTTTTGAAATAAATGAAACGGAAAAAAAATTTTAACAACACACATTTATTTATTTAAATATTATTTAATCTTTTAACTAAATTTTAAACTTAAATAATTATTTAAATTTCAATAAAATTCCATTCCGTATTTCTCAGTCTCAATAAATAATCCACACATTCGCTTTTTTCAATTAATTTTAATAAATTATTATTAGGGATGGGGATTTTATTAGGGATTTTTTCCTGACCTAATTGGATCTTTAAACGCACGAAAAACTTTGTTTTAGCATATGTCGATAAGGTCGTATTTTTATCCATATTTTGAGATTTTAGTCCATATTATATGACCATATTTTTCGTTCCATATAAATCCTATCCCTAATTATCCCTATCGTCATTAATTATATTAAACAAAAAATAAATATTTACTTCTTTTTTCTTCCATTTCAATTGTTTATTCTCGTTTTTTGCAAAGATAAAAAATGTAGTAAATATTGTAAAAAAAAGTATTAAGTAGACTTATATACCCAAATATTTTTTTTGTTAAAAAGGAAATGGAGAGAAATATATAGGGAACAGTTTTTTCATCGACTCTCAATACCAAAAAAAAAGAAAAAAATTGGGCAACAACCGATAAGAGATATATTTAAAATTAAAAATGTCTAGATTTAAAGCCCAAAAACTTTAAGGCAATAGAAAATTGTTTTTGGATGTTTAAGCAATATTTAAGTGCCTTAAAAGTGCCTTGCTATATTTCTTATGACAAAAACAACCCCCAACCCTTTTTGTCTAAATTTGGACAAAAAAATAAGAAAGTATAACAAATATTTACTTTTTTTTGTTGTTGATGCATTTTCTAATAAATAATTTTTTATTACATTTTACATACAAAATTATTATTTTTTATTTAATAATTTGTTTCAAAAATTTTTTTATTTTTTCTTTTAACTAAATTAATTTTAAACAAAATCCCCCACCATTAATTTCCAATTTGTTATTTAATTTGGCCCAGTCATCGATTATTTTTTTGTTGTGAATATTAAACAAAGCTGCCGCCATTAATCTATCGTTATAGTGCTAAAACTGCAATAATTTATTTTCTCTTTTTAATTATTTTTTTTGAATCAAAATTAATTTAAAATAATTTAATTGCTTAAATTATTTTAAATATTATCTTTAGAATAAAATTTGAAAAAACATTTAAATATTTTCTCAAAATAAGATTATTTAATAAAATGGCTATCAGCAATTTCTCTTTTTAATTATTTTCTCAATATTTATATTAATTTAGTAAATAATTTTTTATATCTTTCTAAAATCTTTTTTTTCTAAATTAATTCACTTTTATTTATTTGTTTATATTTTCGACCAATTCTCGCTCATTTATTTCTTACACTTAAAGAATTACTTAAATTTTTTTCAAAATTTCCCCTCTTCTCCTTTAATTTTATTTCCAAACATTTCCTCTTCCTCTTCATCCAATTAATTATTTTTAGACCTGAATTTTTTAACTATTCTTATATTAAAATAAATATATTAATTCCTTCTATTTTTATATTTTACCTTTTTTTGTCATCAGTACTTTCCTTTTTTGGATATCATCATTCACTTTAACTCCTGATATATTTTTCTAAAATCATAAACATATTAATTAATTAATTATTTTTGTTAAATAATATTTTAAATTAAATAATTTTATTTAATTTTGTTTTTATTTTTTTTGTCAAAAAATACATATATTTATTTATTTACATAACAACACTTTTATTTTTCTAATTTAATCTAATTTTAGCCAAAAAAATTTAAAATAAATTTTTTTATGTTTTTATTTTTCCAATTTCAATCCTTTGTAGATCTCTAGGGATAAATATATTTTTGTATTTCTTCTCTTCCATTTCTTTCTTAAACTTTGCTTTTAAATTTCTTTTTTTGAATTTAAATCAGAATTGCTGTCAGATTTAAATAACCTCCCCCCCCATCAATTTTTTTAGGAAATTTCCTCTTTTAAAAATTTATTTTTTCAGAGAAAAAGAATTTGTGGGGAGGACTTTCTTTTTTTTAAATTCCAGCTGATAATTTTGATTTATAATTTGATTGTTATTGTATTATACAAATTCTCTTACTAAACTTTATTTAAAGAATCTTCTTATTCTTCATCCTTTAAAGATTATTTAAAAAATTATAATAATTTACTAATAAAGTCTACATATTAATAGCTTCAAAATCAATTCTTTTTTAATACATTTAATAATATTTTCTTCAAAAAATGTTTTCTCTTCTTTTTCCTTAAAAAATTATTTACTTCCCCTAAAGCATCCCTTTGGGCACTGATTACTTTAAAAATAAATAAAATTGCCTTTTTTGCATTAATTCTTTTTTTATTTATATCTGGAATTGTCGTCTTTTTTTATTAACTTGGCATTTATTTTTTCTTTCCCCAATATTTTTTTAAAAATCCCTCCTTACTTGGCAGCCGTTTCTAATTATCTTTTTCTCTTTTTTTGGATGTTTATTTATGAAAAAAATGCAAATCCAAGAAAATAACTAACAAAAAATTGGCTGAGAAAAAGGCTTTATATATTTGCAAAGCTAGTTAGGTAAGTAGAGGTACTAGGGGCCCTTATAAAAAAAGAAAAAAAGAATTAAAGCCAGCCAGCTTTGGGTGGCTTTATTTTTTAAATTAAAATGCAAATAAGGCAAATAGAAAGGACGGAAGGTATATTTTTATTCAAATAAATTGGAAGAATAAATTCATTTCTTAAAAATATTTCAACTAAAATATTTTTTTTGCCTATTTTTATAAAAATAGAAAAAAAATCTGTAATATTTCTTTTTAAAACCTTAATCTTTACTTTTGTGCTAATATTTTAGATACCGTATATGCTCGAATACTTACCCTGAGTAATTATTGTTTTAATCTTTCTCTAGATGGGGTAATCATTTGAGAGAGGGTAATTACTCGAGCATATACGGTAATTGTTTATATTTTTTAATTAAAAGAAAAATAAATTAATTAATTAAAAATATTTTTTAAAATATTTTTAATTAATTAATTTCTAATCTTTTTTCTGTTTTTCTTGAACAAATTCCTTTAAAATAATCTTTAATTATCCATTTTTCAAATATATTTTTATATGTACTGACTCTGTTAAAAGCATATGTAGAAAAAGAATATGTATTTAAATGAATGCTTAAAGCCTTTCTTTCCTCCTTCCTGCAACCTTTTTTTTTCAAAAAATGCTTTAGGGATATTTGGCACGCTTCTTCCTTTTTATTGCTTTTTAGCCACAAAAATGAGAAAGTAATACATATATTTAGATATTATTATTTTAAAGAAATAATTTAAAAAATAATTAAACCTTTCCAAAAAATATGTATATTCTCCTCTCTCTCCCTTGATTTTTTTATTTTTAATTAATTTTTGTAAAATATATAATTTTCTTTTCTTTTAAATAATATTTTTTTAAATTTAAAAAAAATAAATTTCAAAATCGATTTATTCCCTTATCAGATAAAAGAACTTTAAATTTTTTAGTCATTTGTTTTAAACTTTTTTTATTTCTTCTTCTCTTTCCAGCTGTTTCCCTTTCTAAAAAAATAAATATATTCATTCATTCATCAACACAATTGTCAGTCATTTCAATTTTTATTTAAAAAAACTTTTTATTTTTTTCCTTTTATTTTGTCATTTTCAATATATCCCCCCCCCTCCCCTTCTTTTTTTAATATTTAAAAAAAGAATATATCCTTTTTACTTTTAAAAACTTTTAAATTTGCAAAATTATTGAAAATTGATCTTTATTAAATTTTTTTCTTTTTCTAAAAATTTTTTTATTTAAATTTAAACAAACTTTTTTTGACGTCTTTTAAAATTTAATAGCTAAAAGATTATTTTTAAAAATATTTCTTCACATTTTTATTTATTTATTTTTGCTACTTTCTTTAAATTTTCTTCAGAAAAAGCTCTCTCTAACAGGCGTTCTTCATTCACCAAAAATTATTTCATCTTTGGATTTTTTCTTTATAAAACCCTTGAGGGATATTTTAAGTATTTATTTTAAAAAAACTTTTTTTTATTTCTTCTTTACAACAATTTTTATTTCTTTACTTTTTTTTGCATTTTTGCAATAAAAAATAAATAAATATTTTTATTTTCTTTCTTTTCTTTTTAACTTTCTATTCACAATTTACTTGCTTTTAAATTCCCATTTTAAATCTTTTTAATGTGCAAAGTCCCCTAAAAATCGAAAAAAAATATTTAATAATTAAAAAAAAATAAATTAACTGTTTCTTTACTTTTACAATGAACAATGTCTTTTTATCAGTTTATTTTAAACGAGGAAATAAAATTTTTAAATTAAAATTAATTAATTTTATTTTAATTTTTTCGATTTTTGATATAAATGATTATGTGTCAATTACCGTTAAATATCTGTCTGTAAAATTTGCCCTGCATTTGCTATTTAATTTAAAAATAATCAAGACTCTATCTTGAGTTTTCGGTCTTTGACGTCTCTATACTCAAGACTTTTCTTGGGCTTTTTCGGTCCTGGTCTTGGGGTCTAGTCTTGCTCTTGACTCTTGGAAAATTTCGGTCTTTTACGTCTCTATCATTTATTAGCCAATTAATCATTGTATAGGTAAAAGACATTGAAGAAGCCTAATTTTAGCTTTAGCTTTATTACTTATATATATTTCTTTTTAACTCTTCCTTTTATATATTTTTTAGTTTATAGAAATAATTATTTTTAATTTCTAGTTTTATTTTAATTGTCCAAAAGGGCATTATTACCTTTAAAAATATTTTCTTACCAAAATTACCTAAAATATAAAATTATCATCGCCAACCGTGCCGACCAATTTGAATGCAACGGGGGAGGCTGAGGCCTCGTGTAGCTGTTTAAATAATTCAAAATTTAATTATTTAATTCAAAATAAGAAGAGAAGAAGAATAAATTTAAAAAATAATTTTTTTAAAAATAAAGAAGAAAATTTAATAATTAAAAATACAATTAAATATTTCCCACAAAAATTAGAAACATCAAAAGAAAAAAGAAAAAAAATATTTTTCTTACCAAAAAATGGTAAAGGAAGGCCTTCTTCTTTAGCAACAATATTTTTATTTATTTTAATTTTTCTTTTAAATTTTTCAAATGCCATAACTTTGGATAGAAGATTTTTAATTAAACGTTATTTAAACAACAACAACAAAATTAGCGAACAATTGCCTTTTAATGTTTTATTAATTTTGCCTGAAAAAGAGTCTAATAATGACAAATTTGGTTTAACAATTCCAAAAGTTCGCCCAATAATAGATATTGCTATAGAGAATGTTATTAAATATGGGACAATGCCTCCAAATTGGATTAATATAACTTATCATGATTCTAGATATTGGGAAGATACTTTACTTGCTGAAAGAGTTAGTGCAACTGGTGTTGTACAGGTACATAGTAGTTGAATGATAATTTAAGAGGAGGAGAGGATCGAGGATATCAATACATACCTCTTCAGTTTTCCTCATTACCTTGTTATAGGGTTGATATTTTTTTTATCCAAAAAGTACCCAAAGAGTAACCAAGAGTTATCCAAAGAGTACCGATCCTTGTTTAAAATTAAATCTTTAAAAAATTATATCCAAAAATTAGGCTTATTGTAATAAACGTCTCGATGCAATTTTTGGTTTTGCTGATGCTTATTCACTTGCAACAGTTTCAAAAATCTCTGCAGGTTTTGGGGAGGGAGTCCCAGTTTTAACAACAACAGGATTAACAACAATAATTGGCTCTAAAAAATCATATCCTTATGTAACTCGTATGAGAGGTTCATATACACAAATGGCCGAAGCTGCTTATAAATTTATTGCTTTACAAGATCAAAATTTTGAATTACAACAACAAAAAAGGAGAAGAAAAAAACAACAAAAAAATTTATTTTTCCCTCTAAATTATCAAAATTTAGTTTTTATGTATCACGATAAAAGAAGAGCTTTAAATAAACCTCCTCCAAGTACAAATAGAGCAAAAATTGGAGAAACGGGAGGATATTCATCAGCACCAGATGAATCCCCTTCTTCTTCTTGTTATTTTTCTTCACATGCAATTAAATCTTATTTTCAAGAAAATAATGATTTTTTTATGGAAACGTGGAAAACACAAACTCCCCATGTTGCTTTTGATGAAGAATTAACGAGAAGTAAAGAAGAAGTTAATGAATGGGTTAAATTGGCATCTTTACAAGCTAACGGTTTGTTTTGATTTATTTAATTTAAAAATTAATTAATTTGCTTGCTTTTTTTTTGTTTTTTTTCCTCCGAATTTAAAACATTTTTTATATTATTTTTATTTTATTTTTACTTCATTAATTCTTCTCCCCTTTCTCTCTCATCAATTTACTGACAAATTTAACGTGAAATATATTTTTTTATTATTTTTAATTTCAAGGGAAATAAAATATTTGTTATTTTTTACTTTTTTAATTAGAAAAATATTAAACAAATTATTATATATTATTTTTCAATTTTTATTTTATTTTTTGGGTGTTTGAATTTTTATATTTTACTTGTACTTATTTTTAACATTTTTTATTCCAAATTTTATTTTTTACTAAAAACTTTAAAAAATATTTTCTTTTAAATTGCCGCAAAAAAAAGAAATTTAAATCTCTATTTGAGATATAAAACGTTCATTCAGTCAGTTTCCGCGACATCAATCCGTTAACCCCTTTTTTCTTCTATTTTCTCGTCTTAATGTTTTTTAAAAAGCAAACAAGCAAAAATAAATTCTTTCCTTTCCCTTTCATTTATTCAAGGACTAAATAGAAAAGAAAGAGAAAAAACTAGGCAAAAAATCTTTTTAAAAAGACTAACAAAATTTTCAAAAAAAAAGCGCAAAAGCAAAAGCCATAGGGCAGTTGAAGATGGTGATGAAAGTGAAAATGAAAGAGGATATATAGTGTATTTACAATCCTCTTGTCAAACAATTTAGGGCATTAAAGGCAAAATTTACGAGTAAAAGAAGAAGAAGCTTTTCTGGGACATTTTCCATGTTTTTTTGCACAAAATTTTGTCTTTGGCAAAATAAAACATCTTTTCTTCTTACTTCCTTTCTCTTCTTTTTTCTGCCTTTTTAGTCTAATTTTAGGCAAAATATAAAAAAATGTAGAACATCTACGTGTGGACAAAAATGCCTTCCTTTCTAACCAACCGGATGATGGCCATTCACATTTGCCTTTTTTGATTTTTAAATGAGAGAAGAGAATGAACGGGGAAAATAACAAAAAACTAATCCCCCCTTCTAAACAAACAAAATATGATTATTAGCAGCATTTCAACTTTTCATTCCAACTTTAAAAATTTAAAGAAGTATTCATCTTTATTTTTAAAAAATTTAACAACTTTTTATTGGGACAACAAAAATTTATTAAATGAGGAAAAGATTGCTTAACAATTAAAATAATATTTTCATTATATTCCCTACTTTCAGCATTTTTTTGCAAATTTTGAGTGGAAGAAAATTATTATTATAAATATATTTGTTTGTACTAAGAAAGTTCTCTTTAAAGTTGGCTTCTTTCCTCGATTCTCTTCCTTTTTCCCCCAAGTTTACTCTCAAATTTATCACTGCGCAAGTATGTGTTCAAGTCTACTGATCAACAACGTTCTTGTATAAATAAAAAAAGAAGAAAATAAATGTTTGTCTACTTGAAAATAAGCTAAAACTTTTTTTGTTTAAATCTTTCAATCATCAACTTCTTTTAAATAATGAATGAATGGATTTTCTTGTGCTAATACCTCTTCAATGGGCGCGACTTTAATGTTTTCTGCTTTTGTTGCCAATTCTAAAATCGACCTACTTACTTTGACTTTTGGCTTAAAAAACTTTTTTTTATTTAATTCAACCTGGCAAATATTGAGTGACAGCGTGTCTAATATTCTTCTTCTTCTTCCTTTCTTCTGCTTTTTTTGCTAAGTTCCTGAATTGACGGGTTAAAAGCGCAGAAAAAAATAAAATAAAGAGGAAGGTATTGAACACTTCAACGTTTATTTTCAAACAACAAGGAAGAATTTTTCTTCAAAAATTCTTTGATGTTATTGACTTGTATAGAAATTCTGTAATAACTTAAAATATGCAACAATCCAACAAAAATACTAATAATAATTTTAATTTAAATATTTATTTTCTTCCATTTTTTATTTGTTTTCTTCTTTTTATCCTCATTCCATCTTCTACCCAACAACAATATAATAATCCTTCCCAACCATTTAATCTTCTCCCTCCAATTAATCAACAACCAAAAATTCAAAAACAACATCACCAAAGAAGACATCCTTTAATTTTTTCTTCCTCTTCCTCTTCTTCCTCCTCTTTAGTACCTCAATATACTCGATTTCCATTAAATATAGTTGTTGGTTTACCTACAGATGCTGATGATAATTCTTTACGTAATCCATATAAATTAAGTATTGCTAAAGCTCAACCAGTTTTTGATGTTGCAATTGAGGATATTATTACAAAATTTAAGGTTATTTAAAAATGGAAAAAGAGAGAAAGATAAAAAATATTCTTTCTCTAAAGATTCTTCCACCAAATTCTTTACTTATCGCTTATGAAGATACTCAATTAAGTGATGCTATTGGCCCTCAAAAAATAGTTAATCATTATTGTAATAAAAGTGTAGATGCTGTAATGGGTATGGCATATGTTTTTGCTTTGGCCCCTGTTGCGAGAATGTCACAATTTTGGGGGATTGGAGGAGTACCTGTTTTTACTACTACGGTTTTTATTTTAAAGAATATTTCAACCCTTTTTTGAATTTAATTTTAAAAAAAATTCTCAAAATTAAAACAACTCCAAATATTTTTTTAATTCAATAAAATTAAATTTTCGGCCTTGGTGGACGAATTAGGCGATCGACAGTCATTTCCATTACTTATACGTCTAATGGGCACGTATCGAACACTTGGACAAATGGGCTATCGTTTATTCATTAAATTAGGCTTTCGACGTCTCCATTTCTTTTTTAATGATCAAGCAGTTCATGGTTCAAGTCAGGGCCGTTCAGAATGTTATTTTGCCCTAAATGCTATTAAAAATTTAATTGGGCAGTCAAAATGTTGTAATTGGACTGTTGAAATGTTTTCACAACAAACAACAAATAAAAATATTTTTAAAGATTTATTGAAAAAATCTTCTCTTCTTTCTAATAGTAAGGGAAGGAATAATAATGTGTATTTAACTACAAATATTTTTTGGGGGAATCTTTGGGGATTTTTTAAATTATTTTCTAATTTTATTTTTAATATTTTTTTCAATTGGGAAAATAAATGGGAACTGAAAATGTTTTATTTTTATATTTTTTGTTTAATTGTATATTTTTTTATTTATTTATGTTTAATTATTTTGTTGTTCTTGTGTTGTTGTTGTTTTAATATTTTCTTTTTAATTTTTAATTTAAAATTATTTTTGTAGTTATCATTTTGTGTGCTAGCCCTGATACTGTTCGTGAAATTATGTTGGCTGCTTATGAACTTGGAATGGCTACATCTGTATTTTTATTTTAATAAATATTTAAATTATTTTTTTAAATTATTATAGGGAGAATATGTGTTTATAAACATTGATGTCTCTACTGGGTAAATATTATTTGAATATATTTGCTTTGTTAAAATAATCAACTCTTTTATTTATTTATTAGTCCCCAGACCTCGAAAAATTTTAATTTGGGTAGAAATTAAATTAAATTTCTTTAAGTATATTTAGATATATGTATTGGAATGATTGAAAATTAATTAAATTAAAAATAAATTATTTCTATTTAAAATAGTTCACATGCCGAAAAGCCTTGGCTTCGTCAGAACGATTCATCTGGTTCAGCCGAGGAAAATGAAAAAGCAAAACAAGCATATAGAGCATTAAAAACAATTTCTCTAAGAAGATCTGATTTGGAAGAATATAAAAATTTTGAAGCTAGAGTTAAAGAAAGGGCTGAAAAGAAATATAATTATTCAAAAAATACTGGAAAAGAATATGAAGTGAATTAATTTAAATTAAAAAAATAATTAGGTATTTTTCTTTTAGATGAATAATTTTATAAGTGCCTTTTATGATGCTGTTTTACTTTATGCAATTGCCTTAAATGAAACACTTTCTGAAGGTTTAGATCCAAGAAATGGAAGAAATATAACGAGTAAAATGTGGAATAGAACATTTGTTGGTAATGAATATATTTAAATTGGGGGTTTTTTAAAAAATTATTTTTTAGGTATAACAGGGAATGTAAGTATTGACCATAATGGAGATCGTTATTCTGATTATTCACTTCTTGATTTAGATCCAGAACAAGGGAAATTTGTGGTAAAAGTTTTATTAAATTAAAAATATATACATCTTTGAGGCTTTTTAGTTGGTCAAAATTTTTTTGGTTTAAATTAGTGAATAAATAAATAATTTATTAAGAACAAAATAATAATATTCTTTAATATTTTAAAATTAATTTTAATTTTTTGAAGGAAGTTGCCTATTATTCTGGAGCTTCAAATGAATTAAAAGAAATAACAGATTTTCATTGGGTTGGAGGAAAACCTCCAAAAGATTTTCCGTTAGTTTTTTTAAATATAAATAATTGTGTCAAAATAAAATAAAGGAATTATTATCGAAGAAATACATTAATTAATTAATTAATTTAAGTGTTTGTGGTTGGGATCGTTCAAAATGTCCCGAAGGTTATCCAGCACATGTTTACGCATTAATGTGTTTGGGAATTGTTGTTGTTATTTTATTAATTGGTTTTGCAATATTTTATAGGTAAAAAATAAATTCTTAAAAATATTGTTTCTTAAATTAAAAAAAGGCGTTATCGTGCTGAAGCAGAATTGGCTAAAATGACTTGGAAAATTAAATGGGAAGAATTGGATGGAGAAGATATTGGGAAGGATAAAAGAAAGAAGAGATTAAATGTTGTTGGTTGTAGTAGTGGAAATAATAGAGGAAAATTAAAATCTGATTTGTTGGAACAATCAGAAGTTTTATTATTACGTTCAAATAGTAGAGTATCTATTGGATCTGATAAAGTAATTATTTAAAAATAAAAGAAAAATTTTTTAATTATTTTTGAATCTCTCTTATATTCTAACAACGAAATTTGAACATTTTAAACTAGCCAAACTAAACATAAAACCAAAGATATACCTACCTAATTTGTTTAAATAAAATTTATTTAAGAGAAGTTCTTCCTCTGGTGCAACACGTAAAATTTCAGCAATGCTTGACAGAAAAATCAGTATATTTACTCGAAAGAAATCTTCCCCAACAGACAATCAACAGCAGCATAAACAATCACATTCCCAATCTGCAGGTAATAAAACAACAACATCAACATTAACAAATACAGACCAACAACAACAACAACAAATATCAACAAATCATATTATCGAAAGAAATGCTTTTTCTTCTCCAACATTTTCTATTGGAAATAATTCGAATAATAATGATAAAAAAAGAAAAAAGAAATCAAATCAATGGATTGATGAAGGAGGGGAAGGGGGATTGGAAGAATGTGGAAGAGAAGGGGGAGGAGGAGGTGGAGGTGGAGGGGGGTTAGAAGAAGAAGATTTGGAATTAGGAAGTAATTCTGGTGTTGGCAAAAAATCTATTGTTTCTTGCTCGACTAATAAAAACAACAGAAAATTTTCTTTTAGTGTTTACAGCATTAAAGTAAATAATTTAAATAAATTTTTTGATTGGGGATAATAAAGAATAGAACTAGTGTAAACCTTTTATCTTTTTAGCCCTAAGTAAGTATAATTAAGAGTTAGAAAAGCAATTAAAATAATATTTCAGCTATTCTTAAAAATTTTCAATATTTAAATTAAATATTTTAATAGCCAGATAGAAGCAGTACATTAATTTTTAAAATTCAATGAATAATAAAATAAAAAGAATTAGAACGGGATTATTTAATTTAAATTATTACTTAAATTCATACACTAAATTCTTCTATGTAATACCCAAATATCTAAATTTTCTGTTAATTATCTCGATAAAATAAAAATTTTTCTTTCAAAAGAGTGGAGGTTCAGTAGAAACAATTCAATTACAAAATAATGCCCAAATATTTACAAAAACAGCAATGTATAAAGGCACAATGGTTGCTATTAAAATGCTTAATTTGGATCCAAAAAAATATCCAAAATTAGAATTACCTCGTTCTTTATTAATTCAATTAAAAGAAATGAAAGATTTGCAACATGACCATTTAACAAGATTTTGTGGTGCTTGTGTTGATGCTCCTAATTATTGTATTGTTACTGAATATTGTCCTAAAGGGTCTTTAGAAGATATTTTGGAGAATGAAAAGGTAGTGAAAAAAAAATAAAATTATTATTTAATTTTGTTATTGTCTCCGTTTTGAATTATAAAAAATAAAAACGGAAAATGTTTAGGCATTATTTCGGTTTATTCCAAATTTCAAGAAAAAAATTTTTCAAAATTTCTTCGAGAGTAATATTGAAAGTAATACAAACACCTTGAGATGGACATTATTTTCGAGATTTTAAGATATAAATTTTAAAAATTAAATAATTTATTTATTTAATTAAAAGATTAAACTTGATAAAATGATGAAATATTCATTATTACACGACTTAGTGAAAGGAATGCATTATTTACATGGAAGCCTTATTAGAACTCATGGAAGATTAAAAACCTCAAATTGTGTAGTAGACAGTAGATTTGTGCTTAAAGTAACAGATTTTGGTTTGGCTGAATTGCACGCAATGGAAGATATTAAAGAAGATGAATTAGAATCACATGCTTATTATAGAAGTATTTTTAATTTTTAAAAGTTAAAATAAAAATTATTTTTTTAGAGAAACTTTGGACAGCCCCAGAATTATTGAGAGATCCAAATTCCCCCGTTCAAGGAACACAAAAAGGAGATGTTTATAGTTTTGCCCTTATTTTACATGAAATGTTATTTAGAAAAGGGGCTTTTTATTTGGGTGAAGATGAATGTGTTAGCCCTAAAGGTATTTTAAAATATTTAAGAGAAATTAAAAATGATTTGTTTTTTCAGAAATTCTTTCCAAACTTGTCCAGCCATTAGACCCTCACAGCGATATTGAACTTTTTAGGCCATTAATTCCCCAAGACTGCCAGCCTGTCGATGACACACCAGAAACAGTTAAAAAATTAATTGAATTAATGATGGCCTGTTGGAGTGAAAGTCCAAGTGGAAGGCCTGATTTTTCAACAATTAGAAAAGTTGTTCATACACTTAATAAGTACTATTATAATTATCTCTTTAATTTTTTTAACAAAAAAATTTTCTAAAGAGAAAATGAAACTTCTAATCTTGTTGACAATTTACTTAAACGTATGGAGCAATATGCAACAAACTTGGAAGGTCTTGTTGAAGAACGAACACAAGAATATTTGGGGGAAAAGAAAAAAGTTGAGGAACTTTTACATCAATTATTACCTCCAAGCATTGCTGATCAAGTAAAAAATAAAAGAAAAATAATAATTTTTTTAAATATTATTTTTAAAGTTAATTGGTGGTAATCCAGTCCAAGCAGAAGCTTATGACAGTGTAACAATTTATTTTTCTGATATTGTTGGTTTTACTGCACTTTCTGCCTTATCTACCCCTATGCAAGTAAAAATAAATTTATTTTTAAAAATTAATTTGTTTTTTTAATTTAAAAAGGTTGTTGCCCTTTTAAATGATCTCTACTTAGCTTTTGATAGCGTTGTTGATAATTTTAAAGTTTATAAAGTTGAAACTATTGGGGATGCTTATATGGTTGTTTCTGGTTTGCCTGAAAGGAGGGATGATCATGCTTCTCAAATTGCACAAGTAAAAAAGAGAGAGAGAATTGTTGAAAATAAAAATTTAAATTATTTTTTAGATGTCTCTTGCTTTATTACATAAAGTCAAAAATTTTACAATAAGGCATAGACCCAATGAACAATTAAAATTAAGAATTGGAATTCATTCAGGCAAGGAAATAATTAATTTACAAATTATTTTGCCCCCTCTTTTTGGTTCTACTTGACTTTATGAGTCCAATCAAACTTTATGAGTCCAATCAAAAAATAATTGGATTTTTCTTGGTATTGAAAAGTAAGGGTATGGTTCCAAAACATTTCTTCATGTTTGGGACCTACGCCCACTGGGTCTGGGACCGTTCCTTAACCTATCCCTCGAAATTTCTGAAAGTTAAAATCGTTTTTCTGAAATTTTTAAAAATTGGCTATAACTTTCAGAAATTTCGAGGGATAGGTTAAGGAACGGTCCCAGACCCAGTGGGCGTAGGTCCCAAACATGAAGAAATGTTTTGGAACCATACCCTTACTTTGCAATACCAAGAAAAATCCAATTATTTTTTGATTGGACTCATAAAGTTTGATTGGACTCATAAAGTCAAGTAGAACCCTCTTTTTTAGGTTCTGTTGTAGCCGGAGTTGTTGGATCTAAAATGCCTAGGTATTGTCTGTTTGGGGATACAGTAAATACTTCAAGTAGAATGGAAAGCAATGGATTACGTAATTAAAAAAATTATTTTTTTATAAGCAGTTCTTTTATTTTAAAGCTCTTCGTATTCACGTTTCTTCGGATACAAGAGAAATTCTTGTTAGAGATTCAGATTTTCAATTAGAATTACGTGGTGAAGTAGAAATGAAAGGAAAAGGCAAACAAACCACTTATTGGCTAAAGGTTATTTTAAAAATAAAAATAAATTTAAAATAAATACTTTTTTAAAGGGCTACAAAGACACTCATGTTCCTTACTTTGGGCCAGAATACTTATAAAAAATTTCTTCTCTCTCTCCATATTACTTTACTTTCGCCTTCTCCAAAAAAACATGGAAACGGGTATTAAAACAACGGAATAAATTCTTCTGATTAAAGAATTAGTCACTCCTTCAAGAAATGAAAGAATTATAAAGTTATAGGAATTTAATAGAAATTATTAACAGTAATAATTTAAAGGTTATTATCTTCTCTCTCTACACTTAAATATTTTTTACTAATTAAAAATTTAATTTTTAGTTAAATTTGTTTAACAAAAATCTTTAAAATTAATTTGCTTTTCATCTTCCTAATAATAATTACCCCGCTGCTTATTTTTAAATGTACGGGTAGTCATCGCAATCACTGCGATTTTTATTTTTGCTGTTTTTTTTATTTAAACTTAATAAAAATAGTAAATATTCAGAATTTAATTAAAGATTAATATTATGTATTTGTTAAACATTTAATTCTTTTATAAATTCTGAATCTTTGCTTTAAAAAACTCATTTCTCCACTGCTTAATTATATTGTAATAGATATGTATAAAATTTATTTACTATATTTTTTGTTCTAATTTTTAAAAATACACATTTGTAAACACATTTGTAAAATTAAAATTCTATTAAATTTAAAATATCAAAAAAATAAGTAATAAATAATTTATTAAAAGCAAAATAAATCTAAAAGCAAAACAAAAGTGATAAAATGGAAAAAATCCCGGTTCTCGGAAGTGCACTTTTTCTAATTTTAAATTGACTAAAATTTGTAATTAATTCTTATTTATTCTTTGTTGTTTTTGTGGCATCTAATTTTCTTAAATGTTGTAGTGCTCGTTTAGCAGCTGTACATTTAGCAATTCGATAACTCCTTCCCATACCAGTAAATTGGAGATTATCATTAACCGTTACAGTAACTCTAACTTTGCCTGTTTCTAATTTTCGTTCCAATTTTCTAAATTTATAGCAACAATTAATGATTAAAAAAATACAAACTCACGAGAATTTAGCACGACAATTCTTTCTTTCGAATAATTCCCGAACTGGCGATTGTGGTGGATTTTCACAACATTTTTGTATAACATCTCTCATTAAATTATAGAATACACGCCAAACAATATCTAAATCCATTCCACAATCTAAATAAACAGCACCAGCAATTGATTCGAAAATATCACCCATCGCTTTAGGTACTTCTACATCTTCTTCACTTAAAAGGTCTTCCTCATCAATTTCATCTTCAGTTAACATAAATATCTTTAAAAAATTATTTTAAATTAAAAATATTTTTTAGAAACTTTACTTCATCGTCAAAATTCGCGCAGTGAAGAAAATCTTTTTGCTTACAGAAATTAACAAACTTTTCGACCATTTGATAAAGTGGGGGACAAATCATAACAAAATGCTAAATATAAATTTAGAAAAAAAACTTTAATAAAAAAACTTTGTGAAAAGAATATTTAACTGCAAGCGAAGCAAAAATTGTATTGTTGACAAGAGCGGAGCTGAAAATTGAAATATTATGTAACTTAAATTAAATCGATTAACCGAAGATCAGTAAGAACACCCGGACTATATTGCTTCTTGTGTTCATAAAGAAAACGAGTTATCATATAATCTAAAACAGCATCGCCAAGGAATTCCAAACGCTAAAAATCATTGTTTTTTGATAAAAATTTTTTAAACAAACCTGGTAACAACCGGTTACTCGATTGTTATAATATGAAGCGTGAGTAAATGCTTGGACTAAATATGCCTATACAAAGAAAATAATTTTAATTTGTATTAATATATTGACCTTATTTGCAAATTTATAACCAATATTGTTCTCAACAGTGGCAAAATCAAATTTCTCATAAAGAAGGGCAAGATGTTTAAGCGAAAGATTGGGCTATATTTAAAGAACAAAAATTAAAATAATATAATTTTTACTAACATCTTCAGGTGTGTCAATGAAACGAAGAAGTGGTGAGGGCAATGAAGAAATATCAGTTAAAACCTAGAAATTATTTTTAGATAATTAAGTTATAAATTTAAATTTACCTTAATTCCCAACCAATTCATAAATTTGAGAGTAGCTGATTGTCCAAGTTGAATTAAATGTGCTCCAATTAACGCCTCTACTGCATCAGCAATTGATTTGTCACTTATCCATTGTTGAGTAAGCATATTGTATGGCATTGGAGGTAAGTCCGGAATTTCTGATTTTGTTGGCTATAAAGAAATGATATTTTTTAGATAAATGAAAATAATACTTGTGGAAAAGTTAAAGTTTCCACTCCATTTTCACGTTTATAATTCTGTTTATCATCGTCAAGAGTACCCCATCCAGTTGCTATTGTTTCTTTATTAATCTTTTGCTGTTGATCTACAGCTTCAGTAGTATCAACACCTTCCATTGGCACTTGACATTGATCTTCATCTAAATCTGTATAATCAAAAGGATTGACAGCATGGAATTCTGAAGTAGAAGCATAACAAGGAGGAAGCCAGTTAACATGAGGATCGAATTTCAGTGTTTCTATTAGAAGAGGGATGCCTCGTTGCCGTCCAAGATAAAAAAGATGAGAATTCGAGACCTAAAATTAATACAAAAATACAAATTTTGTATTATATGTATATATATTATCCAAATTACTTCTTTTGACCGAGCATAGCTTAATTTTCCTTCATGTTGTTCAGTGTGTTTATAGTAGAAATAGTTGGTGACAGCCATTTTGAGAAAAGAATCTCCAATTGTTTCTAACCTTTCCAAATTTATTCCATCCGCAGCACTTGAAGTTGTCAATGCTAAAAATAAAAAATAATTTTATGAACAGCTCAACAATACATATACCTTGAAGCAATAGGGCTGGTGAAACACCATGGGGATTTTGATCAAGTAAGTTCCACATAAAAGAAAAAGGCATCCATTTAAGTTCAGGTGCCATTATTTTAAAGTTCTAAAATAATACTTAGAAATATAAAAAGTTTGGAATTATAAAATAACTATTTTAATATTTAAATAATATTTTATCACTTGTTTTTCAAGATCTCTCAAATCACGTGTAGGGCTAATAGAATCGGCACTTTTTGTTGGAATGATTTTATTCGTTTCTTAAATAAAAAATAATCAGAATTTGTTAAAAGAGAATATTAACACCTTCACTGCTAATATTCTCTCCTATCTCAGCTTCATCCATTCCCCAAAAAACTTCCTCAGGTAAAATATCTTCATTTTGCCTTTTTACCGACTGATCATTAGGGTCAATGGCATTCAACGGATCTAGATTAAGCTAAAACATATATTACATTGTTAATAAGATATGTTAAGAGGACCTCCTTTTTTTGCAAGACCGTTTTGTCAGCAGTAGCATTCGGAATGTTCGGTGTATTCGTTTTATTATTATTGGAAATATGGTTTGAAGTACCAAAACCAGCATAATTTTTCTCCAAATCATTCATTAAACTTGCAATATTAATATGAGGATTGTTTGTCGATATTGTCTGTAAAAGAAATTTTTATATCGTTAAGTTTATATTACCAAGGGAAGACTTTCATTTTCAATTTGGATAACATTGGCATTGCTATCGTCATTCCAACCAGCAGGTCGAACATCCATTTCACCTAGATCACCAATATCACTTGCTTAAATAAAAAATTTCATTTACTATCCGAAAATAAAAACAAACTAGTCATTTTATTGTCCATCAAAAATTTAAATTTATCGTATTCAGCTGCAACATCATCATCATCAGAAATATCTCCATAATTATGAAGCGTTGTATCATTACCAACAGCAATAATTTCTGAGAGTTCCTCGTCTCTAGCAGCTATAACTCCTCGAAGACCATTCCTCCGCCCAGGGATTAATCCATTTACAGGTGCATTATGGATGACTGGAGAAGGTTCATTCGGAGTATTATCATTGTTAGACATTTGTGCGCCATCTGAAGGGTCCCAAACGCCGATTTCAAAATCATTCTGTAAATATTTGAAAGATATAAAAATATTTCAGGAAAAACTAGAATACTTATATACAAAATTCCTGTTGTTGAAAATTATTACTTATTATATTTCACCAATTATATTTTTTTGCCAATGTTATCCAAATTAAAAACGAAAGTCTTCCCTTGGTA
This sequence comes from Meloidogyne arenaria, assembly GCA_036172955.1. Lineage (NCBI taxonomy): Eukaryota > Metazoa > Nematoda > Chromadorea > Rhabditida > Meloidogynidae > Meloidogyne > Meloidogyne arenaria. Next base: position 6,432,704 of record JARQAB010000010.1, read on the forward strand.
ATATAAACTTAACGATTAAAATTTTCTTTTACAGACAATATCGACAAACAATTCTCATATCAATATTGTAAGTTTAATAAATGATTTGGAGAAAAATTATTTAGTACTTCAAATTATATTACGAATAATAATAAAACAAATTATTACTTATCATATTTCATCATGTTTATAAAATGGTAATGGATATGCTAATTGCTATGAAAGTTTACCTAATTATTCTAGAATAATTTAAAAATCTCATTAAATTAAAACTTTTGTTATTAAATTTTTTACAATTATTGATTTCAAAAATTTTAATCTACCCACTATTCCACTTGCTGCTGTCTCATTCACATTCTCTTCAATAATGTCACACTCCATTGGTACTTCATTTTCCTTCTCTTGTTTGTTCATTTTTCTCAACTGATCTAAATTTCTTATACTTTTTTGTGTCAGATCATCATTTAGAGTGACATATTGAAGAGGACTCCATTCAAAATCGTCGGGTGTTTGTGAATTAATTTTCAAAGCATCTTCAAGAACTTTGCTACGAAATTCATCAGCAAGCAGTAAGGAATTAAGTCTTAAATTTAATTTTTTGACTAAAAAATTAGAATTAAAATTCAAACCTATAAAGAATTGTAGGAAGAGTAACAATAATTGACCAAAGAGTTGCAGAAAGAGGATGTATATGTACCAATTCTGGAACAAGAATTTGACGTTGAGATGGGTCTAATGAACGAGTAGCTGATTTTCCAGTAATTGCTCGTGGTAATAAAAGATCTAAAAAATTTCATAGTAAAAAATGCCTTAAGCCCTTCAGATTCATGATAAACAAATAATAATCTCTTACTCATTCTAGCAGATGTATGGTCAACATCAAGTAAATTTTGTTTTTGATTGTAGATCTCCAATTGATATTTACTCATAAAGTATTGATTGAAACAAGTAAATTTTTCATCGGGAAATGAAGAAGACGGGAATTGATCAGTCATTATCTGAATAACAAAATTTTATCAAACTTGCAAAAAATATTTTTACTATACCTCAGCTACGTAATAAAAAGCAGACTGATCTTCAGAACGATACCTAAAATAAAATATTAAAATGTCATAAAGTATTTACATTCTAATACCAAGGTGAAACAACAGCATTTAAGTAGTTTGATTCTTCAAAAGAAAATTGGTTTCTAATTTCATCTGAAGGTGTAGTTGGAGATTCACGGATATTCCAATTTAGGTAATCTCTGTCAATTTCATAGTCCAGATCGGCAGTGCTTACTAAAATTGAATCAAATTATAGAAATAATTAAAATAATACGTTTTTTCAAAGGAACAATTAAAAGTGGTATTGGAGAATGACCAGGTGCAAAAACAACACCACCACGGGCAACACGCAAAATATCTTCAAAGATGTGTTGATGAAAGAGATAAATAAGTTGTAAAAGTTCAAAAGTGGGACGAAATTGTTGATTCTTTACTTTTCGAATTTGCACATTCATTTCACCATTCCGTTGGAAAACTGGAAATCCAGGAACCTGAAAAAATTTTTAATAAAAAAGAATATAAAAATGTGGGCTATCTTTGAGAACAAATAAAATTTTAAAAGAATAATTGTTCTCGACCTTCGGGAGCTCCTTCGAAGACAAAAATCCAAATGCCGAATTTGATTCGAACGGATCAATAATTTTTCTCCTTTTTGGATTCCCTTCATCAGTGACGGGCTTAATCAGTTTCATCTCCATAACGTAAAGAATGCATTCACTGTCTTGCGAAGGTAATGTAGAATTAAGAGTTTTCGACATCTATAAATATGTACATATGTATTAATATCTAGCTAAAAACAATTTTTGCCGAAAAGTTCTAAAATATAAAAACGGAAACGGTTAATATCAAACAACTCCAATATTATTTTAATCTCGATATTAGCTTACCTTTCTATCATAGAGACGTTTTTTCTTTGAGGATCCCATTCTGCTTGGTAAATGAGGCAGATATTCATCATCATCAACTTCACCTAAAAGATCATCCAAGATATCTTTTCCTGCAGGCAAAAGATTGTCATTTAATTCTTTTCTTTGATGTAATCGTTTACAAGCCTTTTAAAACAATTTAAATTACTTTTAAAGATTTGTAAAAAAAACCTCCAAAGCGACTGCCATTAAAGATAATCTTTTAGAAGTCATCGGTTTAGATTTTATTGGCTCCTTTATTGGTGAATTGATTGGAAGATATAATTCAGCAATATACAAAGTTTGTCCATTTTCTGATAAAGTTTGTATTGTATAACGAGGGACTAATCGAGTAAAAATATCAGATGGTAATTTTGCACAGTATCTTTAAGAATTAAAAATAAAATAATAATAAAATTATTTTTGAATCAAAGAACATTTTTTCGAAATTATCCAAAGAAAATTTTACATTCAGTTAGTCTTTTCTTATAATTAAAATATTACAAACCTATTCACCAATTGTATAGCATTACTTAACGAAACTTTAGCTGTCCCTTTTTCAGTTGTAACAACATAAGGAGCAACAGCATCATCCAGATGTGGATGTAATAATTTTGTTTCATCATTTCCTTCCAAAGTAAAATCATTGCCAGAACGATAACGCCGCAAAACAAACTAAAATTTAAAAAAATTATACAAAACAACAATTTAAAAACCTCTTCTGCTTGTGCATATCCTGTTAAGTCCATCATAAACTCCAAATAATTTTTCTCTTCAATAAGTATATAAAAAGCGCTATTTTCTCTTCGAGCACGACCGCTAGACTATGAACATTATTTTATTTAGTTTAATAATTTAAGAATTTACTTGAATAAATGAACGAAAGTCCATCGGCGGATCAAATCGAACGACTAAATTACAATTTCTTAAATCAATTCCTTCTTCCAAAACATTTGTCGTAATTAATAAATTTAATTGACCATTTCGGAATTTTGTAAGCGTTTGTTCTTGTTTTCGATTCACCAAACGCCTATCTTCATCGCCTGTCTCAGAATTTCCAGTATGTCCAACAATAAAATCCACTTTTAAATGTCCAAACTCTTCAGGATTTTGTTTTACAAGAAACCGAAGCAAATTCTAAAAATAAAAAAAGTGAGAATGTAAAAAATAATTCACATTAATCATAAAGGCAATAAATCGTTCTTTCACAAAAACTAATCCAAAAAGTGTATCTTTAATTCCAGACAATTCACGTTTTGAGGGTGAATAACTTTTTAATATTTCCAACAATTTGCGCACTCTATCACTGATAAATGATTTATTTACGTTAACCAATTTGTCATAGCTGTTTAACGGATTTATCTAAAAAATAAATTTCTAGTAAAAGTTACAGAAATTATATTAAATAATTAATGTACTTTGTGACTTAAAACTTTTGAACAAGTTCTAAAAGCAGTCTCAGCCATTCTTAAAATACATTTTTGTTTATTGCCAATTATTGGGTCATCAACATGTTTAAGTAAATTCTTTTGCCAAAGGATAAAACCTTTTAGAGCTGCCCAGCTACCAACTTGTTGAAGAGTTGAAAATGAACGGGAAATTGTCTTAATATAAAAATAAATAAACTATAATTTTATGGTAAAAACCTCAAAAATTTTGCGACGCGGATCAACTTCAAGTTCTGAATGAAAATCTTCATTCCTTTCAATAAATGAACGAAGGCGCTCCTTAAATTAAAAATGAATTGATTTTATTTATTAATCGAATCTATAAAAATTAAAGTGAACAACATAATTTTTTGGAATTTAAGTGTAATCTATCTTAATTTAATATTCTAAATAACATGAGCGTACCAATAAATCAACCACAAATTTTTCATTTGTACAATCATCCTTTGTACAAACAATAAATTGCTTTGGTTTTGTAACATATTTGCATATCTTTAATAAAAATTAATTCTTAAATAAAATACTATTTAAAAATTCTACCTGTGTATAATTGCTGGAGGTCTCTATCTGTGAATCCATTATTTGTTCTAGCAGCTGAGCGGTGCACTCAATGCGAGAGGATGGCACTTTTTTATTCAGAATTGAAGCTGTAAGGCCCAAAACGCGTGGTCGTTGACCTTTATTGAAAGATTAATTTAAAACCATAAAAGGAGTTCTTATCCAGATGTCGTGAATGAGCATAAACTTATCTAACACATCAATTACATACCTTGCAGTTTCTTGTAATGATTCATAATAAGCCTATATGGATGCAGTTCTCCCAAACAATGATGGCATTCATCAACAATCAACAAGGCCAAAGAAGAGAAATCGAATAACTGTTTATAAATAATATTAAAGAATTCTTTCAAATTTTATTACCCCGTGATTAATTAAATCAAGAAACACTTGAGCTGTAATTACAATCACCTTTAAAACAAAAAATAAACTAGACTTTAATAATACATGATTGCCTGATTGCTGCTAGTAATTTTCTCAACTTCTTTTCTCTCATATTTTCTTTTGATTGTAGAGCCAGAAATACGAGCGACAGACAAACTTGAATGAAATTCAATGTGCTCGGCTTGCTGGGCAACAAGTTCAACTAAAGCAGTCTAATTATTAAAAACCATAAAATGTTAATTACAAACCAGTATTAACCAAAAACACAGCTTTTTCATTTTGATGTAACAATCTCTGAGAATATTCCTTTATTAAAAGAACCGCCACAAACGTTTTTCCACTACCAGTACCGAGCGAAATAATCGTGTTTTGAATTTTTGCACGATCAAGCAATTCAACCTTAAATTTAAATTAGACAAAAAGCTAAATACCTAAATACCTGATAATCCCTTGGAGGAATACATTTACCACTAAAATCCTTCGGTGGAGACATTCTAAATTATTTGAATATTTTAGTAATTCATAAAACTAAGGTAATAATTTAAATGATTCAAAACATATGTAATGTTTGTACAAAAAATGCAAAAAAATTTTTTTTTAATTTAAGTAGCAAAATAACATTTAATAAATAGCGAATTTGAAAAGTAAAAAATTGAGTAATTTTAATGAGACCGGAATTTTAAAATGTTACGTAAAAAGTAAAATTATATAGATTAATTGTCAAATTCCTCATATTGTATTCTCTGTCTCTCATTTTCCAATTTTTTCTTTTCCTCCATAAGTGCATTTAAAATTGGTTTAAGACGGCTAACATTATCTCCAGTAGTTTGAGAAACTTCTATTTGAGTTTCAGCAGTTGTAGCAACGTTTCCATCCGTTTGGAAAGAAACAGATTTATTTGTTTGTATTTGTAGAGAGAATTCGCCTTTCATTGTTGATATTACATGCCTAAAGAGGAAATAAAAATTTAAAAATTAGAAAATGAAGTTAATTACTTTGATTTTTCTAAAAGATGTTTTGGTGGCTCCAACATTTGAAGCAATGCTCGTTTATCCTCATGAGAAAGTTCAACTGGCTTTCCTGGATTTAATGCCTTCTCACGTAAAGTCATACACTTTAATATTATTCATTTAAATATTTAATTATCAACTCCATTAAAAAACAAAATATTCACCTGATGTTGAATACGAGGGTCATGAACACTACGTTTTTTCAATAGCTCATTACCACTGAAAATATAAATTTGGATTTATTTAGAAAAATTAACTTCCTTACCCATCAGAATCACAAAGCATCAAATTATTAATATATTCGTCTATTAAATCTTTTTGGTAATCTAAAAATTATTTGTATTTTGTAAACAATTTAGATTTACTAGCCTGTAATTTCTTCTGAAAGTATTAAAGGAAAGTCAAAATAACGAAAATCATCACGAAATGGCATTAGATAATGGATAAGAATCTTAATAGAATTAAGAACTTAAAATTGTGACAATTCTCACCGGATAGTTTTCCTTTTTTGTGATTTTTGGAATAAGACAGGATAGACGTGGATTAGACGCAACATTATAAGCATAACGGCATAAAGCAACAACTCCCTTTTTTAACATTGCATTTACAATTGCAGAAAGTGTATTAAACGATTTCTAAAAAATAATTGTAAAAAATAAAAATACTTAAATTTACTAGATCAGCTTCTCGTGTAGCTACACTCCCTTTTCCATCTTTATGCGGAAGAATATATCGTGGACTACTAACAAGAAATTGAGGAAGAATCTGAAATTTTTTAAAATTTAATTAAATTTTTTCCGAAAATACATTTTCTTTTCTAGCAAATTGAATGAGCTGAAGTTGCTTGCCTTCACGTGGAACATCAGACATCATCTGTATCGCTTTGTCAAAAGTGACAATTGTAGAGCCATAACGATAACCTAAAAATTTTTAATGTTAATTAAATAAATAAAAATTTAAAAATAAAGAAAATTAACCTCGAACAATATCCTCTTTTTGCACCAATTTACCAGAAGGTATACTACTCAAAGCTTTATTTATAGTGCTTGTACTAGTAAAGGAAACATCTGGAGTAGAATCAATAGCTGCTAATGGAATACTTGTTTCATGATCTGCTACCGTTTCATAACGTCTAATCTTTTTTAATATTTGAGGCTGTTCAAGTCTATCAGTAGTAGAAGTAGAAGAGAAGGAAATGGGATCAAAACGTTCTTGTAATACAACCTCTTGATTTTTAACATACAATTGTACACGAACTGAAAAATCTTTTCCCAATTCAAGATTGAAAGGCTGCCCTCTTGGTGTAATCGATTTTGGAATGAAAAATTTCAGTTTGGATAGACTTTCCCTGCAAATAATTTTTTAATTTAATAAATAATTTTTGATATTTCTGGGTTCCTGATTAATCATAAAAATTTCACTCACTGAAAATTGTAAGAAAGAACATCCATCTTCGGAAGCAAACTACGAACAAACTCAATCCCGAGCTGTTGGGATTTAGATATTGGAGAGTTATTTAAGTCAGAACCACTAAATTGCTAATAAATCGTTATTTTATTCTGTAACTTGTACATGATAAGCAATTTAGCTCCAACTGTATTGAATGCCTCTACAACTGAATCTAGAACTTCAAAAACCTTAATGAATATATAGAGACAAATACTTATATTTAATGTAAAATATATTTAAAGAACCTGATCATCTTCATTTAATCCCCCAAAGTTACTAATTAATGTAACAGTTGCTTCAGTCATTCCATCCTTACCAACCTCGCCATGAATTTTCAATTGTTCCAATGAAGCAAAAAGTGCAGCCAAATCTTTAAAAAATTACAACAAATATAAATTTAAAATACTACGACAAACAATCGCCTGGGCATTTCGGATTTGTTTGAACCTCGTTTTTGAACACATGCAGCCATTCAACGCGAGCTCGCTCAAATTCAGCATTATGTACGTAAACATTCGAGTAGTTATCATCAGTTGTGCATTCGTGACCAAAGAACACCAAGGAAAACTGATCTTTAGAATCAGTGAAAAGCTTAATTTTTCATTTTAAAATATTCATTTTAAAATAGCGAATATAGAAAAGATACGCTTCACGAATTTGAATTACCAAAATCATCTAAACTCAAAAAAATGTTAAAATTACCTTACGAGAAATAATCCAATCAGCAATTTGAAGCGATCTTTGCAAGTCAGATTCCGTTTCATCGGGGACTGACTTAATAGAAGACGTTGAGCCAACATCAATTGCCAGAACTATTGCTGCATGACCTTGCCTCGGGGTTGCTCGTTTGTGTGTTACTTTTGGTTCACTTTCACTAGATGGTCCTCCCGAACTATGCAACACTTCAGACTCAGAATTTGGATTTTCTGTACTTCTTGATTTCTTCGGCGGCATCTATCTTTAGAAAAATAGTGTATATTATAGTACATAACTTTAGAAATAATTAAAATATGTATATTATATAAATTTAAATTAGTATAGAATGATAATTATAACAGGATAATAAATTTATTAAATAACAAAAATAAAACCGAAAAATAATACTTGTTCAATTAGATTTTAAAATTCTATATTACTTTTTTGTAATAGAATAATTGATCAAGTAGCTAATTAAACAAAAATATAATAAACATATTTAAAATTTATCAAATATTGTGTGGTTGAGGTTTAACCATGGAACGTCTTGGACGTCGCATTATACTGCCATAAGAGAACATATGCCGCAATCTTTTCCTGTGAGGAAGACCTAGCTCTGGATTTACTTTGTTTTGGTAGAAACGAGTCATATCTACTGGATCTAACGGATCCTGAGCCAATTCCTCGGGAGAGTACAGTCCAACATCTGTGCTAAAAAAGAAATTAAAAAATAACTTTTTATTTAAGTTCATTCAACAAGAAAATTAGCAAAAGTATAGAGGCAACTTACTCCACAGAAACAATGTCCATTAAACTGTGATTTGCTTTTTGTGCCTTTTCAAAACGCAACTCATAAACATTTTCACATTTGAAGGGAAAAACGCGTGGTTCATCAAGAACTTTCCATATCCTTAGAAGTGCATTCTGCGAAGCCAAATCAAGTGCTACCCACGGCAGTTCACCAGCAGCTATAGTCAGAATAAAAACATTAAAAAAATGTATATTTACATTGTCCGATAATTCTCTCTTTATTCGCGTAAATGCCAATTTCGTAATAAGGCATAGCAGTTGACAATCCACCAGAATTTATAAAACGAGGTTCAATATCAACAATCTAAAATAAATATTAAAAAAATTTAAAGTTTAAAATACATTCTCCCATTTATTCATATAATCCTGAAGAATTTTAAAAGGTTGTCGAAAAGGAAGAACATCTTCTATTGGAACTTCACATAAACGTGGAAGTACAAAATTTCGAATAAAGTTTCGGGCCTTTGTTACATCAATTGAAGCAAGCAAAGCAAGAAGAGCTGTCTGAAGTGTTTCCTCAGATGGTGGAAATTCACCAGTACGGACAAGATGTTGAATTCCCAAATGATTAATTATTTGAGCGAGAATTTCGTTCGAAGTCAAATGCATTGCAACGGCAATTATAAACTCCTAAAAGAATAAACAAACAATAACTGTATAAAAAACCTCTGGTGCCAAAGGCCAATGAGCTCGCAGATAAGAAAGTAAGATATGCCTAAAAAGGACTTCGCCTAAAATCAAAAATAACAATTATTCTTATAAAAATTAAAAACCTTTTTCTCGAAGATCCTCATTGCTTTCGTTTTTCATAATATGTACTTCTTCGTCCATCGATGGCTGGGGATACAAGGCACCTTCTTCAACATCTTTTCGTTCGAAGAAACTTTCGTTTGTAAGTGCTTTGACAATTGACTCATGGTCAAGTTCAGAAATTCCAAGTCTATGAGAGAATGCGAATATTTCTGACGTGTAATTCCTAAAAGATTTAAGAGAAAATTTTAAGAAATCGAGATTCATATAACGAACAATCATAAAATTACCAATTGTCCCTGCCGGATCGACTCACAAGAGGTTCAGGGCCAGCCATGACACGCCTGTTATACAAATCCTTTAAGTATGGACGCATACATCGCCTACGAACATGCAGGCAACGAACTAAAATTTTAAATCGAGAAATAAGAATTAATTTACCTGCTGTCAGATTATGAATTGTGGCCAAAGCACCAATATTGGCCAACAAATTAAATTTTGAAAAAGACATAACTAGGAAAATTATAACTGATTAGATGAGAAAGCTATAAAATATCTTGAAATCTAAATTATCATAAATTTTTGTTTATATAACTAAACGTTGTTTAAGAATTTTAAAAAATTATAAATATTTATCTCTTCTTTCAAAAATAGCAATAAAAAATCCGTTAGTAAAATCAATTTTTGGAGATGCTCTCATACATTTAGAAACTATTTCTTCTGCCGCTTCTTTACTAAAAATTTTATTATTGAAAGTCGTATTCAATTCTCCTCTGTGTTTCCACTGATTAAATGCATTTACCAAAATAAATTGGTCACTAATCTCAACATCTTCTAAAACCTCAAAAATGACACCTTCATTTTCAGCCCAATTAATTGAACAAGTTGAATAAACTAGTCGACGTAGCGAAGGTAAACGAAGAGCATGCTTCAAAATCATTGCCTGCAAAATTTATTTAAAAAAACTAAGACGCTTAAAAACCTGTAGATTAGCTAAAGATTTAATTCGTTCAGTATTTGGTTGTTCAAACTCATCAAAAAATTCACCACGTTTTACCATTCCTGAACCTGAACATGGTGGATCAACGAGTGCATATTCAACCTTTATTAAATTATCTAAATAAAAATAAGTAAAAATACCTGTGTGAATTTATTAACATCAACTTGTAAAAAATCAGTACATTGTGCTTGAATAATCCGAGCATTTGCATTTTTGGACATTTTTCGTAATAAATTAAATCTTTCAGCGTTTCGATCAAATGCAAGAATCTTGCTAAAATTTAAGCGTATACAAAATATTATAATAGATAACAAGGATTAGAAAATTACCCATTATTTTTCATTAAAGCTGCCAAATGCGTAGTCTTCATTCCGGGTGCTGCACAGACATCCATTACAAGAGAACCTGGTTGTGGAGATAACAAAAAAGCAGGGAAACAACTTGCCTAAATTACCTATATTAAATATAATACCTATATAAATCAAATTACTTTATCTTGAAGGATTAGAACTCCTTGCTTCACCAAAATATGGTCGTGCAGATCGGTCCCACGAGGAAAAATCAAAAGATTGTCAATATGTGGATCAATGTAGCATTTTAATGGCTCCAGTCTAGCAACAAGTTTACGGTACTTTAACGGGGGAATCATCTTTTTCAATCGACGCACTGTCCAGCCTTGATCTCTTAGTAAATCCAAAACATAAGGTAGTTGTTCTCTCAAAGGATTCACGCGTGCATACCGCGGGAGTAGTGATGCTTCACTTTGCACAGTTAAATGATCGCCAGAGCCTTTACGTTCCAGGCTGGTTAACTGAAAATGCAAAAACAAATACTAATTTAAAACAAAAATAAAAGTTTAGATTTTGAGAACAGTTACCAAAATTGGTACAAATGCCAGTGATTTTTGACAAAAACACGGAGAAAATACTTTCAACCTTAGAAACTATCTCTTACCTCTTCTGACAGAAGGGTTCTAAAGTAGCATTCACTCTTTACTTGATGATAATTTCCATCTCTTTTCATTCCTAAACGACCAAAAGTAAACTCATAAAGTAGAAACAATGCTTCATCACAAGTAATATCTGGCCAAGTTTTTGACAAATAATTTAAAACTGAACGTTGTTTATACAGTTTAAGAAGCAAAGAACGATACTTCGCAACTTCACAGCAAAGTTTGAGCAACTTTCTTTTATTCTGAAATTAATTTAAATATTTAAGGAAATTTTGAATAGATAAATAACCCCAAAGGTATAAATGTATAAGAAAAATATATTGTAAAAAGTATATCAAACTTAAAAAATTAAGATAAGAATGAAAAAAATAACTAACAAATTTTAAATGGAACAAGAGAAAATAAGAATAAACAAAAGACAAAAAAAATTTAAGTGTGCACAAAAAATTATCTCTATCATTCAGGTTTCAAATATTTACATTGTACCCATCTCCTGTACCTAAAATGTTTCGGTGTTTAATGGTTTATTTTTTTTCGGTGTTTAATGGTTTTTTTATGTACCCGAAAAATTCAGATAAAAATATTCTAGTTGATTTTCAATGATTTTTTGTTATATTTTAATTTGCAATATTTTAATAGATTTTTACATTGTAATCTTCTTGGCTCGATTAACTACCAGACGTTTTTCCATTATATTTTGTATCCTTTCTAATCCAACTTGAGCAAATAATTCGTGCAACTCCTCTGTAGTGAAGTATGATACAAATGTTCCATCACCACGACGATAAAAATTTTCGTCAATAAAGCGGTCACGTTTAAAACGCAGTTGTGTTAAATCATATCGACCGTAGTCCTTTACCATTAAAATTCCACCTGGCTTCAAAAGACGAACTAAGTTTAAAATGGCTAGTTTCAGACGACTTGGTGCTATTGCAGAGAGAACAAAAACGCACAGAATATAGTCAAGTGATTCTTCAGGGATCTAAATAAATAGAATATTTTTGATATTCTTTTTCAAATGCTAACTTGATCCGTATTCTCAGTGATATCCCAGACAAACGGATGACATCGATTAGCAGGAACGCGTTTATCGGAACGTAGTAATTCGACTGCTCTTTTAGAATAATCACAGCAATATATGAACAAATTTGAATCATTTGTTGCCTGAATAATTGGAATTGTAGTGTTTCCGACTCCACAACCAACATCCAAAATTCGAATTGACCCATCTGTAGCAGACTTCTGAATGTGAATTTTTTAAACGACATTGGAATATTGTAGATACCTCGCTAAACAACTCAGAGAACTCGCGGATTACCCATTTTCTGTTCATGAAAAATTTATTCCCATGTGAAAGATAAAATGTCTCCCATTGTTTATTTGGTGTATCAAGAAGATCAGCTACGATTTTATCATCAACAGGATGTGATTGTTGCAGTTGAATTGTATCCTTTATTTCTTTCTCTTTTTCATTAGGCCAATCGACATCATCCCATGCATTATATTCGAAGACACGAGTTTCGTCATTAAGAAAACGTTGCCCAAATATAGATTCCTTATCCAAATCTACATCTTTTTTGTTAGAAATTTTGCAATCCATTAGACTAAATTTGACAATTTCAGAAAGCTTATCGAGAAAAATAAGAAAAGTAACAATAGAACCCATCCCCAAGCACGATTTTTTAAAAGATCTTTAAAATTCTAAAAAATACCTTCAATTTGCTTGAATAGATGAACTGTCTGACACTGCCTTGCTTGTTCAATGCTCTATTTAATATAATTGCAGCTTCTTTGAAGTATGGTGATACTTGATAAACCATAAACTTAAATCGATTAAACATGAGATAAAATCTAAAAAATATAAGTAGAGATAAAAACTTATGAATAATTGCAAAATTTTTCATTTCTTACATTTATAAAAAAATATATGAAAACAAAATATGAGAATGAAAGAAAAAGTTAAAAAATGTCATGGACTGCTTCTGGCAATGAAACTGATTTATTATTTTCTTCTTGTTGAAGCTTAATTTTCTGACAAAGTGAAGTCAATGGAACATCCTTAACATAGAAATTAAATATATCTTGTATAAAGTGCTTTATAAAAATACCAGGTGATGATTCTTCTCATGAAAAATAACAACAGCTTTTGTATTTGAACTGTAATCACATATACTGCAACTAAAAATATTTTGTTGGTTTGGTTGATGATGCTCCATATGAAGAGAAAATGCTTGTATACTATCACCTTAATTATAAAATAAACGATCAGGAAATTTACTTAAATTTACATCTAAATGAACATTTTGAGCAAAAGTGCTGTCTATCAGAACGGGTACTTCGTGAAAATCTTGTTTTATTTTCTTTTACTAAAAGATTGTCATTGGCAGACCGTTTGATGATAGTCATAAGGCGTTGTTGTAAAAGCTAAATTTAAATCAGATTTATTTATTGCTATAAAGGCGTTATATGAAAATAATTTTAAATAAGATTTGATTTAATAAAATTATCAAAATGAAATTATAAAACCTGAACATGCTCCTTTCGGTGTAGTAGAAAAGAGTCTAATTCAATACACTTGAAGTTGCAATGAGAGCATTGATAAGAAGGATTGCTAGATGTTTTAAATTGATCGTCATTTCTATCAACATTTTTAGAAGTAAAAGAACGAGAATGAAGAGATAAATGAGAGTGAAGAGATTCAGCAGAAAAACAACGAAATGTGCAGAGATTACATGAATATGGCCGGATTCCACTTCTTTTATGCATTTGAATATGCAATTTAAGCAAAACCTTATCGCATGTTTCTAAAAATGGATAAAAAATTTTAAAAATCATGTTTTTTCACTATAAAAACATTAAAATTAAAAAAATTCTCACTATATGGGCATTCCATGCAAGATCCTGCAGTATTTTTAAGAGAAGCAGAATTAGAAGAAGAAGAGTCTAAATAGTAAATTATATTATAATTAAGTAAAAATAATATAAATAAAAAATCAGAATAGTTTTCTTTAAAAGACAATATAAAAACTCGCCAATTTCTTTGACTAAATGTGCATTCCTTAAGTGTGCAATGACAGGTATAATTGCCCCAAATTGTTCTTGAAATTTCTGCTTCTTAAATATTGGTAAATCACCAGATTTCAATTGATCCAAAGAAGTAGAAGATGATGATACATTATTGCCATCGTCTTCAGGTACTTCTATATTGTCTCCATTCATTCCAATTGCTTCAAACTTAACATCATTCGTTGCTTTATCAACAGCCTCTTCAGATTCAATTTTTAAAATTCCGTGTAATTTAGAATGCTCGATGTAACATTGAATAGAGCCAGAACTGAATGAACACAATGAACAAGCAAATCGATTAGTTCTTTTATGCTTTTGACGATGATTCCAAAATTTTGCGTAATTGGCCGTAGAATATGGGCACTCTCTTAAATAATAAAGAAATTAAATTATAAGTTAAAATTAAAAAGAAAAGCACCTGCAGTTAAAGACTCCTCCAACAGACCGCACATTTTTGCATCCATCGTTTTGGTGAACTGCCTCATGATCACGCATACTCATCTCAAGCGATGTACGAAAACCACAGATAGTACATCTTATTAGGTTTTTGGTTCTAGCGACGATTTCATTCCTCTTTTTCCACCAAGCCAAATGATGATGACGAGAATGTTGCACAAGTTCTGCACAAAATGCAAATTCTGCTCCACATTCGACGATAGAACAACGATAAAAATGCCAACCACTGCGTAAAATACGCATGCGCCAACCCAAATGAGCACTACGCTCGCCATTCTCTTTAGCATAAATCCATTTCACACGTCGACACGCACCTTTATCTGTGAGCCTTATTTGATGGAGTTTTTCATGTGAAATAAGAGCATTTTGTCTAAAATATCGAAATTTTTCAATAAATATAAGGTTAAAAATATACCTCATTGTACTGTATGTGCAGTGACGACACGTAAATTTACGACGTTCAACGTGCATCTAAAGAAAAATACCTACAATTTCATACGAAACTAAAATTTGTTAACTTTAAGATGTGCTTTCATATCGCAATTATGTTTCGATTTGTATGGACAATGTGGGCAAAAGTTAGTTTCACGACGCCGAAAGAATTCTTTTCTAGGAGATGACGGAGTGAAATGTTGTTGGACGTCCTCCCGATGAAAGTCATCTGAAGGCATTTGTTGATTTTCACAAGATGAAGTACCGGCTTCAGGAAACCGAAAAGAGGAAAGTGAAGTTGTTGAAGAGGAAGTTGGTTCTACTTCATGAAGGCGAGAATGTTGCATAAGTATGTGCATGGAGCGGCATGAGTACGAACATTGTTGACACTGAAAACAAAAATTTGTGCAAAAGATGCATAAAATTATTTTAGAATAAAAGGCAACTTACACAATGCTCAGCCTTGAAAATGTGCTTGTTTTCATGTTTTTGAAGTCGCAGAATTTGATCTGTGCTGTAAGGGCAATGACGACAACGATATGGGAAATTCCGAGGTGTTGTTATCCTTGGCTCCTGATCTTCATCATTAGATAAATCAAAGGCAGGAGAATCGTTAATTACAGGAGAAATAACGTTATTCCTGTAAATTATAATAGTGAAAGATTTTCAGCACTCGAATTGCAAAATTTTGTCGGAAATTAATATAATCGTAAACATATTTAAATAATTACAAACTTAATTTCTGGCTTGGGTGGTTTCCAGTTCAAACGTTCAAGTAAAAGCTCCTTATAAAGTATTAAACGTTGTTTATCCATTCTTGGATGATGTCGCAATTTATGCAAAAGAAGACCAGCGGGTCCTGACCAAAACAATAATGCGCACCAACGACATGAAAACTTGCACAGTTTTTTTGAATAAAAGTTCAAGAATGGACCAGAACTTCTCAGACTCTTTGTTCCCTTTAAAAAGCCGTGATGATTTTTGATCACACATGGAATGAATGAAGCATCTAAAAAGTATAAATGGGCTAGACTAGTAACGCTTGTTACAAATACAAAACCATATTTCTCTAGAGTAAAAAATGCGTAGTATGAGAATTATGTGGTAAAACAATAGTACCAGTTCATTGGAGAACAGCAATAGTCGAATGTTAGTCTGTAACCGTACCTATGCGTTAGCAGATTTTTTCGCCTCTACGCATTTATACAGAAAATAGTTAGGTATATTGTAACAGAAATATTAAAAAGAAATATAAAAAGCACCTCCAGAACCAACATTTCCATAAAGTGGCTTTTTTTGGCTATTAATTAAATTTCGATTTCCATTGTAGACATTACATTCCGTTTTAATAATTTGTTTCTTCTGCGGTGAGCCATGTTTATTGTTGCTCTTGGATAATGAAGGAGCGCCTACATAATCTGGAGGCCATTTACAAATAACTCCATCATTCTCGTGCATTTGACAATGACGACGTAATAGACCGCTTGATTCATTTTTAAACTGACAGACTGAACACACAAATCCTGAGCTTCTGCAAAGATAATTTATACTATTACAAATATTGTTTGATCTTGCCTTTCGTGTCCAGCCATATGCGGTGCTAAACGAAGTCTGCTTTGTGTACGGAACGGACACTTTGGGCAGTGCACAGTGTTACGATCATAAATCTTTGTGCTATTACTATCCTTTTTTATATATAAACTATTTTCATCCAAATCTTTCAGACCCTCTATAGCATCCAAATTCAATAGTCGCTTGTTTCCTTTCTTTTCTTCTCTTCTTTTATTTTGCGCAATATATATTTTATTTTCCCCTTTCCCCGTTTTCATATCTAAATCGCTAATTGTCAATTCCTTCCCAGTTGATATTTGTAAAGTATTCGATGTAGGCATTATCTGTTCAAGAACTGGCATGACATCTTCACCGTTGCTTCCACCTTAAGTTAGAATATATATATATATATATATATATATATATATATATATATATATATATATATATATATATATATATATATATATATATATATATATATATATATATATATATATATATATATATATATATATATATATATATATATATATATATATATATATATATATATATATATATATATATATATATATATATATATATATATATATATATATATATATATATATATATATATATATATATATATATATATATATATATATATATATATATATATATATTCTAACTTAAGGTGGAAGCAACGGTGAAGATGTCATGCCAGTTCTTGAACAGATAATGCCTACATCGAATACTTTACAAATATCAACTTTACAAATATCAACTTTACAAATATCAACTAAAAAATATATATATATATATATATATATATATATATATATATATAAAGCGTAAAAACTAGAGATTTTGGACCAACTTGGAAAGCATGTGTCACCGTATGATTGTCTTGTAGTTATTAGGTCAACATTGCCCGCTGCATTAATTTCATCCAACGAACTTATCACAATGATTGGTTCCTCACATGAATCTTCACCTCGAGCTTCCTCCATCTTTATATTTAAGTCGATTCTGCTGCGAATATTTTGCTGAACATCTTCCATCTTAAAATTAGAATTAAAACTAAAATTTATCGAGTAGCCCTTTCAAAACACCGGAACGAGGAGCGGAAATATGGGGAAAATACCTATCAATATGAATAGTTAAATCATTAATTATTTCGACATACAACCCTTTTTTGAAAATTTTTATTTATTTATATTCTAATATATAATTAATTCAATTTTAAATAATATAACTTGATCGTGTAAGTTGTTATTAAGAATGGCTGGTGCAATGCCAATACTGTTATTTGTTTGGATGCTGGAATCGAATACATGGAATTGCCGTGAATTTTCTGAAGACCCCACAATCAAATTAGCATCCAGAATCAAGGCTGGATTTCGGCGTCGCCGAATCAATCCGTGAACCCGTCTGAAATTGGACATTTTGTGAAAAAAATTAACTAGAACCTGTGCTGACGCATTGTCTTTTTGTTTGTACAAGAAAAGTCGCAGATCTCACATGGAAGCACTTTTTTCGAACCATGCAATTTTATATGATTAGTTAATCCAACTCGCGACTCAAAAATAGCAGGACATCGCGGACAAGAAGATCCTCCAAATGTCTTAAATGAAAAAGTTAAAGAACAAAAGATTATAAACATTAGATCCATCCGTAAGCATATATTCGACTTTGATATCCTTAAAAAGTCTCTCCTCATCATCATCCACGGCCTCATCATCTTCTACATCACTGCAGTAGTCCTTGTGTCGAACCGGTACTTTGCGCACTCGTTTAAATTCTCCAATTAATTGGCATGAAGACTGATCAGAAAAAACAGGGCTTTGCAATAATTCTGTAGGAACAAACAACTCCGTGGATTCACTTCCATCTAAAATTCAGTATTAAATTATTACAACAAAATTGTCACAAAAAAAGATTATGTATGAATCCTACAAAATAAAAAAATTCAATAAAGACTTCTTTAATCAGTCATAAAAAATTAAAAGTTCGATGGGAAAAAAGAAAGACAAAAGAGTCCCACTGAATGAGTCCCTGGCCAAAAGCTTCACAGTTGAATATGTAAATTCGGAACGCAAAACTTGCGGACTAGAATTCTGTGTGCCGGAATTTTGCGGATCCGAAATGTGCAAAAGTCTGAGGGTTCTAACCTAACCATATTTATCAGTTTTCGAGTTTTTTTTCGAAAGATACCATAATTGTCGAAAACTAATCTTGGAAACTCGGTTGAGACCCTTTTGGCCTAACGAAAACCCCATAAGGCCGATAAATCGCGCCCATTAAATTCTGATATTATAACACAAAGTTAACACTTAAGTGGTAATAAAGATCTCAAAATACATTGCAATATAGCATCTGTTAAGGTAGAGTCATTTTTCACAACATCATCCTGTTGTGCTTCTATTTCGGGTTTTTGTTTTAATAATGATCCCTCACCATCTGTATTTGATAATTGTTCAATTTGGTTATTTTGTTTATCCGCGTTTCCGTACTTTTGACGTTCTAAATATTTGGTAGTTCAATTTAAGTTTTTGAGATTTGTTAATAAACATTACAGGTAAAAGTCCGGCTCGCTATCTATATGTCCGCAAAAGGTATTTCTGCAAAACTCATGTTATGCTGCATTCTCCTTCCTTTCCCTTCTTTCCTTTGATGGAATGACAACTTGGCGCTTCTACATTGTGGCGTAAATAAAAAAAAAGTTTATGTATTTACAAATAATTAAATAAAAATTTAACTAATATAATTTTATGATAAAGTCCCGCCGAGATTTATGGAATTTCACATAGAAATTTTGGCGTAATAGATATCTATGGATTGAAGTGCTAAAGGCGAGGATGTCTGGACGCTTATACTGGACAAAATCTAAAAATTTCTATGTGAAATTCCATAAATAAATAAATAAATCTCGGCGGGACTTTATCATAAAATTATATTAGTTAGATTTTTATTTAATTATTTGTAAATAAACTTTTTTATGATTTACGTCACAATGTAGTTGCGCCAAGTTGTCAACCCATCAAAGGAAAGAAGGAGAATACAGTATAAAATGAGTTTTGCAGAAATACATTTGCGGACATATAGATAACGAGCTGGACTTTTACCAACATTACAAAAATGTAAAGATTTATCTGGAATAGTTTAATATTTACCTAATTCCTTGTTTATTATTTTCTCCTTTTCAAGTGCCACTGGTTTCTCCAATTGTTTCCGTTTGTCATTTCGCCGGGGCGAAACTTTCTGTTGTTGTGTTGCTGATTCTTCTCTCAAAATTGGTGTTTGTAGTATCCCAGGCCGACGCGAGGCCCATTTTCTCTTCGCTGGTGGGGAATAGTTGCGCCCAGAAGAGGAGCAGCCACCACTTTTAATAACAGCTGCTACATCTAAATGGTATTTGTTGCGCTTTGAACGTCTCAAGCCAAAATCGGATGGATTTTCTTCGTCCAAATCACGCCCCTCTTGATTGAAAGACATTAGAATGTATTAAAATCGCTATCAAAGCAGAGATGAACTTCTTATTACGAATACTATAATTGAAAATCGTTTAAGATGTATGTATAAGGTAAATCAATGATTGAAAGTTAAAGAGTTATAAAATCATTTGAAATCAAATCAAAAAAGGATTAAAAAGTAACTGAAATCGTCTTGTCATCATTTACTCATTCTTTTATTTTACATAGCGACCCTACAAGTCCTTTCCTTATAACTCTCTCTCTCTCTCTCTCATTCTTTCACCAAAGAATGAGATGCTTACTAAAGATATTTTGGTTAAATTTTTATCAATACAGAAGGATCAAGATCGATGTATAAATTAATGAAATTTCGATTATGTAAAATGTTTAAAGGTGGGTTGCATTGAACTAACTCTTAAAGGGGTATTGGGTAGTATCCCACTATATTGAGGAGTTGTGGAGGAAGTCAATGTGCTTTTAGATGGTGCCTGGTAGTTCGGGTGGAATAGGAAAAGTAAAAGGTTTGACATATGTAGCACTTTGCTTCCATTGGTGAGAGTGAGAGGAATGCGACGAATTCCCCTTCCCTCATTTTGCGCTCATTGCTTAATACACTGCAACATGAAAAGTGCACGAGAAGAGAGTGAATTGAGAATAAAAAGAAAAGATATCATCACTAACTCCGTTTGTAAAAGGTCTATTTCTTAAAAGATCGTTTCCTTGAAGATCGACTCGGCAAAATGGATCAAAACATCGATTTTATAAAAGAACTGCGGAAAAGGTCAGTCGAGTGCCGACAGTTGAAAGTTGAATTTTATTAGTTGAAGCTAACAAAAATTAAAAATCAGAATAAAAAACCGAAATTATAAAAACTGGAAATTAGAGCAAAAAGCCTACTAGGCATTCAACTGGCCCTTTCGAGCTTTATTTCGAGTTTTGACCTATTTTAGCGACATTTTGACCATTTTTACCCGTGTCTATCTTATGACGCATTTGCCAGTGATGATATTTTGACAATTATGGCTGTCTACATTTTGACCCATTTTGGCCAAGTTGATCTTTTAAAAAATCGACTACTTGTCGATGCATGCTAGCAAGACAATTGAATTGTGCTATTTATTTTACTAAATTTTCTTTTCCAACAGTGTTTTTTTATTTTTATATCTTTTACTCATAAGAACATATTATTCGCCATTAGGGTGATTGTGACTAAAAAATGAGAGAAAAAGGAAATAAAAAATAGGGGAGGAAAAATAGTGCGGTCTTGTATTGATTCTTGGAATAAAAACTTCGGTTAGACACGATTCCGTGCGCACGTTTCCGTGCACACGATTCCGTGCGCACGTTTCCGTGCACACGATTCCGTGCGGGCACGTTTCCGTGCAGGCACGATTCCGTGCACACGTTTCCGTGCCCGTTATAAAGGGCACGTTTCCGTGCACAACTATGGAAATACATGAAAAACAGGGTTTTTTTAGATTTTTCTGGGTTTTCTTACTTTCTACGATCTGAAAAACATGTTAAAAGGTCGCCGAGTCTTTACTCTAGGCTTTTCTTGGGCTTTTTCTGGCTTAGGGGGAAGTCTTGGTCT
This sequence comes from Meloidogyne arenaria, assembly GCA_036172955.1. Taxonomy (NCBI): domain Eukaryota; kingdom Metazoa; phylum Nematoda; class Chromadorea; order Rhabditida; family Meloidogynidae; genus Meloidogyne; species Meloidogyne arenaria. The sequence goes on from JARQAB010000010.1 coordinate 6,454,245, forward strand.
CGACTTTTTTTTCTTCAGGGAACAAAATTTTTTAAATAAAAAAATTTTTTAACAAAATTTTAAATAAAAAACGAGTCAACTACTTAAAATTTATCAAAAAATAAATAAAAATCATTGTCTCGTTTCACTTATTAAATATGTGGCCCTAAGGAGGGCCGTTTGGGTTACGTTTTTGTTAAAATTCCATCACCGCCTTCCGAAATTTTTGGCAAGCTCGTCACAACGGACTTCAGCAGCAACTCAGCTCGAACAGATTGTTGACAATCCGTATCAAAAATGGTCTTAAAAATAAAAAATTTTTGAAAAATTTCAAAATTAAATCTTAAAAAAATTGGAAAACCTAGTTGAGTGGAGTAGTTTGTTGATGTCACCACCTTCGTTCCCTCCAAAACTACGCGCTTGAAGCGCTCATCAAGCTGAATCAAAAAGATCAACCCCCAAATTTTCAAAAGATTAGTTGAAAAAATTACAGACAAACAAAGAAACTGATCAAAACGACAAAAAAATTAAAGAAATAAATCAATTTCATAACAAAAATTTCAATCTTAAGGGTAAAATAGGTAAAATATCCCTATTTTGTATGCCTGGCACGGAAACGTGCCTTATATAACTGGCACGAAACCGTGTGCACGGAAACGTGCCTGCACGGAAACGTGTGCACGGAACTGATCTCGCACGGAATCGTGTGCACGGAATCATACCCCACCGTAAAAACTTGGTTGGGGTCAGCTTAGTGCTGACAGTTAAGTGCTAATAGGTTGAGAGCGAGCCGGGTAAAAAATCTAAATTTTTTAGCAACACTTAACAATAATTATGAGTGACTCACATGAGTAACATTAATTAAACGTCCAACCTTGGGCCCATTGAATAAATTTTCGGTTAAATAACCGGGTTAAATAATCCAGGGTTAGGTAAATAACTACGGGTTCGAGTAAAATTCCATAGAATAAATTGACAGTTCTATTACTGTAACTCACGAGTAACTCTATATTTTTCCTTTTATTTTTAAATTTACTTTCCATTAAAAAGTTTATTAGTTGCTGGGCCCTAATAGTTGAGATTAGAAAGGATAAAGGGTGTATCGTAGGATTCGGGCATGATATCTAGGGATCGAGAGAATTTTGAGGTTAAGGGGATCTTCAACACCACCCCATTTCCTCATTCTTTTTCCTTTCCATCGATATCTCCTTAAAATCCTCTATATCTTCCTTACCTTCCCGAATCTCTCGATATCTTCTCCATATTGCGTAAATTTTTTTTCATTTTTGTAAAGAGTATTCCCAATGCCAGTTACCTTGTTACACTGCCCCCGAGCAGTGTTGAAATTTTACCCTTAACTGAAAGTTTATCAACATAATTTTTAATATATCTTTACAACCTTAATCGAAGGCCTGGAGGAATTAAAGGGAATATCAAGAGAAGGAATATTATTCGGATTGATCAATAATGGAAAGATAGTCGAATATTTAATAAACAATTTAGTACATACAAGAAAAACGGCACAATACTCTTTAAATATACCAAGAAATATACAAAGTGCATAACAAATGGTTAATCTTTATACAATTTTATTATCTTTATATTTCACACACATCCTTGCACATCATTCATTTCTTTTTGATCGTCGAGACGAGTTGTTGTTTTGAAGCTGAGGCTTGAACACCTTGAATGAGACACCCATATCCCTAGCCACTCGCATAATCGCTCCCGAATTGTCATACCTATTTGGAAAGATTTTTGAATAAATTTAATTAAAATTTATTGTCCACTCACTGGCCACAATAATGAGGCGCTGTAAATAGCGTGATCAGTCCCGAACTTGCATCGTCGTTGAAAAACTCATGTCCATCCAGAACCACCTTAAAATTAAAAAGACGTTTTTTACAAAACTGGCCATTGTTTATTGAGAAACCTGATGAGCGCGAACTATGAGATCAATGCCAAATCGCTGCCGAACACGGTCGATCACTTCCTGGCCAAACATGCGTCCAATACCACGACGGTTGGAAGAACTGAAAAGTCGAACGTTGATGTCAGGGTCGGCCCAGAGCAAGTCGGTCGCCAACTGATTGCCATCTGCTGAAATCCTATTGTCCTAAGGAAAAAAAAAGTAAAACAAAAATCCTAAAATTTAGAGAACTCACAGGTAGTGGACGACTGATTTTATCAAGAATGTCCAATGATTTTGCCTCCAACAATCCAGGACTCAAACCACCATGCATGCATAAGATTCGATCGGAAATTAAGGCACTTAACGGCATACAGTCAAAGACTCGTTGGAAGTTCTCGTAGAGTGCTTCGCTCTTATATTTCGTCATCACACTATGGTGGAAGCCGTAGGCTTTGTTGATGGACGATGTCTCATGATTGCCGCGAAGCATGAAGAAGTTCTTTGGATACCGGACCTGAAGTCAATAAAAATGTATCAGATTTTATTTTATAAGAGAAAAGGATTAAATTTCTTGCCTTGCACGCAAACATGAAGAGTATCAGCTCCACAGACTGCTGGCCACGATCAATGTAGTCACCGAGAAAAAGGTAATTCCGCATATGCGGGAAACCTTCCGCATCGAATATCCGCACAACATCGTTGAATTGTCCGTGAAGATCACCGCATACAACAACTGGCGTGTCAAGACGAAGGAACATAGGCTGTGTCAAAAAAACCCGACGAACGGAAGTCAACAGTTCGCGGATGTCCTGAAATTTTAGGAAATCAAATAAAGAATTAATTAAACTTAAAAAATACTTGTTTACCTTTCTGGTGATCTTGCTCTCGATACGACCATCCAAGATTCCTGCGAAGAATTCATCAAAGAAACGATTAATGTCGACGCGTGCCCTCCTTGACATGTGTGCGGTGTTTGTCGTAGCGTGAAAGTTAAATTGAAGACGGTATTTGTTCTTTGTAAATACGCTTTTATAGTAAATTCAGAAATAATCAAGTCTAAAGGTCAATTACTCTAGAAAATAATGGTAATTAGACACGGTTAAGACGTTGATTTTTCAGATCATAAAATCGACACAAATCGATTTTGCTTGTACTTCGTTGAATTTGACCACCAAGTCCCAAGTACGAACTTTGGTACATATGACGTTGATGTAGAAGGTCGACCTCAAATCAACCATTCCCTACACGATTTATAACAATTTTTAGACGTGCACCACTTAGTTACTTATATGTACTTACTTTTCTCACCCGAGAGTGTATGTAAAATCGAGATCAAACGTTAATTTAAATTTGATAAAATAAAGATAAGTAATATTAGTAGCATTAATTAATATTAATTAATATTATTATTAGTATATGTATCTAGTAGCGACAAAATATATTATAAGATAAATTAAGAATTTATAATTTTTAAATATGTACAATAATTATGTACAGGGTGCGGCAAATTGGCGCCGCTATTTGTTTTTACCATAACTTTTTTCAATCTTATCGAAAATCGATAATTCTTTTTTTATTTTATTCGCAACACTCTGAGAAAATTTTCGATACCAAAGATGAGAAATTTGGTCCAAAGATAGTAAAGATAACCCCGTTAGAACATCTAAAGGCGTCAAAAAATATTTTTTATACAAAATTTTAATTACTCATAACTTTGTTCAAAATTATTCAATTCCATAGATTTTGATACCAATCGACTTATCTTCTTCAGGCGCATCGAAATAGCTAATAATTTCATTTTTGAAAATTTGATCCAAAAAATTTCTATTTACCAAAATTATTTCAATTTTTCATTCAGGTAGCCGTATCTCGGTTCATTTACATGATAGATGCTTAATTTTGATGTCATTCGAATCGGATTAAGCAGCTGATTCGAATGATATATAAATTTCACATATCAAGCTCATAGCCTTGAATCTAGGTCTACTTTTTCCCAAAAATTTTTGCCCGAAATTTGAGAACAGATTAATCAAAGTAAGTTATAAAATATAAAGGAGATTTTGGTATCGAAAATTTTCTCAGAGAGTTGTGAATAAAGTAAAAAAAGAATTATCGATTTTCGATAAGATTGAAAAAAGTTATGGAAAAAATAAATAGCGGCGCCAATTTGCCGCACCCTGTATATAAAATTAGCACTTTGTAAAGATTGCAGTGATGTTTCTGCTTACTTTTTTGCAACAAAAATGTTATTTTTAAAATAAATACGGAAATAGATCTATTAAGTAAACGCAAAACTCCCTAAATGAAAACACTTCAATCTTTAAGTGCCAAAAAATTAATTGATATAATATTTAAAAGGCTTGAGAAAAGAAAGAACTTTAATTTAAAATTGCCCTATTCAAGCTTCACAAACAAATTTAGGATGTTTTTGTCGTTTAAAATTTAAATTAATATTATTATTATTAGATATTTCTCTTTGATTTGTTGCTAAACGTTGTTGATTTGCAACACAAAGGGGCATTAATGGAACCAATAAAAAACAATTTGCATGCATTTCTTGCAATGCTTTTTCTCTTCCAAGAGTTGTTGGATCTGCTAAAGTACCCCGTCTAAAATACATTTAATTTAAAAAAGAAAAAATTATTTAAAATTTAATTTATGTACCTATAAGGATTATATTTAGCTGTAGCATTTTGAAGTATATGCCTTTCTAAACTTTTCTTGTATAAAAGCCCTATTGAAGGACTTGGAGTAAATTTAGCTAAAAGGCCACCAACATGTTGATTTTGCTGGCGACGTGCATTTGTTAACCAATACATATCATCACGAAGGGCTCGTCTATGCCTCTAAATATTTTTTTTTCGGTTTTTAAAAATATTCTTAATTTACTTTGCTCATATAAAAATATAATAAAGGATTAGAGACAACAGATGTCATTGCTACAGCATGGACATTAAGTAATTTGAAATACATTTGTGTTTCCAAAAAACTAATTCCAATATCTCGAAGTAAATTAACAAATGTAAGTGGCATCCAGGAACCCATAAATATTAATACCTTTAATTACTTGATAGAGTATAATTTAAATTTAGTTTTGTGTTGTGTAAAAATCTAAGTTTTTTTTTGTAAAATACTTCTTTTATAATTAATTTAATTATCTCATCAAAACAAAAAGGAAAAAGATTATTAAGATTAGATAGCTAGATAGTGGAGATTGAAAAGCGTTATTATATAATGCTTTAATATTTTTCTTACAGGAATGAATCATTATTAGAAAATTGTAAGTGGTAAAAATTTCTTTAAAAAATAATCAAAATAATTTTAAACTAACCATCAAAATAAGCACATACCTGTTTAATTATAAAATTTATTCAAAAAAACTTTTTAAAACTCACATTACTCTTCTTTTTCGAATTGCTGTTTGTGCTTGTTGTTCCAAACTCATTATTGAATTATTTGTTGGAACTAACCAATCTTGCCTAACTTTTTGTAAAATTTTCCAATAACAATAAGTCATTATTAAAGTTGGAATTAAAAATTGGATGGAAAGTAGAGAAATTCCATAAAATAATTTTATACGAAAATCTGTAGGCCAATTAAGTTCAGTACAAAACTAGCAAATTTTTAATTAATTTTTTTAAATTTTATATAAATATTACTAACTTCTCCACAAAAGGTCATATTTTTATATACAATTTGTTGCAATCCTTGAACAATAAATAAAGGAGAGGAAATAATTATACAAAAAGTCCAACAGAGTGTCTTTTAAAGAGAAAAATAGTAAATAAAATATTAATTTTTTAAGAAAATTTTTTTAATTTCGAAAGGGGATAGAAGAAATAAAGATAAATTAGAATTTATTTTTAAATTTTATTTTGGTAAATTAAATACCATTAACCATTGTGCATGTTGTATATTCCAAGGAACTTTAAGTGGAGTAACAATAGATCTATATCTGTCAACAGCAATTAAACACAAACAATATGAAGAAATTAAAACTATTTTTTATTAAAATATTTATTTAATTATCTAAAAAAATTTCACCAGATATTCCTTGACAAAGAGGAACTAATTTACAAAGTGCTAATCCAAATATCCAACGTTTAACAAAAGCTAAGACTGGAGTTATTGGAAGGGCAGTTATACATAAAAGCTATAAAATTATTCAAAAATATTTTTTGTGAATAAATAACCAAATCAGAAATAGCTAAATTCATAAGAAAAACATTAGCTACAGTCATTCTCCTTCTTATTGTTCCAACAAGAAAACCATTCCCTATTAAACCAACAATAAATATTGCTGCATAAAATAATGAATAGAAAAACTGATAAAAATTAATTTTAAAAATGTTAAAATTCAAAAAATACTTTAACATCTAAACGTAAAGTCCAATCACCAAACTGATCCAAAACACTATTTAATTCAATACAATTTTCAATTTCAATTTGGTTAATTTGTTGGTTTAATGAAATAGATGATACCATTATTATTTTAATTAATTTAATTTTAAATCTAAATATTTCTTTTAATTATTAGAATATAAAAGTACGTAAAGGAGTTTAATTTTTGGTTATTTAAAATTTTAATATTATTTTATTTCAAATTTTCTATTAACAAAATAAACGTTTTGAAAGACTTTAAGACTGAATATTGAATTTATCTTTCAAAATTTCACACAGCGATAAAGTGTATTTTTAAAAGGGCAGAAGTAAAAATAAATTTAGGTATAAAATAAATAAATATTTACATTGTAGATATTTTATAAAATTTAGTAAAAAAAAATAATTTTATTTATCTATTCTATTTATTAAGACTCGGTCATTAAGTCTTATAGAGAATTTCATTCAAATGGACCATAATCCTTTTTCTAAACCAAAATTAACAACCTCACGAACGGGGGGGGGGACGGGTGAATCGAGGAAAAACGGGAGAAACTAGCCTCTCATACCCGTATATATCTATAATATAATCTTTGATATTTACTTAAATTATTTATTTTTCTTTTTATTCTAAAAAATTATTTAATATATATAAATAGTTATTTAACTTGAGTTAAAAAATTCATGATGAGAAAAAAAAGTTAGTAATATAAAATACTCAAGAAAGAAAATTATTTTGATGTTGGGGGTGGATAGAGAGAATAAAAAATGAAATAAAAACTACTTGTTCTCATTTTCTATTATAAATAATACTCAAGGGATGGATAACAACTAATCAAATCAGAGGTTGTTGAAATAAATAAAAGAGGAAAATTGGTCTTGAAAATGGGAAAATAAGGAAGTTAAGAGGTTTTGAAGATGAAGGAGAGGAGGGAAAGGGAAAAGAAGGGGGAAAGAAGTCCCGGATGTGCCAACTCCAATTTATCGGTTTATAAGGCAATACAGATGGAAAAATGTCCATTGATGATAAAGCAATGATGAGTGAAATGAAACCTAAGGGCTTTTTAGGTAAGAGAATGTACAAGGAAAATATGGCCAAAATTAAAGTCAAAAGAAAGAAAAACCTTTTTATCTTTATAAAAGGTCCAAAACTAACAGAAAGTTAATAATATAAGTTAGATTGTACATACCTAACAATAATTTAGCATTTCTTATTTTATACTTAGTAAGATATCACTCAATTATAAATTGATAAAAGTTTAATTAAAGAAAATAATTAAAGAAATATTATTAAAAATAGATTAATCCCGTTACCTTAAAGAAATGAAAAATTAATTAACTTGTTTTTGCTGAACATATAGAAAAAAATATTTAGTATTTTGATCTAAATTTGAAGTATCCATAACACAAATAGTAAAATTGAGGAGTTTCAGATTTGACATATTTCACATGTTTTAAATAATATTTTTTAAATAAAAGTTTAAGAATTCGAACATTTATAAGAAAATAATTCTTTTTTTTTTCAGAAACAAAACGATCATGATTGATTATTTTAAATATTCTTTTTTGAAAATAAAAATATTAAACAGGTGACAACAATTAAAACAAGCTTAATAAAATAAATTAAATAATTTTTTGTTTCCTAGTTTTTTTTAATTTATTATATTTTAATTAAATTTAAACAATAATTAAAAAATTTATCTTAAATAAAATAATTTTTTACTTAAGAAAAAATTAAAAAAATATTTTTCTAAAAAATACATTAAAGTAAAATTTTAATTTAGTAAAAATAACAATTAAGCAAGCTTAATAAATTTAATCCCGTTACCTCAAATCCCGTTTTTATAAAAATATTTTTATATTTTTAAATATTTTTTTTTATTTATTTTTTATTGGTTCACTATCATCATTCATTTTTCCGACTGCATAAAAATAAAATAAAAAGCAACAACAGACGCAAGATTTATGTAACAAGAACTTCAACAAATATTTTAGATATGAAATTAAAAAAATTATTTATTTTTAGAAAAGAACTCTTTAATAATTATTTTGTCAAAACTAGGGAACTTAAAAATAAATTTTTTTAATAAATATATTTTTAAATTTATGTTAGATTATATCTATAGAAAAACTAAAGATTGCATCTTTCACTGTCATTTGACTCAATTCGTTATGAGCTATCATGCGAATAATTAAACTTTTTACAACAAAAAAGAGTTATTTTGTAATTGTGATACAATATATCCTAAATTAGTTGATTAGAGGAATTATTTTTTAGGAGCAGAGAAGTAAAAATATTTTAAGGTAAAAGCACAGAGGGTGATGAGGGGGGATGGTAATTGGTAATTAAAACAAAGGGTTATTTAAATATTTTAATTAATTACTGAATTAAAATAATATTGAGAAATTTCACTGTCTACACATTTCAAAAGGTAAAATAATTAATTTATATTTAAAATAAAGTTTTTCTAAATAAGAAATGTATCTTTTTTTTTTAAAAATATACTCGAAATTACTAAAAAAATAAAAAGTAAAATAAAAATATATATACAAATGTCCTCAAGAAAAATAGAAAACAAATAAGAAAAGACAACCTACCTAAATTAAATTACCTTTCAGATATATCTAAATTTATTTTTATTTGTCCTCTAAAATCTAAGCAAAACACAATATTAATTTTCTATATTTTTTTTATTTCTTTTTCAATTTTTTTTATTGGTAAGCTAATTTGCAATTTTCAATTTGTTTACATTTTTTGGAGTTAAAAACAATCAAAAACAAGTACACATATATTTGTTTATTTAAAACTTGATAAAATTTTAAAAATTTGATTATAAGATGTACTATATTTAGAATAATTTTTTTTTAAAAATATTTTTAGATTTTTATAAAAATATTAAATATATAATTAAATTAATTTCTTTTTAATTTCATTTATTTTTCTCTCTCTTTTTATATAATTTGACCAATAAATAAACAAAAAATGTTAAAAAAATAATTTTTTTCTTTTTGCGCAAAACTTTCCAACTACCTAAATATATTTATTTATTGCTGTAATCATTACAAAATTAATATATATAATTGGAGGACATATAAATAAATAATTTATATATTTTATTTTATTTTCTTTCAATCATTTAACACCCCCATAATTACTCTTTTCTTTGTTTAATTATTTTCTTGAGGCCAATCAATTTTTTAAAATTAAATCAATCAATTGATTTAAAAATTATTTTTTAAATTAAAATATTTAATTGAAGAGAATTTTTTCAAAAACCTACTCATTTTAGTTAAATTAAATATTTCTTATTTATTTAAATGTTATTGCAGCTTTTTTCCTTCAATATAATTTATGTTATTTTATTAAAATGTTTTTTATTTCCAATTTTTGTCTATGGCTCCAACGGTTTTAATTAAAAAATCTAATTTTTTAATTTAAATAAAGATAATTGCCCTTCTCTTTGCCGATGTTCATTAAATGGACGTCATGCAGATTGTCAAGGCTTAGGGTTAACAACATTTCCAAATTTAAGAGAATTTAGTCAACATTTGGAATTGTTAGATTTGAGAAGAAATAATATAGTTAATTTACAAATTAATTTATTATCGTCATTTAATCATTTAAAAACACTTTTACTCAGTCATAATTTAATTGAGAACTTAGAACAAGTTAGTTAATTAAAAAATAATTAATTGTATTTTTATTTATTTGCCACGAAAAATAAATTGAAATTAAATTAAAAACAAATATATGTTTATTCAAAGCTATAATGTATTATGTGATAGGAAGAGGGCTTTTAAATTTCTTTTAATTTAATAATTTTATTCTCTTTTATCTCAAAGAATCTTCTCGATTTTCTTCCAAAATTGCATCAACTCTATTTGGGCAACAATAAAATTAAATTAATTCCAAAATTATCATCAAATCTAATTTCTAATAATTATTTACAATTACTCGATTTACACAAAAATCAAATAAAAATAATAGAGGAAGAAGCATTTCAAAATTTAAATAATTTAAGAATCTTGAATTTAGAAGGAAATTTTATTCAGTCAATACCTAAATATTTATTTGAAAAAAATGAAAAATTAAATAAATTAGAATTGGGAGATAACCCTTGGAATTGTGATTGCAGGTTTTGCTATAATTATTTGTTAAATATTTATAATTGTGAATTGGTTAACAATTTAAATTTCCTGATCTTTTAATTATTTTGTTGTGCAATACTCACAATTAGTATTAAATTTTACATTATAGTTGAACCTCCTCGATTTTAAATCCAAAAAATCGTTTGCAAAAAGGGGTGAAAGTGAGGGTACAAAAAATGAAAGTGAGGGTATATTTTAGACAGCTCCCCGACCCAATGGTCAACCAAATTAAAAAAAAAGACTTGTTTAAGTTCGGCATTTTAATGCGCTTTAATAAATGCTTTTTAATAGATTAATACCTTTAAATGATTTGCTTGAGAAAAGGCCTGAATTGGAGAAATTAGATCAACATCATCATCAAAATAAACATCAAACAAATCACAATAAAATAGCCAAATGTGCCAATCCTGGCAATCTTCGAAATAAAAAAATTTCGAAATTATTAAAAGAAGAATTAAAATGTATTAAGCCAGAAATTGTTTTTGAAGGAATTTCCGACAATAATAAAACAAAAATTAAATGTTTAAATAAAAATAATGAAGAAAATATTCAATGGATTTTAAAGTAATTTATTTTAAAATTAATTTAGTTATAATTAAAATTTAATTAAAGTGATAAATCAGTAGAAATGTCTATATTGGGGGAAATAGAAATATTAGATGATGGGACATTATTAATTGAAAATAGAGAATTATTTAGTAAATTACAGGTAAATACTAAGTAAAATATTTTTTTAAAAATTATTTTTTAATTTTAAAATTAGTGTTCAATAAATTATCCACAAATTTCTTTCAGGTTTTAATTTTAATTTTATTCATTAACTATCCATTTCTAAAGACAATTACGTGATGCTATAGTGGATGTATCATTAACAGAAAAACAAAATTCGAATATTAAAGTTTTATTTAAACCTCCAAATTTACAACAATCTTCTTTGGTAGTTAAATAAATAAATTAATTTAAAATAAATTAATTTAGAAACAACAAAATAATGAAAATAATAATAATTTAAAAAATAATGGAAATTCTCCTCGATTTACTTATACACCAAGAGACAGACGATATCGTGAAGGGACAGCTGTACAATTAAATTGTGAAGCGATTGGTAATCCAAAACCAAAAATATATTGGTTGGTTTGTTTTTTTTGTAAAGGAAATAAAAATATTTACAAAATAAAAATTTAAAGGTTTTTTAATTCTCAACAAATAGAGCCTTCACGTAAACACACTTTTCGTAATGAAGGAAGTCAGTTATTAATTTATCCATTTCTTGAACAAGATATTGGTATTTATAATTGTGAGGCTGTAAATATAAATGGAAGAAATAAAAGTTTAAATGCTCGTTTAGAGATTATTAAAAGTTATCCGCCAGAAATTATTGAAGGGCCAAAATCGAAAAATGTTGGTATTGGACAGAAAATTATTTTTAGGTATATATTACACTTTAGAATATAAATATAAATAACAAATAAATAGATGTAAAGCTAAAGGAGAACCAAAACCCTCAATTGGTTGGTTTTTTAATGGAGTGGAAATTTCTTCTTTTGGAGGGCATTTTCAAGTATTTAATTTAATTAAAAATTATATATTTAATTAATTAAATTACTCTTTAATTTTAGATAAGTGAGGATCAGGTATTTTACTTTAAAAATTGAGTTTAAATATTTTAATGAATAATTTATAGTCACAATTAACTATTGAATCGGTAGTGAGAAGAGATGCTGGTAAATAAATAGATAAATTATTTTTAAAAAATAATTATATTTAAAATTAATTGCCACAAAAATTCAAAAAAATTAATTTAAATTAATTAAAGGAACATATTCTTGTATGGCAGGGAATACAGTTGGTTCAATGACTGCAGATGCCCAATTAGAAATAAATTCTTCACAATTAGATGAAATTGATAAACAAATAATTAATGAAAAAACATTTTTAAAAAATATAGTAAATCAAGCTACGAATAATATTGAAAGGTTTTTTAAGGAAAGGAATTTTTAAATTAAAATTTTTTAGATCAATTTCAAAAACAAAAGAAGAATTAGTCAATTCACCAAAAGATTTACTTAAACATTTTAAATTTATTGGAAAGCAACAACCAACAGAATTAAGTAAAGCAAGAGAAATTTATGAAGAAAGTTTGAGATTAATTGAAAAACATGTTGAACTAGGTAATAAAAAGAAAATAAAATATATAAATCTCCCCGAAGTTTTTCACTTCTTCTTTTTGGATTTACCAAATACCTTTGGTTATATGTATAATTTATTTTTGGATCCGAGAAATGGGGAAGTCTGCTAACTTGCCAACAGTGATGCGGAAATTCCAAAATTCTATCGGTTCCAGTTCTTGAACCGCTTTTTTAATTTTGGCGGTTCCATTTCTGTGACCGGAACCCCCGCATCACTGCCAACCATGCATAGCTTATTTATGTTTTCTAGATTTTTAAAAATTGATGTACTATAACAGGCTAAAAGGTCTTTTCTTAAACCTACTTCAATAGTTATCCGAACCCATATTTTCTGGACCTGAAAAAAAACAAAAATAAAGAAAACTTAATTTTACTTTAATTTAAAAAAAGGCATTAATCTAAAACCACAAGAAATGCCTACAGAAAATATTTCTTTTGAATCGGTTTTAAGTGTTACACATATACAAACATTAATGGAATTATCTGGATGTATGAGTGGACAAGTAATGAAATTTAAAAAATAATTTTTATTTTTCTTTAAAAAGTTTAAAGATACATGTCAAGATATGTGTTTTCACTCAAAATATAGGTAAAAATATCTTATAGATAAAATTAGGGGAATAATATGGTTAATAAAGGGATGGGTGACAGACACCGCCTTTTTTTTAAAAAACTTTAATTATTGGTCAAAAAATTGAGTTGTTTCTGAATATCTATATTTTTAAATAAATTTATTTTAAAATTTAATTTAAAGATCATATACTGGCCAATGTAATAATTTTGACCATCCAACATGGGGTGTAAGTCAAATGCCATTTCTTCGATTATTGCCACCAATTTATGAAAATGGATTTAATACACCCGTTGGATGGAATAAAGGATATTTATATTTTGGGTAAAATAAAATAAAATTAATTAGTATATATTTTTTCAAAAAAGTTATCCAAAACCAAATCCAAGAACTGTATCTGTTGAATTAATTGGAGCTGAAAATGTATGTAAATTAAATATGAATTTAAATTTTAAAATTAAAATTAAAAGATAAGTCCACATCCCTATTATTCTGCAATGCTTATGCAGTGGGGGCAATTTCTTGATCATGATTTGGATTTTACTGCAACTGCTTTAAGTAGACAAACATATGTTGGTGGGGCTAGGTAATTGAGTTATTTTTGAAAAAAAGTTAATTGGAAGGCCAGGAATATTTTTTTGAAATAAAATGTTTTACTTTTAATAATTTAAAGATGTAATAGAACCTGTGATAATATTGCCCCATGTTTTAATATTCCATTACCTTCAAATGATTATCGTTTACAAACAATTGCCAATTCTTCTGATAAATTGCCTTGTATTGAATTTGAGAGATCTGCAGCAATTTGTGGGTCAGGAGAAACATCTCCAATTTTTCAACAAATTACTTATAGAGAACAAGTTTAATAAAGAAGATAATATTAAATATTTAAAATAAAAAGGCAAATATAATAACGAGTTATTTGGATGGTTCTCAAGTTTATGGAAGTACGGAAGTTGATGCTTTGGATCTTCGAGATTTATTTTCTGATCACGGACTTTTGCGTTTTGATATTGTTAGTTCTGCACAAAAACCTTATTTACCTTTTGAAAGAGATTCGGCAATGGATTGTAGAAGAAATTTCTCAAATGAAAATCCTATACGTTGTTTTCTATCTGGAGATTTTAGAGCTAATGAACAAGTATTTTATTGAAAATTAATTAAAAATACTTTTATAAAATTAAAGAATAATTAAAATATAAAATTAATTTTTTAGATAGGTTTAACAGCAATGCACACAATTTGGATGCGTGAACATAATTTAATTGCTACACAACTTTTAGAAATGAATTCGGATTGGGATGGTGAAAGAATATATCAAGAAGTAAGTTAAATAAATTAAATTTATATTTTTGGTAATTAAAATTTTTTAAGACAAGAAAAATTATTGGGGCAATGATGCAGGCATTTATTTATTTATTTAATTCTTTTTTTTAAATATTTTATTTTAGCATATTACTTACAATGAATGGTTACCTAAAGTACTTGGACAAGTATTTAAAAATTAATTTTTAAGAAAATATTTTTGTTAAATTTTAAGGAAGGATATAAAATATTAATTGGCCCTTATAATGGTTATTCTTCGGAGGTATCTACAAAATAATTTGTTTAAAAATACTTTAAATCCATTAGGTAAATCCAAGCGTTTCAAATGCTTTTGCTACAGCTGCTTTTCGTTTTGGCCATACACTTATTAATCCAACCTTGGAACGATTAGATAAAAATTTCAATCCAATACAAGAAGGCCCTCTACCTTTACATGAGGCTTTTTTTGCTCCCGAACGTTTACTTGCTGAGGGAGGTGTTGACCCTCTCCTTAGGGGGTTATTTGCATCTCCTTTAAAACAACCGATGAGTGAACAGGTAAATAAAGATATTAAAGTAATGGACAATATCATTTGGATATATTTAATCATTTTAGAACCGGGCATGATATTTACTATAAATAATTTATACAAAAAATTTTCTTACAAAATATTTGTTTTGAATTTAATCTTAAAATTAGTTAAAACCGCAAGAAATAAATTTTATTTTAAAGTTATTAAATAGAGAATTAACCGAACGTTTATTTCACCGGGCACATAATGTTTCTTTGGATTTGGCTGCAATTAATATACAAAGGGGAAGAGATCATGGACTTCCTGGGTAAATTAATTGAATTATTTCTAATTTAATTAATTTAAAAGTTATTTGGAATATCGACGATTTTGTGGATTAACTGTGCCCACAAATTGGGAACAACTTTCTTTTACTATTCCAAACCCTGAGGTTTTATCTCTCATTTTATTATTAATAAATTGACTCGATTAAATTTATTATTGTAAATAAAAAATAAATTAATTTTTACTTTTAGGTGTTGTCACGACTTAAAAAACTTTATGGTAAATAATCTAAAAAAATAATTATTAAAAATTAAATAAAATTAAAAGGCCATCCAGGCAATATAGATTTATGGGTTGGGGGTATTGTTGAAAAACGTTTGCCCGAAGCTCTTATTGGTCCAACATTTTCTTGTATAATTGGAGATCAATTTAAAAGGCTTCGAGAAGGAGATCGTTTTTGGTTTATTCTGAAAAAGACTTTTTTTGAAATTTTTTTATAAAATAAAGGTATGAAAATTCGGGTGTTTTTACTCCTCTGCAATTAGCACAAATAAGAAAAAGTACTCTGGCATCAGTTATTTGCAGAAATGGAGATGATATTGATAAAATTCAGGTAAATTTATTAAATATACATACTTCTTTGCAAGTCTCTAATACAGACAATTTTTTGTTCTGTGTACTACCTCTTTATTCCCTCTAATTTATATCTGAGATGCCAATTTTTAAATTAAAAATTAAATCTTATTCTTTTTTTCTAAAAATTCTAGCCTGATGTATTTCTTTATTTTGGACAAAATAAATTAGCTTATAAACAATGTGAACAATTACCAAAATTAAATTTACGTATGTGGATGTCTTGTTGTGATGAAAGTTGCTCATTTCGTTCTACAAATAATAATGGAAAAAATGAGGAAGAAAATCTACAAAGGAGAAGGAGACGTTCAAAACATTTATATAATTAATATTTTGATTTAATATTTTTTTGAATATTTCAAGTTTTTTTATACTATAGGGGGTTATCCCATCTCAAAATACGCAAAATGGTCAGACATTTAAATACAGGGTGCGGCAAATTTGGCGCGCACTTTGTTTTGGCTATAACTTTTTTAATTTTAAACGAAAATTGATAATTCTTTTTTTCCTGGATTCCCAACACTTTAGGAAAATTGTTGATACCAAATATTGAGAATTTGATTCACTGAGAGGAATGAAAAACGGGTCTAAACAGCAAATAAATCTAACAATATTTTTCATGCCAAAGTTTAGTTGATCATAACTTCGCTCAAAATAATTTAATCCGAGTTATTCTGGTACCAATCAACTCCTCTCGATAAGGAACATCGAAATAGCTAATAAACTCGTTTTTGAAAATTTTACCTAAAAATTTATATTTGCAAAATTTATCTTAATTTATCAATCAGAGAGTCATATCTCGGTCCATTTATGTGATAGACACCTGATTTTGACGTCATTCGAATCAGATTGGAGAGCTGATTCGAATGATATGTAAAATTCTCACATCAAAATAATAGCCTTGAATCCAGGCCAAATTATATCCAAAAATTTTTGCTCGAAATTTGATACAAAATTAATCAAACTTAATTATAAAATTTAAAAAGATTTTGATATTATCAATTTTCCTAAAATGTTGGGAATCCAGGAAAAAAAGAATTATCAATTTTCGTTTAAAATTAAAAAAGTTATAGCCAAAACAAAGTGCGCGCCAAATTTGCCGCACCCTGTATTTAAAAAATATCTATGATTTTGTTATTTAGCCGGTCTTTAAATATATGTACACACAGATTATGCACCGTTTTCGGGAAAATACAGGCGGATAACTTGAGAGTAACTTTAATTTATAACTAAATTTTTAGATTTTACAAAAATAACACTTAAATAATTTTAAAAGAAATTTACATTTTCATCTCATTTTATATTTTTTAATATTCATATTACTATTACTAAAAATTATGTTTTTTCTAAAAAATAAAAAAAATAAAAATATACCTTTTGGCCATTTTTGTTTATTATTACTTAAACAGATGTTTTGAATGCGCAAGGTTGTTGTAAATTATTTATTGCCTGTTGCCATGGTTCAAAATAAGAAAATATTAAAAGAAGAATAATAATTATTATTTTTTGTGTGTAAATTTATTTCTGAACACCATTTTTGTTGAATATTTATTTTTAAAAATAAATAAATAAATATATTTTTAATCCTTTCTTTTTAAAGAAAATATTTACTAAATTGCTGTTCAAAGTCCATTCATTACTTGTTGACAAAAAATAAAAATAAATTATTTAATCCAGATATATTTTAATGTTCGTTATTTTTTATACATAGAAATGAGTCACAAAATGACTTTTATAAAATAAATTTAAATGAGGGAATTTTAATTAGAAATATTTGTTAAATAATTAAATACAAATACATACATATATACCAGGGGTGGCGCAAGTGGCAAAAAATACGAGACACGAGATTCACGAGATACGAGATTCTCAAAAAACACGAGATTTCACGAGATACGAGACACGAGATATTAAGAATTTGTTGTTTTTCAATATTATTCATACATATAATTGTAAAGTTTGAATGGATAATTATTACAGGTGGATTATGAAGGATATTGGGGATTTAAAGGTTCAAAGGGATTTATTAGATATCGGGGATTACGGAGAATCATGGGATTTGGAAGGATCAAGGAGAGTTAAAGAAACAGATACCATGCGAATATTGAGGTTGTCAACTGATTTAAGTGATATCGGATACCGGGAGATATGGACACCCGATAAGGAGTTGAGTTTTTCTGAGCCACTCCATGATGAAAGTATAAAATATATCTTCATAATATCTAGATAACCTACACGAGATTCACGAGATACGAGATTACCTATTAAATTCTCACAATCCTAGATAACCTATCAAATTCTCACAATCCATTGATATCTCTCGAACTTGATGGATTCCCAGATATCCATCCGAATCCTCATATCTATTTAAATTTGCCTTAATCCCAGTAAATCGCTCGATATTCTTCTATCACTTTAGGTCCACTGATATTTCCCGCCTGCCCTACTTTATCCCTCTTCATTTTTCACCGCCGCAGGCGAAAATTTTGTTAATTTTGGAAGGCCGTAGGCCAAAAAATTCATTATTTCAGCGCCGCAGGCGAAAATTTTGGGAATTTAAGAAGGCTGTAGGCCAACAAATTCAACAGCTCAGCGCCGCAGGCGAAAGTTTTGGGAATTTTGGAAAGCCGATGGGCAAGATTTCTTTCTTTTTCCTAATTCTAGGATCTTAAAATAGTCACAAATTTTTGGCATTTTTCTAAAATACTTGAAAAGTAGATTGAAAATATCTCGTGTCTCGTGGCAAAATACGAGATACGAGATACGAGACCTCTAAAAAACACGAGATTTCACGAGATACGAGACACGAGATACGAGACGAGCGCCACCCCTGATATATACATACTTTTAGTTAAAAATAAAATAAATAATCTATCGAATATTTCCTTCTCTGTATTTTCTGAAACATCCGGTTTAAACTTAAGCCACACACAAACTCGTTACTATTACGATTTTAACATCTATATATGTATAATTAGGCAAAATTTAATAAAAAATGGCAGATATTTTTATTTAAAAACGGACACTTATTCACAATATTTTTATATTAAATAATTGTGTATTATTTACGTGTTTTTAGAGAAAATTCTTTTTATTTTTTTAAATATTAAAGCTAATGATTACTTTAATTTATAAATATTTATTTTAGTTTTACAAAAAATATTTTTTACTATTTTTTAAATTTTATTTAACATATGTATTATTTAAAAAAATTTAACCTCAACATATGATTAGTTATTTTTTTTAATTATTATTTTTTTTGTTAAGGAAATGAAATTTTTAATTTATGTCCAAACTTTTTGTTTAAATAAAAAATTTAAAAGAATTTAAAGAAAAAAACAAGGAAATATTAAATAATTTAATGTTTAAAAACTTTATTTTATTTGTTTTCACGTTTTTATTAATTTAAATATTTTATATACACAATTTATTATTAGAAAGAGAATTCTCCAACTAGAGATTCTGTGGTTAAATATATCAAATCAAGTCAAATTTCGATATATCAACTTCTCAATTTAATAATCTAAAAGAACATTTTCTCAGGTCCTTTTAAGTGCTTTATTTGGAGATTGACTTTAAATGAATTATTTTAATTAAAAATCATCTGATATTTTTTGTTTTAACAATTTAAAATTAAAATATATTGTCCGGAAATGTGTGTACAAATAAACGTTTTTATTTTAATGTTAACACAAATATACGTTTTTTTCTCAATATATATTTTCCTTTTTTTTACTAAAAATTATATACCCAATCATCTTTCATTAAATTTATTTATTTCCGTAAAAATAAATATTTAATACGACATAATTTTGAATAAAAACTTTTTTAAAAATATTAATAAGAACCAGTCACTTACGGAAACTTTTATTAAAACGGAAATATAATTAATTAAATATTTATATGTATATAAACCCTTTGTTTTCTATTAAAATCAAGAATTTTTATTTTATTTTTTTATATTTTTGCAGAAAATTAATTTTTATTTAATTAATTTTTATTTGCTAAATTTCCAGTCTCAACCAGCCTTTCTAAAATTGAAATTTTTTTAGCCATTTTCCCCCTTTTTTATTGTTTTTCCATCTGTATTTTTAAAATTATATTTTTATTTTTAATCAAAGAAAAGGAAAAACCCTAAAATAAATATTTTTAAATATTTAACGTTCAAAGTTCTATTCATAAAAAAACTTTTTTGCCAAAACATCTGTCCGTCCGTCCCTTCGTCTCTTTTTGCTATTTTTCCGTCCAATTATTAGAAAAAAAGCAAAAAAAGAAAAGCACACAATTTCTTTTTTCTTTTTCACGTTTGCGCCAAAAAGTGGCCCACCTTGGCAATATATCAAATTCGATTTTCCTCCTACCGATGAGAATCGGCTGGCAGCAAAAAAAAGAAAATATGTAAGTCTTTGCCTGAGCAGGTCGCAGGAACTACGTTTTAAGAATGGCTGCCCGACTTGTAAAGAAAAAAGTGTGGGAAGAGGCCAAAGACCAATAATGAACACATCTCTCTCTCATCTTTTTTAAGATATCAGAGAATAAGTAGTAGGCGGACAAACTGTTTTTAGAATCTTCTACATTTTTCTATTTTTTTTATTTTTCTTTCACGTATTTATTTCCCTTTGTTCTCCACGATATATGGCTTATTGATTTATTAAAATGGCCGAGAATCGAAGCGATGAAAAATGGAAATCGAGGAGAGAAAAATAGAGAAAAATAAAAAGATGAATGAATATTCGGCCATAAACAGGAGAAAAGATGCAAAGAAAAATGCGCAAAAAATTATTTACAAATTTCAACGGATTTTGAACAATATTTCAACGGATTTTGAACAATATAAAAAATAATAATTTACATAGTATATTTTATTTTCTATATTTCCTTGATTTATCCGCATTTAAAAATTTATCCGCAAATATTCCCTTTGTTGAGAAGAGAAGAAAACACAAAAAACAACATTCA
Source organism: Meloidogyne arenaria (assembly GCA_036172955.1). Taxonomy (NCBI): domain Eukaryota; kingdom Metazoa; phylum Nematoda; class Chromadorea; order Rhabditida; family Meloidogynidae; genus Meloidogyne; species Meloidogyne arenaria. The sequence continues at coordinate 6,475,119 of JARQAB010000010.1, forward strand.
TTTATAAAAGCAGCTGCAGCTATTCACATAAATAAATACACACACGTCCAAGCAATAGACCTCTTTTTTGTATTTTTCTCTAATAATTTTAATGTCTCTCATATTTTGATATTTTCTCTCATTCCTGACAGTCAGAGAGAAATTGATAGAGAGAAAGGCCTAGCACCAGCCTTTATTCTTCTTTCCAGCCATATTATTCTTCTCAATATTTTCCAGCCGATAGCTGCTATCCCCCCTCTCCTTTTTTCTTTTTAAAAATATAAAAGTCAATTGTAAAATGTCCAAAAAATATTTTTTTTTGTAAAATTTCCCTCAAAATTTTTAAAAGTTATTTCCATGTCTTTTTTTATTTTGTTGTTATTGTTGTTCAAAGTTGATATAAAAATATTTTTTTATTATTAATTAAACTCTGTTTTATTATTTTAGTATTATTAAAATTTTAGAAATACATATTAATTTTTTACAAAATTAAAATTATATTTATTTTTTAAATTATTTATATATTTTATTAAAAAACACTTAACAATAAATCCATTAATAGCAAAATATAAATTACAACAATTTATAACTAAAAAATATTTTAAACTTTGTGTGTTTCTTTCACTTTGATTAATCATCTTTTTTTTATCATTTTTTTCTTTTATTTTATTTTAATGTCACAAAAGTCGTCTTGTTTTATCTTTTTTTAATTCTTACATATTTAATGAAATTTTTAGTTTATTATTTTTGCAGACAAAATTTGGAAAGAACTTTAATAAAATAAAATATATTTTGTAATGTACATATTTCTACACAATTTATTTAATTCCTTTTAATTTCTCCAAAAATAATTTCCCCAATTCTCTCAACGGTCAATGTGTGAACAAATCAATTTTCGTTTTTCATTTTTTTCACGCAGTGTTGGCCCAAACATTTATAAAACATTTTTGTGTATATAATACCTACATATATTTATTTCCCTTTTAGTTTGGCCAATTCCTTTTCTTTTCCTTTTCTTCTTTTTTTATTAATTCAATTCGCAAAATTCAAAGATCATTAAAAAATTTATTTCTATATCATCCTCCAAAAAACGTTTTTAAACTAAAAATTTTTTTTATCAAAAGACATACCTTAACCGCCCAACTTTCTCTGTTTAGTACAAAGAAATTATTAAATTTTTGATAAGTCAAATATACTTAAGTGTTTATTTAATTTAAATTTTTATTATTTTTTTGTGTAGATAATTCATTTAATTTATCAGAGGTGTCGGAAATCGGAACTGGCTCAAAAATCGGAAATCGGAAATCAAAATTTTTTTCGGAAATCGGAAGGAAAAAAACATCGGAAATCGGAATTCCGACCCACCTCTGCTGGGCATGTAATTGTTTTATTGTATATATTAATTCTTTAATGATTACTCTAAAAAATTAATGTTAACCTATTTAATTATATAATTTTTAACATTAATTCCCCTTTTTTTATTTAAATATTCCCTTGCCATAAAAGGTCTTTTCAGAATTTTTACGTGAATTGAATACGCCAATAAAAAGCTATAAAAATTTTTTTCTTTCCTTCAACGGAATTTTGTCATTTTATTCCCACACTTTTTTCCTCAAAAAAATTTTTTCCTTCATTTTCAAACAAAAAACATTTACAAATTTATATTTAACCTTTTTATTTTTCACAAATTTATTTTTCTATTATTTGTTTTTTTTATTTTTTTATTACATATTTAATTTTCCAAAAATTATAAAAAAAATTAAGAAAATTTTATATTTTTTTATTCCAATAATATTTGATTTATTGAACATTTTTGTTAAAAAATATTTTTTTATTTATTATTTTACATAAATTTATTATTTTAAATTTACGTAACTATTTATTACAAAAATAGTTTTTTATTTAAAAAATTAATATTTCTTTTAAGAAAAAATATTTGGTAATATTTATTTCTTTTTAAAATTTATTTTCTAAAATTAGAATATTTTTCAAAAAAAAATAATTTATTGCTTTCTGAGAACTATTTTTATTTTTTTTATATAAAACATTTAAAATTTCTCACTTTAATATTTAAAATAATGTTGGATTAAATAAAATTTTTGTTGATCTTTAAGCTTTTAAATATTCTGAAACTTGGGGAATTAATAAAAATTATTTTTTAAATTAATTTAGAAAATGGTGTGTTTTAGTTATTTAATTTTATTTTTAGAAATTAATTATTTTTATTAATTAAAAAATTGTAATTATTTAAATTTAAAAAATATTTAATTTTCATTCTAAAATTGTTTTTTTCATTTTAAAATAACTATTTTTTGTATTATCATGAAATAAATAGATACTTCTAAATTTAAGGTAGGTAATCAGTTGAGATGTAACCGAACTCAGAAAATCGAAAATCTACGGGAACCAATAAATGTTAATTTTAATTTTCTGAACTATAAGTTATTTTTTTAGATTTTCATTAAATACTATCTTTTATTTTTATTTTTAATTAATGACATTTTCTTTGTTGTTTATCCATTTACTATTATTTCTTTATCCATTTTTAGACACATCCTTCTAGAAAATTTAAGCCAAAAAATTCTCTTCTTTTAAAGGTTCGAAGATCACTAACTACTTCTCTCTTATTTAATCAAATATACAAAGTAAATTTATCATGAGTTTTTTTTTCTGTCCCTCATTTTGTTTTCTCTTCCCATTTTTTTTTCATTTTCTGTCTCCAAAAAATTAAAGCATATTTCACGTGTACACACATACTTACATATGTTATATCTCTCTTTTTTATTTCAAGCCAAGTCCAAAACACTATTTTCTAGCAAACAAAACACAAAGAATAGTGGAAAAAAAAAGAAATTTTACTCGGATATATTCCCTCAATTCCTTCCCTCATTCCCCTTTGGGAAAATTGGAAAGAATGCAACGGAAAAAGACGGAAGTAAGTGGTAGTAAAAAAACTAAATAATTCTTATTAGCTTCTCAAACATTTCATCTATTTTCTTTTTTCAAACATTTATTTTTGGTTTATTTTAAAAAAGTTGTACTTTTTAATAAGACGAGAGGAAAATTTAAATTATATTTTGTAATTGTTAAATTATTTAGAGATATTATTTTTTTAAAATATTTCCCAAAAAATCTAAATTTTCTTTTTGCGATTTTTCTTTATTTAAAAATCAGAAAAATAAACTAAGGAAAAATCTTTATCAAATAAAAACCCGACCTTATCCCGAGTCTGGCAGATTTTAATATAAACATCATATTTCGAAACAATAAAAAGCGAAGTTTGTTTCGATTTTCTTAAAAGGCGGAAAGCAAAAAAATTCTTTTTTGAATTTCACTAAATTATAATTAATTCCATTAATTATTAGAAAGGAATTAAAAAGAAAACTTGGAAAACGCCAAAGAAAAAGCAATCTTAAAAAGAAGTTTCTAATTTAAGAACATATAGCTTTTTTTTATTTTTAATCACAATTCTAAACACGTGCCGAATCTACAAAATTTTCTTTTAATTAATTTATTCGTGTTTCAATCTTTTCTTTGTTTATTGTTGTCAATCACTCAATTGGATCCCCTAACTCCGACTTCTCAATTGATTATTTACTGCCAGCTGTAAATTGCTTAAGAGAGGGCGAGCGTTTTTGATTTTATTTGTTTTCTTTTTTTAATTTTCTAACTGTCCCATTAAATGCCTACATACGAGTCTTAAAAATTAAATTTAAAACACAATTTTCTGCAAATATTTTAAATTAATAATTTATTTTATTATTTATCAAATTTAAATTTTAAAATTTATTTTCTTTTTATCTCTTCAAATTCTCTTCCGAACTCCCTTTGTGGTTTCTTCCTCTTCAATTGAATTTATAATGATTCCCCTAAAATCCATTTTTTTCCTAGTTATTTTTAAAAAAATATTAAATTCTATTCTTAAATATTTTTAAATATTTTTTTTAAATTATTTTAAAAAGAAACGGGCATACAAATTAATGAGATATTTAACGAATTAGAAAAGCTCATTAAAAATTAATTTAAAAATTGTTTTAAATTTTTGTTTTTATTTATTTTTTTAAAATTCTTCATTATTTACATCTTTTTCTTCTTTTCTCATCAATTTTTTCTTTCACGCAACTTTTGTTTCTTTAAATATATATATTTTCTACTAAATACTCTTTAAATAAGCACTTATGGCCAAACATTGATGCTGTCATTTCCCTCTTACTTTAAATCCTTTTTCCCCTTGTATTGGCCTAGTAAGTATTTCTATTTCTATTTTATTTCTTTTTTTCTATTTTCACATGTATTGGCTGTGTTCGACGTTCTCTTTTTTGCATTCCCACAAACAATCTTCCCTCAACTCTTCTAAATTTGTTCTTTTTTTATTTACAGCCGCCACCCAACACAAACATACATATATTTATCTATTTATTCTTTTTTTTTAAATGTTGCCGCGGGAACGCCATTTTAAAAGTATTTTTGGAGAGATTTGGAGTCAAAAAAGGAATTAATGATATTTTTATTTTGATTATTTAATTTTTAATTTCTTTTTTAATTAAAATTTAGGGTAAACAATTTATATAAATTTTTAATTAATTTTTTAAAAATTAAATTATTTTTCATCCTTTTTGTTAAATAAACAATCATTCTACACTTTAACATTTTAATCTCTCAAATTCACCACCACCATCATTTGTTCTTTCAAATATTTTTTTTCAAATATTGTTGCATTCATTCTCTCCCTTCCATTTTTCTACCAACCGATTCATATTTTTCTTCTTTTACTACTCTCACGTTCACCTTTTTTTCCAATTTCCTTCCTTCACGTATGTTTAGCTCTTTTAGAGACCTTATTTTAAACACAATTTTTTCTCTTTTTCCATTCATTTTGTCCCTCCTTCCCTACTTCAGCCAACAAGAAAAAGAATTTTTGCCGCAAAATAAGCCATCCGTTCTCTCTGGGGTTGCAGCTGTCTTTTTCATTTTTGACGACTTTCGACCCTCCCTCCTTCTTATAAATAACCCTCATAAAAATAAAAGAAGGGAAACAACTCTAAAATAGGCAAAAAATGTGGCACAATAATTTACTGACTTGCTGCATATATTCTTTAAAAAACCTTTACGCTTAATCTTTTTCTCCATGCCATTTTCTGTTCTTTCTGGATTTATATTTGTTACTATTTTAGAATAATCTTTTAGAGAATATTTTTGGTTATATATACTGCCAAAGCATTGCAGTACTTTTACAAAAATTGATAGGGTGCTACAATGCTTGGAATTGCCTCCTCATCCTCCTCATCTTCTGCTGCACATTATCAAGAATTTATTAATACTTTATGTTCTTCAACTTCCTCATTAAACACCTCAGAGGCAAATTAATTTTTTTTATTACTTTAAAAATATTTTATTTTTAGCATAAAAGGCAAAACTCAGCTTTTCAGTTGCCCTTAAACGAGCAAATGGCAGCAACAGCCATTTCCAACAATCATTCCTTTTCTTCCTCATATTATTCTCCTCCTCCTCCTAATCATCATCATCGCCAACAAAACAAACATTACCTCAAACATCAAAATAAAAAAGAATTATTTTCCTCTATTAATGCATTACTGCCCAGTCATAATCACCAAAATAATCAACAAAAGCAACGACAAAATAATTGTAGTGGGGGTGTTGGAAGTGGAAAAAAGTCTAGAATGGATTATTCTAATGCACTCTGTGCTATTTGTAATGCTCCAGCTGATGGTCAATAAAATTTAATTTTAAATTTAATATCAATTAAAAAATACTATTAATTAAAAAATAATTTTTTTTCTCCTTTTATAAAATTAAATGAAAAGAATAATAAATAATAAATTATTCTTTTAATTATAATTTTTGCAAATTAATTATTTGACAAATTATTTAAATAAATTTCACTAAATAATACTAATTTACTTAAAATTAATTAATTTATTTTTTAATTAAATTTTAATTAAATATTTGGAGAGAAAAGTTTTAAATAATTAACTTGTTTTATGAATTAGTTTTGATTTCCTTTTTCTTCCTAAAAGGTTTAACAAATTCTGATTTTTAATTAATTTAATTAAAACTTTTTTTACTTGAATATTTTTAAAACTTGAAAATTAAATTTGAGTATTTTAGTACAAAAAATATTTTTTTATATTTTAAATAAAATAAATTTTATTAATTTTTCTTAACATATAATTTACATTTTCAGGCCTCCATTATGGAGCAATTTCCTGTCGTAGCTGTAATGCTTTTTTTCGTCGTGCCATTACTTTTAAGCAGGCAAATAATTAAATAAATAATCTTAAAAAAATAAATTAAATATAGAATTTCCTCTGCCGAAAAGGAGGCAATTGTGATGTTGATGTAAGTGTTCGTTGTGCTTGTCGGGCTTGTCGTTTAACAAGATGCAAAGCTGCTGGGATGCGGGAATCGGGTAATTAAAGGATATTTTTTTAATAAATTCGTTATTTTTTTTAAAAGATGTTCAACCAAAAAGAGACCCTACAGGAAGTCAAAAGAATCGCCGTGCCCCTCAAAGACGTCGTGGATCAGCTGCGGCATCACTTTTACTTGTTCCAAAACGAGAGACTCTTCCAATTTTTGATAATAATAATACAGATGGAGGTTTTCAACTAAAATTAATTTAAAAAATTCTTTCAAAATTTTTAGGATCTCCAAATACTCCTTTACCTTCTCTGTCATGTTTTGAGAAAATATTAACTAATGGAACTTTGTATCATCCAATTTCTACAATTTGTCCTTCTAATGGAACTGAAGGTTAAAAATAAAATTTTAATCTTATTTTATTTTTTAATTTTTAGAAAATGGTTATCAAACAATTCATTCTCCATCTACCTCATCATTCCCTCCTTCTGCTGAATCTGGAATTTTTGATGAAAACGGTGCTGCTGTCCAATTTGTGAAAAGTATTAAAAAAGAAGTAGTTGAGGAAGATGATGAATCTGATGATGAAGAGGAAGATGGAGAAGAGGAGGAGGAAGAAGAAGAAGATTGGGAAGGGGGAGGGAATGGAAGAATGACAAATACAAGACGAATAAGTGATCTCAGTGCAAGTACAACAAGTAATAGTATTTTAAATAGAAGTGATGATGAAATTAGACAAAGAAGAAGAAAAAGGTTTAAATGTCTTTTAAAATATTTAAAATATTATTTAGAACAACAAAAACAACAACAAATAATAATTATCAACAATTAAATATTCAACAAAATTTAAATCAAAATTTAATTTTATTAAAACCATCAATTTCTTCAATTGGAATTAATGAGAAAGAATTGGAAATACGTGAACAGCAAACAGAATTTGAACGTTTAGTTAATGATTATTCTGAACATTTGCGTTGTATGAATCGTTTATTGACGCCTATAGAACATTTTTTAACTGAACAAGTTTGCCAGAGAAAATTTAATTTAAAAATTAATTTTATTTTTAAAAGAATTCTTCTTGGAGAACAATTGAACCAACAGATGTTGAACAATTAAGTAAAGTTGAATTGGGAGGACTTATGTATTGGATTGAGAAATTAACACCTTTTAGACAACTTGACATTAAAGATAGAGAAATACTTTTTAAGGTGGATTTTTAATAAATATGTTAGTTGAACAATCAAACCCCTCATTATAGGATACCCCCAATACTAGATAACCTCCATTTAAGATACATTTTTAAAAACTTTGCTTGTGGCGGAGCGATAATCCCATTTAAGATAGCCCTTCTTATAGGGGGATCTGATTAAATTGAGTTTAACTTGACAAAACAGAGAAATATTTAATTTAAGACAAGCATAAATTTCTATTAATTTAAAAAATTAAAATAATAGAAAAATTTTCAGCGTTATTCTGTTCGAAAACTTTCACTAGACCATTTCTATACAGCATCTAAATATCCAGAATTAATTGAGAAAGGATATTTTGCAATGATTAATAATACTTATGTTCCTCCTGATAAAACTGGTTTTGAAACATTAACAGATGATAAAAGGACTAGAGAAGCTAAATTTGAGTAAGTTTTTACCTAAATATATTTTTTAAATTTTTTAAAGTATTTTACGTCCAACAATTGATCGTTTATGGCATACATTAGTACTTCCATTTTCAAATCTTCGAATTAATGATGCAGAAATTGTTGCACTTCATTTACTTTTAATGTGGAGTCCAAGCAGTTTTGTCTTTTTTTATTTAATTTAAATAAAGTAACTCTCTCCCTCTTTTCTCTCCTTAAGACAATAGACATATAACTTTAAAAACTCGTCAATTAATGTCTTCACGTAGAGACTGGGCAATTCAACGCCTTTTTAATTATTATCAAAATATTGGTATTGAGGAACCAGAAGTTCGTTTGGGTGAAATATTATTGTTATTACCTGAATTGGAGGTTTTTTATTTTGAATTTATTAAAGTAAATTAATTTTAAAAAAAGGTAATTTGTGACAAACATTGCAAAGATTTTCAAGTAAATAATTTAAATAAATTAATTAAAAAATTATTTTTTTTAAAAGGTTGCACAATTTTTTGAATTTTGCAATATGAGTGAATATTGGTATGAGAATTATTGTTATACAACTTTAAATATTGCTGCAGCAATTTAGAGTGGGAAAGAGGGGGTGAAGAATGTTTTTTTAGAATTAAATAACCTCTTTTTTGAAATTTAAAAATGCTGGATTTTTTTAATTTAAAATTACATAAAATTTTTTGAAAATTTATTTTTACTGAAATAATTTATAGAAGTATTACCCCCCTATTAAAAAATAATTTTAAAAATTTACAAAAAAATCCAACATTTATTTTTTAAAATTTACAACGCAAATCCTCATTCATTTATTTTTAATTATTTTCATTCTCTTTTATAACCATAAAAACACTTTATATATCCTCATTATTTATCCTCAATTTTTCTTTACCCTGCCGCGTGTTGATTCTTTTTTTGAATTAAAAAAAATATTTTTAAATTGTTAAATTTAAATTTTTTTAGTTATTTTTCCCTTTTTCTTTTTTAACCACACAGGCACATTTTTAGTTTTTTTTTCTTTTTAATTTTATTTTTGTTGTAGATTTAAAATAAATACAGGGAAATTAATTAATTATTGTAGTAATTAACGAAATCTGTTATTATTTAGTTTTATTTAAAATAATCTGAATTTGACATAAACTTGAGAAACTTTTCCCCTTTCTTATATTATGAGGCTGATTGTTAATTGATAGAAGACAAATTAATATTAATTTTTGACACGTAAATAATTTTAATAAATAATTAATAACAGATTTTTTAAAACTTTATTAATCGAATTAAAATTTATTTTTTTACCTAACCCTCATATTCTTTTTTATCTTTAAATTTACATACATATATATATTTATATTTTAAAATATCCTCAACGATTAATTTAGATTTTTATTTTTAACTTTATATTTTTGTAAATCCTTCATTGAGAGATCCGGTGAAAAGAAGGAAGGAAAAAGATAAATATTTTATAAAAACACACACAAATATATACCTTCAAAACTTTTTTCGTGATAATCGTCAAACAATCAGAGAATGTTTTTATAATTTTTAAATGGAATTTTAAAAAGTCAAAACAACATTCCTTTGTTTGTCAATTTAATTACAACTGTTGTATGTAGTTATTTCTATAGATTTTATATTTAGAGTTGTCTGTGTGTAAAATAAATAAATATTTTTTTAGATTATTATTTTATTTATTTTGAAAAAAAATATTTAGTAATTTAAAAAAGAGTTTTTTCAAAAGTTTTTTCTTGAACAGAAAAATTTTTTATATTAAGTTAAATTATTACATGAATAGTATTTAGGAAATTAATTAAAATATAAAAAATTATTAAAGCCAAATAAAATTAAGAGATTATATTTTGAAATCTTCTCTCATCATTTAAAGAGGTGTTAATAATGATCGAAGAAAAGGTCTAGCCAATTGTCGTCCCAAATAACTTAAATGATTTGTATCAAAGAAAATAGCCAATTCTGTTGTTTCATCAAAAGCAGCACAACGATCATTTGTTGAATTACAAAAATGTGTAGATAAATCATAAACTAAACATTTTTGGCAATTTAAATGTTTAAGACGTTTATATGACCAATTATTCTTTTTTAAATGTTCCTAAAAAATTATAATTAAAAAATATTCTCAATACCTTATAGGAAATATGTAATTGTTCTAATTCTGCCCCTCTCCAGAGTCTTTTTGCTAATTCTCTCGATGTTTCATATTTAAATAATAAATTGGGGGCTGGAAAGAATATCTGTATTTTAACATTTTTCTGAATTTCTAAAAGAAAAGAATTAATAAGGCCAAGTATTTCATCATTATTAGCATCATTAAAAGGCTTGTCTTCAAATGAACCATACCACCTAGAAAATAAATTTTAGAAAAATCTGAAAATTTATTTTAATTGCCTAAAAGCAATAAATAAATAATCTGGTTGGATAGTTTGAATAGCTTCTTTAACTAATTGAGAGTATGTAGAGCAAGCTTTAATTGGCATTTGATGGTCGGGTGTAACAAAAGATAAATGTTCAGGAACATAGAAAGGCACACAGCCTAAGAAATATAATCACAATTTTTTAGAAATTTTTTAAAGAATTACCAGGCGCAGTAAACATATGAAAAAACGAATAATTTTGTTTAAATTCATCTTGTATTTCACGCGAAATTATATCTGCATGACTATTTCCAACAAGCAAAAAAGTTGTCGAATCTTTACCCTCTCCACGTGATTTTCTCTCAATAACTGCTTTGAGGAAATTTCGTTCCTCTGGAACCATTTTAGCGAATTTTCCAATCCACCGGTTAGTCAAAACTTCTCCCGGCAATATTTTATATCTATCCTCGTATGTAGCACTCTGAAGTATTTCGTTAATTCGAATTTTTTCATAAAGTGATAAAGTATTGGCTAAACGAGAATGCCCTTCTGGAGACTTTAAATAAAAAGAAAAATTAAAGAAAAATATTAGAATTAAACAACAACTTTAACAATATCATCAATAATCAATCGAGTAAAGTTAACATCAATAGTTACAGCTCTCCCTCCCAAAGAACCATCAAAATCTTTTGTTACAGCAACTCTCTAATATTTAATAAATTAAATGTATTTAAAAAGGTTTTTTAAACTTCATTTTGTCCAGAATAATAAGTTGGAAGTAATTGAAAAAAGCAAAAAGTGTAGAAAATACCAATGAGAAAGGTTACTGAACAAAAACTTTTTAGTTTACGAATTTGTGCATCCACTAATATTTCAACAATAAATGCAATAATTAATGTTAAAATAAATGTAGCTATTCCATCTTTTAAAATATTAAAATTAAAAATTCTGATATATTTAATTCCCTCTTACATTTAAAAGAAAATTCATCAATAGTAAAGAAATATTTCAAAAACAAAATTGTTGGCCAATGAATTAAATACCAAACATAAGAAATATCCCCCAACCAAACAAATAATTTATTTGTTAAAAACAAATAAATTAGCCAATTATTATTTTGTAAAGATAAAATAATTGAAGTAAAAATAACTACGAAAGAACTTTGAAATGGAAGTAAATAAATTGGAATTGATAAAAATGGAAAAAATAAAAGAATAATTAAAAGAATTAAAATAATATTTGGAATTAAATATTTTAATAAAAAATTAATAAAATAATAATTAATTTGTTTTTTCTAAAAAAAATAAAAATAATATAGAAAAAATAAATAGGTAATATATTTTACATTCTCTATTGATGGGGAACGACTTAATATTTGAATATTATTGTTAATAATTGTTTGTTGTTTTTGACAATTAAATATATCATCTAAATATATTTTTTAAATTAAAAATCATTTAAAAAAATAACCTGATTGATTACAATGTGCCAAAATATAAGGCCAAACAATTATTTTATTATTTTTATTATTTTCTTCTTTCTCTTCATTTTCAATTAAATAATCATTTGTTAATAAATAACTTATAATTCCTGCTATAAATTGCCAAAGACGGCAAAATATAAATCCAAAACTAATTGAAGAACCAAAATAAAAATAAATAAATTGTTGAGAAATTAATGATAAAATTAAAAGTAAAGAACAAAAAATGAAACGTCGAAAATTTTGTTTTAAAATAATTGAAGGGAAAAAATTAGTCGAAGTAGAAGATTGTTTTTTAGAATTTCCAAAATAATTAATTATAAACATTAAAATTGGTGATAATAAATAAAATTGAATTTCAACTCCTAATGACCATGTATGCAGAAATGGACGGTATGAAAATACCTGATAATATTAAATTGTTAATAATATATAATATTAAAATTAAAGTTATATTTAATTTTATACTATCGCTAATAATAATTAGTTAAGGAAGTGGGGGAATAATATATCAGTTTAAAAAAATGGAAAATCCACCAAATTAATGTAATTTTAATGTACCTCATTTATATAATTTTTCCAGTTTATATAAAGGGGGTTTGATTCAGTTTCGGATATTAAAATATTTTCAAGAACCGACAACCCTAATTAATTTATCATAAAAATATATTTATTTTCATTAAACCTCAGTAAAATAATCTTTAGAATTCGAAAACAAAGATTGTAGATTTGTTACAAATCCGAGACTCCAATACATATCCAATCTAGCTTGTTGAAAGTCAGATTCAAGCAAAATAGTACGTGAAATACTTTAAAATAATTATTATTCTTTAAATTAATTTAGAAATACCTAGCTGTAGCACAAATAACACCTAAATAAATAGGCACAATTCTTTGTATTCTTCTCTTATAAAAATCCAAAATTGTCTCAAATAATTTTTGAAAACTCAAACTAGTTGTCCCTATATTTTGTAAACATTTAGCAATTAAATAGCCAGAAATAACAAAAAATCTGAGAATAATTTTAAATATTAAAAAATATTTTAAAGAAAACATACACATCAACACCTAAAAATCCATTAGGAAAATTAAGAGGCCAAATATGATATAAAATCACAGAAACAATTGAAATAGCTCGAAGTCCTTGAATATCAGCACGTTTCATTTTCTCTGTTTAATAAAAAGTAAATTAATTATTTTTAAAATTATTTTTTGTTTAATTTTTATAAATAATAAATTTAATAAAATTTTTAAAAGTTGAAGATAAATTAAAATAAATAGGAGAAATTTCAAAAAGCAAATAGCGCAATTGAAAGGAAGATGAAAAGTTTTTTAATTTAAATTTTTGTAAATAGAAGAGAGAAAACATTCTTCTTCCCCTCTTCTCTATTTTTAAATGGAAGAGGGAAATTTTGATTTGAAGATGGTTAACATTATTTAAAAAATTGTGTCAATTATTTAAATTAAAAATATCTAATTCTATTAATTAAAAAATTTATTAAGCAATAAATTAAAGATTAAATAAATAAATAAATACTTAAAGTTAACATTAAATAAATACAAGTTTTGAGTAGCCAGTCAGTCAAAACTAGACTTTAATTTTTTTTATAATTTATTAGGCTCTTGTTTATTTATGAGTTATTTTTTTATTTAATTTATTTTAAAATTATGTATTAAAAATAATAATTTAAATTTTAGTTGAGTGTCCAAAATTGAGTGTCCATTTTTTATAACAGAGAAAGTCTGTTATAAAGGGAGATTGGGAGAATGTCTGTTAAGGGAGAAAAAATATATATTTATTATTTAATTCTTATTTAAATTTCATTAATTATTTGTAATATTTCCAAAAATATTTATTTATATGTCAACAACTTCTTTCATTTCCCTTCTCTTTTATTTGTAAACTTTCATCATTAACCGCAACTTTTCTATAGCTTAAATAAAATTGTTTTTATTACACGTTCTTTTATTTGATTTTGAGTGACAAAACCGTCAAAGCCAATTGCACAATTTTAAATGAGGAAGAATTAAAAAAGAAAGTTTGCTCTAAATAAATAAAAAAATCGGGTCAAAAATGTTTTAAAAAATAAATATTTAAATAAAAATAAAAGTTATTTTATTCGGGATTAAAAAAAAATAATAATGAACCTATTAAATAGATAATCAGACATAGTAATTGAGTCCTTATCATTACGTTCCTAAATTTAAATTTTTTATTAAATATAGATCTTGAATTATTTTAAATAAAGATCATTTCGGAAAATTATCTTTTTCATATTTTAATAAAAATGCTGGTAATTCAATTAAATAAAAAACACAAAATAATTTATTTATATCCACTTAAAATCTTATTTTTCCAATTTTCAGGTTCGGAAGTTAAGATCAATCTTAAAACCGAAAGATACAAGAAATATTACTTTTTACAATATTTATTCAAAAATTAATGAATATTTTTAATATAAAATTTTTACTATTATTAACTACGAATTAAATAAAATTAAATATTTTTTAAATTATAATTAAAAATAAATGTATATTCGTTTAAATTAATTCTTTTTAATTGCAAAGATTGATTTAAAAATCCCATTAAATTTTTCCTTCGACAATCCTTCAATTTGTGTTTTTAACTTAAAATAGAAATTTATTTGTATTATTATTTTAAATAATTTAATTTAAATTTTAAAATTTAAAAAAAGTAAAGCAGCTGGGCTATAGCTATTTCTCTCCTTTAGCTAGTGCAAAAGGTTATTCGGCGGCTGGGAGCGAACCAGCATCTTCAGTAGACCGGACTGATGTGTTAGCCATTACACCACGCCGCCTACTTCTCAGCCTTAGGAAATTAATAGCTATATGCTTTACAAAAATTCTAACCTCAGAACGTAAATTTCCATGATTCTGAAATTTTTATATAATCATGATAGTAATTTAAATTAATTTCTGGTTTGGCTTATCTAGGTCTTTCTAAACTCGGTTAATCCTTTCATGGACATTTAGTGCAGGTAAACCAAAATTTTTTAGCAAAAATACCTGTGATCATTGATCAAATGACCAGATAATCTCCGATAGCTAATTTTTTGTTAAGCTTATTTAGTAATTAAATATTTTACTTAAACTCAGAAAAGAAATAAACAAACATGTAAATAATCCCCTTCTTCAACTTCATTATTTTCAATAATTATTTCTTTTGCTTTATTCCATATCGGGAAATAATAATTTTCATAATTTAATATTTTTTTATTTAATTCATTAATTTTTAGTTTCCTTTTATTTATTTTTTCTTCAATTTCATCAACACAAATTAATTCTTGAGAATCGTTATTAATCATTTTCCTTAATTTAATAATCCTTTTCTTTTCATATATCATCAAACGCTCAATTAAAAAGTTTCCAAAAGATAATAACATTCCAAATTGACAAAATTGTCTATTTGAATATATTTGCTTAAAAATAGGAAAAAGAATTGATTTATATTTGTATTTTACTTAGTAATTTTGTTGAAATATAATGAGTTTTATAAATTTTATAGAACTACCATATTTACGAATTCATTAATGGAAGAGAAAGCTTTCTATAGTACCTAGTATACCTATATTCTAAAACTCGGTTGGGGTCAGTTGAGCGCGGCCGGTTGAGCCCCGCCAGTTGAGACCGGCCAGTTGAGCGCGGGCCAGTTGAGACCGGGGCCAGTTGAGCGCGGCCGGTTGAGCCCCGCCAGTTGTTTACAAAAATCGAAATTCGTAAAGTCAAGTTGCTCTGACAACGAGGGATGTTGTTCCAATAGGGGGAGTTGGTCCGACAACGGTGCTATGTTGTTCCAACAACGGGGAAGGTTGGTCCGACAAGGGGGAATGTTGTTCATACAGCTGGGAAAGTTGATCAAATGGGGGGATGTTGTTCAAACAGCGGAAATCTTGAACTAACAAAGCAGTACGTTGTTCCAACAACGGGGGAAGGTTGTTCCGACAACGGTGGAAAAGCTTGTTCTGAAAACGGGGAAGTTGTTTCATGAGGAGTCGTAAATTCACTGGCCGCGCTCAACTGGCCCGGTCTCAACTGGCCCCGGTCTCAACTGGCCCGCGCTCAACTGCCCGGTCTCAACTGGCGGGGCTCAACCGGCCGCGCTCAACTGGCCCGTTCCGTCTAAAACTACTTATTATCATAGTTTTATTAAATACTTTAAGAACTATGCGAAATTCAGAATCTAATAATTCGGCTAGTTTATTAAATATATTTAAAAATTAAA
This sequence comes from Meloidogyne arenaria, assembly GCA_036172955.1. Lineage (NCBI taxonomy): Eukaryota > Metazoa > Nematoda > Chromadorea > Rhabditida > Meloidogynidae > Meloidogyne > Meloidogyne arenaria. Next base: position 6,491,210 of record JARQAB010000010.1, read on the forward strand.
TTATTTACAGCCTCATAATTAACATCATTTCCCTCAATTTCTTCTTCACTATTTATCCAATTATTGCAATCCATTTCAATTTTGTTTTTCAATATCTTCGATAAATAAACACCTGTCTGAATATTTGATAGCTCAATTTCAAAAAGTAGATTATTTAAAATAATCTCATTCATCGAAAGTAGAATATCTGCATACTAAAAAATACATTATTAGATTTAATTAATGAATTCATTGGGGTTATGATTGGCAAGTAAAAAAGACCTTAAAAAAATTAAAAAAAAATAAAAATAAACAAACAAATTGAATATTTTCAAGAGATGGACGATGTTCAGTTAATTTATCAAAATATTTGGAAATAATTTCAACAAAATGTTCAACTTCATTTGGCTTAAATGTGATTCGTACATTTATTAATTCATTCGTTTTTCCATCAAATACGCTCATTGGCATCTCCTCTAGAATCTCTCTTAACTAAAAATAAATATTTCACCTACAATTAGCTACATTTCCTTTTTAATAAACTTTAAATGTATAAAAAATTGAGATCTTTTTCAAATCGGTATGGATAAACAAAACCCTTTGGTTTTTTGACCACAATGAATTTAATAAAAAAAGGTTTAATCATTTTTTCTTTACAGACAAGCCTAATATTAGATTTTAGACAAGCTTTAATTTATTAGACAAGCCTAATAATCATTAATATTTTTTATTAAACATACATACATAATTATTTTTAATTTTTTCATTTTCGTCTTCAATTAAAATTCTTCTCATTTCCTCAATTACTGGAGTAATATAATTAATTGAATTATTTTTTATTTGATTAAATTCAATCTTTTTATAATTATATCCATTTACTCCTTTATTTATTCCTTTAATTATATCATCATTTGAAGTAATTTCATTTAAAATATAATTAGCAGCCGAAAGTAACATTCCAGTACCACAATAAAATCTTGCTTTAACATATTCTTCTTTTTCCTTTTTGAGGAAAAAAATTATTTTCTTATATATTTTCAAAAATAAAAATTAAAAAAAATATTTAAGATATAAAAAATAATATCTTTTTAACTTCAATGTCGAAAATATAATTTATTAAAAATTAAAATTTGAATTTTAACATTGTTTATCTTAATGAGATCTCTTAAGAAAATTCAATTTCAAATAAATACATAATTTATTTTTATTTATTTACCTCAAAAATTTCTCCTAAAGTTCGATTATTTGTATTCAAATTATCCTCTTTGATTTTGTCTAGACAATAAGAAAATAATTTGCGCATTGTTCTTCTCATTTTACTGTATAAAGTAAATCTTAAGTTATCCAAAAATTGAATTCTTATATTTTTGCTTAACAATCTTTTTGCATTCTAAATTAATTATTAAATGTATTTGTCGTAAATTAATAAAATCTTTGTGGAATTTAATTTTTTTAAACTATTTTTTTTTTATTTTTAAATTTTAATTCGTCTTATATTTATTCAAAATTTAATTTTATAAGGTTTATAAATCTCAAATTTTTAAAATGCTGTCTCGTCTCTGAAAAATCCTTTTTTTTCACGTGAACAATAAACGAGATAATAAATCTAAAATTCATTTAAAATGGAAATTATTTATATCCTTTTTAAACCCCATCTAGTTTTTTTATAATTTTAAATATTTTTTTTCAATTAAAATATACATTATATATATTTGACATATCCCAAACATCAGATGTCAAAACAGCATCCAAACTTTCAATAAAAATTTTTGAAAAGTATGCTGCTTGTAAGTGATTAAAAATTATTTTTTCTGAATTTAATTGATTATTATCAGAGAGAGTTTTTTTAAGTAGTTACCCCTACACAAATCGCTCCATCGCTCCACTAGAAAATTAACCATACAAATCGCTCCAATTACCCATACAAATCGCTCCTTCCTTATGATATCATTAATTATTAAAACAAAATTGCTCCCTCCTACTTAAAACTAAATCCCTACCATTAATTAATTAAAACCAAATCGCTCCCAAAGTGTAGGTAAAACTCAAAAGCAAATCGTTTCCTCTTATTTTAAAACTAAATCGTTCCTTACCTATGCTCCCATTAATTGATTAAAACAAAATCGCTCCTATTAATTAATTAAAACATAATCGCTCCCTCTTATTTTAAATCTCAAGTATAAATAAAAATCAAATCACTTCCAACTCATAATTAAAACAAATCGCTTCCTACACAACTGCCACGTATAAATTGTAGTTTAAAAAAGAAAAAGTTAAAATTTTATTTTAACTTGAAGAAAAGCAAATAAAACTTTTTTGTCGAGTTAAAAGAGAAAGCAAAATTTACGATTTCTTTTAATTTAAAAGATAAAAAGTAAATAAAAAAAGGAGATTTTGCAAAAAATCCACGTATCAGCAATTTTCTAAATTTGTACTAAATATTAACTTTTCTAAAAAATTATTTAAAAATATTTTAATTTGACATCTTGAGGAAAAATGAACATATCGAATTTGCGCAGAAACAATTGAGTAAAGACCAATTATAATTTCGTAAAAACATATTTTCTCATAACATACTAAAATTAAAAAAAAGTTTAAAATTTTACGATTTTTAAAGTAACAACGATAAAAAATAAATAAAACACGAAGAAAATTTCACGTATTATGCATCGCTTGCAAAATGTTTATACGAAAAAATCATGTTTTGTAAAAATTCATCTATTTAAAATTTTGAAAGGAAGATTGAATAGAACCATCATGGAATGAGCACAGCTAAAACACACTGCAACGATAGATTATTTTATTTAGGTAATATTCCTTCTACATTTTTATTATTGGTTATCTGTAATTTAATATCAAAATTCTAATCGAATATTTTCACATTATAGTGTTGTATATAATCTATCATGCCAAGTTGTAATTTTATCTATTTCCATGCTGTGAACAATTTAATTGGATTTTTAAAAAATTTACTAACGAATATTTCTTTTAGAATAATTTTAAAAATGTTTTTTCACGTAAATTATTTATCAAATAGCCAAAGAATGGGCAAAATTGGAAAAAAGATTTATAGAAAAATTAAAATAGAAAGGTTTATATTTTTAAGTTTTTTCTAATGTGCTAGACCAGGAGGAAAATTTTCAGCCTTATATACAATATATAAAGATGTTTACTGTTGTTTGAGAAAGCGACAAAAATATGTTTGTTTTCGTAAGAAAAATATAATAATGATCAACGGTTATATTTTGCTTGAAAAAATGGTGCATCATCCCGTCGGACAAAAGACATAAATTTTCTTTTTATATTTTATAAAAAATTACAAAAAAAAACAAATGTATTTTTTTTACATACGATGAAAGATTAAAAACAAAAGGTGTTATGATTTCTATTTGAATGTTTAAATATAACTTCTAATATTATGTTTCTATAAACAAAGTAATATTATATAAACGATCAAAGATCAAAAAAATAGTATAAAAGAGATCAATTTTTCACTGACCTCTCATTCAAAAAAATGTCAAGCCCTTCCAAAAAACCAAAATTTTTCATTGAAAATCTATTAAATTTAAATAATGAAGAGAATGGAGTAGAAGATGAAAACCTCTCATCCCAAACAACTTCTACCATAAAACCAGAATTGTTTATAGATAATTCAATAAATTTAGATAATGAAGAATGTGATATTAAGAAAGAAAATCAAGACTTAGATTATTATATTGAGAAAATTGATTCCAGCAAATCCTATTGTAAAAAATTCAAATTGATTAAACTAGTTTCAAAATTTTCTATAAAACTAATTCCAAGCAACCCCGAGAATCTTCTTAGAGGTGTCCTTCATACTTGCGTTCAACAGGCTATTGCAGATGCACGTAATCAAAATATTTTTGTTGATCATCTTGGAGCAACAATATCATCACCGATCCTAGACAACGATATTTGGATACCTGTACGTAAATTAAATGATGATACAATTGAAAATATTCTTCAACGTTTCCTTCTTGTCTCTCAATCTAAAGCAGAAAGAGGGTCAATCTTAGGTGAACCATTTAATGTTGCAATTCATTCAATTGATGTTTCATCACTGCCAAAAAGAAAATCAATAAAAGGAACAGCATTTTCGGATTCAAACTCAAGTCCTCAAAATAAGGCAGAAAGTTGGATCATCAAAGTTCGAAACATTAATGATAATTATTGTCTTTTCTATGCTCTTGAATTGACAAGAAAATATGTCATTGATGAATTAGGACATAAAAGAAATTTTGGAAAGTATCATAGGACGCAAGTTAATCGACAAAAATCTGATATCATCAATTTAATGATAAAGGCAAACATTCCTTTAAGTCAAGATATATATGACGCTAATGAACATGTCCCAACAGTTGTTAATTATTGGAATAATAACTCGGACAAATTTAAATTTAAAGTTTTCATATTTGGTGATAATTCTGAAGATAAATTAAAATATGAGTATGGTCCAGATGATTTCAATACACCTATACCAATATATTACTCAAATGGACATTTTGACGGAATTAGAACTGTAGGTGCACAATTTGGACCACACTGGCAGTATTGTTACACATGTAAAAAGAAATACATGTATTCATTTGAGCATGCTGGCAACTGTAAATCACGTTGTCGACTTTGTGGTCGAGTTGGGATTCAACGCCCTTGCCCTGCTACTCAGGATTTTAACGAAGAATGTGATGATTGCGGAAAAACATTTACAAATAGTGATTGCTTTGAATATCACAAATCAAGCAATCAGTGTAGAAGATCAAAGCAATGTGAAAGGTGTGGAGTCATTTGGAACACTAGAGATCACAGAAGAAACCCAGAGAAAAAACACATTTGTGGTCAGAAATGGTGTTTAAAATGTTTACAGTACCATACATTAGAAAGAGGATGTTTTATACGTCCACTTGAACAAAAGAAACCTACACCATACCGATTGATAACATTTGATTTTGAGTCTACACAACACACTCGACTTCCTGAGCGTCAGGATCACAGACTTCATCAAGTAAATTTTATTGCAGCAACAATAACATGTACGTCATGTATGGAGGATGAGAGTAATTGGAGAAATTTCCTTCATCGACAAGGAAAATTTTGTAAAATTTGCGGTAAAAATAGAAACATTACTTTCTCAATCCGTCCATATCAGCAAACTCAGGTGGATGAACAAAGAATTACTGACGATCCTTTGCATGAATTTGTTAATTGGCTTTTATTCGAACTTGATGGAAAATTTTTATCTATTGCATTCTCTCACTTTGGAGGAAGATATGATATGGTAATGACATTTAGAGAAATATTCATTAGAGGAATAGTGCCTTCCATGATTAGAAGAGGAAATAAACTTTACGAATTGAAAGTACCAAAGAATAAAAAATGTAATGAAGTAATATTCAGAGACTCTTATAATATATGTCCAGTTGCTTTGGGACAACTTGTTGGAGCCTTTGATCTAAAAATACAAGAGAAACAATTCTTTCCACATTTGGCGAATAATCCAAACAATTATGACATCACATTAGAAAAACTTCCACCTAAATCAGATTATCTTTATGGAGGAATGCTCCCTGAGAAACAAAAAGTATTTGACAAATGGTACTCTGAAGAAAAAGATAAACCGTTCTGCTTAAATGAAGCTTTAGCTGAATATTGTATGAATGACGTACAAATTCTGACTGAAGCACTTTTAGCCTTTAGGCAAAAATTCCTGTTAATAAGTCAACCAAAAAACGCAAACTCATTTGGCATTGATATTCTTAAGGATGCAATGACAATTGCATCTGCGTGCATGAAACATTTTCGTCTTAACCATTTAAAAGAAGAACACTTGGCAATTGTTCCTGAAAAAGGATATGATACATGCGACACGCAAAGTGAAATTGCAATGAAATATCTTGACTGGTATTCGGATACATTCAACGTCGAAATACAAACTGCACATTCTGAGAATGGTGAATATAAAGTGGAAGGAAAATACAAGGTTGATGGTTATATTAAAGAAGAAGATAAAGCAATTGAAGTTAATGGATGTGTATGGCATGCATGTCCAAAACATTATGGAAATAATCTTGATTTTGTATTGCCCAATGGTAAAACTGTTGGGGTTGTTCGAAAAGAAGATAATGCTAGACTTGAAATTCTTCGTAAGAATATTCGACAGGTTGATGTAATTTGGGAATGTGAAATAAAAGAGTTGCTAAGGAAGAACAGAAAGATGAGAAAAAGTTTTGAAAATTATCTTGACAAGGGTCCAATTAAATTACGTGATTGTTTCTTTGGTGGTAGAACTGGACCAATTCGTCTACATTATGAAGCAGATGAACAACATAACATTTCATATCTTGACTTCAATTCACTTTACCCTTCAACAATTGCGACAACATCATTTCCAATTGGACACCCAAAAGTCATAATAATTTCTCAAAAGGAACAATGTGTAAATTGGACATCATATGAGCAAATTCCAATAAAAGGGATTCTAAAAGTATTTATAATTCCACCTCGGAAAATTGATGTTCCAGTGATACCAGTAAAATTTGACGATCGACTACTTTTTCCACTTTGTCGTAAATGTTGCATTAATTATCCAAAAGGAGAAAAGAACCCAAACTACAATTGCCCACATGTTGATCAAGAAAGGGGATGGGTTTCAACATGTACCTCAATAGAACTTTCGGAGGCACTAAAAAGTGGATATAAAGTAACAAGATATTATCGTGCACTTCACTATGAAGAATGGGATGATGAATTATTTAAGGGATATGTGGCAGAATTTATGAGTATGAAGATTCATGCAAGTGGGTTCCCTAATGAAATCAATACTCCAGAGAAAGAAGATAAATTCATAAAGGAGTGTAAAGAAAGATTTGGCATAATTCTTGAAAGAGAAAAGATGTCACCAGATAAAGCAATGAGATACATTTCAAAATTAATGCTCAATTCACTTTGGGGACGCTTCAGTCTGAGAAATACACTGACTAAAAGCCACATCACTGATTCACCTGCAGAATTGAGAGACTTTCTTGAAAACAAATCAATTGAGGTTAACTCGATTGATAAACTAACTGAGGACACAATTCTGATAAATTATGAAGTAAAAGACGAGTTTATTGAAGAACATGGAACTTCAAATATTGTCGTATCCTTATGGACGACATCAATGGCAAGAATCCATTTGTTAAGAGCAATGCAAAAAATATGTAACTCTCCGGGATGTTCTTTGCTTTATGGTGATACCGATAGTGTGTTATTCTCATATCCAATAGATAAAGGAACTCCACTAACTGCGGGACCATATTTGGGTGACTTGGCTAAAGAATATGCTGAATATTCAATTATAGAGTTTGTATCAGCAGCTTGTAAGGCATATGGATTACGAATGATAAATACTGAGACAGGAGAAGAAAAAACAACATTAAAAGTAAGAGGGATAACTCTAAACGCAGACATTTGCAAAAAGTTACATTACAAAAGCTTCAAGGATAGTGTACTAGAGTTTGGAAAAATAGAGGATGGAAATGAAGAAAATGAAGAAGATATAATTGTTTTAGATTATCCAAATTTTATTCGTCCCAATTTAAAAAAAGGCATTATTTGTACCACACCCTATCACAAATCATTTAAACCACTTATATTAATAGGAGTGGTTGTTTCTAACTATCAAATTGTAGATTTTGGACATAAAATATAAAATTTTAAAAAAAAAATGTACTTATTATTTTTATTAATAACAATTTCTTCAGCGATTGATGATTCGGATTTAAAACCTTGGAAAAGAGTAGACTACAGGATAACACCTTTTCGAAGGACACCTCCACCTCCTAGAATATTATTTAAAGATATACTAGTATTAAATCAACCAAATAAAAACCTTCAAAAGCACATATTGCGATGGGATCTTTATGACGAAAAGTTTAAAAGGGGAAAATACAACGGTACAGATTATATAATGTTCTCACGATGGAGATTTTTAAAGGAACCTCCGATATCAGACATATTAGACAAAATTCTTTCAAAAAATAAATATTGAATAGCTATTAAATATATGATAGGTTTGAATCCGTTGATTTTTACAAATCATTTTAAAAAATTTTCAATATTTGATCAATTATTCTTTCTATTTAATAAAATGGTTCTCCTGATTGATCAATGCGCTCGAATTTTAAAATGTAGTGTGAGCTCATTACGCTATCAGCTAATTCATCCTTTAAACAGAGACAAAATCTTAAAACAATTTAAAGGAAAGAAATTGAAAACAACTTATTTAGATAATAATGGAATGAGCAAAAATATATTTTTTGACGACTTGAGTCGAAATAGTGCAAACAACATTCTCGCTTATGGGCGACTCTCATCTCCATTTAATATCAACGTTGCAGCACATTTTTATGCTCGACATCGTATACGACTTATTCATCCTTACCACCTGTGCGTAGTTCAGCGTCAAACCCATGAAGACAGATACTACCCTTTGGAGTTATTAGAAATAGTTGAGGACGAACATTTATCAGGTTGTATGGCAAATATTTTTATTGATAAAACAACTCAATCGACTTCTGAACAATCTGAAAAGGATTTTGATGTAACAATGCCGGCACCTCCTTCTAATTACGAAGATAACTTATGTTATGGGGGACGAAAATTTAGCCAATCGGTCGATGACTTTGATTACATGCACGGATGGTGATTTTTCACGCGTATACAATATACACATACACCATATTTTATACATTTTTACGCAAAAACGCCAAAAATTAGCAAATTTCATCTTCTTTTGTATAATTTTTTATAAATTGTATCTTCTAATCACTAATTTTGCGTTTTTACCCCTTAAAACTGATACTTCTTTACATTAATATTTTCAAAATTTGATTTCCTATTTCTTAATTATAATTCTCAAAATAAATTTTTATCTTCTATTTATTAATAATTTCAAAATTTTCTCTTCCATTTCTTAATTATACCATTTTACCCCTAAAACTGCTACTTCTTTACATTAATATTTTCAAAATTTGATTTCCTATTTCTTAATTATAATTCTCAAAATAAATTTTTATCTTTTATTTATTAATAATTTCAAAATTTTCTCTTCCATTTCTTAATTATACCATTTTGCCCCTAAAAAGTGATACTTCTTTACATTAATATTTTCAAAAAATCTGCTTATTTTTCTTAATAATTATATACGTTTTAATTAGTTTATTCATAAAATTTTTAAAAATTCATCTGGATTAGAATATGTTTTTAGTTGAGAGAGATATTTTTCAAACGGGTAGCCGAGAGAAATAAAATAAAAAAAAATACAATACAATGGTGACCACATTCTTTTGATAATATATTTATTTATTTTTTAAATAATGTGAATAACTTGAAATATTTGATCAAAATGATTTTAAATCATTATTTTAAAGTTATATTTTGTTATCTTGTTAATCCATTTGTTTTTCTATTGGTTTATTCAAATTCCAATCACATAATACGTCTTTAACATGCATATTAAGATCAACACAGGTTTTGCAGAGTTCGAATGCAATTTTAACACCACCATCATGACGTTCAGTTATCCGACTAGTACTATGGAACAATACATTTGAACAGTTTTTGCACAAACGAAATTCTAATCTAGGTATATATTTCATTCTAACTAGTTTCCAAAGAGTTTTATTATTTGCCGAAGCTTTTGAATGCGCTTTCTTACTAATATTTTTTTCTGACTTTTTACTCAACCAGACATCTGTTGTCCCCTTATTTTTAACGATATTTGACGATTCTTCAATACTATCAATAATTTCAATATCCTTTTGTTCGTTTGGACTGTTTGATTGAGACATTTTGAATTAATAAAATTTATGAAGAATGAATTGATGATATCAAAAACTTGAGTATTTATACCTTATGAATTTTAAAACTAACATCAAAGATTACGTTAAAGATTGTAAACAAGCATTTCCTGATACAAGACATAAATAGCAATAATTTCATTGAACATGTACATTGTATATATTTATTTACAATAACAAATTTTTTGAATAAAAACATTTATATTAAGTTAAATTAAAGATTGTATACACAACATTTTCAAAAAAAAATATGTATGTTTCTTAATAATTATGTGCTATTTAATTAGTTTAGCCATAAAAAATTTTACAAATTCATCTGGATTAGTATATGTCTTTATTAGTGAGAGATACTTTTCAAACGAGTAACCGAGAGAAATAAAATATAAAAATACAATACAATGGTGACCACATTCTTTTGATAATATATTTTGTAAAATATATTTGTTTTTTATTTGTTTTGAGAATTTTGATATAAAATTGTTTATAGGTTCGGGTAAAGCAAGGATTAGAAGTGAATCGAGAATATATATTGTATTCTTATTTGGTATGAACATCCCTATCCAATGTGATCCTTCTTTTGAAGATTTATCTAGATTTACCACCATTGAAGCAGGAAAACTTATGATTTCGTGAGGAAGTTTATCTGCAGCATAACATCCAATAAAGTAACGTCGTGTAATGATATTTTGTGATAAAATATTTTCAATTTGAATTGTGTCCATTGTCAACAAATATTTCTTTTAATGGAATTCCTTGTTGATAATTCTGTGTGCTTGCCCTCCTAGTAATTTTATTTCCCAAATTAAGGATTGATCTTAGCTGGTATAATAGTGCAGACGATACGAGCATAAACCATAATATAAATAACGCAATACAGTAAAAATTGTAACTACCAGAATCTGACTTTATTTCCTTACATGGAAAGGGTATTTGAAATTCTCTATTTACAGTATGCCTTCGATATTGTCTTGGAGCAGATATACTCTCATTTTTCCTATTCTCGAGATTTTTTAAGTAAGTTTTATATTCTGGAAGATCTTCCTCATCCTCTTCTGTGTTAACTAACTTGGTCCCAAACATTTTTTCTAAATATTTTCCAGGATTGTCATAATCATATGTTGAATCAAATGTATTTGGTATAATATCACAAAAAGACAAATTAAAAATTTTTATTAATAACAATATTAAAATATAAAAAAATAGTGAATACATATTAGAATTTTTTGAATGAATTAATTTTAAATAATCTTTTATTTTATACTGTTATATCATTTGTGACAGTCCGATTCCTGTCAAGCATCAATAAAGAGTCCACCTCTCCCATAGCTATGAGTACAATTCCTCCCTCTGGTACTGGATTATTAAAACTGAGTTTTACACTTGTTGTTCCGTTCTTTATTAGATCAAATGTTTCAGGCCCATTGTCTTCCTGACTATTTGTCAAATTGAAAACTAGTATACAGTATCCTCCTATTGAAAAACGTTGCATCGAAATCCCATTACTTTCCAATGTTCCTGCGTATCCAATAGCTTCATGCATGTCATGAAATATTCTTGCATATTTTCCTTTAGGAAAATCTAATGAGTATGGAGCTGCAGGAATATTAACTCCACCTGCAGTTATCGAAATATCTCTCAAATCAAAAGGTTGAAAGTTGAAAGGATTAGATTCCTGTGAGCCAACAAAATCAGAATTTTTTACCATCCCTAAAACAATTCTTCTCGGCACTTGATCTGCCCATAGATTCGCATTGAATTCAGTTCTATTCTCGCTTATAAATAATGATTTTATTGACGTCTTTCGCATAGGATATCTTGCAGGTTTTATCTCTAGTTTTTTAGATATGTCGAAGGCAAGGCTGTCCATAAGCTCAATCTTCTTAACATAAAGCCTACAAGCAACTACTTCAAGATGATATTTTGTTCTATTAGTATTATTAGGTGCTACAATTAAGAAGTTTGAGTCGTTAGGCAAAAGTTCAATATCTACTTCACATTGATTTACTAGATATCTGGGTTGATTGCATATGTCAACATCTAGTTTCGCAATAAATTGTGCTGTTTTTTGAGTGCCATCAGCTGATGGTGCAAATAAGAGTCTTCTATTCTCGAACCCAACTCCATTGAGCCCAAGATCACCATCATCGTAATATCCAGCTGCTGACAAATAGGAATTTTTTACGTTCTGTGGGTATGTTAGCTCATAATCGAAAATACTCTTGTATGCCATTAACGAATTTCCTTCAAATATTTGTGTTCCATTGATACTCACTCGACAATTTTTCCATATCGTATGACCAATGAGTTGACAACAAGCAACGTTGTCTGTTTTTTCTAAGTTAATTAGTCTTCCATCTTTATCTTCTTTCTTGATTTTTAATTCAGTAAATATATAACATTTTGCCAAGTCTACATAGTTTGTGCTTGCATGAATTTTAAAATGAAATGGGGTGATATTTACAGGGTTTAGTGTAAGTAGTTCGATTACTGATGAATTAATAACACTAACATTTGTGCTGGGAGTTTCAAAAAATGAAAGAGCGTTTGTAATAGCGTTTGCAGAGTCGCGATCTATTTTATGATGAATAGACATTTTATTAATATAATCCAAAGGTATCAATCTTCGTACGCTTCTTTTTTGGTTTTATAGATGGTAGTTTTCCAACTAATATATGATTTTTATCTTGCGTTGTAAATGGTAAATGATTATATTTTTTTCTCGGTGCTCTTTTTATACCATTTTTTCTGTCACGTATTCCTGTTCCAAATTGCTTTGGCAATCCACCTTTCTCTAATAATCTATCTAAACCACGTTTTCCCTCATTTATCATAGTTTGTTTTAAATTTGACGGTGTAGAATTCTCTGTAGAAACTGAATTTTCGACGGAATCTAGTATCCTTCCTCCTGTGTTTAAGGCTTCCTTCGCTACAGCTGTTCCTGCACGACGAGCATACGGTAAAAGGAAACGCCATATATGGCGCAAAACATCTCCGACACCTCCTCCTGTTTGTCTCCCATATCCTCTTTGAAACGGTGCGTTTCCTCTAAAGTAATGATAAGTTTCGCCATTCTGTATTCCTTCACCATGTTGAATCAATGGATGGTGGTCATCATATACAATCTCTCTAGTATCAAATGGAATATGTACCATTATTAATATTGTATTAAATTTTATTAAAAGTAAAATAATATTATTAAAAAATATTTATTTTGAATAAAAACAATATTTGAAAATTAATAATTAGAATTTTAAAACTTTGCTAAACATTAATGTTACAGTTACTGTTCCGTGATCAAATTTGACTAAATTTCCATTCATCCAGCGCAGTTCTATCTCTATTTCATTTATTTCTCTGGGTAGAACAGGAATGAACATAGGGTGATCGTAGACTCTTTCAATAATACCACCAGATTTATTTTCAACAGAGACGATCCTTAACAATGAACTAATTGAATTTCCCATTATTACACTACTAGTTAATCCTTTCGAATATACTGCAAAATTTGTAAAACCACCTTTCAAATCAAATCCATATTTTCCTATTTGTCCATCAACTACTTTACGCATTGGGAATCCAAGCACATAACATAGTTGCTGTGATATTAATATTGATGTTATTTCATGATCATTGAATTGAGCTCGAAATCTATCAATGCTCTCCAAATATTCAAATTCAACATCTGCGTGCAAATCCTCGTAATTATCTTCTTTTTCCTCTATAAGTTCATTAATGTTGTCAAGCTCTTTATCTGTTTGCTCTTCTTGCACCTCTTGTATTATCGTTGGTGAATTATCCAAATCCAATATTTGTTCATTTTCTGACTGTTTTTTCTTTTTTCTCTTTTCATATTCCTTATCTTCTTCTTCTTTTACATATTTAGCTCTTTCATCAAGTACAGCAGCCATTTCCTTTGTAATTTCTAAGGGCGGAGGTGGTAATGGATTTCCTTTCTCATCTAACTTTCTGGCATGTCCTAAATGTTCCGGATTATCTCTTTCATCAATCTTTTGCATCTCCTTAATTTCTTCATCAGTTGGTGGTATAGGAAGCTGATGTCTTATATACATCCACATTGCCCTTTGCTTTATTGCTTGAAACCTAGTTCTTCTATAGTGAGCCAATCTATTTAATTCTTTAATATCACTTCCAATAGCAGCCTTTTTATCTTCATTTGTTTCCACTAACTCTGCTTCTCTCTTTGCACGAATATTTTTATGCAATTCGTGAAGTTCATTTAAATTTTTATAAAGTTTGTTCCAATAGTCATCTGGGTTGTCTTCGAAAAATTTTTGGACGAATTCGGCATGTGTCTTTGAATTTTTTTGATGAAATTCTTCTCTACTAATTTTTAAATCTTTTTCTATTACTGCTGCTTCTATCACATCTAAATTTTTTCGCATACGTTTTATTGAAAAAACAAGACTCTGAATTTCGTATGTTGATCGAACATTTCCATCTTCATTATTCTGTCTGTCTTTAATTTTCTTTTCCAATTCTAAATATCTTTTAACTAAGTCAATTGTCTTTATTACTAATTGCTCATGATAATCGTCCGGATGTCTTTGAAAAAATTCATTTGCTTTTTGGCTTTCATCTATTTCATCTCTCCTATCTGCTTCTTCTCTTAGAAGACGAATAAATAACATTTTTCCTTCAGAAAGTGAGTTCAAATGATCCATCTCTTCTTTTAAATCTGTTTTTCTTATCGGATCGTTTTCAGCATGATACTCTTTCGTTGTTGTCTCGACATTTACTATATGTTGTTCTAATTCATCCTCAAAATCTCGAATACTATCCCAATAGTTGTGAGGGAATTGTTCAAAAAATGTGTCTATAGATTTCTGATGGGTTTGTACTTGAGGGTTAAATTCTCTTCCATCAGCATCCAGTTTTCTTCCACGAACAGTTCTTTTACGCCGTTTAATAGTTAGGTTGTCTACAACATTTATATTAGAGCCGATAATTAACTCGTCTTCAGATAAATCGTTCGATATTTCACGCCTTTTACGTGATTTATTCTTATTTGATAATACAAGTTTAAGGAAAATACTTAGACCTTTTGCTGTTATTTGTGTTGTCTTGGGAATACCAACCCTTTTTGGGTCTTTCACATTCTTATAGTATATATCAATCCATTGTTTTTCATCTGTGCCAATCGTAGCCGCCCATGACTGTGGATATTGAATACTGTACAGACCACAGACCCAATTTCCTCCTTGAAATTGAATGGGTCTGGCAAGATGAGAACGGAATTTATTAGGTTTATTATCAGAATAATCACTGACATTACTAGGTAATACAACAAAAAACGTATTGTCCATTTTAATAGTATAAAATTTTATTTATTAAATGATCTAAATGTTAAATGATATTATACAAATTGTGATTCATCAATCCATTCTGGGTTAGGGTAATCAAAAAATTTTACAAGATATTCTTTCTTTCCATCTTTATTCTTTCTGTTACGTATAATCTTCTCAATTCTATAGCTTGTATTTTCATCTTTTCTAACTCTTGTTAACTCCTCTGGATAGAAATAACCTTTAAATTTTTCTCCATTGTCATCTTTTACGCGATATCTGTTTGGGGTTGCCTTATTCTTAACCAAATCAACTTGAAAAATTTCATCTGAGTAGTTTGGAAGATATCCTTTTTCAAAAATATTTTTGTTGCGACTCATTCGAACATAATCATCTTTTTTAAACCTGGGTTTTTTGATATTTGGGTTTGTTCCTATCTCTCCATAGATTCTTTTTCTTATCTTTCTTGCATTTTTAAAGCTAATATCTACAGGCTTCAAACCTCCGATTGCACGGCTTTTTGAATGATTTATTGCATCGACAATCTTGGGTAGAGCTTCTGTCCATTTTAAAGTATGCTTTTCGCTCATATAACGATAAAGTCGTTGTTTAATATTCCTAATACATCGTTCAGCAAGTGATGCTTTTACTGTTGAAGCATTGGGCGTATATTTTTCAATATCATTCCCCTTGAAAAATTCCATCATATCTTTGCTGGTAAACTCAGTACCTTTGTCGCTAAATATTCTGTGAGGATACATTTCCATTCTTTGTAAAATATTTTCGAACGCATTAATCATATCCTTGGACTTTTTACTTTTTACAGGTTCAGCAAATACTCGTTTGCTCAGTACATCTATTGCAATAAGCGCGTAACTATATCCTTGATTTTGTCGAGATAGTTTTTGGAAATCTGCCAAATCACATTGAACGTCTGTCATATATCCTGCAGGTATGGTTTTTGATCTTTTAAAATGAACACGACGGGGACGATGAATCGTGTATGTTCTATGCCCTTCTAAATATGAAATAACATCCCTTTTACTAATCGTTTTATCTTTCTTTTTTGCCTCTATCCATAATTGTTGAACACCAGCAAAACCTGCAGGGTTTGCTGGATCATTATATAGGCTATCTAAAATCATTTCCACACTTCTGGGAGTCTCCATCCTTCAGCTAATAATGATGGAAGTTGTTGCGACTTGTGTTTTGATTTTCTAATTTGACTGAGTTTATCTTCAAGTGTAGCTTTATGTTGAGTATTATGTATTCTTTTAGGTGTAATGGGGTTTTCAACTAGAGACCAGAGTGACGGGTCATTTTGCAACTTCTTTTCTAAAATTGTAGTCCCTGGTGGTGAAACTTCTTTAAATCTATAACCCGGAAGGTTGGATCGTATTATGCAATTTAATGACTTTTGAACATTACTTCCAATAATCTCTCTTGTTCCTTGTTCATTGAGAATTTTACCATCTTTATTTATATTATATTTCTCATTATTGTTCTGTATTAAATTATAAATCATTGCTACTCTTTCCTTCAATTTAGATTTTGGTCTCAGTGATGTTTTCGGAGTCCCCTCGTCTGCTGTACGTATCGAATCATTACTTGGTTCATCTTCCATTTCTTGAATTTCTGCTATCTTATTTGTATAACCCAAATCTTTTGCACTGTCATTTTGAGCATTTTGAACATGAGAAAGCTGGGGTAGTAACTGTTTTATTTGATCAAGTGCAGGATTGTTTAATTCACGTACTGCAACACCTATTGGTGTACGAGCTTGATCTTTTAGCATGTGTAGGTACCTACGCAACTCTTGATTATAGTTTATATTCTTAACTTCAGTGTTGACATTTTTTCTCTTGATATTTTCTATATTATTTCGTGTATAATCCAAATTGATATTTCCAGTATCGATAGTTGGCTGTGTTAATAATCCTCGATATATATCTTCAGGAACGAGTATAAATTTATTTGCCATGTTTAATTAAATTTTGATGACAAATTCTTTGCAATCTCTAAAATTATTGGTGTAAGTAATGCTGGAAATAATCCAAGTGGGAGACCGGTTCCTTTTTGTACAAGTCTTCTTGCTCCGTTTTCTGTTCTAACTCGACTTATACGACGAACAAAATTTGCAAATGGAATTAATTTACACTTTTGGCGTTTTGTTAGTTTAAATCTGTTTTTCACTATATTTAGACAAATTTCAGCAATTGAAAGTAATTGTTCTATTGTTGCTAATCTTAAAATACGTTTTCTCTTTCTTAATGAGCGGGTTTTTGACAATAATTTAAGAAATTGATAATTATTTTTTACAATTTGACTTATCATTTTTCAATGATTTTTTGGTAAAAATATAGTTGTTTCAAATTGATCTGCGATCTGTTTATTTTCAAGTGTTGTATTAAATATATTTGTTCTAAGTCGGAGTGATATGTCTGATGAGGGGTGGAGATCTATGAAAAGATATGAATAGTTGTCATGTGTTGCCTGTCTATATGCATCAAGAAAATAAGGCAATTTTCCTGGAAATAATTGTACACCAAGATTTCGAACTGATAAAGCGCTATTAGGAGCTCTTGTTAGGACTATATACATTGAATTTTGACGAGCAACTCTAATTTTCTTTTCGAATAGATTTTGTGTTACAAAAACAATTCCAAAGTCAAGGTGGTGGGATTTTTTTGTGAATAGTTCGGAAAGATATTTTTCTTCAATTGAGTATAAAAGATCATCTAGAATTATCAATGATGGTTTTCCTTGTTTTCTTATTAGATCTTCTGGTGGAACTCCTGAATATACAGATACACCTGCTCTTTGAAGTTCGGGTATTAGTGAATTAAATTCGCCATAACAATAGAGTATTGATTTTGGTGCGGGATCAATCAGTTCTTTTGCATTAATAACCAAGTTTCTTACAAAAGTGCTTTTTCCACTTGAACTGGGTCCACTTACAATACAGCCAAAAGGGAGTTTTAGCTTCAGGTCATTTTTCGAATAAGTTTGATATATTTGGTCTTGGTTTAACATTTTTTATTCAAATTAAATTAAAAAATTAAAATAATTACTTGCTAATAATTTATGTTTTTTTTATTTTATAGTTTCTTCTATATTTTCGTTCACTTTTCTATCTTTAATTTCAATATTTTCTAATTTCAACTTCTTCTCAGGTGGAACTTCTATAAATTCATCGATGATTGATTGAGATCGGAGTAGAGCATTTCCTTTAGTGGTTTGAATATTGAAAAAAATCATCGTTGATTGATTGTGATAGGATTTTTTCGTTCTCTTCTTTTATACTAAAAACTTTCCTTCGCGTTTTAAAACGAAAAACGTTCGATTCGCCAAAGCTCTCGATTACATCAAATGAAACAAATTTTTCTTTCTTAAGCCTATTACTGATAATATAGATTCCCTTCACGGTTATGACATAATCAATTTCCACGTCATCAGAACGACACGTTGTACATTTTCCAGAAATATCGAAAGGAACAAAGCGCGGTGTGTTTAATTTTGGGGATGAAATAGTTAATCCATTAATAGTAGCAGAAAAAGAAACAATAGGAATAAACTTTTCCATTATTTAATAATTTTGGTGAATTTATTTTGAATGACTATAATCTACAAAATCTGGGTGTTTATATAGTGTGTATCTCTGAACAATTAAACTAATTGTAAATATATTTTTGGGAAAATAAAAGAAAGATATTTTAAATATTGAAATGGTGAAACGGCTATTGATGTTTAATTAATAATTTTAGACAAGTGACCTGGTTTAATTATTACTATCAAAGTAGAGAGTTTAATTTAAGCTTGTACGAAAAATATGAGAAATACTAAAAATAATTTTGCAGTTTAATTTTATATAAATAATAAAATATGACCAACGTAAGACTGTTAAGCATCACAATACAATTTGCTTCTGTCTGGGCACATTCCTTTACAATTTTCTTCTATATCCCATTCAAATAATTTTTCAACAGCACGAATATATTAAATTTAAATATAAAAATATTTATCAGCGAATTTTAATTTTTAGAATAATATTTAGTAAAAATATTTGAGTAAATTTTTAGTAGATGTATACGCGGCAATAAAAATGGTTAAACTCTATTTTTCATAATTTGCACTTTTTGTTTAACTATCAAAAAATTTTAATTTGCATAGGTTAAAACTTTTATGATTTTTATATTTTTTATCAAAATACAAATACGTGGCTGTTTATTAGTTTTCTGTTTACATAAACGTAGTTATAAATTTTTAAATATTTTTTGTATTGTAAATAATTGATTTTTGGATTTGTATTATATGCAAATAGGAGGAGTGATTTGGTTTTAATTATGTATTGCGTAAGATTTGGTTCTAAGAAAGAGGGAGCGATTTGGTTTACAAATAAGAGGGAGCGATTTGCTTTTGAGTTTTACCTACACTTTGGGAGCGATTTGGTTTTAATTAATTAATGGTAGGGATTTAGTTTTAAGTAGGAGGGAGCAATTTTGTTTTAATAATTAATGATATCATAAGGAAGGAGCGATTTGTATGGGTAATTGGAGCGATTTGTATGGTTAATTTTCTAGTGGAGCGATGGAGCGATTTGTGTAGGGGTAACTACTTTTTTAGGTTTGAAAAACCTGATAATAGGTACCTAAAAGGTTCGAAAAAAAGGCTTAAATAGGTTGAAAAAAATGCAAAAAGTGGCAAAATAGGTACGAATTTTTAACAAATAGGTTTGTATTGTTGAGTTTTTTTTCAATTTTGTGTTTTCAATTTATGGTTTTTCAAATTTAACGGCCCGTAATTCGGCCTTATCAAATCAGATTGCGCTGATTTTGGTGTCAATCAACTCAGATTGAGAAGCTCTTTCAAATGAGCTATCATTCAAAAAATCGAATTTTTCACCTCAAAATTGTCTTTTCCCCCGTATGGTTTTTCGATATTTGGGTTCATGTAACTCGGTCCTATGAAGTCAGATCGCGTTGATTTTGATGTTATTCGACTCAGCTCGGCGAGCTCTTTCGAACTATTCACACCTTTGAGAACTATTTTGAATAACATAAATACCGATATAAATCGGTGTCTTTGTCCTTAAAGCAATTTTTACCGATAATTGATTAAAAAAGATAATTAAATATCAAAATTAAAAATTTTTTATAAAAACCCCAGAGATTTAGCGAAAAAATGACTTAAATTCTATAATATTTGCGAAAATAAAGGCAAATTTTAAGATTTTTTCAAAAAACCTAGAATAGGTTCAAAAAAGTCCGAAATAGGTTGCAAATAGGTTTTAGGTCCAAAAAGGCCGAGATAGGTTTTTTAGGTTCGAATAGGTCCAATATAGACTCATTATTTCGACCCAAAACAGTGTTTTTTGTGCATATCTCATCAAAACTAGTTCGCAAAAAAAATAGAGAAAAACCTAAAAAAACTCTCTCTGATTATTATCATCATCATCATTATTTAATAAATTCTCAAAGGGGTCATCAAATCCTTAAAAATAAATAATTAAATTTATTTTGTTTTGATTAAAAATACCTCGTTCACTTGATGTGCTTGCAATCATAGTAGTAGGTTCTCCGATTAAATCTGATAAACAAAAACTTGTATAATTTTTGAAACAAAAAATTCAAAAATTAAAAAAAAATTCTAACAACCAAAAACTAAATGTAAAAACAAAAATTTTTCATTAATTTCTTTCATTATATTTTAAAAATTTAAATTACTGTATTGTGGTCTGTGTCCTCCGAGACAATCTAAATAAAAATAAAAATTAAATATTAAAAAAATTAATTTGTTAAGAAAATTCCTCCTAAATCTATTATCGAATTATGTTATGCTATTTAAATCCAACTGATCAACTTAGTTTTTAAAATTTATTTTAATAAATTTAATTCGACTTTTATTAATTTTTTATTTGAAAATTAATTACTTCCTCCACAAACTTCTTCAAGATTTGAAAATATTTTTAAAATAAAAAATAAAAAAATAAAAAGATTTTTAAAAATAATTTTATTTTCCATTTTATTATTTCTAAAAATTATTTTTTAATTAACAAAGATTTTTATTAAAAATGATACTCAATAGAAGCCAGTGATTTAAAGCCAGTGATTTAATTAGTCAATTTATTAAAAAATGTATTAAATAAAATAAAATATTTTCCCCTTTATTTATAATAAAATTACCGGATAAAAAGTGCAATGCACTTTAAAGAATTTAGAAATTAAACAAGAAATTTTAAATAATGAAGTCGCGAGTTTATGTGAAAATTTATTTAGAAATAAATAAAAATATTTTTTGACAGGAAGTTATTTAATTTCATAACAAAAAATCATGTCTTTATTGCATTTTTTACTCCTTATGATTGATATCGTGTATTTGGTTTTCTATTTGTTTCTAGTTGGTGTATTAAATATGCTTTGGGTTTAGGTCAAGCTATATGATTTAATAAAAAAATTTTAGGAATTAAATAGAAAAATATTTCCAATTATATTATTTATAATATACATAAACCTTTTAATAATTAGGTACCAAATAATCATAATAGCTTATTTGGCATCGAAACAAATCGGCATTAGGAATCTTTAAAAAATGTTTAATTGTTTTAAATTGAATGATAATTGTTAAAATGATTTTTCAGGTTAATGGAATCAAAAATAAAAATGGAAAGGTAGGATTTAACTTACTTTTAATTAATTGTTTATTTAATGTTTAATTAAAACAAACTATTTTAAATAAATTTAAATATAGAGAAACTTAAAATATTAAATATACTATAATATTTATGACAATCGGAGATACATATATGCAGTTAAGCAAATTTATTAAAGTTACATGCAGCCACGCAATCTTTATAATATTTTCCAGAAATTTTAATATTTTCAAGTTTTCAACATAGATAGAAAATTTTTAAATAAAAAATAAATTAACTATATTCTGATTTAAGTTTTAAAATAAATTTTCAAAATAATATAAAGTTTTTAAAGAAATTAAAAAGGCTTGAATCCAAATTAAATTATCTATTTTACTTTTTGAAGGATAAAGTAATTATAATTTCAATTATAAATTATGATTTTTCTCTGTAAATTTTTTTAATTAAAGTGAATTCTTCGTGCTTTAAATACGGTTTGTTTTAAGAATTTTCACCTACAGTGCTAAAAAAGTATTATTTTTAAAAGACCATATATTCTTGAATAAGGTTGTCGGATCCGGATATCCGGATCCGAAAAAAGACCGGATATCCGGAAATTTTCGGTTCGGATACCGGATCCGGATATCCGAAATTTTCGGTTCGGATATCGGTTCCGGATCCGGATATCCGAAGATTTCCAACTATCCGACAACCTTATTCTTGAACACATAAAAAAATATGGAAAAGTATATGGAAATATTCAATTCCAAATTTACTAAAAAAATATTTACAAAACTAAAAATTGCATTCATACAAAAATTCAAAAAAAAATTAAAAAATAAATGTTTGTATGTAAATTTCATTTCTTAATTGCATAAATTGATTCAAAAACATAATTAAATTTTTGAAATGACAATTGCTCAATCTGGGTTTTTATCTAAAAATAATAATTTAATTTTAATTAAAATGATATGTAATTAAAGGGAATTTAGAAAAATTAAAATAAATTAAAGTTGAAAATTATTATTAATTAAATATACCTCTTCTTGAAGATTGGAATACACCTAAAAATGGTAGAAAATCTGAATTATAGTTTAAGGGGT
The DNA here is from genome assembly GCA_036172955.1 of Meloidogyne arenaria. Classification (NCBI taxonomy): domain Eukaryota; kingdom Metazoa; phylum Nematoda; class Chromadorea; order Rhabditida; family Meloidogynidae; genus Meloidogyne; species Meloidogyne arenaria. Next base: position 6,514,080 of record JARQAB010000010.1, read on the forward strand.
AAAGCTCATATAATATCAATGTTATATCTATATCCAATGCCAATTTTTTGCGACAAAAGTTATTAATTCAAAAATCTTAAGAAAAATAAAACAGAAAAAAAATTCTTAATTATTTAGTAAAACAAATAAGAATATACTACCTCAACTACTTCATTTTCATCTTCAATAATTTCATTTCCAATTATTATATCTTTTGCTTTATTCCAAATAGGGAAATAATAATTTTCATAATTTAATATATTTCGTTCTAATTTAGCTAATTTAGCTTTTGTCTTTTCCTTTTTCTCTTTAATTAAAGCTGCATTAAATCCAATTTGAATGCTATCGTTGATCATCTTTTCGTTTTCAACGATTATTTTCTTTTCAAATTCAATCAAATGATCACTGAAAAATTTTCCCAAACAAATTAACATTCCAATTTTGCAGAATCGTTTAACGGCAATTATTTTCTTGAAAAAATACTTAGTTAAATTAACATAAAGAATTTTCTTTAATAATTTATTTCGATAACCAATTATTTAATTAATAATTTTATTTTTTAGATTATTTTATAAAATAACCTCATTATTTTCATTATTTCCCTCAATTTTTTCTGCACTATTTATCCAATTATTACAATCCATTGCAATTTTATCTTTCAATATTTTTGATAAATAAATACCAATCTGAACACTTGCTTTTTTTAGTTTGGTATAGAAACGATTCAAGGCTATCCAATTTATTTTTAATAGTTTTTCTGAGTACTGTAAAAATGATAAACATTTATTTTTTATTTAGATTTAATTTTAGTAATTATGCAGGCTTTCAGGCTTGGATAGGCAAATTCAGTGTTCTCCGGGGTTTATTGTATTAAACTGCACAACCAGGCTTGGGCTTTATACAGGGTGGCCTTTTCCAAACCACTAAAATGGGGCGCAGCCACTCAAAAATAGGGAAAAAATAGGGCGAAAAGATCAAAAATAGGGAAAATCCTCTATAAATAAGGTAAAAAAGCCACCTTGGCTTTATATGAAAACCCCGAACCCAGCCCGGGTCCAGTTTGACTTTTCTTAATTACTGAATACCCAACCAAAAATCGTGTACTATGTAGTAACAATTAAAAAATATTTAATATAACAAACAAATTTTATTTTATCCAGTTCTTGATTTCCCATTAATTTATTTAAATATTTAAAAATAATTTCAACAAAATTTTCAACTTCATTTGAATCAAATGTAATCCGTAATTTAATAAATCCACTCATTTTTTCATCGAAATTTTCTGCAGTCATCTCTTTTCCAAAAATTTCTCTCAACTAAATAATAATTATTAAATTAAAAAACACTAAAAATATTGAAAAGAAATTTTTTAGATTTTTGAAAATAGAAATTAATTTTGTTTCTTAAGGTTTTCTGATTCCTTGAATTTTAGGTCCCAAATTATTTAGTGTCTAATACCTAACAATAATATTAACTCTTTTTATACCTTTAAATCTTTAAATTTAAGCTTTTCATCTTCCAAAAGAATTTTTCTCATTTCTTCAACAATGGGTGTTAAATGATTTTTTGAATTATTAAATTTTTGAGAAAATTCTTTTCTTGTAAATTCAATCCCTTTAATGCTTCCATTTATTGCTTTTATTATATCATCATTTTCAATAATCTTTCCTAATAAATAATTAGTAGCAGACAAAAACACTCCAAGCCGACAATAAAAATTAGCCATTTTATACTCATCATCTGCCTAAATTATTTTTTAAAATTTCTTTATATTTTCCTTTTTTACCTCTACCAAATTTTTATTTTCACTATCAATTTGAATTATTTCATCACAATATGAGTATAATTTAAATGATGTTCTAGGCATACGAGTATAAATATTTGATTCCAACACATAAAGAAACTGGTGTCTCAATTCCATTAGAAATTTGGCACTCTAAATAATTTGAAATTTAATTTTTTAAATTAATATTTTGATATATCTAGAAAGTCAAATTATTGATGGTTTTTAATTATATATTTTTATAATTCTAATCAGAATTTTTGCTATATTCGTATGCCTAGAACCTCTAGTGTAATTAAAATTTTTGATATGTTCTATGAAAACATTTATAACTTTGGAAACAAAACTGAAAAATCTTACTTAGATTCTTTAATTTAATAAAGAATGAATGGGCTAAAAAATAAGGCTTAAACAATTTAAAAATAATAAAAAACATACATATGTAAAAGTTATAAAGAAATAAAAAGGCCTCCTATTAATTCCTGATTACACTGTAATAATGTGTGTAAATAAAAAAATTTTACATTATTTTTGTCTGTAAAATCAAAGCTAATATCACCAGTCAATAAATTATCCAAAATTCTAATGACCATATTTGTAAACACATCTGCTTGGATGTGACTGACAATTATTTCTTCTGCAAGTATTTGATCGTGCTCATTAAGCAATGGATCTTCATAACAATTAAGCACTTAATTATTATTTAATTGGAAAATTTAGAAAAATATTTTTACTTGAAGAAGTTGAACTGCTAGCTATCATTGACTGATCTATCGGTTGCTGAGGCTGCTGGTGTCTTGGTGTTTCTTCCACTGCGTCATTCGTTTCTATTTAAATTTAATTAATAAATATTATTATTCGGTGCGGACATAATTAGTGACACATTTTTTCAATCGCGGATAAAAATATTAATCTCTTTTATTTTTCTCGTAATTTATATATCATTTTAAAGCTTAAAAAGTCCGCTTTCATTTCATATATAACTTGATAGTCATCTAATTAAATTTCGAATCTTATAATTTCTAGAATGTCTCTAACCCAAACTGAAATTCACAAGCTTTTGCGGAAAATTCTATAATATAATCAGAAATAAACCAATTCTAGTGAAATTTTTCATATATGTTCATCATGGGTTTGTCCATCAAATTATTAAATTTGAGATTTTTTGGTTAGGTATTTCTAAAGTTATAGTCGAAAAAGTCGAATCAGGCATATTTTACAAATTTCAAATTTTCTTGAAAAATTTTTGGATTTAATATGACTTGTAATATACCATTCGAAAGCCCTTTCTGAGTTACACAAGATAGTATTAACAAAATTTTATAAAATTTTCAAATTAAGAATTAAATTTACAAAAAACCCTAATGTCAAGTAAAGGAAAAAACGAGTAGAGATTCCCCCAAAAACTCAAAATTTCGAACTTTGCGTAAAATCATCCGATTTGGATAATTCGAACGGTATTCAGAAGCCCTCGCAGTTCTATATGAGAAACTAAACCGAAAATAATTTTTTGGTCGAAACAGGTGGCAAAATTTCAGGGGTCGAAATTTCGACTTTTTTCTCGTTCGAATTTTTAAAATTTTCCTTTTTCCGCTAGTTAGAGCATTTGAAGAGCTTTCGATTGATATATCACATGCCAACCATTTACCAATAATTTTCGAGATATTTCGATATATTTGCTAAAAATCAGTAATTTGACTACCTCGAATTTTTCGACCATAACTCTTACTATGCTTAACAAAAAATTTTAAAATTTTAGAAGCTGTTAGAGGGAAGTCTAATTAATATATGTACAAAAATTCATGATCATAGACTACAAATCTATAGAAATTCAGCCAAAAAATAAAGTTATAAAAATGTGTCACTAATTATGTCCGCACCGAATATAAATGATAAAAAAAGTAATAATTGCTAGAAATGTATAAGAGAATTTTGAAAAAATTTAGAAAAAAATCACCATTATTCCGATCGAATGATAAACCAAAACAACTAAAACAATCTGAAAATAAATGGAAAATTAATTAACAAAAAATGAACAAAACAAAGGAAAGATGGTCACAATTACTTAAATTAAGCTGAATTAGAAATTTCTCAAAATAATCTAAACCATATCTAATTTGTGAAGAATATAAGGCTAACTTACTTCCTCCATAAACATTCTCAATTTGCGAGAATAAAAGAATTAAAATAAAAATATTAAAAATAATTTTAATAACCATCTTTGAAATATGCTTCTTCTCAAAAAAGGATAAATATTTATTTATTTATATCTTGGAAAAACTAAACATTCAATGTCTAAAACAAGTATAACTATTTCTTATATTTATAACTCAATTAACCGGAAAACCGGATGTATCCGGTAAAAATTTTTATGGGTAAAAGTGCATTAATTATGTAAAATCAAAAAAATCGCTTTAAATTACTTGCACTTACTTTTAATAATTTTAAATGAATGCCAATCGGGGAAATTAAGAAATAGTAAAACACATGCTAATGTGAAAAATTGAGAGGAAGTTTGTTAGGAAATAAAAATAAAGTGCATCGAAATTTTTTGGTTTTTTATTAAATAAAGGTTGTTAGATTCTCGAATATTTTCGGAATCTAAAAAACAATCGTTACAGACCGTGGAAATCTGAAAAACTAGGGCTTGTTATTAACAGTTTTATTGTTAAAACCTATTTTATATTTTTATTTATCAAGTGATTATTTTTTCACAGTAAATAGATGAAAAAACTTTCAAAATGAAGCATCTAAAATAAATTAGAAAATTTTATGTCTCAAAACCATTAAATAAAATTTAACTATTTTTCTTCATTAATAAAATTATTAAAATGATATAGATCTTAATAAAAATTTCAAAAAAATTGCAAAAAAATATGTTGAAAAATAGAACGACAGCCTCTATTTGAACGACACCCTGTAATAGAACGACAGTCTAGAGGGAGGTTGAAAAATAAAACGACATGTCGGTCTATTAGAGGAAATACGGTATATTTTTTGTCGTTCTACCTAATTTGACTTTATTTTTTCATGTTTTTCTATCGACCACTTGAATGTATTTAAAATAGTACCTTAAATATTTTTTTAATTAAATATTATTCTAACGATCAAGATTGGAATTCATGAATATTAATAACTACTTTCACTTACATTAATATTTAAATAGAAAAATTAAATTTAAGTTAAAATTATATAGTAATTAATTTTTAAAAAACCCTCTTAATTTTTAAATGACCCTATTAAAATATTCAGAATATTCTGGGATGTTTTTGTTTATAAATTAAAGTTTCTTAGAACAAAAGAATTAAATTATTTAAATTTTAAATAAAAAAATTCTAATAAAAAAATTATTAAAAAATGCTTTATCTCAAAAAAATTTGTAAAAACATTATTAGCAAAATTACAAAAATGAATTTACAGTGAAAAAATTTAATAAAAATTTTTTACAATGTTTTAAATTTATTTTAAAAATTGTATATTTTGAGAATTAAATAAACACTGTATTTCCTAAAATACCCACTACCCTTATAGTAGTTTAAAAATTATTTCAGGAAATATAGTAATAAAGCTACAAAAATGGCGAGAGAAGGCAAAAAAAGGATTTTAAAATTTTTTTTTAATTTTATTCCTTTTCTTTTCTTCTTCCAATTTCTTCACAATCTTTTCTTTGTTGCAATACAAATTGCGTTGTTATATCATTTTCCAAAAGTGGCAATTTTTGTTGTTCTACACTTATTTTTTGTTGTTTTTCCTGATTTTCTGCATCATTAGAAGAATAATTAAAATCTTCTTTTGCCCATTCTTGAACCTCGGCACTAGCAAAGAATGAAAATATTAATGCACCAACAACCAAAATAAATGCTGTAACATAAAAGACAAGTAACCATTCTTCTTTTGAACCCTTTAAAAAGTAAATAAATATATTTTTTTTAATTCTCTTTATTCTCTTGCAAACAATGCTAACTATCCGCAGCTAGAGATATTTTTATGAATTTGAGTCTGAGTTTTGTGCAGCGAGCATTTCAACTATGAAGAAAACTCAGACTCAAATACCTGAAAATATCTCTAGCTGCGGATAGTTAGCATTGTTTTTACCAGCATCTTACATTTGGTGTTAACCATCCCATAATTATTGGTGATAAAAGACCAGCCAAGCATGACAAAGTGTTGCCAATTCCAAGAACAAATCCCGACAATTCTGGACAAATATCCATATAATTAACAACAAAACCGGCATATTGAAAACCAGAAATTCCAGTTGAAAGAATTAATAAAAGAATTACCTTCAAAAATATTTTTAAAATTAATTTAAATTATTTTTCTAACTAAATTGTGTTGATGACATCCACAATAGCCTATAGCAACAAGCATTAAGGCCTGCCCTCCAAAGGCTATCAACATGGCTAAACGACGACAATTTAATGTTGAGAAAACACCTTTTTGTTGGAGTTTATCGGCAAACTGGAAATGAAAAAATAATTTATAAGAATTATTATTTCAACACTAACATGTCCACCAATATTTATAAAAGCAAAATATGCCAAATATGGAAGGGCAGACACAATCCCCATCTAAATTTATTTGATATTTAAAAACAAATTTCTTTAAATTACAGATGTTAGTTGCAGTCCTAAAACATCATTTAAAAATGAAGGAATGCCTAAAGCCATTGTATATGAACCTAAAAAAAATATTTTAAATTAATTTTAAAATTAATTTGATTACCCCAATCACCAGCAAAATGCCCGACAAAAATTGCCCAAACTGGTTTAGACGTTAAAATTGAATAAAGAGGAATCGGACGTCTTTTTATTTCAATTGGAGAATTATTTTCCTTTAAATTAAAAAATTAATATAATTTTCGAAATTTAAAAACCTTATTTTTCCCCAAACTTTCCAAAATATATTCTTTTTCATTTTCTTTAATTGTTTTATGTTTTTGTGGAGAATCAGCACCAATTAAAAACCAAATTAAACACCAAAAAAGTCCAATAGCTCCAAACAAATAAAATATTGAAGGCCAGCCACCATCAAAACCATGTCGACATAATAAACCAGAAAGGGGCATTACAAGCATATTTCCAACTTGAGCACCAGCATAACTTAAGCCTGTTAGGATACCTTTTAGAAAATAAATATATTACTATTTAATTTTTTTTAAAAAATACCTCTTTCCATTGGAGGTGCCCATCCAGACAATAGTGAGTGCATAGCTGGGAATATAACACCCTAAATAAAAAAATAAATTAATTATCAATTAAAAGTATGTACTTGTGTAAATCCAAGTAAAGCTCTTATTGAAATAAAAATAGCAACATTAAATCTAGCCATTCCAGGAGAAATTATTGAAATTAAAGAAGAGGCTAATACAGCAACAAACAAAATAATTTTAGCCCCATATCTTCCTGCCAAAATTCCCCCCAACATTTGGGAAGTTAAATAACCAAAGAAAAAAGCTCTTAAAATAATTATTTAAATTTAAATTTAAAATTAAATTAAAACCCAAGTATTTGGCCTTGTAATTGTTTAGACCAATCAAATTCTCCAATTATTATATCTGCAGCACCAACATTATTAAATTCTTGGAAATTTGTATTATTTAGAGATGACTGAAATTTAAAACAAATTATAATTAGGGAAATATATATAATGATTTTAAAAATTAAAAGATTATTTTTGTCTTTAAAGAAAGTTTAAATTAAGATTAGAAAATTGTTCCTCATGAATAATATTATTATAATGTAGGGGACCCAGCGTTAAGTGGATCTAAGTGTAAGTATAAATTAAATATATTTATTAAAAAGTATTTACTGACAAGTAAAATAAAAATATGTATAAATTAATTTAATTAAAAATAACCTCAGAAATTTCATTAATTTTATTATTTAATAATTCTCTTCTTTGTCTTTGTGCAATAATTTCTTTTTCATTATTATAATTATTACATCCATATATTTTTGTTTTATTTTCTCCCCCTCCATCATCTTTAACCATACAAACAATTGCAAAACTTAAATTTGACCGAAGACTGTAAATAATTGCACATCCAAAAAAACACAAAAAAGCAATATTTAATCGAGTAGAACCTAAAAGACGGTGATTTGAAGTTGTGGAAGAAGAGAAGGAATTAATTTCAATTTTTGCTGTCATTTTTTAAAATTATTATTATTATTGTTGTTATTATGGGATTAGTTGGTATTTAAATTAAGTATAAAAGATTTGAGAAAATTATTTTCTTTTAAATATTTTTATTGGTGATTGGCAAAGCTAAAAATTTTAAATTAAATTTTTATTTTTTAAAAATATGTGTATTTTAAAAAATAAATTAAAAATAAACAAAGAATTTTGAATATTTTCGAAAATATTAAAAAATAAAGTAAATTATTTCCAGATTTTTATTGAAAAATAAAAAAAGAGGTTTAGTAGTTTTAAAGCAAATCAAATGTGTGGAAGTAATTTTTAAAAAATATTAATTATATTTGGAGTTATATTTAATTTTAAAGAAAATTGGGAATTATTTCAAAACACAATAAAAAATAAAAATATTTTTTGTGTTTTGTTTTTAGAAAAAAATTTAAAAAAAATTTTTAAATGCTAAATTTAAATAAATATTTACAAAAATATTATTCTTCTTTTATTTCCCTCTTTTTAGAAAGGCAACAGACAAGCACTACCGCCCACCTCATTTGGCGCTTATCCAAATGCTTCTTAGCGTCATGCTTATAATGTGCATGATGCAATAATTTTTTAAAAGTAAATAAAAAATATATTGCAATTTAGACTTTTAAATAATTTAAAAAATAAAGATATATTTATATAAGATAATTTTTAGGAACTAATTAAAATTTGATAAATTATTTTAAAAACAATTTATTTTTAATTAAAAAAATTTCTATAAATTAATTTTTTAATTTTCAAAAAAAATAAATTTAGTCTTATTTTTAATTATTATTAATTACCTCATTTATTTTCATTTTTCTCCTTTTTTGGTAAATAGACGATTTTTGGTAATTTATTTGGCTGACGCAAGCCTACTAAATCTTATGACTATCAAGTTCACGAGTTTTTCATTTAAGGATTTTATTTTTATCCGAAAATATTTTCCAACTTTCCAACTTATATTTTTGAAATTTTAAATTTCAAAAAATAAAGGTATTTATTTGTTAGTTAATTAATTCCGAACTCTTATATTTTAAAAGTAAATTTTCCAAAAAATGTATCGTTTTTATTTATTTAAAATGTTCGTTTATAATTTATATATAATAAGGTAGCCGGAAATATAATTAATATTTACTTATAATAATAAAGGTAATATTAAAAAATATTCAATAGGAATTAAATTATAACTATTTTTTGAAAAACAGAAAAATTATTAAAAACGGAAATAAATTGGAATATATTTTATTAAATTAAACTTTTTAAAATTCTCTGATTTTTAATTTTTTGTTTTTTATACATATTTATTTTCAGTAATCACAAAATTAGAAAGTAATTAATTAAATGATTAAATTGTTTTGATAGGCAATTAAAAATTAAAATAAAAAAATTATTAAAACAAGATAAAAATAAATATTAGTTGTGCAAATAAATTAAAGGAAATAAATATAAAAATAAATATAATTTTTTAAATTAGATCAACTAATTTTATTATAATAATTATAGAGGACGATTAAATATTAAATAATAAATAATTTTTTTTATTTTAATAAATAAATATTTAAAGAAGGAGAAAAATCTTAAGTAAAGATACATATGTAGTAGATAATAAACAATTTATACCTCAAAAGTTCAAGAAATCCAAGCCTAAAGACATTTATAAATTTACTACTTTTAGCCTATTAAAGATGGACATCGAAATTTTAGAAAAAACGTTAACTATTAAATAAAAATTTCTTAAAACTAACTTTTAATCATTATAAGAAGTATGTTTAGACCAAAAAATGCCCAAATTTAAAATAGGTATTCCAATATATATCCTCAATTAATCTTTCTATTTTTATCTTCAAATTAACTTAATCGATTCTTGGATAAACTTTTTGGCCCTAAGAAAATTAAAAAAAAAAGCAACTGCTCAATTAAATCAATCTGTGAAATACATGTGGAATAATTATTTTTTTATGAAAGCGGAAATTGGAGTTGGACTTATAATGTACTCAAATAAAAAAAAGAAATTATATGTAGAGAGAAAAATAATGAGAAAATAAATACATCATAAGTCTGTCTATCAATGAAAAATAATGGAGAGGATATCAAATTGTAGACGGAATTATAATAAAATAATGTGGAAACAAAAAAGTTTTTATTGGATTTTATCCAAAAAATTATTTAAAATTTTAGTCTCTAATTTTTAAAATAAATTAGTGGGACAAATACTAAATTATATGTTGAACTAATCAAGAAATAATGATGGATTTGAATAAAAAACACAAAATAGTATTTTAGATTTTTTATTTTCGTGTTTTTTATCAAAAATAAACAATAATTTACTTCAATAATAATTTTAATTTTAAATAATTATTTAAAAAAATTTTTTATTTTCGTAAATTGTTGCATCATATTTTTAAGTCAAATGACTCTCCTTCCATTCAATTCCTCATTTAATTTACTCACCCACGGAATGAAAAATAATATTGTGGATGAATGAGAGATGATGACATTTAAATGGTTAAAATTTTGAAAAAATAAATGATTTTTAGTTGAATAATTTGAAAGATTTTGAAAAAAATCCTGAAGAATTTTGAATAAACAGGAATAATTTTAATAAATTAATTAAAATTATAATTACATATAACAATTATGTAGTTTCGATAGTAAACGTCTTATAAATCATTATATTAATCACAAAAGTGAGGCTCAGTCTTGTGGAATCTCTCCCGATAATTAACCAATATTAAATGTGTATATTACTAATAAATGCTTTCTTATAAATTATAAAAAAATTTCCAAAAAATTTCTAAAAAATTTCCTTCCCTTTGTTAAAAAATCCCAACTTTTTTGGAAAAAAATTTTTACTTTTAATTCTTAACAATTAGAAAAATTATTTAAAAAACTATAAAAGTTGAGGAAATTTTGGAAAAATAAAATAATAATTGATATTGAAAATTGTATATTAAATTTATAAATGAAAAATAAATAAATTATTTTTAAAAAATGATAAGAGAAAATAAAGGAAATGTTGTAAAAATTAAAATATTTTTTGAATTATAATCACTGATAATAAATATATATGTGAAATTTAATTTTTTAGATAAATTATTTGGGGGGGGGGGGGGGGGGGGGGTTCCTATATAATAATTGATCTACACAAAATAGTATTTTAAATCTTTTATACATATTCGTGTTTTAAAGTATTTTTCATTCAAATAAATAACTGATCTAAAAAAATTTTAAATTAAAATTTAAGAAAATTTAATTTTTAATAAGGAATTAAATTAAATTTTGAAAAATAAATAATCGGTTTAGAATTAAAATGTTTAAATATAAAATATAGACAGGATAATCTAAACAAAACACAGAAAAGAATAATTGATAAAAAGAATTTCTTAAATTTTTTGATAAATTGGAATATTTTACTCTTTTTTTGAAAATAAAATTAAAAATTAAATTTTTATTTAAATTTAAAAAACTTTAAAAAAAAGATTTAACAAAATATCTTATTTTAATTATTTATTTATTAAATCTGTATTAGATAATGAAAGAGAAAAATTCCAAAAGTTTATTGTAAATAATTCTTTTTAATTAAAATTCAAAAAAAAATCTGGCCAACCTTTAGAACGTTGTTTATTTGTTTTATGATTTAAACTTTAGATAAACACAAAAATTAACGAAAAAACCCAGACAAAATTATTTTTTACAATAAAAATTAAAAAATAAATAAATAATTCTTGTGTTTGTTTTTAATTTTTATTTAATTTTTTTAATTAAATAAATAACTGATTGCTATTAAAAAGATATCAATCACAACACCCATATCCAATTCTTGTCTCATATATTTTTGTTAATTTTAGCCTCTTGTATTTTATATTAGTATTTATATTACTTTTACTTATTTTATATTACTTTATTCACTATCAGATTTCGCCTATCAAATTCTCTAATTTATTGGTGTAGTTTATTCAGAGAATAGACAAAAAGATGGAATATTCTAATTAAGTTAGTCCTGAAATAGAAGAACTGATCACCTTAGATATGATCCTAATAAATTATTCAAAAATTTTAAAAAATATTCAGTAAATAGTATATTTAAATAATCCCCAAATTACTTTAGATTATTTAATTCTTTCTCTTTAATTTTATTGAAAATAAAATAAAATTAATTATTTTATCTTCTTCCAAAAATTTTTCTCGAGTTAACCAATTTCCTCTTTCATTTTTTTCGCTGCAAAAAATGAGAGAACATCAATTTCCTCAATTCTTTAGCTTTAAAATTATAATAAAAAATATTTTCAAATATCAGCTGACTTTTATTTTATAGTTTTCCATTTAATCGTTAATTCATTAATCATTTAAAATTAAAAAAAATAATTTGAATTTACCAAAAAATAATTTATATTTATTAGATATTAAGTATATATGTAGTGTGAAATATTATATGAGATTTTTAAAATTTATTTTTTATAGAAAGATATTCTATTTGTTAAATTAATTTTATTAGTTTTTTAATTAAATTCTTTAATTAATTTTTTTAAATACTATTAATTAAATTAATTATATTTTAAATTAAATCACTTTAGAAAGAGATTTAGAAAGAACTTTATTTATATTTTAATAACGGAAAAATTCTCAAATTTAAAACTTTTCTTTTAATTTTGATTTCTTTAATCTTTTATCTTCCAATTCATTTCCAAATTCCTTCCCTAAATTCCAGACTTTTAAAATAATTGGCAACACACACAACCCTTTCTTCATTAATATTTCCACTTTTCTATAAGTATGTATAAAAAATTTCAAACATTTGTCTCTAAAAATTAAATTCCAGACAAATATATTGCTTCCAATTAAAAGATAAATGATTGTTTAAATATTTTTGTGGCCGAAAAAAAAAGAAAGTCTTGAGTGTTTTTTATTTAATTTTTATAAAGGTGAGAAGAAAACACAAACAATTAATTTTTAAAAGAAAAAATTCCCTATTAAATATCAATTGGCAAAAGGAAAAAATATAAAAAATAAAAGCAGCTGATCTTCAAATAAAAATTTTACTTTTAAAAGTTCAAAATAAATTGTAATACATTTTTTATTGATGAAAAGTAAAATATTTTCTTTAAAAATTATTTTCCTCTTTAAATTTAAAAGGTTTCGGATTTTAATTTTAGATATTCAAAATATTTATTTCTTATTTCGTTTAACTTTGATTCAAAATAAATTATAAAACCCCCTAATAATTATTTTAAAATTTAAATGACGAGTATTTTCTTTTTTCCATTATAGAAAAGAATTTCAATTCCTAATTTTACATAATTAATTACTAAAAACGTAGAGAAAATAAAAAGAAAAACTAAAATATAATTAAATTTTCTAAGCTAAATAATCGGACAAATAATATATTTATTTATTTATTTACAACTATTGTCCTTTAATTATATTTCTTTTCTCTTATTATTTCCATTCCTTCACAAAATTTCCCTTTTTTTAATTTCCTTTTTGTATTGTTCGGATATTTAATTTAAATTAAATATGTATGTAGTAAATTCTGCCAAATAAAATAAAAAAATAAATAACTATAATAGTGAAAAAGCCTTGCAGTCTTTGAAAAATAAAAATATATTTAATTTATTTTAAAAATATTTATATTCAGAACATAAACTTGGAAAACTCTAGTATTAAATACCTCCCTTTAATATAGACTCTCTTTAAGAGATAATCTCTCTTTATATAAATTTATATTAATTTTTTATGTGTTTTTTCGTGGGTGTTTAGAATATATTTAGAAAATAACTTTAAAAATTCTTAATTTAAAGTCATGTAAAGAAAACTCTTCGCTAAATCAGCTGAAAAATCAAAATTAAAAAGAATTTGAAAAAAAAGTTTTCAAAAATTATATTTTTAGTGTCAGATTTCTTCATGTCAATCAAAAACAAAATAAAAAATAAAAATTAGTGGATATGATCAATGATTATGATAAAAAATAAATGGAATTTAACCTAGACTTTTGTTATTTTAAATATTATAGTAAAATTATTAAAAAGGAATTTGTCTAGAGGGTATTAATTACATATTTATTTACATTATTTATTTTTTAAATTTTGTTAGGCACTTTAAGAATGTAAAAATTTAATATCCAAAATCAAAAGCATTCAAAATAAATATTAAAATATTTATTTATTTAATATTAATTCAAATAAAAAAATTTTTTGGACTTTGTTCGTCCTTTTTTCCTCCATTCTCATGTCTCTCCATTAATTCTGCTACGCCTTCCTGCATATATCCAATCTTCAATAGTACATTTTTTAAATTAATCTATCTTCAAGCATTACTTTTTTGCCTTCCTCTATTTTAATTTCCTGCAAGAAATACTTGTTCCTTGCTTAAATTTCTGGAGGCGGAGAAAGGCTAAAATGCAAAAAATACCTTTTATTTTTTTATTTTTTATGCCTGGATAAAAGTCACTTCCCCATTCTCTCCCTTTTCATTTATTTTTCCATCAATTACATAATAGCATTTTTACTTTGGCACATTTAAATATCTTTGAATTTATTTGTCAGTTTTAAAAAGAATATTTTTTAAATTTTTGTCTGGTTTTTTAAACCTTTTTTTGTTTAAATTAACAAAAAAATAAATATATTCCAAATTTTTCTCACTTTACGCCAAATTAATTTTCTTTTTTTTCAAAGATAGGCCTTATTTTTAGTTGTCCCCAATGAGTATATTTTTTTCTTCTTTATTTTATTGTTTCAAAAACAAAACTAAATAAAAGGCAATGAACGAACTTTAATTTAATTGAACTTTTATTGAATTATAAAGTGTTAAATAATAAGTCCAAAGTTTATTTTTATTAAGATTAAAAAATATTTTTAAAATAATCATTCAAAAATAGAATTTCATCAAAATAAAATTATTATTAAAATTTATCAAAAATGGCACTTATTTATGCTTCAGCAGTCAATAGAAGAATGAATGCATTGCAGAAGAAAAATTCTGCGGATATAACTCCCCATTCACACAATCAACATTCTGAATTATTTCAACATTGTAAACAACGTTCAAATGAAGATTCTGCTGTATCCAATGTTTTTAATGTTTTGAATAATGATAATAATGGTGGTGGGGGTGGAATTAATATGGTTATTAATGAGAAGAAGCAATATAGGTCAATAAATATTTATTAAACTTTATTGGGATCGATGAAATTTCATTTACTATATCAAATTTAAAAATTATTTATTTAGTGACTAATAACGATAGGTGTCCATAATTTAATTTTAGAATCTAATCTATATTTCAATAATTTTTAATAATTAAATATCCTAATAAAAATTTCTTTCTTTTACATTTTTTAAATATAAATTTAGAAAAATGTCAAATGCAAAAAATAATACACATTCAAATCCTATAATTAATGGAACTAACGGAAGTGACGTTTTTGGAGGAAATGACGGGAGTAGTATAGCAAAAACATCTACTAATACAAATAGTAGTAGAGGAAGTACTAACTCTAATTGTAATAATAATAATAAAGCTGCAGCTCTTTTACAATTTCAACAACAATTATTACTTCAACAACAACAACAAAATAATCATCAGAAAAAAGGGTTAATAAATAATTTTATAATAAAATGAAAAGTTGAATGATAAGTTAAAAATTTCAAGATTTGAAAATATTGGAATTTTTTGGGATTTTTTGGAGTGTCTAATTTTTATATCCCTAATAATTATTTTAAGATCTCTTTTTCAAAAATTTATTGAGGGCAATCAATTCCTTTAAATTTAAAGTACCCAAGCACGTGATCAATTAGCGGCATTATTCAATCGCCTCGTTGTTGATGATTCAACACCCCGTTCTCGTCCTCATCGGAAAATATCTACTCCCGTAATGGCACAAAGTATGACTGCATTTATGTATGGAAATATGAATGGAGAAAAAAGTGGAGGAAGAAGAAACAGCAAAAAAGTTTAGAAAAAAAAATAATTTTTTAAGTAAATTTTTAAAATTTATTTTTCTAGAGTAGTAAGCCGAATTCACCAATTAGTCCAAATAATGATTCAAAAGGGCACTTTTTTGCAAAGTTTGGTAAAGCAATGCGCCGTAGAAGTGTTAGTGCTGATGAATCTATGTTTCGAAAAGTAATTAAAGATTTTTTGAAATTAAAAAAAAATAAAATTAAATTTTAGAGAGTTGGTACAGTTTCATCGATAGATTCCTCTCAGGGAGGGGAAGAAAGTTTATCTCCAAATACCCGTTCAAGAAAGACTAGTGCTTTGAATCGAATGAAAGAACGTTTAAATAAATGGAAAATATCTGGATAAATTTAAACAAAAAATAATTAATGATCTCAATTTACGGGAATTTAAAAGAAAATTTTTAAAAGTTTATATATTTGTTAGATGAAAATATTTTTTGTATAAAAAATGAAGGTATTCGAATTTTTGATTGATTTTTAAACTTTAATTATTTTAATGTGTATACCTTCATTTTTCAATT
Organism: Meloidogyne arenaria; assembly: GCA_036172955.1. Lineage (NCBI taxonomy): Eukaryota > Metazoa > Nematoda > Chromadorea > Rhabditida > Meloidogynidae > Meloidogyne > Meloidogyne arenaria. The sequence continues at coordinate 6,530,480 of JARQAB010000010.1, forward strand.
ATTAATTGGTTAGAATTACATAAATATTTGTCAAATTTCCCGCTAGAATCGGTTCTGATATGTATTTACAAACATATTTTTATGCTTAGAATTAGTATCTATTATTACAGCTAAGACGAAGTATCCGACCCTTCTATTAAAAGCCGATTATAACGGGTTATGTATATATAAGTACTATATATTTTTATAAAAATCTATATTTATGCTTTATTTACTCGATTAATTACCCCTCTAACAAAAAAAATATTTCCCAGAGTAATTAATCGAGCAAATTCGGTGTAAATACCTACATATTTTTCTTCCTCTCCCATTCCTTCATTATTTTCTTTTTCCTATTTTTGTTTGTAAAACAGAAATGTAATAAATTAGTTTATATTAATTGAGGTTTATTAAATAAATATTTTTAAATTTTATTATTTTAAAAATAAAAATCTTTTATTTATTTCATTTTTATAAACAATATCCCTCCAATTTAGTCCAATTTTTGATATACTAAAAGAGAAACTTACTCTTTTCTTTTATTTCCTGAATATCCGCCCCCAAGGGAAAATTATGGCATCAACAATGTGAAAAAGAGTTTTTAGTTTTGTCGAAGCTTTTATCCACTTTAAAAAATTTTTCTTGAATTTTTGAAGAATTTCTCTTATTATTTAACAAAAAAGAGAGAATGTGTGAAAGGACTAAAAAGAATTTTAATTTTAAATAAAAACTAAATAAAAGAACAAAAGATTTTAAGCAAAAAATATATTTATGTAGTAGCAGGTAATTAATTAATCAGTCTAATATTGATCCTATACTTTCCCTATTTTTTATTTAAAACCTCGTTGCTTTAAACTACACAATTAATTAAATTAATTAATTAATTAACTAAAAAATAATTAAAAATCGTTATAGAAGTTTTAAATAATTTAATTAATTTTAAATAATTCAAAATTAATTTCTCTTTTAATTCAATATCAACAAATTTTAAATTTTCATCATTTATTAATCGAGAATTACAAATTAGACTTTTTGGATGGCTTTTATTGGCAATTTGGATATCTGCAGTAATTTATATGACAAGATCTTTTTGGCTTGGAAATTTGGAAGAAGAGGAAGGAGAAAAGGAGGAGGAAGTAATAATAGTTAAAACTAATAATTTAGAAATTAAAAGAAAAAATAAAATTAGAAAAAGTATTTAAAAATTTTAATTTATATATTTTTTAAATAAAAAAATATTTTGTAATTAAAGTAAATAAAATATTTATTTTATTAGAGCTGCTCCTTGTATAATTAAATAAGATTTAAAATATGTAACAATAGAGCATCCCTAATAATCTTTATTTATTTTCGTTTCCCTCCAAAAGGATTTTTAGCAATTCCACCGCCCAACGGATTATTTGAAGGATTTGTCATTTCGTGAGCAGTTCCACTACTAAGTTCACTTGTTCGTCTATTTCCATAATTATTATTATTATAATTAACAGAATCAACACCAGTTTGTTTTCTTTTTGAAACTTTTTTGTGTGCACGAGTTAACAAAAAGGTAAGGAACTGAAAGACAAAAAATTTTATTTTCAAGAATTTTTCTCTATAAATTACTTGAACAATAGAAAGTGCTGATAATCCCAGCCAAACGCCAGTAGCTCCACCAATCTGAGATAAAAATTTAGTAAAAGACCAACGTTCTTGTTGAATTAATCGAAGATATTCAAAAGCACCCCAACTTAAAGTTAATTGAACTTCCTCTAAAAATAAAAAAAATTTTTTTTTAATATTTTTTAGATAAAAGACGTGGATGTAGAGCTGTTTTGTGTGAAGTAGTTAATTCATATTTAGTTTGTGTACATTCTGGGGCACATTGACCTCCACATTTTATATTCCATTCTTTAACCTCTTTACTTTCTGTTGAATTACTTTAAAAATTTAAATTAATCAAAATAGTATATTCAACTAATTCACCCAATCTCGCATAGCCCGTAATCACATAATGGATAATTATTTAATTCTTTAGGATCATAAACAAAATTTGAAAGTGAAGGTGCTGTACAATTACATAATTTCTATTTATTAAATTAAAAAATTAATTTTATTTTTTTTAAATTAATTTACTCTTATTAATTCCATTCTACATCTTCTAAGGCAATCCAATTCTGAATTTGGACTATTCTCTTTTTGTTCGTATATTTGGCATCGTTGCTCTATTGGAGCTTCAGGATCAGGTAAAATTGTTGTAATTGCTCTTATTTCTATTGATGCTTCAAAAGTATCTCCAATACATAACTTTTAAATAATTTTTAATTTAATTTTTCAATTAATACTCCATTAAAATATCCATCATTTGCACGTCCATGTCCCATCATATAACGAGTCTCATCTGAGGGCCTTCCATGAATATCAACAGACATACAGTCAAGGTCATCCACATTACCAAAATTGTAAACAATATTCATAACAAAGAAGGGTTCCTAAAATAATTTAGATTTGGGTAAAATTTATAATATTTGAAGATAATAGATAGGGCTCCAAGAAAGTATAGTTAAACGTATCGGAACTCTGTATCGGGATTTATCTCTCGACCTGGATTCAAAAAATCGGTATAATGCAGCCCGATGCCGGTCGTGATCCCAATACCGCTTAACCCTACAAGAAAGTAAATTAGTGCCCCTTGCCTGATCAGCAATTGGAATAAAAGAATTTTGATCAAAATATGGTTGAAAACAAAGTTGTCTTGTTGAAAGCCAAGTAATTTTGACATCATTTTTTATTTTCTTTTGTTCTTTGTTTACATCTAAACGTTCAAATCGATGTTGGGATCTTTTTTTAAAATATAAAATAATTTTAAACAAATTTTTGAGAAAACCTTCTTAAAGTTTCCCATCCAACTTTTTGTCTAAAATCATCAAAAGAAACATTTCTTTTAGCTATTTCATTCAACCATTTCTTTTTTTAATTAAAGTTAAAATTTAAATATTTTTATTTATTTTTACTTTAATTCTTTCTCTAACTTCTTCCTTTACAGGATTTTTCCCCAAATTATTTATGGAATTAGAAGTCCCTTGTGGAGATAATTCCTGCTCGATTGTACCAAGAAGAGATATAACCAAAAATTAAAAAATAATTATTTTAACTAAATTATTTAATTAATTAATTACATAATAAGCATCCATAACCATCTTATAATCCCAATCATTATTGAGGAATGTTGCTGAATCTGGCATTTTAGCTAATCCTTCCTAAAAATAATTAAATTAAATTTATTTGTAATTTGTGTTTTTACTTCAGTAGCATATAGGTCTTGACTAGTTAGTTCCGTTTGATTAAAATGACTCCATGCATTGTTTTTTGACATACAAAATGTTATATTTGGCATTGTCATAGATGCATTAAAATCTTTAATTTATTCAAATAAATTTTTTTCTTTGAAATTATTTGGAAATTTAATTTTAAAATTTCATTATTAAAGATAATGGATGAGGGAAAACTAGTAATTAATAATTAAGTAAAGCAGAGCCGGGCTATAGCTGGGCTAAAGAGTAATCGGCGGCTGGGAGCGACCAGCATCTTCAATAGACCGGACTGTGTTATCCATTACACCACGCCAAATAGCTATATGCTTTGAATTAAAAGAATTATTTTTTAAATTTACTCATTTTCATATCAATTTCCTTGTTGTCTGTGAAGTAACATATAATCTTTAATTTTTAATTTAATTTAAATATTTAAATTTCCCAAACCAATTTTCGTACATCAATAATTGTTAATCCAAATAAAAATAACAAAAGAATATAAAATGTTAATTGACGAAATTTATTATCTTTAAATAAACCCCCACAACAATTTCTTAAAAAAGAAGAAGCTTTTCCTCTATTATTTAATGGACGTAAGCCGGGATTGTTGTTTTGAGTATTTTTTATATAAACCATTTTTAAATGTCTTGGTATTTAATTTAAAATAAAAATATTTTAAGTATTAGACATTTAAGTTTTTTTAAATTTTGATTAAGGAATTAATTCTTAAAAATTTCCTCTATATATAATAGTGATTTGTACCCAGGAACAGGAAAAACAGAATTTTGAAAAATGTTTAAATATGAGGTGAAGACTTAGAAATTTCTATACTCTCCCGATTTTTTTGCGTTTCTCAACAATGCAAAGGATCTCTCTTGACGTTCTGAATTCTAGCAATAAATTATTACATATTTTGAGATATGTATTTATTTAAGAATAAAAGAAAATAAAAAATTTAAAAATTAAATTAAAAATAAAAGTGAATTAAATCAAAATCAATTCAAGCATAAATAATAAATAAAAAAATAAAAAGAGAGAAAGTTTAACTATTTTTGTGACGTTCTTAAAAAAATTTTTTTTCATTTCTCGCGCATTTCTCTTTAAATTAAAAGGCCAGAACTTTTTACATTAACAAATAAATTAAAAAAACAATATCTTCATGTGATTGGCCAATTTTCATTTTTTTGTTTAAATTAATTAATTTAGGTCAAATTTAGTTAAAAGAAGTTAATTTCTATTAAATAATTTATTTTTAAACTAAATAAAATTAACTGTTGATTTTAATTAAAAATATATAGGTAAGATGTAATTTGTCAAATAAGAAGCAAATTAAATTGAAATTTTAATGTGAAGTTAACAATATTGGATTTTAGAGAAATATATGGAAATTTAAAACTTCGTACAGACCTTCGTACAGGCCTTATTTTCGTCTTCGTACTACTTTCCCGTACGTGGGAAATGTTTTATGATTTTTTTGATAAACAATTTTTTTCTAAATGAGTGATCTGTAAACAAATTCTCTTGTTTTGATAGAAAAATTTCTGAAGTTTGTTTTCGAGAAAATTTAAATTTTAAATTTTGTACATATTGTAATGTCCATGTCTTGAGAAAATTATGTTTAAATTTGTTTACTAATTTATTTTATAAATTTGCCTTTTCCTTCATATTTTAATTCTACCTTTGGGTACACTGCTTTATTTTATAATCATTTTATATTAATTTTCTCACAACCTGTTCCTGTCTTATACTGTAAATATTTTTATACACAAACTTAGGTATTCATATTATTTACAGCTAATAATTTTTTTATAAAATTGGATAAATAAAATTTTTAAATTAATTTAACTAAATATTTTCTTTCATTTTCGTTGTCTTATCTAATACTTTTGATTTTTTATACTTTATTTACAATTAATTATTTTGTCACATAGTTTATGCGCTCCAAAAGTAGGGAGTGAACAAATAATTTAATTCTTTTTTATCTAAATTTAAAAATTCCAATTCTTTTCAAAAAAATTCAATAAATTAATCAAAAAATTTATTTTTTTACCATTTAATTAGCTTTTTTGTTATCAATTTGTTTACATTTAAAATAAATTATTAAATGAGAGCAATAATATGTACCTATTTAGATGCTTGGAACATTGTACTTTAATACTACAAATAAATACATTTACAGATAAATATTTTTAATATTTATTATCACAAAAAATTATTTTAATTTGTATAATTAATTTGTAAGGATTCTTTCCTAATAATATTGTTATGATCAATTAAAAAATTTAATTTTTGGATATCCAAAATATCCAAATTAAATAATATTTGACTTTGGTTAAAAATAATTTTGATACTAATTTTTGAACTGTGTAACTTTAAATAACACGTGACAAAAAATTAATTACTAATAATATATTTCATTAAATGTACATAATCTCTTCTGTGATAAAACAGTGGTAAAAGGAATGAACCAAAAATTGAAATATTTCGTTTAAACATAATCTATACTTTTTTGTATCAAATTTTCTAAGGTTTTACGTCACCTAATACAAAGCTACACTATTTTTTATTAACATTATTTGTTATCAGTAAATAATCTTAAAAGATCAATTACCGCTCATATGACTAGTTTTTTCTCTTAAATTTCTCCATTTATCTACATTTTCTCCATTTGTTTACACATACTTACATAAACCACAATTATAAAATATTTAAACCGTTATCATTTTCCAATAATTCCTTTTTTGCTCTCATTTTTATTAATATTTCAAAAAATATTAATAAATAAATTAATTTTAAATTTTAGTTTTATATATTTTTTTGGCTATATTTAAAAGCCAAAAAACAAAAAAGAAAGTTTTTTCATCGAATGCTACAAACCTGCTGTGCGATTAGTCGCAAACATTCCTCACAAGAGAGGAAATCCTCACAACAATCGTCAATTTCTGTCGATGAGCCTTCACCCACAGAAGACAAAAATCTTGGACTTTTGGACTATTCAAATTTAAATCTCGAGTAGGTTTTTTGTTTATTGGGGAATACCTATAGAAGCCTTTTCTCTGAGGCAGGTTGTGAAATGTGGTCAAATGATTATTAGTGGGGCAATGTCCTTTGAGAGAAATCCTCCCCCCCTTTTTTTCAATTAATTCCAAGCAAAACCATTAATAGCATTTAATATTTTTTATTAAATTTTCAATATCAACATAAGTTTAGGATGGACCAAACCGGAGCCGAGTCAGAAAAATGATCGGCCGAGGTATATCCTTTTAGTAAAATATTATGTATATTTTTATTTTTATAAATAAAAATATTTTTTAGGCAGTTTCCATTAGAATTAATTTCGACAGAAGATCGTTCTCTTGAAGAACTTAAACATTTAATTTTGGATGAAAATCAATTAGACGAACAAGCATTAGAATCATTACCAGAATTACCTTCACTGGAAACACTTTCCTTGAATGGGAATTGTATAAAGAATTGTGGAGTTCTTTTACAAATTCTTTGCCGTAAAGCACCCCATTTAAAGTGCCTTAGTCTTATTGGAAATCCTGGCTGGCCTCATCCTATTTTAGGTGGTGGTAGAAATCTTGAACTCTACAAGAAATATGCGTAGGTTTTTTCTTTGAAAAATTTAAAAATAAATTATTATGTTAGATGATGATTTATTTAGAGGATGTAGATAGTTATTAAGAAATAGTATATTAGGGAAATGGACAAATATAGGCCTTACATCCACTTAAACTATCCCGAAGCTGATATATTTATGTTACATAGATTTATTATACCGGTTAGGCAAAACCTTCAGTTGCATTATGTAGTGGGAAGGAATTTCTAATTTTTTTTTAAATTTTCAGTTTGTCAGCCGTGCAATTGTTGCCAACCTTGCAGTTTCTTGACACAGCCCGTGTGTATTCTGGTGGACAAAATCAAAATATTCCAAATTCAACAAATGCCGGATTACAATCTTCCGACCATCGAAAGCTCTTGGTCCCAGCAGTTTGCCGTGTTGTTTGAAAAAGAAGAAAATAATTTTTGGTGGAAAGATGAATTTAGAATATCAAAATTTGATAAAGAAAAATATTTGCTTGAAAATTATAATATTTGGTGGAATTATCCATTTAGCTAACATTCCAATATATGATAACCTTTTTATATTCTAAAATATACTCAAATTAAATAAAATTTTAAATATTCATTTTTGATTTCGATTTAAATTCTTAGAATCAACTAAATATATTTGATTTTAATATTTTCCAAATTTTTGATTTAAAATATATTTTTTAAATTTAAACTCGATTTATTTCAAATTTTAATAATATGATGTAACTAATTACTATTACTGCACTTTAAAATTATTAAGCATTCAGACATCCATTTTGAAATGAAAACAAAAATAATTAGACAACACGTGTAGTTTTAAAATATATAAATGTTGCCCATTAATTTAAAATTCATTTGAAAAATTTTAAAATTTTAAATTAAAATCCTTAAATTAATTTATTAAAATGAATATATATTTTATTTTTCTAATTATTACTTTACTAATAAATAAATTATTTTGTATCTCGGTTATAAACAGTTTAGATTTTTAATAATTTATTTAATCAAAAAATTCTTTTAAGCTGTAAATAATTCTGGTTTATCTATGTATAATTTTAAAACAAAAGAAAATTTACAGAATAATTCTTTAATAAATAATTTAAATATTAAATGTTTGTTTTTAAAAGAAAATTATCTTTTAAAAAATTAAATTTAAGTTAAAAAATTGTTTAACCAAAAAATTAAATATTCAAAGAATTATTGTTCTCCAATTAATGTAGCTCCTAAAGAAAATTGTAGTAAACCTTCTTTGGATGAGGAAATTAAAGATAATGAAACAAAACAGGATAATGAAATATTATCTGACACTTCAAATTTAATTAAAAAACAATGTTTGTAAATTAAAAATAAAAAAATATTTTTAAATTTATTTTTAGTGTTAGAGCAGAAAGATGTTAAAATTTTACTTGAAGCATATTCACATTCAGAATTGGTAAATGAACTAATTTTATTTAATATCTTTTCAATAATTTTAATTTTTAAGGAATATTCTTACAAAGAATTAGATGAAAAAGAAATAAAAATATTTTTTGAATTTCTTGAAGAGAAAAAATCTAATAAAATAATTAAAGAACACCTTTCAATTTTATTTTCATTTTTCGAAAAGGCAGAAAATCCCCTCGTTCGTACACAAATGTCTTTATGGGTTTTACTTGTTTATATTGTAAATGCTTTGAATAATTTATTAGAAGAAAATAAATTATATCATCCAAATTTGGAGTATAGATCTATTTTAATATTTTATGAACAAATATTCAAGTAAATTTTTAAAAAATTATTTTTATTTTAAAAATTTAGAACAAAAGAATCAGCTTTCTTTAGAGAAACAATTACTACTTCAATTAAATATATGCATAAAATATTTAATAACAAATTAAATGAATTTTTTGATGGAGGATGTTCTGAAGTTTATAGAGAAAAATGTTTTGAGTAAATATTAACCAGAAAATGTGGAATTTCTAAATTAAATTAAAGAAAAACTAAATATGGGTTTATAGATAAAAAAAACTAACTAAACTCCCAACAAATCTATTATTTAAATTTCTTTATATTTATTAAGCTGACATTAACACTTAATTCATGACGTATTTTAGTCAAACGAAAATCCCAAGGGATTGAGTAAAAATTGTAGCACTAAAAATTTTTGTTAACATTTATTTGGTTCTAATTAATTAAAGTTCTAATTAATTGTTGATATTTGCAAATTTCTATTTAAATTATTATTAATATAACTAAAAAATCAAAAAATAAAAATTTTTTCTTAAATATTTATGTATATTTAAAATAAATTTAATTATCAAAAAACTAAGCCAAGAGTTAATGACTGTTCATAATCAAATTGAAAATCTTTCAATGATCTTATAAGTTCGACCAGATAAGAAACTTTAGAAGAATGACGAATGAAGGCACTTTGTTCGTAAAACTGAGTTGTAATTGGTGTCTGTACAATTAAAGGGATAAGTCCACATAAGAGATGATCTCTATAATAAATATAAATTTTAATGCAAATTTAAATATTTATAAATCTTTTATTTACCTTAAACACAAAAGCATAAAAGAATTAAATTTTCCTTCCTTTCCAACAACAGAATTTGCTAAATAAAAATTATTATTAAAAAACAATGACAAATAAACTTTAATTTTACCTCCAATTTTCTTAACCATTTTATAAGCATATATTACCAGAGAACTGTAAATGAAATTGTTTAAAATAAAGCGGAAGAAAATTTTCTACCGCATTTCGCTTGTTAATTCATTTGCTTTTCCACTTCTAAAAAATTGAACAAACCAAACAAACGCTTCCTCTATATAATCCCACGGATAAATTGTTGGATGAAATATTTTTTGTATCAATCCATGTGAACTAAAAATTAAAATTTTATTAAGAATTTAGAAAATTATTCTACAAAATTTCATTAAAACAAGGCAACAATCCATCATTTGAACATAAAAGTAGACTAAGTTTTGAATTATTTCCAATATATTGTTGTTGTTGTCCACATTCATTTTTTTCTAGAAAATGTTTCATTAATGAATTGACTGCCATTACAGCTTTATGTTCTAATGATTGGAGTGTATCTAATGCTAATAAATAAAAAGGATATTTTAATAAACATTAAATTGAGAAAAAAACCTAAAGTTTCATCCACAACCCTTCCACCACCACCATCAGAGGAATTATCAGTGATGCCAAAAAGCCTTCTTTCAGAACTTGGTGATCTTAGACGACTTCTTGCTCTCGGTTTATTTTTCGAGTAATTATCCGAATTTTCGTAATATTTGTTGGTCTTTCTCGGAGACAAAAAAGCATTAGAAAATGCACTGTCTGAATAATTCAAGCTATTTGAGTCAGTTCTTTCTTCTTGATCTTCATCAACTGGCTGAAGTACTATTGCTTCTGCAATCAATAGTCGTTCCAATGCACCATCATCAACACCACGACCAAAATAACGACGACACCTGTTTATAAAAATTTTGGCGCTATTTTCATAAACCCATTTGTTTCGGTAGTAATTTTCCTTTCTTGTCAATTACGGAAAATTTCCTTCATTTTGTCAATTATAAAATAATTTTTAATAACTGAAATAAGGGTTAGGGTGATATATGAAAAAAGTACACAATTTTTATTATAAAATTAAACACAAAAACTTAAAGAAAATATATACCGAAAGTAGAATGTCTGTGCAGTAACACAATTGCGCACAATTACCTAAAACAATAAAATCTCAATTTATAATCGGTCTAAAGTTTTTTACATAATCTAGAAACCATTTAATTGGTCGATGAGTCGCTTGTACCGAATTAATTTTATGGCCAACACGAAGAGTTGAAAGTATCCCCAAATTCTTATACTTAAAGAGAAATTTTTAAATAATTTAAATAAAAACAAAAAAAACATCAAAAGTAAATTGCGTATTATTTGCAGGAAGAGAAATTTGTGAAGTAGAACCCAGTGAACCAGTTAACATAATATAAACAAAAGAATCTGGGAAACGATTTAAGCCGCCCGCCATTAGAACTTGATAACGCATTTCTTTAAAAAATTAAAAATTGTTTATAAAATTAAAAACAAATATACTTATTGTTGTAAAAGCGTTGGTAAAACAAGAAAAGTCAACAGCATTTAATGATAATAAATGAAGGAGAAATTGTTCACGTTCATCGTCACAACGAAGAAAAGAAGAACGTTTGTATAATTTTCTAAAATTTAAATAAAAATCTAATTAATTAAAATAAAATTACTGGAGAAGTTCAGTATTTGAAAGTAACTAAATATTAAAAAAAGAATATTATTAAGTAAATGAATTAGAATAATTTAAACCTTTTTCAGGTATTGATAGAGAAGTTTTCGTTCGAGAGCAATTCTGACGAAAGCTAAAGCAAATCCAATGTCTGTTTTGATCTATAAAAAATTTATAGCATTAAAAAAGTTACTTCTAAAAAAGGATTACCTCTGTCATTCTAACGATGTTTCTATAATTTAATTCAATTTTAAATTTAACCAAAAAATTAATTTAATATAAGAATCAATTATTTTAAATTTTATTAAATAACTTTAAATCATATGCCATTGTATTTGGAAGAGGACTCAACGATCGTAACATATCTCCACCTCCATATCCAAGCATTCCACGTGTTAATCTTTCATAAAGACGTGAAGGACTGTTTGAACGAGAAAGAGAACGATTTCTGGAATGAGGCAATTTTTGTTGTTGACAATTTGTAAATACTCCAGATGCACTCAAATCTCTTCTTTTACGAGCTGTTGAGTCGTTGTTGGAAGAAATTCTAGAAAGAGAATCCTCGGAGAATCGAGAAGCCAAATCTGAAAATATGAGAAAAATTAAAGGTACAAGGAGAAATAAAGCAAAAACAAAAAGCTATTTAGAATAAGACCGGACACAAAATGTCATTTTAAAATTTAAAAAATAAAGAACCAATTCACCAACAAATAAATTGATAGATAAAAAACTAAACTAATTAAAAAACCAGAAATATAATTACACTAACTCCCTTTTCCCCCACTTTGATAACAACTTGCACTTCTTGGTGGTGTAGGTATTTTAGCAATAGACCTGCTTCTTCTTTCCTCTCCTTTAATATGTTGTTGATTATTAACTGCTTTAAGTGGACTTTGAAAAATAAACTTTCTATAAGTTTCTTTCGGCAAAACCTCAGAATTTACGTTCTCCGATTTTTTATTAAGTTCATCTTCTTTTTGCTCCTCTTCTTCAGTAAAACCCGAACTTTTTCTTCGCCTCAATAATTTTGGCGTGCGAAGCTTCCAATTCGGAAATGAAGATTTCTGATCCTGAAAGTGGACTAACTTAATGTGAAACAATTACTTTATTTTACCGTTGAAGGTGGTGGAAGAGGCGGCAGTCGACTCTTGTTAACATTACTATTAGACTTTTTACATTTTTCATCATTTGTTGCTTGTTGTTGTGATGTAATTCTTTCACAAATAACATTAGCTGCTTTAAGCAAAGAATGTGACCAATTATTAGTAAAATTTGAAAGTGAATCAGTAGAAGAAGAGTGTGGAGAGTTATCATGAGAATCAAACGAGGGGGAAGTCCCAGCAATTTTACGAAAGGAAGTGATGAGTTCAAGAAGAGCTCTTGAGGATTCCCCAGTGTTAATATCATGTGCTACATTTGATGTTGGTGATAATAACCGTTGCCCATCGTCTGTTAAAAATGGACAAAACACTAACAATTTACAGACAAGAAAATAAATGAAAATATATAAAAAAACATCTAGAATTTTTAGAATAAAAGGACAATTTTTTATCCCCACAAGAAGCAAAATAAGCAACAATATGTAGCTTATTATTAGGAAAATCCCTTACAATCAAGTCGTCTCCGAAAAACGATCCAAAGCATTGCTGTAGGTAGATTTAAAGTTAAATTGACAGAAACTTATTGTCAGTAAATTTTGTGACTAAATTCTATAATATCAAAAAATTCACCATGCGTTGAAGCAGAAATATTGCTGTTATTATTTTCGAACCCAATAGAACTTGCACGTCTGCTTGATGCTTTAAGCATATTAGTTCGTGTTTCCCATTCATGATAATAATTTATATATGACCAAAGAGCAGATCTTCCCTGAAATTTTTTGATAAAAATTTTCCTGAAATTTTTTGATAAAAATTTTAAAGATTTATTCAGTTGCCTGTTTCTTCTTGAGACCATGAGACCATATACGTTCAAGCAACTCACAAAATGATGCTACCAATGTGTTCTTTTAATAAACTTTTTATTTTATTGGATAAAAAAGATTTGTGAAATAGTCAAGGATAAAATTAATGGGAAATTAAAATACCTCTTCAACTCCAGATATTCCCAAGTGAGATTGACCATGTCCAAGATGAATTGCTTCCCTGCCCATTTTTGCTAAAAGAATTCGTGTTGTTCTTGCTGTTTAAAATTTGCGTTAATTTTAATCTTTTTAATTAAATTTATAACAGAAAATTTTGTTTACCTTTAGTTTGTTTTAACAATTGTTCAACAAACTTCCAATTTTGATGTGCTAAATTCATTGGTGCTGCTCCATCATTTTCTTTTATAACGAAAGCACTAGCTGTCTCTTGGTTATTATCATTCTTTTTACAAGTTATCTTGTTTTTAGGTTTTTGTTGTGTTGATTTATTTTCTATCAAAGTAGTTTTAATTGAGCATTTAGTTAAAATATCAGTGTTGCATGAATTTGTTATTGATGCATTTTTCTCTAAAAGTGATGGATTCGTAATTAAAAGATGTCCGTTGTATTTTTGCAGAGGTAGTTTTGATGATATTGGAGTATAAATTTGATGAATCTTGCCGTGGTTGAGTAAGGTATCTTTTTCTAAAATTTTTGAAAATGGTAGAGTCATATTTATATATTATCAGAAATTAATCTATACCTCCATTTGCATCTGCAATACAAGTTTGAATTTCCATAGCGCCTTCCTTCAATTCAACTATTCTTTTATCAAAAAGTAAAACACCGTTCCCGACGTGACCAGAATTTTGTAAGGAAAGGATTTTAGTGTCAATGAATGAGGTAAACATCTTTTTAAAAATTATTTAAAATATTCTGTAATATCATACTTGTGTTTCAAGAAAGGCAGCAAGAAAAAGAATTACACTCTCTGGCTGATCAACAAGAAAAGAAATGTTGTCAAAATTTGCAGTTGATTCACGAACAATGCGAGCAGTTTTAATATCAGCGTTGAGCAGATAATTTTCATATGAGGTGAATAAAGAGGCAAAATGTGAAAGAAAAATAGAACGTAGAGCTTTATTGAAACGGAGACCCTTTGAAAAATAAAAAAGATAAAAAAATAAATTAGCCAAGTATTTTATAAAATATATACTTTTAAATAGAAGTCATGAATCTTTATATCATTATTCGAAATTGATGATTCGGATTTAAAAACTTCAGTCAGTTTTTTAATTTTGTCAATAAGTTCCTGACTTCTTGGAAAGGCGGGTAAATCTTCAGGTAAATCCAAACGACCAGAATCAATATCCAAAAAACATATGTTGTGCTAAAATAAAGATTTAGCTAAAATTTTTAAACAAGAATTTTTAAACCTGTGAAAAATCCTCAGGTAAATTTTCGCCCTCAGAACAGATTCCCATTAACCTAAAAATAAAATAAGTTTTACTTGAGGTTTAATAAGAAAATTAATAACCAAGGCACGGGTGCCTCCAAAAATTTAAGCTGAGAATGTGGTAAAATCGGACAGTAAGCCATTTGCCAAGAAAAAGGAAAAACAAGTGTCGAGAGACATTCACCAAATAACATAAGAGTAATAGCATCTGTTTTTAATTTTTAGTTTATTCAAAAAAATTTTAGTTACGCTTGGAAACAAGTAATATTTGTTTTTCTAGCATAAAACAAGTCAGCAGTTTAAGGAATTTTTCAACAGATATAAAATTGAAGATATTCTGCATTGAGTAGTCAAAATAAGGAAATTCCTCTAAGGTTGGTATCCTTACAAGCAATTGAAAGTGTGGATGAGTAACTCGTATGGTTTCACCGGGAGGTGGTAAAGGAATCTATTTTTAAAAATAAATTTATTAGAAACGTTAGGGAATGAACTTGATGAAGTGCCCAAAAAAGAGCATCGTCTAACGAGAGTTGTGTCTCATCAGGGAATTTATCATTAAAAATCAGCCAAAGATTTGATAACAAATTTTCTGATGAATAAATCACCGGCAACTACAAGAAATAAAAAATAATGATTTAATTTTTAAGAAATAAAAAAAACCGATGCTAGCACCACCATACTTTTCGAAGCAAACAATAAACTTTTTGGGTTTGTATAATAAGAAGAATGATCTTCTCCATTGTTTTGTTCTGTATTTACATTACTACTATTTCTACGACCTGATGCAGAAAACTTTCGAGGAAGGGAATGTGTTGTAAATTTTTTTGAAAGAAGTTGTTTTTGGTGTAGTAATGTGCCTTTTGAATATGGATAGTTTGTAGTTGAAGTAGAAGGAAGTGGAGAAGTATGATTTGAAGCAAAATCACGCAAAAAATCCATTTGAGCATCAAATCTAAAATAAAAATAAATCCACAAACCTAAAATATAAGAACAAATAAACAAACATTTTTTGACGCAACTCGACTGAACGAAGTTCCTTAAATCAAACATAAATCATCGAAATCATCATTTAATTTTAGCACAAACCTCATAAAAAACTAAAGAACAGCCGTGAAGCCTTGAACCATCTACAAAAAAATTGTTGATAAAAAATTTAAGGAAAACTTTACCTTCTCTAACAATAACAAAAGAATGAAAGGAAGGCTCTTGAGGTACGTTTTGTTCTGTGAAGAGACGAACACCAGAAGGTAGGGCAAGCTTGAAAATATTTAATTACTATTTTTAAGTAGCAAGCATGAATTATATTTGTAACATTCAAAAACTTGTTCAATAAAAATTAATACCGCTGCTATCTCAGCGGCAAACGGCCTTCCTTGCCTTTCTGCCGGAAAGTGAGCAATAACCTTAAATTAAAATAATTAAATTCCATCCATTTTCAAACCTTAGCCTGATACGATGCTTGCAGAGGTGATCTCGGTCCATTAGGCAAATTTCCCTCGCCAAATCCCGTTTTACTCTCTTGCTAAACAAAATATTTAAAAACAATCACTAACAACAAACCTTTAGTCCAAATTCTGGATTATATCCGATGACGGCAAAATAATCATAAAGTGGTAAATTATGAAGAGTCATAATAAACTATCCACAGCAAATGCAACAGCATAGTTTCTGCAGGAATAATATACAAAAGTAATCTTAATAAAAAAATGTTTAAAAATTTTATTGGACAAATACTATTTAGGTATATCAAATGAATTACTGCTTCGAATTTATTATTAATTTTTAAGAGACTAGCATAAACTGAAACATGTAAAAATTACTAATTTAATTTTCTCTAATATTTATATTTCGATAACGGAAATTTTATTTTTATTCCGTCGCTTAAACACAAGCGGACATTGAAAATATATAATGGAAAAAATTTATTTTGTGTAAAAAACATGGTTTTAGATTGCTTTTGGAACTGTATAAAATGTGAATTAAATGTATAGAATTTTGTTGTAGGATTCCAAATATGCAATTTATTAATTCAAAAATATTTTTATAATTTTCAGGAATGCCACAACTATTTTAGAAAAACAAAAAATTATATTCACACATAAAATGAGATTGATAAATAGCAACATTCTTGTAACAAAAATCAATTTTTGGGAGCATTTTTTGGTGAAAAAATGATCATTTTAAGTAAAAAATATTCTTGAAGAAAAATAAATGAAGTGTAAAATGTGGGATATTAGACAAGAAGTACAGAGAAATTTTAAATTTTTTTAGCAAAATTGTTTAAAACGTCTTTCAAAATTAATTTTAAATAAAAAGATATTTTTAGATTTTCCCTGTTCTTCTGATTAAAAAAATACAAATATTAAATGACCTTCTCCTAAATTTGTTTTATCATTGTCGCTATAATCGAAAATGTCAATTATCATTGTAAAAGCACCATTAAAAATAAAATGCAATATAGTTAATCAATTATTAAATTCTTTTACTAGCCACTACAATTAGCTAATGCAGCAGCCATATCAATATCAGAAATATTACTTCTTCCACCTAATAAATCATCAGCAGAATCACTACGACCACCCCCTTGTAAACTAGCAAGTAATTGTCTAATAGCGGCATCTTGCTCTTCACTATTTGCTTCCATCATAAGATTTGGAGCATTTCTTGAAGTATTATTATTGTTGTTAATTCTGGAATCGAGGGAAATTTAATTTTTGATGAAAAAATTGAGAATCCATTAGAAACCCAGAATAAGGGGCGAAATGGATTATGAAGGAAGTCATTAAATTACCTTTCAATTTTGAGAACGAAAAAAGCTTTTTACTTGGACTCGTTAATTTACTTCAAAATTAGTACCCTTTAGTGCTTGGTTCTGTTTTCACTGTAACACCTCCACTCTTCGGTTGATCCATTAATCCAAAAATATCAGAAGTATTTCCAACACCAGCCATTCCCAACATTGCATTTATCATAGCAGCATCTGACTGACCAGTTGTGCTTGTATTACAACCGGTAATAATAGGTTTCTTATCTTCATTAGTAGACCCTGCTGAACTAGTGGCAGCTGCTAGAATTGCACCAACTTGAAAAATTTTGAGATAAATTTTTAGAAATGATTAGATTAGCAAAGGATTTAAATAAAAATTTTCAGAATTTTTTTCAAAATTAAAAAATACCATTTAATTGTTGATTGAATAAATTGTGCCCCTGTCCAAGCAATTCATCAACCAAAGCGGGTGTTAATTCGCCACCATTTTCTTGAAAACCTAAAATTTAAAAAGAAATTAGAATAAATTTAATTTTCGAAAATACTTCTAGGTAAATTTTGTAAAGTTCCAGGAGGAAGTCCCAATTGAATTTCTCGTTCACGTTCTTGAACTCTTGTAACTAATCTTCAATAAAGAAAATTAATTTATAATTTAAAATAACAAATTACTTCATTGCCCAAGTTATTTTCAGTTTTACTTGGCCTCCATTTTCTTCCAATAATCCAGGCGATTTTGTAGCGATGTAATTACGAGCAATTGTTAATGCCTAAAAAACATTTATTTAAAAAATAATTTTTAAAACGTTTTTTACATGTGAAGCTGTCAAATGTGCAGTTGGACTCTTTTGTTTCATTTTCACAATATGCTCAACTAATTCAGCATCTAACTCATCTCCTATCAGTTTTGGACGGCCTCGACCTCTTCCGCGCAAATAAGCATTAACGCTGCTATTTTGAGAGCCTGTAGCATTCTGCCAAAGTTGTGCCAAACTTTGATTTCCATTTTTTGAAGATTCTTCTTCATTTTTATTTTCACAAATTGGCATTGCTGTTAATGAGGCTGTTCTTTCTCTTACTTCCCCAGAAGAGGGATCATGAGTCTTTGAAGACGGCAAAGCTGGGCCAATTGAAAAACGTCCAGCAGGACGTCCAACTTTGTTATGAACGCTGTTTTTGAATTCTCTTCTGTGGTAATAAGCAGCTACAGCAGGTGGAATGTTAAATTTACGAGCAGCAGCAGTTGCACCATGAAGCTGCACAAACCCGGCAACTGTCTGAAATTTAAAAATTAATTTTTTAGAAATAATTAATTAGTTTCCAAGAGAAAATTTTTGAGAATTTTTAGAAAAAATCATTAAAAACCTTTTTCTCTGCTGCTGTGCAATATTTAGATCTACGTCCTCGTTGTGTTGATTCTCCCCAATCAAACGAATTATCATAATTGTGTTTTTCAGAACTCGACTAAAAAATTATTTTAAATAATTGAACACAAAAATAATAACCTGTTGATTTTCTGATCTATAATTTCCATTTAAAAGCGATTTAGCTTGCGTTTTCATTGCTGTTATTCCACAATCTTTACAACCACAAGGCTGAACATTTAATGTTCGGATTAAAATTGACATCTAAAAATTTGGAAAATTTTTTAAAAACAAATTTTAAGAAAGCTAAGCGACGTGACAAACATTTAAAAATTAATTTAAATTAAAATCAATATTTATTTGTTTATTAACAATTAATAATCAATAAATACCTGATGATTTAACATTTGTAAATTTGCCTTAATAGACGCCAATTCCCCTTTTGGTACCAAAATTTTCTCATCATCTTCAGGATTTGGACTAACATCCCCTTCCTCAATACACTCCCCACCAATCTCATCTCCATTTCTAACAATATTTTCATCATAACCACTCCCAATAATCTCATCTTCATCATCTTCCTCCTCGTCATCTTCTTCTTCCTCTTCCTCATCTTCATCATCCATTTCTTCATCGTCTTCCTCTTCCTCCTCGTTTGGCTTTAATTTTAGAATGTTTTCATCTGAATTTAATTCTTTCTGATTTAAATTGTCTAAAGAAGACATTTCCTGCATATTGCAATGTTGATTGTTGTTATATTTTGAATTATAATTATAAGAATTTGAATGCATTTAATATTTAAATTTTTCTAAAAAATAAAATTTAATAAAAATAATTTTAATAAAAAATAACAAAATATTTAAAGTAATCAATTAAAAAAAATTATTTTTTTAAAAAGAAAAATAAATTTAAAATAAAAATAAGATTAGTAATGATTAAATTAAAAAAGAAATATTTAATTTAAAATATAAAAAGAATTAAAATTAATTTTTATCGTAAATTAGACAAAATAAAAAATAAAAACATTTTTTCAATTAATTCTTTAAACTTTAAAAAATATTTATTTCCAAAAATGCTGCTCAAATAAGGGAATATATTGTGAAATTCTTATATAAAAATTAGTTATTCTCTCATAAAATTTGGATTTAAATTGAATTTAAGAGTAAAAAAATGTTTTTTTTGGTTTTATTTTAATGTAAATATAAATAAATTTATTTTTTTTTTAAATTTGTCTATTTATTTAATAAATTTTGAAAGAATTTTATTTAAATAAATTTTTTAAGTAATTCACTATTAGTGAAATGAATTTACATTTTAAATAAAAATTAATAAAAATTATTGGAAAATTAAAATGCTAAATGGACAATTGTAGTTTAGAGTGGGAGAGAGAGAAGTGGAGAGAGAGAAGTGGAGAGAGGGATAATAATTAAAGAGAAAATGAAAGAGAGAGAGAAAAGAATCTTCCGAAAGATCTCCTCTCTCTCTTCTTCATCCTTTTAACATCTTCATTGCTGAAAAAAGAATAAGGGAAATTTTACCGAAATCGCCGGTGAAGGAAGAGAAGAATTTGGTGGTGGACAGTGATGGACACAGAGAGATATCCAAGCCCCAAAACGGTTGGCCATCTCCAAAAGTGAAATTTTAAAATTTAAAGCCTTACAATTTTCAAAGTTTTTAAAAGGAACTTTAAATTCATTTAACGAATATTAATTTTAAATTAAAAGAATAAATTAAAAATAAAATGTTAAGAAAATGACTCATTTAAAATTAATTTTGTTCAAATAAAAAAATTATAAAACATCTTTTTTTACTCTTTTTAAAATAAAATATAAAATTCTTTTTTAAATAAAATTAAATCGATTTTAATTAATTTTTAACTCTAAAAAAGCCAAATAAAAACCCCCCAAAGCGACAACCAACATTTTGTGGTAGGGGGGAAAGAAGAGTGCATTTTTATTTTATTTTACTAGAAAATAAATAAAATAAATAATAAAATTGCTTTAGCGAGAAAATTACAAGTCGATAAAAAATATTATATAAAATAATGAGAGAAAATTCACCAAAAAGAAGACGAATGTTTTAATATTATTTTTTAAATAAATAAAAAAAAATTTTTTTTTTAAAGTTAAAGCGGGCAAATAAATATTTATTTTATTTTTTTTAATGTTGAAAAGCCTAAAGAGAGAAAAAAGAAAAAAAGAAGTGAATTAAAAATGTGAAGATAAAATTAAAAAAAAATAAAAAATAAATATTTTTTTCTAAATATTTTTTAAAGTAAATAAAAACAATAATTATAAATGTGTTTACAAAGAGGGAAAAAATAAATACACATTTCGAAAATTAAAAAGTTGTGATGGAAATTGTTTTATAAATTATTTTTAAAAAATTAATTAAAATTAAATTCTCTTAATTTTTAATTTCTTTTTTTTGTCTCTATCTTTCATGAGAGATTACTGTAAGTTTAAAGAATTAATAAATTATTTAATTTAAAAAATATTTCAATATTGGAATTAAAAATAAAAACCCCCCTATTATTTAAAAAAACTTAATATGTAATACATATATTGTTAATTAAAATAGTTTTCTTTAAAAAAAAATAAATTTATCAAAACATTTTATTTAATATAATTGTGGTAAATTTATGTTAATTTTGTTTTATGACAATCTTGGTTAATTAATTTTTTATATTTACAAGATATTAAAACGAAAATTTGGTTTAGGAAAAATACATGTATTACATTTAACTTTTCTTGTGTCTTAAATAAATTTTTAATCAAATTTAAATAAATTTATTTATTTTGAAAAATTATAAATACTAATTAATATTTAAAAAAACAGATAAAAATTATTATAAAAATTCCCATCTAAACAATTCCATATTTATAAATTAATTTAAAAATATATAAAAATTATAAATTAATATTTTGGAAATAATAAAGGAATTGGATTTTACTGAATTTTTAAAATGTATTTTTAAATAAATGTGCCGCCCTATTTTATTATAAATATATATTAAAGTATACATTAAATATAAAAAAATAAAATTAAAAATAAATAATTCTGTGTTTAAGTATAAAATATTAAAATAGTTGTTGCCCTACTTTTTAGTGGGAAAATAATTTATTTTTCGTGAATTTTGTTGGTGCTTGGTGCTCCTAATATTGGTAGTTTTGAATTAAAAATTGAGAAAGGTAAATGAATTGAATGCTTAGTATTCTTTATAAAATCCAGAAAAATTTTTTAATTGATTTAAAATTAAAATAAAAGTTAAAAAATAATGCGAATTTTTAAATTTATTAATTGGGTTGTCAAGCAAATGAAAAGTATTTTCCTTTTAAAATATCAAGAAAACACATTGAAATTTCAGGAATAGTAAGTGGACTCGCAATCAGGTTCCGTTCCGGTCGCTGCAAAAACCAGGAAGAAGACATTTGCTACGTTTTTTTCTGAAAACCTGACTTTGAAAATAGAAAACACATCCCTGTATTATGGGTCGCAGGCGAAAATTTCTTGAATTTCCGATGGCAAAGTATTCGTCTTTTTAGCGGCATCAAATTTTTGAAAATTCGAAATCGAAGAATTAACAAAAATTCGAAAAAAGAAAATCGAAATTAAACCCCTCGAAAATCAAAATTTCGAAACAACTCTGCCCCCTATATCTCCCCAGGGCATTCGTGTGAATTAAGTAGATGGTTGGTTGACTGTAGTTGTACGTTGAAGTTGTAAATTTATTTCTGAGTTTTAAGTTCACACATTTAAACATTTTAGTGAAAAATGCCAAAGTAGAGAATCTAATTTTCATAGCCATATAATGGTAAATAAACCAATTAAAATTTAAAATTTTATTCATACACTCCAAAGGATATACCGTCAACATGGAACGTTTAGAATAGAAATAAAAATTCTGGATCCAACAAATCGCCAGTAGTCTTTTTAAATATTTTTTTAAATATATTTTTCAAACAGTTTGGTTAAACGAATTCATTTAGCCCAGCACTTAAAAAATTTACAATGCCCTTAACACACTATTTTCTCGAATTTTCCTCATGTAAATAATTTTATTTTTTTTTTCATTTTTATTTAAAAAATTGAATAAATACATTTAATTTTAAATAAAGGGAGTGAAATAGTACTAATAAAAATAGAGACATATGGTAGCAGAGAATCGATTCTCCCCTTAGTCACAGGACGGAGCCTTTCGACCAAAATTTTTTTCTTTATTTATTTCAATTTTTATTTTATATAAATAAATAAATATTTTTTATTTTATTTTTTTTTCATTTTATTTTCTTCATCCCGATGTTGTGTGTATTGGCTAGAGTAAAAAAGGAGAAAAAGAAATTCGTTAAGGGCGGATTACCGAGAGGGGTAAAATGAGAGAGAGACTGCCCAATAATATTTTTTAAAATAAGAATTGCTATTTAATTAAAAAATAGACGAAATAGTATTAAAAAAATATATAAAAATAATTATTTATTTATTATTTAATATCTAAATGTCTGTTTTGCCAGTCTGCTAAAGACAAATACTAAAAAATAATAAAAAAAACTTTTTGTTAAAAAATCTTTTTAAATAAATAAAAATAACACAAGTCATTTCAAATTAAAAAATCATGTGTTCTTAATATTAAAAATAAATTAAATTTTGATATTAATTTAAAATTATAGGGAGAAAGAAATTTAAGAATTTCAATCAAAAAAAACTTTTAAATAGTAATTATTTTTAGGACAGGATTTGGTAGTATCTAAAGAATCTTAATTAAACTCATTAAAAAATAAAATTAAACTCTCTAAGGGCATCATCAAAATTAACGTCAAAATTAACGAAATTAACTTACTGATTTTACAGAAATAAATACAGAAATAAAATTAAAATACCTATAAGAGTTAAGCTACTATTTTTATTTGATAACTGTTTTTATCTAAGAAAATATTCATACTTAAGTCTTAAGTGGGAGAACACATGTATTAAAATCACAAAAAAATTTTATGTCATCCCTTTTAGGAAGGTTGATTTTATATTACCGATTTTTGGCTTTTCTGCTTTTGAAGTACAAAATTGTTTTGGATTTTATCAATTACAGTTAACTAACACAGATATAATCTTAGATTACCAAGATTGACTTTATAAAATAATTAACATTTCATTTTACAAAATACCCATATTTTATTATTATTTTTCAATTTTGAAATATCCAAAAAAAATTTAGAAACCCCAAACAATAGGAGGGCGCAGTATTTTTAATTAAAATAATAAAAGAAATAAAAATAAAATAAAAATTTTATGAAAGAAACAGGATATATAATTTAATGGATTTTCCGATTTTGAATTGTTTGAATGATGAGCGCAAATGTTTGGAAAATAAATATAAAAATATAAGAATTGAAATAAATAAATAATTGTTATTATTTAAAATAAAAATTTATTTATTTTATTTGGGAGAGAAAAATAAATGAAAGCAGATGGACAAGAAAATTGTGAAAATAAATAATATTAAAAAAGAGGGGAAGAAGAAAAAAATAAGAATTTTATATTAAAAATTTAATTATAAATTTATCAATATTTAAATAATAAATTGATGAAAAAATCGGAAAGGCACAAAATTTTTTGTTTTTATTAATTCTTTAATGTATTAAATAAAGAAAATTTAATATTATTTATTTCTTCTTTTTTGATTAAAACTTATTTTATATAAAATGTATGATTTAATATTTAATTTAATTACTAATTAAATTAAAAATAATATTAGTAAACAATAAATAAAGAGAATAGAGTCAGGAAAGTAATTAAATAATATTCCCTAAAAATTTAGTAAATTCATATGTATTTATTTCAAGTTAAATCTGGAGGACATAAATAAAATTATTCATAAGATTTATGGCATTTATTGTAGATCAGACATACAATTAATATTGTCTGATCTATCTCCTTCCCAAACTCTTCATTGGGAAGGAGATAGATCTCATTTATTTACAATCCTTATTTATTTTATTTTTATTATGACAAAATAATTGAATTAATAAAATTTAAGTTTAAAATTTTATTAATTAATTTCATAATCTTTTACACTAAAAATTAAATTTATTTTTTTCAATACTCTAACTCTTTTAATTTACAAAATAAATTGGTTGAATAAGTAATAGCGTTTTTAAATTAAAAAATTTTTATAAATATAATAAATAAATTAAAAATGTTTTATGTGCGCATAGAGCGGAAATCGATTTTAGTCTTTTTATTGCCTAAATTTCGGTTGTTTTAATAAGAATTTTTTGGGGAGAGCTGACTGAGATTAATTTTTGCATTTAAAATAAATTTATTTATTTATTTTGTGGAATTGTGTGTGTCTACTCGGCGTGTTTTTACATTAAAAATTTAATAAAATGTATAAAATTATTTTTATATTAAAAAATAAAAAAAAGTGGAGAGAGATATGTACATATAATTATTTATTATTTTTGAGAAAATGCTAATAAAATAGATTAAAAATTGAATTAATTTTTAATGATGGTTGATGAAATAAAATATTTTAGACTGAATTAAATTTTTTAAAATATATTTATGAATAAAATTTTTAAATTAAAGAAGGAAAAATTTAGATAAAATGAAATAACTAATTATTTAAATATTATTAAAGAAAAAAATAAATAAAATGTTTTATGTAAAATTGTTAAAATTAATTTTAGAAGTTTCTATAAGTTAATTTTATTAATAATGACTACATAAGATTAAATGTAATTAATTATCCATTTATCCGCGAAGAACTTTAATGTGGATTTTTATTATTTTTTCGAATGATATAAATCTGTTAACAGAAATCTAAAGGATTTTATTGTTAAATGTATTACTTAGAACTCTAAATAAAAGGAACACGAACAATGCCGAGAGCAGGAAGTTCTCGATATCTAAACAAAAATTTCGGATATTCATAATCTGATCCAAAATTTTCAAAATAATTATATAATTAAGCAAACTCTCGAATCGGAAAAGGAACGAGAAAGCGAAAGGAGCTCTCCTCATTCTCCTCAATCATTCTCGATACATATTTATAATTAAAAATGATATTATTCTCTTCAAATTCTAAATATTCCCTTTTATTTTTTAATCTTTTTAGTTAATTTTTAAATTAAATTGAGTTATAATATTAAAATTTCGATATAATTAATCACATTTTTTACTTTAATTTTCTACCATTTAATTATTCAAACTTTTAAAACTTCGGATTTATCAGGAACTATTTCTTATTTAAGTAAAATGTTTTTTTCTTTTTTATTTTAAAGCTCTTCTATGTATACATTCACAATCCATTCATCCAAAGAAAATAAATAAACGAAAAAATATTTTTTATAAGAACAAAACCTGAAAAGTGCAAAATAAACGTTTTTATGTGATGTTATTAACTATACTAAGTTAATACTTTTTGTTTACAAATTTTCATTCTTAAAAAGTGAATTTTTATTGAAACGAAAAATTTTCTAAAATAGTAAACAATAAAAAGACAACAAAAAATTGAAAATAATATATGAACGAGAAGTAAAGATTAGCGTCTATCTCTTTCAAAATTTTAAATGTAAACATCGAGTGCCTCGACAAAATGGTACACAAACAACAGAGTTCAAAAGACCTAAACAGCTTTTTAAGTACAAAAGATCTAACTGCTTAAAAAGTTCAAAAGAACTAAGAGTAAAAATGTACAAAAGGCCTAACTAGCCTAAAAGTACAAAAAGTCTAAAAAGAGAAAAAACAAAAGACAAATTTTTTTTCATTTAGTAGTTTGGTTTTGAACAATTTAAGGGACAAAAATTTTGAATTTTCTGAAAAAGGTAATGAGTTACGATCGTAGTCAAAGACTTAAAAATCGAGTATGGTAGACCAATTAAGATAAGTTAAAAGGCCGTTCATTCAGGGTCTAGCAAATAAATAGAAGTCAGTGTACTGTGAGGCAAAGATTAGGGCAAAACGATCAAAAATTTTTTTCAACTTTTCGAACAAAAATCAAGAGAACAATTAAAAGACAAATCCAACGTAAAGATTTTGAGACGGCGGCCGCCGCGAGCGAAGCGAGCACGGCCGTTGCGAAGCACGGGAATCTGCTTCGAAGACATTCGGGGTTCTAAACTAAACAAAGTTTAACAAAGATATCTAAGGGTTTTGAGATAGAGCTAATAATGTTATGCTACGATTAATAGTGAAATGGGAGATATGTCGGTATAACGTGGTTTTGGTGGATCAATTTGAGATAAAACGGATTGATGAATTAAGAGAGATGACAAGGAATTTCCCAAACAAGAATATTGAGGGATCTTAGGGGAGAAATAAGATGAATATCTGTCGACTTGGAAGGTGAACGGGTGTTAAACAGTTTTAGATTTAAGTTTAATAATTCATTATCGCAAAACTATTTTTTAATAATTCAGTATTTACAAAACTATTTATCTAAAATAAGCCATGTTAAATGGTTAAGCAAGCCAGTATAGTTGAGTAGACCTAAACACAGAGTATTTACGGGATTATGAGGTATATTGGGGGATTTTAGGCGGATTAAGGATTATGTTTAGGAGAATTTAGGATTAAGAGGGGTATCGGGATTTGCGAGGGCTTAAGACGCATTTTAATGTTTTGGAGGTTAGAAAACTTCGAATCTATGGGAAAATTATAAATCTAACTGCTGATATATGCTTAAAAACGATGTTTATCTTAAGTAATTTTCTATTTTGAAAAGCTTCGAGTAATACATAGATCAGAGTTTTAAATTTTGTGTAAATGAGGAAAACGAGATTGAACAAATATTTGATCAAATTACTTGATAATGACAGTATTTGAAAAAAATTGATCAAAAATTTCAAATATTTGATAAAATACTCCGAACTCTCGTGAGCAGGCATTTCGGGGGTTCGGGGCTCCCCGCACCGAACCAATTTACGAATTGTATCGGTGCGGGACAAATTTTTCAAATTGGTTCCAAAAACCAATTTTCGAATTGGTTCGTTCTGTGGAACGGGAAGGAGGGCCAAAATGTTTTTCGAAAAAAATTTTTTCACTATAAAGTCTAAAAATATATTGGAATATAAGTGAATTTGGAGAGATTAAGTGGTTCTGAAGATATAATTGTTTTTGGGGATATGAGTGGATTTAGAGGGATTAGGGTGGTTTAATGTGTTGTAAATAATTTGAAGGAGTAAGTATTGAGAGATTAAGGATTTGAATGAAATAAGGAAGATATCAAGAGATTTGGAATGATCCTTCTTTAATCAACACAATATAGGTATTACTTCAAAGCAGCCGCACTTTAAGCAGCTTCACTCTAAAATTTTGAAATTTTATGAGATCAAACAGCAGATTTCGTACTATAATACAAAGCAGGCAAAAATTTTGAGCTATATTTAATCAAATATTTTTCAACTATATTTAATCATATAGTTGATTTTCCGAGGTTAAATATTTGTTTGCTCTAATCTCTAGCAGCAATGTGAATTTTATGTGTCTTTGTTACATAATTTAATAAAAACTGCCCTTCATGACCTACTAAATCTAGAAGGTTAATTTGCATAAATTTTATAAAAGTTTGCAAAGTTTTCCTTATGCTTTGAAAGCACACATTTTGTGGCCCGTAGTTCTAAAGCCGAAATTTTTCAAACCCTTAAAAACTAAAAATAGACTGAAATTAGTGCCAAAACGCCTTGCAACGAAAAAAAAGAAATTAAAGCAAAGGCCGGGCTTTCTTTGGGTGCTTTTGCTAGCTTCGAATCCACCATCACTTTTTGCTAGCTACGAATCCACCTTTTGCTAGCTACGCTTAGCTAGCGTAGCTACCCTCTTTCTCCAACCAAATCCCAAAACGAAAATCCAACAAAATTACACTTCTATTCTACAGAAATGTTTTGGAAGCGAGGTACAGACTTTAGAATATCCTAAAATAAAGGATATAAAATAAAGGATGGAACCTGGCTTATGACTGATATTCCCTCAAAACCGTTGATATATATCTCGGATGCCCATCGAAATTCTAGAGTCAGTTGAGGCTGTGATCAGCAACAAAGTGCTGAGTTGACAGATCTTTAGAGTTTTCTCATCATATCAGAAAAATTTTAAGAATTTCGTGTTTCGTGTTTCGCCTTTCGCGGATTTTCGCGTTTTTAGGACTTTCGCCTTACGCGTTTCGCGTTTCACATTTTAAATTTAATTTCGTCTTTCGCGTTTCGCGTTCCGCTTTTTAAAATCCGTTTCGGCACATCCCTGCTATCAAGGAATTTGAGAATATGTATAGAGTAATTTGAAAGATTACGAGGGATTTAGGGTTATCAGTTGATTTAAAGAGATAAGGTAGCATTTTGTTACAAAAAAGATAGTATAGCACTACTTAAAAAACTAATTAAAAGATACTACTTAAAAAACCAAAAAATTTAAATTTTGAATATTTAATAATTTAAAATACTAATATACGAGCGTTTAGGTGCCGCGAAGCGGCACCTAAACGCTCGTATAATTATTAAATTAAGACAGACATAAAAATCCTTTAATTTCTAAAAAATAATCTAATGAACATATCTTTTATTAAATTAATTAATCAAAAATCAATTTATCATTTTTAATGATTTTATAGAAATAATATTAACTAAAAGTATCTTTTTCTTTTTTCTTCCTGAATTCCTTAACTATAAATTAAAATGAAATCTCAAAAATTCTTTTATTTTTTTTATAAAATATTTTCTTTATTATTTCAGACATTTTATACTTCCAGTTTTTTAAAAGTTTTCTTTAAAAAATATAAATTTTATTTTCTTTTCTTTTTAATGTGTTCGTATATTAACGTGACTTTGTTCTTTTTTTTCTTTCTCTGTTTTAAAACTTTCTAACCATCTGTCAATTTAGTTTTGGTAGAATAAAAGAAAAAGAAAAATGTGGGAAGATTTTTATTAGGCTTCCGCATCAGCTGACTGATGTCTCTTTAGCGTCGCTTAAAGTTAGCGCTTTTAATGAAGGCGGTTCTTGCTTTTTGGTCGGATTTGGCTTGAAAGAATATAAATTCCCATGTATTTCCATATTTGCTTCTAAAAATATATATTTAGTATGTATTTAATAAGACTTTCTTTTCCATTTTTGTTTTATTTCTGTTTAAGGATATTTAAAAAATATTTATTAAAAATTCCATAAAAATTCCAGTGTAATTTTTGGTTTTATGTTATATGTATATTGAAATCAGTTAAAAGACTACACACAAAATCTCATGAGATATAGAAATTTATTATGTCTACATATACATTTATTTGCTATTATTTTTTCTTGTTTTTTTTTTCAAATTTTTGGTAATATTTACATACATATTATTTCAAATATATTTATAGATTGAAAAAACACTAAAATATTCAGCGAATTTAATTTTGTTTAAAATAATTTTATTTAGCTGTCCTCTAGTAAAAAATTAAACAGAAAACCTGAAAATTTAAAACATAAAATTTTTTTTTCTCTAAAACAATATTTTATTTTTTTGTTTTAAATCCTTTATCTTCATTTTATACAATTTTAGTATTTTCATATAAATTTTGCATGCATATTTCCACTCAAAAATAAAATTTATTTAAGATAACAAAATTTCCTTTTTTCAATTTTCCCGTCCAAAAAACACTTAAATGTCAAAATAAATAAATTTTTATCTCTGCTGACCTATACATACATTATTATTTTCTGACCAATTAAAACCTTCAAACTGATTGAAAATTATTTTTATTGTCATAAAAATAATTTTTGTTGTCATATTTTTTATTGTCATTAAATCAAAAAAGTTTGTATTTAATATTTCTAGAAAATATTTTTTATTAAATTAAAAATTGAATTTATTTTTTATACTAAAATCTCTTTAATAAGATCGCAATTATTATTAGAATTTTATAAAAAATATACGGGAATTTTTATTTTTAATTCTTAGAAACATCTGAGACCACCATGATTGTTAAACCCAAGAAAATTCTTATTTTAAGACCAAGGGTCTCGGATGTCTTTCTTTCAAACATTCTCAAAATTATTTTGAATATAATTCTTATTATTCTCTAACAATTCAGAATCATATGTATATAAATCTAAAATGAATAAATTTATTAATGATTATCAAGAAAATAATGAATCAACAAAATGTTGTTGCGGGCAACATGAAAAAAACAAAAATGAAGAAACAACTTTACTTTACCAAATGGAATGTAAATATTTTTCACAAAACGAGTCAAAAGAATTTTGTTTTTGTTCTGAAGAAGATAATGCTCCATATATCATAGATATTGTAAAAATTTTAAGATAAATAATGAAAAAATTCAAAATTTTTGACAACAGATGGAAATTAAGAAATGAAAACAGTAGAGATTTTTTGTTTCACTACTATTAATTATTTAAAGTCGAACCTCATTTTTTGATACCCTCTTGAAAAAGCTGATGATATAGTGACTATGGATTAGCCAGTTTCCCCTACCCACCAACTAAGTACTTAATTTAGAGGATCTAAAATAACCTTTTATTTATTAGAAGAATATAAATATTTAAATTTTCATTTAATAAACAGTTTGGTACCAGTCCATGTATAGCAGCACGTGAACGTGTTTTGGAATTATTAGTTTTAGATAATTTGGGTATTTCTTCTATTGGATGTACTCAACGTTTAATTTCCTTAGCACATCGAGTAACAGAATTGGATTTAAGTTTTAATAGATTAGATTGGTTAACTGTTGGGAAATTATTGGAGACATTACCGTTACTTTCAACATTAAATTTGGGTTATAATACAAAACTTTGTGGGCAAATTGATGGAAATGAATTACCTAAAGCTAACAAATTATGTATTAAATATATATTTTAATAATTTAGAAAAATATATTTTCCTTTAAAGCTACATTAATTCTCAATGGACTTTCATTACCCTTTTCAACACTTCAAACTATTTTTAATAGTGCCCCTTCTCTACGAGTTTTACATCTTTCAAAAACACAATTTCCTTATTCTGAATTAAATTGTTCTGACTTGGAAAAAACAACAAAAGATTATATTTCGAAAAATTTAGAAGAATTACATTTAAATGATTGTGAAATAAATAATTGGCATAGAGTATTGAATGTTTTGTTTTATTTCCCTCAATTGGAAAGGTTTCATATTTGTTAAAAAAATTAACATTTAAATTTCTCAATTAATTGTTAAAATGATAATATTCTCAAATCCTTAAACTAACTAAACTAGGTAGGAGGGACGGTCTTAGTTTTTTATGAAGATATTTTAAAGAGGACTATTTTTAAGTAAATTCCTAAATAACTTATATGAATTTAATTAAAAATTATAAATGTTTGGAAAGAAACGACAAAGTTAGAGAGCACAGAGTAAGTTACTCTACTCTGTTAATACATTGACTTTTAGGTATATGTCATTTGAAAACATTTAAGTCTTGAGCTTTAAAAGAAGAATTCCCGAAAATTCTTCTTTAAGAAAAATTGTTGTTTTCCCATTCCTCTTTTATTATTCTACATTTATTTGTAGTGTATTTTGTTTTGAGAGCTAAAAGGGATTTGAAAATGGGTATTATTTGAATAAAAGCCAATTCAAGCCCTTAAAATCTCACAAAATTATTTAACTTTTTTTTTAAATTCCTTTTTTTCGTCATTCACAAATTACTTACCAATTTTCAGTCTTTTCTTGGCCGATAATCCATTAATTTCTGTTCATCATTGTCAAATGTGCAGCCTTCAAACAAATGAATTAACTAAAAAATTACGAGTACTTTCATTAAGTAATACAAAAATTTCAAGTTGGCAATCTATCGAAAATTTACTTTCTCTTAAACAATTAGAAGAACTTAAATTAATTAATATACCTTTACTTAAAGGTTTAAAAAATAATTTTTTTAATAAAAATAATTTCTTTTTTTCAAAGATTATTCAATTGAAGAACGTTTACATTTAGTTATTGGGAGACTTAGAAATTTAAAAATACTTAATGGTTCTCATATTGGTAAAAAAATAAATAAAATAAAAATTTAAATTAAATAATTTAATTTAAAAGATAATCGCCAACACGAAGAATCTCAACGATTTTTTATCCGTTTTTATTCAAATTCTGACAAAAAACCTTCAATATATTCAGAATTAATTGAAAAACATGGAATGTTAGAACAATTAGTCAAAGTTGATTTAACACCTAAACGTTATGCAAAAGTTGTAATTCATTGTGAGGAATGTGATTGGGTTAGAACGTTGGTTAAACTTAGATTATCTGGGACTGTTTTGGAATTGATGAAATTTTTGGAAAGGTTAACTAAAATACCTTTAAGGTATATGATATTTTTTTAAAGGAAGGCCATAATTTGTTCATAATAAAATAAATACTTTAACCTAAGGCTAATCAATTCTTAGCTATAAATAATGAAAGAAAATTAGAACTTTATTAAAATAAAAAATAGGCCCTCCACTGTTCTTCGGGTTTCTTGTCGGTTTTAAAAATGATTATGTCCTAATTAATCTTTTGTTAAATAATATAAATTAACCAAAATATAAAAATTATCCATATTATTATTAAAATTCTTCATTTTTTACATATAATTCTTAATAGATTAATGAGAATTTTCTATGTTGACAAACAAATATCTGCATTGGGACCCGAAGAATTACGATTTCCCAATCAAGTAAAATACTCATTTAGAATTTACAAAAAAATAATTTTAATTTTAAGGAACTCAAATTATTACATATTGAGGATGATGATGAATTTTTTATTCAGTCAAAACTTCCACAAATTAATTTAAATAATCCCTCCAATAATAATGCAATTAAACAAATTTCTTTTAACAAAAAATTATCTTCAAATCAAGATCAACCCAATAAATAATTTACAAATAATTTTGTGATCTCTTTAAATATATTTTTATTTTTTTAATATTTACAAAATACCCAATATACAATAGAAATTAAATATAAACAGAATTATATATATATTTATAATCTTTAGATAATCACGCAATATCCGGCAAAACACCATATAGTGATTCAGTCTTTGCATTATTTTGTGATTCGACTGATTCTTGAGTATTCTCTATTTCCTCCTTTTGCCCTATTCGCATAGCTTTTGGTTTGCTTTTCTAAAAATTGAATAAAAAATTAAATATTCTGTTTTCTACTATGTTAGGGTGGCGTGCTTAGTATAAAAGGCGAAGCCTTTTAGCAGTCGGGAGTCAGTCTAGAGTCAGTTACCGAGTCAGTCAGTCAGCCTATTGTTAGTCGTAGTCAACGCATAGTCTCGTCATTTCTATTGTATTGTTGCCTTGTGATAAACCTTTGTTAGTTAGCCGTTAGTTAGTCTTTCTGTTAGTATCGGACACACCGCAGTCGATACATAACAGTGGCGCGGTCGAACAGTCGAATTCGAACAGTCAAGTCGTTATTTTGTAATTCGTTCAAGTAGTCAAGCTAGTCAAGTCAAGATGAGAGCAGACGAATTGGAGAAAATTCTCAAGGCTCAATCTGAACAGATCAGTCAGCAGTTTAGTCAGTTAGTTAAAGGATTGATTGGAAACAATCCTAGAGCCGAAGATTCTAGTGAAAAGCAGTCATCGGAGTTGTATTGGAAATTACAATCGTTAGTCGGAGAATTCAATGCAGACATTGAGAGAGGAGTCACATTCGAGTCTTGGTATGATAAGAATAAGTCGTTTTTCGAATTCGACGGAAAGTCATTAGCCGAAGAAGTCAAAGTCAGATTGTTAGTCACGAAGTTAGGGGCTTGCGAGTATGCAAAGATTTCACAGAAGTTGATGCCCCAGAAGTTGGAGTCAATGAAATTCGAAGGTTTAGTCGATGAGTTAAAAAAAGAATTTTGTGACCCACGGTCGAAGTTAGTCAGGCGATTTGAAGTCATGAAGTTAAAGTGCCCTTGTCCGGAGAAAGTCTTAGATTTCGGAAATTTAGTCAATTCTGAATGCGAGAAGGCAGAAATGGCCTTGTCAGTCGAGGAAGTCAAGATCCTCATATTCATTGCCGGGATTCCAGAAGAGATGAACGATTTGCGGCAGATCAGTCTAAAATTCGTGGAACGCTATTCGAAGACCGAAGAGTGTAGTCTGAAAATTCTATTAGAAGAATGTCGCAGTTATCTCGCAATGAAGTCGGAGGCCAGAATGTTCGATAGTCAACCAAAGGTCAAGATCGAACCTGCATATTACGTTGACGTTAATAACGTTGCTCGCGTCGAACATAGTCAAAGTGCTCAATTCAGAAAGTCTAGAAATCAGTCATGGCAGCGAGAAGGCCAAGTCAATAGTCGAGAGTCACGTCAGTGTTACAATTGTGGCATGATTGGACATATTAGTCGAAACTGCCGGAAACCAAAGAAATGGTTGAGCCAGGGCAATAGTCCAGTAGTCAATCATGTGAGAGTCAATTCTAGTAATTCAGGACCACATTGTCTGACGGTGGAAACGCCGAAGTTAAGAGAGTATAGTCCAAAGAGTCTTAGTCAAAAGGGCCGAAAGTCGAAAAGTCAAAGAAGTAGCAAAAGTCAGTCAAGTCAAGATTCGAGGAAGTCTATTTATTCGGGAAAGTCTATTTATTCGAGAATGTCTAGTCAGTTAAAAGAAAACGACGAAGTCATAGTCTGCAACGAGAATAAAAAGGGCAAAATAGTCTGCTTGATAGGGACAATTCGGTGTAAAGTCGGAGAGATATGTAAAGTCGAA
The DNA here is from genome assembly GCA_036172955.1 of Meloidogyne arenaria. Lineage (NCBI taxonomy): Eukaryota > Metazoa > Nematoda > Chromadorea > Rhabditida > Meloidogynidae > Meloidogyne > Meloidogyne arenaria. Next base: position 6,565,770 of record JARQAB010000010.1, read on the forward strand.
GTCCCGAAGTTGAATACGATAGTCACTAGAAAAGAATGCGACCTTAGGAAGTTAGAGTCGATGAAGCCATTCGGAAGTCAGTCAGATTCAAGAGATAGTCTAAGAACTAAGGAAAGTTCAATTCGTAGTCAAATTCTTGAAAATTTTAGATTGAAAGCGAAGGATGCACCTGAACAGACGAGACAGGCCCAGCGTGACGTTACCAGGACCATTGAAGTGAGACAGTTCCAGCGCGACGTTACGAAGACCAATGGAGTTAAGAAAACCTGGAGTGACATGATGATTTGGGGAAAGTAAATGTGATAATATTGTTATTGTAAAATTTTTTGTAATTAGTGTACTCCCCCTTTTGTTGCTCACTTTGTATTTGGCCCTTTGTATTTTCAATGTTTTGTTTGTGTTGGTTACTAGTAGTTAAGTCCACCAAGTTTAGTTGGAAAAGTCGGCACATAGTCCCGACTTAATTAAAGAAGGGAGGTGTTAGGGTGGCGTGCTTAGTATAAAAGGCGAAGCCTTTTAGCAGTCGGGAGTCAGTCTAGAGTCAGTTACCGAGTCAGTCAGTCAGCCTATTGTTAGTCGTAGTCAACGCATAGTCTCGTCATTTCTATTGTATTGTTGCCTTGTGATAAACCTTTGTTAGTTAGCCGTTAGTTAGTCTTTCTGTTAGTATCGGACACACCGCAGTCGATACATAACATACTACCTCTCCAGGTCTTTTAATGTAAACAGGTTCCCAATCCATTGGCTCATCGATGTTAACTTCCCGGGCGTCCATCATTTGAATAAATGCCGATTCAATGCCACAATAGTCAGGTCGTTTGTTGTAGCATAAAGTACGGAGATAGTCCATAATTGATCTGAATGCGATTGGACAACTCTGAAAATTTTGTAAAATATTTTGTGAATTAATTAATTTATTAACTGACATGCATATATTCATTTTCAATTAAATGTTCCTTCAATTGAGCAGTTTTATCACGAGTATCTTGACCAAACCAAGGCAGAGAACCATTGTTCAAATCAACCAGCATATAGATGAGAGACCTTTAAAAAACAATTATTTGGCCAATTAATTTGTAATGTCAAACATACCAAAGATCGTCATGTCGGCCAAGCTCAATGCGTTTATGCGCTGAAAAATTAAAAATATATTTCTGAGAATTAATTCCATTAAAAATTTGCTCCATACTTTCAAGTTTCGTTGCATAGTAGTCTCCATTCGTAGCTATGACTTTGTACAAAACCCCACAGCCGCCTAAGGAAAAATTAAATTTTCTGGCAATCTATAAAACAATTCTAACCAGCGCCTAAAGTCGCAGCCACCACAAATTGCCCAAAGCTGGCCCCAACTGTGAGTTTAAGAGCATCTTCATTGTATGAAAGTTTTGCTGCATCTTTGCCCTTTGCTGCTGATTCTGTTGGCTTTATTACTTCCACACCCTTTTAAACTCAGACCTAATCAAACACAACAAGAATTTTACTGAAAATAACTAGCCAAAACAACATAGCAAAAATGTATGTACAAAGATATTTTATAATTCCTAAATTCTTCTTCATAATTTCTATTTTCTTCTAGCTCTTCCTAATTTCTTCTAGATATCTTCGTCATCAACAAAATCAGAAGTAGCGTTGCCAATATGAAGTGGCTGTGGATCATTTGCACTACTGCCGTTTCCTATTATGATTGAACGAGTTGTCGTCTCCGTACCATTTCCGATTATACCTGTCGACGGCAGATCGCTAGCTAAAAATGATTTAGAGAAATTTTTGAAAAATAAATAAAATAAAAACAAGAGAAGTACCATAAAACCCAGATGCGCGGAAGGATCCATCAAGTTGACCAAACGAAACACGAAACTGGAAGCTGGCAGCGAACAACATAGATGCTTGAATGGTTTTAGAAATGGAGAATAAATGATAAGAAGCTAGAAAGGAGTGACCCTTTTATACTCATAAAACTAACTGTGAGTTAATGACTATTCATATTAATTTGAAATTTTGGAAAATCTTTGCTTGATTACATACCAAGTATACAACCTTCCTCTCTGCTTATTTTCAATAAGGCAGGAAATTCCCATCCAAGATTCTCTTGTTCGTAGACGAAGAAACAACCTGAAATGGAAGGAATAGAAAAATTTTTCGATATTAATTTCCCTCACCCGGTTCTGTGCAATTCTTTTCCTTCCCGTTCCCTCTCGTTGCAAGTGCAAGATCATAAAGTTTTGCAGTGATAGGGCACTCATTACTTTTAGAAAGATCCACCTTTTCGTCCTCTTCTTCTTGAATTTTTGGGGCCTGGTTTATCATAGTAGTTGGAATTGTCGTTGACGAGGTTAGAGCTGTATTTGTTGCAGGAATATCCTTTGTGTTGTTTGTCGCGTATGTAATATCGAAAATTAATTTGATTATATTTAAATATTGATATTCTAAATATATTTTAATTAAATAATGAAATTTTTGAGATTGATAGTTTTTTAATAAATAAATTACTGTAAAAATATATTATTAAAAAATAAGATTAATATGTATTTTTTAGATAGGTATATTTTTATTAAAAGATTCCCCTTTAAATTTAATAAAATCTTTTTAATTATACAAAAAATAACAAAATAAAAACAATTTTTTTTCTTCTGATTAACTAACTTTAAAAAATAAAATCCTTTCCCTCATTAAAGTAAATCTATAAAATATTTTTTTAATTGATTATGGATTAATGAAAAATCGGTTTTAAGCAAATTCCATTTTTGCTTCCATCTTTTAAAAGGGATTTTGAGAAGGGACCCCCAAAAATTTTTTTCTTAAAATGTGTCCAATGTCAAAAACTAGCCGCCGACCACCAAAATGATGAGACAAACATTTTTAGTAAATGCGAGAAAAGGAAGAGGGAAAAAATAAAAATATTAAATAAGATGAATTTAAAAATATATACAGATGTTTATAGTTACAATTACTAGTAGTTGCTGTTGTTGTTGTTAAAACAAACAATAAAAATAAGAAAAAAATAATTTAAAAATTGTGTAAATTTTGACAGAAATTCTACTTGAAAATTATGAATTGTACTATTAAAATGTTTGAATGAAAATTATTTTTTAAATTATAAGTAAAATTGTGGAAATAAACCTTATCATAAAATTTTCTTAATAAAAAATAATTAAAAATAGTTATTAATTTGCTCAAATTTTACATTTAAAATTCAAACAAAAAAAGTTCCTAATTATTCATTTATGAGTATAAAAGCAATAAATTACTTGAACATATAATCCTCTTCAACATTATATTATTCAAATCTTCTCTACATTTCAATTTTCTTCAAAAAATATGAAAGTAATCTTTGTGTTTATCTCAATGGCGGCGCTTCTCGGAGTCAATACAGCCGAAAACGGCACAGCAACAACAACATCAACAGCGACAAACATTACGAAACCTACGTCCAAGGTCAACAATCCGCCGCCCTCTTCAACAACGGAGGTAGCTCCAATGCTTTTAGAAAGTCATAGCACAACAAACAAAGTGGATGGAGCCAAAACCAAAAATATTAGTGAATGCCCTATCACCACAAGACTTTATGACAATATTGGAGAGAAAGGAGATGGGAAAAATAAAAAGAATTGTACAGAGCCTGGTGAGGAATATTGAAGATTTTAAGACGAGTATAACTTGTTTTTTAGGATGTTTCTTCATCTATGAACAGATAAATCTTGGTTGGGACTTTCCTTCATTTCTGATTGGGAATAAAAGAAGAGGGATGTTGCTTTACCTGGTAAATTAATTAATTAATTAATTAATTAAGAGAAATTCTTTTTAATTTCAGACTGGATGTATTTACGACATTCCTCATCTTCTAGAGCGAACCAAAGGAAAAGAACGGATCAATCGAGCATTAAGAGCAGTTCGAGTCTGTTATATTGGCAAAAGAATGGATGCTGGCAGATCTCAACATTGCCAGCCAGAATATGAAGGAGAAGGGCAAATATCGCTTAACCAAGGAATGGACCCAATCACTCGTAAAGACAAACATCGGGACACTTGGGCAGGACGCTTTCTTCCAAGCACACAAAACAGAT